>OY728157.1:561823930-564323930 GCA_963277665.1 Viscum album
ACATGAGAGTTCGTATCCATAATTCAGAATGGAACTTCATGAGAGTTTGTATCCATAATTCGGAGTGGAACTTCATTACAGTTCATATCCTGAATTCGGAGTGGATCTTCATCAGAGTTTGTATCCAGAATTCGGAGTGGAACTTCATTATAGTTCATATCCAGAATTTGGAGTGGAACATCAATACAGTTCATATCCAGAATTCGGAGTGGAACTTCATTATAGTTCTCATCCATAATTCTAAGTAGAACATCATTATAGTTCACATCTAGAATTCGGAGTGGAACTTCATTAATGTTCACATCCAGAATTCAGAGTGGATCGTCATTACAGTTCTCATCCAGAGTTCGGATCCTAAAACAGAATGCTTCATATCTAAGTATTTATAGGATTCCGAGGTTACAAATACGAATCTGAATTTTATACTTAGTCAAAATATGAATAATGAAAATATGGTAAGGATAAATTTACTTAGAGAATTAAATTTTCCTTATAAAAACAAAGCATAGAATAAAAAATATTTTCTTAAAGATAAGATGTTTGTGATTTTCAAAATAAGAAGGAATGGAAAAGTCATAAGGAAAACCTTATTGACTCAATATTATTGTGTTCATAGTAATATAGAATTATGAAAAACACTAACATATCAAACCCTTACAGTAAATTGTTGACAATTTATCTAAATAGTCATTTCATTCCACAAATGTATGATTCTTATTTTTAAACTCATTTTTCATTAAAAAACATTTCCATGTTTTGAATTTAGTATTTATTCAATTATATCACTGAAATAATTCAAAAATAATCTCATGGGGTATTGTGGAAAGGAAACCAAAAAAATAGTGAACATAAATGCTTAGTATGTGAAATAATAAAACTATAATATATCATATAATAAATGAATGATAAAAAATATGAAAGAGATAACGAATAATAGAAAATTCCTTATAACTAATACCTAAGAATGGAATATATCCATGGATGAACTAATAACATAAATAATCACATGATTAAAAACAATTTCCTTCATAATGACGGAATCAATAATAATAAAAAATAATGACCACACCTCTTAGAACATTTTACCATAGGCTATAAAAATATATCCAAGTCTCATTCTATGTCATCCAATGTAATTATGTAGGCATAAAAACAATATTAAGACAGGTTTATATCCTGATAATTTTTGATGTATTGATGTTCTATAATAGACCCTTTACATAAGACATGAAGTTCAAATCATTTATTTTATGAATTAGGTGAATTTTGAATACAATACATAACCATTATAAATAACTATATATGAAAAATAGGATATGAAATTTCAATAATTCCCCATATATAAAATAATACATCATTATCATAATCCGTAGATTATATAATTAAATTAAATAACTAATAAATCATAATTCATATAAAATAACGTTGAAATTGATGAAAAAATTACATAAATAATCAAACAATTATTTGAAAACTTTAGAAAAATATAATTTTTTATTAATGTCAATTTTAATAAAAATATAAAAATATTGATGAAATTACATAATTTGAAAATAATAATGGACAAATAAAAATTATTCATCAAATAATATAATGGTCATAGTGGGAGTATTTTCTTTTCATTCTATAAACACTAAAAGATATTATTATTTTCATAAATTTATAAAATGTTGAAGGTCAGTGATATAAAAAACATTCGAATTCATGTTACAAAATTACTATTTCTTCAATTATATCCATTAGATCATTCACATATACCTTCTTGGAATAATGGGGAAGGTAACAGAACATTAATTGTCAACTTAAATTCATATTAATTAAAATACTACCATAGAAGGAATCATAGTATAATTATTACTAAATAATATACAAGATATAGACAATAATCAAATATTCCATTTTAACAATATCCTAAAAGTATAATATATCAATTTATGAAATAAAAACTTAAATAATAACATAGATAAAAATAATTTAATTCATAATGAAGGAATGAATAATTCCAAATATGTTAATCATACCACATAGAACATTTTCCAATACATCATTAAAATATTGTCAAGTCCAAATTCTATTTCGTCCAAAATAATTGTGTAGAAATAAAAAAATAACATATCTATTTTATATCATGGGACTCAATGATGTTTTTAGATTATTTAATGGTCCATGAACATTACTAATGAATTCCAATATATTTATTTAATGAATATGTTGAATATTCAATATAATACATAACCATTATTAATATTTTTATATGAAAATTAAGATATCGAATTTCAATATCATTCCCCAATTAAAATTGGATATAATTATAATAATCAATTATGAGTTTTATAATAGATTTTATTAATAGAATATATCCAAAATAAATTATAAGAATCATCAGTGGATATTAAAATAATTGAAACTAAAAATAAAGCAATAATCAAATGATGTTTGGAAACATTAAAAAATATCATTTTTCTTAGATGCGATTATAAATAATACATAAAAAATATAGATAAAATTACATTATTTGAAAATAATAATTTATTTTAAAATAATATAAAGGCCATAGTGGCAGGAATTTTTGTTCATTTAATAAACAATAAATGATAACATTATTTTCACACTTTTGTAAACTATCCAAAGCGAGTCATATGAAAATAATTTGAAATGATCGGATATAATTTTTTTGTAATGAATGTCAAAATTAGTTTTAAAATAAATTAAAAAGTAATTAAAAATAATTAATATCATTATGGAATCATTTTAGTAAAATGTGTAGGATGAAGAAACATTTTTAAAGGAAAATATTAAAATTATGTTTAAATGAAATATTTCATAAAACATTCATATCATTTGAAAACATAGAATATTGCATTTTAGAAAAAGTCATTGACCTTTAATCCATATAAATTTTGGTAAATTAATGTAAATATAAATCCACAAAGAAATCCAAATTCCTCTCTAAATAAAAAATGCGGTGAAAATAGAATACTTCTCATATAAAGGAATTTGAGATGAGAAATAACATACCTAGAGTTTGACTCACCATGCATATAATTTATCTAATGTATAATAATATTTTAATAATTTTATAAATTATTATTAGGATCTTAATTTTTATTCCACTATTATTTTACTTTATATATCATTTATTTCCATGCATTATATAGTTATTAAATTAATTATGTTCATTTTGGACATTTTGAGGATGTTTAGTTCATAATAAAAAACATCTTTGATGGGTTGACCATGTTGAATGGTGTCTTGGATTTGAAATATATTGAATATTAATCAAAATATATTTATAAATTTTATATATGAAATAAAATTATATAATCCTTAATGAATAGAGGACACAACAAATAAATCACATCACAACTTGGAGGGGTTGTCCACATGTAAACAAGGCTGAAGTAATCAATTTTTTTCAAGTGGAATGCTAAAATGGTATGTAATATATTATCATTTAAGAATAATAATTATTTATTTAATATATATATATTAAATAGATAAAAATAACCATCCTTTTGAGGTTGTGATAAATAATGATAATGTTTTGTTACATAATTATAATAAAATTTCATTTTATGAGAGAATCCCATGATATTATATCATCATGATTTGTATTTAATTAAATGAGGTGAAATTATAAATAAAATGGATGATATCGATTAAGAGTTATACAAATTATTTGTGTAACCACCTTGGGAATAATCATTAATCCTTATATATTTTTAATTTCATGACACGAGGGCCTCTATGTCTTGTAGATAATAGTTGGAATGGGATTTGTTCAGATAATGGTTGAGATAAATTGATGATGTGAGGAGTAATGGGGAGTGAGATTCCATTTATAAGCGATGTGAGTGGCATAATTGTATATATTAAGAACATTAATAAATAATAAATATCATAATCATCTCATGCGGCACAAAATGTCTATAACATTATAGTTACAAAAATATGTTTTTGAAATAAATCAAAATAATAAAATATATACACATTTATGTTCAATATTAATCCTTATCATTTTATTTAACCCCCTCATGACCCCTTTTTAACATTATCCATGGAAACACATTTTTTACACTTTAATGTTTATAAATTAACTTATAAGAATTAAATAGGCTCAAAATGGTCAAAGGATGTCATTATAGTCCATTCCCCATACCAAATTTATATTTTAATAATTTTTAGAATTTAAATTATTTAATAAAATATTTTTTATCATATAATATAATTAATTTCATTTTTAGTACTATTAAGGTAATTTGAATTCATAGACATACATAAAGTAATGGAAATATATCATAAACATTTATAAAAATAATTTTAATTTATAATTAGCTAAAAATTAATTTCATACCCTAAATTATAAAAAATTATTATTTTTATTGCCTTTTAAATCATTTCACTTAATTTTTATACTCTTTTTACAAACATTGTATCGAAAATGAAAAAGAGTTTATGATAATTATATCATTTATGAAAAATAAAATTCAAATTAAAATCATAAAAATAAATTATTATTTTTAAAAATATTCTTATATAGTCGGTATTAATTTCTTTTGAGTTCAATCAATTATTAGATAATTAATGAATTAGAGTGACATTTTTAGTAATTATATGTTATATAAAATAATTTAATAATTATAAATAAAAGATGATAACATAAAATTGAAAATGATAAGATTATTTTATCATTATGGATGAAAAACACTATAAAATTAAAATGAGGACAATTTTTAAGGTTATTTAAAGGTCTTATATCATCGGCCAAACCAGGATTTACATATTTACCCTTACTATGTTGGATACTTTTTCACAAATGATATTATTCATGATGAAAAAAACATTCAATTGATGAAATTTGAAATTAATAATTCTAAATATAAACCCCAATTATAATAATTAATTTTATATATGTACTACAAACCAATTTTAGTATAATTCATTAGAATGCCACAAAATACTATATATAGGGAATATATATTTTTATGCCTAAAATGAACTTATACAAAAATTAAATATAATGCTAATTATTTTATTAATATTTATATTATTTCTAATTAAGTGTTATTTATGTTAAATTAATACGAAATAAAAAAATATAACTTGTCTTTAAAATTTCTTAATTTAATGAAAATACTACATTTTTTAGAAAATTGGTATTTTTCACTAATCACAAAAAATTGATCTTTTCAAAAACAATTCTTATAAATTAAACCTATAAATATAATGAAATTAATATTTTTGAAATTATATAAACATTTTATAAAAAATTTATCAATTAGTGATAAATTAAATTATAATATCTATACACAAAATGAAATAAAAAATATTTTGGATGAATATATATTTTTGAAGAATAAAATTTATTTATAATCATTTTTTGTCACACAAACACAATTAAATTAATATTAGATCAAAAAATAAGGAAAATAATCTAATTATTATATTATAATAATTTTTCAACATCTATTAATTTAATCTATAAAATAATAAATTAAATTTTACACATAAAAACTTTTTCAAGGAAAATATTTATTTTACAATAAAATTAGTTTGTCTTCATTTACAACAAATTTCTAATCAACATATTTTTGATTATTAATATTATTTTTGGATACATATATATATATATCATAATGTGGTTATTCCTATCTATTACCTCCAAACAAATGGTTAGGTTAGAAATTTTTTATTTAAATAACAGTATTTATGTAGTTTGTCATGTTTCTATTTAAGATCAATGTTTCATATTGAATAATTTATTGAAAATTTTGTTCTTTTAAACTAAATTATAGGGATGTTACCCCCTCAAAGAATAAAGTTCATCCTTGAAATTTCTTATAAATATATTTAGTCAAGGGTTTCACAGTTTAAAGTATTTTAGGGAAGACACACATTGTAAAAATGGATAACACAAATTACATGTGAAATGATTATAATGGAAATAAAAAGATCACCTATAATAATACATACTTCTATTACCAAATAAGGATAAAATTGTTACTAATTTTATATATCTACATGAAGGAGAAACAAATTTTACATATAACAATGGAGAGTGATAGATAACATGACAATTATAATGGTAATTAGAGAAAAACTATACAATAGTGAGTGGCGAAAAATATATTTAGAGAAAAAAAAATTTAATTTTAAAGATATGTTTTTTATATATGATGGATTATTTAATATTTATGGAATAGAACATGATAAAATATAATTACATTGTTTATTTAAATCAATATACACAATACCATCATTTGTATGAATATTTTAATCAATTTCCACATCTACATAATAATGAGTATAAAAGATGAACCTTTATAATTCATACTACATCAAAATAAAATTTTAATATATCATGAGATTTATAAAAGTATTAAAAATTATTTATAATTTAATTATTTATTAATTAAAACTGAAAATAGTTATAAGATGTCAAGATAATGTACAATATGAATAAAAATCTACATTATGAAATACTACATTAATCTCCAATGACTCAAAAAAACACCAAAAGTTCAACTTAAATCACTACAAAAGTAAAACAACCTTCAAACTCATTACAAATTTTCTAACCATGTTGATAAAAAAGTTCAGATATGTTTGATGGAATATCCTTCCTTGATTAATTCAACATTTTCCTCTATACAATGTTAGTCACCCATAATGTCACATAATGAATGTTTATGTCCTTATCATTTAATTATAAAAATATAACAATCATTCCCTAAAAACTGAATCACTGTAAATCCAAAATAATATATTTGACACTTTAAAAAGATAACTCAGCCTATACTATTAAAATAAAATTCAAATATTTCCATATATATTTACATTTAACTTAATTAAATAATGTTACTTATATATTTATTTTCATAAAAATAACAATAATTACGTAATCACCAAATGAATTTTTAATCCCATGATTAACATTATGAAAAAAATATTTCATCCCAAAATAATATAACCCTTTTTACAAAAGAACCATAATTAACATAACATAAAATATCATATTAACTCTAATGTTTACCAAAGCATATAAACTTATATTCAAATAGTTTTCTAAAGGTATGTATTTCAATAAATTTTCTCATAAAATATCTTTAATAATAATAAACACTAATCATGTAAAGCATAAAAAGATGTTTTTATTCATGAAATGATTCAATATAAATTTCACTTACTAACACATGATGGTATATTAAACTATTATAATATCAACATATAATTCCTCATAACCAATGTAATTATCTAAACCTTTCCTTTGGTATAAACTATAATGAATTATTACATAACAAACCAATAATGACCAACTTTATAACCAGTGTATCATTTTCTTACAATTGAAGTATCTTTTTGGTTTTGAGTTTATGAAAATTAGGAAAAAATCATTCACTTAATACCCTTAAAATACATGTTGTGAACTTCAAATCAATATCTATTTTATTAAAAAAATGATATTATTTTATTCAAACTCATGTTTCATTCAAAACATGAATTATAGTGGGAACACTATTATTTTCAATTTTATATCCATAAAATCATTCAGAAGCCCCTTCATGGTATCCCAGGAATTGAATAACAAAATAAAGGGTGATCATATATGGTAACTAATATAATGTATAAAACATATCTTATAATAGAATAAATAAATCATGAATAATATCGAAGATTTAAAGAATAAGAAAATATGTCATGTAAATAATATCAAAAAATTGAATTATATCCATGTATTAAATATCACCATAAATAATCACATGGATAAAAATAAATTATTTCATAATAATGAAATTCATTATTTTAACCATAATAATAATAATATCAAGTATTTGTTCCATGAAATCATAAACAATCTATCAATGACGCATTCTATGACATCATAAATAAATGTGGAGGTATGCACTAAATACATAGTCTAGTTTATAACATGAGACCTATTGATTAATTAGGGTGATATAACGCCCCCCCTACCATACAATTATAATTCTAATTCATTAATTATATAAAATTAGAGAATAATTAATACAATATTAGTCAAAATAAATATCACAATTTCAAAATTAGCATAAAAAATATCATTATATTCCCATAATATAAAATAGGACACTAGAATTCTAATCCATATAGAGTGATAGGGTGGATGGTATCATTAGAGTATATCCTTAGTAAACCATATTAAAAATAAGAATATGTTAACATAGATAAAAATAAATTTAAAATAACAATTGAACCCTTCTTTTAAAAGTTTAGAAAAGTATCATTTTCTTTTGATAATATTTTAAATAAAAATTTCAATACTATTGTGATGATTACATTAATTGAATATAAAAATTCAAATTTATAATGGAAAATTAAAAAAAATTATCATGATGATGGGAAATTATATTCATTATGTATAATTTAAATGAAAAGATTCTTTTTACACCTATGTAAAAAGTCAAAAGTGAGTCATATGAAAACCATTTGAAATGATTCCTTTTAATACATTGTGAATAAAGAAGAAAAATCATAAATTAATATTAAAAGTATTTCATACATTAATTAGTATATTATTGAATTATTTTATGAAAATGAATTTGGGGAAGAAATATTTTTGAAGGAAATCATTAAATCACAGTTTTGAAGGAAAATACCATACAAAATTATTTAATTTTGAAACAAAAGGATATTGAAGAATATAAAATCAAATGAATTATTAAAACACATTAGTTTTTGTAAATTAATGATAAAATAAATACAAAATTAATTATATAAACAATACAAAAAGAAATCATGTGGTGAAAATTGTGTAGGTCTCCCCAAAATGAAATTTATACAATAAATCCTTTTCCATCAGTCGAAACTACGACATTCATACTTTCTAAAAAGTAAAATAAAATTATTTTAATATAATAATTACATAGTAACCAAATTGAAGTGTATTAAATTTTTATTATAAAATTAATTCATTCATTGCTATTCCTTATATAGTTATGTATTCATTTATGTTCATGTCATAAATTTTTAGGGTGTTCTATTCATAATCAAAAATAAACATCAGAATGCTAAAAATTTCCGTAATGTTTATAGATATATCATATACAAAATATCTATCTTTAAATAGTTATCATGTTCATATTTTAAATAAAAATTTATAATCATCCAATAAATTCAGACACAAAAAATGATACAAATCATTTCATATAGATGGTAGTGTACATGTACACATAGGAGACATTACCATTTTTAATGTGTAGAAGGATAAGTAGGTATGGAATATATTATATGTTATAAATCATAACTATAACATAAATATCATATATATTCAGTAAATAAATCATAATGACCATTATTTTTCTATAGTGATGAAAAATGAATAATATCTATTTTTTGAGAGGGTAGTGCACATGTACACTTGAGCGATGTGTTCATTTCCTGTATGATGGCAAATAAGGTGTCAATGCGTTATTACATCATTAAAATAAAATTTAAGTATATTTATGATACTGATGTTATCATATTATCATGTTCATGAAATAATTAATAGAGGTTGAGGAAAGAATAAAATTAAAGGACTAGGTTTGGATTTGTACCTTTTCTTTAGGAAACCTCATTTGGATTACACATTAAGCCTTATAGGATGCTATTTTGGTGATAAAAGAGAGTATAATTCATTTTAAGGATGTTTGGGATGAAATTTGTTTACTTCATGGATAAAATTAGTGGCTCATAAGGGTTGAGGAAGAGATAAGGGGTGTGGGTGCCCTATTATAAGTGACAAGAGTAGAACAATTGTATATATTAAGAAATTAAAAATAAAATAAATTAATTAATCATTAAAATTGGAACCAAATAGATAAAATTTCAAATTTAGGACATTATAAGGTCAAAATTATATACAAAAATAAAATATATACCTTTTTAGACTTCATTTTATTCCATCTCCTTTGCATTAACGACCTTATTGTCTTTTTTTATCATTAACCATAATAAAAAATTTATTAGTTATTAATGTTTATAAATTTATATATACGGTGGAAAGTGTATCTTAATTGTCTTTGAATTGATTTCTAAATTATTTTACACCCCTCTTTAAAAATTTCTATATTTTATTTATTTTAAAATAATTTAGTAATCATTTTATTATAAAATTCATTAATTTTTTTGGTTATGTTCATTTAATTTCACATTAGATTCGTCAATAAAACTTTTTTTGAATTATTTATATGTTTTTATTAGTTAACTAAATCATGTATTACCAAAATTAAAACCAAAAATATTAATTTTATTATTTTTAAAATCATTCAACTAGATTATTCTATGACTGGAAAAAGAATTGTATCAACATTATTTAAGAGTTTGAGGTAATTATATCACCATAGAAAATATCAAATAAAATATCCTATGAAAAATAAATTTATTATGTTCAGAATGATATTGTATATATTCCATAAAATCTTTTTTACTATTGAACGAATTATTAATCATTAAATTTAAGAGAGTGAAATTTTTATTATTATCCATATTTTAAAATAATAAAATAGTTATAATAATATGAAATTGTAAATATATTGAATATTTTTTAAAATAACTGATTTATATGGCCATAAAACCATTATAAAATAAATTAAGATAATATTTATATATAATTTTTGTCCTTATAAATTTTTTTATCATTTATTTACTCATTTTAAACTTATAGCGGGAACAAAATTTTTAATAAGGATACTATTAATAAAGAAATAATAAATGAAAACTATTTACAAAATTTAAGCCACTTAATAGAAAATATGGAGTATATTTTTAATGATTCATTTATTATATCTGTACAAAATCCATTTTAATACAAATGTTAAATGTAGAAAGAAAAATAGTTTTACGAAAGTATGTTTTATATCCGAAAATTGAGATGATAAAAAAATTAAATATGATGCTAATTATTATATAAATAATACCTTTTTAATAAAAAAGGAGGTTAATTTTACCCAATGAAAAAATCCCACACATAATGAACTATTAAATTACATAATTTAATGAAAAAATAATAGTTTTACAAAAAACAACATTTTACACTCTTCACTAAAAAATCAACATTTTCAAAAAAAATTCAAAAAAATATCTTAATCCTATTATGAAAATATTATTTTAAAATATAATCTATTATTTCAAATAAAAACTATAATATTTTCATAAATTAAATATAAAATTCACCCAAAATACAATAAAAAATAGATTTGAAAAAAATATAGGAAGCATAAAATGACTTTATTTCCAATTTTTTAGAAAAAAATATAGTTAATGGGATGTTTAATCCATAAATTGGATATAAAAACTAATTATTTCATAAGAATATTTTATTAATAGTGATTAATTTAATATATTTTAATAAAAAATTCCTTTCACAAAAAAAGTAGATTTAAGAAAAATATGTATTTTACCTTGAAAATATTTTTTCATCATTTAAAAACAATTTATAATGATTATATGATTGATTATTACGTTTATTTATGGAAAAATTCTATATATATTTCATAATATGTTTATCCCCATTCTAATAAAACAAACTAAGAGTTTCGTTATAATAGTTATATTTAAATAATAATATATCAATAATATATAGTGGTTTACATTAAGCTCAACATTTTTTTATAAAAGATGTCATAAAAAGTATTATTTTAAATTAACTCCACATGTGTGATATATTCAAAACAAGGAATACAGTACATTTGAAAATCCATAGATTCAAAAAAACACTATGAAAATCCAACACAGTTCTTGAAATTCTATATTACACACAAGACACAAGGGTCATATCAACCATTAAGAATCAAAATTTTCCATAGTGTTTTTCTAAGAATCTATATGTTTTAACTCTAAAAATATTGTTCATGATATATATATACAAATCTATCTTTGAACTGAGGCATAATTTATATATAAATAACATGGGTTGGCCTAATATGTATATAGGGGTGAGTATACACATACACAATTAGATACCTTGATAAAAAAAATTGTACATAGTGAAAAAATTGAACTCAAATCATTGTGTGAGATTTGTTTTAGAAGAAGACAATGAGTAAAAACAGAACTCCAATTATACTCAAATATTTCAATAATAAACAGTAACTAAAAATTATTAAATAATAATAACATGATCATTATTTTACCTATAATTATCAAGGTGTATGTAATGTCTCCATCATTTCATATCTAATCTAGGATAATCATACCACTTTAGGAAACAATAAATATTGTATCACTAAAGTGTTCCTAAACCCAATGTTTATTTCCCAGCTGTAAGTATCATCTTATGTGGTAACTCATTTGGTTCCCATGGTGTTATAAGTCTCATCAATTCCCCCACTATGTGGCCTCTCCAATAAATTATAGAAAACAAGAAGGGGATAATACTAGACACTAATGCATTCTTATCAATTAATAAGGTACCACTCCCTCAGGTCCATCTATATCATTCCATCAATCATTAATTCAACCACCTATTCACTATAACCCACATATCCTATCTATACAAGAAGTGGGGGAACATACTTGGTTCATGGGTGCATAATTGGTTATTTGACTACAAAACCTAGGTGGAGGATTTCATCTTACTTGAGATCCATGATTGAAGAGTACCAACTCTATAAATAGAGCAATGAACCATAGATGTTCATGGAGTAGTTCTATTAATATATATTCATAAAAAATTAGGGAACATTACTTAATAAAACTCCCTTATCAAGGGAATACTAACCCTATACATACTCCAAAAATCTATGACGAGACTTGTCTTCAAATAAATGTTACTGAAGAGAAGAAAAAACTATACAATCAAATGTCTTGACTTTGGTATCAAAAATCAATGTATCGTCATTTACTGTATATGAAAAATTATTATATATAATTTAAATTACCCAACAAGAGGATTCAAAAGTACATGGAATATAATACAAGGGTATAATGAATTTAAACACTCATTATCTGACAGATCATGCACTGACTCACTACATGGTGTGTGTGATGAGAGACTATACATTTTCATAAACATATCAAAGATTTCTCATACTATCTTGGAACATAACATGTACAATAAATACATGGGTACTAGTAAAATTAGGTTTCATGACATTCTCTAAGGTATTATATATCATGTGATTCACAAATAAAAGAAACTCAACAGGAATTATTACCCAAATCATGTCAAGTTATCAATGGGGTAAATAGTGTGTTGTTCTATAATGCAGGGTGTGTATGGTCTTAATGTACTTATAGGAATATAATCCTTGTAAACTCCATGATAACCTACTATTTTAACACAATATATATACTAGATACCATGTATTTTGAAATTTAACTCCATCAGCATCCATAACAGATAGAACATGGGGAGTAAACAATAAGTGATTTTTTGATCTAAAAGCTATATAGTTGAGTTAAATTTCCCAGAGTTTTATATTTTATTGATGTATCACCACAACAACCGAAAATAATCTATTTTCATTTCGGTTCAATTTCAGTTATCGACCAAGACCATCAAGGGGAATTCCCACAACCAAATACTTTACCAATTTCCATCACCAACATATTCAGAATGATTCTATTCACCCAAAACCCCTTGTCACACTACTCTGGGATCCAAAAACAACACTTCAAAATAAGAATAATCATATTCTATTCCCATCACCCCCACCATAAAAATATGCTCATCCCATGGTTTAACCAAGACCCCATGAGTTGGACAATGATGATTGTATAATGTATGATGGAATAAAAACAAATAGCATTGTTGGTTTAAAATATCACCAACCCAATTAGTCATATGAAATCAAGTCATGGTGGTATAAATAAAAAATGAAATTCCAAATGTTGAAATATAAACATAAAATAAAGGTGATTTATCACATGTGTATTGGAGAATAATATTAAAGATTAATTTATTGATGAAAATTTTAATTTCTATTAAAATATTTAAAAAACATTATCAATTCAGTATTAATATAAATGGTAATGACAAATTATCATTGAACTTTTCCCACAATTTTATAGAACAATTATGGGGGAAAATAACCTAGAATAAAATAAATTCCTCAATGGAAAACATCATAACATTAAATTTGTTGTTGATAAAAGGATTCCATTTATAGTCCCCTCTAGATATGATCATCATTCCATTGATCTGATGTCTATGACATGAAAATTATGTCTTCTACCACTATCTTTCTTCATATAGGTCTATGATTTGGAAAATAGTGTATAACCATAGATTGAATCTATGAGACAAATTTATTGGTAAATTCAAAGTTCAAACAAACCAAAATTTAGAACATAATTAAATTAATTAAATAAACAACACCCATGATTCCCTATCCTAGATCATATTATGTATACTTAAATTAAATAATCACTAGGTTAAACCCAACATTATGGATGAAATAATGGAGTTAGAATATTTATTTAATTATTTTTGATCATATAATGTCAAAATATCAATAACACACATGTGAGGACCGAATATTAGATAATATATTTGTTATATAATTATCGAGCTTGCGTAGTACTCATATAACCACAATATCTCAAAAATTAATCTCAAAATAAATCATGGAAATAATCTATTGAATAAACATGAAAAACTAGGTTTTTACATCACTATGTGCTGATATGATGAATATTTTTTTAATAAAAATAAAAAATCTTTTCAAAATCAATATACTCAGAAATTCAACAAAGCCATACCCAGTGGTAAACATCTATCATTAAAGTTAATTTTATTTTTAGGATATATATTTTAGTATGTTTATAATTTTAAACAAGGTGACGTCTTAGAAGAATAAAAGTAAAAATTGGGATATGTATTGGCAAATAAAAAGACGTTTCACTATATATTCCAAACATTTTACACCATTCATCTTAAAAAATTAAACAAATTTGAGCTATTTAATGAAAATAATCATTAAATAACCCTGTGTAGAAAAAAACATTGGATGACATTTTAATATTTCATTTATAGAGTCTGATCTTACATGAAATCTCTATACACTACTAAATAGGAATAACAAATATTCTTTCATCAATAAAATATCCATATCTAACCTATATCGAAATAAGAGCTATGTTGAAATGTGATTTTTTAAATTGGAAGTTCATTTCGGGCCACTTCATCCCATAACCTTCCTCACCTGATATTCATATCTCAAATTTGGAAAATTTATATACTATATAATGAAATACATCTCAAAATGGTTAATCTATGATGTTTACTATATTAATAGCATACTTATAAGGATTTATCATACATTCTATACTAAATAGTTTTCTTCATCTATATTGCTCATCACTCAAAACTAACATCACAATACTCAATATTAACATAAAGATAAATTAATTCCTAATAGGGAATGTGGTTAATGTAATCCCCAAGTTTTGAAAAATCCCTATAAGACTACCACATGGGAACATCTAGTTTCATAGGATCAATAATCTTACATCACCATCATGGAACCATGAAAACAAGAAATATGTGTGGGGCCACCACCGTAAAATGAAAGTGAGAGAAAACCACTTTCTAAGAAAAATCATTATATTTGAATATAAGTAATCCACAATTAATTTTTAATATACCTCATCAACAAAATCTCTAACTCCTTCTGCCTCCTATAGAGGGAATGTAATTCATGCTGAGGTGAAAAACACCTCACCAATTCTCAGTCATGAGGGAAACACAAAAAATACCATCATATCTATAAAAAATGAACCACTTGAAAGAAACATGTTGTTAATATACATTCAAAATCTATAAAACATTTTAGGATAACTGAATCTTGGCCTAAGGTTACACTAGAATCTCCAAACCCCAAATATAAGACAAAAGATGAATAACCTGCATCTAAATCAACCATTACGAGGTTCTATGGGGAAATGGGAAAATCTATAGTCCAATTTACACCATTTTTCTATAGAACATAGGAATCGTAAACCCTCATAATCCCAAAAATTTAACATTCAACACTAAATTAATTCCATCACTTACTCATAAACGGTTTTAGTCGAGGGGAAGCTGTAATTCTATCTCTATCTTTGTGAAAGCGGCTACCACTTCACAGGTACCTCTTTTATTAGAAGGGGAGAGAACTACAATTTAAAATAAGAGAGCCAGATCATTTTTCCATCCATCATCAAATCATGGTCTCCTTCCTCCTTTTCCAAATCATCATTGTTCACGAAAGTACCAGATCTGCTCGATGGATGCTGTAACATTCTGAATCGATCATAGAGTTTACTGAAACCCCAACTCTCTTGATGCATATGATGATTTAATAGTTTAATAAGATACACACATCATTTGATTCATTTGATAGGTATATCATCAGATCTTGGGATTTGTAGGAGAGGGCGACAATGGGTCTATTATACAACCAAAATATAAATATATGCTTCGCATCGTAGGAGGGTTGAATAAGAGCCTAGTCGTGTTCCAATTTTAGATTAAAAAAATATCAGTTTTAACTTTTTTATGGTATATTCACTCTGATATGAAATTATATTATCATAAAATTTTGTTTTGGGTGAGTTTCCTCAGCTGGAATTTACCTTTTCAAAACCCAACAATTATTATAATTTTTGGTAATCTTATTGGTATATATTTGTGCTCATATGTCTGCACCAAGTATTTCTAACATCCTGTTAACTCATGTGATTATGTCAAAATGGATGTTACCATATTTTCATTTGATTATGTTTGTCTCATAGTCAGTGATGAGTATTGGTGAAAACATATGGTGGTCTATGAATCCTAGAATGAGATCTATTCTCTCGGTAAGCACATGGGACACTCGATGGCTAACTGTCGACAGAGGTCTCAGTCTACAATATAGATGACAAAGGTTAGTGAAAAGGAGACAAAGGACTGTGATGAGGATTTCATTTCCGAATAGATGCGTATGGGTATAGAGTGTATATTACAGGGCATGAATACACCAATGACCGATTTTTTCAGAAGATTCTGGAAAGAGATGGGCATCCCTCAATATTTGAAGCCAGATTGTTTGAGGAAGGACAAGTATGTTGAGGAGGAATGACCTGCCAATGAATCATATGCTGAGGTTGTGAATTCAAGGGGTAGTAATAGTTCAATGGGATTATAAAAGGAGTCTAATTTTATCCAAGTTAGGAAGTTATTGGGTAACCCTTATACTTCTTTGAAACGTACACTGGTGAAACTGATCTTAGAGGTGGAGATTCCAACTGCTGTCTCAGACCCACAACCTAAGGGTCCACAAAACATCAGTGGGTAGGATTATAAGAATACCACATAGGGTTGATTTTGTAATTTTACTAAGAATGTTCCATCTGAAAGGCTGGTGGGACACATGGTTGTAGGTCAGAGAAAAATCCCGGAGAACATCCAGACCAGTATTTTCATTACAATTGTGGATGTTTAGAATCATGATTATGAGAGTGACATTGAAGTAGAAATAATAGTATGGACAAATACTTTAGTCTTGTCAAAATGGATGAAAAAAGGGCACAAGGATTACTTGTATATCTCAAAACCAATAGAGACCAGGGTAGGTAAAATGATAAAATCCAAGTACAAGGAATGGATGCATGTATCTAGTGTTAACTTAAAGGGGAATCCAGAAGATGTGATAGTTGATGCTGTTGAGGTTGGTTAAAAAAAAACCAGATGTGCAGAAAACAGCTAACCAGAAACAAATTGAATTTGTTTTCCTATCTAACTAATAAATGGTGTAGGGGTTTCTTTATATCAATGGTACACTAGAAGATGAATATATGATATTGGGCATTCAACTTTGTGTGGATGTCAATAGTGATCAAGAGACATGGATCGTTAAGAAATACCTTATTTTGATAAGGGGTTTTAATGAAAGGATGATATGTAAGGAAGAGTACTCTCAAACCTAGAAACGTTGGTAGATCTCGTTGAATAATTCGTCCTCAGTGAACCAGATCTATAGGTGAACACTATCTACAAGAAATTCATAAGGTAGGAGACATCTAATATGAATAATTAATAATTCAATAACCAAATGAAATATTTTGAGGGATGCAATTTTGGTTGGACCTAAGTGGATTATAACTTTTCCTTAAATGTTATGGCTAATTAAAAAATTTAATTTTCAGCTATTGAACACAATACACTAAATAACATATAACCAATGTTAGAGATTAGAAGAGATGATTTAGGGTTTATATAAATTAAACTATACTCTCACCAAAAAATGTACCACCAACATTTACATTGAGGTCAATAACATTTACAAATATGATTTTCCTACTTCTATCAACATCAATAATTTGTAGGATCTTCCATGGAACCATTATGGATATCGTTTGGGATAAAAGAAAACTTGTCCCTAAAGCAATCATGCATCTTTTCTAAGGATTCCTTCATCAATTTAATCAATCTATGATAACTATATCATTGTTCTTGTTTTATGAATGCACAATCAATACTCAAAATATTTTCCTTATAACACTACTATAATTAATATTCTCAAAAATTAACATCATGGAATATACCCCAAAACACCTCATAAGGTCCACGACCCTCAATGTAAAATCAATGAAATTATCCCCACTGAATGGGGAAGTCTAACATCCTCAATAAAACACAATATCGGATAACGGATCGAAATAAAATTGTGGTAGAGTAGTACCATTTTAATTATGAAGGAAACTAATGTATTACTATAATATCTCATGACATTTTCTTGTGTGAACAATGATTGAATAATCATCTTTTTTGTAGAATCCTGTACTAAATGGAAAAAAACTTCCTAAACTCTAGTCAACCATAATTTTCTCAAGGAAAAGGAATTACTGAATAAATATATTAAAAAACCATATCCACCAATTGGTAGTTTCCTCTCACTCACCAAGTACGTTTTATCTTAATCTATATGAAATAACAACCTCTTAATAATTATTCATGCACCAGGATTTATGAGAAAATAAGCATACCTATATTATAAGGAAACTGTGTCGAAAAAGAATTTCTAAAACAGAAACTATTAATTCCATAATATATAGTTGGAATGCTCAAATAAATTATGGGTATCATCACAAAAATTACCTTTGAACTCATTTTTTATATCATAGGGTTGAAAGAATCATCTGATATGACCAAATGATAATGGACTAGTGCATATATGGATGAGATAAAAAAGAAAGGACATAGAAAATAAAACATAACCACTATATGAACCATGTTTTAATGTTACTTATACCCCACAATGATGTATTATTTATATAAATCGATTAATATGTTTTCAAAATCCTGGAGTAAGGATACATTGGCCTCTACTCCTATGTTGGTGTACTATGTCTGAAAAGAAAACACAAGACTCCATTAAATTGTTTTCCATAAAATCCCAAAATAATCCTCACATAACCACTATCTATAAACATTATTTAGTGGAAAAATCTCTTTCATACCACATTGATATTACCCATCATAATAGGGCCCACCAAGGGTTCTAAAAAGATGAGAGTGCCGCCTCAATCTAGCCTTCAATATTTCATGGGGTGATGACTACCATTGAGTAGGAATATCTCACCGAAAGAGAGGCTTTACCCTATTCTGACATAAAAGAAAAATATTTATTTTATAATATAATCCAAAATACTTTATGGATATATGCATATATATAATCAACTAGATAATATATATTTCTTGCACAAGACAACATGTAGAAGTGCATCTCTTAATGTAAATAGAAGGGATAAAATACATCAAAAAAGACTTCAAATAATAAAAACAAAAACTCCTCTAGGATTCAAAAGCCCCATTATCATACCCACTATAGTAGTAACCATAACATTCATGAACCACCTTTATTTATAGTTCATCACTTATAATCACCAAGAATAAACTCAAAAGAAGCTACAACAACTCTGTATCAATCAACATACTCTATAAAAATAGGTGTTATCTACACAGACACAACACATGTGGTGATAAATCCAATGTATGGGTGTATATAAACAAACACAATAGGAGATCGAAAAAACCAAAATTCAACATAATGAAATAATTTAACTCAACTATTCATGTGAGAGGTTTACAAGAGTAATAACATGAGGACAACTAGAACCCTAATTTCAATAAATGATACTAATATTAAAGACCAGATGTATCAATATTGTTGAGTAATAGCACATATGTTATCTACAACTAGAATTCTCATGTATATAATTAATTTCCCAATAATATCATCAAAAATCATTGAACCTCAAAGTATATGAGAAGTTGAGAATTCTCATGTCACTAAAGATACCATGATGCCTAAAGGGGATAACCTAATTGTTGGTTATATATTAAACAGAATCCAATTGGGTTCCCATGAGGAAATTAGACTCATAGAAGGCAACATAACTTAACCACTCAAAACAATTCCAAAATCCCTGAATGGGGACACTTTATCATTAAAGTATGATCACCAATTGAGATGGTATATCTCCCTCCAGTCCATCCATATTGTTCGATAAATGTAGAATCCAACCAACCATTCCACCGAAAACCTAATACCTCACTAGATCCAAACTGGGGGACCACACCATGCAAATGGGTGTATAAATGGTCAAGGGAGTTCAGACCTTGGGTGGAGGACCATCCCATGTCAAGAATCCATGATATAAGTGTAACAAAACTAAATATTGAGGACCATTCAACGTTTTTGTATGGGAGAGTACTGAACGAATCTATACATATGAAATGGGGGACCAAACCAATATATAAATTTACCTATCAAGTGAATATTTACCAAATAAATTGTCTGAATATTTTACCCTATACATATTATTTTCTAACTAATGCTAAATGAACAACAACAAAATTTCATCTAATGTCTCACCATTGATATGGAAGTGGAGGCTTCCATCACATATGAAGGGTAAATATAAATAGGATACATCATTCAAAATCCCAATTCCCTTGATTAAAAATTTAAACAATGCAATTTTTTAGGGTTCTAGGCACTTAACCCCTTAGTATCTGACCAGTCCTAAACATACTCATTACATGGAGAGTTCAGAAAGACTGTATTTCATGTTACACATAACACATGACATGTAGACCTAATAGGTAAATAATCCTGTATATAAATTATATATAGGTCCTGGTATATTTTAGGAACACAGTATTTCTAAAAGTGGTAAAATAAGTTTGAATACAATATAAAAGTAACTCAACATTCTCTATTACCCAATATATTTTGTGTTGTTGATATGATTCTTTCTAGTTGGTTATACGATGTATGGTATGTAAGGACTAGATAGTTTACTCAGTTTTAATTTCTAAAAATTCCATGATTTACACCTAGAAAATCACAGTGTTTAAACTAGGTCACATTCCATATGAAATTTATCCCTAGTTGAAATCCAAGATTCCACAACATGGAGAGAATGGGAAATGTGTTTTTCTAAAAAAAATTTAGACATTTTTATTTTCCTAAAATTATGTATTCAACTAATGCATTTTGCTTATAAAAAAGAATCTATAATCAAGCCTTTTCACTGCCCATCATGATCCCAGACCTACAAGGTTCTTTCACGGTGCCAAATACATCATCAATCACCATCACCTGTACATATGAAATGATTTTTAACACCCAATTATTTATTTTATGTTTCCAAAGTCTCTATCATAATAAATTAAAAAAATGAATCACCATAATACACTCCCATCCCTATTTATATTCAAATATGACCATAAATAAGTTGAAACCCATTCCCAATATTTGTTGAATTATTATTTTGTTGGTTTAATATATAGAAATAATGAGGAACACCTACCATTGTAAATATTGTGAACCAAATAAGTCATAAAAAGTTAGGGCATGGGAACAAAAATATAATAAGTAATTTCAAATGGGTAAAAATATTTAAAAATAAAATAAAATCACCATAAAAAAATGTGATAATCATCAAAAATATATGTTTTATGATGAATTGTTATTTTTTTATTGTAATATAAATCGATGATAAGAAATTAAACAGAAACCATCACCCAATGAATAATTATATTTGGAATTTCCCTCAGTTATCATTCCAAAAAATGTGTGGGATATATCAAATAGTTAATACCTAAATCAATATAAATCCTCAAATCTATAATTCTTCATTTTTTGATAGGGTTCTGTTTTTTTTTCACAGCAGGATCCAATAATGACTCCCTCTATCTATGTCATTGCTACCAAAATTTAATATCTCCCCTCTCCCTCCCTCCCTATAGTGTTATGTCAATTATAATTATGGATAAATATTGGAATAATATATAATGATTTATTTATAATATAATTTATGGTTTAAAGAACCCAAAATTCAAAATATAATAATAATAATATATATATATAATGACCCTCGTGAAGACTTGTATAAGATTATCTAGGATTTAACTAAATATACACCATAATAATGATAAGAAACCAATTCAAGATGTATCTACTATCATATTTCCACCATTAAATTCTTTATTAAAGATATAATTCTAAAATATCAACAACTCACACCCACAAAATAATAATAATATAATATTTTTACTATATAATTAATGTTCCTCTATAGTGATTTCAGAACCCTATATTCTCATAGATAGCCCCAAAATGCTTATTATAAATATTACCTAGAGTTTACATCGAAATTTATTGTTTTTTCATCAGTATGAGATCATGGTATAAATATATGTCTTAGTTATAAATATACAAAAACCCATAATATTAAACATGAATGGAAATTCACTAAAGATTTTCCTAGGGGAAATCATCGCTCCCTAAGATAAAAGAAATGATGAAAAAAATTACACATTCATCTTCATGGTTAAATTTAACTTTTAGCACATTTTTATTTTTGAGACTCTTAAAATCCATATTGAGATATGGCTTTATTGGTAAAATTTAGGGTGACAGCATTCAGTAAAATATCATACATAAATATGAAATGCGGAAAAAATTTGAAATTTATTATCTATAAAGATTTATTTTATATTATTGTATTAGTGAATATGTTCCCATAAGGTATTCAGAACAATATAGAGACATCAGCTAGGATTATAGTGAGAATTATAGTAATCAAAGATATCATTTATATACACTTCATGGAATGTTCCTATAAACACTACTGGAATATAGCCCTATAACAACAGTTTTACCCAAAACCATTTCTATAGGACACACCTATACCCATAGTTTTTGAGAACTATGGGTATAGGGGAATTATGGGAAACAATACCGAATTTTTTAAACTGTGGGTATATGTCACCTATACCCATGGTTGTGTGAAAAACCACTGGTATACATTTATCTTTGAATACATAATCCCTTGATTTTCCCAAACCATGGGAAAAAAGATATATATACCCACTGTTTTGGTCCAAAATGTTTGTATATGAATTTATTTCAAGACCTATACCCAATGTTTTGGAAAAACTCTGGGTATAGAGTTTTTTTGGAGATCTATACCATCGTTTTTATAAAATATTGGTTATGGATTTCTTGTGTTATGGTTGGAAAAAAATATGCGGGACACTAAAACTATTTAGTGGGAATATCTATCCCCCACAGTTCTATATCATATACCCACGGTTCAAGATAATATATTTAGTTGGATAAAAATGAATAAAAATGTAATTTCCATAGGTGCGTTGGTGGGGAACTGTGTACTCTTTTCTGAAGTCACAGAATCAAAATCCGTCAGGAGCTTTTTTTCTAACACATGGAATGATGTTAATATATTAGAAAAAATGAAAATATGTTTATATAAAATCTGGCTTGCTCGATTGGTTAGGTGGTAGATTCATGAATGGAGTGACCCATGTTTGAAACCTGTGAGAAGTTTTTTTTAAATTCAGACATGAATATATTATTCAGACATGCATTAATATATTAAGTAATATATATATATATATATATATATATCATTATGTGATTTAGGTTGATTGGTGAAGTGTCCAGATTTAGAAAATCAAGGTCGTGGGATCATCACCTACTGTATGATTTTTGTAAAACAATTTATACACACAGTTATAAAACCATGGGTATAAATGTTTGATGTCATGGAAATTGGATAAGAGACATTATCACGGTGGAAAATTTTCTATGTCCACTGTTTGGAAAATCGTGGGTATAGATTGGGGACCTATCTTAATGACTCGAATTCCCTCACCTCCCAAACCTATGGGTACAGGCTATACCCACGGTTTTGACCATGGGTATAGGAAATTTTCTCAGTTGTGAAAGGATGAAAATGTTTTCCATTAAGGATTTTAATGTAGTATAATCAATAACTATGACAAAGGGATTTAACATAAATTCAAAATTAGTATATGTGATTTGGAAATCCATCATAGGATATTCATCATCTTAACTCAATGATGATTATAACATGTATAAATGTAAATATTTGTGAAGAACCTCACTACTATAGTTGACCAAACATATCATCAATGATTGGAAATGGTTATCAGTTCATAATTGTAACCATTAACATCTGATAAGTTAGAAAAAACATATACACCAATTTACATTATTAGAAAAATACAAGATCACCTAAAGGGGAATATCTATATTTCTTATATCATTTAGCCTCATGATCTTATAGTAAAATATTTAATTTTCTTAGTTTGGATGGATCCATGTGATAAGGAGGAACCAATATCTGTTATTTTCATAGTACCAATTTGTTTGAAAATTATATATATAATGTCAAATTAAGTATTAAGATATCACTAGAAAACACATTATGATATATATATATACATTATACGAGGAAATATATTCCACTCCTTAGCATCAACTTCCAAAAAATAAAGAAAAGGAGCATTTAATTTGATCACTCCTACCATTCCCTGATCATGACCTTATCAACTATCCTAAAACTCCAACTCCCCATGTAGAGTGTACAAAATAATATCAAGAAATAATAAAGTTGTTATCTTTTTTAAAAACACTATGCCATATTGAAATTAATTATCCAATATATTCCATGAATGTCATCAAATGTTCTTGTATTTAAAAGCATGTGATCCTATAGATTCTTAAACAATTACACTAATAATTCACAGTTTTAACACTTCATGGTGTATTCTATCCTCTTTCCCAAATGAGTATTGGGAATAATTCATGGAGTCAAGGATTCCAATTTAATACTAGATAGAATAAGACACCTTAAATAAAATAATTTTTAGAATCTACGTAAAATAAATAACATAACAATTTAGAAAATATATAGATAGTGACACATATAATATAAGGTTCTCCTCCATAATTATCTATAGGTTAATCTATGGAATTAATTGTATTTGGATCCATATACTGACACCAATACATCAATCCATTCCCATAATACTGAACTATATATAATTTACAATAAAATATACATTGGCCTTCTAATCCAAGTCTTCAAGATAGTGGTCAACATATGTCAGTAAATTATAAATCTGACCAAGGTTGGGTTTCTTATATTTTAAAAGACATCTACAAAATGATCTCATATTTTCCTCTTAATGGTACATATGAATATGGAAATATTTCCCATGACTATGGAACTAATATTCCATGAAGGTATAGTTAGGCATCATGTGTCATGTTCACCCACAATGATGATACTTAAAATAGGATTTTTCTACACCAGGAGATAAGGGTATTACACCAACCAAGTTTCTCTTGTGTGGGCCATATAAATATTCCTCATGTCACCATCACATCAATATTTTAGAGTATCATTCACCTATTCTACGACCTAGAAGAGCACCACCCACCAATGAACCTCATTGATAATTACTCTCAATGACACCGTCTACTCTAACTACTTATGATAATGTTGGTAGATTAAAGATCAATCATATCTTTACAAATGCTCTATAATCACTATTTCTAAGTTTCATGTCTGGGATTTAACATCTCCACATAGATATAAAGTGTTATAGAGAAGGCCATTAATGGTTTTAGTGTACTCTAGAACGGAAATAGAACCAAACTAAATGATCATGAAATATTTTTTATCCACTGAATGTAGATATTCAGAGTGACATTATATAATTAAAGATATTGAAAACCTACCCATTTAATGAATTTGTCATTGTTATTATTAAAAAATTGAAACCCGTCTAATTTGTTCTATACCTTTAAATATAAATTTTTCTATAGAATATAAATTTTTATTATGGAATTGTATATTTTTTATTATGTGGTAGGGATGATAGTCCTACAACATTAATTCACAAGAAGATATTTAACCCTAAAATATTAGAGGTTGTGGAAACTATAAATCCATCATAACACCAAATGGCATAGTAACATTCTTTGGAATTTCTTGACTAGCTACCGAAATCAAGTGGGAACCCCCAATAAGATCCATGGGACTACTACAGGTTTAAAAAGTGGCTCATGATCATCTTTTACTTTTTTGATCCCCAAGATGTGTCCTTTAATGAATATTTTTCTAGAACATTGCATAAATTTATATCAATAATCACTTCAATTGTAGGAACAACCATAAAGATTAAACGGAAGTATACAAGTTAGGGTAAAATTATTCTTCTCTACCTATCATTTATTTAAAAAAAAAATTCAATTTAACCACCTATTTATAAATCATTTTAAAACAGTTACACGGGATAAATGAATCATATAATAATAGGTAAAACATGATTTAGGGCAACATAATAAATATATATTTCATCAAATATAAAGATGCTATCTATAAAAATAATAATTTATTGACCCATATTAACATGATTATTAATAATATATATATATATATATATATACATTTTATTGATTATGGATATCTTAGTTAATACTATCCTTTAATTGCTTCCAACATTAATATAATACACAAGGAAAATAAATCACATAATATGAAATAAAAACCTACTCATTATAACCACTCGATAACTATTATGATGTATTGGACTAAATGTTTATGTAGTAAAAAAATGGAAAAAACTAATGATACAACAATACCCCTAGAATCTCACATTTTCACTATAACTAGGTTATTTTGATATATTTTTGAGTTACATCTGAAGTATCTATTTTCTACATTTTATGGATACTTCTATGTCTCCTATTGATGAACCCTTTATGTGGGAAAAAACACCAAGAGTCTATCCATCAACAAAACACCTCAAACAGTCTCTAAGTTTCTAGAGGAAGGAAAAAATACTGGGGGGTCAAGGAATAAACATGTTGGAAGTGATTTCACCCACATTATGTTATAATATAAACAAAACTAGGTTTATATAATAATATGGAATGAAAAACTAATGATTTTGGTATTAGAAATGTGTCATATATTATCAATGGAAGTGAGTGTAACAATAAAATAGTTTAACATGTCATAATGTATCATTTATATGAAACTTCATAAATAAAATTTGAAAAATAATACGACTGCAAATGTAAGTGAGACTAATATAAAAACCCACAAATTATATATATATATATATATGTCTGTGTGTGTGTGTGTGTGTATGATTGATGAGGTATAAGGACAGAGACCAATTCTCCTAGGTGGAAATTATCTCAAAAAAGATAAATGAGATAGATCATATTCAACTATCTATTTCAAATAGTGAAATGAATGAAAATGTTCCCCCATGATCCAAATTCAAAATTTATGATTATCTCTCATAGTTGGGTGATTTCCCTTTACCAGCATCATGCATAAATAATTTTCATTTTTTTTGAGAGGTATCCTTAAAGGGATGAAGTATGACCACTTGGTTCTTAATCTCCACCCCACCTCTAACATCCTACCATATGATTGATTATATGATATCAAAAAAAATATAAATGGATTAATATATATTTAGAACATGGGTCATCATAAATTCTATGAATATTCGTAAGGATTGGAAGGAAACTCCTTACAAGGGGAAGGATTATTCTTTTATACCTACTTTAAGCCATAACTCAATATCGTAGATGATATACCATGGCCTTCCCCTATATGATTTGAAACAAGTAACAATGAGTAGCACACACATGTACATATATAGACCACATATATTAGTATATGTTTTCATTGATGTTAGGGACCTAGTGACTCACCCCATAGAAAAAAACATGGCCTATCCAATTAGGTAAAGCTTATAGCCCACCCCAGAGAATTGAGGAATTTGAATAATAAGTCAATTATAGGTAATTTCATCGCAAATCCATAACTTGTACAAAATATTAAGTCCTATCACCCATCCTATGTATCTAACAAACATCATTCTAAATAAGTACCTATTAAATATTGAATACCAATATACACACACACACACAATATATAAGATCAAAATGAGAAAATAGTTATAACCATTATAAGATTAAAAATTATATAATGTAACACCACTAAGAAGACAATATAATCAATAGTTGTCTATTACCAAATAAGTGTTTTATGTTCCATCAACTATACTAACCATAGTAAATAAATATTAATTATAATGAAAGAATAAATATAGATAATTAAAATATAAATTATAAAATTAAAATGATAAAAATTTTAATCCAACCAAGTGTGGATAAATAACACGCCTTACTAACATAAATATTTATGAAATAACATTAAAAATTTAAAATCATTTTTTATTATTTTTACAAGTAATGATAACATTCATGTAATGTTTCTTTAATTACTAAAGGAATTATTGGTACATATTTTTAAATTATAAATAAGATATTCCTTATGTTCCAAAATGATATAATCTTCCATCAAAAGAAAAAAACATACCACATTCAATGAGAGTAGATAATGAGTTTTGGTTTTTTAGTAGCATCCAAAAAAATAATGGTAGTATATAAAAAACCATTAGTTCACCTTCTATTTGTCTTGGATAATATTTTACCAAGGATATCACTAAATGAATTATAATTACTTTTTATATTCTAGAAGCCTTATAATTTTGGAGTAATGAATTATACTTGTCACAATTGAGACACATGAAGAAGTGGGAATATTAAATTGATATGTGAGCGTACCATACTTGAAAATTGATTTTATAATATACTATAGCTTCATTGATTAATGATTTAAGGATGAGTGCAACTAGGGGAAAAGAGAGGGTGAGGATATAATGAGAGAAACGAACCCATTACCAAAATAAGGGTATTCCTAACCATTATGATTTAAATATGGTTTTAAATTTTTAATTATAAAAATATTGTTTTCCTTTAAAAAGTGTAAGTATAAACCAACAAATGTTCACTGAGTTCTATCAGAGTTCTTGTGGTAGAGGAAGTTATATTCTATAATGCACCAAAATCAAGGTGGAGTCCCATTAACCTTCCAACAGAAGCGCGGTTTATATGCTGACTCCCTCTCCTCTAGCTTATTCTCTAAAATCTCATGGGGTTATTTACCAAGGAGAAGCATATTATAATTGTTAAATTATATACCTCCTGATAAAATCTCATGGGGTTATTTCCCATAGGGTCAAAGATGATTTATCAGTGCTAAATACTAAAATTCATTGATAATTCTAATGATTACATCATATCATTGATTTATTTTATTAATAAATGGTTATTTATTTATTCATTGGATGAATGGTTAATTTATATAATTAATCGTGATCACTTATATTCAATATATATACAAGAATGATTAAATAAAATAAAATAATGTTTATATTTCTATTTTATCTGCTATAGTTACTTATGTATGTTACTATTGAAATTAATTAACATATATAAAAAGGATAAAATAGGATATCTTATAAAACTAGGATTTATATGCATATATTTTTTTTATTATAAATATTTTTTTATTTATGTCTGTTTTTTTTAAATTTAAAAATCATTTTATGAATAAAAAACATATATTTACACATATATAAAAAATATATATCAAAATAAAATAATAATCCAAAGAAATCCTTTCATGTAATGATTTTTAATACAACCATTGCATATAGTATTTTTCCAGACCTTCCTATGGGACATTAAATTATAATGTAGGTATAATTAATGGCTATGGTCAATTTAACCATGTAATGATCAAGAAATGTTTCCTTAAAAAGATATCGTGTAACTTGGAGGTATGTTTTTACGAAATCCTAGTATTGGATTTATAGATTTGGGAGTTTAGTAAATACATCAATGAGTTGTGAGTTAATGAGTATAGTATGAAATTCCAATCAATATACCTTCAATTAAATGTATGATACCTTCATTTATGTAATGAAATGGTAATTATGGGTCCATTCCTTTAGAATATTAGAGAAAATGGATATTCTAAGTCCAATGATGATCACGGTTGGGGTTTGAAAAAATATTTGGAGACTTTATTAAATAATTAATTATGTTATAACCATTAATCATAAAAAATTACTAAAATTTATTTCATATTATTCATATATAATGTAAGGTAACTCATCCAGATCAATTTCACTCTGATAAGTCATGTATAAAGTGAATCACCATAGTAGTGTAAACATCCTTCAGTGGTATAGGTGTGTGTTCATTGTACTATGAAAATAAAGAATACGAAATATAAAGGATCCCCTATTGAAATTGATAAAACTAATGATATTATTGATGAGGAAATTAATGTATCCTAGAAACACATTGATGATGAAATTGATATCAAATTACTCTTGCTATCATCCATGAAACCTAATATTTTAAAACATCATAAAGAAAGGGATTCTTATACTATGTTCTCTCAAATATATTATGTTTATTAAGATAAAGAAAGAAATGGGTGGTGAAAACTCTAAGTAACTATTTACAAGAATTTCGTGAGAAAATATGAATGGATATATTGAGTTTATAGAGATTTTTTTGATTCAAACTACAATAAGAGTTATGAATGACACTTATTTTCTAAACTCTTAATATAATATTATTTATTATTTTGGTCAATTTCAATCAGAAAAATATAGATAATTCCTTGTAGGATTTTAATTCAACTCAATCCATCTGAATTATATTTAAATAATATAAGAAAAAATTTATTCCTTATGGTGAAAAAAATGAGAGGTAAGGGAAAAGGAGATAAGGATTTTTTTAACAAAAAGGAGTGATTGTAAAATAACTAAAAGAAAAAAATCTAAATAAAGGATAAATAAAATGATGGTATATTTGTAGTTGTTATAAATAATGGACACTAGAAGAATAAATATACCTTAATATATTATAATGAATATTATTTAGGTATATTTATTATCACCTGTAATCTTACTATTTATACTAAAATGGTATTGTATATGCGGTTTATGAATTGTTATCCAAATATTGGAACCGACTATAAAAAATTTGATTACAAAAGGAGAGGTGGGGGATTGAGATTCCAATTGCATGATATTATATGTAGTGGGTAAATTAGACTACCATCTCACAATACTGACCTAAATGGTCTTTGTTTTAAAGAACTGCTATTATGTGAAGAGTGTAATCAAAAACATCATTTATCTGTGATGATTATATATGGATTATTTTATTTTGATGCTATAAAATAATATTCCATACATTAATAAATGAATAATTTTATATGGTGTAGAAAATTGAAATAATTTCCTTAATATATGATATTTAGAAAATGATGTCTTGGTAATTGATGACAAATCACATTCACATGGATCGTATTGCACCAAGTATTTGATTCATGAAAGTTTCCATATAAATCAGTTGAGTTTGACAATATTATATCAATAAGTATATTTATATTCATTTGATTTGAAACACTTAGATATATGTTCATATTTTTAAATAGGAAAAATTACTAATGAATCATTCAGTGGAATATGTGAATGATCCATAGATCATCAAGGATATTTGTGATCATTTTCCAGTATAATGTAGATGTGGGTACTAATATTTCATCAATTTTATTAATGATTTTCAAAGATATGGATATATATATGTGATGATTTTTAAGAATTTTTGTTTATAGAAATTTAAAAAATACAAGAATGTATAATAGAATGAACTATTTATGTAGACAAAGAATAATAATATAGTTAGATTTATGGAATATCATTATCAATATTGCGTAAGTTATCTATTATTTTTTCGAATATTGTCTCAAATCACTCCATATATTCTATAATGGGATGATATCATTTAAAATTGGGACCATATCATTTTAGCCTTCCTGAGAGTAATGATTAGTCATAAAAATCTTCAATAATACATTTTGAGACATGAATTAAAATTAATGGTATATTCACTCAATTAAGTGACTTATAATGTACCAAAATGAAATATATATGATTTTATGTATTTGAATAAATGTTTTTGTTCACATATCATGGGTGGTGATGTGAAGCATTTTTAAAGTATAAATATTGCAATAAAATTACATCTCGAGTAACTCAGTTTGTCTTTATAAGAAATACAAAAGAGATAGGATGGTATTATCTACATGATATATTATATAAAATTAATAATTTAAGGTCATACCAAGTTACTAGAATAGTAGAAAATATCCAAATGAGTTGTGGAATAAATATTGTCTTTGAAATAGTCAAGGATCAAGATACATAATATATAGATCATGAAATAATTTTACAATACCCATTAGATGAATTTGTTATAAAGACCCAAGTTATATGTATAAGTTCTAGAGAGGTTATAAAACTAGAAAAATAAAGATTCCATGTCAAAAAGGATTTTGGAATATAATTAAAAAAGAATAATGATCACATCCTCTATATGAAAATAAAAAAATACATTGATGTTACATAAAGTAAAACCTATAGGATTTATAAAATAGATTCAATGTTTGAAAATAAATTTTGGGTTTTTTTATTTACCCTTTATGATGTAAAACCAATTGTGTCTAAATGGGGTTTCGAGATTTAAATCTATATTTGTTGAAAATTTAGTTCATATAAGGAATGATTGGATTTGAATGTTTTTAATCATAATCATAAAATATACTATGAAAAAACATTTTAATGTTTTCTATATTGCAATCAATTATAAATAAAAATTCCATAAAAACTTTTCATGGATAAATAATTTATAATATTGAAAAAAAAAGATTTAGTAATTGAAATGTTTTAAAATAGGTATTTATTACATAAGTATAAGTTTTTGTGACATAATAGGATTCCAAAATGTCAAGAAATTTATAGATATTTTTGATTAGTTTGAAGGATGAATCAATGTCATGGAATATTAAGTTTGATAAATCAATATGATATTTGGGTTCTATTAATAATGAAGGTGAGACCTATGTCTATAAAAGTTGTATTTGGATTGATATCATTATCTATGTAATATATGATTATAATATATTACTAATGAGAAATGATATACCATATATAAATTTATTTATGAAATAGTCAAATAAAATATTTTTAATGAATAAATTAGTAGATTAATTATTAATAATATGGATAGAGATTAATCATGATAGATTTTGGAGGCTTCTTGGACTATGACATTTTATATATTTTTAAAATTTATGTAAAATATATTATACCAAACAATCCATGTGAGTATTGTTTCCTATTCCAAATGATATACATAATTCAAAAAAAATGTTCCCTAAAACATAAAATGAGATAAAAAGGACAAATATATTCCATTAAACCTATCTACTTGCATTAATCTTTTAGTTTATTCTATTTACCAGACGTGGTTCTTCCAATGCATTGATCATGGTAGGTATATATAAGAAAAACCAAGGAGACCGATGTTGTTTTGTTGTATATATGATCATAAAATACCTTAGGTGTATTATTGTTATGTTCCATGTATTTGGAGGAGAATGGGAATTAGTCATGTGGGTATACAAAAACACTTGTTTCAAAATATAAAACATGTCCCAAAAACAATAGTGTTTTATGAGTTTTTCATTAATGGAGTAGATATCTACAGAATGAGTTCTATATGGCCATTGGTCACCAATTCTATAGAAAATTTTCAGAATATTTAAAAACATAACATGGATAATGAACATGTTGGAAAAACATCATCATCTAAGATATTTTTATTATACATAATAGTATATATTCAATAACTTTTTACTATGATAATACTATAATGGTAATTATTCCTATGGTTCATAGGGCACATTAATCAACAATGAATATGATTAGGAAGTATCACCTATAGAAAGATTCAACTCAAGAGGTAATTTCACATTTAATAGAGTATCCATATAAGAAAATGTGGTAGGAATTTTGAATAAATTAATACGTCAATATAAGTAATAAAAACATATGTGGAGTAACAATTTAAGATTTATTAGTTGTTTTATACATTAATATTATGATTATATTAATGTTTGTTTCATTAAATTAACTAATTTTATATTTTTTATTACTAGAAGAAATATATATGTTTTGTTATAAAATTATTATTATGATATATAATATTAATGGGATAATTTCATTTTAACATTTATCTCATTGAATGAATACGACATTGTTTCATTATAATGAGAACATGGAAATTCTATAAACATATTATTAAATAAATTTTTCATATGGTACATATATATCAATATGATGGGACACATATGATTTATAACTATTTCGAATAGGGGAATTATATTCATTGAGTCTCAATATCATAAAGTTCACACCTTTTAAAATCCATGAAGGAAGGTTATAAGGGTAGAACTAAAAATTATAATTCCATTTTTATATGTTTTTCTATATTAATTTATAAAGATATCTGGATTGATCAATATAAATGAGTTAATTTTTAATGTTATATTTAATTTATGTATAGATGAACCCCATTATTCCCATTGTATTTTTATCCACAATTATGTTGGTTATGGAATTGTTTTTCTACTATGGATTCTTGTTATGATGAACTAATGACACATCAATTTGTTCATCCGTATTAATTAGATGGGAGGAAAACTTATCTCATGAAGGGTCTCATAGATAAATCTAGGACTCCATTATATTTTTAAGATGTATTCATTGAATCCTTAAAAATGGAAATTTCGGTCTCATTTTTCAAGAAAATGACCAATTTTTACCATGCACCTATGTGAACATATAGTTTTACTGCAGGTTCGCAATTTTTATACAATATTTTTTCTCCTTATTTACAATTTTTTGTTAAATACAATCTGGATTAGAGCCATATATGTGAGTATTATGGAATTTACCACCATCCACAAAGGCATATGGTGTCATTGAATTGTGATTTCACCCATAATAAAGGATTAATATGTATCTCAATTTATGGAATAAAAAACCATCTAGTTTAGTTTTTTTATACAAGGATATTGTTTCCATTTAAATACATGTGATAAGAAACAAATTTTTTATTTTTATGGTTATGCAACCATGAATAAAGATGTTCATTTTCATTCCATGCATCTAGAATACAAGATGTTCCTTTTAAGTTTATGTGTCAAGGACCAAATATGTTCCTTTATATTTCACACTTATAAGAATACATAAGATTCTATAAAGTGAATACATATATGGACAAAGAGATTAACTTTTAAGGATATGAATCCCAGAAAAATATGCCTTTATTTTTTCCTATACTTTTAGGGGAATTTATTATACGATTAAATTTCTGAGAATTGACTAATAAGTTAAAAATATATATAATAATTCTTTAGTGGGAATTATGTATGAGTAGACAATTACATTTAAGACTCACAGATTATTCAGGTGAGGGATGATTGGTGTATTACGACAATTCTATTGGTCGGTAATTTTCATGTCTCATTGATCGAACAAGGGAGTTTGATTATTGAATTGGAAGAGTTTTGAGAAAACATGGTATCATTCCTAAGTAACAAACATAGCTAATAAATAACTATTGAGGATGATCAAATTACATTGATCCCCCAAAAGGGAGAGTCTCTATAATAAATCTAGTACATAAATGACTGTATTTGGAGGATATTATTGATTTGGGAGGTCAAATATTGGGAGATTTATTACAAGATTCTTGATTCCAAGTATCAAAATAAAAAACATTTAGGGGACAATATATAGGTGGATACTGATAAAATCATTAAAATCAACTATATTTGGGGAAGTAATTGATTATATAATGTTATTGTTGTTTCAACCTAGACATAAGGGTGTTAGTGAAGATTTTCTGCTATTAAAGAGTCTCATATACTGATAATTTAAATATTTCAAGAAGATGGATACCCAAGGATATATTTTATATGGGAAAGTAAATAAGGAATCTAATTCAAAATTAAGATTAAAATTTTCATAAAATTAATTTTGTTAAATTATTTAATCAGGGATTCGATTAGTAATAGAATTTAAAGGATGATTACAATATATGTTTTACATGGATATAAATCTATGAAGAAATGACATAGGAGAAGTAGAGGGGTCATCTAAAAGAATTTATACAAAAGGAGTATATGAAAATATTTCATAGGAAATTAATGACTATGAATAAAATAAATGAGCAACTAGACCCCTCTATAATAAAAAATTAAAATTCAACCTAGTGGCATTATTCTCCAATTACCTCCTTGTAATAGATTCTATTATATATAGTGTGACTTATCAATCTTCATGCCCATAGAAAAAAATATTGTGATAAAAATACATGTTGTGGATTTATTTATAGGAATAATAATAAGCCAATTCCAAAGAAATAAATCATATTAATTTATTATGATTGGTTCACATTCCCTTAGGACATCCATTCTGGATTAGAAAATTGGTTAAAGTCTATGATGAAAACATAAAACTATATGATGACACTACATGGTAGCCAAAAACAATACTGGCCTCCAAACCTGAAATTTCTCTAAATATTATTGATACCTTTGGCCCGTAAAAATTTATTTAATTGCACAATTTTCTCAAAAATATAATGGGAAATCACCTTTATTCATTAAAAACCCCATCCCTAGAGAGAATATTTTTCAGTCATTTGTATTTGTATGTGGTGGGATATATATTATATTATACTACTGAAATTAATTTTTTAGTTTTTTATCATCATTTTATGGTATTTTCCACTTCCTTCAGCATTAATAAAAATACTACCAATAATTAGATCCATTTAGAACTATGAGAATCGATATTTTGGGGAAATTATGATATTAAACATTTGGTTTATACATTCCATATAAATCAGAATATGAATAGATTCCTTAACCCCCAATATATTGGGAGGTACAACCCGTTATTTGTTACATTGTAAGAAATGAGACGATTCTTATACGTTATATCTTTCTGCATATTATTTTTATGGGGTCACTGTATAAGAACCATCCATAAAATAGCATCATAATACATATGGTAACACCAAAAAATATTATTATGTTCTTATTTTATATTGATATTTTTATAAAAGGCCCTATGTAAAAAATGTTTTATAACCGTTTCACAATGTTGTTTATGGATTCTTCCATATGAAAGAAAATCTCATGGATTTCATCTAGTATAGACATTTTTCTAAATTTAATTGACATTCATGATTTTTTATTTAATCATTTAAATGGATTTAAGATAACCATTTCGATATTATATAATGAGATGGATGGACCTAGATAACATTTCTAAACTAACATATGATAAGATTCAGATTCTAAAAATGTATCTTCATGGTTGATTCCACATAACTTAGCATCATTCCATAGAGAATAATCTATAACAATACATCAATCAATATCATTTACTAGACAGATCCATCAAATCTATTGTATGTAAATTAATTAAGGAGGATGAACATTGGGAATGGTTTAAACATGGATATTCCCTCAATAACCTTTGAAGAGAATGTCATATCCCAGAATAAGTGTTTCATATATACTCAATATTTATTCAAATATCCCATTAATACCACAAATAGGGGTGGAATAGAATCATGGATATTCACATATATGGTTTTCTATGGATATATTAGTGTTGTCCTTACAAGGCCCGCGAGAGTTACATTGAATTTGAATATGTTTTAATGGTTTTGATGATGTATGAGGAAGTTTGGTTTTCATTTTTATTTTTACATTTTAGATTAAAATAATTTCATCAATTATCAAAAGGTGGATACAAGATTACAACACCTATGAAATGATCCATAGAGATATTATAATCAATATGTATGATTTTTGCATGACCAGTGGGGTCCCGATCCTGGTGGATATTTATTATGTGTTTATCCCTCCCACCACTTCATGTGATGAGGGAAAATAAACTCGCCCACCTGAAATGGAGTTAGTATAATTAGTAATATAAATCATGGAGAAAGGGAACTATTCATATATTGGCTTTCCCTTTAGTTAATGGGGTGGACCATTCCTTAGATAAAACTATCATGTTCTGAGACCAAAGAGTTTATGATATTTCCCAAATTGATATATTCATCGGGATCCATGTGTGTATTGGTAAAAATTGAGGGAATGTTTTTACAATATGTTGGGGTCATAATAATTTTAAACTAACATGACCATCTCATCTTTGGTATCCTACTAAACCATTAGTGAATATTATGTGTGACCCCCAATGGCTTCAACCAATACATATCAGGTTGGGGACTATAAATAAGGCTATAAAATACAAAATGGGAGGAATTACCCTCAATTTAAAAATTCATCACAAGAAAATAAAAGGGGAAACTCCAATCATCAGCACATCATATTAATATAGATCAAGATCCATTTAAATAAATACAATAATTCAGGTCATGTAATATATAATAAATCACTAAAATCCAAAACCAAACATAAGATATATATCCAAAAATAAAGACCCACACAAACTTATCTCATTCATGATTGGTCACAAGAAACCAATATAATCACCTAAAAAATATATATGGTCTATCATAACATATATTTTTATTGGGATCCTCCTCATTACCACTCATGAAAATATGAGAAAATATTTCACATTCATTGATAAGTATTAAGAACCCACATTCACTTAATAGATTAACTACTAATTCCCATCCCTTACCAAGGCTCACTAACTTGGTATCAAAACCTGGTATAATAATATAATATCATAAGAATATAACCATGGGTACACCACAACCACTTCCCATTAGTTTACCACTCTCACACTTTAATTCAAAATGTCTAATGAACTCATTCCATGTGGAATAATATCAGTATATTTATAACCCTAATTAATAATTTTTTTTGAAAAACCCAACATATTATATTGGAATCAGGTTAATAACAAATATCAAGTATTCTAGCCTCATCATCAACCTCATACCACATATATCATATACAATGACATTGGTATTTAAGAATCATGAACATGAAGTATATTAACCACATTCCCTCTTCCAAAAATTATTTACACCCACCTAATATCTATCATCACTATTTCATTGATACCCCACATTCCACTCACATGCCTTATATGAAAATATAAACCTCAATAATTTATATCAAGTTGACTTCCAAAGGGAGAGTATGGAACATGGGGTAGTAATCCATTTTATACCATTAACCTTGATTTTTGGGGAAACACATAAAATAAGAACATTTTGCATAAGTATAAAATAATTGAATTTGGTGGGGTGTGTTTTGAAGTATTACTACACATCGGTCCATTAACAGCACTAGTAAAAGGGAATTATCATTGAAATAGAAGTGTTGATAATGTAAGCGATGTTAATGGGATAATTTTAATACTTCTCATAAAAAACATTGATAAGGGCCCCCTTTAACAGTAATAAAAAGTCATAGATAATTGGCCCTCTGATAAGGGGTATATTTTTCACTCCCACCCATCCTTTTTCATAACCTCACCTCTTTATCAGTGATTCCCTCCCCCTCCCACTTTCTCATCCCTTCCCCCCACCCCTTTATCTGCACATTAGCACAATCCCCATCCATTATTGAGATTGGAACCAAGGACCTCCAACTTATACATGACCATCTTTTTCCACTACCATATACTATTTTGTTTTATATTTTGTGATATATCTATACATTTATATATATATCATTTTATTTTTTATCCAAATATTAATATACATGTATATATATATGTTTTTATATATATTTTTATATATATATATATATATGTGTGTGTTTATGTATATATATAATATATAAATACATATTCATTTATAAATCTTTTTAAACTCGATATTAACTCTAAACACCCTTAATGCTCATAAAAATATTAAGAAACAGTGAAACCCCTAAAACACTAACATGACTATAAAATCTAATCCTAATTTTTATTTAAAGTATAATTCCAGTAAAATCAAGGATAATTAAATGATCATCTATATTATATGTCGTAACCAACGAACAAACAATCAGATCTGAGTTTTATAGCCATTTATTTTTTAGAAATCGTGATTAGTGACTAAAAAAGTAGTGTAGGGGGCGTTTTAGGACTTGGGGGGTGGGGGTTAATAATAAGTCTGAACTCTTACAACATATCCATAGATAATTTTTTGAATATAAAATGTTACAGTATTTGATTTCATATGTGGCAGAGCCCAAACAAACACCCATAACAAATGTTAGGGTCGTTTGATGTTCGAGTTTGATTTCTGACATTTTGTAAACAGTAAAATATTTTATTCATTTCATTTTTACATGATTTAATGATCTAGTGGTTTTATATTTTTTAGAATCTTATATTTGACTATTTTTGGAGTTGCAATGGTCTCCCAAATCTAATTTTATGATCTTTTTGGTGTTTTAGGGGGGTTTCACATTCAAAAACCATTCAAACAACCATAACATCTGAACTAGGTGTCTGGTTTTCCTCTACCACATATCAAATTGAATCATATGATGAGATCCATGCCTTAATGACCCAAAAAAATAATCGATCATCTCTATTGTGGCTAAAAGACCCATAAGGCCTCCAAATGGCCGTAATTTCTACTACTGGTGCCCATTAATATTTTTTAAATATTCTTTTTATCACCCCTATAAAAGAATCACTACTAGGGGATCATTATTAGTTATTTTAAAAAAATTCTGATAAAGCCCACCCTTTTATCTTCTCTTTTTTATATCCACCGATATAGACCCCGTATTTGTTATTTTTTAGAATTTCTTATAAATACTCATTTTATCAGCGCTTTTTCTACTAGAATTAATAAACTGGCCTTTACATGCACTTTTTGTTCATGAAATAAAAAAGGGCAACCTTTAAATGAGATATTTGTATAACTGTTATAAAACCCCTTTAACAATGCTAAAAATCATTGTTAAACACCCACATTAACAAAAATTATTCTAAAATGAGAAATGGGGGTTTTTCAATGATTTTAGTGAGCGTTATTAAATCCCTAGCACTTGATAAACCATGTTCCGTTGTAGTGAAACCACAAGGAATGAATAAATGATATATAAAAACATACTCATAAAAATGGTCATTAAATATATCATTTAATAAATCATCATATTTATATAAGATCTACCCTATGATAAAATTATTATAAGAAGTCAAAAATGAAATCCCCAACTAAATTGAACTCACTTGAAAAATGTCACACATATTTGGTTGTTAAATTTTTACATTTTCCATTTCCACTATTTTCTATATGATCTTAATTTAATGAAATATTTTTTAATTAAGGTATTTAGTTCAATATTTAATGAAAACCCACATTAACCATCCCCCATATAGGACTCTATTTTGGTATCATTAATTAATCAACTTTTAGAAGATAAATAAAATTATTGATAATTAATTTATATCTAATTATATTAAATTCTACCTCATATAACCGAACCAAATTTATATACAAACCTACTATTTTTTATTCTATATTCATCCCCAACATGTAGGAATCAATTACACATTTAAATGATGTATCATAGCCACAAACATGAATAAATAAGTAACAAAAATATTTTCATGAATCTATATTTCATGAGACAATATCATCATCGTTCAATACCTGATAATTAAAATAAGATATTCTATTGGACAATTTAATTATTATTTAATTATGATATGTATTTATGTATTAAAATATAACAGTATTTCACATTAAATATTCACATCATTTATACATGGTAAAATGATGTTATTTAATGGAAAAAAATTCACAACCATAAAGAGGGGATCTTCTTAATGACCAAACATACAACAATACGATTTAAAATCAGAAGCGTTATTTGTTCAAAAAATATAATATTTCGTACATCACTTCATCTCTATAAATTTTTAAACACTTTTAATAAATTTTTATCTTATTTAATGATTACATTTATTTTTGAAAATGAATAGAAGGGGCCATATTGAAAATTATCATAGAAATATAAATAAATTATAGGAACTACACTTTTATTTTCATTCTTATTCATTGTAATTTAATTTTTTATGTTTATGATGGTCTATTATAATTATTATATAAAAAAAAATTCTGATAATACATAAGTTTACACTAAAATAATAGAGATTTATTCGATTCCCCTACCGGTGTTAGGTTATTCACAATTCACTATAGAAAATACAAAAAATATAGAGAATGATTATCTAACATAGAATATGAGGAATTATATTATGCTGATATAAAATTATAATATATCTGTAATTTATATGTTTTTGTCATCCAAACTCAAAGGGAAGATTACAGATAATCAAATGAGTGAAATAAATCTATTCACTACTGGAAATTTAACCTTTACCAACGGTTTGGAACCGTTGGTATAGGCCTCCAAACCGTTGGTATAGCCTATACCAACGGTTTGAAGAACCGTAGCCAAGTAAGCCGTTGGGATAGGTCTATACCAACGGTTTCCAAAACCGTTGGTATAGGTAATAAGAAATCTATACCAACGGTAATAGAACCGTTGGTATATAAATTCCAAAAATAAAACATCCGCTGGGATTTGATCCCAGGACCCCTCTTTTATAATTGAACGACTTAACCACTAAGATAACATCACTTTTGTAAACATAATTTCATAAATATATATAAGTATTATCATAATTATTTAAAATTTTGATTTATATAATGTTCTCGGTTAGTAGATATGGAAAAAATTAAAGAACCTATCCCAACGGTTTTCAAAACCATTGGGATAACCCTTTAATTTGTGGGTGGTTTTTCCCAACGGTTTTGAAAACCGTTGGGATAGCCCTATCCCAACGGTTTTCAAAACCGTTGGGAAAGGTTAGAGTGGGCTGAATTGAATTAGGCCGAAGGTTGAATGTGTGGATGACCTTTCCCAACGGTTTTGGTGAACCGTTGGGAAAGGTCACTCTTTCCCAACGGTTCACCAAAACCGTTGGGAAAAAGGCTCAATTCTCACACCCTTTCCCAACGGTTTTGGTGAACCGTTGGGAAAGAGTGACTCTCACACCCTTTCCCAATGTTTTTGGTGAACCGTTGGGAAAGGTCTCAATTCCCACACCCTTTCCCAACGGTTCACCAAAACCGTTGGGAAAGGTCACTCTTTCCCAACGGTTTTGGTGAACCGTTGGGAAAGAGGCTCAAAACAGACCCTTTCCCAACGGTTTAGGTGAACCGTTGGGAAAGGGTAGCTATACCAACGGTTTTTACAAACCGTTGGTATAGAAGTGTTGGGAAAGATCATCTTTCCAGTAGTGATTTTTGAAGAAAAATGGACTGAAATATATCTAATGGTTATTTATATAATACATGAAAATTATTTCCATTTTAATTTACATTAATTGATGATAAATTTTAATTGGTATCACATAATACAAATTAATCAACTATAAATTTGGAATTCAATTCTTTAATTAAAATTTTCCATGAAATATTTCAGACTGGATGTCTTTATTTTTTTATTTCAACGTATTTTAATCTAATAAAAATTTATAATGAAGCTGGGAGGAAAACATGGAAGAACTAGAATAAATGATACATTCTTATATGATAATGAATCCTAAAAAATTGGATGATTTTAATGACACTTATAAATATTGGTTTTGGTGATCCTTATAAATGAATTGATATAATTATACATGAGATATAGATAAACCACCCATGGAATTTGTTAAAATATTCCACTCATACATGACCAAATTAAAAAAACATATCCTTATGATAGATGAAACTAGTCATTAAATAATGTATAAAGGACAATCACTGAAATATTACAAAGTATAATTCCCCCTTAAATGAATGAAAAAATACCCTATCTTGACAATCCTATCACCCTATAGTTAATCCCTATAATTTCACATAAAATAATTATCCATGATTACCATCATGTCATCTACTATATTGTAGAGTTAAATCCGCCAACATTTTGGAATTCCACACCAAATACTATATTGTACTTGCTCCTCAAAAACTATTTCACGTTTTCATACATGGACAGCTTTACCACTCCCTAGTATGCTAACAGGGCCAACAAATTTTTCATTTTTCCTTTAGAATTATACACAAGATTTTTTTGGAGGAATTATTTTTAAAAAAATAATCTCTGGAAGGTTCACTCACTATGGCACAACCAACACCACAAAAAACATCCGAAAACTCAACTTATTTATAATTTTATTAAAAAAAATGAAATTTCCCATTATGATAACTCTAAGGTATTAAAAATGGATATAACCACTCCTACCTCTACATCTCGGTTGTCCACAATATAGAAAAACTCTTCTCTCTCCTCTAAATTACCTCTTCATTTTAGGAAATGTAATTGTAAGGGTCTGAGTCATTTAATAAACTTAATGGAAAAAACATCCTTATACTATTTATTAGCATGCCCCATAATATTATTTGAGAATTACAACATAGTGTTTAGTCTAGAGATTTCAATATGGAGGAAAACTGGAGAACAATAAGAAAAAAACAAGACCATATTAATATTGTTCATGTTTTATATGTATCATGGATGTATCAATATTAGAAAATACCCATTTAATATAAGTATACCTTTCCATGTTTTATGGTTATCGATGAAGGATCATCTGGTATAAAATGATTTTATCATTAAAAATTCCATTCCAATTTTTTTTCATTCCATATCTTCATAGAATCATTTAGGTGAGGTCACTCTTTCTAGTAGACCATGATACAAACAACACAAAAGATTTTATAATCAGTTCATCTTCACATTGTACAAGTCTTCAAATGAAATAATCATCAACAATAACACTAGTAAATATGAATAGTGATATTTTATAATAGTAATATGTGATTGTTCTCTATAATAAATCGTATATATTGATACTCTCTGTAAAGCCTATATTCCATATATATTTAGTGTCTGATTTCATTTTTACAATAAAATTTTAATTTTTGTTTTGAAAATAATTGAAATTAGTTGGTGAAACAACAATTCTAGTTGATAATATAAAAATCAGACATAGAAACATGGGTTTTAGTTCTTTAAAATAAATCTAATATTAAGAAATATTCTAAATAATTTGATTCTAAGTGTAGATCATTCACTAACAGTATATTGGAGGACATTATGGGCCAATCTAATTTCATCAAGATATTAAATAGTAAGAGGTGTGTGGTAAAATAATGGATACATAGACATTATGTGAGAATATATATGAATTAATCAAAATAATAACATTACTATAAATTGAATATGTTATTAGAATATGTCTCCCTCAAGTAGAGTAGTTCCTTGAATAGTCATTTATATAGATACTAGGGTGGACCATAATGTAATAAAAATACAAACTGTCTAAAAATCAATCAACCATGCTCTCCTTGAGGAACCACCAGTTGTAGTTGATGGAGACTATATTTGGGAATGGATTAAGTTAATCTATGATATAAATATAACAAATACCACACAAAATTTGTGGTCCTGATAATTGTTTAAATAATCAACATTAATTATTTAATCAAAAATACATATTTAGATATCACTATATTTGATACAGGCTTAGATTATAATATATTGTTGTATAATTTTCTATAAATATTCATTGCATCTTTATCAATCATGTTTATTAATGTCAATATTCCATTGAAATTATCATATTATTTTGGGTATCGAGAAAATCATACCAAATCATGGGTTGGGTTCTAAATCATGGGTACCATAATAAGAAACTATGATTTTCGTAGAAAACATAGTTTTTAAAAATACATCATCTATAGTAGTTCAATAGGACTTTCCATCCTCCATAATAAAAGAGATATTTGTGGTGATAGATGTTGATATTTCTACATGTGAAATAAAAAAATAAACTTCACACTCCATTAGTTTTAAATTTTTTTCACCAAACATGTTTCTATTTTCCTTATATTAAACATAACCTATCCAATAGGAATTTAAGAGGACTTTTCTTAAGGGGATCAATCTATTGATGTTTCCGGGGAAGGATTTCATTTCTTCCAGTCGGCCTAGAGGGTGTTTTATTCAATCAAATTATAAGTTATCTAGTCACAAACTAAATTAAAGTCTACATGGTGTCATGGGAAATCGGATAGGGGTCTGTGGAATTCTAAAAAAATACTATAGTGTTGGGTGAGGTGGAGTATTTGTAGTCTATGCACAAAAAAACCCTCAATGGGGATGGGGTCATTGAACTATCTATGACACATGTACATCAAGTTTGGATATAGTATTTTTTATTACCATGTAACTGAAGTTGATGTTATGAACATAATAGAGACATGAGAGTGGGTAAGGGTATTCTAATCGCAGCCCTAATTATTTGATCCAATGTCTCACTCCATATTTATCATTGTTGTAGGATCTGTGATGACCATCATCATGTAACTACTGCAGTTGTAACATACTGTCCTAAACCACCAGGTCTATGTAGGAAAGTCACATGTCCAAATGCATGCCTCCCCATATGCAAGTGGTTTGAAACTAGAAGTTATGGTATCATGTGGAACCTTGGGGAAACTATAACCTTTGTACCAAGTCATATGATGGATATTCAAAAACAAAAATACATATAATCAGAGTAAAAATTTTCAAATGTAAAGATGAAAAACGGGTCATCCAATAAAATGTCTCCCTAAGTGGTAGGAATTTCTAATTGATATAAAATAGATAATGAAAATAAATAAATGATGGATCCTCTACAGAATTTACTCATCTTCAACTATGTCCACACACTTCGGTTTAGCCGGCCACCACATGGACCATTCCCTTTTCCATATCCATTATGCAATATACAAGCGTAATGAAATTCCCAAGTAGGGTGTGAGAACAAGACTTATTAGGACACCACTAATGCATTTTTATCATAATTTTATCATGTATAACTATGTATTACAAAGTAATAATAAATGTGTAACAAGATTAAAGATACATTCCAAAACTAATATGTAGTGCGCTATCCAAGCTGCCATAACCCTCAGTCGTACCTGCTTCGACACCATGATGGATGTTAACTGAATTTCACAAGTAGCACAGACCTGTACATAACGCTCAAAATCCATTTCTAAATGGACTTGAGCATGGAACTCAAAATCTAACGCTGAATGAACTAGTTCAGGGTGCTCAAAATCCATATCTTGGAAAATTTTGCAATAACAAAAAATTTCCCTATACGGCATCCTCACAGTGTCACATGAATATGATTTTGGTGTCATCTATACGTCATGTTAACAATATTATGTAGCATCCTCTAGTTGAAACCAGACTACCATCATGTGAACTATACTTGGAATCAAGGCTAACATGAATACATCCACTACCTGGCACCATGGCTACATCAAACCCCCACCATGTCACAGGTACTTCGTCTCCATCACCAAAAAATTTTGTGCTCCCCCACTAAGAGAAAAATATTTCACAATGGTCCACCTATCTTAAATACCAGTATCAAAAACCAAGGCATGGTAACATACATACATGGTGATCACAAAATTTTACATAACCTAATATATCATAATGAGTATATTGAGACATTGTAACAATATGTGATAACATTGAAACATGGAAAAATCTACACTAACATCACACATGGAAGAACTATATCAAGAAAGATATCATGGCTACATAAACACACACCCACATCAAACCACAATCAGTCACTATGTTTAGAAATTCAAACATAATTAAAAATCATGGAAACATGTGAAAAAAAGATCCCAAGAGGTATTGGACATCCCACCTCTAAACACGAGAAGGCCTCTTCATGGTTTTATTATCATCAGTGGTGACATGTCAAAGCCTCGATGTTCTCAAATGTTCCCTAAAACCAAAACAATCTATTTTATTTCAAATAGAAATAAAATATAGTATTAAATGATGCATTCTCTCTTCAGGATAATTTCTTAGCTAGCATTTTTTAATTATCCTTAATAAAATATCATAAGTTATCTGATTATAATTATATTTTGTAAATATTTTTATTAAATTATGATTTTATAAAATATATTGATAATCTAGAAATTATTGTTTGATAATTTTAATAATTATCATTTGATAATATATCAATTATCATTTGATAATTTCAAATAATCGTAAATTGATAATTTGTATAATTATATTTTAATAATTATTCATTAAAAATTACTATTTCACAAAAATATTAATATATGTTTTTAAAAAATTAACATTTGATAAATTTATTTAATTAACCTCTAATAATTTTTTTAATTTATTTTTGATAAAACATGTCATTGTCTTTTTCTAATTAAAATAAATATTTGTATGAAAATTTTATAAATTATATACTTATTAATAAAAGTGATTATCCTTTGATAATATATTATCAATGTTCTATTTAATTTGTAAAAAATCATATTTGAGGAATATGTTTATTAATTCGAAGAAAAAATATTATTTTTCTTCAGTTCGTCGAGAGGAATTCAACGATATTGATGATTCATAATTTCAATCAATAACGAAGATGTTATAGAAGAGAGAAGATTTAAAAATAATAATTAAATAAAATTAAAATTCAAAATAAAAAATCCACCATCTTCACTAGCTAGGGATGGTGCACCTTGAAATAAGAAACCCCCTTAGGATCCCCCGATCTACCTTCATTGAAACTGATGGTCACACATTTGGGGTTTTAAGTTAGATTAGATTCAAGAGGTCAAATCCATCTTAAACCATGGAAGGTCTCAGCTATTTCAAGAACCCTAGGTGCACCACTCCCCTCAAAAATTGGAACTCGTAATTAATATGTTGTTGGAACTGAATAATTAATATGAAGTTTTTCATATTATCATATTATGACATTTGTGATTGAAACAATAAAAAATGGATGTTAAATGATGTCATTTGAAACCCACGCTGTTAAAAAATGGGGATTACCAATATAGATGATCAATGAATAGTAAAAAAATCATTTTTATTAATTAATTTAATAATAAAAATGTATAATATATTAATTTAATGAGAAAACGGACCAAACACATGTCATGAACAAATGTTATGCACCACCCAGGGAAAACCCCACACTCCAGACCCAATGGTGGACTCATAATTCTTGTATAACACACAATTTAAGTGATATTAATGATTTATAATTAAAACAACAGAATAAATAATTAATTAAAAAAAGGATATTATCATGAGGGATCCATCTAAATGTTTGACGCATACAATTTTTATACTCCATTTGTGCTAAAATCCATGCCCCATACATTATAGTGGTCCCAAATTTCCCATACGATGTACCATTTTTGATATATTAAATTTTTTTTGAAAATAATATAATAAAATTTATTTAGAAAATTATCATTATGAGTGAGGAATCTTAACATCCAATTCTTAAAAATTATATATTCCACCTAGGGTAGAAATTGCATTTTGGACATAATGGTGGTCTCAGAAATTTTAATTTGATGTCTTGTTTTGGAGTTGTTAAATTAATTTGAATAAAATTCCCCCACTTAATATAATATATTCAATAATTTAATTCCATATTCTCCAAGATAATATTAGTCTAGGAATCTCGTACTAATATAGAATTTTCCTTTGAAAATATTTGATTGGATATTCCATAGTGTTAACCGGGATTTAATGCCATTAATATATTTATTAGGTTATTTAACAGGTAAATTATTTTTTCCACTTAATATAATAAATGATTAACAAATGAGGGTTTTATTACAGTTGAATGATTAGGTTATTCAAATTACCCCCCTCTATTGACTTATCATTCTTGAGAAGTATCTCTAGGGTTATTTCTCATACATCACATGCCACTAAGATCGAACATCAGACGAATGCTCCCACATATCTTCCTAGTTATACCCAATAAAACACCAAAATCAAACTAGTGGTATCCCAATAAAAGATATATATTGGATAAATAATTCACTCCCCATAACTGATCGAAAAGATCAGTGATCCTAGTAATCAAATATCAGTTTTTCACTATGACCTGGTTCATATTTCAGTAATCAAAAAAAATCTGAAGACTACTATCTTCCATCTTGAAAAAAGACATAGGTGAAGAGCATGGTGTTGTTCATGGAATTATGATTCCCTTCCTCTAAGATTCATCTAACTGAACATTGATCTATTTTATCAATGTTTCCACCATAAAATATGTGCATTGAAAAGGTTTATCTCCCAACATGAGTACAATCCCATCTTAACAGTTTAGTCCTTTAATGTCTCTACTAGATGAAAGATTCCCCAAAATAACACAACCCATTATTCAAAATCCCGAGTGACAATGATTCTCTAAAAAGATGAAGAATTATGAATTTAAAAATCATGTTATATTAAATATCAATTCTGATCTCCTGTTCCTAGGATATACCCTAAGGGAATGAGTAATAACCCTCCAATTCTCATTGGCTTGAGAGTACAATGAGTCGTTACTTGGACTTAAGGGACATCCCTAAGACGCCAAAGGCTGGAAATAAATGCTGAAGGGTTTAAAATACAAATGGGGGATGAATTAACATTTAATAAATAGACCAATAAAAATACCAACCATAACCAAACATTCACTATTTGATGCATGAAGAAATGAAAGATAACTCAATAGCTTCATGTATCTCAAAATCACAACAAAGTAGGAAACAACAGAAGAATAACCAAGTATCAAAGTACACAACATAAAGACTACAAAAGACTCTCCAAAGACATTAAGACTCCATGATCCTCATGCTCAAAGCTTGAAAAACACCGAACATCCCAAAAATTACGAGGATGTGCTAAACATATGTGAAACATTACCTTTTCCCTTGTTTGGGAAGATAACATCTGCAAAAGCACCAAAGTGCCAAAGCAGGGGTGAGTATAAAACATATTAGGATTTTACCCAATGACTTCCTTACTCATTCCATGAGGATAGAAGAGTTAGAAATACTTATATAAAAAATATTATATAAAAAAATTTCAAGAAAATATATTATAACTAAATATAAACAAGTTTCCAAAACCATTCATTTCCAAAAGCTTACATGTACAATTGAAACCAATTTTCCCAGAAAGATATTTTTCTATAAAAATAACTAGACAATCATTACAACCATTTCACAATATACCTTTATCAGCATACTCAACCATTACTCATTCCCATGAAACCAACCATGCATTCTACGTTATGACAGTTTCATACTCATGAGTGGTTTCTCGTTGATCTACCAAGTCATTAAAATGTAATTGTTTCACATGTTCCATTAACCCTTTGGCACCAAGCACAAGGTCATTTATCAACCAAGCCATGTGAATGAAATTTCCATGTTCCATTAAACCTTTGGCACTGAGAACAAGGTCATATTTAATACAAGACCCGTATATGAAACATGAAAACACACCACATATTCCCAATGATCATGCAAAAACAACCCTTTCAATAAAAACACCTTTTTATTGAAAATCATTTCCGTAAAAACCATTTCAATGACAAACCATTTTAATTCAAAACCTTTTCAATAAAACTCCATTATTATTGAAAACCATTTCTGGTAAAAATATCTTTTCCATCAACAAATTAGAAATTCCAGAAAATCCAAAATTTAATGTCATTATTTAAAATTCATGAAACTATACCCCCTTTTGCACAACTATTCACCATGATCATGAAATTCCATAAAAACCCATATATCATCACAAATGAATATTTTTCCATGCATTTCACAATCAATAAACCAATTTGAATCTAACCCAATAAATTCTAGACCAAGGAGGTGATAGTGAAGCCACCTACCTCGAATGTTTGGACGACACATTGACAACAAACGAAGAACACACAAGAAAGCAGGTCGATTCATCAAGAACAAACTTAGTACTCTTATCCATACAAGATCACGACTAAACATTTAATTATTTGGCATCCAAAAACATAGATCTACCAGCTATAGGTTTAGATATGTCAAAGAATTGATATTGAAGAAGTAGATCTATGCAGGTCTATGGAAACATGAAAAATCTGGAAAGAATGGTGACATACCTCATGAATCGGAATCAAAACCACAAAGGTAATGCTCTGAGTTGGCTCCAAATCATGTGTGGAGGGTTCCCTAGCCTTCTATGGAAAGTAATGCCAAAATAGGGGCGTTTTGAATCCAAAACAAAATATATAGAGCAAAACCGAGTAAGCTTCTAGAAAATAGGATCTAGATTTGACCTCTGGGCATGGTTTCACCACACGTTTTGGGACAACCATGTCTGGATCATGAAACCTTCCTTTTAGTCCCAACACTCCTTATAAAAAATCCAAACTCTGCCATATTTCACCTTAACAATTTTTATAGAAACACATTTTTATGGAAACATCCCACTTTATGGAAACACCCCACTTTATTGAAACAACCCAGTTTATGGAAACACCCCACATTCTAGAAACAACCCAATTTTTAGAAACACCCACACTTTATAGAAAAACCACAATTTATGGAAACAACCAACATTATGTAAACACCCAACTTTATGGAAACTATCTATTTTATGGAAACTCTCTATTTTATGAAAACTCTCTATTAAAGACACACCAATTAAAAAATCTGAGGAAAAGGGTTATGTATCTGAAACCGAGGGTTATACATCTCCCCACCAATGGAAAAACCATCCTCAGATAGTAGAAAACCTTCACTAGACAAAAAGAGTTTTTGAAACTACTCTTTCATTTAATTCTCACATTCCCAAGTCTCTTCCTAAATCTGACCATATTTCCAAAAAACCCTCAGTAGGGAGATTCTTTTCCCACTAAAAACAATCTATTGTCTATAAATGATCCGCACTAGGATATATATCAATGATGAATATATTTCTAGCTGAATGTGATCCCATCTGATCACATGGTCAGTATTAGGGTGATACTTTTTAAACTATGATACATGGACCACACTATGCACCGAACTAAACCATGGTGGTAATGGAAACCAAAATTCCAACTCTCCAACCCATTCTAGTATCTCAAAAAGGGAAATGTATCTAGGAGATAACATGACCTTATTCTCGAAGTGATAATGTCTATGCCTTGGAGAGATCATCACGAAGACATGATCTTTTACAATGAAAAACAAAAGTCTTCGACTATGATCTTCATAATATTAATGATGACTTTGAGCCATCTCCATCATCTTTATAATCAACTACATATTCTCCCTTTTTTCTTGGAAATGGATTGGCCTGACTAGGGATGCTTCTCCCATTTCCACCAACCATAGTCAATAACGTCAAGGACGCCCATACAATTCTTCAGTTGAAGCCATGTGTATCAAGGATTGATAGTTGTTATTGTATGAGAACTCCACTAAAGGTATATGCTCCTCCCATGAACCACCAAAATCTATTATAAAATCTTGAAACATGTCTTTAAATGTTTATATCATCCGCACGGATTGCCCATCCGTCTGAGGATGATACATCACTCTCATAGCCAATTGAGTCCCAAGGGAATACTGTAAGTATTTCCACAAACGAGATGTGAACCCCAGATCTCTATATAATACTATTGACACTGGTATACCATTCCTATTTAATACTTCTCAAATATAAATTTCTGAATGATCCTCTACTGTATGTGTTTCACGAATCGATATAAAATGGGCCGACTTGGTTATAAAATCAACTATCACCCAAATGGAATCGTGTTTCTGGACCGTTCATGGAATACTTGTAAACAAATTTATTACTATCAGATCCCATTACCACAGTAGGATGGGAAAATATTGTAACATACCAGATGGTCTCAGATGAGCTTCTTTATCCTGCTAACAAGTTATGCACCGCAATATGATCTCGTCCACCTTTCTTTTTTCATGCCGCTTCACCAAAACTATACCTTCAACGCCTTATACATCTTCTGTTTACCTGGATATACATCGCATCTAGAATAGCTATAAGAATTAAGGAGTTGTTATTGATAACCCATAAGTACAACCATCTGATCTTTGAAACAAAACACTGAACCCCCATCAAGTTTTCATCCCCCAATGGTCTCCCACCATTGAGTTTTGAACATACAACCAAGCATTCTGCATCAACTGTTTATACATCTTTGGTCATTTTTACTAAATCAGAAGCAAGTGTTGATGAAAAGAAAACAACAATATCATCTCAGACTTCACATTCCACATGCATGTCGGCTAAGATCAAAATCAACTGCCATTCAATTGATGCGTCTTTCGCCTACTGAGCATATAAATTTCTACTCATTGCATCTGCCACTAAATTTCCATTCCCCAAGGTGTGTACATCAAGTCAACGTCAAGCATTTGGAGATACTTTATCCATATTCATTGCCTCATATTCAAATATCACTATGAGAAAATGTGTTTTATGATTTTGTGATATGTAAAAACAGTAAATTTCTTACAAAAAATATAATGTCCCCTTGTTTTCAAAGCATGGATGACAAGAGATAACAAAAAATCACATGTTGGGTAAATCAATTCATGCAACCTCAACTAACTTGAACCATAAGTAACAAAAATATCTCTTTTAATGAGAAAACAACACAACCCTAATCATGAAGCCTCACAATACACCACATACCCATGTCCTAATTCTAGAAAGATAAAGATAGGTGCTAATGTAAACTGAACATTCATTTCCTAAAAAGACTTCTAAAATCCCTCCTTCTATTAAAAAGGAGCATTATTCTTTTTCAGAGCTGTCACTGGTGAAGTTAGTCATGAAAAATCACACACAAAGCATTTGTAGTAACAAGATAGACCAAGAAAACATCATATCTCAAAATAATTATTCTGTGGTTTCCAATAGATAACAACTTTTATCTTTTTAGGATCAACAGAAACACCTTTCTCAAAAATGACATGTCCATGTAAATATACTTCTTGTGTCCGAAAATCAAACTTTAATAATTTTTCTTAAAATGATGATCTCTCAGGATTTGTAAAACTATTTCTGGGTGCATCTCATGATCATCCATTTTCATTGAATAGACCAAAATGTCATCCACAATCACCACAACAAAATAATCCAGATTTTGTTGAAATATCCAATTCATCAATTCCATGAAGACATCAGGTGCATTAGTTAGACCGAAAGGCATGCCTATATTTTCATAGTGTCCATATCCACTTCTGAAAGCTATCTCTGGAATATCCTCTTTCTGAACTCTCAATTGGTGATATCCTAATCGCAAGTCAATCTTGGGGAACCACTGAGATCCCCTTAATTGATCGAATACATCATCAATGCATGGTAGTGGATATCCGTTATTTATCGTAATATTTTTAAGGTTACAATAATCAACACAAAACCAAAGAGTACAAACTGCCTTCTTTAATAACAAAACTAGTGCTTCCCCTAGAGACATACTTGGTCGAATGAAAACCTATCTTTCCAGATCCTCTAACTACAATTTCAATTCCCGTAACTCTAATGGTTCCATCATATAAGACAAAAGAGAAATAGTACCTGTCCCTATAAGGAGATCAATTGTAAAAACCACTTCCCTTATAGGTGATAACCCTGGGATGTTAATGGGAAAGACATCTAGAAATTGATCCAAAATAGCTAGAAAACTATTTTTCTTGATTTCATCCATTGATTCCAAAGTCCAAGCTACCAATTTTGTAAGAGATTGTTCCCACCATTGGTTCCAACAAGATATTTTCTCCCTTCTTTACAATCCTCTCTCCTCTAAAGAGATGCTCAATGCCATCCTCAGTCATGAAACTATATGTTCTCCTATATCACTTGATTTGAGCCTTGAACATTGACTGCCAATCCATTCCTAGGATTACATCATAGACATCCGTATACAACATCCAGAATTACCATTTTAGCTCAGCTCCATCAATAGTTATAGAACATGATATACATACAAAGGCATGAAATTATCTTTCACTGAGAGGAGTTTGCAGTTTCAAAAAAGAAGGCATCATTTCCAGTTTTAATCATAGAAAGTTAATAGCACAAGAAGAAATGAAGGAATGTGATGCAACAATATCAAACAAAAATTTCACAAAGGTATAATTAAAAAGAATCATACCTCTCACTATAGATGGTCTAGCCTGATCATCAACAATCATCTGCTCAACTACATAAAATTGTTTCATCAATACATTGTTCTCCTTGTTTCCTTGCAGAGGTTGTCCAGGTTGAGGAGTCATGGTATTTCTAGAATCACCCTGTCTAGATCTACACTACTGACAAGATTGATTTTTCTATCCTAGTCCAGTAAATACATAGGATTCTTACGACACTTGAGAAGTGTCTCGAGCACCTGACCTTGGAGGATTGTGACAACAGTGTTGAATATGTCCCATCTTGTTTCCATTATGACATTCTCTAGGTTGTTTCATACAATCTCTCATTATGTGGTAAAGATAACCACATTGAAAACAATATACATCATTATGGGGTCCTGGAGGAAGGATTATCGATCCAGCTGTCTAGTTCTGATTTCCACTTTCTCCTTGGAAATAGGTGTCCCTTTTCTAGTTGTTCCCAGTGGTTGAGTTCCCACCATTTCCTATAGGTATCATCATGCCTCCTCCCATAGATACCAAGATTTCACGTTCAGCGACAGTCACTCTGTTCCCCATCTCTATATAATCTATATTACAATGTACTATAATCTTTAATTGAATCTCATGTCATTTCCTGGATTCAAAGATGTGTGCCTTCAAAGAGGCACTTGTCGCAACTTATGGTGCAAAACATACTATGTTGATGAACATAGAGACATACTCTATGACAGAGAGACTCTCTTGTTTTAGGCTGAAGACGTCCATCATTTTCTGGATCTTGAACATGGGAGGATAGAATTGTTTGTTAAACAATTACTCAAAATCATCCCATATATGTCCTTAATCTAAATTAGCCTTCAACGCAAAATCCCACCACTAACGTGCAAGATACTCGAGTATATAAGTCTTCAGTTTTACCTTTAGCTCTAATAGTGTTCCAATGAAGTCAAATACACGATTCATCATATATAGCCACACCTCCGCCTTCTCAGGATCAGAATCACGCCAAAATTTAGGTGGATTCTGCTTTATTAACTGGATGGTAAGAGCCAGATGTCGTGGATCATTCCTATGGTTCCCTCTGTCCACATATTGAAATTCTTGGAAAATATTCTGAATCAGCTTTTGGTTCACAAGTGGTTCAGGGGCAACAACATTCTCTGCTGCTTCTTCAGGTTGGTTTCAACGACGCTTACTGGGTTCCATTTTCTAAACTAACAAAAAACTCCATTAATCACAATTTATAGCAATTGTTGTCTTATAATTTCAAATTATATCACATCAACTATAAGAACATTGTTTTTCAAAACAACATTTTCCCCTAGTTCATCCATTTTTGAAAACAATTTACACGCTTTTGAAAATTTAACAATTTTCATAACATGATAAGCATTTCTGTTTTTCTACATCTTACATTTGAAAACCCATTACATTATTTTTCAAAAACTAACACTTTTTTTCACAACATGAATCATTCAAAGAAATGATGTATGCACTACAAGTGGTAACTCATTCCTCTACAATGCATTTCATGCTAGTCTCATTGGCTAAAACCTATACAATGAGATTTCAAAATTCTAGAGGTCTCTCCAAACAATTATTTACCCAACTGCCTGGTAACTTGATGTTCAACATCAAAGGGTTAGATATGTCCTTTTATGCTATAAATTTTATTTTACGACAATCCAACTCATTTCTATGATTCCCACCCAAGGAATATAAAAGAAGGGATTTTTTCTCGATCACTAGGAACATCGATGAATACGTTTTAGGCGCGAATCAAACTAGCTGATACCATTTGTAATGAACCACCAATTCTCATTGGATTCAGAGTTCAATTAGTCATTACTAGGCCTTAATCGACATCCCCATGGTGATAAAGGATGGCATTAAATTCTAAAGGGTTTCAAATACACGTGGGGGGAAATTTACCCTTTATAAAATTAACCAATAAAACAACCAAGCATTACCAAACATTCAATATATGATGCATGAAAAAATGGATGAAAACTCAAGAACTTCATGTATCCCAAAATCACATCAATGTAAGAAACAATAGAAGAATAAAAATGTACAATGTACATAGAAGATAGACTACACAAGAAACTCTAAAGACATAAAGACTCCATGCTCCACAATCTCCAAGCTCCAAAATCACCGACTATCCCAAACATCACGAGGTAGTTATAAATAGGTTTAAAACATTAAATTTTCTCGTGTCCCGAATGATAACATCTGCAAATGTACCAAAGTGGCAAACCAGTGTTGAGTATAAAACTCAGTAGGTTATCCCCATGACTTTCCTACTCACGCCCCGAGGATAGAAGAGTTTGAAACCATTCTATAAAGAATTTTATATAAAATAATTTCACATAATCAGTTTATAACTAAATATAAACAAATTTTAAAAACCATTCATTAGCAAAAGAATTCTAGTGCAATTGAAACAAATTTTCCCAACAAGATATTTTTATAGAAAAATAACTGAACAACCTTTACAACCATTTCTAAATATCCATTTATCAACATACCCAACCATTCCTCGAACCCTTGCTACCAAGCATGCATGCTATGTTATGATAGTTCCATACTCATGAGTACTTTCTCATCAATGTACCATGTCATCACATGGTAATTGTTTCCCATCTACCATTAACCCTTTGGCACTGAGCATAAGGTCATATTTTAAGCAACCCTATGTATGAAATTCCCTTGTTCCATTAAATCTTTGGCATCGAGCAGAAGGTCATATTTAAAACAAGCCCCATATATGCTACATGAACACACACCACATATTACCAATGATCATGCCAAAAGAACCCTTTCAATAAAAACACCTTTTTATTGAAAACCATTTTGGTCAAAATAATTTCAATGCAATACCATTTCAATTCCAAACCATTTAAAAAAAATCCATTTTTTTAAAACCATATCTATTGAAAATAACTTTTCCATCAATCATTTATCAATTTCAGAAAATCTATAAATTAAAATCATCATTTTAAATTCATGAATCTAAACCACCTTTTACACAACTATTCACCAAGATCACATAATTTAACAAAAACCATAAATCATCACAAGTAAAGAATTTTCCATGAATTTCATAATCAATAAAACAATATGATTCTAAGACAATAAATTATAGTAAGAGGAGATAATAGTGAATCCACCTACATCAATGGTTTTGACTAATCTTTGACAACAGTCGAAGAACACACAAGAAAGCGGGTCGATTCTCTAAGAAAGACCATAGTTCTCTTATCCAAGCATGATCACGAATCAAAATTGAATTATTTGGCATCCAAATCCTTATATATACCCACTATTGGTTTAGTTCTAAGAATGAATGGATATCAGAGAAGTTGATCTAAGAAGATCTAAGAAAACATGAAAACTCAGGAAAGAATCATGACATACCTCAAGAATCAGACACGAAATCACAAAGGGAAGGCTCTCGGTTGGCTCCAACTCATGTGGGAAGGGTTATCTAGACTTTTTTGGAGATAATGTAAAAATAGGGGAGTTTTTAAGCCAAAAATAAATATATAGAGAATAATGAGTAAGCTCTTGGAAAATAGGATCTAGATTTGACCTCTGGGAAATGTTTGAACATACAGTTTGGGCCAACACCGTATGGATCATTCTACCTTCCTTTTGGCCCCAACACTCCTTATAAAACCCCCAAACTCTCCCGTCCTTCACCTTTACCGTTTTGATGGAAACACGTTTTTTTATTGAAACATCCCACATTATGGAAACTCCCCACTTTATGGAAACAACTCACTTTATGAAAACACCCCACATTATGTAAACAACAAAATTTATGGAAACACCCCACTATTTGGAAATAACCAACATTATATAAACTCCCAAAATTATGGAAACTCTCTAATTTAATGAAACTCTATATTTTATATAAACTCTCTATTAAATATACACCAGTTACAAAACGCGAGGAAATGGTTTATATACCCAAAAATGGGGGTACTACAGAATGAATTTTAGTTGAAGTTACCCTATAGCCTATACCATAGAGCGAGTGTGGGAGAAGTCTCAACGGAAATCTACTACATGTCCGTTGGTAATGATGAAATATCTTCCTTTGTAGAAGTATTTTGACCTACTTCCCTATTAGTTACATAAAAAATTTCAAGGAGACATATTTTTTATTGAAAAAGAAACACATTATAAAGTAACAAAGTCATTAGGATATATCCTAACCAGTCTATGGAATGACACCACATTTTTTTGAGAGTCTACCACAAACCAAAGTTATTACCCACCTAGTAAAAAACCATTTTCTCCATCCCAAAACATTAAATTTAGTCATTATATATATAATAACACAATAACATATTATTTTCCACATATTATTACCTATAAATATATATCACCAAATATAGAAACACAATTATATCACACCGAAAAAAATCCCAAACAGAGAGTGAAAAACAAGGCACTTAATTAAAGAACTATTATATAGTATAACAACAATTTATATATATGGAATGTGACTATACGTGTCTGGTCATGATGCATGATCACAATTGAAATCACCTAAATCACATAACAGTATCATGTAAATCAACTAAGGTGAGTTTTAATCCATAGTAATAGTAGAACATAATTAAAATTTAATGGTAACATAGAGGTCTACTATACAGTGCTTGTCAGGCACTGGCTGAGTTTCCCATTCACAAGTCCCAGACATCCTAGCTCCTGTCTAACTAGTCCCAACCCAAGAAAAAGAAAAGAAACATGTTAGTAAATCCTTACCTCTAAAACCATTGTGTAGTATCCTGACCCGATCCACCGAATCCATTATTGAAGTCCACATGTCCTCAAATGTGCCTCCCCATACTCATGTGGTTGCTTACTAGTAGCGAGGGTCTCAAATAGAATATTTGGGTGACTATACCCTCAATAACATGTCATGGGATCAATAACCAACAATAATTATATAAATAATCAGTGTAAAAATGTGGAAATATAATTATTACATTCATTTCAGACAATAAAATAGATCCCAAAGTGGCAAGAATGTCTAGAGAAAATAAAGAAGATAATAAAAAGAAATAGATTAAAGATCCTTAAAAGTCTATCCTAGTCTACAACTAGCTCAATGCTCTTCTTCCCAGATATCCACCAAAAGGTCATTTACCTTTTCCGTATCCTTTATGAAATCTATAAGCACATCCAAATTACCATGTAGGGTGTGAGTATATGACTTAGTAGTACACAAAAAAATAATCCTTCACCTAATGTGCTCATTTATAATTCTGTATGAAATAATAATAATAAATCCATAAAACACATAAACATACAATCCTAAACCAAGTGGTAGTGAACCAAAAAAGATGGCACAACACCCGATCGTACCCGATTTGACACCATGCTAGAAGATAACTGAATATATCAAGGATAAAAAACCAATGCATGGAACTAGAAATCCTTGTTTGAATAGATTAATACATGGAACTAAGAATCCATATCTGAATGGCTCATAAAACAATGATCATAATCCATCTCTCGTAAAATTCAATAGTAAAAAAACATTCCCCTATATGGAATCTTCATGGTGTGGCATGAATAGGCATCTGACATCATCTATATGTCAAGTAAACTGTATCATGTGTCATCCTCTAGTCGCAACCAAGGTATATAGAAATGAAAAATATATGGAATCAAGGCTACCATGAATGCATCCACAACATGACACCATGAATACCTCTTACCACCACCATGTTTACAGTCCTTTGTCACTATCATCTCAAAACATTGTGCTCTCTCTCTAAGGGAGAATTTTGTCACAATGGTACACCATTATCAGAAAGTAATAACAACCACCAAGTCATTGTAACATACATATAGGGTGAGAAAAAAGTAGGAATAGAAAAATATATCATAATGTGTCTATTTCAATATAAAAAATACACAATAACATTGAATCATGGAAAAATATAAACTACATCACTAATGTAATGCCTATATCACAAAAAATATCATGGCTTCACACATTCCCCCATGGAACCACAATCATGCACGGTGTACAGAAATTCCCACTAAAATAATAATCATGGAAACATGTGAAAACAAAATCCCAAAAGCATAGGAGCATCCCACCTCAAATGTTAGGATGACCTTCTCATGGTTTTATTATTTTCAAAGGAAACACATCAAATTCAAAATGTTCTCCAAGGGTCCTAAAAACCAAAACCAACTATTTTATTTCAAAAAGAAATTAAACATCACATGAAATGACACATTCTATCTCCTTTATAATTTCCATGTTAACATTTTATAATTATAATTTATAATTTATCATAAATTATCTACATATAATTATATTTGTATAATATTTTTCATATATTATCTTTTTATTATATATTATTGATAATATAGAAATTATAAGTTTATAATTTTAATAATTATCATTTTATAAAATATCAATTAACATTTTATATTTTTAAATATTTATCCTTTTATAATTTCTATAATTATATTATAATAATTATTCCATACAAATTATCATTTTGCAAAAATATTATAATGTTTTTTTTTCATTTATCCTCCAATAACTTTTTTAGTAATTATTTTTGGTAAAATATGTCATTTTTAAATAATTCAATTCAATTATCGTATTAGAATTTAATAAATCATATATTGGATAGTGAAAATGATTATCCATTTATAATATTTTTTCAAAGATCCATTTAAAATAATAAATATATTATTGAGGAATAACTTCTAGCCTTTGATATAAAAATATTGTTTTGCTTTTTCTCATTGAGATGAATATAACAGTACTAATGGTGTATAATTCTGATCAATAATGATAAAGATATAGAAGATATAATTTTGAAACAAATAATAAAATAAATTGAAAATTAAAAAAACCAAATTTGCATTGTTCATTGGTTTGGGATGGCAAAACAGGTAAAGGAGACCCCCTCACCATGCCTTGATCTAGATACCAATAAACATACAGTCACACACAATGGGTTTTAGATCCGATCAAATTCAGTTGGAAAAATCCCCCATGAACTTTGGATGGACATGTATATTTTATTAACCCCAAGCTCACACATCCACTAAAAAATTGGAAAACTTCATTAATCCACCGTTTGAAATGAAAAATTTATATGGAGTGTTTAATGTTAAACCATTAAGGTAATGGTGATTGAAACAGTAATAAAATTATTTAAAATGATTTTATTTAAAACCTATGATGTTCAAAAAATGGTTTTATCCATTATATATGATGAATGGAAAGCGAAAATCATTTTTATATATAATTTAAAAATAAAAAAATTAAATATCTTATTTTAACAAGAAGATGGACCAAACACATGTTGAGTACAAATGTTTTGCACTTCCTAAAATTGACCGCCCATTTCAGACCTAATGATGGATATAAATTTCTCAAACAATGCACTTTTTGAGATATAATAATAATTTTTTATTTAAAAAATTAGAATATATAATAATTAAAAAATAAAAATATTTTTATCACAAGTGATCCGTCCAAAAATTCCATGAATTGAATTGTTAAATACCATCTAGGGTAAAAACCACATCCCGGATCTACTGGTGGTACCATATTTCACATATGATTCACCATTTTTTAGATATTAAATATTTTTATAAATATAATCTATTAAAAATTATTAAACAAATTATCTTCATGAGTGAGGTGTCCCAATGTATGACGCATAGAAATTTTATACCCCATATATTGTAAAAATTGCATCCCGAACATAATGGTGGTCTAAGATTTCTAACTTAATGCACAATTTTAGAGTTAATATATTATTTTGAATAAATTTATCCCATTTAATATAATATATTTGATTATTTTATTCTATCTTCTCTATGGATTTAAGGGTATCAAAATATCATTCCAATTTAGTGTATGACTCCAGAAATATTCAATAGAATATTTGAAAGTATTAACTGGGTGTTAAGTCCATTAACACATTTATTATTTTATTGTTATAATAAATAATTTTTCCACATAAGATAATAATATTTAATCACAATATTGTTTTTATTATCATTGAAAAATCCAGATTTTATAGTAGGGGAGTGAAAATGGATAATGATGTAAGGGAATAACCATAGTGAACCAATTTTTTTATGGGATTTTTGTAGATAGGAATGTACAATATGAAAAGGGTAAGTTATCTAAAGATTCATAGAATGGAGGGACATGTGTTGTTGTAAGGTTAAAGTCATTCTTTACTGTTTATTATGGGGGTCCCCTAAAGTTTTCTAAGAATTATCATGTAGTTGGTGATTCAAAACAATTAATGATCCATCATGGAGTGTCAATTAATAATTCCCTATATCATTACTAAGATTACTTTTATTTTCTCCCTTATTAAGAATCTAGTAGATGAATTGAACTACAAATGCTCCTCACATCTTTGAATAATTTTTTAAAATAATTCTTGTTTCAAAACCATTTTAAATTTATAATTTTTAAATTTTATCTATCAATTTTGGATAATACATTAAAACAAAAACTGAGAAATTCTAGGGAAATTAAGTGCACTAGAATTTTAAATGGAGATGGGATAAGAAAATAATATTTCAAATTATTATAGTTAATTTTTTAAGAGAGAATCACTTAATCATATATAAGGATTATTCCCCAAAAAAATAATATAACCAGGTTAGATATGATTTGTATATATACCATAACTATAAGATGAGGTGAACCTATTTTATAGAATGTTTCAATTCTAGGTATCCTCTAAATAATGTGTTATTGGATGGATACAAGTTTATTTTATATGATACACATTTACCCTCACTTTTTTAGAAATATATTTCATTCATATATGGGAATTCGAATAGATCATAATAACTAATTTAATGGTGGGGGTTTTCATAGAAGAATTGTTTCTGAAGATTGTTCAATAACTTTGATATTACATATTTGAATGCATTATAGTGGAAATCAGAATCAATATTGGAATGGATAAGAAGGGTGATCTATGTTTTTTTAACACATAGTCTTAGAAATAATTCATTTCCATTTTCTATGTCAAAATGGTTTCCCTAATATGGTATTTTTATTTTTTTAAATTTTAAGCCTAACCATTTAATATGATGGGAATGGAAAATATTTGTGATTATGAAATAAAATTTTAATTAGATTACCCATTATTTGTTCTCAACCTAACAGTATTTATCCATTTTCATACTTTATTTTGAAAAATAATTAGTATTCCTAAACCATATAGGGTTTAAACCTAATGAGTGACAACATGGCCATTACCTTAGATACCTATTACGATTTTTTATCCTAGTGAGAACTATGCCCCATTAAATTATAAGTTTAAGATAAATCTTGTCAGACCTTAGGGTATAAATGTTTATAGTTATTCATGATTTAGTAATGTAACGATATTGTTTGGGGTCATATAGCTTTGACAAAATTAAGGATGATGTTTAGGGTTAGACAATTTTTTAAATATAAAGATGATGTTAAAGGTCATAAAATTTTATCCAAAATATCATGTGGTTGATACTGAGATTAGGGAACTAAATTCATTCTATGAATAGAGGGCCCATTATTGATTTAGATGGACTTGGGTATTGGTGAACATGATTTATATTTTTGGTAGTTGAAACAATGGGGAGAGTATAGAGACTAAATGGGGATATTGGAGACAGATGAATTTTAATGCCTTTATATTATGGATGATAATATATAAATCATATTAATAGCTATTTTTAATGGGAAATAGTGTAATTAAAATATATATATTATAAATTTTACTAACCACAGTAGAATTATTGACCCATTAATGTATCATTAAACTACCATACTGAGGAAAAAAACTAGGTAAATTCATTTGAGAGGATCCACTTCAATATTATTAATAGAATATGCGGATATAATATATTTACATCAAGGAAAAAGTGGAATTTGTTCATAGATGATCATGATTTGTATCATATTTACTATAATTAAAAATTGGGGTCCTTTGGAAAATGAAATACCCCATACCAATTATAGTGTCATCAACCCCAGTAGCATGTATCTCATGTCAACTTAAATAATTAGAATAAGATACATGTAATAGCATTTCTATGGACTAAAGAGTTTAGTAGTCTTGTTGAAAAATATAAGTTATTTATTCATGCATTAAATTTGTATAAAACATTATGGCATAATTTTTTGGAGAATAACATCATTTCCTATTGAATATTTGTTCTTATAAAATGTAGCACACATCATAGATTTACGGGGAGGTAAACAAAATAAGGGTGAGTTAAAACACTAAGTAAGTGTTTAGTACATTGAATCAATCAAAAATCAATAATGAATAATCAATATGGAATGGTAAATAACTAAACAAACATACCAATTAAAAATAATCTAATATGAAATACATCGATTGGAAATGTCATTGTGAAAATATCATATATAAAAATCAATATAGAAATATAATTAACTTAAAACACATTACATTTAATCAGTAACATGGTTATCAGTACATAATAAGGAATAATAAATATGGCAAGGTAAATAACAGAAAACACATACAATTTAATCAATAAACTAATACTGAAATCCATCTATATGGATATATGGATTTCATTATTTTTTTATTGATTAACACCTAAATTATTAATGGTAGAAATTATTAATTATTAGACATCATGATCTCCAGAATTATGATAGATCTACAGTTTAAATATCTCATTGATATTAAAACCTAAATTCTTAATGGATGAAATTATTAATTATTAGACATCATGATCTCCAAAATTATGATAGATATTCAGTTAGTAACTTTCACAAGATTGATTAAAACTATAGGTAAAAAAATATCTAATTATAGATTTTTTATTTGTCTCTTGATACATACTGATGCGTTGAGAGGCTATATAATTCTTGGAACCACCTATCACTATAAATCTAAAGCATTTATTATATATAGAATAATAAATATAATTCATGATCAATGTAGCTTATAATAATATATCCATATTTATTCGGGGGATGAGCCCATAATGGGCGCATCAAATTAGGTCTCTATCTCGTCACTGTCTTCTTCCTAGATTTGTTCGGACGACGACGTTTAATCCTCGGTCATCCCAGCATGATCGAGGTGCATCAGTCGCTCCCGCGATGAAGGGAAACCTGGATCTCAAGGCTCGGAGCCTCGTCTTTTTTGGAGAGGGTGTGTTTGGTTTTATCTGGGTTCGGGGGGGGGGGGGGGGGTGATCCGGCTCTTCCGCGATGTGGGGTTGCAATCTGGTGCGGCATCGGGGTCGCGGACCTGCTCTGTGGAGAGGGGGTTTCCGATATAGTGCTCCTAGGTTGCGGCTCTGTTCTCTGCGGAGGTGTGGTCTATATCTGGTCAGTAGGGGTATGGTCTTTGCGGCGTAGGGGTTTTCTTTCTGGTGAATTGGGATGGAGTTCTTCTTGTTCTGCGGTTTTGGGGATGTGCTCTAGTGCTGTTCAGGGTCACGATAATGCACACAGTGGGTCAATCTCTGGTGGTGTGGGCTGTCTGCAGCGATGGGGTCATTTCCTCTTGGGGATTTGTCCATCCTCTTCCGTTGCTGTGGAGTCCAACCCTTCTTCTTCGATGGGATCGTCTTCTCCTCCTCTGGGGCCGTGTTTATGATCTATGGCGAAGGGGCCGGTCCATCGTCTTTGATGTGCTCCAGAATGGGGTTCCTTGGACATACTTTGTGGTCTCTGTGTGCAGGGCTGATGGCGGTGACGGGGCTTTTGTGTGATGAATCTATGGAGGAGAAGCAAGGCTATTGTTGTGTTGAACCACTAGGTTGCGTTGGTTGTTCTGGTTTGGTAGTACTGTATGCTTGAATGGATTATTTTTCATCGGTGGGAAGTTTGTGATACCGGATGTGACTTCATGAACGAACTTCAGGAGGTATCAGAGCTGGCTTTTCCTCTTTACGGAGTTTTTTTTTGGATTTGGTTGTTTGAGAGGGTATGGCGTCAGCCATCAGATCAGGCTTGTGCTTTGACACAGGACACTTGCTTTCTGATTAGCCTTGCAAAGATGGAGAGTTCTTCAAGATCAAATACTAGGGAGGAGTTGTTCAGTGGTTTCATTTTGGCCTTACTCTTTCTACCTATTAGTGTGATTGTCCTATGTCAATGATGTCTCTGGGTTTTCTCCCCATTCATCCCTTAAATGGGGGATTTATCATATAATAAATTTTTTTGAAGGCATTCAGGAAGTTGTAGTATATAATATATCCATATTTTGTAATTAATATTTATTTATCAATATTTACCTAGTTATAAAAAATACATTCAATGTAGAACAATTTTTGTAGAAATAATATATGGTTTAACAAATAAGTATATACCTGATAAATAATGTTAATTTTTTGGAGATATTTAATGTCTAATGATAACAAGAAAGTGAATAATTCTAGGGAATGTTAATGACTACAAAAATTATTCAAGGAAGTGAATATCTAAAATAACTTTTGTTAAAATAATCATAAATAATTCATATAAAGAATAGGGATGGTGTGAATTAAACATATCCCCAATGATGTATATGTAACATATTGTTTTGTTGTCATTGATGAATAATATACCATATTAATTATCTTTAAAAAACATCATTTTGAAAATATTATTTTATATTTTAAAAATAACCTTTTAAAAAATATTTCAAAATAATTTAGTATGAAAAAAATATATAAAATGTATACTGGAATCTATAAAACATTTGAGTGGTAATGAAGACTATAAATTCTATTCATATCACACCCATTAGAATAAATAATTCATTTACTCTTTTTTTGTGAAAAATCAAATGATTTTAAAAACAATAAATGAATATTAATGTAATAATTTTTTTTAATAATTAATAATGGATAGAAATATTTTTAATAAATCATATTTAAACATCTATAAGCATATTTGAAAATATATTTTTGAATACATGGTTTTAATGGAAGTCATATTTTCTACAGAAGAGATAGATGATGTTAGATTATCCTAAAAACATTTTATCAATTATTTAAAGTACCAAAGAGTGGGAGAATTGTACTATTACTTGATAATATCATGAATAATAATAGGATAATAAAAATAAATGTTTTTATTATATAATTATCAAATAATTTCTTTTTATGTAAATTCTTGTATAAACAATACCGATAAAATTATATTGTGAAATAAAAACATACAAAGAACATAATGATTAAATGATAATTAACCAATGAATACATTATGTGTATGAAATTTAAATCCACATAGAAAAAGTGGATGTTGATTATATTATAATCAAGTACAGTAAACAAAAAATAATAGAATAAATGAAAATAATGAATAAAATATTGTTTGATTTTAGGTTTGTGATATTACTTTTATAAATCCCTTATGAATACCCAAAAAACATTAACATAATTTAATGTTTTAAAATAATTTCATGAAGAGTGTGATCCACTCCCACATGGTAAAGGGTAATTTATTATTAAGTTATACCCTTGACCATATTAAATAATTAATATCACAATAATTTTTCATAAACAATGTAAAAAATATTCCAATGGTTTTTTGTTTTAGTTATTTTTTATATAGTGTCTGAAACCAAAGTTTGAGAAATAATAAAGAAATACCCACTTGTTTCCTATATAAAACCACCAAATATCTCATTCATATTCCATAAAAATCCTTGGAGCACATTTTTACTCTTTAATCCTTTATCATTATTCCTCACAAGGTTCCCCAAGCTCTAAAGAAGCTCTTACCAGCATTTTCTATCACACGCACATGTTAGGGATCCTCGAAATATCTTCTTTATTCATGGTTCATTTTTTATTTCACACTTTCTATTTTAAGTTACCAATATTTGGATATGTATTTCCAATTAAATATTACAGAAAAAATCAATTTCAAATGATGAGAGACACATTTCATTCCCCTAAATTTATATTATTAATTTTTATGTGACGTAGTTATACTTCCGAAATTTAACTGCAATTTTTTTTGTGCCAAAAATTTGTGTAGTGAATAACATACCCATTTCCAATCAAGGGGGTTAACCATTATACACTTATACTTATTTTAATATAGACTTACTTGTATTTATTCCAAAATATTTAATTTTTTAATAAAATATGAAGTCGAATGGATCCATGTTTTATGATCTTTGTATATCATTTATGCATAAGAATGAAATGAATGTGATGGGCGTGCCCAAAATTATATAGAGATCCAATTCATTGGTTAATGTTTAGTCTCGTGAGAAATCATGTTGGGATAGGGATTGATCCAAGTACCTTTATGTGACATTAATATTATGATGCCTTGTTTGTTATACTCAAAATATGATTATGATATACTGTTTTATGTTGTTTACATATTTCCCATGTGATGATTATCATAATATATCATACCATATTTTTTATGTTTTCAATTATCACTCATTTTATTCCCCATTTATATTCCTATTGTCTAACATGTATTTCTGTATTATATGTTTACTCCTTTACAAGGATTTATATTTCATCCCTTTCATTGTATGTCCCTAGGTTATCCCATGTTTTCATAAGTGTGAACATGTTAATCAAATTTTCAATAAAGATGACTTATTTACTCTTTTATGTATTTATGTATTGATTCAAATTCAAAAAAAAAACAAGACTTATTAGTATTATGGATTGTATTATCTGTAATATTTGGAAATAAATCATGTTTTAATTTTGAATAAAGATAAATTTTGTTATTTTTTGAATCAAAGGAGAGGTTTAGTAATTTTTTGGATGTAGATTAGATAACTCTCTAAAAGCCTTACGAATAAGTCTATGTGAAATAAAATATCCCTAATTTTTTTGTACATATAGATTAATTGGATTATCAATAAAATATATCCTTATCTAGATACTAAAAGTGGGTGTGGATTTGACACAGATATATATAGCTGTAAAACCCAAATAAAATTTGTTGAGAAAATATCAATAGCGAACTGGTGAACCACAATAGGCATTTCTACACACCTGGATTGACAATCCTATTAAATATTCATTAGTAAATTCCTAATCACATTATGAACCATTTTTATGGGAACAAAAATGCCTATAAAAATATGTGTTCGGAAATAGTAATGGAAAACATATATATTCCTAGATATTCATAAAATATATAAAAACATATAATTTATATTTATTTTTTAATGTAATTGGATTTCCATTTTATGTGTTTAATAGTTTAAAAATTTTCGTCCTTAAATTTTCCATTATTCTAAATATTGTCTAGTAATAAGAGGAATTGGGTAAAAATATTTTCCTTGAGAAATGTTTTATGACTTCCCCCACAATATTCCTAACATGATGGGAGTGTGAATCAAAAAAATGTTATAATAATAACTATGATAACTTATTATTTGAATAGAAACCTAGATTTAGAGGAGTTCTGAAATCCCCATATAAAATATCAAGTTGAAATTGAGTCATTTATACATAAAAGGACTCTTACAAAAATGGATCATTTGTTCCATTAATCACAGAGTAATGTATCAACATTATTGAAAATATCTAATCCATCATTTAATCTTCTAAACAAGAGAAGGTTATACTGGTTGTTTATCATATAGACTGAGAATCTTGTCAGGGGTGGAAATGGATTAAGAAAATAAATCCTAAGAAAGTGATTGAATCAATGTGGTGGGATGGATTTTTTTAAATGTTTCTGAGTTAATATTTTCTTCAAAATCTTGGACATTAAATAAAAATAGGTTTCCTTGACCTCAAGAAAAATGATGCTGAAAACATCTAGGTGTTCACAGAAAATATCAAAATTATTTCATAATAAACTTCTGGCATTTTTTCCCCTAAATACAAGGTTGAACACTAATTTAGTGGGGGTGAAACCTAGCCTAAGAAAATTATTGGAGAAACATTAGTTTGATAGCTATGAGGATTTTTTCAAATATTCACTCAAATTAAAAATGTATATCTAGAAGTCTTAAGTTTATCAAGTGGATATGAAGTAGAATGTACTGTTAAATTCTAGAATTCAAATGTAGAAATCTAAAGGTGGAAATATGTTTAAACATACCACTATCAATGATGAAGAAAGAAGAACCATGAAAATTGTTTAAGGGGGACGAAAAATGATATTAGTTCCATAAGGAAGGATACCTAGATAGTAATTTTTGATAACATAAATCCACTAATGAAATATAGGAGATGAATTATATGTAAAACCATCTTCTCATTAATCATTTCTTTAATAGGAAGGAACCAAGGCACTTTTCAAAACAATGCAGTATGACAAGGGTTTTTTTAAGACAACAAACTACCTCCAAGGTTGAAAGGGAGATCCTTTCCCATCACAACCACTAAGGTGGTTCCCCTCAACGAAGTGGTGAATGGAACGCTATTTATTTATTAAATAATAGTGAGTAAACCATTTCATTTATGTTCAATGAATTCATTCATGTTATGAAAGTTTAATAGAACTATTAATAAAGATGACATGTTATAGAAGTAGAGATGTCGGTGAAAATATAAAATGGGGAAATTATTGCATCCAAGACAAAAATCCACCCCTATCAAAATTTATGGGTGCACTTCCCAAAAAATCTATTTATACTCTATTTAGTGTAATTTTATTCAGTTAAGGAAATGGATTAACATTACCTATGTAGAGACAACAAAAATTTCTATGAGAGGGTATTCATTCTAAATATCATGAATCGACCACCAATTTGTTACAAGTTATAGAGGGAGGATGAATATTCTTTAACAGTAACATATCAAGCATGGATATTATTTCCCCATGAGAAATCCTATATAGATTTATTGACTGATTCTAAAGAAAGAAACATGCATGAATACATTCCAATTGTGAGGGAATATGTTTATGTGTTTTCTAAGGAATTGTATAGTGTTATTCCTAATTGAGAGGATGAAATTTCAATAGAGTTTATTCCTGGGGTACTTCAATTATCCAAGGAACTATTTATAATGGCTATTGTGGAAAATGAGAACTGATGAAATAACTGCAGGATATTCTGGATAGAGGGTCCATAAGACAGATTGATTCACCCTAGATTGAATCAATTCCCTTAGTTAATAGGAAATATTGGACAACACATGTTTTATTTTAACAATATGAGATCAACAAGACCATGATAACGAAAAAGTATCCCCAACCATAAATTGATGATTTATTCGATTGGGTACATGGAGAACACTAATTCTCTGTTGTAGATATGCAATGGGGATATTTAAAAGTTATGGTGAATATTTAGAATATTCCAAAAACTACTTTTCATACAATGTACATGCATAATGAATTCATAGTGATTCCATTCAGAATCCCTAATGATATATAAAAATGAATTTAGTTTATAAATAGTGTCTTTATATATTATCTTGAATTTTATTCATATAAGTTATAGATGATATTATAATATTATAAAAAAAACGAGGGGTATGAAGACCATCTGAGAATTATAAAAAGAACAAATAAAACGATAAGATTTTCCAATGTAATGAAAATGTGAGTTATGGTTGATGGAAGAATATTTCATAGGGAATATCATAAAAAAATGGTATATCAATGGAAACTTCAATAATATATGTATATGAAGGTTGGATGAGGATAACATCATTGATATATACACGTACATCACATGAATTATATGGGTATCATCATCGATTTTTGAGAAATTTATCATGATTCTCAAATGATCTAAACAAGAAAACATAGAAGGGAGTTTGGTTTTTTTTGAGAGATGAATGTGATGAGATATTAAAGTAGTTGAAAATGAGGATAATCACATCCAATAGGATCATACCACCCCATGTAGTGATATGTTCATGTTATTCTAAAATTCATGAAAGAAATGATTGGGATGTGTGTGACCATATAATGGAATATTTATAGCCTATTCTACAAGGAAGTTGAATGATCTCAAATGAAACTTCCCAAACATGTTCTGGAGTTGGCTGTAATGACATATTCTTTGAAAATACGTTTACATTATCACTTTGGGGTCGAAGTGTGAAATTTATATATGAATAAAAAGACTCACGTATATATTAGAAAAGAAAGAGTTGAATATTTACCAATGTAGATTCTTAGAGGTGATCAAGGACTCTGACTTTTCAATCTATTACCAATCTAGAAACAAAAATAATGTGTCTGATGCTCAACACATACCTGTAGTAGGGCATAGAAAAAAAACTTTTTTATTCCTTAATAGTAGTATAGTGATCAAACCTGATAAGTCTCCTAAATATATGTTCACACAAAATAGTTTTTCAATTTTAAACTAGGTTAAATAAGTTATGTTTTAATAAAAAATGATTGAAATGAAGTTTGAAATTCAAATGATTGAATCCTATGATATTAGAAGTATGATTAGGATAGTGCAGGTTTCCCAATTCCAATTATTTCCTTGTTTAAATTAATTCAAACCTCTTCTTCAATGTTGATTAATTTGATATTCCACAATTGTTTCCTCTCACTTCTTTTGTGAAATTGTGATGGTTAGAGAGAACCTTACCATGACCTATGATTGGTCTACTATCATTCCATCTGTAATATATTTTCAATTAATATCCTCAATTACGTTGGAAATACCTGATCAGGTATTGTTTATCCCAAATAATAAAGAATATCTACTATATATTTTAGAGGTACCGGCGATTGTACATTATTTCACCCCTAATACCAATTCTATTCCATCGTTTATAATCCAGAAATCAATGAAGGCAGATAAAGATCATTTTACAATGACTAAAATAAACAATGGAATTAAAATTTATGAATGATCCCACTTGATAGTAAAATTAACTACATGAAATTGAAAATAACACTAAAGATGAAGAAAATTTCATTTAATTATGACCATGATCTCAAGAATTAAAAAATAGAAAACCAACCATTCAAAAATGAGTGATCATGTTTACCCAACCATGGTAAAGGTAATCGAGATGAATGGGGAATAATACAAAATTAAAAATTTATAGAAAAAAATAAATAAAATAAATAATGTCGAAAATTTATACTCCTTGGTGTCCCAGAAGGAATGGGATGGAATGTGATGCTTTGAGAGGGAGGAGATCCCCTCCTTTTATAGATATAATGATTCCCCAGATATATGATGTATTTTAACCATAATTAATTCCCTCTTAATGAGTTATAACGTTCTTAAATGTTGTTAAAAAATTTCTTTTCCATCTATCCTAAAAACATTATTCATATTTGGACATGTATTTTGAATGTTATACCCACTTTACACTGAACCTTTTTTATATCCAGTCAGACTATTTAAATTTCAAACCTCTATATTAAGATTCTTTATTTACCATGAAAAGGGAAAATTCACAGATCCTAGTCATCATGAAAGATGTTAAAAAACACCTTATTCATCCACCGACCAAATATAACAGTAACTGGTCCCACCATGTATGAGTGAGGGACCCAACACGCAAAATAGTCAGATCTTTTAACAGTTTGGATAGTCCAACTTGAGAAATTATTTTGAGCTTCCATATCGTCGATTCAGATTTGGGGAAAGTAGGATGAAATGAAACCATAGATCTTTTAAATCCTAAAAAGAATGAATTTCAAAATTCGAATTAATGTAGAAAATGTTATGGTGAATATAAATAAATAATTAATGATGTTTAAACATCCAAAAGGGAAAATTTTTCGATTATGCTCAAAATAAAACTAATATCATAAAATGCGGAAATTTCTCTTAATGTAAAACTTTGGTTGTATTTAAACCAGTTAAATTCAAAGTAAATTTATTAAAAATATGTGCTCTATCAATTCCCCCACACTTGTCACTTAGACTCCTGGATAAGTACACGTCAAAATTAAATAAAATAAAATCCAAAACACATACACATGAGATCTACCAAATCCTCTTCAAGAAAAAAATATAATACCTAAAAAAAATATTTCATGTTCTCCATTTAGATCATTTAACATATTTACAGTTCATTTGTCATCCCATGCACACAAAACACCTACCTCACATGAATTTTCTCTAATATCACAAATGTAAATGTTCAACAAGGAATTTCTCATCAAAACTAACACAAGAGTCACCATAGGCAAGTTAAAGTGTTACTAATCCACCTAATTTGCGTCAAAGAAATGTGATTCTCATGAGGACCTATCAGGGTTATTCTAGGGATTCTAGTTGGTAGGATTAAGATGATAAAAATATTGAGGCTGGTAAAGTAGGGCTTGGATGTTTTTGAAGAAAAATATCCAGATTCTAATTTCTATTCATGTTTTTCCCCTTCCCCCTCCAATAGAAAATTAGCTCCATCATAATGAAAACTAATGAAACTTTTATTCTATTTAGCATTTCACCACAAATAGTTTCTTTTCAATTTTTTTTAAAACCCCAATAGGCATATCATTATTTCTATAGGTCAAATATAATATCTTCAAAATTTATTTTTCCATACAAAGTATCACCAAATGTGGTAGTATTACACATGACATCTTCCCCCACAATTATGTTCAACCAGATCATACAATTTCACTTCTAGAGAAGGTTGGATAAGAAAATTTGGCATTTAATGTGGAAAATCTAATAGGATTTTCATTGTTTAAAAGGGATACAAAGATTTATATTCATGTTATAACATAATTAAAATTATTCTATTAAAAAGTGGGCATTAAAACAAAATCATTTCATTAAATATTTAAAATACAAGTATCTCAAAACCTCAGGTTTTGATAGGAATAATTCAAATTCTAGTTAATACAAGCATGGTTTGATTCTCTCAAGAGATGAGGTTAATGTAAATAATTTGACAAAAAAGGTAAATTATCCTCATAGTAAGGTGTTTTAAAAAATAAATATAGTGAGATGTGGCATGGGATTTAAATATCAGAGTACTTTTCATGAAATTCCTAAATATTTGAACTTGAAACCATGTTATTTTCAGTGTTATTTATGATCAGTTTTTTGGAATATATAGGTTTACTCACTAACATAGGTTTAAAAAGATTCAATGATAACCATTTCATCTTAATGGTTTTAAAATAACACAAAAATTGAAAAATAAACACACACAAAATTTTAAAAAACCATTTTTTAAAAGTAGAAAAAAACAACAATTGAAATCCTAAACATTAAAGGATTCTACCCCCATAATTAATTAATGCAGTTTCATAAATTAATTCAAAAACATTTAACATGTAAGATTAATTTAAAATAAATCACAAAAAGAACAAAAATGTAATGGAGAGGTATGCCATGTCTTATTTTCAATGAAAAATTATGTTAAGCTCTATTGTGTTGAAAACTGAAATCTTAAAAGAAAAAGTGAAAAAGATAACAAAATAAACTAATTAATAGAAAATAAAATATAAATAGAATGATAAAATATGGATAGATCTTGGTTTAATCCCCCACGTAGGACCTAGGTTTTTACTACCTCTATATGAGAAGTTCTAATCAGTTATCCCTAATCTGGTGGTGGGTTAATTTTCTTTCTCTTGAACCAAGAAATATTATTCATTCTAGGATGAATATTTTTCTTCTATTTGGTAATCCATGCATATATTAAACCATATCCACCCTTATCGGAATGGGATAAAACATTAATTGTATCATTAAGACCAAGAATGAGTTTCTCTCTTTCTTAGTTTCCACATTCCTCAATTCTTAATCATTTTATCATTATTTATTATGGTATGTTGTGTAAATGGAATAATGAATGAGATTGTTAGAGTTTAATTTTATTTGAATAAAATTTAACCATAATGATACAATATCAAATTCATCCCTTTCAATGTAACCAACATGTATCTCATTTTTATATAGAAAATACACTTTGATCTTCTCATTTACTTCCTCTAATAAATATTAAACAAGTTTGGGGAGATCTAGATATTACTATTTAGATGCATATTCTTTTTCATCATCGACCTTAAAGAAAATACAAATGTTGGATGAATCTAAAAAATTAAAACATTGAAAGGTAATACTAAATTATGTTTCAATATAATTAATTGATAACAAGTTCAAGAAAATATTATCCCCCTCAGTTGTTTCAGAATGATTTTATGCTTCAATTGGAGGTTCTTCTTATAGATGGTTTTTACTAGATAGAGGTCGGATGACAAACTCCTCCATCTTTGCATCAAATTTCACCACATGGGCGGTTTATTCCATCAATGGTATTGGAAAATTTAGTTACTCACACTAATTCTACAATTTATCCATATATTATTGATCTTCCATATGTATTTCTATTGGTAAATATTTTTCATCAATCTGCTGTAACGTGTACTGAGTTGTGATAAATGGATATTTTATTAATTTAATTAAGGCCTCCATGGATTCTTCAACTTGAAAGATAAATGGGGATACTTCTTCTACTTATTTTTCTTGTTCTGGTTCTTTTTCTAGCTCATTTTGTTGATCCTGGGATGTATGTACCTATTCTTCTAGACACTCTATTGTACTCTCAAGAATTGCCATTCTTTGTCAAATTCTTTCAAATTGGGCTTCAAGATCATTGTGAGATTTTTATTATTGGTGTTAAACCAATGAAATCTCATTTTTTTATTTGACTATTTATTGATAAAATTATGGAAATTACTCATAGGGTTCAATTAATTATCACTCCAAACACTCTAACACTGGGTGTTCATAGTTATCTCTATGTTTTTTGAATGAGGGACTTGAATTTATCCTCCTTGAGGATTTGGATTCATGGTCCCTGAATCTATTTATCCGAGAAAGAAACAACATACTCTGTAGAATAATGTAATTTGATAATTTTTTATTTCACTTCTATCTAAGTGTTCTATGATCTAAATAAATAAGCTTTCGAAACATCATGGAAAGCGATAATTTTTTATTTTTTTAAAAATTTGGAAACATTCAAATATTTTCAATTAGATTGTGGAACTACCTCCTCGGCAACATCACCATGTTTGACCTATGCCTATAATGGGGTTTTCAAAACCATTTTTATATTCCACAAGTGTAGTCTAGTGATTAACACTATGATGTATCCCTAAGAGGAGTGCACAAAAAACTGTTTCAAACTTTTAAACTATGGTAAACATGATGTGTTTCAAAAAGAGAATGATTGTCATTAATTTTATAATTAATATGATTCAAAAAATGATATTTTAATGGTGATTAGGTCAGGGTCAGTTTCTCAGTTGTAATGATATGATTTTCTTAATTTAATTTATACCTCTTAATTTGAGTTGACTAAAGTAAGATTCCTCAATAATTTCCTCTCACTTCATTGGTGAAATTATGATGGTGGGATAAAACCATACCAAGGTCTCAGTTTGGTCTACTCTTCTTCCCCGAGAAAAAGAGTTTCAATGAATATCCTCAATTGACAAGGTAAATACCAAATCATGTCTTATTTATCCCAAAAAATCAAGAACATCCACTATACATTTTACAAGTATTTACGGTCATCAATTAATTCAACACTAATCCCTAGTCTATTCCATAATATATAAACAAGATGTTAGCGGAGGGAGATAAATATCATTTATTAAATAAAAAATAAATTAAAAAAAATTAAAATTCATTAAAAATGGTACTTGATAAAAAAATTTATTATATAAAATTGAAAACAACATTGATGAAATAGTAAATTTCATTCAATTATGTCCACAAACTAAAACATTACAAAATAGATAACCAATCATTCCCCAATCAGTCAAAATGTATACCACATTAGGGTATGGTTAATCGAGATGGGAGGGGAAGAAGAATTCATTATAAATATATGAAAAATAAATGAAATAAAATAGAGGAAGCGAAAAAGTTCTCCTCATTAGTGTCCTTTCTGGAATAGGAAAGAATGATACACTTTGAGGGGGAGGAGCTCCCATTATCTTATATGATGAAATTGTCCCCCAAATTTTGACACATTGTATCCTAAATAAATGACCTATTCACACATTACAGACTCTACAAATTGAAAAACTCTGGATTTGAATGGCTTAATGTCCAAGATAATGACTAAATCACACATCCTAGACATCAATAAAAATGTTCCTAAAATTCGTTCATCTCAAAAAGTATAAATTCCATGTAATTGGGACTTTCATGAATGATTAAAAGACCCAAAACCAAAAATAGATAGATCTATAAATAGTTTTCATGGTCCAAATTGTGAACATTGTTTGTGTTTCCATATGGTCGATTAAGATTTTGATGAAGAAGGATGAAATGAATCCCTAGATGTTTAAAATCCTAAGAAGGGATAATTTCAAAATATGGATTTGTATATAAATTTTTTTGGCCAAAATAAAGAAATATTTTAATAGATTTAAACATCCAAATTGGTCCATTTTTTAATTAATCTGAAAATACCACTAATAAATAAAATGTGGAAAGTTATATTAAATCAACACATTTGTGCGAATTAAAAAATGAAATTAAATATAAAATTATTGAAAATATTTTCCCTATCAACGCTCTATATACAATGGAACTATCAATTCAATCCATAATGTAAATTGATAGGGATCAGATCATCATAGATTTGAGAAGGATGGACATGGGAATGATAAAAAATAGAAACATCATCAAAACATTGACAACATATTTATCAATAATCCATTTTGTAAAGATAAAGGATTCTTATAGAAATTATGTTGGAATTTATAATAATGTAAAAATAATAAGAAAAGGGGAATCTTTAGAGTTAATGTTATTGAATAAGGAGTTTTGATGTTTTATTCAAAACATTATGTACCAAAAAATCATAAGTTAAATATAGAATTTTTAGATGATGAACATAACTATACATTCTATATCCACCAATGTATAAAAAATATATATCAAGATATCTAATTACACTATTTTTGGGACAATATAATGAAGAAGATCACATAATATACATCAAGATATTTTTTACATCCATAATTGAAAGAGAAAAGGATATAATCATTGGGGATGATAAAACCATTACAAAATCTACATGGAAAAGGGAAAACATCACCATGAACATTATCATTACTCTTAAAAAGATATAAAGTGGGAATAATGATATATGGGATTTGGTGGATCATATAAAAAACACTTCACACTTCATTGTGATTTGAGAGGACTTCTCACTAGATCAACATGCACTGATATACATCAGACAAGTGATGAGGCTACATAGAGTACTATTATCGATTGTATATTATAGAGATATGAGATTGAAATCCATGTTATGGTAAATTCATCAACACTCTCTAAATACTTAGTTGAGCTTTATCAATCCTTATCACCATTATAATGATGTCCAATCGGAGCAGACAATCTAGACACCTAAGGATATATTGAGAGCATGATCAATTCACATCAAAGGATGATGGGATCAACATAATCCTATGTTTCAGTTCTAATATGATAAATGTTACCACTAATTCATCCATATTTCTCCCTATGAAGAATAATTTTATAAGAGTAATATAACACCTGTATGTTTGGTTGATGTTTGGGAATGAAAAATTTTGGGTCCAGAAGTGGTTATAGAAATGATGAAAATGATAAGATTGTTCTGTAACACATATAGACTACATATAGTCCAAAAAAGATCTATGTTTAATATTGTATTTGATACAAAGAGTTTGATGTTAGAGACATGTTATTGATATATATATCTCGATGAAAGAATGTACTATGATTTGAAAATAAGGGAAATCTTTGTCCAAGATACATTAGACCCTTTGAGATCCTTTATCTCTTTAAAGAGGTGGCCTACATACTAGCACTTCCACGTAACCTATCTGATGTACATGATGTATTAAATATATCCCAATTGTAAAAGTACTTACCAAAACCATCAAATGTAATCAGTTTTATGGTGGTACCATTGAAGAATGATCTCTCATATCATTATTTTTCAGTGTAGATCATATATTGTAGAGAAAATGATCAAAAAAAATAAGACAATACACCTAATCAAGGGGAGGTGGAGAAACAAAAAGATTGAAGAAGTTATGGGTGAACCATAGGATGTAATTAAATAGTGTTACCATCATCTATTTCATTGTGGTAAATGAAAATTTTGAAGAAAAAATTTCTTAATGGGGGGGGGGGATTGTATCTACCCTAACAATTATAAATAAAATTACCAATATTTTTTAATTAATTTTCATATTATGTAATATATTTATATATAAATATGATATTATTTGGTTTAATTAAATCTTATATGATTGAATTTACATTTATGCATAATTACCACTGATAAAATATTCATCTAATAGCGATCACATGATTTTTATAAATATAGTGTTTTAACAACTCCAATTGATAGAGAAACATGAAGTGGATGAATCGACCATTAGGATCATACCCTATAAAAACCATTTATCAGAGATTATACGATAGATAAAATCTTTAGTATTTTCCATTGACCAATCCCATGATGAGATTCATTAACTTAACCATGATAAAAACCATAAATTGGGGAAGTTCAAGATACTCGAGATCACTTCCCAATTCATTAATGTTGAACAAACCGATGAAAATATGACTGTCGTGCACCATATACATAGAGGGTATCCTAGTGTATTAAAGGGATATTTTTAAAAATTATAGTGATATGAATATTTACATTATTTTGTATATAATAATTAAAATATTTTCAAACTACCATTGTTACATTGTAAATGATTTTTTATTTTGATACTATAAAATAGAAATAGTATTTTTGGATAATATTCAAATTAAATTGAGGAGTTTGTTTTGATGAATTAATGTATTTTTTAAATTAAAAAATATTATTAAAAAATATTATTGATTTATAATTTATTTCAAATATAAATTATCATATAATTGGTATGAATTCAAATGTAATTTTTATAAGGGATCCAAATTGGTGATTATAAAAAACCCAATATTTTTCAATAAATGTCAATTATTATTTTTATAGATAAAATTAAAATATTTAGAAAATTACTTAGATTAAATCAATATTAATTTTTGAATCATAATGTCAAAATTTTTTAACACTAAAATTTCTTAATATTCATAGATAGTCGAATTTTTGGGAAAACAATAAATACGGTACAAATATATAATATGTACTACGAAATAATAAAGAACAAAAATTATATAATATGTAATATTATGGGTAACTACGACTGAATATATTATTTAGCATTAATATAATGTTATTTTTTGTATATTTTATTAATTTTATAAATCCTTTATGAATTCTTCAAAACTATTAATATATTTTAATGTTTTAAAATAATTTCATCAACTGTGTGACTCACTTATAAAAAAAGGGTATCATGTATTTCTATTAGGCCCTAGTAATTATAAAATAATTAAAAACACTTCCATTTTATAGAATCCTCTGGAAAAAATCATGAGAAGGTTTGTGGTTCTAGTTAATTTTTTTATTTAGATTTTAAAAACTTTGTTTAAGAAATATTAATGAAGTCCCCAATCATTTTATATATAAACCCCAAATGATCCAATTACACTACAATAAAATTTATTTTATAATATCCTTACTCATTTATCCCTTCTCTAGTGTCCTTCCAATGAACCCTTGAGTTCACAAGAAGCCCCTTCCAAGCATTTGGAGTCACACTCAATTAAGGGATCCTCACCTTCACATATTCATACAAGTTTATTTTCTAATCTTATGCCTTATATTTTCAACTAATAATGTTGGAATTTGTCATTAAATGTATCTATTTCTTCACATTTTTTATTAAAATGATGATATAACCCTTTATATCTCATCAAGTCATTGTATATATTTTTATGTGATGCACTTATGCTGTCTAAATTTCTCTGAATGTTTTCCATGACGAAACAATTGGGTAGTGAATACCATCATACTTTCTTAACAAGGGTTTTTACCTTTATAAACTTATACATTATTTGAAATGGTAAATACATGTATTTATTTACACTCTATAATCATGGAATAAAATATTAAAATGAATGAACTCATGGGGTATGATATATATGGCACACTAAATATTGAAAATTAAATGAATGTTACTGGTGCGCCCAAAATTATATAGCACTCCAATGAATTGGGAAAATTTTTGTTTCATAAGATGTCTTGTTAGGATAGATATTGAACCATATTTCATTATGGTACTTTTTCTATCGTGATTTATTGGTTGTTTTCCTTGATCAATGTTTATGATGTAGTGTTTTAAGTTGTTTCCACATTTACTATATTATGATTCTAATGTTACATCATGACTTGTTATTCATGGTTAATATAATGAATCTTTTTATTAACCATTAAAATTCTAATTTTCTACCATGTATTACCTTATGGCATGAATATTTCCTTACTGAGATATATATCTATCTTCATTCTTTTAAATGTCCCCAGGTTATCCAATAAAGATTTATGTTTGAATAGGTTAAAGAAGTTTTCCATAAAGATGACATATTTCATCATTCTTGTTTTTTGGTGTGTAAATAATTCCCAAGGAAACAAGACATAAAGATTATACATGTTATATTATGTGTAATATTACGTAATAAATAATGTATTAATTTTAAATAAAGATCATGGTTTTTATAGTTGGAATCAAGGGAAATGTTCATTTATTTTGGTATTAGGATTTAAAAATTGTAGTAAAATACATAAGAGTAAAATTATGTATAATAAAAAATACCTAATTTTTTGTAAGGATAGAGTAATTGGATTATCATGAAAATATATCCCTATCTAGATACTATAAGAATATGGGCATCAAGAATAGATTTACATAGGTATAAAACCCAAAAAACCAAGTTCATCTAGACTTGACTAGGAAGTAGTGCACGAAAAAAATCCTAATTACACAAATGGTTTGACACCCGCAATGAATATGGTTTAGTAAATTCATATTGTCATTTTTAATATTAATTAAGGTATCCAAAACAACCATATTAATACATGTTATTAAATTGATCATCGATATCATAGATTGAAGCAAAGAAATTCAAAACATAAGGAAATGCATGAAATTTATAAGTAACCTCTTTAATGGAATTGGATTCCTTTTAATGAGTTTAATAGTATAAATATAATCATCCCTAATTTTCCATTTAATCCATAAAATGGAATAAAATACAATAAATTTGTAAAACCTTCATTGAGAGAGGAAATGTGATGACTGCCTCAATGAGATTCCTAACCTGATGAGAGCATAAATAGCCATCTCTAAGATAATACTCTCTCATCTATCTTAGTTTTTTATCAGAAACCTCGAGTAAGTGAATCACCCAAACCACCCTAAGATTGAAAAAGCTATAATTGAGTCTATTATGTTACAAAGTCCACTTTCATTGAAATGTATTATCCTATCCCTTGACCATGTAATAATGGATCAAATCCATTGAAAAGATCTTCTCCATCATTGAATGTTCCATACATGAGATTTTTTTGTTGGCTGTTTATTATATGTGGGGATAATATGATATGTGGTGGAAATTTATGATGAATGCAAATCCATATAAAGAGATCAAAGAAATGGGGTGGCAAGAATTATGGAAAAAGTATTTCGATAAATATTTTCCTTGCACTCTCTGACATAAAATACAAAGGGATTTACATTCCCTCAAGAAAAATGATGATGAATCCATCAGGGAGTAGGTGGTAGACCTTCCATGATCTTCATGATATTCCTCCATCATTTTCATTACCCCGTAATTCAAGATGGAACACTTATTTATGCACTAATACCATGTATCAAAAATACCTATTGATCCATGACATTGATATATTTGAGAAAATTGACCAATTTTCACTCAAAGTAAAAATAATGATCGGTGAACCTCAAGGGTATCGCAGGGATAAGAATAGAGAAGTGGTGTATTGTTTTAGTTGTCTAAGGCATCAATCTAAAAGTCCCAAGATGATTCAAAAATCCTAATTTTCAATGGCGAGTTAATAAGAACACAGATAATTAACTAAGGGGGTGAGGAAATGATTTAGTTGTAGGAATGAAGGACACTGTGTTAGAAATGAATGATAGGGAAATGAACAAATATGTTTGGGGACAGGAACTCTCTGGTTAACCCTCAGTGCATTGTTCGCTTCTTCATCTTCAATAAAATTATTCACTTTTCAAACCAACCGCAAAGATGAGGGTTTTCGGAGAATACAATCAACCTCCAAGGAAGTAAAGTAAATATTTTTCCATCACAACCACTGAAGGAATCATGATATAGATGTAGTAAAAATTATACTAATTAATCACTCAATAATAGTGAATATACGTTTTGATTCTAGTTATATGAATTCCTTCATCTCATGAATTTTTAGTAGTACTATTCAAACACCACCTCAAAACATGGATGCCGATTCATTGGTGAAGAAAACTATTGGGGAAACTATTGTATCCCATGTATATAAATCCTCCCATATCAAAAATTTAGTGATTAACATTCCAAAAAACCATACCATACCTCCTTTAGTGGAAGTTTATACAATTATAGGTATGGATTGGATTTCCCTATATAAAGACAACATAAATTTCCGTGAGAAGGAAATCACTCAAGGATTTGAAAATTAACCCCCTATTTTGTAAAAGTGAATAGAGGAGGATGAATCTTTTTTAACACAAATATCTCAAGTATGGATATTATTTCCATATGAAAAGGCATAACCAGCTATAATTATAGAGTCTAAGGAAATAATCATCCTTGATGACAAGCATATTTTCAGGGAATATGTTGATTTTTTTCCCATGGTGTTGCCTAGTCTTCCTCCTAGCTGAGAGGTTGAATTTTCAATAGATCATATACCTAGGGTATTTACATTATCCAAGACTCCATATAGAATGGATATTATAGATCATGATGATTTTAAATATAACTATAGGAGAATTTGGATAATTGGTGAATATGAAAAATTGTGTCACCTTGGGGTGCATCAGTCCTCTTCATCAAGAAGAATGAAGGGTCAATGAACCTTTTCATTAATCATCACGATCTCAATAAAATCACAATAATGGACATGTAACCTGTTACAGAGATTGATGAATTTTTAGATTAACTATATAGTGAATAATACTACTCCAAGGGGGATCAGTGGTCATGATATTACCATCTCAGTGTCAAGAAGGAGGATATTCCCAATACTAATTTTTTGAATGAGGTATGCGCACTATGAGTTCATAGTGACTCCGTTCGGACTCACTAATGCTCTAATAATCCTCAAAGTCTGGATCAATATAGTATTTATAGATAACCTCAATAAATTTTTGGTACTCATTATATGTTATATTCAAATATACTAAAAACCAAAGTAGGATCATTTTTTTTATATGAGAATATTGTTAGAGAAAAGTATATTCACATTGAAAGAGATGAATATTCACTAATGTTGAAGGTTAGAGATGATTAAGGATTATGACTGATCAATCCACTATAATCCTGTTAATGAGAAGAAACTGGAAGATACTATATGTAGAAAGGATCCATAAATTCTATAATTAATTAGAATTCACAGGGATCTGATCATCTTAGACATGAAAAGTATGGTGTTGTGAAGCATATAAGAAGGAACATCATAAATATAGTCACAAAATATTTCTCAACCATACCTTCTTGAAAATTTAATGGATGATTATAGAAATGATGTGGGAATTCAAATGAATGTGGACACTATAATAAAATGTAAATACTTAGATTTAATTGATAATTTTGAATTATTTATATGATTTGGGCCAATACTATGTGTACCATCAAATACGGATCTAAATAACGATTTATTGGATAATGAATGTAGCTCAACCATCTCCATCCACCAAGTAAGAACAAATATGTATTGAGATAAATGATAGCACTATTTGTGTGAAAATATGAGGAATTAGATAATGAAATAATCATTAGGATGTCTTGTATGTCAACAAGTGAAATAGGAAAAAAAGAAATACCAGGGGTCAATGGAACCATTACCCCTAGCTACATGGGAATGGGTAAAAATAACGATGGGCTTTGTCACTAGTCTTATGAATACATCAAGGGGGAATAATTATATATGGTTTGGGGTATATTTTCTTACAAACACTACTCAATTCATTGATATTTGAGAGGTCTTCTCACGGGATCGACATGGATAGATATACATTAGAGAAGTGGGGAGGTTGCATGGATTACCACTATTGATTTTATCTGATCAAGATCCAAGAATAATCTCTATGTTTATAAAATGTCAATAATATATTTTGAATATTGAGTTTAAATTTAAAATAGAGTATCATCCGAAAACTATTGGCCAATCTGAGTGGACTATCCAAAAACATGGTGACTTGTTGAGACCATGCTAAATTGAATTCAATGGAGGATGAGATTGACATCTTCTTATAGTCGTGTTCTTATAAAATAATAATTTACACTCAAGAATCCAAATTAATCCCTAGGAATACATTTATTTGAAGATGCGTATAACAACTTCATGTTGTGATGATGTTAGGGAATGACAACCAATAGGTCAAGAAATTTAGAAGAAAATGTGAAAAATGATAATACAATTCAACATCACATCATATCTTCTCAGAGTCTATAGGATAGTTATGTTGGAAATTGTTGATGAGACCATGATTTTGATGCGGATGAAATAGTATTACTCTACATATCTCCACAGAAGAAATTGGAGATATTTGGGAAGAAGGGAAAGATTAGACAAAGATACATCACCCCTATCAAATCCTTGATTGCATTAGAGGACTGGCCTACCAAATCTCCCTCCTTACTAATAAATCTCAATTACATGATTTATTCCATTTATCCATCTTGAGAAAGTAAATATTAGGGGAATCACATGAACTCAGTCTAGTGGTGGTAGCATTTTATAATTATCCCTCTTATAATGTGTAGTTGGTGACGATCATAAATCATAGAGACATTGTTCTATAAAATAAGAGAATGTTCATTTTCCATGTTTTGAATAGAAACCACAAGTTCGATGAATAAACATGGGAACCTATCAAAATGATGAAACTTAGTCACCCTCATCTATTTTAGTGTTGGAAATCATAATTTCAGGGGTGAAATTTTATAAGGGGGAATATTTTAATGACCTGAATGATTTTAAATTAAATTTCCCTTGTGATTTCATTTTTTTTAATTTTATGTAATATTTTTATAGAAAAAACATGAACTACCTTGGTTTTATTATATCATATATAATTTTAATGACTAATATGAATCTATACCATTGATAAAATAATAGTTGAATAGTGATAACATGATTATTATAAATATATAGTTTTAAAAATTCCAACTAACATAGACACATGATGTGATGACCACAACCTATAGGATTATACCCCACATAGCTCATTTATCTGAGATTCCCTGGGTGATAACATCTCATGGAATCTTCAATGACAGATTACAAGTTGAGATCTAACATCATTTTAATGAGTGAACCCATTTACTGAAGAACATCAAGCTTATCATGATCATGACCAAAATCATGTCTGCCAAACCGCCAGAGGAATATATCACTATCACACCCCTTACTCTTAAGGAATTTTATTCTATATTAAAAGGTAATGTATCTAGACTGTTGTGATATTATTATGTACATTATTTTTTAAAAAATAATGGATATATTTTCATCCTAATATTGTTACGTTATAAATGATATTTTGAATTAATGAAATGGAAATGTAATTTTTGTTAAAAAACAAATTAAATAAATGAATATATTTTTATTAATTAATGTATTTTAAAAATAATAATATTTATATAAAATATTATTATTATTTAATTTTTATCAAATTAAAAATATCATATAATTTTTATAAGGATTTGAAAACTGATATTATAAAAAACCCAACATTATTCAATAAATAATTATTCTTATTTCAAAAGTAACAGTGAAAAAATTTAGAATATTATTTAGATAAAATAAATATTTTTTTTGGAATCATAATTTTAAAAATATTTAATGACTTATTTTTCATAATTTTTTGATATAATCGAATTGTCAGGAATAAATTAAATATGGTATGAAAATACATTGTGTATTATGACATCATAAAGACCAAAAAGTGATGTAATAAATACTAAAAAGGATATTCATGACCAAATATAATGTCTCTATTAAAAATAATTTTATTTTAGATTTATCTATTTTTAAGAAGTCATGAATCCAAAAAAAACCATTAATTTATTTTAAGGATTTAAAATTATTAGGTTAAGCGTATGACTCAATTCCACATAATCAAGGGTATTAATTTATTAAATTATAAAATTGTAATTATATAATAACAAAAACCACTCCCATTTGGTAGAAACTATGTGAAAAAACAATTGTAAGGTTTGTGGTTTTGGTCTTTTTTATTATATAGAGTACAAAACATATTTTTGAAAAATAATAAATAAATCCCCACTAATTACCTATGTAATCCTACCCATTATCCCATTTATCTTCACTCAAGTTAATTTTAGAAATTCCTTACTCTGACATCCCAACTCTATATTCCTCCCAAGGCTCCCCTTAAGTTCTTAAGAAGCTCCTTCCAATCAGTTGGAGTCACAAACTCATATAATTGATCTACACATTCTCTTCTTTATTCATTTTTCTTTTTTATATTATGAATTTAATTTTAAATTCATAATGTTGGGATACGTATTTTCATGTCCCTATTACATCCCATTTTATGTCCAAAATATTTGAGTCAACCTTTTCAGTCATCAATCCATTTTATACATTTTTAGGTGATGTTGTTATGGATAGAAAATTTCACCTCAATATTTTCATGCCAAAATAATTGTGTAGTGAATACCATTTCCAAGCCCTATCAGGGGTGTTTACCTTTATACAATTATATTTAAATGAATTGGTAAAAACATGTATGTATTCCATGATTAATAATCATGGAATAAAATATGATGATAAATGAATCCATGTTTTAAAATCTAAATGGAACACTAATGAATTTTAATTAAATGAAATAGATGCATGCACCCTGAATTATATAGCACAATAGTGAATTGGGTAATGCTTAGTCTCAAGAGACATCATTTCAGGGTAATTAATTAACCTAATTAATTTATTGAACTTTTTTCATCATGATGTCTTAGAAATTATCCTCAACCACTGTTTAAGATGTAGTGGATTAATTTGTTTCCACATTTCCATTGTTATGATTATCATACTATATAAGGTGTTATTATTCATGTTTAAAATTATCACTTCTTTTATTCCCAATTCATATAAAAATATTATAACATGTATTAACATATTCCATTTTTATACCCATACGTGGATTTATTGATCAGTAATTTCTTATTTATGTCCCAAGGTTATCCAATGTAGTATTAAGTGCGAGCATGTTAAGGAATAATTCAATAATAATGATGTTTTTGAGGTTTTATGATTGTATATAATGTACCTAATTCATAAATACATGAGATTTTTTGATCTTCTGGTTTTTGTTATGTATAATATTATATAATAAATCGTTTTAAAATTTGAAATAATGAGAAGGAGTTTAATACATGACAAGTTAGTTTCAATATCCATTTACTTATGCTAAGGAATTATTTTAGTGTTTACGAATATAAGAGAATATATGTACTTGATAAATTTCTAATTCATAAGAACAATTACATGATTTGGAAGTTCATCGATTTATTTATAACTCATCACACTCTCTATGAAATTAATATCCAAAATAAGTTATTATTACAAAAGCATTAAAATAAACATTTAGAGGAATATACGATATATAAAAGAGAGAAAATTCATTCCATGTGTCTATAAGTATTTTCAAAAAGTATTGTGGTTAGGAAAAGTTATCCATTATAATATATTAATCTGTAAACCTAAATTATCACACCATAGTATCATGATGAATATTTTTTGTCAAATCATTTAACTAATGAAATATTAACAAGGATATAGCATAGGCTTGTGGTAGGTGTTGAACTCTTGTTCTTAATCGACATTGGGATCAATCCCTAGGGACATTTTATATGTGATGGGATGTCCCCTAGCAAGTGGTTTGACCTTTTTATATAACTACATTAATAAAATTAATATAATGTTCCCAAAAACATATAATGGATATCCTAGAAATAAAATTAAACATTAAATAACATTTTTTTCTTAAGGTGGTGAATATAGCTTATTTTTTCCAAAAGGCCTAGTAATAATATATTTTATCTATCCTAAAAGTTATAAATACAATTAAACTTATTTTTATGGAATATAAATGCATCAATACTCACATAAAAGTTTCCCTAAAACATATAATATACAAATGGGTTTTATTTCCATAAATGTTTCCAAAAATATCATTAATCATGGCAGACAACCATCACGTAAAACCAAAAAAGGTGTGTTTAAAACATTGGTCTAATGAAAAATGTTAAAATCATTAAACAATGAGGGTATCCATAAATTTATTATTAATTAGGACACATATTATTCAAATATTTAAAATAGTTGTTTGGTGTTTCATTATTTTTATAACTGAAATAAAATATATAATAATACTTCTACAATTTTATTCTTAATTCCCCTTACATACATACTTCATCAATTTTAAACCAACTTAGTTCCTTACTTTTTAAAATTGTTATCTTTTAAAAGAGGGAATATGATCTAATAATTCTCAATTTATCCACTTTTAAGACAATAATTTATCAATTTATCCCTTGGATGAGATTTATTTCCTTCCATCATACACTTTATTTTCCACAGTAATTCTTTAATTTATGGCCTTATTTTACATGGATAAAAAAATTTACCATTATTTTGAGATACATTATTTTCATTTAAAGAAAGTAGAAATTTTACCTTGGTAATTCATTTTCATCATCTATTTGAATCCTTCATAATGATTTTTAATGAAAATGAGAATTAGACTAAGCATATAAATTGGGAGGAGTGAACTAGATAAAAAGTAATCCCCTTTTTTTCACCAAGTGATGATTTATTTAACCCAATACAACCTTCTGAGAGTTCTTACCACTAGGTACATATTTTCTAGAACCATATCCACATATAGTATCCTGAAAAATATTTATTTTAAGAAAAATAACATAATCTATACCTTATCATAAAATGGATGTTCTTATAAACTTATCCTCAAAGTTTATTATAGTATTATGTTTTCTAACATATGTTTTCCAAAATATAATTCCCTTGTTTTCTAATAAACATACTATAAAAAACATTATATACCCCATTACTAGTATCATTGACCCAATGTTCACATTATTACATTGGAATCTTATATAAGGAATCACCTCATGAAGGGATGAATGGTTTAGTACTCATGATAATCTAGATATATTCTTGATACTAGAATTAAATTTGAATACAAAAATTACAATATAATTTTTTTAAGAAGACAATTATTCCCTCTACAATATAATTTCATGTGAATCATAGTAAAATTCATGGATTTATTGGTGAATTATGAAAAATAAGGGTGAAATTCAATGCTCAGTAAGGTTTAAGTATAATAAAACAGTCATGAATCAATATTTAATAATAAATATGTCATGGTAAATAACTGAACATCAATTCCATTAATTAGATAAACTAAGAATTAAAGGAATCAAGTTATAATATCATTGTGAAAATATTATAGATAAAATCAACATGGAATGATAAATAACTGAATACATTTTTATAAGATGATATAAAACTATAGTTAAATTATTATTCAATGAAATATTATGGATTCCACTCCTAGAACATACTTATTCATTAAGGGGATATATACATCTATTTCCTACATATCATTGTAGATGCAAAGAATTCCACATATATCAAATAATCGATTTAATTATTGAATAATGTTACCAATCATTAATTATTTAAATTGTAAAAAACATATGGATTTATCAATATTTCCACAAATAAAAATATATGTCAATATAGATTAATATATATAGAAATGATATATTTTTTAAGATATAACAACATCCTTGAACAATAATATTAATATTTGGTTTAATTTAATTTTCCAATGATCACTAGAAAGTGATTAGGTCAATAGAAAGTTAATAATAAATACTGAATTAATGAATTGTTTGTTAATATTAGCCTTTCTAGAAATAATCATAAACCATCCATATTAATGTTAAGGATGACATGAATACAATATATCCTTATTAGAGTATATATAAAATAAAGGGTTGTGGTTATTGGTAAAAAACCATAAAAAGGATTCTTGAAAACATTATTTAGGAAAAAATCCATTGCTATTTGAAAATTGATTATTAAATAAACAATTTCAAAATATTTTTCTACTAAATCAATATTTTAGACATATATTTTAAGAGTTATAACAATTTATTGTTCATTGTGGCTTGAAATTCAGATCATTACATACACATTAAAATAAATATTCCTTCTAATTATTTGGTAAAATCTAGATATGAATTTTTTGAAAACAAAATAAATATTATATTCAATTTTTAAAAATAAAATAAAAAAAGAGTAAAATGATATTTAATAAATAATATTAAAAATGTTTAAAGAATTTTTGAAATAATTTTCAGATTTCATCATTTTTGCAGAAAATACATTTCTATATAAAAAGTTAAATGATGTTAGATTTTAATAGAAACATTTTCTTAACTTTTAAAAAAATATTTATCGAGAGAATGGTACTATTACATGAATATTATCATGAATAAATATATAAGAATAAAAATAAGTGGGTTTTTTAAAAAATTACCATAAAATTATCTTTAATATAAATTCATGCATTGACATTCGTAATGAAAATGAGATTATGAAATAAAAACTTACAAATATCGCAATTTTGAAGTGATAATTAATCAATGGATAGATTATATTTATGAAATTTAAATCCATGTAGAACAAGTCTAAATAAAAAATAAGATAATCAAAAATAATTATACATATTATATTATACTATCAATGGAAAATGATGAAATAATATAACCTAAAGAAATAAAATGGTTTTATAAATTTTTTTACAACCCCTATCATTCATGTAAAATCTAAATTGATTAAATAAGTCAAATTGAAAATTTAAATACAAGAATTAATTTATTAATCAATGTATTACATAAAATAAGGAAATTATATACACAATATAAATCAAATTACACGCATTAAATTACTTAATTCCACAAATAAGGGAAATTGTGATGGGTTCTCTTACAAATATCATATAATTAATGTGAGTATTAATCAAGTAGAATTTTACCCTAAGGAATGGACATTGAGATAATAAATCCATTATCTCATTCATCCTTTTGGTTGAACGAGCATTAAAATAATATATAGTGGATCTAAAAAATTTATTAAATTATAATAGAACCAATTCAATATTTTTAATACCATATATGATCATTTATATCATCTTATTATACGTTCATTAATCTTTTATTAAATTCATTTTTTCATGTATTTATTGCCTTGTTTTACTATTCATGATTCGTTATGAATGTTTTTGTTATTATATATATTATATGAACATGTCATATATAAAATTATAATTATTAAATTATTATTATATTTATACATTGGTTATTATTTTAACAACAATGTTGATATATTTTTTTGAAAATGAAGTATGTTACAATCTTGGAAACGATAGGTCATGCGTACACATGAGTAACACATCCATTTTGAACGATAATTTTGGAAATATGGTAACTAATTTTTCATCCTTAAATAATTTAAATTATATCATAAATATAATATTATTTAATTAATTGTGCATATATATATCATCCATGTTTTGAGGTTATGAAAATAGATTCACATCTCTTCGTGAAGGTGGTATTCTACAAATTATAAAATGATGTTATCATATTTATGTGAGGGAAAATGTGGGAAATAATATAATATATTATCCATTCATAATGATAAATATATCATTAAAATATTAATTATTTCATTTATATAACATTTATTCATTAATATTATCTTTATCACCATCAATGTTAAGGGTCATTGGATGATGATTCACATTAAATTGAGAGGCCATAGTCCACCATACACAAGAGTGACGTTATCCTATCCCAAATTAAATGAAATATAAAAAGGTATATATATATGATATAATGGATATATAGATATAATTATGTTAAAAATAATATATATACACATGATATACATAATCACACCCAAACATGAGAGGTGGTAATGGAAAAGAAAATGACATCGATTTGTGAGGTGGTGGTCAGTCGTACAGAAAAATGTCAACTTTGTAATCGAATTGATCAAATTGTTGATGGTTTTAGGTCTTTATATTAACAAACAATATAATTATGTAGATTATATTTTTTTTATTTTATCATCTTGGACTAATAATTAGTGTATTTTGATGATGAAATAAAATAAACATGCTCGTTGAAGGACATTATATCTTATCCAGGTATCCTTTATATTTTATCACCAGAATCATTAATAGATTGAATTCCTCCATAAAATAAGGATTATAAGATGATGGTATGGGAGTTGAAAATATATTCTGGTAGATATTGGCCAAAATAAAGGGTTTTATGATTTGATTAAGAGATCATAATGGTGGCATTTAATTAGTGAGTTGAGTGGAAGACTATTAATTTTTTAAAAGAAAAATATGTACCCATGTTTTTCACATTCCCCAAGGGTATAAAATGGATTAATATAAAACAATATAAATTATAAGTCTAAATAATAACAATTTTTATATTCTATAATTGTTTTTATGTCTATTTAAAACTTGTATTTTAGTTTAACCCCCTACAAATCAACTTTTACCTTAATCACAGTAATTAATTTTTATTATTTTTCTACTCATTTTGTTAAAAAATTATTTTGAAATAACTAGGTAATATAAATTATATATATTAGAAATATCAAATAATATTTTAAATATTCATTTCACAAATTTTTATGAATTAAATTTAAAATTATTCCTATAGATGTGTTGAGAAAACATGTTTTCATTGAGAAAATATTCAACAAATTGTAGTTCGTTTATATAAAAATTCATTATGAAAGATATTTAATTGGAAATAATTGTTATAATATATATATAAAATGGAAGTAATTTTAGTTTTAAAACAATTTATAACATAATTAAAATTTATAAATAATTTAAATGAAATGGTGATTTTCAAGTAAAATTTAGTATTTTTTACAGGTCATCGAAAAATAAAAAACATCAAAAATATAAATAATTAACCCTAAGATAATATTGATGTGATTATTTATTAAATAGATATTATTTTATCATATACATTTTCAAAAAGGTGTAAAAATTATTTTTATATTATGTGGTAAAATATTTTAATCTCTACCTTATAGAAATAATTCATTTTCTTCTGATTTCTTTTATTTTAAATGATTATAAGTTTATTTATAGTAAACAATAATAATAGTTTTCATAATTTAGAAATAAATATTAATACTGGTCAATTTGATGTCATGTTTATAATATTAGACTATATTATAGTTCATGTTGACTCAATAGTGTGTGTTCCACATGATATTAATGAGATAGAATTTTACAAAATATATTCCAAGGGTTGTTTTTTATGAGCGTTATATGTGACATATGCTATAGAATAAAATGATATTTATTTATAATTTCATTATGTGTCACTACTATCCCTGAAATATATTAAGTGATTTAGAGACTCACAGAACAATGTATCCTATATTGGATATAATTGTCAAAATGTAATAATTATAATCCACCTTAATGCATAAGAAAATATTTTCATTAGGTAATTTTTAAGGGAGAATAAGAGGGTGAGAATTTATGGCTATGTCAAGGTTACAAGGTCCTAAATTCACTATGTATTGTATAGTAACTAGAATCAAGAAACACCCAAAAACATAAATATATATATATATATATATAACAATGATATTATAATCTTAATGTACTTAAAATTAATGAAATATTAATCTGAATTGGTACACCCATGTGATTGGATAGTAGTGGGGATGGGATAAAATTGAAATTTTTTTGTCCATGATGGGTGTAGTGTACACCCTTTTTATCATATAATTGAAAGTAACAATACATATACAATTTTATAAAGTGGTATATGTGTTGATCTGGTTGTTATATAGCATAAAATGATGTTATTTTGTCATATTTCCTAATTTAAACTAATAAAGGATCACATAATAGAACATGATGGATAATTCGTGTAGAAAAGAATTAGTTTTTATTACCCGGCTAGGAAATCCAAGAATCATTATTTATCCTGTAATAATGGAACTCAATCCACACTTAGTTATTAAAATGGATTTTGGGTAGATTTTTATACATACAATGGGAAGGTAGTGTAATGGATAGGTGTATTCATGAGTGGGTAATGAATGATGACATGAATGAGGTACATACATCATTATAGAATAGTTAAATTTGATTGGATAAAGTTTTTGGCTGCACTAGGAACAAGTCATCTATGCATCACAATGTATCTAAAAATAACATGAACTAAGACACATTTATTTCTTAAATATGTGGGAATATTTATCCTTGGGAAGCCTTATGTATGGTGGGAACCATATTCTAGGAATCTTATTTGGATCATAATTTGAAGAATGGAGATGAGGTTATAAGAAGAAGCCTAGATTATGATATTTAATGATCATTAAAGGCTAACCCGGTGATGTGTTATATAATTATATGTGACAAGGATGATATGGAACAATTTTTAACATCATACAATAAGGAAGTGGGGTTCCATATAGTTTATGGTCATACAATGATTCTCATTGTACCTTTTAGTATATGTTTACATGAATAAGATGAAGCACCCTCATAAATTATATTTATACAATAAAGGTCCATTATGTCTTCACAAGTGATTATATGATGAATTTAATCAAAATTAATTCATTAATCATCATAGAAATACGTTCTTCATACATTATAATATTGGAGTATGATGCATTGGTGTAGAACTTTTATGTTATATAATATCATTTACATTTTTACAACAAATTTGGAAAATTTTTTATGAGTATCATTGGAGTTCCCAAGGACAATATCGATTCCTCTAGGATGAACGTGTAGAAGATACATTCTTATTATAAACTTGTGAAATGTTTCCCAAATAAATTTCATCATTATGTTTCATGGATAATTTTTTCTCATTGAGTCACTATAAATATTCTATCTAGATCTAAAAATATTCATATTAATATTGTAGATCACTTATATAAATTAAAATTGATGGAAACTAAAATTAAAATGAAAATATTTCTTCATTCTCATATACTATTGAATAATCGGTTTCTAATGTGGTATTATAGGCCATCAAGTTATAATAAAAGATAAAATTAATGGTTTTATTTTACCAAATCATATTTTTTATATCTACCATTTTCTAAAAAAATTTATGTATTCTTAATTATGGCCTCTATCAATCCATTATGTATTTCATGATATTAGAATGATTTATTGGAATAAATAAAGTACTCAGGGACCATATTCTTCATTTTATAGGTATAATAATTGGTGTTTATTTAATGACTGTATATGCTAATATGAATAATTTGATGATTTTTTACCATATACAATTAATTAAAACATCTATCTTGGCTTATTTTAGGGGTATAATTTCAACCCATCTTGATATGAAATAAGTATTTGTATCAATAAACATGAATTGGAAGACTATAGGTGGGGGAATGGACCCATGAAATTATTTTACAATACAATGAATCACTACTTCAAATTAGGGCATAAAAATCACTAGTTTAGGGGTTTTACCTATGGTTAAAAAGAAATGCTATTGTGAGAAATGTGAAAAGGCGGGGGGGGGGGGGGGGGGGGGGGGGGTTAATATCATGTTAAAGTAACCATTTTACAATTCAAAATATGGTAGATAAATTAACCCTTTAACAATGTTTTCAGTGCTACTAAAGGGTACCAAGGACAACCCTTTTTAGCGCAATTAATGGTTGGCTTTTAAAATCACTAAAAAAGTGATGTTAAAAAACATGAAAAAATTATTCGTTATTGCACCTGAAACACACCTTTCTAAGCTTACAACCCCCATTGTTTGAGCATTACACTACCCATCTACCATCACTCACCCCGCCAAATTCTTTTCATAATAGGGATACCCCAAATTTTTTTGTGTGCCTGTATTTGATCCCTAAACATATCCCATGAGACAAAATCTCATTACCACTATGCCAAGAGTGTTTTGTTGTATATTTATCAATTTTTTTTATTTATTTCTATATATTTCAATTTTGTGATATATATATCTTTACAAAATTATATTTATTTATTTATATTATATATTAATATTCATGTATACATATTAAAATATATATATATATATATACCAATATTAATGTATTTATATATTTTTTTTAATACATACAAATATGTATACACAAAAAGTATATATACCTATCATATCATTATTCTAGATAAAAAAGGATAATATTTTACATTAAATAAAATGATAAATTATTATTTACTTTAAATATTTTAAAACACATTTTTATTTCAATATCGTGATATATGTTATTATACAAGTGTTTTTTTAGAAGTAAATATTACAAAATATACATATTATTAATTATACGTAAAACTATATTATGAAAAAAATAAAATTCTAAAACCATAATATCAATATGAATGTAATCCAAGGGAGTAAATTCAGTCCCCAAAATAAGGGGAAAAATACCCTCACTAAACAATGGTTAAATTCCATTTAATGTAGAAAAGTTTGGGTAACCCAAAAAAAACACATTTTTTGAGGCCTTCTAGGACACTATTGTCCACCTAAAAATAGTGATCATGGTTTTCCAAATAAAAAATATGTAGATATAATCAAAATAATTGATTTGATATATGGTAAACCCCAAATGGACACCAATATCATAATTTTGGATGATTGAAGTTTCAGTTGCGTATTCACATTATTTTAGATCATTTATAATTTATTATATTTCCATTATTTTAAAATTGTTCTAAAAAAGAATATTAATATAAAATAATTGAAAAATTAATAATTAAAAATAATTTTTAATAAGTTTAATATCCATTATGACTAATTAATCTATATATAGAGTCTAAATGTTTATTTACCCTTATCTAAAACATAATTAAATATTAAATATTATATTTATATCAATATTAATATATTAATATATTTATATATAAATATATATTTTTAATTATATATTTTCTTTTTGAAATATAAACATGATCAACACTCGTAAAAAAGAGCTGGTAAAGGCCAGTCTTTTTCAGGGTTTTTTACAAGAAGTGGTAAAGTGAGTGTCTTTATGAGCACTTTTTTACAAGCACTAATAAAGGTGTCGTGGGATTTATCAGTGCTTGTGAAAAAGTGATAATAAATGGGGGATTTATCATAAATTTTTACCACTGATAAAGAAACCCTTTAAGAGATCCAAAAAAGCACTGTTAAAAGACCCCTTTATTAGGGAATTTTCTAACATTGATAATGTAGTTCTTTAACAATTCTTTTAGTTAGCACTATTAAATCCCTAGTTATGGAAAACCTAGTTTTTTAGTAGTGAATTACAAGATTATTCTGTAGTGTGTAATAGTTATTGGGGTTAAAGAATAAATTTCACATCTATCTAACTGAATGAAACATCATTGTGAACTCCATAAAATAATACATCGTTGATTATTAGAAAAATTCATGTAACATAATTTATAAAAAGATAATTCCCCTAACTAATCTACACCCTAAACACCAATATGAAATTATTATATAATGAATGATTTATCTCATCATTTAGTGAAACTATGTAGGACCCAATCAAAAGCTATATTGTAGAGGTATTCGTGAGAATTTGGATAATTATAAGGGTTAGAAATGGATCCTATTGATTAATTTATTCCTTCCTAGATTGATATTATACATAAGGTGGTCAAATTTTGATGATAATTCATTATATGAGTCATCCAACTTGTTATAGTGTCAGTTGGTGTGGGTGAGCGCTCACTTCAACCTATAATGGACGTAACTGCATTGAACTCGTATATATCATCAATAATAAATGTATATACCACATTTAGATGTTTATAATGAATCACTATCATCCCATATATGGATCTCTCAGTGATTTAGCTACATTTTACAATTTCAAAATATGATCATTCTATGAAAAAAAATAATGGATAATACAAAATGTGATTGAAACTATGACATCTACTCTCATACATAGTATTAGATTGGTATCAATTATTTATTATTTATCAAATCAACCCCATTGGTTTTCATAATTAATGACTCTTAATCCCCCTTTTTTGATATATAAATTTGTCTTTACATGGAACATTCAAAACCTAGAATTAGTGAAAAATAATATAACTCATTATTTTTCACCCTTCTGATAAGAGGATATAATATGTTAGGACATCCTTTTTCAATGAAACAAACACAATCCCCAAGATAAACAAGTTGATTATTGTATCTTCTATTCTTCAAATAATTTTAATTTCTAATGTATCATTAAATTATATTTTCCATGTTTCAGATGTTTCATTGATAGAGGTAACATCTTCATCATGGAGATCATTTTTCAATGTAAATTCTTTTAGAGTTGGGTTTTCTAGAAAATAATTACAGCTATTATCTATTGATCATCTTCCAGAATAAAAATTAGATAATGAAAAACAATAGGATAATATCCAATCTCATTAATATTCCAAAATCTTGGGGTGAATAAGGATATAATTGACTAAATATACATGATTAGTAATGTTTAGTTCATGATTCATGTAATATTTTTTATATTTTTATTTCCACAAATATCGATCCAAGGATACTCTTGATATCAATGTGTCTATTCTCATCATCTAACATTTTTAAGGCAAGGTTAAATAAATTTTCTCCATTACATCATAACTCTTCACAGAAAATAGGTAAAAAAGAGAACGCTATATGGTTTATATATAGAATATGATAGTTTTACCTTCTAAAAGCAGCATCCCCACATGATAGTGAATTTGATATTTTGTGATGTCATAAAAGGATTTATATTACTTTTTATCCAAATTAATAGTTAACCTTTACTTAATCTTATTTTAAAATGGAAAATAATTTCCAGTAAGGTTTTAGTTGAATCCTTTTTTATAATAAAAGATCCCTTGAAATATTCTAAACTATTATAGGTCTTTTTTGTGGGAAATAAATTATTACCAATGTTTTATTGTGGTTGACATTGATTCCTTGATGGTATACCGTGAAAATGATGAATATCTATAATGTTATAATGAAAGAACATGTGATGCCCCAACCCTAGAAGCCTGGAGCCTATGCCTTACTTTATTATATTGGAATTATTACAATGAATTGAATCCATAATGATTGATCAGTTTAGCATATTTGGTATCCTGATATATAAATTATAACCAATTTACATTGGGAAATATAAAATATAACATAACATGTAACAATAGATAATAAACTATATCCATGAAACTCATTCAATGATATCTTCTTAGTAACATAGGGGAATTGAAACAAAATAAAGGAGAAATCTAATGACTATCAGGGGTTATGTACATCATAATTAATAATGAATCAATTATAATAATCAATAATTTAATTTAAATAACTAAAAACACATTCCATGTAATAAAATGAGAATGAAATGCATACATTGATTTTTGTTCATAGTGAAAATCCTCTGAATGATAGAAAGTGAAATGAAGGATATTATTAATCATTGGTAGTCATTATTCCTTGGAATGTTAATGATTTTCCATTAATACCATTCAAAATATAGTTTAAAACATATAGGGTGTAAACTGATTTGGTTTTTACAACCATACCTCTTTGGTCATGACCATTCATAAGACACTTTAAAACATACTTGTTATAAACGTGAAGGGTTTGTCCAACTAAATTTTTCACATTGGAAGAACTATGTATCAAGGGTATTAAATTAAATAATTCCCCCCAAATTTCATACTAGTCCAAATCATTCCCCGTATGTTGAATAATTTATTAAAATTCATAAACAATATTCCTTATCAAATATCTATTTTGAGTAAAGGATATAGATTTATCAATATTTCCCCATTAAATGAATAACATTAACTAAAGACTATATTATAATAAGATATATTTTTTATTAAATAATCATATTTGTCAAAAAATAGTATTTATATCATAATTAAATATAAATTTAAATGAAAAATGATAATGAGAAATTGATTGTTTTAATAGAAAGTTTATAATCATTAAAGAAACTGACACTGAAAGAAAGCATTTTTCAATTGGATATTTTAATTTGAAACCCCATTGGTTGAGGTAATTAAAATTAAAACATTAAAACCGATGAAATTAATAGTATTCATGATATAATATATCAAATGATTTAGTAGATACACAACCCAAAATATGTAACTGGAGAATAAGACATTTATCTCATATATTTAAAAAGTGACATGAAGATCCCTTAATATATATATTGTTTTTTCAAACTATCTATAAAATCGTGTATAATTATTTTATTCATTATATTAACTTATAAAATTACTATAATCATATTTATAATATCACATATGATCTTCCTATAATATCTTATTACATTTTCAAATAATTATTCATTATTTTCCCAATTTTGAGTGTTAATTGCCTTGTTTTTTGAGTATGTATTGAATTGTTTTTTTCTTATTAATTAGATCATGATTTATTAATATATATAAATATATTAAAAAATTATTTAAATATTAAAAATAGTCAGTATATATTTATTTATAGTAATCTATAAAATATGGAGATATGAAATGGAGTGCTCCATTTTTGGAGATGGTAGGTCATACAAACGCAAGATCACTCATTCCATTTTCTAGTCTTATTTATAATAATGAAATATAAATTAAAAATATTTATATTATAATTAAAATATAATATTAATTTTAAATTTATCACATTTTTTAGTTAAAACCATCACAAATACAGTTAATCTAAAGTGTGAACGAATCACATCGCCTTGAGGAAGTGATAGACCAAATGTCAAAAAAGTTAGTTATTGTATTCCCAAAAAATGGAATGAATGAAGGTATGTGTTATATAAAAAATATCTATACTATAAATAAATTATAAATATTATAAATATCATATATAATCTATAATTTAATCATTATCCACAAACATGAATGGTGGAATCGTAAGAACAAATTTAATCGGTTTGCGACTTGGTAGCTCGTTGTACACACTAATAATGACTGTGTATTCCATTTGATGGATGTGTGTGTACATAAAGGATATTACTTTAAGATAATAAAATATAATAATTTTTAGGGTAATGATTTTATTATCTAATAATTATATATGAATAATTTAAGGGCTGTCTAAAAAATAAAACTATAGTTATCATTAAAGAATATTGCCACATTTTTGGGTAACTCTATTTAGTTTATACCAAAATACACCCTTGGTTTTAATTGTAACCAAATTGATATTTCAATGATTTTGAGAATGATTTTGTAGATTATTTTGTTAGGGGTTGGATTAGAAAATGTGGATTGATAGTTGTGTAGTAGTTAGGGGAGTGAATTCATTTTTATAATATAGGGGAAGTGGTATTATTATAAATAGAAAATGGTTAACACTATTGGGGGGTACATATTACCTAATTTATAGTGACCCAAGATTAACATACATATATATTACATCATTTTAGATGAATATTCACTAAATTACAAAAATACAAGCATAAGCATCATAATATATTAGTGTATTTAAAATCATTAAAAAACCCAATCCTAGTGAATGATATTAAAAATATAACATAAATATATCCACCAATATGAATTCTATATAAAATATTTTTCATAGACTAGAAAAATGAAACAAAAGAAATAGGTGATCATAAATTATCAGTAAGGGTAAATAAAAAAAACATAAGCATAACAAGACCAAAAGGTATGGAATTTTTTCTTAACATTTGAATATAATTCTTGTATATTAGAGATCATAATAAATATTGGCAATTTATAAGTAACGATTCATAATGAAATAAAGAACATAATCTATAAAATCATAACATAGGAATAAAACATTTATTTTAAAAAAAATACTATAACATAAAATTTATGTCCAAGATACCTACCACTACTATTATAACATGTTAGGATTAGCATACGACCCATGTACCTATATTAGACTTGGGATAACAAACTGTGTACCCTCTTACTTTTAAGATTATGATAAAACCAATGAACCTTCTTGTTCATGGGATTATGATATAACCTATGTATCCTCTTACATTTAGTCCTGGGATACAACCAAGGTAAATTATTGTTTTTAGGCTTGGACTACAACTTGTGTACCCTCTTACTTTTAATTTCAGGATAAAACTGTTGTAAATTCATGTTTTTGGGATTAGACTCTAATCTGTATACCCCCTTACATTTAGGATTGTTTTAAACCCCATGTACCTTATTTTCTTGGGAATGGGCTACAACCCATGTACACTTTGAGCTTATATAAACCTATCATTACCCAATTTATTTTATGATGATATGGTTCCCACCCATATCATAATAAAATCATTCATACATGTTCCGAAATATAAAAAACATTCATCATATAATGACCCATAAATAAAATATGTTTTATAAACATAAAATCATAACCCATGAATTTAAATGGGTATCATTAATATGTGATCACAAAATAACATATGAGAAAATGATATGTTTTATAACCATTTTGTCAAAGAATAACCCAAGAAATTATGCAGATTTCAAAAGATTATTACTTATGGAAGAGAAATAAGTCTATTAATCATTTTTCCTAAAAAAATAATCCACTCATTAATGAATATTAATGGAACATTTGTATCATTTAATATATGGGATTGATTAAAATAAAAGGATGTTATATTCTATAGAGAATAAGTTAGAATGATATTTTGAAAACATTGTTTGAGGAAAATAACTATTCTTGTGTGAAAAATACTATTTAAAACAAAGAAACTTTTGAAACATTTACTTTTTAGAATACATTTAAATCATTTAAAGAAGTTTTTAAAACATTTTGAGAAAATTTTTCCTTGAAAACTTATAAAATAATATTTAAAACCATTTTCCCTGAAAAAATATAAAATAAGATTCAAGAAATTTAAAAATAATTTATTTAGAAATAGCTGGGAGAATATATAAATTATAATTTGAAGACAATAAATCATTTTAAAATTATTTTTACTTGAAAATAATCTTCATGGATAATTTTATAACATTAAAAAAAAAGACAATGTTATTGAAATAAAATAGATTTCTGACCGATGGGAGAAATACTTTCAATTTTTCATAAATCATTTTATTAATTATATTATGCCGAAAATAGAGGGAACATAGTACCAATACATATATATATATTGATTAAATAGAGTATAAGGAAACTCATTACTGTTCGTTATATATGGATCAAAATATTTCCTCAGTGAATCATAATCATTAACTATCTTGAAAAGTGATGAGATTATTTCAATATACTCTTATCACTTGGTAACATGGGATCATAATATCCAGAAATGATAATGTAACTAAATGATATTTAGAATATCATGAAAATAATTAAATTAAATATATAACATATTGATGTATTTACACCTCAAAAAATATTGTTTCTTCATAACAAAACATGAGTTTCACAGAATGAAAATTGAGACAGAATTATTTTACTGATAATGTATATTTTCAAACATAAAATTGATGAAAGGAAGGGAAAAATATGGATATTTAAATACCCATAAATTTAGTAATAATATCAATATAATAAATTAATAGTTAGTATATACACCACACAAAAATAAATAGTGGAGAACATGGGATGTATCTAATGGAAATAAAAAGTGAGATGAAGTCCTCTAACCTTGTGGCTTCACTGTCATCTTACTCATTAAGACCACATATAAAATATATATAAATTCATTATACATATATAAAAGAACAATATTTTTATGTATATTATAATATAGGGTTTTATTGTGTTTCTATATTACCCACTTGTTCATACTTTTATGTTATGTTTTCACATTAGGTAATATCTACATTTTTCATGTATGTCTTAATTTGTTATATCATTGGTATTTAAAATTATATAACGATTTCTATAATGTAAATAATGACTTAAATATAATTTATATTCAGATTATTTCTTATTATAATAATCCATAGAATATATATATGAAATGGAATACATATTTCATGGAGACGATGTGCCATATATACGCTTGAATGTTATTCCCATTTAATTGTCGTGTTGAAAAATAGAAAAAGACATAAATGTATATATATGTGTATATAAATATATCATTGTTTTAATAGATTTATTATATCATATATATCATATATATTAACTAAAACCATCCCCAATACCTTCCATATTGTGTTCCAATGAATCCTATCGCGTTGAGGGGACGGTAGCCCCCACTTTCTCAAACGAAATTATCAAATTAATACAAAATGGAATGTATTAAAGTTAAGTGTTGTAAAAAGAATTAAAAAAGAAAATATATATAATAAATATAATATATGACATATATAAATAGTTTTTACATCATAATAACCACCCTAAAACAAGGTAAAGGAAAAATTAACAATCATTGTTTAAGGAGGCACTAGTTTACCTTAGACCTAAACAGTATGTTCGTTACGCATTTGATATAGGTTTTTGTAAGTATAGGTTTAAACCTTATAATAAAAATATTACTCTATATTTAGGATAGTGGTTTTTTATACAATCATGAAAAAATATAGTGGATTTGGAAGAGAAATAAGGTAAATTAAAAGAGAGTGAGAGAATATGTTACCTCTTAATCGGGTATCACCTTTTGGTTTGTGTCAAAAGGATTTCTTGGAAAGATTCTACCAAAGGGTATTCTTCTGTAAATAAGGGAGGAATGATTGGAATTTTATTTATCAGATATTGGATTAAAATAAGTGGTTTGAGAGGTGTGATAAAGATATAGATATGGTGGTCTTTTATATGGAACGAAAATGACACACACACATGGCACTTTTTAAAACAAGTTTTCTGTACCTACATTATTACGTAAAAAAGTCATAAAAACCCAACCTAACTCAATAATGGAAATCTCATTGATGAATAATGTTTGAAAAATGGGTTTTGGATAAGTTTCATTGTCTTTCTGGATCATAAGCTTTCGGTTTATCCCTTAGGAAAACTTAATTTTATCCTAACATATCTAATTAATTTTAATTACATTAACTAATACTTTTAGTAAAAAAAATGTTAAATTTTTATAAAATATAAAATATGGGGATTACAAATATAGAATCCATTTTTTAAAATTCTAATCACTGTTGTGGAATAAAAAAATTAAAAATCAATCTCGCTGATGGGATAACACTACAGGGTTTTAAAGTTAAAAAGATTAATATATTTCTAAATTATTATATCGAATATCAATATTTAATTGGTTATAATGACCTAAATTTGATTAAAATGAAAAAATATTATCTAATTATACTTTTAATCAAATTAAAAATATAATTTTCCATATAAATAATTTAGATGTAGAATTAATTTCTAATTAAAATCCAACATTCATTACTATTCATTAATAAGCAGAACCATATAGAAAAATACAAAAATATTATACCTACCTAATTTTTATATTTTTTTCACTATATTAGGTTTATTTTTACATATTAAATATATATGTGTTCCAAAATTTTTATTTAAAATTCGTTATCCATTAAAAGGAATTTAAAATTCCTTTATAAAAATATAGTGTTTAACATATATATTACATTAATATCCCTCAATAATTATAGTTAATTTAATTTATTATCTTAATACATCTTTCTGAATATAAAAATAATAACATTTTCAATTATATTCAATCATTTTTCATATTCATTTATAATTAATTGGTAACCTATGAATTCATATTATATTTGTGTAAACAATAACTTTTCTATAAATTAGTTAATATCATTCATCAACTCTTATTTATATTCTAGGTTATATCATATTATTTTAAATGATGACATTTACATGACACATAATTGTATTGTTAAAAAGGGTCATGTGTGTTATACAATACATTGGGGAAAGTCATTATTGTGTGTAACCAAATCTGGCCTTGATGTGCTGTTTAGAGAAAGCTACAATTTATGTTGCGTGTAGTGCATGAATAAATTGGTGTTTCATATAAATAAATCATATCATAGTGTTTTAATATAAAATATTTTATTTTAAGTGTTGTGTAAAATTAATGATATCAAATTGATTTAATTATTATGATAAAAAATATTTCACAAAATCTATGGGTGTCATATTCTATCTCCCTTAAAATGAATATCTCCATAAAAATTCATCTGGGTTATCAATGGTTTAATACATGAATGATTCATTCATAGAAACCCACATCAAAAATTTTTATATTAATGCTTCCTTTAAAAATGGAATGTTGGATCCATAATAGTTGCCCAAAGTAAAATATTACAAGGTTTCAGCATAGGGGAACATATTTGGGAAGTGAAAACATTGACATGAAAGAAAAATATTACTATTATGTTTTGATGGAGAGTGATATTGAAAATGGTCAGTGTAATGTTGACAATCATAATTCCATTAATTTGTGATAAAATAAAGGACCATCTGATTCCTTAGAAAAAGAGTTACTATAAAAAAATTAGGTGTTAATATAATTACTCCTAATGTTAAATAATTTATGTTAAAAGATATTCTTGAATGATTTTAGGAAAATCTCACCCATTTTTTGTTCCTTGATCCACATCACCACCTTCTCCAAAATAGAATGTGATATTTTCATTCTTGAATCTATAACAGATTATAAGATCTATGAAATTCCATTCCATCATTCATTTTTTATCATCAACATCAGGTTTTTATATTAGGTTATCCAATATGCACAAATCCACATGAGTTATGATAATACTTTATTCTCACAAACATAATACAAATTTAAACATTATCATTTCATAATATTTTAACCTCATACCAATTTTTAATATTAAAAATTCAATGATGTATCATGAAATTAATGAAATAATCTTAACATTGATCCCCCATATATCACAAAGTAACACTTGGTAGTCACATTCATGACATATTTATAACCTCATCATATATTTCCTTGAAGAATTGTAATAACAATAATTACCATAATTCCTTTTTAAAATCATACATATCTACTTATTATAAGGATTAATGGATATATTATTTAAATCCATGAATTCATAAAATTCATGCTTAATTACATAGAATATTATTTCAATAATCAGTTATAGGGTAATCTGTACTGTCCGATTTAATTATTCAAATCAAACATATCATTATCCCATGATCATTATCTTAATTTATATCATTAATTATGTGTTACATATATTGAATAAATATATCACCATTCTGCGAAGTAACATTTATATATATTTATCACCATTCAAAATTTACTCTAAAATCCTTAATAAAAAATTATACTAAAAATAATTATACATTTCATGATTAATATAAAATAATCATTGAATTTCATAATATCAATACTTAAGTAATACAATATTATTCTTAAAAAATTACTCATGCATCAAAAACATATTCCTTAATTCCTTTTTTTATATAATATATATTATGAAATGCGTCTTATGGTTCCTCAACATAAATTTAATAACAATTCTTATGAGCAATGTAATCAATACTAGAAGAAAACCACATACCTTTTACTTGTCGTTTTCAGTCTTTTTAGATTTAGAAGTATTCCACCTTCCAAATTATCATTATGATATTTGCAATTGGGAAATCTATTTTCATAATTCCAATACGTTCAAAATCCAAAAAAATAATGTTGACCATATTCCTTCAATTTATCTCCATTAAATAAAAAAAGAATGTATAGAGTGAGAATCATATATCATATAATAAAGTCACATAATCTTGTGAAATTACTTATAAGATAAAGAAATCAGGACACCTACCTTTCAATTGAAGACACATTAGGTTTATCATCAGTTAATCGTAATCATAATTTATAAAATACATCATAAGGTTTTGATAATATTTTTTAAATTTCTAAATCATATCCCCCAAGAGTGTCAAACTAGGTGTCCAGCATAGCCCGTTGTCATGTACCAGATTACGCCAAGTCAGGTCAGAGACATCTTGTTTGAGTTTTTACCCCTTCTTATATCTATGATAGATCTATATCCACTTGTATTTTCTATAGATAGATTTATTTCTTAGAAAACACTCACTCTATTATTTACCTAAATTCTAGGACATTTTCCTAAATGTTTACTCATCCTCATACTCATCCTGAGGGACATCCCAAGACATATCCTTCAGAATATACCTAGGGATCCCACTAACATTTTCCCATTATAGTTTACAAATATTGACTAAAACTTTCCCTTGATACCGACTACAGTGACCCAGGATTAACATACATGGATATTACATCATTTTAGATGAATATTAATCACATTACAAAAATACATTCATGACAACCATAATAGTTTACTATCTTTTGAAACATGTAAAAATTATTCTATCTTGATGAATGATCATAAACATATCCCATACATATCTCCAAAAATATTATTTCTACCTAAAACCATTCTTCATGACATGGGGGAAGGAAATATAAGAAAAGGGTGAGTTCAGATCCTTTATAAGGGTAAATAAATGAAATATATAATAATAACATGAATAAAATATTTTGAAACTTGTTCATAAAATTTGAAGATAATACCTTGCATATTAGATATCATAATAAACACTGGTAGTTCAAATGTCTTAAATCATAATGAAATAAATAATAGGATTCCATGAAAGAATAACAGTGGAATAAAATATAGAATTTGTGGAATACATACAAGTATAGAAAATTTTATGTCAAGGCTGCCTACCAAGACCATTATAACCTATTTGGAATGTTCTACAACCCATGTACCTACTATGTGATTTGGCTAACAACCCATTTACCCTCTTACTTTTAGGATTGGGATACAATCAATGTACCTTCTTATTTTCGGCCATGGGAAATAACCCATGAATCCTCTTAATTTTAGGCTAGGGATACAACCCATGTACCATATCATTTTCAAGGTTGGGATATAAAATTTTTACCCTCTTAATTTTAAACATGGTCTACAACCCATGTACATTCTTGTTGTGGGGTTTGGGCTACAACTTGTGTACCCTATTACTTGGGTTACAACCCATGTACCTTCGTGTTTTTGGGCTTGTTATACAACTTGTGTACCCTCTGATGTCAAATAAAACTTATTATTACCCAATGTATTAGGGAAATACATAGGTCCCACCCATCTTATAATAAAATTATTCATACATGTACCGCAAGATAATAAAACGTACCTCATATCATGACACATAAAAATTCATAGGTTTTATAAAAAAACAAATCATAACACATGAAATGTAATCGGTATAATAACATTTCATCCCATCACAACCCATGTAAAAGAGATAAGTATCATAATAATTTCATTAAATCATAACTTATAAAATGAACGCAGATTCAGAAATGTATAACCCATGAAAGAGAAATATGTGTTATAAGAATTATTAATTAAAAACATAAACCCCTTACTAAATAATATGAATTAAACTTGTGGATAATTTTATATAAGGTCTTTACTAACATCAACCAATGTGATCTTAGATGAAGAATAACATGGAAAGATATATTGAAAACGTTTCTTGAGGAAAACATCATTTTTCATTTAAATATTATATTTAAAACATTAAATATTTTGAAGAAAATTTATTATGAATATATTATTAAAAATTACAAAGAAGGAATGAAAAATTTTGAAAAACTTTTTCCTTAAAAAATTATAAAATATGATTGAATACACTTTGAAAACTAATTTCCTTGAATAATAATAAATAAATTATCAAAGATTTTTTAAAAACAGTTCTTTGAAAATAAATATAAAAAACTAATAAATTTATCTTTTAAAAAAAAAAATTTAAACCCTTTATACTTGAGAAATATCTCTAACTATCATTTGAATACTTTTTTTTGAAATCATGTTTTTTAATAAAATAGATTTTCGATCGAGAAAATAAATAGTGTAAGATTTTATAAAAAGAATTTTCCTAATTATATTAAGTAAAAAATAATGGTTAAATGGTAATAATACATGGATAAATCATTAATAAATTTATTATAAATAAACTCATGTGTGTTCTTGAGATATGTATCAAAATATTTCATCATCAAATCCTAATCATTCACAACATCGAAAATGATGACATTGTTTCAATAATCTATTATCGCATTCTAACATTAGATAATACTATAAATGTTAGAAAATTAAATTAAATCAAGATTAAAATATCATGAAAATAATTATATTCATGATATATCATGTAAAATGAATGTTTATACCCGTTGGAAAAGAATTTAAGTGCATAACAATACATGATTCCACAAGAAGGCAAATTGAGAAAAAACTATTTTATTGACTTTGTATCTTTTGTAACATAAAACACATGAAAGAAATATCATAAAATGTAAATGAAAATACAAATAAATTTAAAAATATGATTCATATAAAACATATATGTTCATTATATACACCCTGTAAATGGAAAGTGTGGTAAACATGGCACGTATCTCAAGAAAATAAAAAGTGAACTGAAATTTGCATACCTTGTGTCTTGACTCACGTCATACTCATTCAAAATATCTATATAAAAAACAAAAATTTATTACAATATATCACAAAACCATATTATTACTTAAAATACTTCATAAGGTTTGATTATGGATTCATATTAAAACTTTTTAACAATTATATGTTAATGTTTCACATTGAGAAATATCCACAAAGTTTTCCATATATGTCAGAATTTGTTATATATTTTGTCCTTAAATAAATATAATTATTTACCTAACTTAAACCATTATTTAAATATAATTTATTTTTATTATATTTTTATTAAAATAATCTATATAATATATAATTATTAAACAGAACACACCATTCATGGAGACGGTAAGTCATATTTATGAATGATCTCTATTTCCATTTAATTGTCGTGTTGAAATAATAAAGTAAAAGAAATATATGTATACATATATCATTATTAGAGTATATTTATGATATCATATTTATCATATATATTATTTAAACACATCATTAATATATTCCATTTAGTGTATGAAAGAATCGTATCGTGTTTAGGGGATATAGTCTACACTTCCTCAAATGAAATTTTCATATTTAAATAAAACATAAAGTAATAAAAATATATGTTTTGAAAAGGAAAAAATATAAAATAAATAATAAATATTATATATGACATATATAAAAAAATTTTACATCATAATTTCCACCATGAGAGGCGATAATGGAAAAATGAACAATCATCATTTATTGAAGCGGTAGTTCAAAGTGCACATAAATAATATGTTCGTTACCAATTAGTAATAGGTGTTTTTATGTGTATATTATAACCTTAGAAAAAAGAAATCCTCATATATTTAGGATACTTTTTCTGTTATACAATAATAGAATAAAGAGTATTTATGGGTGTAAAAGGAAAATAAAATAAAAGGACCATCAGTGAAGATGTTACCTCTTAATCAGGTAACTCTTTCTGGTTTGTTTCAAAAGGATTTCGAGGATAGATTTATACCCATTGGATTGAATCTAAGAATAATAGACTGATTTTGTAAAGTTTATTAGGAAGATCTTTTACAAACATAAGTGGTTTGAGAGGTATGAAGAGGATAGATAGGTTATGGCCTTCTAAAGGGAAGTGAAAGGACAAGCATGTCATTTTTAAAACATGTTTCATGTACACATGTTATTATATAACAATAGTCATAACAAACCAAAAATTTCAGTAATCAAATTTTAATGGACAAATTATTTCCAAAAATTAGGTTTGGGATAATTTTCTTGGTCATTTTTGGTCTTAAATTTAAGGTTTAGTCCTTAGTTAAGCTTAATTTTACCTTAACCAATGTAAATAATTTTGTTTACATTCACGAATAATATTGGTGGAAAACATATTTGATATTATGTGAAATTATATATTCTTCTAATTCGAATTATGGAATCCATTTTTTAAATTCGAATCATTGGAGTCGTAGAAATTAGTTTTAAATTAACCCCACTAACAGGATGATACAACAAGTTTTTATTTAAAAATGATCAAGGGTTTTATATTTTTTTATATCCATTTTAAATTTTAACTTTTTTATAATGAATTACAGTGGAATAATTTATAAAAATATTATCTAATTAAACAATTAATCTGATATAAAATATCAGTTCAATTTCTATATAAATTAGATTGGAATGTTTTTTGGAATTAAAATCCAATATTTTTAACAATTCATTAAAAAATGAAACATTATAAAAAAAATAATAAAAATTTATCCTAAACTAATTTTAACGTTTCACATACAAATATGATGTTTATTTTAAAATTATATATCTATGAAAATTCCAAAAATGTTATTTAAAATGAATTTTCCATTAAAACGCGGTAAAAATACATTTATAAAAAATATATGTTTTTTCACATAAAATTATGTGTAAGAACCCGGTTCTTATATTTGAGGTACATGCTTCTTCTTTTCTCTCTTCCTTAAGTGTTTTTGAGAAAATATGTAATATGGGGAAAAAACCTAATTTTTGGAACTACACGTCGTGTACTTTTCCACACGTCATGTACTTTAGGCTGTGTGGGATGGGTACATGGGGCATGTAGCCATGTCGGCGACGAAGGGTGTAAGAACCGACTACATACCGTGTAGTAGTACCTTACACATCATTTAGTCAGTTGGCAGGCCTAAACAGTAAGGCGGTGGAGTAGCTGCCAGCTGGGCGGCAGTACACGCCGTGTAGTCGGGAATACATGTCATCTACTCATGTCAACAGATGAACAGTGTGGCGGTGCCGCCAGTGGAACAGTTAAATGAAGGGAGTACACCCCATGTACTTGGAAGTACACGCTGTGCACATTGTTTTTTCAGCTTAAAAAAGGAAGTAGCTTCCTCATTTGGAAGAGGAGGCATTCGAACCTTTTTGGAGCCAAAGGAGGAGGCCGAACCTTTGAAGATCCTCTGAGTGTTCATTTGAAATCTGTTTCCACCTCAGACGATCTCGTTGGAACCACACGGGTAAGCCCTCCCTTCTCCTAGCGTATCTCTTAGCAATTATTTCCCGTTTGAGAGTTATTTGGGTTTGAAAGGTTTATCTTCTTCGTCATATCTACGCCGTTCTTGGGCATTTCTTGGATCAGCATTCGTGTATAATTCTCCCTGGCGTATAAGGTAGGTGCATTGGTGTTCGTTTTTCCAACTTTTGTGTGTTTTTGTGCGTTTTCGTGCCACACACCTATGTTGGGGTGTCATGTGGCTGAGGTTGTGGCTATATTTAATGCCTTGAATTGCATAGGTTATTAAATTATGATAATAAAATACTGGTTGGGATTGTTTCTTGGATCTGGAACCACCCCAGGGGTGTGTTCCACAGTTTAGCCGTTTGGTCAGGATACCTGAGGGTATGCTTTTAAAGTAGTAATTGTAGAGTTTCCTTCAGAGAAATTTCTTATTTACTGCATTTTTACATGTTGGGCATGGCCCGGTTACCTGTTAGCATGAGGGCGTTGTTGTGATTAGCATGTGGGCGATGCACTATTTATCCTGAGGGCAGTAGTTATTTCGGCCTAAGGGAAACTTCTTCTATTCCTGTGGGAAGCTGATTCTATGCCTGTTGGCGATACTACCTATTCTTGAGGGTAAACTCTATTATGCCTGAGGGCAGATTCTTGTGTTGGATACTTGTTACCCGAGGGTAGGTGTTTATGTGTTTGAGGACACTAGTTTGTTACTAGAAATTTACTGTGGTGTTTTCTTATATTGAATGCATTCAATGAACAATTAAATGGCATGATAACTGGTAGTTAGTCATTTTTTAGTATTGCTTACTTTAATGCATTATATTACTGCACACTGTTGTTGTATGCTTACACGCAGTTGGGCACAGACCTTTGGTGGGTGCCTACTGAGATATATATTCTCACACCCTGTTTAGGTCATGCTTTTCGGCCCAAACAGATTACGTTTCTGCAGGTGTAGAGAGGGGAAAGAGTCCCTATACATGTACTTGACTATTGCTGAGGAGTAGGAGGGCATGGGACCGAGCCTAGGATCGTGATTCTGTTGCCAGCTGTTTTTCTTGTTTTGATGTACTCTGTATTTTGTTGTACTGTATCGATGTATAACATGTTCTGGCTGTTTTCTTAGAACTTGTGACATGTTGCATCTTTTATATACTGTTGGTTATTTCATCTGTTGTTGGTTATTTCATTTGTGTATGGTTTATTGCTTCCACTGTCGTTGTATGTTTTATTTCATTCCGCTCTGCTACACTTTGCCAAATAAGGGCATAGATTCCCCACAATCAGTCATGGGCCCTCATTGCTAGTCGGCAGCCTCTGGAATTTGGGGAAATGTGCTTGAGGTCATGTGGTGAACCGGGTTCAGGGCACCCATTGAGTGGCACCCGGGTCCGGGATGTTACAAAGTGGTATCAGAGGAGTTCTTTTCATTGACTTACTATTTGGAGCCATAGTCAGGGATAGGACGAATGGTAGTTGGTAATAAGTTTTGCCCAGGCGTAGCTAACTCGTGTACATGGAAAAGCTAGTCTACCTTGTATTTTGCAATTCTTTTGATTTTTCAAATTTTACAGTTGATTAGTTTTTACCGTTGGGTGAAGCACATTGAAATTGTGCAGTTTATATTTTATCTATGGGTTCTATTTAGTTACAACCTGATAAGATGAGGGTATGTCATCTCATGCATCATATAGGAACATGATAGAAATCACATGCCATGCATAGTTTCCATGCCATGTAGGTGCATTACAAATTCGCATGTTGTTGTGATAATTTTTGTGCTAGAAAAACATGATGTTGTGATATCTACTTGATAAATACATGATCTCTGATAGGGTATTCTTTGTGTGAGCTTTTTTATAGAATGGATTCCAAACATTGGTTTTTGGGGAGTATGGGTCCCCATTGATAGGAATTTGGTGGATCATTGACTGTTTATTGGTTATAACACATATAAGATGTCAAACTTTGATTCGTGGGGAGTATGGGCCCCCACGGGTCAGAATTTGACACATAGGTGTTGGTTTAAGTAATTTTTGGGTTCTTGGAAAGTTTTTGAGGCATACTGTCCAGAAACCTAGTATACACACCGTGTAGTATTTTTATACACACTGTGTATGTTCTTCTATTTAGGAAGAAAATTATCTTTTTGAGTACACGTCATGTACCACGCGTACACACCGTGTAGTCTCTTCTCATGTCACAAACTGTGTGGGTGGCAACACGGGGTAGGGAAAGTCTTTGGTAAAACACACCGTGTACCGAATATACACGCCGTGTAGTGTGACCCGGAGTCTAGCCGTGTAATTAACAATATAGGTCGGTGAACACCGTGATAGAACACACCGTTTCAATGATGGACATGCCATGTAGTGTGACCTATGGACTTGGCCGTGTAACTAACAATACAGGCCGGTGTCACCTCTCCCTAAACACACTGTATACCTTTTGGACACGCCGTGTAGTATTGTCTGAGGACAGACCGTGTGGTGTTAGCTGTGTGGCTGGGAAACGAGGTGTTGTACACGCCGTGTACGGGCGTAACACGCCGTGTAGTTGTAAACCGAGTAGTCAGCCATGTCACAAATGACACTGGAAGTTAGAGAATAACACCGTACACACTGTGTATATATTTCACACGTTGTGTAGTTTTTTTTCAATAGGAGCCACGTGGATTAGCCATGTATAAGGACCCGGGCAAGGGAAGAGAAGTCATGTACACACTGTGTAGTCAGTGTACATGCTGTGTAGTCTTGTTTTTCAAATTTTAAAATGCCTTCTTCCTCTTGTTCCATTGTGGTTCCTTCATTCAGTCTTAATTATCTTGAATCTGAGGCATGCTTTTGACCCTGTTTTGTCTTGCTGCCTTGATGACAGCGAGTTGTTCTCCAGGAGAGCGGTGATGATTATACTCTGGAGACAGTGGTCCATGGGCTACCAGTTGATCCTCTAGTAGAGCCAGATGTGGAACCAACTTCTATACCGGACACAGGCGCGAAGGCGCAGTTCCGTGAAGGCTTTATGCAGTTCATGCGAACCTTTCTGGGAGAACCGCAGGCTGCTACATCTATGGCTAAGCTAACACATATCTTCCAGCAGCAGCATCTGCCTACATTTTCTGGGGATGGCGGACCACAGGCTGTGGAGTCTTGGCTAGGATCGATGCTGACTATTTTTGAGCATCTTGAGACACCTCCAGGGTGGAGGGTCAAGCTCGCGACTTACATGATACATTATTCCTCCATGATGTGGTGGGATGTTACCACCTAGTCAGTCCATCACAAAGACATGGCGTGGGAAGATTTCCAGGCAGTATTTTATGACTTATTCTTTCCAGAGACGCTGAGGGCAGATAGAGATCGAGAGTTCATGAATCTGCAACAGGGTGCCATGTCAGTTATGGACTATTCTGCTCATTTTATGGAGCTTCAGCGTTTTTCACCCGTGCTGGTGGGTGATGATACGTTGAGAGCCAGAAATTTTGAGGATGGTCTTCATTATGACATTCGAGCGCTGGTGAATGTTTTCAGGTTTCCTTCAGTACAAGCTATTGTGAACCAGGAACTGATTAATGAGAGGAACCTATGGGAATCTAGTGGTGTGGTCCAGGGCGGTTCAACACCAGTTACTGGTACTATTTCTATTGGCAAGAGGAAGAGACAGATGGACTTCTCTCAGGGAGGTAGTACCAGTCATAAGAATGCTTCAGGTGGCCAGGTTATGTGATACCAGTGTGGTAGAGAGGGGCACAAGAGGCCACAGTGTCCACGAGACCCAGTGGAGTGCTGAGATTGCGGTAAGATGGGTCATCTGCAGCGCTTTTGCAGGGCGTTTCCACCAGTGGCTAGTGAGAGGGGTTCTGTGCAGACTCCGCTTGCAGGAGAAGGGCCAGTGGATTCTTACCAGTCAGGGAACTGAAATGTGTCCGAGCGTGCAGGCAGAGATGGTGGTCGTGGCCATGGTAGCCAGACACCAGGATCGCAGAGGCAGCAGGGCGGGACAGCTCAGGGTAGCCAGGCTGTGTCATAGGGCTGCAGCACTGGGTAGGCATATGCAGTGCAAAAGACCTAGCAGGAGTAGGATCCCAGACCTTCTACAGTTAGAGTTACTTTTCTAGTAACTTCTGTCTTATCTTCAGTGCTTTTCGATATGGGTGCAACACATAGTTTCGTATCTGTACCCGTTGCGGAGAGCCTTGGGCTTGGTGTTTCTTCAAGTTCGGATATCATGATGCTAGACACTCCGTTGGGGACTAGGAAAAATGGTGTGCATCAGTGTAAGGAGTTCCCCCTTGAGGTTGGAGTGTGTCACTTTCTATGGGACCTATATGTCTTAGAGATGAAGAGCTATGACGTCATTCTCGGGATGGACTGTTTGGTTCCCTATCGAGCCATTGTAGACTGCTATCATTGCTGGGTGAGTTTCACGTTACTAGAAGGTGGAGAGTTTCTATAAAATCAAGAGTGGGATGTTCAGGTGAGTTGAGCTAGACCCAAGAATCATGGGCGATGTGGAGTCACATCCCAGATTGCAAGCTTATATCTGGATGATCAAGGGACTTTTCAGACAGATTTTCCTCCTGTTGTTTATCATTTTAGGGATGTCTTCCCGGATGAATTTTCAGGTCTACCACCAGTGCGTGTGGTGGATTTCTCTATCGAGCTTATGCTAGGAGCATCACAAGTGTCCATTCCTTCTTATAGGATGGATACACCTGAGCTGAAGGAGCTTAAGAGGCAGTTATAGGAGTTGCGGGCAAAGGGCTTTATCTGAACCAATACTTCTCCTTGGGGTTCTCTGGTCCTTTTTTCAAAGAAGACGGATGGTAATCTCAGACTTTGTGTGTATTATCGTAAGCTAAACCAGTTGATGGTTAAGAACTAATATCCCTTGCTGAGGATTGATGATCCGTTTGATTAGCTATGTGGAGCATGAGTGTTCTCGAAGATTGACTTGAGATCTGGATATCATCATCTACGCATTAGACCATCTGATATACCTCTCACATCTTTTAGGAGTAGGTATGGTCTATATGAGTATATGGTTATTCTGTTCGGACTGAAAAACGTGCCAGTAGTTTTCATGGATCTAATGAATTGTGTATTCCATCCGTATCTTGATTCTTTTGTGGTAGTATTCGTGGACGACATCTTGGGGTACTCTCGCACTCAACACGACCATGAAACCCATCTTGAGATCGTATTCAGTACACTGAGAGAGCATCATCTATATGCTATGCTCTCAAAGTGCCACTTTTGGATGGACTAGATTCACTTCCTGGGTCACATTATCTCAGAGGCAGGAGTTGTGGTATACCCATAGAAGGTGAGAGCAGTAGCTTCCTGGGAGTAGTCTAAGAATGTGTTTGAGATATAGAGTTTCTTAGGGATGGATGGATACTAAAGACACTTTATACAAGACTTCTCCCGCTTAGCAGCACCATTGAAGAGTCTGACTAAGAAGGGTGTGAAGTTCATTTGGTCAGAAGCTTGCGAGGAAGCTTTTTAGGACCTGAAAGGAAGGTTGAAATCAGCACCGATCCTGATACTCCCAGAGTAGGGGAAGAGCTATAAAGTTTACTGTGATTAATCAGGTATTGGGGTGGGAGTAGAGTTGATGCAGGGCAACCAAGTTGTTGCGTACGGGTCTCACCTATTGAGGCCACATGAGAGGAATTACCAGATGCATGATCTCGAGTTGGTTGCAGTTGTGCATGCTTTGCACTATTGGAGACATTATCTGTTGGGAGAGAATTTTGTGTCCTTCACTATCCACAAAAGCCTCAAGTATATTTTTACTCAGCGTGACATGAATCTGATGCAGAGGAGGTGGGTCGAGTACCTACAGTCCTTCGATTTTGAGCTTTCCTATACACCTGGAAAAGGTAATGCAGTAGCTAATGCACTGAGAAAGAGGACATAGATACAGGAAGTGGAGGAGGCCAGTGGTTAGTGGAAGCTCATGGACTTGTTCTCTGAGAGGCATCTAGAGGTGCACGATAGTCAAGGGAAAACTTATCTTTCCTCTTTAGCTGTGACTTCTACCCTCCTGGACAAAGTGAGAATGAGGAAACTATCTGATCTGGAAGGCCTAGTTCTACTGGAGTCAGTGGCAAGTGAGGACCCACTTCCTGGTTGGAAAATAGAATATGATGAGGTCCTACATTTCCATGGATGATTATGGGTTCTAGGGGATGTACGCGAGGAGATGATGCGGGAGTTTCATGCTTCAACTTGGGCAGTTCATCCTGGGGTTACCAAGATGTAATGAGACTTGAGACGTCAGTACTGGTGGCTGTGTATGAAGACAAATGTATCTAGTTTTGTTACGAGGTGTTCCACCTGTCAGTAGGTGAAGGAGGAGCACCAGAGGCCAGTTGGTATGTTACAACAGTTACCCCTTCCAGAGTGTAAATGAGATGATGTTGCGATGGATTTCTTGACTAGATTGTCTAGGTCACCTCGTGGCAATGACGCCGTGTGGGTCATTGTGGATAGACTCACAAAGGTATCTCACTTTTCATCGATCAAGGATACCTTCAGATTTGATGTTCTCGGAAGGCTGTATATCTGAGAGATCATAGGTCATCATGGGGTCCCTCATTCTATAGTTTCTGATAGGGATTCCCGCTTTACATCTCGTTTCTGGCAGAGTTTTCAGAGGGCACTGGGTACACAGGTGCTTCTGAGCACAACATACCACCCTTAGATCGATGGCCAGTCGGAGCGTACGATACAGGTGCTAGAGGACATGCTACATGCATGTGTCCTAGACTTTGGGGGATCTTGGGAGAAGCATATACCCTTATTCGAGTTTGCCTATAACAATAGTTTTCAGGCGACTATTGAGATGGAACCATACGAGGCTTTATATGGTAGGCCATTCCGATCACCCTTATGCTGGTTAGAGGCAGTTGAGGCAGCTTTACTGGGACCACAACTCATACAGGAGACTTCTGAGTAGGTCCAGTTGATTCAAAAGTAGATGGATACCACACAGTCTCGTCATAAGTCTTATGATGATCATCGTAGATGACCTTTGGAGTTCGTGGTTGGGGATCAGGTTTTTCTACATGTTTCACCGAGGCTGGGAGACAAAGGCTTGGGAGGGGATTTAGATAGGCTTCATAAGATCTTTGGGCTCCTTGGATGGATTATAGAGAGTGGAATTAATATGATGAGTGAACTCCAAAGGCTTTTAGTGAAGTGGAAGTGGGATATTGGGTGGGTTTATATAGGAAATGAGATGAAATTCCTTATTATTTAGGTTTTGGACACCACACGTTAAACAAATCAAAACCACAAACCATCCCATTGTTTTTTACCATTTATTATGATAAAGGGGAGTGGAAAAAAATATAAGGGAAATGGCGGAACATCTTAAAATAACTGGTTTTCTTATGTGGAGGTGAGTCACACTCTCAAGGAAAACAATTTAAAAAGGTAAAATGTTTTATAAATCATGGAGGTTCACTAAGGCTCTATAAAATAAATCAAATAAATACAAAATCACATTATTTTAAGGATAAAACATATATTGGCTGAACATATCTTTTATAGTATTTTATTACATCACTATAGTGTAATTTTGATGTCATAAAACACATTATATATTTAATTTTTATTTAATTTTTACCCAAAAATTCAACTATTCCAAAAAATTATGTAAAATTAACCATTGGAAAATTTTACATCCTAATTCAAAAATTAGTAATTATTTTACCTAATAAATTTTTTAAATATGATAATTTTTACATTTAAAATAAAAGACATCATTTATAAAAATTTCATGTGTTTTGACAAAAACAACTTTCAAACCATTATAAAAATCATAATTCTATTAATAATAACTATACGTTCATTTATAATAAGTAATTTAGTGATAATATTTTATTAAAATATTATTCAATTGAAAATCTATTAATTAATAAAAATAGATTTCTCAATTTAATATTAACTAAAATTTTATTTTTTCTTTAAAAAATATTTACAAAGTAATAATAAAATGAATGTATATTCATTATTATATACAAAATTAATACACATAGTCATAGTGTTATGGTTATCTTACATAACCCCTTATAACACCCGTATAAGATTGAAGGGTAAGGTGTGCGATGGTGACAAACTCTTGGGGTGGCTCCAAAAATATCGCTCAGGTGGTAATCTCTATCAACTTCCACTTCTACCATAGGTGATTCCATTAGATCATAACATGTTGATGGTCAGATTGGGCATGGTCAAGAGTGAAGCCCAATGACACTGCCTCCTTTTTGAGCTCTGAAAAATGGGATTCATATGGGTCACATCTCCTAGATTAGGCCATTGCTTCCTTTATTTGAGTATATTAGATTTGTTAAAGCCATATATTTATACTAATCATGTGATCAGTGTCCAATAGATATATTATAGATTGTCACATTTCTTAACGATATTTTAAAATCCAAAAACATAAAACCATATAATTTCATATTTTATATAACCATTTTACATAAAATTAAATTTAATTAGATTTAGAGGAATTTTCATTAATTACTTTTTTGGTTGCTACACAACCAATCATTAAATCATGAAATAAAAAGGGTAATAATAACTGTTCATCTCATCATAAACAATGAAAATGATATAGGTTTCATTATCATTTCATTAAAACATAACTTGTGAAAAGAGGTGTGGTTAAAAAGCATATAACCCATAGAAGTGAAATTGGTGTTATAAGTATAATTATATCAAAACATAAACCTATTCAATAAGTAACATTAGTGGTGCCTTTAGATATATTCCTATAATATAATGATTAATATAAACAGATTTCATCATAAATGTAAAAAATTGTCGAATGTTATTTTGAAAACATTACTTTAGGAAAATATTCATTCTTCTTTGAGAAAGGATCTTTAAAAAATAAAAATTAATCAAGAAATCATTCAAAATAAATTTAAACCCTTTAAAAAATATTTTAAACATATTTTAAACATTTTTCTTAAAAAATATATAAATATAGCTTAAAGACATTTTGAAAATCAATTTCCTTGAAAATTTATAATTGAATGATAAAAACGTATTGAAAATCATTTCATTGAAAATACATAGAATATTTTAAAGTAATATTTAAATGCATTAAATATTTCTAAAATACTTTTTCCTTGAAAATGATCTTGAGGGGTCATGTTTGAATTTTTTTCAATTCTTGGTTCTGGATGATCATGGCATGTGTCTTAAAGAAATAAAATTAAGCAAAACTATTTTTCTAATTTGGTAACTATTGAAAAATAACACCCATGAAATAGAGATAATAAAATGGATTTTTAAATACAAAAAATTAAGGATAAAAATCATAGAATATATTCATGGGTAGTATAATCACCACACAAATGAGATGAGTGGTGAATAAGGACTAAACCTCACAGAAATAAAAGTGTGATGAGAAATCCTCTTAACTTATGTCTGGTTTTCATCGTACTCTTTCAAAACTCCTATATAATAAATATATGTTTATTATACATATCCATATACTTATATGTAATACTATATATGGTTTTATTATGACGTTATATTACTCTCTTGTTAACAATTTTCTCTTTTGTATTCATAACTGGTAATATCTTATTTGTTCTTTTCTTGGGTATTAATTTGTTATATATTCATATGTTATATTTATATCATGATTTCTATAATGTAAACCATTATATAAATATAATTTATATTCAATATATGAATTTTATAATAATCCATATAATATAAATGTATGAAATGTAATAAACCATTCATTGAGACTGTAGGCCATATGTATGCATGAACATTGTTCTATTTAATTATCGTATTGACTTAAAGAAAGTAAATGAAATACACACACATATATATATATATAATATTAGAATTAATATATCATATATACCATATAACTTCACTAACTTAATCCTTAATACATTCAATGTACTGTGTGAACGAATCAAATCACTTTGAGGGGGTAGTAGTCCACACATCCTCAAACGAAATTATTATATTTACAAAAAATGGAAAGTATAAAAATAAGTATTGTAATATAATTATAGAATCTTCAAGAAAACATTTATATAATATGTTTCATATATAAATATATTTTAATCATATTTCCCACCATGTTAGGTGGTAAAAGAAAATGAAAATTTATTGTTTCATAAGGTAGCAGTTCACCATACACATAGAATGTATGGTTGTTACCCATTAGATGGAAGATCATATAAGTGTAGGTCAAACCCTTAGTATAAAAAAATATCTGTAGATTGACCATACAATTATTTTTCAATAATAATGGAATAACATGAATTTAATATGTGGTGAAAGATAATAAAAGAAAGGAACTTGAGGAAGGGTGTTACCTCTTAATCTGGTAAATCCTTTTGGTTTTCACCCAAGGGGATACTTGGAATGTTTTATACAAAAAAAGGATTTTATATGTAAGGGAGGGATGTTGGGAAGTGTATTGGGTAGTTAATTTCTAATCATAATATGTTTTAGAGGCATTAATAATTTGTAGAGTTGATGGCCTTTTATAGGGAATGGGGACATACATGGAATTTTCTTAAAAAAGTTATGTGTACCGACTTTTATATCTAAAAAAAATGAAAAAAAACATAAAAATAAATATTCGAAGGTTCATCACCTATTAATGGCCATAAAATCAATGTTGGACTATTGAATATGTCATTTTTGAACATAAAATTATGCTTTATTCCATTGTTAAGCATAATTTTACCTTAATCATTTTAAATTATTTCTTAATAACTTAACTATTATTTTGGGTGAAAAAAATAAGATGAAATTCTTAGACATTATATATAATTATAATTCAAAATATGAAATGAGCTTTTCAAATTATAATTTTATAAGTTTCATAAATTAATTTAAACATAATCCTCCAAACGGGACAACACAGTGGGGTTCAATAGAATAAAATGATTAAAAGTTTGTCATGTTTTTATATCTAATTTTAATGTGATATTGGTTAAATAACATATTTTGGATTAATTGATAAAAGTTTAATCAAATTAAACATTTGAACTATTTAATAATATAATTTTCCCATGTAAATAAATTATATGGAAAAGTTATTTTGAATTAAAATTCTATATTTATCATGATTAATCCATAAAATAAATTTCTCTAAATATCAAAAAACAACCATATTCTAATTTAGACATTATAATTAAAAAAAGAAGTTAATTTATAATATTATATAACATTTTTTTTCTAAAATAAATATTTGTTTTTGCATGAGGACTGAAAAAAAATCTATTGAGAAATTTCTATTTTTCATCATATAAGTACTATACATAAAATAGTATCATTAATTATAAATATAGTTGATTTATATAAAACTACTATAAAAATATTGTAAAATTAATTATTTAAATTCTAATTAATTTTTGTAATACTTTGGTTATAATTATACTATATAAATATTTAAAATTTAAAAAATATGTTTTGTCAAAATTCATTATGGTGTGTAATGTACCCCAAGTCAGTGTTGTAAGTAATGTATACCGATTCGATTAAAAGTGAAATGAATATTTGAATTAGTAAAATATTTAATAATTGTGAAAATTTTATTTATATAGTAAAAAATCTATAAAAAATGTGGTGTAACATTCTACCCCCTTAAAAGGAATTTCACCCTCTAAATATATCATTATGCTACAAGCAAGTGGGGATACTTTTTCATCATAATATCCACATGTTACCACATAGATTCCTCTAATTGGTGATTTACACACAAAAACCTTACTTTTCAGGTGGTATTTTATCATATAACTTTCTCTATACGATCCATCATTTTAATTGGTTATTCCTCTTATGAAAGATCCAGCTTTATAATTATGACCTCCATTTTCATTACACGTGAAGTGTCATATATGTAATTCCTCAGGAGAGATTCATGGAACAAATCATGGACTTGAGAGATATTTAGATTAATTTACAATTGTTAGGATACAATCTATAATCATTAATTGATTAATATACTTAGGTATTAGTTTCCCTTTCATCCTAATTCACATATATTTCTTCTAGTAAGAGATTAATTGAAATAAATTCTAACAAACTTCAAATTCTAGATCTTTTCACCAGTTATCAGCATAACCTTTCTAACGAATATTAGCTACCTTGATATGTTTCCAAATGGCTCTAACCTTTACCATTTATTCAATGATATCAGGTCCCAATAGCATTCTTTCTCCGTCCTCATCCAAGTATGTTAGATCTCTACATTTCTTCCCATGGATGGCTACATAAGGTTGCATCTAAATCATTGAGTGAAAGATATTGATTTACCAAAACTAAAATAAAGGATGGTTTTGATTCCAACCACATTTGAAGTCCAGATAAAAAGATCTCAACATATTCTATAGGGTTTGAAATGTTCTTTAATATTGACCATCTGTCTATGGGTGATGAGATGTGTTGAAACTCAATTCCATATCATGTGCTTACTAAAAACATCACTTGAACATATAGGTAATACTCATGTCATTATTCGATATAATAGAATGTGGAACTTCACACCACCTTACCACTTTATTAATGTATATCCTAGTGTGTAGATCCAAATAGATGTCCTCTTTGATAGTGAGGAAGTGTTTTTTATTTTTAAATCAATCAACTTCAACCCATATAGTATTAAATAATTTTTACTTCTTTGGTAGTCCAATGAAAAATCCAGAGTGATGTTCTCCAATTTCCATTCTTGTATAGGTAATGGATGTAGTATGCCCTTTGTATTTTTTTTCATTAGACTTAACATGTTGGCATAATAAGTGATGAGATACAAACTCTATGATATCACTCTTCAATCCACCCCTCCAGATGTATTCTTTTTATTCACTATACATCATCATAATTCTTGAATGAATAATGTATTAGGAACTAAGAGATTACTCTAAAATATACTTCTTAAAACCTCTTATTGTAAGAACTCGTATCCCACTCATAAACCTCATCATTCCTTCCAAATCGTGGATAAACTAAAAAATATTTGAAACATTATTTTATGGATCTACATCTTCCTTATTCGCATCCTTAATCTTCACATGGATAGAGGATTGAACATTCATTTGTGAAATATAATATTTTACCCTTCCATGAATATTTTCATGTCAATACTTTTCAAATCAATTATTTGTTTTCTTTTGTGCTCCTCATCATTAATAAAAAAGCATGATCTTTTTGAATCAAAGCATCATCCACCTTATTCTATTTCTTTGGGTGGTAATGTAATTATCCTTAATAATCCACCATTAACTATAACCATCCTCTCTAGTGAATTATAAACTCCTTCTGTGTGAATAAATATTTCATACATTAATGATCAGTATATATATCACAATTTTCTCAATGCAGATGGTTCCTTCATATCATTGTTTCAAAAATTACCACTGCTAACTCCAAATATTGAGTTCGCTAATTTTTCTCATGAATTGACAAATACTGCGAGGCATTAGCGATAACCATGATATTATACATAATAAAGCATACCAATACCTTCTATTATGAATTAATAAATATTAATAACCCTTCTACAATATAGGTTAATGTAATAATCGTTTCCATGCCCACCATTTTCATATGTTCCCCAAAAATTTACTCACATTCATCTGTCTAGAGGAATTTGACAACCTTATTAGGTTACGTAGTCAGATGTATAGATTGTCATGAAAATTTTTCCATAAAATATAGATAATATAATGATAAACCCAGAAATGTGTTGATCATAGTCTCCATGATTGGTCTACGACAACATTCAATAGCCTTCATCTTTGCTGGATATACTATTATACCTTCTATTGAGATTATGTGACCCAATAATGAAACCTTTTGTAGCCAAAATTTATAATTTTTATATTTTTTATATATTTTTTCCTTCATTAGGGTGTTTAAAATATTTATAATGTGGAATTAATGCTCCTACATTCCCATTGAATAGATAACATCATCATCTATAAGGCTACCAAAAACTGACCGTGTTAATACCTAAAGACTATACTCATAAAATATATATATATAGAAGGGGTATAATTAAGAACAAAAATAATAGATATATATTCATAATGTCCATACCATTTATGTAATGTTATCTTGGGTATATACCCTTTATATATCGTCAATTGATGATATCTAAAAAACGGTCGATCTTCCAGTAGTACTGAGCTCTGCATAGTTGATCAATCAAGTAATCAAAAAAGTGAAGAGGATACATATTCTTGATTATGATTTTGTTCAAATCCTAATAAAAAATAAGAGTTTCATTGATCTATATTTATTTTTGAACAAAAAGAATAGGTTACCCCAATTCTGAGACACCTGGTCAAATGAATCCCTTATCAAGGTTTTCTTGTAGTTACCTCTTCGTGTCCTTCCACATAATTGTATCCATTCTATAGGGAGTATTAGAAATTGGTGTTGAACAATGTACAGTTTCTATTGAAAAATAAAATTTAAATTTTGGAGGATGTTTTTGAAACACTTTTGGGAAGACATCCATAAATTCATAAGATACAGGAATATCATATATTTGAATTTTCTAATCAACCATTTTGGATAGGTTTCATATATTCATGTGAATTAACACCCATAAAATAGATGTAATCTCCATTGGATGTTCATATATCTCTTTAAATTGATTAATAATTGTAGGATGGTTTTAAATTCCAAACATATCTTACCTTCCATTATAATTTATGTTGGATTTATTTTGAGAAATCCAATCCAGGCCTATAATGACATGAAATTCTAAAAAAGGAATAATGAAATGATTTTTTGAAAGCACATTCCCAAAAAAATTAAAACGGGGAGGAGTCATAGACTTGAGATGAAATCATCCTTCCATTAGGGGTTTGAACATGTATTTTCACATATACTAGTTTTAAGGAATGTAAATACCATTAAAAAATTTATTAGATATGAAAAACATTGTAGATCTAGAATAACTTAAGGCATTTTATTTTTAAGAGTGAATGGTTAAGTGTACCTTTCACCAAATCATTACAACACCCCTCATCTGAAATAGTGAACACATTAGATTTCCATTTTTCTCATTGTTTAAGAGGTTACTAACATCGATCATCATCATTAGACCCTGGGTTTGGGAATTTCTTATCCTAATTCCCATTATCCTTAAACATGATGCACTGTATTGTGTGAGGATCATTCTGTGTAGATTTTCCAATATTTTCACCATTTGGTCAAATTGTTTCCATCAGTGTAGTAAAAAATTTCCTGATGTCCTCCCCTTTAGTAATTAAATAACTTATTGGAACCCAAATTACAATTCCCTCCATGATTATTTCTATACATAGTGAAAAAATAAAGGATCATCATCTTTGATTAATAGTTTTTAGAGTTTCATTTGTACTACATATTTCTTTTCTTGTTAAAATCATGGGATTAATATTTTACTCCAACCTTAATTTCAAATTTTATTTCACAAAAAAATATGTATTCGTAGATACTAATTTCTCATGTGTACAATTCCCTTTTGAGACTTGATATTAAACCCCTCATGAACATATCAACATTACTTTTTAGTTGGACCATAATTCTAGAAGTGTACCTCGCATGTCTTGTGAAATTAGCTTCATCAGTACCAATATATTCATTATCCCTTTGATTTATCTCAAGAAACTCCATTTCCATATTCATATAAAGAACTTGAGTAATGTAATTATTGAATAATAATTTCATGAATTCATCCCAATCCATGGATTCAATTTCATCTTGATTCCTCATATTCTTGATTATAGTCCACAACTGGTCCACTTCACCTTCTAATAAATAAATATCTAGAATTACTTTCTCATGATCTGAACACTAGATAACAGATAATATATTTCTAGTGGTACTGATATAGTGTTCAAAAACAAGTGTATATATAAACACATAGAATGAAGGTGGATGTTTCCTCAGGAATGACTGAGTAGTATGTTGTTTCGTCCTTTTCTCATTTGTAAGACACATATAGGAAATATAAATTTTGACACCATCCATAATATATGAAACCTTAGGATTATCCAAGATTATTCATATCCCACATCTATTGAAATACTTCATGATGGTTCGTGAATAGTTTGTGAATTCCCATAGTGAATCCCCTCGGAGTTTCAAACCATGTGTACAGTGAGGCCCATTTTCATCTACCAGGTTATTTTGAGTCAAGCCTGACATACCTTGTTAGAGTTGATACACCTTGGTACATATGTACGAGAGACACATCCACATGTATTATAAATACATGTATGTATTTCTAGGAAACAACATACTCTATCATTTACTATAATTCAAAGACATTTCCTTATAATTTTCTTTATCCTTAGTCATTTTATTAGGCATGTCCTTATGTTTCTTACTAAGATTTTATCATCATAGCTTCCAAAAGGATAAATAAACAATTCATATGATACCAAATACTATGAACCTATATTTCCATGAATTAACATTAATGAAGTTTTATATAATACAAAAAACATAATACAAATAGTTTCCCAAATACCGTACTAGTCTAGTGCATTTGGAAACATGAAAACATATGAACTAGTACATAAATGAGCTACATTATCTACCACTAGCTTCATCATGACTATATAGTGTCTTAGAAACTTAAAACATTATAAATATCTTTATAATATAGGGATGGAAACATAAAATGGGGTGAGATCAGATGCTCCTTATATGTAAATATGTGTTCCAAGTAAGCATAAACCTGAGAATAGTGGTATGTGAACATGATAACATAATTATAAGATCATACCCTACATATCATTTGGTCAAAACATGAATCATGGAATTAATCATGGGTGTTCATAATATAAAATTTAGAGGGAAATAAAGAACACAATCTATTAAAGAATATCATATGAATAAGATATGTAACTGTGGAATACATAATCATTGGATATCATTCCCTATAATTCAAGAAGCATTTCAGAATTTATCAAGGTAATGTACTAGAATCACACATACTGGGTGGGATACAACACCATACATAGTATCAGTCCTTTCCTTGTAAGGGATTAGGTTTCCCCATCTTTTCATTGTGGATCGGGTTTCCACATCTCCCTTCAACATAGTGAAGACACCTGCTAGGAGGGAAACACCACTGTCCCCAGTGACATTCATTTTTTTATAAGGTATTGGGGTTTCCCTTCATACCATTATAGATAAATGACAACAAAATGATCCACACCATTATATTATTACATATAAATATTTACCCAATGCATTGGAGGTAGATATAGGTCCCGCCAATCACATAATAAAATCATTCATACATGTTGCAAAAGATAATAAAAAATTCAACATATCATGACCCATAAAAGAGATGGGTTTTATAAATATCCAATCATAAAACCAGGAAATAAAATGGGAATCAATATAATTTCATTACATCATAACATATTAAAAAGATATAGGTTTCGTAATCATTTCATCAAATTATAACCCGTGAAAAGAAGAGTGTTTCAAAAGATTATAACCCATAGAAGGGAAATGGGTGTCATAAGAATAAATCCATCAAAACCTAAAACATTAAAGAAATAATATTAATGCTGAATTTTGATCATTTCCTATAATTAAATGAGTAACATAAACAAATTTCATCACAGATTGAAGATATCTTGGAATGATGTTTTGATATTATTTCATGATGAAAAATATATTTTTTTCAATAAAAAGGTTCTTTAAACATAAATTTTTTGAAAACCATATTCTTGAATATAAACATTAATAATTGTATAGAAATATTTGAAAACCATTTGGATATCTATTTATTTTAAAATATATAATGTGATCTTGAAAACATTTTGAATACCATTTTATTTGAAAACATATTAAAGTATATTGTAAACATTTTAAAACCCGTTTATTTAAAAATACACTAAAAATTATTAATGGAAGCAAGAAATTTCTTCAAAATTTATAAAATATTTTTTCTTTGAATATTATCTTAAAAGAGAATATTTTAAAACATGTTTGAAATCTTGGTTCTTGATGTTCATGGCATGGGCATAAAAGAAGGAAAATTGTGAGAAAACTATATTTATTAATTGGTAACTCATGAAACATAATACCCATGACATTGAGAATATAAAATGAATTTGAAAATTCCCATAATATTATAAATAAAAATCATAAAATATAATCATGGGAGTTTTAATATCCACACAAAAGAGATGAGTGGTGAATAATGATTAAATCTAACAAAATAAATGTACGACTACAAATCCCCTTACCACATCTCTTAACTCAGGTTGCAATCATTAAAAACACCAGTATAATAAATATAAGTTTATTATATTGAATCATATTCTTATATATAATACCATATACAGTTTAATTATGACTTTTTATTACCCTCTTGTTAACAATTCTGTGTTATGGTTTCACTAAGGTTAATATCTGCTTTTTTCTTCGTATGTGTCTTAATTTTTAATATATTTGGTCATTATAATTATATAATGATTTAAAGAATGTAATTAATGATATAAATATAATTTATATTTTTTATATTTGTATTATATTAATCCTTATAATATATAAGTATGATATGGAATAGACTATTCATGGAGATGCTAGGTTATATATATGCCAGAACAATGTTCTATATAGTTATCGTATAGAAAGGAAAAAAGTAAATGAAATACTAGTTTATATATTTAAATATATCATTATTAAAATAGAATAATTATATCATATATACCATATATGTTAAGTATACCCATCCTTAAACAGTCCACGTAGTGTGTGAACGAATCACATCATATTGAGGGGGCGATATGCCACACTTCCTCCGATGAAATAATCATACTTACACCAAATGGAATGTATAATGATATGTGTTTTAAAATAATTTTATAATATTAAATAAATTATATATATATATATATATATCATATATTTCATATATAAATACATTTTATATCATAGTATCCACCATGATTGGTGGTAATGGAAAACAAACAATCATCATTTCGTGGGGAGGTAGTTCACAGTAGACATAAACAATATGTTTGTTACCCATAAGATAGAAATGTGTTTTAGTGTATATCTGAAAAAAGGGTAACAAATATAAGTATATAAAGGATACATTTTTTTAAATATTCATGTAATAAGAAGGATTTAATGAGTGGATAAAGGATATAAAATAAATATGCTTCAGGGAGGGTGTTAACTCTTAATCAGGTAACTCATTTTGGTTTTCACCAAATGTCTTGATTCGAAAGTTTTCTGCACAAAGGAATGTTTCTATGATTAAGGTATATATTTTAGGATGTGTATTTTTCCAATCATGGCTGATCTTAATAAGTTTTAGAGGTGTGAGGATGGTTTAGAGGTGGTTGCCTTTTATTGAGAAAGGAGGGGACAAACATGGAATCTTCAAACAAAATGTTAGGTGTACCACCACAATTACCTAAAAAATCATAATAAAGCAAAAATGGTATATAATGGAGGTTTAATTTCTGAATAATGGTCTTAAATTTGGTGTTTTATTGGTTTCTAGGTCATTTGTGCCATTATATTTATTGTATATTCCCTTATGAAGATTAATTTTACTTTAATTTTAGTAATTAATTTTAAATACTTTCATTATTACATCTGGTAAAAAAATATTATAACATATTATAAATTTTAAATTATTCTTATTGATAATATGGAATCTAATTTTCTAAATTCTAATCATTGATGTGGAATAAATTAATTTAAATCTAATCATGCTTACAACACTATACTATGGGTTTTTAAAGAAAAAATGATCAAATGTTTTCTATGTTTTCATATCCAATTTCATTTTGAAATTGATTCTAGTGACCTATATTGAATTAATTTATAAAAATTTAAAATAATAAATCTTTTAAAAACTTTAAAAATATTATTTAACCATAAAATTAATTATACATATAATTTTTTTTGAATTAAAATTCTGAATTTTTCATTATTCATCCCAAATTAATGTTTCTCAGAAAAATCCCAAAAATTCACCCTAAGATAATATAAAAATTATAAATTTAACAATGAAGTATATATTATCAAATTAAATTTCTAAATGTGTCTAAAATTAGTTTTATTTTTTTCATAGATGTACATGACCAGCTGTTCATCTAAGAAAATATTATATTAAAACATATAAACGTTTTACCAAAAACTATATATATTTCATTATGAGTATTTTTTATTTATATAAAAACATTAAAAAATATTAGGAAATTATTTATTACTAATTATATAACTACTTTTAATGTATATTTTATAATTATCTCATTTATATAATTACAACCAAAAATTTGTTTCGTAAAAACACTGTGTTGCATGTAACGTATGCCAAGACAGTGTTGCGTGTAATGTTTGAGGAGTTGATTCCATGTGAAATATATATTTTAATTAGTTATGTAAAAAATATAATTGAGAGTTTTTTTTATTATTATATAAAAATTTCAATAAAGTCATAGGGTATTACATTATTCTCAGCCATTATACATGTTAATGGAAAAAATGAAGAACATTGGTTTGTGAGGTGGTAGTTCACTGTACACAAGAATAATGATTTCCAAACTAATTTTATTGAATTTAATATGGTGTTAGGTTATATCATTAACATAAAATTATCACTATAAATTTATGATACTATATATATTATATAATAATTATATAAAAATATGTAAATGGGTTTGACAAAAAAATAAAACCAAAGCATTCTATGATGAATGCTAGCACTTTTTAGAGTATCTTATTTTAGTTATCAAAAATGGACTCCCTTTTTTAGATTAATGATCGAATTATGGAATTTAGGATGATGGTTATGAATATTTAGTGAGATTTTGATAGGTATTGCCTTACCCAAAGGTCCTGATGGGGGTGATGAGAGGTAGAGAGTGGGTATCCATTTATAAGAGAAGTGAGTTCAAATATTGTAAACATTAGAAAGAGAGAATTCCAACCACGTTTTTCCCATTACATGTGGGTGAAATAATTTTCCAATATAGATCCTATAATCTATATGTTCTAAATAAGTGTAAAAAAATATCTTCATAATTAGTTAGGTCAGTTCACTCTTGAGTCTAAAGTTTAGCCACAAAGTATCCACAGTTTTCTCTTAATTGTATTGATTAATTTTAAATATTTCCACAAATAAAATTATTAAAATTTTTTGTTTTAAATATTAAAAATTATATATTCTATTGATTCAAAAACATTAATCTTTATTTCAAATAATATTTAAATAAGTATTTGAAATTTATTTATATTTAATCTCCAAAACAAGAGGAAAAAATGAGTTCTTAAAGTGAAAATGTTCAAATGTTTTGAATGTTATTGTATCAAATTTCAATGTAAAATTAATTCAAATGACATAATTTTGATTAATAATTTTATAACTAATCAAATTATAAATTAATAAAATAGAATAAAATTTAATTATTCAAACAAAAATAACAGTTTTCATTTAAAAGTCATGATTATTTCAGTGTTCATAAAAAATATGAAATCATAAGTAAAATCCAAAATAATATCCTTAAGATAATTTTGAAATTATTATTTAAAAAATAATGTTTAATTCATAATATTTGATTTATAGAATATTAAAAATTATTTTTAATATATGTGAACCATTTAATGGTAGTAAAATAGCCTTTTATAATAATATATCTTTTATGGGTAAAATTGGATTTACTTTTATCTCTTTTATAGAAAAAACATAAAATCAATGTTGAATAGTTGATATAATATATAATATATACATATTTTAAAATAATTCATAATAACTGTATTTTTTATATTTTGAGATAAAAATGTGTTTGTGTATAGAAAAATAGTTTTTTAGAAAAGGATTACATTTTATTTAAAATATATCTTACATTAATTTCAAATTAATAGGATAAAAAGTAATTCATTTTATATACATGAATGAACCATATTATCATAATTTAGTTAATCATATCCAACCCCATAGTTCCAACGTCTATATATTAACTATAATATTTTATTAATATTCTCTACTTTATTTAAAATCAGTGTTGTGTATAATGTAGGATAATATCAGGGTTATGTATAACCCAATCTAAACAATTTATTTCATGTAAAACAAGACAACTGTATAGTTACATGTACCAAAATCTAAAATTATTTTATCATGTAGTGAATTATTAACATGGTTTTTTGTATATTGAAATACTAAATTAGTGTATCATGAAATGAAATCCAAAAAAATTTAATGTAATTAAAATCTTTGTAAGAACTCAGTGTTTTACAATCATTCACCATAGACAACCATAAAATGACTTTAAATAGATTACTTCAGGAATATGTAAATTGATGAGGGAACTAGTACATGTATATAAAGTATTAGTCTTCAAAGAAAGGGATTAAAATATATGTCATGGTGTACCTCAATAAATTGTGACTAAGACATCGATTAATTGAATTATGAACTTAGATTGATCCTCCTAAGGGTATTTTACTCAATAATATTATAATCTTGGTTTATTTGGTTAGAATGATGTAATTCAAGTTTACTATAGAAAAAATGAAGTCATTCAAGATCATTATGGGACTTATTTAAAAAATATTTTCATTTTTGGATTGAGTGATTCTAAAATCTTCATTATTTATATATATATATATATAATTTTCTACTGCAAATATGGGTGGATGTTTTTTAATCATGATTTGTGAATTAAAAAACTATATGTTACTCAATATAATCTGATTCTCAATGATGTGTCTCAATAAGGTAGAATTTTATCATCAACTCATGATTAATGCAATAAGCCTAAATAAGAGTTTCTTTGAGTCAATTTGATTTATGAAAAGAATTCATGATTAAATGATAGTTGGAAATGTCATATAAGTGTTTCAAAATTTCATACTTTTGCACTAATTGCTTAGGATTTTGCACACAGTTTTTTATAAGATCAATTCATATAGGCCAGTGTTCTTATGATAATATCACCTATCTAGTTCTTAAAAATATGAATCCTAGTTGTTTTATGGTTAGGATAATTATCCATCATGTATCACATGGATGACCAGATGACCACTTATCTTCATATTGGTTACAGATATGTTTATATTATAAAAATACCTTGAAAATTTATGATCATACATTTTCTATTCTTAATCTCATTGTACAGATTTTATTTAAGTCCCATCTGTATGAATGATCTCAGTAGGAATTATGCCTTTATGTTAGGGTCTATAATGTGGCATCATACCGTAACTTCTTCGAACTCCTCCATGACTGGTAGTGTATAATACCACATTATAAGAAATCTATTCATTAGGGAAGGGATATGTTAGTTGATAAACTATTATACCCATATTAGGGTCCTCCACAAATAAAAATTTCATTTAGTGTGGGTAGTGAAAAATATCCATGTATTGGGGAAAGAATATATAGATGTGTTTTGACTAGTTTTAGAGCCCTTGAGAGTATTATTTTATATGGTTTCTCCATCAATGTCAGCTTCAATGATTTTTACTAATCAATAATTGAAAATAAACCACCTAAAATATTATATATGTTATTTGGTCCATTAATGGATGATTCATTAATTCCATGGTGGTGGAATGTCTATTGTTGAACTATTTATTAATCATTTTATCATCAAATTTCCACACATTTATGTTTAGGAATTGTTTTCATTCACATTACACTCTAGGAAGATCATCTTGAATCAATATAGTAGAGCTTGTATTTTACTAAATTTACATTCCAACTAATTATTATCTTCAATATAATGAATTTTAGGGAAAACACGCCCTGGATATTTTTCCCTAACATTTTATGGTTTGGGAAGTAATTGGGAACATCATTTAACCCAAACTAGTTGGTTCTCTTAAACATTTGAAATGTTAATATATTTTTTTCTAAATAATGAATTACACACAATGGAACATTATCATTTCCAAATTAATTTACTTTTTTCTTCCTATAACCTAAATTTTGTTGATTTTTTTCATTATTAATATCCTAACATGGTGGTTTTTCCATTTTTTTCTAGGAGAAAACACCATATTAATATTGACATGATTATGGGGTAGGTACAACATTGATGTTGTTTTAAGAGTGAAAGACTCCTTTTCCTCCATTTCAAATTTACTACCATGTGATGAGCATACTGATTGGGATTTGTATCTAGAGTTTGTGTGGTCATCCACTATCCATTTTGGAACTAAAAATTACTAAAGTTAATCAATAAAAATAAGTGAGATGATTGGTGTTTGTCTCTCATATAAATGATTTACAGTACTTGTCAATATTTAATATTATTTATTAATCTATATGTTTTGGGAATAAGTCAATCCATTCCATTTAGTGATGATGTATAAAACTCTACCATTATGAAATTTTTGTAAATTTTATATTTAATGTATTCTCATCCTCCTTAATGTCAAACTAAAATGGTAGAGAAGCTTACATTGATGGTATTACGAACTAGTAATGGAATCTGTCACTATATTTGGTACCCAAAACAAATATATCCTCCTAATGTTTGTACAAGACACCATAGTATTACTACAAATTATTTTTCTATAATTTCCATTATAATGAAACATTAATATTCTAAATTAAAAAGTTATTATTCTTATTCACTCATTACATTAAATATTGTGAAGGTGGTATTCCACAATGTTGGGTGCAGGTGGCATTAAATCCACCAGCAAGTGATGATGATTTATCTCTAGTTGAACTAGTTCTTGTTGACATTTCAATGTGTAACGTCCCGGTTCCAGAATCCACCAAGAGGCTCCCCATACCCAGTTGGCCACATGGCCTCAAGCACATTTCCCCAAACGAAAGAGGCTGCCGACTATCAGCAAGGGCCTTTGGTGTGATAGTGGGGAAACTATGCCCTCATTGGTAGAGTACATAGTAGAAGTAAACAAAGAAAACAATAGTGGAAGTAGTAAATATCCAACAATAATAAATAGCGGAAGACTAAAACAATAAACAACTAGAACACACTTTCATATATGATGTGATACACTACACATATGTCTAGGAAAACATCCAAAAAAGTCAAAATGCTGAATACAATACTAAACTTAAGTACAAAAGAAAAAAAAAGAAACTCCTCTGCATCGCAAGCCTCGGCTTGGTCCCATTCTCTCCTGCCCCAAAGAAATCAAGTACCAGAAGCTGAAGGGTTATTTCCCTTGTCTATACTCGCAACAACGTAGTCTGTTTGGGACCGAAAGCATGGCCCAAACAGGGTGTGAGACTAAAATCCTAGTAGGAAACCACCTGAAGATCTATGCCTAACAGTTAGTGAGTATATGGTAGGTAATAGTATAGTAAGCAGTAAACTATAACAGTAAACAACATGCAGTAAACAATAAGCAGTAACAAGATGGTATACAATAGTAATCAATCCACAGAACAAGAGAAGCAGAGAAGCAAACAACTAACCACAACAGGAACCCCTCTGGGAAGTACTCGTAGCCAAAACCTATGGTCCTATCCAAGAAGTACCAACAACCCTCTGGGCAGTGCACTCAGCCTAACCCATCTGGTTTGGTAATACTAAATTATAATACTCTCTGGGGAATCTCTCTCGGTAAATTCCCCTTATAGTCTAGGGTAGTCAGGGAATCTCTGAGGAAGATCACATAGCCTAACCCTCTTATAGTCCCAAGGTATAGAAACTTTCTGATGAATCTCACTCAGTCAATTCCTCCTATAGTCACCAGTCTATCACACACTCTCTAATGAAGCTCACTCAGTAAATTCCTTCTCTATCCTAGAAAGGTTTTAAAGAAATTAAAACAAAGTAAAGACTCTCTGAGGAAGCTCACTCGGTCTACCCTCCTATAGTCTATAATATCCAAGACTCTCTGGAAAGATCACTTGGTCTATCCCCTGTAGTCTATAATGTCCAAGACTCTCTGAGGAATCTCACTCAGTATACCATCCTATAGTCTATAATATCCAATACTCTCTGGTAATCTCACTTAATATCTCCCTTATAGTCTATAGCACCAGGTTCTCATGGTCCCGTGCCCCTCAGTGCATAATAATGCTATAAGGCCAAAGTACACCTATGGAGCTACATGGAAAACCACTTTACAACAAAACAAGCATGTCTGGAATATCATTCCATACTACAGTCACACAACATGGAATATAGTTATAACGGACAAAGGCTAACAATACCCAATAGTTTTAACAAGAACAAGGCATGGAAAAAACATCCAATAATAGCAATTATCCAGAAACATGTCAAATTACCTCTACACAAGCATACACGCATAGTAGGAAAATAACAGAAGAAAAATAGTAAACACGCAATACCCTATTCATGGGTATTTGTTGAATTTGCACATAAAACTCAAAGAAATTAAACGGTAATGAACAAACCACCTTCCTTGAATCTTGGATATCAATACACTAGAACCACGAGACTTGATTCTGCATAGAACGTCGTAGATCTACGAAAATGCACAAAACATTCAACCCACGATATCTTTAGAAAGAAGGAGAATCATGGAATGAGACTCAAGAAGAGAAAAGAGATCACCATTGTGGTTCTAATGCAATCGAAAATGGTTGATTTGGAAAACAGAAGGAGGCTCTGGGGCTCGGAGGATGTTTGCGGCTATACGGGCACTCTCGGTCAAAGAAACTGGAGAAGAAGGTGTTTCTGTCAATTAGGCATGACCCCAGTCCGTTTAATGAAAAAAAGAAACTACACGGCGTGTACTTCTGGGGTACATGGTGTGTACTTGGCCTTTTTCGTACTATGCTTTAAGTGGACTCCACAACTCTGCTACACACCGAGTGCGTGGCCCGGACATGACCAGAACACGTCCTTGCATTGCATCAAAGTACATAGTGTGTATTTATAAAGTTCACAGTGTGCACTTTAAAAATTTCAATATTATCCACTTTTCACAAAAATGACCTGAAAAGGAAAAACATACCTGAAATAAAGATCTGGGTTCTTACAAACTTCCCTCATTAAAGAAATTCTTCCCCGAATTTCGCTAGCGTGGTATAGAAGAAGAAACCCCGATGTGCTCCGGCCACTACGATCGTACCTCGGCCTCCCTCTCCTAGGTCTCATTTTGTACTCGCCTGTGCTGCCATAGCACCCATACCAGAGGAACAGACCGGCCATGGAGAACCTTCATACTATGATCAACAATCTGGATGGGATGCTCCTCAAATGATGCATCTACTTCAAGCTCAAAATCCATGGGTTGAAAGACATGAGATGGGTCTGAAAAGTAATGTCGGAGCTGAGAGATGTCGAAGACGTCGTGCATATCCCGATACCTCTAAGGTAACTGCAACCGATATGCAACTGGCCCAACTCTCTCCAACACCTCAAACAGCCTGATGTACTATGGTAAAAGCTTACCTTGTCTCTGAATCCTCTTGTGTCCCAACCTTGGTGCGACATGCAGGAAAACCTAATCCCTGACCTCGAACTCCAGAGGTCATCTCCGCTGATCAGCTTAAGTCCTCCGTCGAGACTGTGCTATAGCCATCCTCCTCCGAATCAACTCTATCTGCTCTGAGGTCTCCTGAACAAGATGAGGTCCCAGAAAACTGCCTCTCCTGCCTCCATCCAGCACAAGGGTGATCGACATAGCCAATCGTACAAAGCCTCGTAAGGCGCCATCTGAATAGTCGCCTGAAAACTATTGATATAGGAAAACTCCACAAGAGTAATTTGATTCTCCCATGAACTGCCAAAGTCTATAATGCAAGATCAGAGCATATCCTCAAGCACCTGGATCGTACGCTCGGAATGGCCATCGGTCTGGGGATGGTATGATGTACTCAAATGTAAATGTGTACCCAAAGCCTTCTGAATCCCCTGCTAGAACCGAGAAGTAAAACGTGCATCCCTGTATGAAACAATGTAGTGTGGAACTCCATTCAGATGTACAATCTCTCGTATGTACAACCACCCTAGCTCATCAACACTGATGGTCTATTTGATCAGAAAGAAGTGAGCAATGATTTTTAGCCTATAGACAACAAACCAAAAAAATCACTCCCTCGGGGTGACCTCGGTAACCGAGTCACGAAGTCCATCACGATGTCGTTCCACTTACACTCGGGAATGGGTAACTGCTGTAAAATCTCAGCCGGTCGCTGATGCTCCACTTTCACCTACTGACTAGTAGAACATCTAATGATGAACCCAGAAACATCTCTCTTCTTACCTGGCCACTGGTACTAGCGGTGTAGATCACGATACATCTTGTTGATGCAATGATGAACTGCCCAAACTGAAGAATGAAAATACCGCATCAGTTCCTTGCGTATGTCTACTGGAACCCATACGCATCCCTGGAAATGCAAGATCTCATACTCCCCCACTTCCCATCCATGAAGAGGGTCTTCTAATGACACACTCCCCCATAGGACTTGGCCTTCTGAGTCTGATAGCTGACTTATCCTTACCTGATCAAGAAGGGTAGAGGTAATAGCTACAGAAGAAAGAAAAGTCTACCACTATTTTTCATGAACCTCCAAATGTATCTCAAAAAACATATCCATAAGTTGCCACTCACTACTGGCCTCCTAAACTGCCTGAATCTGAGTTATCCTGCTTGACGCATCAGCCACTGCATTGCCCCTTCTCGGCGTGTAGGCAAGTTCATTATCGAAGGACTGAAGATACTAGACCCACCTTAACTGCCTCAGATTCTGATCTCGATATGTGAATATGTACATGAGACTCTTGTGGTCGGTGAAACCCACAAAGTGCTCTCCCAGAAGGTATTGTCTCCAATAACGTAAGGAATAGACAATAGCTTCCAACTCCAGATCGTGCGTCAGGTAATTCATCATGTGTGGCCTCAATTGGAGAGACCCGTACGCAAAGACTCCATCACCGTACATAAGAACAACACCCAATCTGACACATAAAAGAATCACAGTATACTGTAGATCTCTTTCCCAACAATATAAAAACTAATATCGGTGCTGACGTCAATCTCCCCTTTAGCTTCTGAAAGGCTGACTCACATGAATCTGACCATAAGAACTTCGCACCCATTTTTGTCAGACCTGTCAGCGGTGCTGCAAGGAGTTAAAATCCTTGTATGAAACACATGTAATATCCATCCAGCCCTATAAAACTCCGCACCTCAATGAAATTCTTCAGCTTCTCCCAGGAAACTATAGCTCTCACTTTCTCTGGGTCTACTGATACTCCTGTCTCTAAGATAACATGAACCAAGAAGGGAATCTGATCCATCCAAAAGTGGCATTTCGAGAGCATATCATATAAATGATGCTCTCTCAGTGTACTCATAACAATCTCAAGATGGGTATCATGGTCGTGTCTAGTGTGATAGTACACTAAGATGTCATCTATGAAAACCACCATGAAGGAATCCAAGTAAGGATGGAACACTTGGTTCATCAGTTCCATAAAAACTGTTGGCGCATTCATCAGAACAAAAGGCATGACCGTACAGTCCTATAGACCATACTTTCTATTGAAGGCTGTAAGAGGTATATCTGATGGTCTAACGCGCAACTGATGATAACCATACCTCAAATCAATCTTCAAGAACACCCAGTCTCCTCGAAGCTGATCAAAGAGGTCATCGATCCTCAGCAAAGGATGTCAGTTCTTGACCGTCAACTGGTTTAACTTCCGATAATCCACAAAAAGCCTAAGGGCGTCGTCTGCCTTTTTCGCAAACAGGATAGGAGAACCCCGAGGAGAAGTACTAGGTCGGATGAATCCATTTTCCTAAAAATCCTCCAACTGCTTATTGAGCTATTGCAACTCACGTGTAGCCATCCTATAAGGATGAATGGACACCAGTGACGCTCCTGAAACGAGCTCAATTGAGATGTCTACCTCATGCTCCAGGGAAAAACCATAAAAGTCCTCTGGAAAGACATCGCTGAAATGATCCACCATCAGAGGAAAGTATAACTTCAAATTCCATTGGTCATCCAGATAAAGGCAGGCAATCTGTGCTATAACTCCCCCTAGTCCATGATGCTTTGTTCCTGCTCTACCTTCCTAGACATCCCACTCGCCTCATTGAAGAAATGATCCGGTGTCTGGTGATAGGAAACTCACCATGCGACGATAGCAATCTACAACTGCCAAAAGGGAACTAACCAGTCCATACCGAGAATGATATCATAGCATGTCATATACAGGACATAGAGGTCCCATAAGAAGTGACACCCTGCAACCTCAAGAGGGCACTCTTTGAACTAACGTATGCTATATGTCCTCGTTCCCAATGGTGTATCAAGAGTCAACATGTCAGCAGACAAAAAGATATAGAGCCCAATGCTCTCCACAATAGCAATATAGATAAAGTTATGAGAAGCACCAGTATTGAAAAGAGCTAAATATAAAACAAAGGATACTAAGATCATACCTCGAACTGTAGAAGGTTCGGGATCCTACTCCAGATAGGTCTGCTCCAAGGCGAATGTCTGGCCTGTACCGTGGCCCTACACCCCTGGCTGACCACTCTGAGTTGATCCACTTTGCTGTCGCTAGTAAACTGGTGACTGAACACCATGGCCACGACCTCCACATCGGCCCGAATGGTCAGAAGAACTCCAGATCCCAGACTGGTGAGAAACTAGCGATGCATCACCTGAACGTGGTGTCATAGGAGAACCCCTACCACCGGGTGTAGGCGAGAAGACCTGATAAAAACACTGAGGATGGACCATCTTACCGCATGATCGGAAATCCATAGGGTATCTCTGAAAATGAGGCCTAGTATTCCCACTCCTACTGCATTGGTAGCATACTACCTAGCTACCCGAAGATACATTTCACCTACCCTCCTCTCCTCGAGCAGACTCCCTACGGCACTTCCTACTATCAGTAGGAGGAACACTGACTCTGGATGTCGAAACACCCTAGATAATTTATCCATTATCTCTTAGATTGCGCTAAGTGATCTGCGCTAGGTTAGCGATAGATGATATCGAAGTCAACCTAAAGATATTCACCTGGGAAAGGATATGCTGCCTGAGACTATCCTCAAACTTCCTAGCAAGGAACAACTCATATCCTGCTGGAATCGGCGTGAAGCACTTCAGTTCAGTAAAACGAGACGAGTACTCCATAATAGAAAGAGTACCCTACTCGAGACTCATAAACTCCTAGGCTCAGTTGTCCCTCAAGGTCTCAGGACAATATTAATCGTAGAAGATTCTGCGAAACTCATCCCAAGTCATACTCTGATGGTGCCCTGATTGTGAGATCACCTCCCATCACATCTTGGTGGTGTCTTGAAGCATATAAGAAGCTGGCTTTACCCTTTTATCTGGAGGTATATCTAGGTGTTCGAAGAACGTTAGCATGGCCTATATCCACGACTCTGCAGCATGGGGTCCTCTATCCCCTAAGAAAGTAGGAGGATGCTACTGCTGGAAAACCCGCATCAACTCAGCCATCGACGGGGCAGGAGGTGGTGCTCTCTGAAAGGTCTGCATCATCCTCAGGAAGCCCCCCTGAACTGTGCATCAGATCCTGCAATGGGTATAACTGCTGGTGCCACAACTGGCACAGTAGGAGGATCTGCAGAAGGTACCTAATCGGCCATATCCGGTGTCTGATCACCATCTAGCAGCTAACGTACAACTGGAAGACATCTCGGAGGAATAAATCTGAATGATCAAAATGACACCTTTGATCAGGATTATCAAATACAGATAACACAAGAGTACAAAATGGTAAAAGGAGAGATAAATAGTCAAGTTTTACGAAACATGACTACACAGTGTGTATAAAATTACATGGCTTGTTCCTAAAAGACATTCACATGGGCATGTACTTCTGCCAAAACTGGTCATGTAACACCCCTAACTACATGGCGTGAGGTCCCCACACACAGTGTGTACTTTAACTCCATTCCCCTACCCGAGACTCTTTACACTGCTAACCCACATGGTCCCCTTGACCCTAAACAACACGGCGTGTTCACGAAGGACATTGAGTGTACTAGAAAATGTTTTGGTGACCGATGTTGTTAGTCACATAGCTGGATACATGGCTGAACCTTACACGACATGTTCCAAACAAACACGAAGTGTCTAGGAGAAGAGGGCATTGACTCGTATTGTTCATGACACGTCCAGGTACTTAGAACAAGACTACACGGCATGTAACGACTGTACACGACATTTTTATGAATTCTTTTTCACCACCCAGTGTTTCTGCTCACATAGTCAATGAAACGGTTTAAAACTACATAGTGTGTAGTAATGTACACGCTGTGTACTCTGGGTTTTTCCAGGAAGTAGCTCAAAAAATGCACCAAAGCCTAGAAAACACTGAAAAACGAACATGGAGGTGCCAAACTCCGATCCGTGAGGGCCCATACTCCCCATGAATCAAATATTGGCATCCCTTACATCTCATATACAAGGGAAAAAAGTCAATGATCCACCAAGTTCCAATTCATGAAGACACATAACACCTCAATAACCAAAATTTGGCATTAATATAAGCAAGGTACAATAAAAACAATTTCTCTATAAAACTGTAGGAATTCTATCAAATCATCTATCACAACAGCATGCATAATCTACACAACGTCTATCACAACAACATGCAATCGCTAATGCAGCTTAGATGGCATGGAAAGAATGCATGGCATGTGATTTCTAACAAGTTCCTATATGATGCATGAGATGAAATACCCTCATCTCATCGAGGTTTGACAGAAATAGAACTACAATAGAACAACAATAAAAACACAAGGCATGTGAATCCCTCTATGTGAAATCATATCAATCGTAAAATCAAAAAACCAGAAAACTGAAGAAAAAAACAAGGTAGATTGGATTTTCCCTGTACACAGGTTAGCTACTCCCGGGCACAGCTTATAACAAAGTATTGAATCTGTTCTATCCCTGCCTAAAGGATCCAAAGAGTATATCAAGGGAAAAGAATTCATCTGATACCACTTTGTAACGTCCCAGTTCTGGAAGCCTCCCAGAGACGCCCTGTACACAGCTGGTCACATGGACTCAAGCGCATTTACCCAAACGCCAAAGGCTGCCGACTAGCAGCGAGGGCCTCTAGTGTGATAGTGGGGAAACTATGCCCTCATTGGCAGAGTACACAACAAAAGTAAACAAAGAAAACAATAGCAGAAGCAGTAAATATCCAACAACAATAAACAACAGAAGACTAAAGTAATAAACAATTGGAGCACACATGTCTATATGAAATGATGCAAAAAAAATATGTCTAGGAAAACATCCAAACAAGTCACAATGTTGAATATAGTACTAAACCTAAGTACAAAAGAAAAACGAATAAGAAACTCCTCAGCATCGCAAGACTCGGATTGGTCCCATGGTCTCTGACCCCAAAGTAATCATGTACCAGAAGTTGAAGGGTACTTTCCCTTGTCTATACCTACAACAATATAGTCTATTTGGGCCCAAAATCATGGTACAAATAGAGTGTGAGACTAAAATCCAAGTAGGAAACCACCCGAAGATCTGTTCCTAATAGTAAGTGAGTATATGGAAGGTAATAGTACAGTAAGTAGTAAACAATAATAGTAAACACCAGGCGGTAAACAGTAAGTAGTAACAGGATGGTATATAATAGTAATCAATCCATAGAACAATATGCTGCAGATATGCAAGAAACTAACCACAAGAGGAACCCCTTTGGGAAGTACTCGTAGCCAACCGCTTTGGTCATATCCAAGAAATACCAACAACCCTCTGGGCAGTGCATTCAGCCTAACCCCTCTAGTTTAGTCATAAAAAATTATAAGACTCTCTGGAGAAGCTCACTCGGTCAATTCCCCTTATAGTCTAGGGTAGTCAGGGACTCTCTGAGGAAGATCACATGGTCAAACCCTCGTATAGCCCCAAGGTATAGAAACTCTCTGAGGAAGATCACTCAGTAAATTCCTCCTATAGTCTTTGGTCTATCACAAACTCTCTAATAAAGCTCAGTCAGTAAATTCCTTCTCTATCCTAGAAAGGTTTTAATGAAATTAAAAAAAGTAAATACTCTCAAAGGAAGCTCACTCGGTCTACCCTCCTGTAGAATATAATATCCAAGGCTCTCTAGGAAGCTCACTCGGTCCATCCCTTGTAGTCTATAATGTCCAAGACTCTTTGAGGAAGATCACTCGTTCTACAATCCTATAGTCTATTATATCCAAGACTCTCTGGAAATCTCACTCAAACTATCCCTTATAATCTATATCACCATGTTCTCACGGTCCCGTTTCAGTCAGTGCATAATAATTCTATAAGGCCAAAGTACACTTATGAAGCTACTTGGCTAACTAGTATACAACAAAACAAGCATGTCAGGAATATCATTACATCCTACAGTCACAAGGCATGGAAAACAGCTATAACAGCCAAAGGCTAACAATACCCAAAGGTCGTAACTAGAACAAGGCATGGGAAAAACATCTAAGCATATAAATTATTCAAAAACATGATCAAATTACCTCTAAACAAGCATACAAGCATGGAAGGAAAACAACAGGGGAAAAACAGTAAACACGCAATACCCTGTTCATGGGTATTGGTGGAATTTTCACATAAAACTTAAAGGCTTTGAACGGTAAGGCACAAACCAACTACTTTTATTCTAAGAGATCAATATACTAGAACCAAGAGACTTTATTTCCTTGGAATGTCGTAGATCTACGAAAACGCACAAAACGTTCCACCCATGATATCTTGATAAAGAAGAAGAATCATGGACTGAGACTCAAGAAGAAATAAGAGCTCACCGTTGTGGTTCCAACGCAATCGATGGCGGTCGATTCGGCAAATAGATGGAGACTCGTGGGCTCTGAGGATTTTTACGGCCGTAAGGGCACTCTCTGTCGAAGAACCTGGAGAAGAAGGTGTTTCTATCGATTCGGCATGACCCTGATCTATTTAATGAAAAAAAGAAACTACATGGTGTGTACTTCTAGGTTACACGGTGTGTACTTGGCTTTTCTGTACTCCGCTTAAAGCACCCTCCACATCGCCCCTACACACCATGTGTGTGGCCCGGACACGGCCATCACATTGCCTTGCGCTACATCAAAGTACACGGCATGTACTTATAAAGTACCGGACGTGTACTTTGAAAATTTCCAGATTTTCCTCTTTTCTAAAAAATGACCAGAAAAGGAAAAACATATCTGAAACGAAGATTCGGGTTCTTACACAATCCCACCATTTGAGTCGTAAGAGATTAAATTATCTCAATAAAAAAATAATGGTTTTATTTTATAATACAACATATGGGTGGGAATAGTTTATGACTCTTATCATAATCACTATATTATTTTCTATGACTACAAATTGTCATAATTTATCTAGGGATATGTTACCTATTTGGAAGGGTCTTTCTTCCCTAGTGAAGTAAATTTCTAATAGTCAATCTTTGTTAGGGTCATGTAGGATGATTTATTTTATCTATTTTGGGTTTTAGGTCTTGACTCTTCCCTTTCTATTAGAACAAACTATTATTATAGAATAGGTATACCTATTCAAGGCATTTTGGTTTTAGTATGACAGTTTCAATCAATGAGAGTTTTTATTCTGAGTAATTCAAAACTAATTCACATAAAAAATTCAAACAAGGCTTCAAACTGAAAAATAAATTACTCGGCATAATGATACATGAATTATTCATGTGGAGGGTGGGATGTTGATGTAGATACATCTATATATTTTTCCTTAGTTGATGCTCATTGAGTGGTCGATAATTGAATGATCTAAAGATGTCCCAAATAATGGGTCTATCATTCACTTAATGTTAAAACATCCTTCTTCATACATTGGTGTATATCATATTATAAATATATGACTCTCAATCATGTATCTTTTTATTCATGTCATGATCTGAATTATTCATAGGGTCTATAATGAAAATATCAACTAACAAATATATTTTGGTATGGATGAAATCCTAATTTATGGTGTATTAGTAAGGGGATTTGTCTACTTATGATTACCCTTTGAGTTATATGTCTTTAAATTCCATTAACATCACCTTACTATAATATTTTGTGGACTTCTAACCTCATTGAGGTTTCAAACTCCTCGCCAACCTAGTTCCCATGCTGAGATTAAGGGGATAATCATTCATTGAATATGATCCTTAGATAATATCTTGATATTTCCACTAAAAATAGACCCTGATAATGTAGATGATTTATAGAATCCTAGTAGAGTCAAACACAAAAAATCTTCTTCTGATGATAATGGCATCTTGAAGAAGACTATCATTTTTAGTGGAGGGGGAGGTAAAAATACCTCTATCACTATATAAATGTCCGGATTATACACTCATATGGTTATCATTACACGCTTTAATATTATTTTATGGTTAATCATGTTTCAATATAGGTAAAAATACTATATCCCTATGGGAGGGTTCTTCCCATGTGTTTCCAATGATACCTTTACTGCATCCTTCTTCATAATTTGGTCATGCACCAAGTCACGGGTGGGCTATAACATTCTTTATATATTCTATTAATCTGTGGTTTTAGTCATTAAAATTTGTGAAACCTTTTAAAATACATTCATTTCAAAAAGATATGTTGTACTTCACATTTTTAATAACTTGATGAAAGAGTTTTATAATATCTATCTTCTTATATGTTTACATTTTTAGAGCTGTTGGGGAGGTATGGTTTCATTGTACTAGAAAAGTAGTACATTCGAATATGGGAACTATGAACTAGCTTACGAAAAAAACATTATAATACTTCATTCCTAAAAAAACTCATTAGTATTTATGTTATGTAATATTTGGAGATCCACATTCTCCCCAATCACTAATGTGGATATTGGAAATGGTTTCCTGAATTATTTTATGGTGTTTATTTAAATAATAATAATTTTTTGATGTAGTCATGTTACATTCCCAATTAATGGTTTTGATACTCATAATGCGTGGATAAATAGATATGAAACCACTTATCATACCACACCTTGAGGTGATTTGTGTATATTTTGTAGGGAGTGATGGTGGACATAAAGTTATTAAAATTTAATGAAATGTTTCAAATGCTCTGACATATATATACCTCTACCATGGTCTTTGTAATGTTATAAAGATTTTTTAAATTTCCTAGAACATGATCAATATCTTATCCTCATCCAATTAACTCTACATAATATATTAATTCTCCACATCATCCATGTTAGGCTCTTCATCCTACTATGACAAAAATGATCATCTTCCAAGTGTTTCATTACGGGTGGTAAAACATTTTGAATATCTTAAACCAAAACCATTGTAATAAAAACTATGAGAGGAATTTATAATGATTATAACTTAATTTTTTTATGCTGATTGGGGTAAAATAATTCTTATTTATGGTGGAGCACATTGTCTATCTAAAATTAGATATTAAAATGCTTCTCATTATTAAGGAATCAATGGAACCAATGAAACATGGGAATGGACTTTGGTCTGAATATATATATTATTGTGAGGATGACCATAACACAAATCACAATGTTATGAACGTCCATGGTTATTGTATTTAATATTACTATGATTGGGGCCTCCAATTTTTTTAAAATATTTTATCAGAGTGGATTCCTATGAAATATACACCATGTGATAGACCTAAATAATTACTATATTTGATTAAAATGGAAGATGACCTTTATAGTTACTATTTTTTTATTATAAAACATTTAAAATACCTACATTTTAATTATTTATATATAAGTACCAGGACTTAAAATATATATATTATACTGAATATAAACAATAATTCACATTATTACTCCCAAGCATCAATTCATATTAATTTTCTAGAGGATTTGGAAAAAATATTACAAATTATACATTATAAGTGGAAAATTCAATATAGTATCCAATTTTCCACCAATGAAATAAAAATTAATATTAAACTAGTTTTACTTCCACGGTATGTCTTTTCAATTTTCTCATTGATCTCATCCATGTCCTTACACTTCCTTAATAAACCAGAAATTTATTTCAAAACAAGGGATGGGCCAAATATATCAACTAGTGTCATAAAATAGAGGAAATATGTTAGTCTAGTGAAAAAAATAAATACCCATGAAATATTTACCATTATCTTAATTTTCATCATGAAACTGAACTAATTCATTTTATATGAAAACAAACACACATCTGACATAGAGGAAATCATTACAACCCATAGTAATCCTAATAAAACCCCTACAAAAACACAGAGAATCACATTCATAATACCATTTCAAAAACCTCTTAAAATTTAATTACCATACATCCAACATCCAATATAATCACTACCCAATATATTGAATAGCTATAGTTGGGCTCTCCATTTGTATTACCTATATCAGGCTCACCAATGATCCATAATGTGGATTAACCCTTCACATATTCTATATTGGGATCCAACATTATCTATAATGGATTTCAACCCACCATATAAATAGAATATAAAATGTGGTAAAATTCCATCTCTGGGGTAACCAATGCATTGGTGATCATAACAAAACCACCCATCCCTAGTTTATCATGGAACTAACCATCATTGAGTTATCATGTAACCAGCCGTCATTGGTTTCTCACACAACAACAAATCAATGGTTTATCAGGGAACTAACCACCATTGTATTATCACATATCAACCATCATAATTTTTTTTGAAGAACTATAACATAAACATAAACAATGAATGATTTCAAAAATATAGTCATTGATAAAATTAAACATTTCACTTTAAAATAATACATTCCGAAAAAATGTTCACGTACAACAGAAAAATATTTCATTGAATATAACAATATCAACATGTACGTTATGATTCAAAATATAAATGTGACTTTAAAGGGTAAATTTGGATAATTTCGTATATGTAATGAAAAATAATCTTAATGAAAATTGAACTACAAAAGAGAATTTCTAAAATAATATCGCTTGAAAATATCATATCATTGAAGTTATTATTAACAAAATGAATAAATTAGGGTTAAAATATTTAAATCCACTTTTAAAAAGTGTATATAAAACATAAAAAAAATAAAAATTAATTTCAAATATAATAATTTAAATACACTATCAATGATTTCAATTTTTAACCTTATTAAAGTAAATTGGGATGAGAATTCCCTTACATTTTACAATCAGTTGAGTAGTATACACCATAAAAGTATGAATTATCAAATAAAACAATGAATATCATGAATAAAATGTGAATCATGATATTAAATATAAAATGTAAGTACATTCACCACAGAAATTAAATAATTTATGAAGAAGGAAAACATCTCATAGATGTGAAATTGAGACGAGAAACCCTTACCTCACGCTTCCCTTTAGTTCAAGTACAAAAAAATATTTTATAAAAGATTTAAGAATGTTGTTAACACATTAAATATCTATATTCATATTTATAATACCTTATATAAATATTTTACAACATCGTATAACTCTTTAATTAATAAAATTTCATTATCTACATTGTTTTGAGAGTGTTCAAGTCGTGGGGTCATTGTTTATTCACTTGTGAATAATTATAGATGTTCTCATAAATGAAATTAAAACTATAGAAACAAATTGGAATGGTATTATTGAAATTTTATAATTTATAATAGTTCCATATATCATTTTAATTTCATACATGAGTATGATTCACTTTTTTAAAATGTTAATGATAAATATGTAGTTTATTTAAGTGGTTTTCTTAAACATCATGTGTTAGTTTAATTTTATTATATTTTATATGTATATATTAGTTATAAACCATAAAATTGGTTATAATATATGAAATAAAATATTATTTAACTTGAATAATATTTTTATTAACAACTTTGATGTTTTTAATATAAAATGAACAAAATCAATATTCATGAAGGTGATTAATCAACATTATTTGGATGATTTTTTTGTTTTATTGTATAAGCGGATATAATAAAAGGGATAGATATAATATATTCCATTAGAATTAATTTTTTTTATTATATATATATTATTTTATTTTTTACTATTCCATTATGGATTATGGAGGTTAGTGTAATGTAGAAAAATAAAGGAAAAAAGAGTTGCGGTTTGAGAAAATTACCTCTTGAATATAACCTCTTTGAAGGACCTCTTAAACACAATGGAATTGATATTTCAGTTAGACATGAAAAACATGGACATGGGTAGAGTTTATAGTAGTGTATTTTTCATGTACTATTAGAGCATAATGGATTTTGAGTATAAAGGGGGTGGTGAGTGCTGGTATTTATACATGACGATGGGTGGTTTAAAGTGATTAAATAATGTTTTTTATAATTAATGCCAACCAAATTGTGGTGGTATTAATTAAAAAGATTATATTGATTATTAATATTTTATATTATTTTTATGATATATAAATGAATCAAAAACTATATAAATATATTGTTTTTAGTTATTTTATTATATGACCTTTTAACTGTAACATATTCCATTATTTTACCCATACTATATAAAACCTTTTTCCTTCCATGGTATTGCTTTTATTCATAAAAATAAAAATAAAAATAAAACATAATTTGTAACTTGTAATAAAAAGAATGGAATCCATTTTATAAAATTCAATTCACCCATTAATTAAAATTAGATTTATGATCAATCTCATATATGAGAGGATAATGGGGGGTTTTAAAGTCAAAATTTCCAAAAGTTTGAAATGTTTTTATATCCAATTTCAACATGAAAATGATTCAAATTACCAAAATTAGATTAATATATTTATAATTTATATAAGTTTACATTGAAGCTAATTTATAATATAATTTATCATTATAAACATTTTAGATGTATTGTCAGTTTTTAATTAGAATCCATTATTTTCCAGTATTCATAAAAAATGAAACTTATCAGAAAAATTGATTATTTTCACACTAAGATAATTTTGAATTTATTATTTCAAAAATGATTTTTATTTTATCATATAAAATTTATTAATGTTATTAAATTTATATTTAATGAATGTTCTCTATCAGACAGAGAAAAAAAATCTTTATGAAAAAAAATTATGGCTTTCTAAAAATAAAATTGGTGGTATTCTTATCGTAAAACTATCAAAAGTATTGGATGAATTTAGAAATATATTATTGAATATATATCTACAAAATTGAATTGTTATATTTTAACAATAGTGTATTATTATGATTAAATGAATTTTCAGCATAAAAATAGTTTTTCATAAAAAAAATACAACCTTTATATTCAATTTCTTTTTATTTTAATTTATTATTAATTGGTTAACAATGAATTCATTTTCAAAAAATGATTAAACTATACAATTATAATTTATTTAAAATCATTTATTCCTACCATTATAATGGTTATGTAAGGGCTGTAACATTTAAATAATAATATTTATTCTCTTATTTAAGATCTATGCGGCATATCTTGTATGATAGTGAACATAGTGTTTTATTTTAAACCTCCTCAATTCCAATAAAAAGGTTATAAATGTGAAATTAAAATAAAATTATTTAGTCATTTGTATGGTTGATTTGGTGAAAATATAGATAATTTTTCATTTTATAATAACGAGATGTTACATTATCCTCCAATTTAAAAAATTAGGTCCTCAGAATGTGAACTCAGGATCAAAATACAAGGTTTTTTATTTTTTTTAAAATACTTTTTTTGAAATCTCATATCATAAAAAGGATAAATAAATATTCCCTTCTTAAAAGGGAAAATTAATGTATAGAGGTCACATTCTAGATTTACATGTGATAAAACATGGATATAGAAGAGAAGAAGCTAATGCCTAAGGAATGATAGAGAGTAATGGAGAACATGGTCATGAGAAAGCTTACCATCCCAAAACCGTAAGCCTATGATGGATGAAACTTCCATCAATTTATTGATAAGAATCATATTAAAATAGTGTTTTTTTTAAATTACTTTTTTTAGTTGAGTAATAATTTTCTTACCTTGATATAGAACATCAGTAAATATAATTACATGAAAAGTACGATTTCATCATTGTCCTTTGTTAAAATTATGAGTATTCAAGATAACTTTTTCATATATGAAGAATCTAAATCATCATATAGGGATAAAAATCCATAAAATTATAACTATTTATCCCTCTTGTCTTTAGTCATTAACCATAAACCAAAATGGTTTGTATAGAATAATGTAATTTTCAAAAGAGAATAAAAAATTAAATCATGAAAAACTACTTTAATATAAAATATCTTAAGAGTAATCCCCAAAGGTCCAAATAGTTAATTCAGAATATTATACACTAAAATTGAAACCCAAAAATCAAAAGTATATGATCATATGGTATTCTAGGTTAATTTTAATATTTATCTTCAAGTAATATCATTCAATAAAAAATACTCATAGAAAATGTAATCACCCCAATCACATAACCATTAAGATATAATAATCATTTAAATAAAGACTATAAATAATAAATATTTTAAAAATATAATTCATCAATTCTATCAAAAATAAAATACCATTGTATTCTGTCTAACTTAATCAAATAACGTTCCCAAAATAGTGAATGACTATTGAATTTACATTAATCACATAATCTCAAAATAAAATTCCAATCCCATGGTTATCTATTCGATAAAATATATATCCCAAATAGGAACAAAACATTAACCTTAATATACTAACAAATACGTCATGTTGGTCAGTGGTCGGTGATACACCCTTGTTTTATTTGACTGGAGGTTCGATCCTTACAACCATTCCAGATGAGAAAAGTTATCGCATAGTCATATTGATTGACTTTTCTAAATATATATGAATATAGTACTAATAAAATTTAAAAAAATTTAAGAAACATCCTAAAAAGAGCCTAAATATAATGAATATTCATTGAATTTTTTATCATTAAAGGATATCTCAAGAATTTAATTTTTCATAAAAAAAACTAAGGACCCATAGTTACCTCAAAATTCAAGATTACATAAACTATAAAGGTTATCCATACTATTGGGTTAGAAAGGGTAATGGAATATAATCTTGAGGGGCTGAATAGACAATATTTAATTTTTTTTAATGAAATAATTTATTAAATAAAATAATTATCAATGTTAATTATTAAAGATAAATAACAGTAGAAAATGAAAATAACACATGGATATTTTTACATTAGTTTTTTTTTCAATGTGGACATACTATACTCTTATACCTCTCTAGTCGATGTGAGATACATGGGAACTAAAATTATTTTTATGTAGGAATTGTAACATAATTAAAAAATGATCCTTTTTTAGTATAGGGATAACAATGACACTGAATTTTATATGGAAAGTCACAAACCAAACAAACTGACATTACATAGAGGGATTTACAACCTGAATAGTCATGATGTCAGATATAGGGAGTCAAAACCCACAGATCCATACATTAATATCTATGAGTCACAACTCAGGGAAAAAAATAAAAAATAATGATTTTGGATGTAAAAGAATAAACAAAAAAAAGATAGTTCATCGTATAGTTGGGAAATAGGGTTACAGAATCTGAAACCATACAAGATAAGATAAATAATGAATTCATTAGTACTTGTTTATGATATTTGTATTAGCACGTCTCATCAGAGCAGTAGAATTCAATGGAGAATAAATTAAGCCCTTGAGAGTTCTTTCAGTTGATGAAACAATGTGGCGTATAATTTTACAAGTTAATAGAAGGTTAAATGTTCATAGCAATTTCTCTTTGAAAAAATAGAGTATCTGATATGTAAATCAGTGTCTCTTATTTTACTTCAAGATGGATATATATTTTCATATAGAGAATAAATATCCAGTTGAAATAGATCTTTACTTCATTCCGATATTCGGAAATAAATAATTTCAAGATATTTCATTAATATATCCATAAAAATAAAATCACCATTAGATTTTTATTTCTTTAGAACAAATTAAAAAAATATAATAATTTAAAATTATTTGAATAACTCTTCCAATAATATCACAAGAAAATAATAACATTGAATTATTTTAAACCACTCATTTGAATCCATTCCAACATATTTAAACAAATTCAAATTATTTCATAAAAACATCCATCACAATCTGAAAGTAAATTGAAATATTTGAATTTAATTTATCTTTTGACCTCCAACATTATTGAAAACATTCATTAGAAAAATTTATTGTTTTTTCACTATGAAAATTAAACTGAAATCATAAAATTATCTTTGATCAAAATCCTAATATTTAATGTGAATTTATCCAGCAGAAATACCTATAAAGATAATCCATATAAATACGTAGTAGATCAATGTTGAGAAAAAAATCACAAAGAGGCACCAGTAACGTATTGTAAACATAGTAGGGTACATGAAAGTAGAGTACATTAATGATGGTTCACCAAAAGTTGCATATAGTTAATTAAAAAAGTAACATATGATTCATTATAAAAGTTGACTAGGGTTCTTTAAAATGTAGTGTAGTGTTAATTAAAAAAATGTGGTTAGGTATTATTAATAATGGAGCATAGGGTTCAATATAAAATTAGAATATCATTCATTATATATGTAGTGTTGTAGAACAATACATTGCACTATTCTTAAAGTATAGTTCTTAAACCATAACTTGTACATTTTTTAATGTAGGGTTTCTGAACCACACTTTTCACTATTATTAATGTGGTGTTTCAGTACCATATTTCTCACTTTTATTAATGTAGGGCTTCAGAACCATACTTTTCACTATTCTGAATGTAGGGTAGCTGACCTATATAATGTAAAAAACTAGACATCAAAATTTTACAAATTTAAATGATTTTAAAGGATCTTAACAATAGATTAAGCCTTTGATCAATAAGAATTTTCTTTAGAAAATATTAATCGGTTTCAAATTAATCCATAATCTAATAAATCAGACATCTAAATATCTTAATATTTTAAAAAAAATGAAACAAAATTCTAGAAAAAACTATAACTATAAAACAACATTACATAACATTCGATAATTTATTAACCCACTAAAAATTATTTTTATGCATCAATGTAAAATAATGAAATCAAGATAAACATATTTTATTTCTAAAAAATTAAGTTTCATGTGAATCTTATTTATGTATTACTAGAATAAAATTAAATACCGAATATTTTCATAACTCATGGCTATGGAATTTCTAAAATTGTAGCAGAAACTTCATTGAATTTTACAAGAACAAGAAAATCATTTTTGATCATCCTAGTAAACTAATAATTTTTAGATAAATATATTACAGATAAATTGTGATAAGAATCAAAAAAATCCAAAAAGATTGCATTTATATATTATAAAAATATTGAGGAAAAATATAATGTAGTCTATATTAAAAAATAATAGTTGAGTCAAAAAATAATAATTGAAATGTAATCCAACCAAATAATAAACAATAAAATTATATATAATCATATGTAATCAAATAAATTAAATAAGAAAAACACAAAAATATCCCCCTTTTTGTTTTATTGCAAAACCAAAACCCTTAAACTATTTAAAATCAATTTATTTCTCCCCCTTTTTATAAATAATAAAAAAATAAAAAACCAAATCCCTCTAACCAAATGAAAAAATAAATAGCTGAAATTACAACATACAAAGATTAATATTAATTTTTTAAAATTGATTAAAGAGTATAGGATTTATAAAAAAAATATTCTAGCTAATTTGTAGAGGTTTTAAATTCTAAAACCATATCACACATGTTTAGATGATCTTGAGTAAATTGAAATCTAAGATCAATATGTCTTGTTAAATAATTTTTAAGTGGTTTTTATAAAAAGATATTTCATAAGTATTGTCAAAATAAATAAGATGTTTATCAATATAAACACATAAATCACATAAGGTTTTCTTATTACTTAAATATTGAGAACAACTACTATCATCATAGGTATATTCATATTATATAGTAGATAAAGATACATATGGTTGTTTCTTTGATGGCCAGGAAATTAATGTTTTCATGAGAAAATCACACATACTTGAAGTTCTTTTTTAGTCAATTATACATATTCTAATATAAGAGTTATAATAAGATTTTAAATCAAAACAGTTATATTTGGGGATAAAATAAACCATAATAAACACTTACTATCACATATATAATTATTGTTTTTTCTTATTTAATATGAATTTCCTTTATGATATTTTTGAAATATAGCACATAAAAAAGGAAAATCATAATAGAAATTTTATATTTAGTAAAATATTGTGTGCTACCAATAATTTGTCTATAAACAATAATATCAAAATATTTACTAGATGCTTCAATATAAAATTTTCAATTTGAACCTATATGAGTTTTGTAGATTTAATTGAATTGAGACTAAAATGCATAACTAAATCCTTAGAATATTTAGATTGATTAAAAATACTCCATATTTTCAAATAATAACTTGTTGTCCAAGATAGAACATTCACCTTCTAGTTATAATCATGTAATACTCAGAAGACATCAATGTAGAAAAATAATTACATAAAATATCACTAATTAATCCAAAAAAATTTCATCGACATGAATTTTTAAAATTAAAAGATTGCATGGAATTATTTTGATAATAAGTGAAGGTAAAAAATTCCCACTCATTGAACTAGTTTTTAACAAAAAAATCATTTCATACCAAGAATTTGGAACTTGTTTGAGATGATACAAACCATTAGATAATTTTAAAACATGATTATAAAATAATTCCTTTTCAAAACTGGGGTGTTGAAATATATAAACATCTTTAGTTATATAACCATTTAAGAATCCATTGGATATAAATTAAAAACATGAAAAAAAGAAATATCCAAATCAATTCTAATAGTCTATTTCAAGGAAATAGGTTAAAATGAATCTTCAAAGTTTGTAACATCTTCTTGAGATTATCGTTGAGAAACTTATCTGGGTTTTTTTAACAATCTATCCATATTCATCCATCATGTTTTTAAATATTAACTTATTTACAGACTCATGTTTCTCCTCAATATATTCTACTAAATTACATACCTAAATTATAACAAACTTATTTAATTCATCTTGAAAAGAAACAATCCATTTTTATCATTTAATGGATTATTAACATTAATAAGAACATAATTCAAAATTAAAGCTGAATTGGAAAAAAAAATTAAAACAAAATTTCTACTTAAAACATAGAAATCAACATTACCAATTACATATTCAATAGGTTTAACATTATTACTATTTCAATATCTTGAATTAAGTTTAGGAGTAGGATGCACCACAATTAATTTATCCTTATCCTGATGTTTTTGTTGATGAAAATTAAAATATCTAAAAACATATTAAATAACATTAGAAAAAATAATTTTGACATTTTTTCATCAAAAATAATAAGAAAAAATTATACAATAACAATATTTAATTTATTATAAACTATAAAATATTTAATATTATTATATTAGCAAAACAATTACCATCATAACTTTTGAAATTGATTTTATCTAAATTATATTTTTAATTAAAAATAAAAACCTTACAACCAAAAACTCTAAAATAACCTACATTATGTTTTTTATATATAAATAATTCAAAATGAGTTTTCTTTAATAATTATATAATAAGAATTATATTTTAAATATAACAAGAATAATAGAATCCTATGCCCATAAATATCTAGAAAATTTATATTTACTTAACATATTTATAACCACTTTAATAAGAGTTCTATTTTTCCATTATACAACACCATTTTGTTGTGTTTTTATAGGAACAAGAAATTTATTAATATAAACATTATTTTTACATAATTTTTCAAAATCTAAATTTAGAAATTAAATTATTTTATCACTATGAATAGAAATTTTCCTTCATCCTTTTCATTTTGAACTAATTTAAAATAATTATAATTCAATATAAACTGTTATTTTATAAGAATGAAAGTATACACATGTATTATAATCATTAACAATAACTGGGATACATTTCATTCCACTAATGATATAAATCTAAATGGTACCAAATAAATAAATATTGAATTACTATAGAGGTCTATTAGTACTTATTTGATTGGAGGTTGTAAATTTTTTTTGTATTTCCACCATTTCAAAGAAGTGTCCCAACGTTATGATGTTCTTTATTCAAGGAAGGTACCTGTAACACATTATCATTTTTTTGAAATCATATGTAACATTTTAAAACTGATAGGACATAAAAATCTATGAAAATGGATGATTTAATTTTGTAAAACATTTGAACACATTAAATGGTCACTAGTTAGTTCATTAAAATCAATGATATTAATATTATCTTTTCCATTAGAATAAATAATAAAGATTCATCTTAAAAACAAAAAAAAATTAAATTTAAAATTCATTCCATGAACACAAGATTGTGATATGATAATTAAATAATGATATAATCCTTTAACATATAAAACATTATAAATAATATTAGAATTTGAAATAAAAACATTATCTAAACATTTTACATTGCCTTTTTAATTTTCTCTGAATGTAAAATTTCCTCCATCACATGTGTTGAATGTTTTAAAATATTATAGTTCTCTAGTCATATGGCTAGTGAGTCTATTGTCCATGTTCCATATTTTATTCATTATACATCAATTTAATTTTTCCTAGAAAAGTAAATTACTTGAAAATTTTGGATCCCACGCTACATTGGGTCCAATGGGACCAGTTTGATAATTTTTTGGTACCCAAATAGAATTTCAACATGTATTTTTTTTTCTAATATAGATAATATATGTTAATAAATACTAGTTTTTTAAATCCTAAATATTTTTCAAATATATGTAAATAGTCAATTTTGAATTGATAATTAATTAAATTTTTTAAAATAAATGACATTTTACATACAACATATTTTACTTATAAACAAATGTGTTTTGTATATTCTTGGTAATCTACTATCATATCCAAAACCATATTTATATTTATCAGTTTGAGTTAAAGATATCATCTAATAATATTCCAAAAAACCTTGAATAAAATAATTTAAATAATTTTTAAGTCATTCAACTTCCTTTTCCAAATTTTCATTAAAATTTGGAGCCAATATAAAATTGTTTTAAACTGTGGTAGGAGAAGTAGATGTAGTGTTATTTTATATTTTCATTTTCTTTTAATATTCTTTTATTTTCATAAATAAGTTTTTCATTATTTGACTTAATATTAGTATATAAACCTACTTCTTTTAAAATAACTTTACTCAATATTTATATTTCGTTATTTAAATAAAAATAACTCGGTTTTCAGAATTATTTTCAAAATAATAACATTAAGAATAATAAATGGTTTTACTAACCTTATCCAGTGATTCCATGAAACATAAGTTAGTAGTTTTTTTTCATTTTTAGATTGTTCCTTAGAATCATATTCTTATATAAAACTCCAACTAGTTTTCAAATTTTTTGTGTTCATTTTATTTATTTGTATTTATTCTTATGTTTTGGACAGTCGGGCATGATATGACCTTTCTTCCTACACTCATAATAGGTTATATCTAAGGCATTGTAATTTGTACCTCCTTTTTTATCTCCCATATATTTTTAATTATGTGGTATTCATATAAATATGTTAATGAATCCTTTATTTTTTATTATTTTGTAAACTCCAATCACAATTTGAGACATAACTAATTTTTCTCTATCCTATAGATCGAAATTAAGAGATTCAGTAGAAAAAATATATGCAGATTTAGAATCTACAAATTTTATTCCTATTGTCTCCTCTATAGCTATGATACTTAGTTCTACTTCCCATTAGAGTAGTGATATAATAACTTTATCATGGGTGTACACATTGATGTTCTTCTATTCATAAACTATAACATCCCAATTCAGTAAAAGAAAACACTATGTTCGATAGCATACATGATACACCAAATTCTTCTTAAATGAACAACTTAATATTATTATTTAATATGATAGTTATCATAGAGACATTAGAATGATGGAAAAGAAAAGGATGAACTGAATTATGAAAATGTGGATTAAATGTGTTTTTATAATGATTCATTGGTAAGAAAATTAATTTTGAAATTAAATAAAAACCAATTGAATTTACATGTTGTGTTTTTTTTGAAAATATATTTAAAAATGAATAATTATGTACGTAAAATAATACAATAACTATTGATCGATTATATTAATGAAATATAAATTCATTGTATTTTGTTTAAATTCATCTTATGTATTTTATATACCTAATATAATAAAAAATTAACTTTTTTTAAAAAATGGGTAGTTTTAAAAATTGGCATTTTTACAACATTTTAATGGAAAACCCATTTTTAATCTAGTTTATTTTTTAAAGTTTATAAATATAATTTTAAAAATAAATTATATATTATAAATACAAACATAAAATTTTACTTTTGATTAATGATTAGTATATATATTATAATATATATTTTTTAATTAATAGTGAAAAATAATGCATTTTAATTCAAAACTAATTTTTTATCTACCTTATTTATATTTTTAGAGTTTACTTTAATTGATTTTAATGTATATTGTTATTATGTTTTTATCTTTTAATCCCATTATGGTTATTGTAATTAATTTCACATTCAAAATAGATATAAACACATGACAATCTTTTGATGGTTTTAACATTCAAAAACTCGTGTTCTGATTTTGAAAACAAAGATTAATTTTAAATTAATTACATAAACTTCTATGAATTAAATTTTAAAAAATGGATTCCTTATTTCAAATTTGTGGGTCAAAATTATATAAATTTAGACCTTTTTGGATTTAATGAATAGTAACTTTGGTATTTTTCATTTACCACAATTAATGGTAAATTAGGGTAAAAAAATGATAAGGATACTAAAATTACCCAAAACATATAAAAATCATACTTCTTGAGAAAATCCTACCATTAACACCTAAGTATCTAAATTGACTCATTTAATGGATTTTTTTCCATGATTTTGATAAAAATATTATTAAAATAATGGAAAGTGATAACATATAACACCCTTATTTCTTATAAGTATAATAACATTAATATAGTGAAAATTTTAATATAACTAAAATAATAAATATTATAAAGAAAAGATTGAAATTATCAACATTATAGATATTTATTTATAATTTTAAAGATCAAATAATTACAATAAATATAGACCTAACGATGATACAATAATTATTTTATTAATAGAAATATAGAATAAATGATAAGAACATTATTAAAATAAATTTAGTAAAATTAACTAGGGTACTAAATGAATTCACTAGGTGATTATGACGTATTAGAAGTATATTGAATATTTTTTTCTAAGTTATCTCTCTATTTTTATTTTATTTAAAAACAATGAAATGAATAGTTTCAAAATTGACACAATTGATATTTTATAAAAATAATATGTTATTAAATTATTTAAAAATAAAAAAAATATTTTAAAACTAATAAAATTACAATTAGAAGGTTTAGAAGTTTATAGAGTGTCAATTTATGTGATATATACCCCATATAAGAATATTTTATAGCCTCTTTATATTGAATATGTTCTTAGCGCAATTCAAATTAAAATAGGTTAATTAACATTAAACTGAAACAATAAAGTTTAAAATAAAATAAATAAATGTTAAATGGGTTTTTGATTAGAGGATTTAGAACTATACTCATATCATATTCCAAATAACTCATTCTTGCTTATTAATCACAATTCATTAACCATTTTATTTATCCAATAAATTCCCAAAACTATTAATATAATTCGTCCCAACATTCTTTGTTCCTATTTTAGGTTGAAATCTCTCTTTATAGGTTTTATGTTGTCACGAAAGGTGATCCTCCAAAGTAAATGTAATGTTTTCGTTTGACTGTTTCTATTTCATTTCTTCTTATACATCCATAAAACCTCCTCCATCCATGCTTGGATAATAAATACAATATCCTCAATATAATTATATGTTAATATATTAGTATCATCACTGATACCCATCTCCAATTTCATAAAATGGGAAATGAACTTTTTGTTCATATGCACGATTGACTATCGCCTAACGGGCCATTATGGTTCATTTGTCCTAAAAATATCTATATATTGGATATAAAGATGTTATTAGTGATAATATGTGATATTAATCACATATTTATTATTATATTTTAATAATATATCAATTACTTTCATTGTTTACATGAACATAAAAAGGATAACATTGTTCGTGCATACATGTGAACTATCACCTCCACGAAGTGATATGATTCGTTTTTAATCACCACGTAACATTAATAATATATATAATAATATTTAAATGACTAATATGACAATAATTATGTTCTGATAATTATGGAATGATTAAATAATACATACCTAATTTCTATAATAATCAATGAAAAATAGAAAATGATACTCATGTGTACGTACGACTTACCATCTCCTATATTGTATTGTTCTTCAATTTTTCATAAATATATTTATTAAATAGATTTAAAATAATAATTTATATTTAAATTTTATTAGTGTGTAATGAATATTATTTTGTATATGATGGACATATGATAACATGGACTATTTACATCATAGAAAGTTCATTTTCGACTCAGGTACCAAATATCATAAAAAATGTCTGATATGAACTTAAATAATAATGTAATTTTAATAAATGATAATAAGTGATACAAAAAATGAACATGAATAAAGTTATCAAGAATTTATAAATTAACCTAATTTTATTATTCATGATGATAAGGAATTTATGAGATGATTTAGACTCGAGGCAAGGCACTTTGTCTCAATAACCTTTCATGGAGACATTTCTTGATAATATGAAGCTTTATTAATTTATAAGGAGTATATACAGCCACATTGAAATTTAATATCCATATTTTATCTATAATAATTTTTTTAATATTTTTAAAATTTTATTTATTAATGGATATTATCATTTAAATTTTCAAAGTGGTATGGGGAACCTTGAACGTTTAAAGAATTAATTTTAATTTTTTTCATTAAAATATTAATTTATATACTTATTTTTATGGAAATAAAGGATTATAAATTATCTTTTATGTCTAAATTTTATTTTCATTAAACGTTTTTCAGAAATAATATTTTTCTATGAACCATTTAACATTTTTTACGGAAAGAAAAAAAGTAATGTTTTTAATGTATATGTTGATAAAGACTACCCTTTTGTCATAATAATTATATGATATTTGGATTCACCTATAAGAATAAATGTTTTTAAAATGAAAAGAAATAAATTATTCCTGTATTTGTTATTTTGGTGTTGATAATGAGTTTTAATGTGGATTTACTATTTCAATATCTTGAAATTATTTCCTATGATCGAAAATGAAATTTTTATGAGGTAATGGTGATAATTGAAATCTTTTATGTGTTATTATTATATGATGGAAATTTGAGATTTTATGTATGGTTACATGATAAACCAGATATGGGTGGTAATTTTATAAATTAAAGACTAGTGGTTCCATGACAATCATATGATGGGTGGTTAAGTTATAACCACCATTGCATCGGGTATGGAAGTCGTCCATATGGTTATTATATTTGTAATAGTGATATATATGGATGTCAGACATATTATTATTCTCTTTGAAAGAGTGAAATGTATGGAATCTAACCATATGATTATTTCTTTTATGTATGATTATTTCCTATGTTACGTTTAAATTTTATATGTTATTTCTATGGGTTTTATGGTAATCTTTTGATTAAAAAAATGGTAATAAATGAGATTATATTCAGAGAATATTATTTACTACTTATTAAAGTTGAAACATATTAATTTATGATAATTTATCCATGGTTTTAATATTTTCCCAAGGATAATAGTTTACCGTCTTTTTGTATCTCATACATAGACTTTTTTCTCATTCCATGATTTTAAATGTTTTTCATAGGATTTAAGGGAGAATATAGTCAGGGATGGAAAAAAGGAAAATTTATTACGAATAAACATGAAATGAATTCATGGTTCTTCTTAAATATTTTTGTGCTATGAAATAAATGGATATTGTTGTAGGTGTGCACATTATATTTCTATGGGTTAGGTATGTAATTGTTATGGCATAATACTCTAAATCTCTAAATATGAAAATATACTCAATGTGAAATAAAGTAAAATTATAAACATAACTCAAGATTATGTAATGATTAACATCAGGTCCTAATATTTGGTATGAGAGGATGGTTTCTACATATTTAATGGTTATGGTGATATTTAATCATAAGTTACAAGTTTTATATAACAAAAATGCTTTTCATAATAGAAATAGTCATAGTTATTTTAGATAAATTTAATGTGTTTGAGATAACATGAAAAAGTATATCTTTGTGATTATCATCCTCAAAGTATTTTATATGATTATTTTATTTATATACACACACTAAAATTTATGGTTATAGTAAATGGAAATATCCAACTGGGAAAAAAGTAACAATGGATGTGAATTCAAATTTTGTGGTTCTCTGAATAATCAGAAGAATGAAATTGGTTCTGAAATGATAATTCACATGATTATTCAAAATAAAATATTAGAAGTAATGATTAACCACCTGAACCCTGGAGATTTTGTTGGATGCATCATATATGAGATGAAAAATCACTACGGACTTTATTTATTAATGATCATAAAGGTAATAATATTCATTAATATATGTTCTATGAATGTGGAGTGAAACACTTTGAAAAATGTTTTAATCGGATGATAAGGTATTATAGATGTGGTTATGAAGGTCATCAAGCAATAAGGTTCCAAGAAAAAATGAAGTCTTCTGTTGAATCTTGAAATGAAAAAAATATCTTTCTGGGTTATCAACTAGATGGTTTAAATGTAGAGAGTATGGTAATTATGAAAATTGTTGTCTTATGAAGAAGGGTCGGGAATTAGATCAGAAGTACCATATAAATATATGTTTAGAAATACCTAATTCAATTCCAATATAAGTTGTGGAAACCAATAATGACATATGAATTATATGGATTATTTCATGACTCATGTTTTCACATTATTTAATCATTGTACATTATTCATGTTTCTATTTATAAAAAATACAGTTTAATGAATAATATAGAAATATATGGTTAAGGTAACACTATGAATTATGAATGATAATTATTCTACATATAATGAATTCGAGAGTCTTGTTAGATATATGGATGATGAAATGTTAAAATTTAATAATTCCCATTTGATGATGAGATTACATTGGGTGAATTTTTATATTATGTTTAACAATGACATTTTTATGTTAAAATGTTATTTGAGTACGAATTATCTTTTCTTAAGTGTAGATAATTATAAAATTAGTAATAAAATTTAGGGTTTATATTATATTTATTTTTGAGTTAATTATGGGAAATTACATTTTGGGATGAAAAATGAAAGGTATGAGAAAACCTTTGAGGTTAAAATTTGTAATGTTTGTTTTTATATTTTATCTCACTTTTGGAATGTTATAATAGTTAAAAAAATTATATAGTATTAGAAATAGAGCTACCCACATGGATGATGACAACACATCATGACGGATAAGGCTGCGGGAATTGAACCCACAACTAAAAGGTAACAAATATTTATCACCTTCCACTAGCCTATATAGAGGCCCTTGTTCGTATAACTTCATTTCATTAGTTAAATGATTATATTGAATAAAAAAATTGATTTTAGGAAATTATATTTTTTAGATGGATATCATTGGTATTATAGAATTATTTCAGTATGATGTGATAAATTCTATTTTAGAAGATGTTCACTATTTTGGAAAAACTACATGTCTAAGGAAAATAGAAAACTATGGGATTTTATTTGATGAGTGATTTTTTAATTTTATTTTGGAAGAATCAATGTTTTTGTTTTGGACTTATGGAAATTCATATTATATATGTAAATGATTATCCTATCCTAGCGAATATGTGATTTTATAAAATACATTTTGGGTAAAAGATTATAAGAGTAATCGATGTTATTTGAAGATAAATGTTAAAAATTAATCATGGAAGACTATGTTATCAAATGCATTCTGAATTTTGGGGTTCAATCTTAGTTTTGATTATTTTAGAGAATTTTTGGGACATTTATTTATCAAATGGTCTACGTTGGAATGTGTGTGTTACTTTTGAATTTTGGAGATTAAAAGTAGTCATTATTCCATTATAGTTTATTATATATTGTGAATTATATTATTTTATCCTAAATTTTATTATTTTGGTTAGTTTTTTAAGATATAATGAAGAAATAGTTAATCATTTGAGGATTATTTGATTATCCAGAAGTTGATACTAGTGTTTCAAGTATGAAAAAAATTCCTCTTAAGTACTCGTTATTTGGAGAGAAATATGTGTTTATGGGGGAATTGTTTTAAAGGATGAAATTATATTTTTCATGTATATTTATTTCCTTGTAATATTAGACTAGGTAGTACATTAATTCAACAACTCTACGAAAAGGATCTTAAAACAAAATCTTTTTCCATTTAATTTTTCGAATACATAATCATAGATAGTTTAACCCGTCGCAAATTTATGGTTTTTTATTATTAAAATTCTCATAAAAATATTTTCTATTATTCTCCATCAAAAATTGATCGTTAGTTTTCTCTTCTATATTCATTTTTTCATACATGGGAACCTAGTATGCAAGATCTCATGTAATATTCGTACTTTTCTTTTCTTTCTTCTAAAGTGGATGTTTGTTAATCCTTTTTCCATTCTATGATTTGAATAAAGGAATATTGATAAGTCAAACCTTATTTATGAACACCAAATTCAAATTTTGATGATACAATTTAAAAAAGTGTTGGAATGTTATATTTCCCTTTTAAATGGAAACGCTGTGTTTGGTAGCATATTTGATACACCACATTTATCTTAAACAAACATCTTAATATAATTATTTATCATTATTGTTATCACATAACCATTAAAATGGTGGGAATTAAATGGATTAAATTAATTATATAAATATAGTTTACACATTTTGATATAATGGCTCATTGGTTATAAAATTAATTAGGAATTTAGATAAATACCAAATCAATATAAATGATGTGTTTTTTAGGAAAAACTTTTGAAATCTGAATAATTGGGTGTATAAAATAATAAAATCACAATTTCTGGATTATATTAATTAAATAAAAATTCAATATGAGGTATATAATTCATCTTATGTATTTTCTATTCATAACATAACAACCAATAAAATTTTACGCATAAAAGGAGTTATTTTTCAAAAAATAACATTTTTTGCACCATTTGATATAGAACCCATTTTAAATATTTTTTTTTAAATTTTTATAAATTATATTTCACAAAATAAACTTACTAATTGTAGGGAGATATAAAATTTTACTTTTGGTAAAAATTTTGTTTTTTCTTACAATATTCATTTTTAATGAATAGTGAAATTACAATATATTTAAATTCAAAACTAATTTTTCATCAAATTTATTTATGTAGTTACATTATCCTTTTACATTGTTTTAATGTATTATTATATTATATTTTTGTCATTTAATCCAATTTTGGTCTTTAGATGTTATTTTAAATGGGAATTATATATAAACATATGTCATCCTTTTGATGGTTTTTAATTTAAAAAACTTGCATTCAAACACTGACAAAGGATTTTATTTTTAAATTAATTACTTCAAATTTTGTGGTTAAATTTTTTGTAAAATTGATTCCATATTATTAATTTTTAGGTCCATAATATATAAATTGGTTTTTTATTATTTTATGTATTTTTTGAATAGTATCTTTGTTAATGTTTACTTTCCACGTTTAAAGGTTAATTAGGTAAATTATGATAATAAATAATATTCTATGTATAATAAAATTATACTAACTCCTACCAAAATCATATTTTATGAATAAATCCATAACTTTAACACCTTATTATTATAATTTACCCATTTAATGGAATTTATTCCATGAAAGTGATATAAATATTACTAAAAAAAATAAAGATTCAACTTGTCACCGACTTATTTATTTTTAGTATACTGATTTTAATATATTGATAAATATTATATAACATATATAATAAATAATATTCACAAGTATGATGAAATTATAATGTTATTTTGTTTTATTTTTTAGAAATGATATATTTACCATAAATACTTACACAAAACTGATATTATAAATATTTTATTAGTAGATATAAAAAATAAATGATATGAAAATAATTAAAATAAATAAAGTTATAACTTATTATGGTACTATATGATTATTATAGCTTAATAATACCTATAATAAGTGTATTAAAAGTTTTTATAAGTTATACCACTGTTTGAATTTTATTTATATTCAATCAAATTAATAGTTTCAAAACCGAAAGTATTGATATTTTATAAAAATAATATTTTATTAAATTATTATGAAATCATTTAAAATTAAAACACTACTATTATAAGGTCTAAAACATCATAAGTTTTCCATTTATGTGAAATATATTCCATATTTGTAAAATTTATAGCCTCTTATTATTGAAAATATTGTTACACCAATAAAGATTAAAAAATAAAAATAAATGGTAAACTGAAAATATAAGCTTAAACATAAAAAAAATAAATGACTAAAAAATATTGGATTAGAGGTTTTAGAATGATAATCATATTATATTAAAAATAAGTCATTTTTTATTCATTTGGATTTAAAAATTAGTTTATTTTAATTTAATATTTTAAGAGTTTCAAAAGGTGCCCCTCCCCTCTCCTATAAAAAATTAATCCCCACTTATATATTACACACCCTTAAATAACAATTTATTTAGACCAATATCTTCCCAGAAAACTTACTATAATACCTTCCCACATTCTTGGATCCTTATTTTAGGCATTACACCCTCCTTGGAGGTGTTAAGGTGTTAAGAAAGGTGATCCTTCGAAGGAAATGTAATGTTTTTATTTAAGTGTTTCTATTTCATTTCTTCTTCCACATCCTTAAAATATCTTCCACACATGATGAGATAATAACTCCATTATACTAAATATAACTAAGATGTTATTATTTTAATATTACCACCTAATTAAATCTCAAATTTCTTTAAATTGGAAATGAACATCTCATTCTTATATAAAATGGACAACCGCCTCGCGAACCGATATGGTTCATTTTTCATTACCATCTCTCAAGAATGGATTTAAATTTATAATTAAATTTAATATGTGATATTTATGAAATATTTATTATTATAATAGAATAATATATCAATTAATTTCTTACTTTAGAAGAATAAAAAAATTATACTGTCATTCATGCGTACATATGAACTATCACCTCCACGAAGCGATGTGATACATTTATAATAACCAAATAAAATGGATAATATATATAAGAATATTTAATTATTATCATGATATTAATGATGTTATGTTTGTTCTATTATGATTAAATAAGAGTCACCTTCATTTGAAAATTATCAATGAAAAATGGAAAATGTTACTCATGAATACATATTACTTTCCATCTCCAATATTGTAAGGTTGTTAAATTTCTCATAATAATATTTAATGAATGTTTTTAAATGGATAATTGATATATAAAAGTGATTATTATTTCATTAATATTATTCTTTACATGATGGAATTATGATCACATGGAATATTGACATCGTAGAAAATTCATAATCGACATATCTGTGAAATATCGACAAACCATCTGATATGATCTTAAAATTATTATGTAATTTTTATAACATGATAATAATTGATATCAAAGGAATAATGAAAAATAAAACGATTCTAAATAAATTTTAAATTGGCCTAATTTTATTTTTAGTAAGACAATGATCATACGATATGATTCAGACGTGAGGTTAGAGACTACTTCTCAATATCCTTTCATTAATACATTTCATGATTGTAACACCCTGAGATTTTATGAAAAATATTCTTTTTAATTTCATTAATGTATTGTTTTGTACGCTACACCAAAAGGATCTTGCACAACACGCATCCCTGACTTGCCTTGCATTACACGCAATCGCGACCTTTCTCGATAGCGTGTGTAGTACGCAATACCGGGTTTCATTAAACAAGATATTATTATAATATTATTATGAACTAGCCATTATGAATAGTAATATCCACTTTTTGAAATTTTATTAATTTTATCTATCAAAACAGAATTCATTTTTGTATTTGGAATATCGAAATTAGCTTAGGGTGAAATTTTGGTACTTTTTCAGATAACATTCATATTTAGTGAAAATTACTAAGAACTTTTTTAATCGAAATAATTAATAGTGATAAAGTATTAATTTGAGTGGTTTTAAAGTATATTTAGAATATATTTTTACAATTTAATACAATTTTGGTCATTGGATGTAATTTCACATTTAAACCAGACATAAACAAGTGTCAATCTTTTGATAGTTATTATCTCTTAAGAACACACTATTTGTTTTGACGACGGGAATTAATTTTTAAATTAATTAATTCAACTGATATGTTTTGAATTTGGTAAAATAGACATCATTTTTGAATTCATAATATCAAATATAGCTTAGGCCTAATTTTTGGTATTTTTCTGGAAACATTCAATTTTTAATGAATAGTGAAAACACTAGGTTACTATTTAAAAACCGACTTTTTATTTATATAATTATTTATTTTATTTAAATTTATTTTAGGTCAAAATTGATACATAATTGAAATATAAGTTCAATGTAATTCATTGGAGTAACATTATAATAATTTTAGATATATAAAAATTTTATTGAACTTTTCACCATCTTTTACCCACCTCCTATGAGAATTTGAAAATTTACATAAAACATAATTTTAAGGCTTTTGTGAGTGGAATTTAAAAAATCCAAGAGACACGGTTGATTTCAGTAAGTAAAATGTGGTTCAATGAGATGAAAATAATTTTTGGTGAATAGTAACTTTTTACTTTTATTTACAGCGGTTATAAGTAAATCCGGTAATTAAGGGTAAAAATGAAATTATTATTACCCTAAAAGATGTCCTAATTCTATTGGATAAGTGTAATTCGACCAAAAAAGAAGCTTAGGAATAAAATATGACCATTTAGGCCCACTTGGATTAGATTAGGAAATTTATAATTAATTTATTTAAAGAAGGGTTAAAATAGTTAAAATCAAAGTTTAATAAGTAAATAATTTTTAATATAGGGTTATAAATAAGATATATTCTACTATAAATATTCATTATAAATCTAAACAGATTTCCTACATAATGGTAATTTATTTATAATTTATAGACATTATATAATTTAATTTATATATGACACAAAGATGATGCAGTAATTATCTTATTAATGATATATTGACATAATTGATGTTATAAATACCCAAATAAATGTAATCTGAGACATTTTATGAATTCCACTAATTTTATAGGTTAATATGACATGTTAGTATTGATTTAATTATCTTTTTTAGAACTAATCATTCTGTTATGAGTTTCACAAAAATCAATTACCAAATAGTGTCAAAATTGTCATAAAATAGTTTTTAAAACAAATATTATATTATTAATTGTTATATTATTCTTAAAAATCTATGGTTCAGAAAAATGACTTAGATAAGGTTATATATATTAATAATAAATATCTTGGGGTTCGTTTGTCTTGTTATAGTAAGATTATTAACCTTATAGTGTAAGAAAACAAGAAGACATGGTAAAAGTAAACTTATTTAACTTAAGGTTATATCTAAATGATAAGGTTAAAATAGAAACCTAAACTTGTCTAAATTCTATTGTATGAGAGGATGTAGACCCATACCCACCTTATCTTCTAAATAACTCAATTTGGAGCTATTAAAAACTGAATATGACTTTATAATAAAATAATATTTTTAGTTTTTCCAAAGGTGCCCCTCTCCTCCCTTATAAAAGGGCACCTCCTCCCTCTCTTCCTCACACCACATTGAGCCTTCATGCTCGGCCAAACCCTGAAAATTTCTCCTCTACACTTCCCTAGAAACATCCTAGAGGTCCTGGTTGTCTTCAAAGACCAATTTTAGTGCCCTAAAAGGAGGTCTCAAAGAAGCGATTCAAAGAAGAGGTAATGTCCGTTACCGATTCTTTCAACTTTATTTCTTCTTCCACTTCTTCTTCTTTAGTTGTTTCATTATGATGTAATAACATCAGTATAATTCATACACTAATATTTTAGTATAAGTATGAAACAATCCTATTTCACCATCTATCCATCCTACAAAATACGAAATTTCCGTGCGTGCGTACGTACGGAATACCGTCTTCACGCCGTGGTGTAATCTATTTTCCACCACCACCTTACTTGGATGGGTATAATGGTGTAAATAATGAATATATATGATTATTTTAAAGTGATGTTAATTCTAAAATAGTATATGTACACTCCAATACAATTCCACGATCATGGGAATGATATCATCGCTCGTGCGTACGTACGGAATACCGTCTCCACGAATGCGATGAGATTCATTTTCCATGATTAACCATTCAAGAATGATTATAAAGTATATATAATGAATAATAATGAAATATATGACATAATTAAGCTACTGGATTTATTTATACATATATATATATATATATATTTCATCTACTTACTTCCATTCAATTCAATAAGGAAACGAAAACAACGTTCATGCGTACGTACGGCCTACCGTCTCCATGAACGGTGTATTTCATTCCTTTTATCGATATATAATATATATATGTATATGATGAATATATATTATATATAAATCATGTTTTAAATTCTATAATTATGTAAATTAGGATATAAGTATTAATATCAAGAATGAAAAGTCGAAGCACATACGATAAAATGATTTTACCCAAAACGCTGCTTTAACATGGAATTTACAAAAGAACGGGTAATATAAAGTCATAAGTGAAACTTATATGATATCCTAACAATGAATATGATTCTGTAATAAGTCAATGACATTATTTAAATCAGTATACAGGAGGTTCAGATACGTACGAAGCATATCGTACCTAAGGTAAGGGATAATTTTTCAAATCTCATTTTTATCCGAGATTGTTTATTCATAAGTATTTCCTGGGGTTATTTATATCATCCATGTCCATGTTTTATAAAAATGTTTTCATGTATGTTTAAAGTCCTTTTTACCCATTTTTGACTTTTACTACATGGTATTTAAGGAATCTTTCTTTTGTTTACGTTACGAGGTACTTTTTTGACTTTTCTGGAAAAAGTACGAGAAGAATGTTTTTTTAACTTATACGGCATGAAATGATTTTTATGGTTTTATAAACCCTTATTTTCATGAATCATCCTAAAAAATATTTCATGAATATTTTCAATAAAATTATTTTCTTTTAAAATTGAATGACGTTTTGTGAAAAGAAACTGATTTTGAAGAAGAAAGGATATTTTCCTCAAGAATTTATTTCAAATGTATTATCAAAACCATTTTCCATCTAAGATGAAATTATTTCATATGTGTATGATTCAAGTTTAATGTCTATGATTTACATGGTTTCAATTTTCTTATGATGAAATGTCCATTTTTTTTATATGGATTATGAAATGATGGGATGATGTTTATGAAACCCATTTTATTCTTTGTGTTATGGTGAATGTTTTAAGTTTATTTTGTGGCACAAGTAAGAATGATTTCAATATGAGATGGGTGGGACCTATATCTCCCTCCAATGCATTGGGTAAAGATTTATATCTCATGATATAGACATGGCTGGAACGGCAAGTTAAACTGGTTCAGTAATACAGGACTGGAACAAGGAGTGAACTCGATTCAGAGAGGGACTTTGTCCACTAAGATGGTCTTGGCAGCAATGCCTTGGCTACTATGGAAATCATATCATGTGATTAATGGTTGCAACAATTACATGTTTTATTCCCATGATATTTTATCATGACTGATGTTCCTTTATGATATATTCCTTACATACTTCCATGATTCATGTCTTTGCTCAAGATTTTGATGTTTAGATTTCATGTTCAAGTTTTTGCATTCAAATGTTTATGGATTGTTTTATGTTCTCTATGTTTACCCTTACTGGGCATTTGAGCTCACCCTTTTTATGTTTTCTTTTCCCCAGGATATAAAGAAAGGTTTTAGGTAAGAAAAAAAGGGAAGATCTTTATTGGGAGATGTTGAAGATCTTTCACCATGATTAGAAGATTTTATTCTGAGTTTCCAAAGACACTAAACTATTACGATCTTTGTGTGTATGTTTTTGTTATGTATTAAGTATTCCACAAAAGTAATGTAATGTCCATGTACGTCAAGATTTGGGTCTCTACAGTTGGTATCAGAGGAAAGGTTTAGTCAACCTTTGGAAACTAGGATGCAATAACTTTAGTGAGATCCCCAGAGATATTTCTAAGGTATGTCTAGGGATGTCCATAAGGTTAAGTATAAGTATAGGTTATAGTCCTAGAATTACAGTAACAATCATAGAATTAATCCTAATATGTTAGATATTGAAGGTACTCCCCCTTTATTATTTTGTTTTCCCAAGCATGATTTTTGCCTCTCACACTATTCTTTTTTGGTTTTAGACGATGGCTGGAACCCGAAGGAACCGTGTTGATCAATGCAATGGACAATGCAATGATTTTCCTCTTGAACAAACAAATGTTATGGGAGATGGAGTGAAAAATCTTATTACTATACTTACACAAGCTATGAATCATTCTGGACTTCCAATTGAGTTGAGAAGGGAACAAAATTATATTGATTCCTTCATGAGGCAACGTCCACCTTCTTTCAGTGGGTCTTCTGATCCACTTGTTGCTGAACAATGGATCAGTACCACTGAAAATATATTTTTAGTTCTTCAATGCTCTGAACATGATAAATTCATGTGAGCATTATATCGTTTGGAAAGTGAAGCTAATAAATGGTGGAATCTTATCAAGAATACGAGGCCAAGAGATGAAATTGAGTCCATGGAATGGGACGAGTTCAAGAACACATTTTTCAATAAGTACTTCCCTCGTATTATTTGAACAAAGATGGAGAAGGAGTTTATTGAAGTAAAGAAAAAGGATTATGAATTTGTTGGTGTATAGAAAGTGAACTTTACACGGCATGAAAGGTATGAACCTGGCTTTATCATCCAACCTGAAAGTAATGTTGATCGATTCTTCAATGGCTTAAAACCAAATCTTCAAGGGGAATTAGCTATAAGAGACTTCAGTAGCTATGAAAAAATTGTGTGTTGTGCTATCAAGGTAGAAATGGAAGTTGGTGTTACTTATCCATCTCATAGTTTTGACAAGAAAATAAAGATGGAGTTCAAGGAGAAATCTCAGAATAATGGTGAAAAGAAGGTGACTGTTTCTTTATTCTCAAAGTGTGGAATGAAGCATGGTGGAGATTGTCTTAAAGGGACTAGAAAATGTTTTTAAGTGTGGAAAAGAAGGTCATCGAGCAGCTGAGTGTCAAAGTAATTGAAAAAGAGTTTCTAATGATGTGAATAAAGAAAAGACTGCAGAGAACTCACCACCAACACTTCAATGCTTCAAGTGCAAGGAAATGGGGCATTATTCTAATAAATTGCCTAATCCAAGGGTTAGTGATGATCGACATGAGCAACCACTTAAGGCAATGGACAAAGGGAAGTCACATGCGATCACTATTGGAAATTTTGAATATGACAATGATGTGGTGGAATGATTAAGTGTTTATGTAATGGGATTCCAAAATAATGTTGTATATAGGATCGTGGAATATTGGAATATTTATGTATTGGTCTATTGTGATTTTCAATAATTTTATGGTACCGGTAACCATGGAAAGTGATTGAGATATTTTTGGAAAAAGGATGATATTCTCATAATGAAGGGATAAGGAGAAAATGAAATGTTTGAAAGTATTCATGAGCTCATGAATGATATAAGGAAATAGTTATATCATGGTTTGAGGTTTTGGTATGTGAAAAGAGTTAACTTTTGACAACACTCATGTTTTTACTAAGATTCAATGGGTATTCATTTTTCAAGAAAATACATGATTAAGGTATTCACATGATTGGAATGTGACCAACAAGATATATTGGGGATAAATGATGGTTGGTTGATGACATTTCAAGTAATTGTTTTCTATATACTATGAACTTGGACCGAAGTATTTTAGATAAAGATTGGAATGGATTATGTTGTACATAAGTTAGTATTGTTTAAGGATAGAACATTTTCGATATTATTTATGGGATGTTATAGTAATGTAGTTTTAGAAAAAGGACAACCTGCAGGATGGGCGACAACCCATCGCGTTGGACAAGGCTGTGGGAATCGAAACCACAACCGAAGTGAGACTGGCCTTTATCGCCTACCACTAGCCTACATGAAGTCCATGTTTAGTTGAAACTAGTTTTATTATATTAAGCAGTATGATATATGAAGTATAAGTCCATTTTAGGAACCATATATGATTATTCTCACTATAGATGGACTTATGTATTTTTTGATAACTTTTCTAACCTTTTGTTTGAGATAGATGGAATGACCCATCATTTTATCACATGATCTGCTAACACATCACGAATGACAAATTCAACTTCATTTTCTTTAAGAGATGAAGTGGAAATTGTCCAAATAATGACCAACGGTGAGACTGTACCAAAATCACGAAAGTATTTCTTCTAATTCCAATTTCATCAACTTTAGGGAAATGATATTGAAAACCAAAAATGTTTTCCTAGTGCTCTTATATCCGATGAATCATATGGTACCTTAGATCATCACAAATTTATGGCTTTGTGATTGTTGGATTTTTCATAGCCATGTTCTCTACCACTCTCCATCTGAACTTGATGGTTAAATTTTTCTTCCATATCCATATTTTCACCTATGTTCTCCTACGTGGAAACCCAGTGATGAGTTAATTTGGGTAACTGTTACGTTTCATACTTTTGTTTTTAAAGCCAAGTTTTGGTATTCCTTTTTACGATGTGGGTTTCTATTAAAGAAACCTTATAGTAGTAAACCATTTATAACCCCGACGAATTTCGGGGGCGAAATTCATTTTAAGGGGGGTAGAATGTAACACCCCGAGATTTTATGAAAAATATTCTTTTTTAATTACATTAATGTGTTGTGTTGTACGCTACACCAAAAGGATCTTTCACAAAACGCATCTTTGACTTGCCTTGCATTACACATAATCACGACCTTCCTTGATAGCGTGTGTAGTATGCAATACCGAGTTTCATTAAACGAGATATTATTATAATATTAATATGAACTAGCCGTTATGAATAGTAATACCCACTTTTTGAAAATTTATAAATTTTATCTTTCAAAATGGAATTCATTTTTGGATATGGAATATCGAAATTAGCTTAGGGTGAAATTTTGGTACTTTTCGGATAACTTTCATATTTAGTGAAAATTACTAACAACTTTTTTAATCGAAATAATCAATAGTGATAAATTATTAATTTGAGTGGTTTTAAAGTATATTTAGAATATATTTTTACAATTTAGTACAATTTTGGTCATTGGATGTAATTTCACATTTAAACCAGACATAAACAAGTATCAATCTTTTGATAGTTATTATCTCTTAAGAACACACTATTTGTTTTAACGACGAGAATTAATTTTTAAATTAATTAATGCAACTAATATGTTTTTAATTTGGTAAAATAGACATCATTTTTGAATTAATAATATCAAATATAGCTTAGGACTAATTTTTGGTATTTTTCTGGAAACATTCAATTTTTGATGAATAGTGAAAACACTGGGTTACTATTTAAAAACCTACTTTTTATTTAAATAATTATATATTTTATTTAAATTTATTTTAGGTACAAATTGATACATAATACCTATATAAGTTCAATGTAATTCATTGGAGTAATTTTATAATAATTTTAGATAAATAAAAATTTTATTGAACTTTTCATTGTCTTTTACCCACCTCCTAGGAGAATTTGCAAATTTACATAAAACATAAATTTACTGCTTATGTGAGTGGAATTTAAAAAATCCAAGAGACACGGTTGATGTCTGTAAGTAAAATTTGCTTCAATGAGATGAAAATAATTTTTGGTGAATAGTAACTTTTTACTTGTATTTACCACGGTTAAAAGTAAATAGGTTAATTAAGGGTAAAAATGATATTATTATTACCCTAACACATGTCCTAATTATATTTTATAAATTTAATTCGACTAAAAAACAACCTTAGGAATAAAATATGACCATTTAAGCCCACTTGGATTAGATTAGGACATTTATTATTAATTTATTTAAAGAAGGGTTAAAATAGTTAAAATCAATGTTTAATAAGTAAATAATTTGTAATATAGGGTTATACATAAGATATATTCGACTATAAATATTCATTATAAAGATAAAAAGATTCAATACATAATGGTAATTTATTTATAATTTTTAGACATTAAATAATTTAATTTATTTTTGACACAAAGATGATGCAGTAATTATCTTATTAATGAAATTTTGAAATAATTGATGTTATAAATACCCAAATAAATGTAATCTGAGACATTTTATGAATTCCACTAATTTTATATGTTACTATGACATGTTATTATTGATTTAATTATCTTTTTTAGAATTAATTATTCTGTTATGATTTTCACAAAAATCAGTTACCTAATAGTGTCAAAATTGACATAAAATAGTTTTTAAAAAAAATATTATTTTATTAATTGTTATTTTATTCCTTAAAATCTAAGGTTCGGCCAAATGACTTATATAAGGTTATATATATTAATAATAAACAACTTGGGGTTAGTTTGGCTTGTTATAGTAGGATTATTAACCTTATAGTGTAAGAAAACAAGAAGACACGGTAAAAGTAAACTTATTTAACTTAAAGTTAAATCTAAATGATAAGGTTAAAATAGAAACCTAATCTTGTCTAAATTCTATTGGATGAGAGGATTTCGACCCATCCCCACCTTATCTTCGAAATAACTCAATTTGGAGCTATTAAAACCCGAATATAAATTTATAATAAAATAATATTTTTAGTTTTTCCAAAGGTGCCCCTCTCCTCTCTTATAAAAGGGCACATCTCCCTCTCTTCCTCACACCACTTCGAGCATTCAAGCTCATCCAAACCTGGCCAATTTCTCCTCTCCACTTCCCTATAAACATCCTAGAGGTCCTGGTATTCTTAAAAGACCAATTTTAGTGCCCTAAAAGGAGGTCTCAAAGAAGCGCTTCAAAGAAGAGGTAACGTCTGTTACCGATTCTTTCAACTTTATTTCTTCTCCCACTTCTTCTTTTTCAGTTGTTTCATTATGAAGTAATAACATCCATATAAATCATATACTGACATGTTATTATATGTATGAAAAAACCCTATTTCACCATCTATCCATCCTATGGAAAATGAAATCACCTCGCGTGCGTAGGTACGGAATACCGTCTCCACACCGTGGTGTAATCTATTTTCCACCACCACCTTACTTGGATGGGTATAATGGTGTAATGAATGAATATATTTGATTATTTTAAAGAGATATTAATTATGAAATAGTATACATACACTCCAATACAATTCCACGATCATGGGAATGATATCATCGCTCGTGCGTACGTACGGAATACCGTCTCCACGAAAGCGATGAGATTCATTTTCCATGATTAATCATTCAAGAATGATTATAAATTATATATAATGAATAATAATAAAATATATGAAATAATGATTATACTGTATTTATGTATATATATATATATATCATCTACTTACTTCCATTCAATTCAATAAGGAAACAAAAACAGCGTTCATGCGTACGTACGGCCTACCGTCTCCATGAACGGTGTATTTCATTCCTTTTATCGATCTATAATATATATATGTATATGTATATGATGAATATATATTATATATAAATCATTTTTTACACTCTGGAATTATGTAAATCAGGATATAAGTATTAATATCAAGAATGACAAGTCGAAACTCATACGATAAAATGATTTTACCCAAAACGCTGCTTTTACATGGAATTTAGAAAAGAACGGGTAATATAATGTCATAAGTGAAACATATATTATATCATAACAATTAATATGATTCTTTAATAATTCAATGACATAATTTAAATCATTATACAGGAGGTTCGGATACGCATGAAGCATATCATACCTAAGGTAAGGGATATTTTTTCAAATCTCATTTTTATCCGAGATTGCTTATTCGTAAGTATTTACTGTGGTTATTTATATCATCCATGTCCATGTTTTATGAAAGTGTTTTCATGTATGTTTAAATTCCTTTTTACCCATTTTTGACTTTTACTATGTGGTATGTAAGGAATCCTTCTTTTGTTTACGTTACGAGGTACATTTTTGACTTTTCTAGCAAAAGTACGAGAAGAATGTTTTTTTAAATTATACAGCATGAAAGGATTTTTACGGTTTTATAAAGACTTATTTTCGTGAAGCTTCCTCCAAAATATTTCATGACTATTTTCAATAAAATTCATTTCTTTTAAAATAGAATGATGTTTTGTGAAAAGAAATTGATTTTGAAGAAGAAAGGATATTTTCCTCAAAAATTCATTTCAAATGTTTTATCAAAACCATTTTCCATCTAAGATGAAATTATTTCATATGTGTATGATTCAAGTTTAATGTCTATGATTTACATGGTTTCACTTTTCTTATGATGAAATGTCCATTTGTTTTATATGGATTATGAAATGATGGGATGATGTTTATGAAACCCATTTTATTATTTGGGTTATGGTGAATGTTTTAAGTTTATTTTGTGGCACAAGTAAGAATGATTTCAATATGAGATGTGTGGGACCTATATCTCCCTCAAATGAATTGGGTAAAGATTTATATCTCATGAGATAGACATGGCTGGAATGGCAAGTTAAACTGCTTCAGTAATACAGGACTGGAACGAGGAGTGAACTCGATTCAAAAAGAGACTTTATCCACTAAGATGGTCTTGGCAGCAATGCATTGACTACTATAGAAATCATATCATGTGCTTAATGGTTTCCATAATTACATGTTTTATTCCCATGATATTTTATCATGATTGATGTTCCCTTATGATATATGCCTTACGTACTTCCAAGATTCATGTATTTGCTCAAGATTTTGATGTTTAGATTTCATGTTCAAGTTTTTTCATTCAAATGTTTATGGATTGTTTTATGTTCTCTATGTTTACCCTTACTTGGAATTTGAGCTCACCCATTTTATGTTTTATTTTCCCCAGGATATAAATAAAGGTTTTAGGTAAATAAAAAAAGGGAAGATCTTTATTGGGAGATGTTGAAGATCTTTCACCACGATTAGAAGATTTTATTCTGAGTTTACAAATACACTAAACTATTACGATCCTTGTGTGTCTGTTTTTTTTATGTATTAAGTATTCGAAAAAAGTAACGTAATGTCCATGTACGTCAATCTTTGGGTCTCTACAATGATAATATATACCATTATTCTATTATATGTTGTATATAAAAAAACTACAAAATTTCATATCCATAATTTATCTATAATAATATTATTTAATTTTTTTTTTCTAATTTTTTTAATTCGTGGATATTTATATTTAAATGATAAATGTGGTATGGGACAACATGAACATTTTATGATTTAATTGAAAAACAGTTTCTTCAAAATATTAATTTACATAGTTATTTATATGGGAATGAAGTAATATACATGATATTTTATGTCGGTATTTTAATTTCATTTAAAGTTTTTTAAAATGATTCTTTTTATACTAAACTTTTTACTTACATTACAAAATGATAAAAGAATGTTTTTTAACATATTTTTCAATAAAGACTTCTCTTCCACCATAACCATTATTTGATATTTGGATTCATCTATAATCCTTCATGTTTTTAAAATGGAAACAAAATCCATTATTCCAATTTTGGGTATTTTTGGTATTGAAAATGTTTTTGAAGGTGGATTGAAAATTTGAATATCTTGAAATGATTTCTTATGATTGAAGATGAGAATTTTATGAGTGAAATGTTTTGAATTGAAATTTTTTCTGTGTTATGATTATAAAATGGTACTCAAAAATTTGATGGGTGATTACATGATAAAACAGATATGGGTGTTTATGTTATAAACCAAATATTGGGCATTATTTGATAATCCATGGAAGTGTGGTTAAGTTAAAACCAATAATTTATTGGGTATAAATGTCAGATATATGGATATTCATTTGTAAGTGTGATATATATGGAAGTCGGCCGAATGGATATTTCATTTTTAAGGGTGATATGTGTGGAATCCAATTACATGATTATTTCATTTAAATATGATAATGTCCCAAGTTACCATTATATGTTATATGGTATTTCTATGGGATTTTGTTAATCTTTTGGTTACCAAAATGGTAAGCAATGAGTATATATTCAGTGAAGAGTATTTACTACTTATTAAAGGTGAATATTATTACATTATGACAAATTATTCATGGTTTACATATTTTTTCAAGGACAATAGTATTCCTTCTATGTGTATCCCTTTTTTAGCCTTTTGTGATCATCCAAAATTATTAAATGTTTTTCACAAGATATGGGGGAGATTAATGTAAAGGATGGAATCAAAGAAAAGTTATGATGATAAAACATGAAATGAAATAATAATTCTTTTTAATTTTATTTATGTTATCAAGTAAATGGATACTGTTGGAAATGTCCAATTTATATTTCTATGGTTATATTATGTAATAGTTATGACCCAATTCTCTGAATCTCTAAGAAAGAAAGGAACCTCAATGTAAAATAAATTTAAAGTCTTTACATAAGTCAATATTATGTAATGTTTCGGGTGGGGTCTTTATAGTAGGTATTTTAGGATGGTTTAGACAAATTTGAAGGATAGGGTTATATTTAAAGCATATGTTAAAAGTTATATATAACCTCAATTGTTAGCATAAAATAAAGTGACAATGTTATTTTACTTAAATTAATGAGTTTTTGTAATCATGAATAAGTATATCTTACTGATTATCTACATCGTAAGATAGTATAAGATAATTTTATATATATACTCACACAAACCTTTTTGATTTTAGTAAATATTTGGATGTAGTAGGCACCAAAGTTATAATGGATGGGATGAAAAATGTGGTGTTTATCAAAATAAACAACTAAATGGAATGAAAATTACATTGAGAACTCTCATTTATATTATAAACCAAATATAAAGAGTAATAATTAACCATTTTAACCTTTTTGAGTTCTATTCTGAATCATATATGAGAGAAATGATTCTTATGGAATTTATGGTAATAATGACTATAATGGTAATCATATTAATAATCATTTGTTTCAGGTATGTGGAAATAAACACATACGGATATGTTTTAATAGGAAGGGAAGGTGATTTATATGTTGTAATAAATGTCATAAAGCGATAACCTTCCAATGAAAAGGATGTATTATGTTGACTCCAAGAAAGGGTAAGATGTTCTTTTAGAGTTATTAATTGAATGGTTTAAATGAGAAGAGTATGGTAATATTTAAAGTAGATTCCATATAATGATGGTTTATGATTTGTATTAGTAGGATCATACAAATATTCATTTAGAAATTCATGATAGCTTCGAATTGATGATAAGGAAACTAAAAATGACATATGAATGGTATGGATTATTTCTTGACTCATGTTTTTACATTATTAAATCTTAGAACATGGTTCATCTGTTTTCTATGGGTATAAATATTAAGGAATAATATGGAAAATATTTGTTAAGGGAAATTTAAAAATAGTGAATGATTAATAATTCTAGTTATAAGGTATTTGAGAGTTATGTTAGATATATGGATGATGAAATGTTTTAATGAATTAATGATATTTTAGTGATTGTATAACTTTGGATGTCTTTTTGTACTATGTGAAACCCAAATGTTTTTAATGTGAAAATGTTATTTGAGTAAAAATTTTCTTTTCTTGTGTGAACTTAATTATTAAAATATTAATTACCATTAGGTTTTATATGATCTTTATTTTGAGGTAATTATGGGAAATTAAATTTTCGGATGCAAAATGAATGGTATAAGATATAATTTGTTGTTAAAATTTGTAATTTTTATTTTTTAGGATTTATTCTCATTTTTTGAATGATATAAGAGTTATAATAATTATACAGTCTTAAAAAATAACAACCTATGATAAGGGTAACAATGCATAACATCGGATAAGGCTATAGTAATTGAACCCACAACCGAATGATGGAAATGATTTATCACCTACCAATGGCCTATGTGAAGTCCCTGGTATGTATGACATCGGTTTTTTAATTTAAAAAGTTGATCAAATAAGAATATGTTGATTTTTGGAACATCTGTTTTAATTGATTGATATCATTGGTATAGTAAAAATATTTGGGGATTAAGTGATAAATGTTATTTAGGAAGACATTCATTATTTTTGGAAACCGATACACTTAAGGAAAATGAAATAGTATGGGATTTTATTTGAGGAGTAAATATTGAATATTATTTTGGAAGAATCAATGTTATTACTATAGACTCTTGGAGATTCCTGTTATTTATGGAAATTATTAACCTAACTTGGAGAATATGTGATTTTTTAAAATAATGTTTTTGTATGAGCTAGTAAGAATGATCAATTTTATTTGGAGATAAATGTTAAAATTTATCTTTGAATACTATGTGATAAAATCCTTAAAAAATTTTGGTTTTGATATAAGTTTTTTGGGTAATATTATGACATTTATTTATCAAATGGACTATGTTGTACACTACGTATTCCTTTCAAATTTTGCAGATTGAAATTAGTAATTATTCTTTTAAAGATTATTATATTTGGGGAATTATATAATTTTATCCTAACCGTTTTGGTGTTGGATAATGATTCAAGATAGAATGAATATAGAGTTTATCCTTGGGGGATTATGTGATTCTATAGAAGTTTATTCTACTATTTTAGGCATGAAAAAAATTCCACTTCAATACTCATCATTTGTAGAAAAAGATGGGATTGTGATGAATTTTTATTAATGGGTGAAACTCTTATTTTTTTATGTTTGTATATTTACATATTATCTTAATCAATTTATAAAATTAATTCCACAACTCTATGAAAATGATCTTAAAACAAAAATGTTTTCTGTTTATTTTCCTAATATGAAATCAATGAATATTTAACATATCACAAATATATGGGTTTTTATTGTTAACCTTCTTCTAATAAAGATTTCTATTATTATCCATCCGAACAAGATCACTTTTTTCTCTTCTATATCCATGATTTCCTACATGGGAACCTAGTATGTGTTATCTCAGGAGACCTTTGTGATTCATCTCCTTTCTTTTATAGTTGAAGTGTAGTTAATCCTTTTTTCAATGTGGGATTAAAATAAAGGTATTTGGAAAATTCATACCTTAGTTACTGACCCCGGATTCAAATTACGATGATGAAATTTCCAAAGAGGTGGGGTGAATGTAGCATCCCATGTTTTTTAATAGAATCACTATGTTTGAAAGAATTCATGATTCACAACATTTTTCATAAATGAACAACATAATATTATTTTTTAATTTGATAGTTATCAAATAGAAATTAAAAAGCTGGAAGTGAAATGGATTAAATGAATTATGGAAAATTTGTTTAAATATTATTATATAATGATTCACTATTTATCAAATTAATTAAGAAATTAAATTAAAACCAATTTAATATAGAGGATGTGTTTTTATGAAGAACAATTAAAATGCCAAAAATTGTATATACAAAATAATAAATTCACATTGGTCTGATTATTTTAATGAAAAATAAATTCAATATAATGTTTAAAATTCAACTTCTGTATTTACTAGAACAAATATATGAACAAATTCAATTTTACACATGAAAGTAGTATTTTTCAAAAATGGAATTTTTACATCCTTTTGATGGAGAACCCATTTAAAGTCTAGTTTTTCATCAAATTTTATAAATTATATTTGATTAAATAAACTTATTTTTGTAATAGGTACATTTAATTTTAGGTATTTTTATCATAATATGTCACGACCCATCCCCTGTGGACCATACCGTGACTACCCCAAGCCTTCCTTCCATAGGCCAGGGGCCGGCGACTAGCACCAAAGGTGTAATTCCCAAAATCTAGGAGGGAATTTCCTTTATAACCTATAAAAGCACACAATAGAGAACACAGATGGATACAAATAACTAGGTAAATTGTATAACAAAAGAGTGCGGAAAAGTAAAATGGGCTAGAAATACAAGTCTAACTGTAACGTACAAGGAACGAGAAGTACAAGTACATGCGAAGAAAGGAAAAATAGCTACTGAGTCATCCTCCCAGATTCCTACCTGAAGGGTAGGTTCAAATATCCTCCTCAGCACTCCACGTCCGTCAGTCTCCTCTGTGTACCGACTCGTCATAAGGTCAAAATCTGGGTACCATCCAGTATTGGAACTCTCAGCCATAGCCAGCCATATCCATCGTCTGCATCCAACACAACGAGGTGCGGGCATAGCCTGTACATGGGTGAGTATAATGATACTCAGTATGGATGCCAAGACCCTCATGGTCTCACAAAATATAAAAAGGATAAACCACAAAGTATGAAATTAATAGATAACCTTCCTTAGGTATATGACCATACATATACTTAAGTTATCAAGTTATCCATCTCAATCATGAGGAAAACACAAAAGTTACTGAATGTGATCAACCAGGATTTTTATTCACATTATCGAAACCCTGGCTTTTGGAGAACTACTCCACTTTCGAGTACAATGGGCCTTCCACGACACCACGCGCGCTTCCCACTAACCTTGTACTGGTGAGGTAATCCTCCTGTCGAGAACCATGGGTCTGTTGTGTCACAAAGAGGTGCTCCCCACCATGGGTCTGCCACCACAACCATGAATTCCTCCAATCGTGGGTCTTCCACCACAACTAGGTGCTCCCCATTGGGCTCATCGAGTCACTTCGAGTCATTCGGTCAACAGTCGTCAAGTCTCAGCCATCTACTAGGTTTCTGCACTCTACATACTCGTCACTGGAAGGATCTTCTCCACCAGCTACTAGTTGATACTCCAACTTTTATGATGTCCCACAAAGATGTATCTCAATGGTCTTCCATGACATAGGGGTCTCCACGCAACTGACGGCATGTCAATCGGACACCCGGTCTGTGAGTTATTAGCCTTTTGTCCCGAGTCCTGGTTGGATTTGTGCATGATCCAACCTGACCATATATCAACTATACACCAAACTCTAGTGGTGTATACTCAATGAGACAGTCATGATCCAATATTATCGGGGCCATTTTTTCAAAAGAAAGTAAACGGTCGTACTGGGTCCAGGTTCGGTCCGACCTGGTCAGCCCATCCCGGCCCCGACCTTGTCTGGGACCACCCATTTCGGGTAGAACCGTCCTGACCCGTCGGGTCTCGCCATGACCGTTGGGTTCAGCCCGGACTATTGGGCCCTGACCAGCAGGCCGCGAGGGGCCGTGGAGAGCCGAGAGAGAGCGGACCGGCCGTGTGGGTGCGGACAGGCCACGGGTCGACGTGAGGGCGGTTTGGCCCCGAGGGCACCCCATGAGTGACTCAGCCGGGTGGGCACTATGAGGGCGCATACCAGTTTATCAGGGGCTCCACGAGGGGTATATGAGGTCGGCTCTATGGGGGCACCATGACGGGCTCAGAGGGCCGGCCCGACCGGGGCACCGTGAGGGGTGCTGGGGGCCTGCTCGGTCGGGGTGGCACGAGGGGTTGGGAGGCCGTCCGTGATGGGGATCAGGAGGCCGGTGGCCGCGCATAGCTGTGGAGGCTCGAGAGGGAACCTCGAGGGCAGCTTGTCCGGGGGGCATGGCGGTTGGGAGCCAGGACGCGGCTCGGCCGGACTATGGCGCGGCTCAGGCCGGTTTTGCCGGTGGGTGACGCGGCTGTGGGGCAGTGCGGCCTGGGCGGTTCCGATGCCAGAGGGTGGCGCCATTTGGCCCAGGGCAGCAAATCTAATTCGGCCGGGGCACCAGAGGGTCATGAGGGCTGAGCAGGTTTCCTTCATCACCTTTGTCGTCTCGTCGCCTCGTCGCCATGCTGAAGAGCATAACAAAGAAGAATAGCAGATGGGGGGGGGGGTCATGCCATGTTAGTTTGGCCTGCACCCTCCAGGTTTAGGGTGGTAGCAATCAGTCCTTCAAGAACATAAACAAAGAGAAAAATTGAAGATATCTTATAAACATCAATTCCCATAATCCCTCATTAACAATATATTCCCAACCTGCAAGGAAAAATATTTGTAGATCAACTTGATAATAAGTAGTTCCATGTTCTTTTTTTTGAAGGAAAGAAACATAAGAATAATATCATACATAAATAAAATACCTACCCTGTTCGTTGTTCATTTATGGAGTCGCATGGAAGAAGAATAACCGTTGGAAAAAAGATGGGCGTTGATTCGCTGTGGAAGAGGGTGTCTCACGTCGGAAGGAGTCTATTGAAAAGGTCGCAGGAGATCATTCTTCGTAGTCTAAGGTGTTCCTCATCGGTGTTCTTCCTTAGAGAAAGTGTTCTTAATTGGAGAGTTTTCTCCCAAGAGATTTAATCCTCCTTTTCCAACATTTTTCCATTAAATGAATAGATAGCCCCTCCAAAAAATAGATTATCTATTATTTAGTTTAATGGATTTCAAATTCAAATTGTAGCATTTAATTAAATGAGATGGTTCAATTAATTAAAGGGAAAGTTTTGACACCATTAAAATAGGGGTGGTAGCACCACTATGCTAAGGGTGGTCAATAGACTCCCCCCGTTAATGAGGGGAGTTGAGAGGTTTTCATCTCCACCCATTATTATTGGGGATTTAGTCCCAAGTGGTCCTCAAATCATAACCACTCGTGAGAGATTAGGTTTGGGTGGGCCCCACCACCATAAACTCTCGTGGGAGGTTAAGGTTTGGTGGTCCCCACCTCCAACTTCTCCATGGGTTGTTATAATAGATAAAATAAAATAAAACATTCATTTATTTTATTTTATTATTTCCACAAATAACCCAAATACTATCCTCCACCCTCGACCATCTCCCATCGAGGTGAAAGACTTCTTAAGTGATTATCGGTGTTGCGAGTTCAAAAGTTCCCTTAGAATTAAATTACGAGCACCGGTTCAAAATTAAGAAATACCCGCTCGTACGTTTACTGAACGTACCAGAAAGAAATTTTAGAAATTGATTCCGGGAACACCTAGACTCGGAATCATGCACTGTAAATTTTCGCGGACTTGTAAAATTCCGATACATTTAAAAAAAACAATAAATCGAATTTTCGGGTCTTTACATTCTCCCAACCACAGGATTTACATACTAGTTATCCACAACTCAAACTAGGTAAACAAGTGGGGGTACTGAGCACGCATCTGAGCCTCATGCTCCCATGTGCTCTCCTGGAGGTTCCCGTACTGCCAGCAAATGCACACCAAAGGTATCCACCGTCTATGAAGGACCTGCTTCTGTCGATCCTCAATCTCTATTGGAACATCCGAAAATGTATCCCCATCGTCGATGTCCAGTTTTCCATGGTTGATGTTGTGGTAAGGGTTGTGCACGTATCTACTCAGCTGGGATACGTGGAAGACGTCGTGAACCCGGTGCAACTGAGGTGGAAGAGCTACGCGGTAAGCCACCTCGCCAACTTTGATGAGGACTTGAAAAGGTCCAATTAATCCTTGAGATAACTTTTCTTCACTTCCAATTTTCCATAGACCTCATCGTGGTGATACCCATAGGAAGACGTGGTCGCCATCCTCGAACTCCAGATGTCTCCACCTCTTGTCTGCATACGACTTCTGCTTACACTGTGCAGTCTTCATCTGCTCCAGGATGATCTGAACCTTCTCTATGGTATCTCGTACCATCTCTAGTCCCACTAGTGATGACTCCTCGTGGTCATTCGAGCACAAAGGTAATCTGTAAGGTCACCCATACAATGCCTCTAAAGGTGTCATCCCAATGGTGGAGTGATAGCTATTTGTGTACGCAAACTCCGCCAAAGTCATGTGATCCTCCCAGCCACGACCGATGTTGAGGAAACAAGCACAAAGCATTTCCTCGAGGGTCTGAATGGTTCACTCAGTCTGGTCATCCGTCTGAGGATGGAATGCGGTGCTCAAACGAAGTCATTTTCCAAAATCCTCCTTCAACCCCTGCCATTGCCAGGAAGTAAACCGTGTGTCACGATATGTGAGAATCATCAAAGGTAATCCATGTTTCCGCACAATCTCTGGCACATAGAGGTATCCCAAACTCTTTACTAAACCCTAATCTCAAATTAGTAGGAAGTGGGCCGACTAGGTGAGTCAGTCTATGATCACCCAAATCGAGTCATGACCCCTGGATGTATACGGATGTCCTATCACAAATTCAATGTATATATAATCCCACTTCAACTCTGGGACCTATAAAGGATGAACCAAGCCTACTAGTACTTAATGATATTCCTTCACATGTTGACAAGTGAGGCATCAAGAGACAAACTCTGCAACTTCTTTCTTCATTCCTGGCCACCAGTGATGTCATCAGGGATCCTGGTACATATCTGCCACTCTTGGATGTACCACTGGAGGGGATGTGTGGAAATCCCTCAACAATTCCTCCTGAAGTGACACTAGTACCATAGTACATCCTCTGAAGAGGATGACATGCTCTCCACCTTCAAAAAATCCATCAGGTGCCTGCACTATGGATATCTGAGCACGTCATATCTCGTAGTCAGTGTCCCCATGCTTTTCCTCCCTGAGTCACTGAGGAAGTGGGGGAGTAACTGTAAGAAACTGAAGGAAGGCCAATCCATCTCTATACACAAATGATATCTATAAAGATACTCGTTTCTTTGTCGCCTCACCTAGCAGCTGTATACCAGATCTCCTGTTGAGTGAATTCGCAATAACATTCCCCATCCCAGGAGTATAGCCAATTTAGAAGTCATAGTACATAAGGAACTCAAGCCAATGTCACTATATCTGGTTTAGGTCCTTTTGAGAGATGAAATAACTGAGAATCTTGTGATCATAGTACAATATAAAACGCTCTCCCATAAGATAGTGTTGCTGCATATTAAAGGCATAGACCACTGCTGCTAACTCCAAGTCATGGGTAGCGTAGTTCTGCTCATGCTCTCTCAGCTTTCATGAACCATATGTGATCACTTCTTGCTCCGGCAACATGACACATCTGAGTCTGGTTCCTGATGCATCACAGTAGACTATCTACCCTACACCTTCCACTAGAAGCCACAATATGGGTGCACTAGTTAGCCTCTGCCTCAGCTTCTGAACTGCCATCTCTCTGACCACAGAAAGTGTTGACCCTTCTTCGTCAAAGCGGATAGTTGTGCTGCAACTCTGGAGAAGTCTAGCACAAACCTCTAGAAGTATCCAGCCAATCCAAGGATACTTAGTACCTCCTTCACACTACTTAGTGGATCCAAATAAAGTACCGTCCCAATCATCACTGTATCTACTACAACTCCAGCCTCTGATATGACTATCCCTAGGAAGTTAACCTCTCAGATCTAGAACTGGCACCTTGAGAGCGTAACACAAAGCTGGTTCTCTTGGAGCATGTCCAGTACTATCTGCAAATGATAGGAATGCTCCTCCTCAGTAGTCGAGTAGATCATAATTTGGTCGATGAAGACTACGACAAATAGATCGAGGTATGGCTGAAAGATCATGTTTTTGAGTACCATGAACACTACTAGAGCATTGGTTACGCCGAATGGAAAAAACAAGAACTCGTAGAGGTCGTACCGACATATGAAGGTCGTCTTCTGTATACCCTTATCTTCAATTCTCAACTGGTGATAGCCTGGTCTGAGGCCTATCTTCGATAACAATCGTGCTCCCATCAGCTGATCAAAGAGGTCATCAATCCTCATGAGTGGGAACTTGTTCTTCACGGTCAACTGGTTCAGGATCCAATAGTCAATACAAATCCTCAAGCTCCCATCCACCTTCTTGGAGTATAGAATCGGGAATACCTAGGGAGAAACATTGGTCCATATGAATCCCTTCCCCTACAAGTTCTCATGATGTACCCATAGCTAGAAAAGCTCCACGAGAGATATCTGATATGTTGGAGAAGATATCAGTGTCGTATTGGGGTACAAGTCAATGTAAAATTCCACCTCTCATCTAGGAGGTAGACCATGGACATCATCAGGGAAAAATCCATGTACTGATTCACCACTACAGGATATCTCAGACTCTCGACATCAACTTCTCCAAGGGTAAGGCAAAGAAACTGATGAGTGATCGGCTGCACCCTCCTCCAGGTAAGTATGTCCTGTGATAAAAAGTCTCCCTTTTTGCTGTTGAAGGTAAACCTGGTCCAATCCGTGTGGACACACCGCACTTTGCCCCTAATATAGTCAATCTGAGCATGAACTGTAGATAACAAGTCCATACCTAAGATGACGTCATAAGGTCTCGACGCCTCTACTAGGAGATCCCAATCAAAGCACTCACCTCCTAGAGTAAGCTCACACTGTCGGTACCCATGCATAATCATCGAATCTTCTCCCATAGGATTCTCTAGCAGTAAGGATTGAGCCAACTTTTCTGTTGGAATCTCCAAGCTCCGAACAAGGGTAGTGGCAATGAAACAGTCACTGGAACCTTTGTTTATAAGTAGTGTAGCTATGGTGGAGTAGACACATATCATACCTCGAATCATTTTAGGAGCACAATGATTGTAGGCCTCAGCTTCCTGTAGATGAGCTCTCCCTTTTCCACCTTCTCCCTGATGTCGGGGTGGACCTTCTCATGGTGGTGGCAGTAACACCTGGAAACGTCTCCCACTGCTAGCTCCATAGCCAACTCCTCTGCCACGTCCGCATGGTCCCTACAGACCGCCTCAGTCAAATATTTGACTCTTCCTGGGTGATCCTTCAACCATATACTGATCATATAAACGACGTGTCAGGTAGTCAAAAGCCATGTGACCCTATCCGCCACATGCATAACACTGCCCACTCCTGGCATGTACGTCTCTGCTTCGGGTGCCCCACACAATAGATCCTAAGTTATGCAGTTGTCCACCTGTAGTTCTGGTCCTCTTGGAACTCTACGACATATGTCTGCTTCGAGCTACAGAAGAATCCTCTATAGGTTGACTGGTGGGGGATCTCGCTGCTGGAGACTACTCATCAAGGAAACTATCCATTATGAGTGCTCTCTCTAACACCCATACTTACGTCGGTATACTGAGTGATATCATCAGATCTCTGATAACCCATTTGATCCCCTACTCAAAGGTCTGGGTCCTGAATATTGTCTCTCACACCATATTGGTGGAGTGGCGTGAGAGGTCAGTGGACCTTGCTAAGTACTGAGTTACAGTCATGCCGCCCTACTGCAGACGAATTGGCTCTTGTATGTGCACTTCACGAAGAGTCGTTGGGATAAACTCTACTTGAAATAGGCTCTCTAAATTTTCCCAGAGAAGCTTCATATTGTTGTGAACCTAGAGCATCAAGCTCCACCATCTTCCCACTGGGTTTTATAAAATATTTGCAGTAAGTATCACCGTGAGGTCTGCTGGTGTCCCTACTAGTCGGAAGACTCTCACCACATCCTCCGGCCAATACTCAGTCACCTGTGGGTCCATCTCTCCCCGGAACCTGGGTGGCCTCTGGAACTGGAACTCGTGCAACATTTTCAAGTAGCGTGAACCATATGCTTCTAGGGCTAGTGGAATAGTTGGCCTAACGGATAGTGGTACTGCTTGTGCGTCTGCTGGAAAAAGGGCGTGCACCGAGTCCTAGTTTCTTTGTGGGATATTTGTGTTTAAAACTCTCGGGACTCTAGCTGGTTTTCCACGTGGAGGCATCCTGAATGAAACGAATGTGACACTATCAAAAGATTATACCTGGTGAGATGACCTGGTTGAGATGACATAAGAAATCACAATAAAGACACTCATGCAATCAGGTTTTTTGTGCACTGAGTCAGAAATCAGTAGTCTGGGTCCTGGTGTATGGATTTTTCAATCAGCGCACCAACATTGTACTCCTAGAACTAATAAAGGAACTCATTATAGTTAACACTACTTCTTCACTGAAAAATATCAGAGTCCTATGTTCTGCGTTAGAACCGACTCCTCTAATACCAATTTTCCACAACCCAACCCCTGGGGCCCGTGCTGTGACTACCCCTATCCCTCCCTTCATATGCGAGGGGCTATCAACTAGCACCATAGACGTAATTCCTTAAACCTGGGATGGAATTTCCTATATTACCTATACACGCACACAATAGAGCACACATCTGGATACAAAACACTAGGTAAACTGTATAACAAAAGGGTGTTGAAATGTAAAAAGGGTTGGAAATACCAGCCAACTGTAATGTACAAGGAACTGGAAGTAAAAATACAATTGAATAAAGGAAAAACAGATGTTGATTCATCCTCTGGGATTCCTAACAGAAGGGTAGGTACATATAGCCTTCTAAGAACTCTAGGTCTATCAGTTTCCTCCGTGTACCTACTTGCAATAAGGTCCACCTCTGGGTACCGTCTAGTCCTGGTACTCTCAGCCTTAGTCAGCATTGTCCGTCGTCTACATCCAACACAACGAGGTGTGGTAATATCCCATTCAGGGGTGAGTATAATGATACTCAGTAGGGACCCTGAGACCCTCAAGGTCACACAAAATCCAACAATGATAAACCACAAAGTATGAAATAAATATACAACCTTACATAGGTATATGCCCATACATATACCTAAGTAATCAGGTGATCCCTCTCAATCATGAGGAAAACACAAAATTTACTAACTCAGCTCAACTTTGATTTTTATTTACATTCTTGAAACCATGGCTGCTGGAGAGCTCCTCCACTGTTCAATATAGTGGGCATGTCACGACACCAAGGACAATTCCCACAAACCATGGACTGCTAAGGTACTCCACCCGTCGAGTACTGTAGGTCTGGTGCGTCACACAGAGGTGCTCCCTACCGTGGGTCTGTTTCCACAACCAAGCGTTCCCCCTCATAGCCTGCAGAGGTACTCCTCCTATCGAGTAAGATGGGTCTACCACCACAACCAGGCACTCCTCCTCTGTGGGTCATCCGCTACTACCAGGCATTCCCCACAAGGCTTGTCGAGTCAGTCTGAGTCAATCAGTCAGTAGTTGTTTAGTCTCACCCAGCTACTAGGTTTCCACACTCTGCTCGCTCGTCACTGGAAGGATCTGATCCACGAGCTACTGTTCGATACTCCAACATTCACTAAGTCCCATGAAGAAGTATCCCAACGGTCCACAATGTCATACTGGTCTCAATGCAATAGACGACGCATCAATCAGACGCCCAGATAGTGAGTTATTAGCCTCTTAGTCCTAGGGGCCCGATTTGATTCGTGCACGATCCAACCTAACAGTATCTCAACAATACCCCAAACTCTTGTGGGGTATACTCAAATGGAATTTCATGCTTCATGTTTACCAGGTCCATAGACGGTTTTTCAAATGGACGCTCAGTGCCAAAGATATGTCCAAAAGAATGTAAAGGGTAGTAGTGGTCCAGGGTCCTGTCCGACCAGGTCGGACCGATCTGGCCCTAGCCAGTCTGATCCAACAAAGTTTGAGTTGACATGGCCTGACCCATTGGGTCTGGCCTCGCCCGTTGGGTTTGGCCCGACCCCCTCGGCCCTGCTGAGCAGGCCACGAGAGGCAGTGAAGATCCGAGAGAGCATCGATCGGCCACGTGGGCGCGGATCGGCCGCAAGTCAGCGTGAGGGCTGTTCAGCCCGGAGGGCGCCGCATGGGAGACTCGGCCCGGAGGAAACCACAAGGGTGTGGGGTAGTTCATTAGGGGCGCGGAGAGGGGCACGGGAGGCCGGCTCGGCAGCGGCTCCGTGAGGGGCGCGGGAGGCCGGCTTGGCTTGGGTGCTGCGAGGGGTGCGGGAGGCCGGCTCGGCCGAGGCGTCATGAGGGGCGTGTTTGGCTGGCTCGGCTAGGGAATCAAGATGGTTTGGGAGGTTGGATTGGCTGTGGCTCGTAAGGATAGTGTCCTGCATGGCCGGGGAGGCTCGGTAGTGCGCCCCAAGGACGGATGGACTAGGAGGCGCTGTAGCCAGGAGGCGGGGCGCGGTGCTTCTGGGGTGCGGCTTGGACAGAGTGCAGTGCGGCTCATGCCGGTTCAGCCAGTGGGTGGCGCGGCCGGCGGGCGGTGCAGCCGGGGCAGTGAAGCCTATTCAGCCAGGGGGCTGGAGCATCACAAGGGAAACACTGGTTTCCATCACCACCTTTTCCGTCTCGTCGCCTCATCGCCATGCCGAAGAACATCACAAATAAGAACGACAGAAGGGGGTTCAGGCCATGTTTGTTTGGCACGCACCCTCTACGTTTAGGGTGGTAGGAATTGGTTCATCAAGAACCTAAACAAAGAATGAGCATGGAAGATATCGTTAATATATCAATTCCCATATCCTACCATTAATAATATATTCCCAACCCGCAAGGAAAAACATCCGCAGATCTACTTGATAATAAGTTTGTCCACATTATTTGTTTTGGAAGGAAAAAAATAATGGAATAATATCATACTTAAATAAAATCCATATCTTGATCATTGTTCATCGACAGAGTCACGGTGAAGAAGACGAATTTTGGGGAAAAATATGGGCATCGATTCACCGTGGATGAGGACATCCCACGTTGGTAGGAGTCTGTGGAAGAAGGTCGAAGGAGATCGTTCTTTGTAGTCGAAGGCATTCCTCATCGGCGTTCTTCATTGGGAGATAGTGTTATTTATTGGATTTTTTTCTCCCAAGAGCTCTAATCCTCCCCTGCCAACCTTTTTCCAACAAATTAATAGATAGCCCCTCCAAATAATAGATTATCTATTATTTAGTTTGATGGATTTAAAATTATAATTTTATCATTTAATTAAATGAGATAGCTCAATTAATTAAAGGGGAAGGGTTGACACCCATAAAAGAGGGGGGTGGTGGAACCCTTAAGTTAAGGGAGGTCAAGAGACTCTCCCTCATCAATGAGGGGGGTTGAAAGGATTTCCATTCCCCACATTATTTGTGGGTTTAGTCCCAGGTGGTCCCCACATCATAACCTCTTGTGGGAGGTCAGGTTCGGGGGGGACCCACCACCACTTCCTCTCATGGGAGGTTAAGGTGTGGTGGTCCCCACCTCCAACTTCCACATGGGTGGTTATTATAGATAAAATAAAACAAAACATGCATTTATTTTAATTTATTATTTCCAAAAAAACCCAAAAACTACCATCCACCGTCGACTATCTGTCATCGAGGTGAATGTATTATTAATTAAATAATGATGCTGCGTGTTCAATGGTGCCCTCATATTTCAATTCCAAGCACCGATTCAAATGTTATAAAAACTGGCTCATACATTTTATTAATGTACCCGAACAAAATTTCAGAAATTGATTTTGGGAACACCATGCCTCCGAATCACGCGATGTAAATTTTCACGGACTCATAAAATTTCCATATATTTAAAAACAAATAATTGGAATTTCTGGGTCTTTACATAATATTCATTTATTAATGAAGTGTGAAAAATACTTTATTTTAATTGAAAACAACTTTTTGATCTAATTTGTTTACATATTGAAATTATACTTTTTCATGGTTGTAATGTATAATTAGAAATACATTTATCATTAAATCCCTTTTTTTATTTTTTTTAAATTTCACATTGAAATTAGATATAAACCCATGTCAATCATTTAAGGGTTTTTATTATTATAATATTGTTTTCTTGTTTGGAAAGCAAGGATTAACTTTAAATTAATTATTGAAAATTTTGTGTTTTATATTTTTAAAAATTAATTCTATATTTGGAATCTATGGGTTAAATATTTTTAAAAAGTTTTCTTTTTTTATTTTATGAATAGTAACTTTGGTAATTTTTATTTACATCGGTTAATGGTAAATGAGTTAGTTAATATAATAAATAATATTATAAGAATAATTAAATTTCCATAACACCTCAAAAAATGATATATAATGAATAAACGTCAACCCATAACAATTGAGTACAATAATTTAGTAATTTAATGGACTTTTTCCAAGAACGCTATATAAATATTATTAAAACAATCAAAAGTGGAAACATGTCACCCTCTTATTTATTTTATGTTTTACAATTTTATATTTTGATAAATATGATATATCATATATATTAAATAATATCTAGAAAAATAATGAAATTTTCTATATAATTGGGTATTTATTTATAAATTTTAGATACAAAATAGTATTCACTAATACCGACACAACAATGATACAATAATTATTTTATTAGTAGAAATATTAAATAAATGACAAGAAATTATTTAAAATAAATTAAATTGTTATTAATTAGGGTAATCTAGGAATTTATAGGTGATTATGAAATATTATAATTATTTTAAATGGTTTCATTCAATGTTACCACAATATTTGGATATTGTTTAAATTCAATGAAATTAATTATTTCAAAAATAATACAATTGATATTTAAAAAAAATATTTTATTATGATATTATAAAATAATAAATATATTTTAAAATTATAAAGTGATATGATAAGGTTTATAAGTCCAAAATTTATCCATTTATATGATATTTACCTAATATAAGTAAAATGTAGAGCCTCTTAATGTTGAAAATGCAGTTACTACAATTAAAGATAAATAGTTTAATTAAGGGTAAACTAAAAAGATAATGATTTAAATAAAATAAATAAATGTCTACAAATAATATTATGAGTGGAATTAGAACTTTTCTCATATTATCTTTTAAAAACACTCAAGTTGGAGTCATTTGGATTTAAAATTAATTGAAATTAATTTAATATATTAATAGTTTCTAAGGGTTCCCCTCCCATCTCCTATATAAATAAATACACTACTCTCTGTTAATCACACTTCAAGAAAATTTTGTTCAACTATATCTTCACAAACCAATTACTATAATCCCTCCCCCCATTATTTGATCATTATTATAGGCATAACACCCTCTTTATAGGTGTTATGTTGTTTAGAATGGTGATCCTTCGATGGAAAGATAGTGTTTTTATTTAAGTATTTGGATTTCATTTCATTATCCATATCCATAAAATCTCATCCAAACTAGATGAGATTAAATCTATAATATAATTGTTATACTTAGATGTTATTTTTTTAAGATCATCACGTAAATCCATCCTCAATTTCATCAAATGGGAAATGAACGTTTAGGTTGTGTCCACAGTGATTTCTCCCCTCGTGAACCGATATAGTACATTTTTCATTATCATCTATAAAGACATTTTTTAAAGATGTAATCAATGTTCATATGTGATATTCATGACATATGATACATTATAAGAGAATAATATATAAATTATGTTCCTAATTTCCATGCACATAAAAGTAATAACATTGTTTGTGCGTATATGTGAACTATAACCTCCATGAAGTTATATGATTCATTTTTAATCACCACATAACATGGATAATATATATACACATATTTAAATGGTTAATATGGTATTAATTATGATATTATTATTCTAGAAAGATAATATAATACTTACCATTTTTCCATAAAGATCAATGAAAAATGGAAATTGTTAAACATGTGTACGTACAACTTGCCATCAATATGATTGTAATGATTTTCAATTATTCAGAATCATATTTAATTATAGATTTAAATGTATAAATGATATATAATGTTTATTAGTATTTAATTATTATTATTCTAGATATGATTGAATTATGACCACATGGACAATTAACATTATAGAAATTTCATTTACAACTCATGTATCAAATATCGACAAAATGTCCGATATGAACATAAAAAATTATATAATTGTTATAACATTATAATAAGTGATATAATTGGAATGTTTTTCATGAAAAAGGTTATAAATAAATTATAAAATAACATAATTTTAATATTTAGGAAGATAAAGAGTGTACGATAAGATTTATATTTGAGGTAAGGGCCTTCATCTCAATCTTCTTTCAATGATAGATTTTATTATAACATTAACCTTTAATAATTTATAAGGTTTTAATATAGCCACTATAACATTTCATTCCATATTTTATCTATTATAATTTTATTTAATATTTTGGTATATTTTTTTAATTCATGGATATTAATATTTAAACGTTCAATGTCGTTTGGGATACCTTCAAAGTATAAATATTTAATTATCAAATATTTTCATCAAAATATTAATATATATATTAATTTATATGTAAATAAAGGATTGTACATGATATATTATTCCTATAATTTAATTTCATTCAATTGTTTTTAGAAGGTATCTTTTTATACGAAACATTTATCTTTCTTTACAAAATGACAAAAGGTATGTTTTTTTAATTTATGTGGTGACAATATATTCCCTGCCACCATAAGCATTATATAATATTTGTATTTATATATAATACATAATGTTTTTAAGATGGAAAATATTTCTATTATTCTCTTTTTACATAATTTCATATTGAAAATTATTATTTGAGTGGATTGACTATTTCAATAAAATGACATGTTTTCTTATGATTGCAAATGAAAAATTTATTAGTGAAATGTTGATCATTGAAATATTTTATGTTTTATGATTATATGAATGAACATGGAAGTTTGACTGGTGGTTACATGATAAAACAAATAAGGGTGGTTATGTGATAAACCAGAGATGGTAGATTTCCTAATAAACCTAGGATTGGTTGGTACAATATAACCTCTAATTCATTTGGTATAGAAGTCATCTGTATGACTATTCCATTTATAATAGTTATATGTATTAATGTTGTCTGTATGGATATTCGACTTTTAAGAGTGATATGGGTTGAAGTAGACCGTATGGTTATTCCATTTATGTATGATTATGCCCCATGTTACCTTTATATGTTATATTGGGTTTCTATGTGTTTTATGGTAATCTTTTGATTATAATTCCGGTAACAAATGGACATATATAAAGTGAAGAGCATTTATTAACTATTAAAGGTGAAAAGTATTACATTATGTAAAAGTATTACTGGTTGATAACTTTTCTTGGGAATAGATGTTTCCTGTCTATTTGTATCCCTTATTAAGAATTTCTTCCAATCCCACATCTTTAAATGTTTTTCACTGGATTTATGGGAGAATAGAGTCACGAATGGATTCAAGGAAAATTTATGATGTATTAACATGAAAGGAAATCAGGTTTCATTAAAAATTATTTTTTTATGAATGAAATGGATACTTTTAGAAGATTAGACATTATATCACTATGCATTTTTTATGTAATCGTTATGGATTAATTCTCTAAATCATTAAACTTAAAAAGATCATCAATGTGAAATAAAGTAAAATTTGTGACTTAAATAAAGATTCTGTAATGTTTAATGATGGGTACTTATTTTTGTAATCATAGTATTTTTTATATTACATTACAGGTTTTGGGTGATATTTAAGCATATGTTACAAGTTATATATAACCACAATGGTTACCATAATATAAATGTTCATAGTTATTTTAGAAAAATTGAATGAGTTTGAGATAATATGAATAAGTATATATTAGTGTTAATGTTCCACATAAGATAGTATACGATGATTATATTATCATACCCACACTAATCATTTTGTTTTTAGTAAATAGTTTGATCCAGTATGCAACAAAGTAACAAAGGATGTGATGGAAAATGTGGGGGTTCTCTAAATAAGCAATTGATTGAAATAAGAGTTGCAATGAGAACTCTACTAGTAATTCGAAACCATCTATTAGGAGTAAGGATTAACCCATTGATGCATGGGGATTTCTTTGAAACAATGATCATGTTTGAGGATAAATCTTATCAAAATACCATTTTTTCTATATATAATCATTTAAATAGAAATTTAAATGTTCACATATATACAAATAGAATAATTCTATAATTTGTTTTATGTTAGTAATGAATTCCCATGGAAGTGTTATGAATAAATATATTAGGAAAATCATCACATAAAATTTTAAAAATATTTGTTTGATAGTTACCTGTGTTGAAGAAAAATATTGCTCAAGAAATATAATGCATGGTTATTTATTGTATTATAGTATTTTTGGTCCCAATGAATAAGGTTAGTGGTACAATATTTCACTACCAAGAAACAATGATAGAAAATGATGCAAGGGATAGGAAGAAGTAATACAATAGAAGTAAAAAATTTGTTAATAAGATGAGATGGAAATAGAGATAATGGACGGTTTTGATATAAAACATAAATTTTATGATTGGTTTAATCAACACAGAAACACCTTTGATAAATTTATTAATATTATAAAACTAGATTAAATATAAATTAGAGGTTTGGGAATGTTCAAAAGAATCAGGAATCCAAAAAAATACATATTATTGAAATTTCTATCATGTATTGTATAATTGAGAATCCATCGATTATGGATAGTAGTTTTAGATTACACATGGAATATAAAAAAACAACCTTAAAAATTTTAAATGAAAAATATTAGTGGTTTCTTACTTATAGTAATGATCTATCATTAATGATAGAATGTGTATGAATAGAGGTAACTAAACCAATAATATGTCCTATTTTATATGGTATTAAACATAATATTTTGTGAGTTTAATAGAATTTTGATAATGGAAAAGATGAGATTTTTATAAATAATGGTTTTATAGTATAGTTGGTGATTTTTTGAGTAGTAATATAGAGCGTGAAGAGAACTCATTGTAACCTACGATGAATTTGAGAAGTTAAAAATAATCACTGTTACAGTATGAAATATGAATATAATTTATGGAATTGAAGAATTTATCTCCCTGATCAAAATTTATTACGAAGATTAAATAAAAAAGAGCATGTGGGAAATATTTGTTTCATAAAAATTGAATCAATTTATATTTTCAATAATTTTTTAAAGGGGAATGATGTAAATAAAATTGGAAATGGGGTGGGGATTATAACCCAATGTGAAATATATTTGGTCAACTAACCAATTTCTGTTCCTTTAAGTTAGAAATCTAGATGAAGATGTCAAAATTTCATCATATTCTTTGAATATTTCACTAAAATGATATAAATTACGTTTATGTGGCAATAACACAATAATTTAAAAATATTTAATGATTCATAACACTATCTAAGAAACAGAAAAGATTATGATATAAAAAATGATATCTAATATAGAATTTGAAAACAATAAAAATAATTCACAAAATATATTGAAAACATAAAATGAGCCATGACTTTAATAAACCATAATCTCTATAATAAACTGGACTCAGTGAAAGTTAGAGTGAAATCAATTTTTATATGGTTAGAACCATGATAAATGACCATGCTACCTCAATGTATTTTGGGAATTCAAGCTATAAAAAATATCGATTCATTATAAATAGGTTTCTATTAATAATTAATTATCATATGTATCAATTTTAAATTTCATTCAATAAGGATCCAAATATGTAGCAATGTATATCTTTTTGGGAGTCCATTCATAATCATTACAAAAGGTAAAACATGGGTAGTTTTTTGTTAAAATTAAATATGGAATATTAATTTTCTATAAACCAAAATAATCTTTATATCATTGATATAGTAAAAAAATGAGAATCTAGTTTACTATGATGATGTGAAACTCATTGAAAATGAATTAAAGTATAAATAATCTATCTAGGATGATTATGAACATAAAAATATTACTTTTGATCATTTTATATAGATATAAAAAATATATGATGATGATTTTTTTATTATTCTAGTGATAATTTTGAAATTTAAATGGCATTTGAATCAAATTATACAATCAAAGATCATGTTTATATTAAAAATATAATAATATATCATAGTGAAGGGGTATAAATAAGAATAAAATTTTGAATAATCATCCATACTAGTCTTTTTTCTATAGTTAAACCCAAAACCATTGATGAGTATTTAAAACCCAAGTAATGGAATGATGTTATGAATGAGTAACTATATAAAATTTAAATGAATGGTACATGGGATATTTTAGTTGAATATGATTAGTGTAACACAATATTATTTTATAGTATTTTTTTTTAATGTACCACCCTTGTTCTATGTCCACTGAGTGGTTTCCAAAATGGAGAGGTCATTAGTGGGACTTCAGGAATTCCTATCTATAAACAAAAGGCAATTGACTAGTAGTGGGGGTATAGGATAGTACCATTATGATATTATTCCCCTATAAAAAAGAATAATATAGTAGGTAAAATTACTAAATGAAAATTTTAATAGTAAATAATCAGTTATTTTGGAATCAATATACATAATCGTTAATAATACATGAATGATGATGTATATAGTTAAATAGAATCCTTATCATTTATTAATATTTCAATGAACACCCATAAAGTCAATAATATATATATATATATAATAAATACTCTTCATTGAAGATCTACTGATATCCTTAAGAGTCACTTAATTATAACTCTCTAGCCCATCATATCTATCATGTTCAATATTAAGACATAGAGCCTTTGTGTGATCAATAAATTATACTCGAGTACCCATATTCCATGGATAATATAGAATGATGTTAGTACAAATTAGTATGGTTCCACCAATGTGATCCCAAATATATAAAATAATTTTTTCTATATGTTCACCTAAAATATTCGAATGAATAAATAAATAAATAATAAAAAATAAACATTTTTGATCACGATGTTCTCACATGAAACAACGATTATACCAAACATGTTCATATCAGTGCTAATGTGTCTCTAAGAACGTCACATAACAATGGCATCCAATATAACATGAAAAAGCTAAACTCTATTAGGAAATACTTGTTTTTCAATAGTCATAAAACATAAAGATGACCTATAGAAGGTAATATTATGTGATACATGGACATAATACTTAATAGTCAATATTCAGGTGGTAATCCTAAGTGAGAAATGGTAATTAGTCTCAATGGAATGCTCAAATGGGGTTAACCTAGTCATTAATAATCAAGAACAATAAGTTTCACCCAATATATGGGGGGTGACCCTAAGTAATAAAAAAATAATGAAACACTTCTAAACCCTTGGAGGATGATACTGGTTAGTGTATCTAATAATCTATTATCATCACTGATCTCTAAGAGTTAATCGATATGAAGTCTAATAGTTATCCAGCTCCATGATAATCCCTATGAGGTATTCCTAATGGACCAAGTAGTCATCATTCTCCAATATAGTCAATAATAGTTAATCCTAGGTGATCCAATTGTCATTAGGCTCCATGAAAAAAATCCTAGATGGAATTATTAAGTAATCCACTAGTAAGCATGTGTCATCACATACTTCTAGGGGGATAAAACGAGGAAAATATATTAATTAGGCTAAATAGGTGTTTCCTTGGGGGATGACCCTATATAACCATCATATCAAAAAATTTATCCACTCAGTTTCTATGTTGATACCCTAAGAAATCACTACACATTTATCATACACACCCTAAAAGTCCAGACCTCACATGTGAACCTATAGGGTCATCCTAGGTCACATCATAACATGGGAACCCTACCATATGTTCATTTTTCTCATACTCATCACTTGGGTCAAAAATTATTACTAAATATTAATACACCCCCCAAACCCATCATGGTTTTTTGATAACCTCACTATCATCATAAGGAAATCCCAACTATCATTTATTTCAATAGATCGTAAAAGATTCTTTCCCAATACCAATTAAACCATATGTTGGTTCACTCACACAAACTTTCTATCAATCTATGTAGACTTTACCCACTCAAGTAATCACAATATTAGTGACAGATGAACACTCTCCCAATAGTCATCACTCTATCGTGAAGTATTTAGGTCATGTCAAGGTTCTCACAAAGGCTATATGGTCTAACAATCACATCCCAATTCTCTCTTTTACTAGGAGGAATCAAAAAAGAACAATACTAATGGAAAATATGTATAAATATTAATAACTATACTCATTAAAAATTCATGATCTACATTTCATAAATATATTACCATGGACTGATACATAGAGGAAAAATCGAGTATTAACAATACATAATGTCCCTTACAGAATTGGTATTTTCTTAAATACCATCATATGTATTGAATTTTATTCGATTTTTTTATTTTTAAATATAAAACTCTGTCCGGGTAATGACAAATATCATAGGAAATTAATTACATTCATAATAGCATTGTTTAATTTCATAAGGATCATATACCTCAATTTAGATACATTTTCTTTTATATTCATTGTCTTATATCTCTATGTTGGCTCTTCTATGGAAATTAGGACACTACAAGTCACAAAGAGGTCCTAACTCAAGACAATACATAAAAATTAATTAATTATACTCATTTATAACTTACATGAAAATTTTAATTAATTAGTCCTCATAACTAAATTTGGCATATTTCTAAAATACACACTGAGCTGTAAAAAATTATTGAATCCATGATCTATTTTTTGAAATCCACATATAAAATGATCTCAAAGTTAGGAAATTAAATTCCAAAAATGAATTTCAAAAATGTTAATGTATTCTATAAATATTATAAATATTTATGATTCATAAAATCTAACCATACGCATATATATCATTGAAACTGCAATTTAATGCACACAAAATCCCCACACTACACTCATTAAACCATCATAGAAAAACCCACTAATCATTAAGAAGTATTAAATATTAAATTTACTCTATTTTTAATCAAAACCCTAAAAACCCATAGATAATCATACCTAAAAAATATATGGGATGAAAAATATACCATCTCATATTTCTCACTATAGAAGATGAGGAAGTCTAAATAAAAATGGATGATTCAATAATGATTCGGTTGAATAGAAACAAAAACACTAACAAAAAATTGGATCATAATTTATTGGGATGTAGGGGAATCCATGTGAAGGTAATAACAGATATATGTACCTTGACCATCTATTGAAATGCACTTTTAATTTCCTTGAAATAAAAATTCATAAAGGAGTGGAGGGGGATATGGGAGGTTAGTCTAATGGCCACCTCTCATTAAGTGATTCCAAAAAACCCATAAGCCTAAAAGAATTATGGCCAAACTACACCAAACTAAAAAAAACCAAAGAATATTAATTTTCGTGTACATGATGTATATATAATGTAACATTCCCAGTGGTCCCTCTCAACATATCCAAATAATTTCAAACCATGTATTCCCCTAAAAATCATTTAATGGTGTGGATTCCCACTTATCATAGTAAAGTCGTGTTTTAATTTATTTAAAGGGATTTAAAACTTGAAAACTTCTCTAAAATTTTACTTAATACACTATGAATCTACATAACATCAAACCTCTTCCAAAACCCTCAATTTGGTACGTCAAAACATTAATATTCCAAATATACATAAATATTATATATATTAACATGCCACCATATAGAAAATATATAATTCATTTAAATGTGAAAATCATAAGTATAAGCTGTCAATAAAATACATATAATTACAATTATAATAAACAAGAATATTCATAAACAATTTAGTTAGTTATCCTGACCAACATATATTTCCAATCCATTCACAATTTTCCATGTTCTAACTCATGAAACATCTATCGATAATTGCATGTGCAACTCAATGAATGAGGTACATAATTCATTAAAACCGATCCACCACTCATAAACATCATCAAGACACCATGATGATACTTACCTATACACATTTATAACAAGAAAAGTTGGTGTATAAAATAAATTAATTTATAGGCTTATAGAAATACTGAATATTAATCGCTCTTACTTAAGGTTTATTATCAATCCATAGTTCTCCCCAACATCATAATCACCTTATGAACAACATTATCAGCAATCTTGCAACCTACATAGAAAGGTTTCCATAAAAGCATACCATATCATAAGTGAAAATACCTTCAGTCCTCCAATAGATCACAATTCTAGAATGATCATTTTTGTAACTATTTACTTGATACTAAATATTTCATTCATAATTCTCTATGACCCAAGGGAATCTCAGTTTTAAACAACAAATACAATGTTATTTGAACATGTATTCCATTATAACTACATAGTCAGTCCTTCAACTATCCAAAACCGATTCAATGATCTCCCCCAAACATTGACCTGACATCTATTAGACTAAATATCATATCAAATCAAAACCATCTAGAACCCTGTGATAATTCAAAAAAATCAATATAATACCCCCTCAAATTATCAAAAAATCTACTATACAATGATATAGATAAAATCGTATTCACCTAACCAAGAGCATTTAAAATTACCATTATCCTCTATTGGAAAGCTATGGTACTACCTTGAACCTACCAACATGGGGTTATTCTTCCATGACCCAAACTCTGTCCACTACTACACTTAATGACTACACATGGACATCCCACAAATAACTAAATTCGAATGAAAACATTAGAAGATAATCATTTTCAAATCCCCAAAACATTCATCCTCATAATCTAGTACAATTTACTTCATAATGAGGCATACACATTAATAAAGAAAAATTCACTTCCATAAAAATGGGTTTCCTTATATTACTCATTGATCATAATATCAATAGGTTAGATCATAAAACACATTTCAAATTTCCAAATCCAATATTATCTCAACCTAGACAACACTTGTCTATGATCAATTCCTAGATCATCTATTTTAATTAACATAATCAATTTCCAAAAAATAGTCATCCTTAAAGGTATAATTTCTTATTTTTATCAAACATCATTAATAAAATGGAAAACATCCCATAAATTCCATTGGTCCTCACCTAAAAAATATCAACACACTGATTTCATAATTTTATAATGGATCAATTGATTGGATCACACTACACAAATCGCATCAAAATCTGACAGGTGCATGCTCTAGTTCAACCTAATAATATATTTTGTCTCATGATAACACAATTCATACATAATAATAACAACTATCTTATTCCTAAACAAATAAATATTCTCTTTGTTATGTCTATATTTTCTATCCACTAGACCTTGTGGAACTCTCATTCACAAAGCTTATCAGTAGTGACATGCATAGGAAAATCACATAACCACTAACCACTACAGTGTCATTCAAAAAATAAAAAACAAATGTCGATTCTATAGAACTATTCCACTCTAAAAAAAATCAAAAATTCATTGGGCTATGAATCACACAGATACTTCCTTTGAATATAAACCTTCATACCCAATCATTTGTACTCTCAGTTCATTACCATTAAAACCAGAGGCATATTAATTCCAATATAATATATTAAACATCAAATTTTCACTACTAAGAATATAAATATCCTACCATACCTTCAAAAATTACAATATATAGGGTATCTACATTCTTATGTCCCATATTTTTTAGAACATCCCATGTATCAGTGTCATCATAAAGAATCTACACATGTTTCTCACCTCTAATGAATTCTCACATTTGTGATAACCACTACATTTTGAGTGAATCTTATTTACATAATATATGATCACATAAATATAACTCCAATCCCTAATACCTAAAGTTTCATCTCTGTTACTTTTCTATCCAACCTTATCCATAGTTCCTATCTCATGTAATCCATTATTTATTTAGGGACACCACTTTTTCATATATCATAACTCATATAAAAACTAATGTTCTAAACTAGTGGCTCTAGGGTTATCATGTATCAATACAGATTGTGAATCACATTTCAATTCATAAACATACTAGGGGACTGATTAAAAAATAACATATTCCATATTAAATACCCACTGAGATATAAAATATGTTGTTGATCCTCACCAGGTAAATACATATTGGAACCAACCCTAAAAGAATGTGATCTCAACTTTTATCATATAAATTTAGAACAACATCCCCCTAAAATGACTTGTTCTATTTAAATCATAACATCACAGTCTGGTTATGTAGAATATCACAACCAAATCATATGGAAATATATAATATAGGTTGTTATAGACAAATTAAATAACCAAACTTAATTTCTCAATAAAGAATATGGGTTTCATCATATGGAACTAAATACCTTTACTGACCTACTGTGGTAATAATACGTCATATATAATAAAGGAGTGTATAGTTTTCATCTAGAATCACATAACTATTGATAAACTTGACCAACCAATAAATAAATAAATAAATAGTAGTCTGGCTAAGTAGCATTACATTGAAATTTTATTATTGAGAACATTATATATGTTATTAATGAAATAATAAAAACTCTACTATGTATAATCAGAGATAAAAATAACACAACCACACATATTACATTTCATTATTTCATTCCAAATATAATGCATGTGCATGGTCTCATGCCACTAAGACAATATCCAAAAACTAATCAATCCAAAATCAAAAACCATAAAACCCATGTTCTTCATGCAATATGAAATCATAAAATTTTCAAAGCAAAAGCCATGAATATTTATCTCATGCCCTTTGTGTCCCTTAATTCCTATAAAAATATGTGTTCATAACATTCTAGTTTCATATGCATCACAAGAAAAAAACATTGTTATCTAAAAAATATTTCATCTACCAAAATAGAAAATTAAAAAAAACTGGGATACATAATTTTAAGTTAGTAATATAAATGCACGAATTCCAACATGAAATTTTCTACCCTGGGTCTGTGTCTACATAGTGGTGATCAGACTAAAGGCTTTCCACTAAAACCATAGATGATCCTCCTAGTATTTTTGAGGCAGTAGACTATAACTATAGATCAATGGTAGTTCAATGGGGAGAAAATACCCCCATATCAGAGCATAGAATAATAAATAATACAATGTGACAAAATCATCAATAGTAAATAATAAGATTAATAAAATAAAAAAAATAATAATCAATCATCAATGAATATGGAATTAGGTAGTTAAATAAACAAATGATTGTAATAGAATATAAAAAAACATCCCACCAAGCATATCAAATATAAAATTAAATAAATTAAACTAATTCTCTACTACAATCTTCAAGACTCACCTCATTTTTTCAAATTCCATTTGATTAATCCTAGAATATCCAACTACATTGGTCCTCTAACCAATAAAAACCTATTTTAATTGATGTTAACTTGGGTGACCAAGGGATATGGCATCCTGAGAAGGGTTTGTGTATAACTTAGTAGGGAACCACCAATGTGGTCATATATATAACCATCAAATATAGTGAATACATAAATGTGTATTTCCTAATTGAATAAATAAAAACCAATGGAAGAATAAAAAATATCCACTTTTGATCCCCAAGTTCTCATATTAAAAACTATTGACTAAAAAAATATTCAACATACAGAGGAGTTTCTTAGAGTACATTGTGTAACCATTCCAACCAAACATAAAGAAAATAAAAACAACCACTGGGTTTTAATTAATGGTGATTAGAAGTTCTAATCTATCAATATTATTTTTATAAGGTAATATTATGTGGTCGATGATCATTATAATCAATGGAAAATCCTCGATAGGTAATTTCAAATGATCAATAATCACTAAACTTAATTTATGACTCCTACGCTTACCCCATGCCAATCATAATCATTAAAAGTTTTCATTTTTGACACTTAAGGGGATGAACCTAGGATGTTTAATTAACCAATAAACATTTTCAATCCATTGGATAATGTTACTAATGGTTGAATATAATCATAAGGTTCCATCACCGATCCATAATAGGCAATAATAGATCATACAAAAATTATTTTGATCGAATATTTAACCAATTATGCAATACAGGGAAATATAATAGTAATTAAGAAGAAATTTGATCCTTATGATACAATCCTATTATATGTAATCATTATATGACCTAATAATTTATTCCTTGTGGTATGACCCTATGGAATATTTTTATCATGATCATAATCAATACAATTTATAAGGTGAATCCCACAAAAATAATTACACATTTCCCATATGAACCATCTTAAGAGTCAGTCCCTCGCAAGGGAACCTACACGGGTCCCCTAGGTAAAAACATAACACAACAATCTTTCACAGTTTCTAGTATCTTATAATCATCACTTATGTTATCTCGTATTACTCAGTGGTTATACTTCCCTTATTCCTATCGTGATTGTCATATAACCTCCTCGAAAAAACTAGGAAATCCTCTCTAGTATTTCCCCTAGATACTGAAATATTCCCATCTCAAAACCTAATCCATACATAGAATTTTCTTCTCCCCAAACATATATATAAATATCCATAGGTTATTCCCACCCAATTAATAAAAATCTCAATTGGGGAGGAACACTTACCCCACATTCCTCAAACTATCATGAAGGATTTTTGGTATCTCAACCTTCTCACATATTCATATTGGTTTAACCATCTTTTCCAATACTCATTTATACAAGGAAGAATCCATGGGGACTAATACTAAGGGACCATACATCTCAGACACCCCACCTACACCCAATTATGTTCATGTTAGTTATGTTATATATTTACATTAAAGGCCTCAATCATTAGGGGATTAGAATATCAATATAGTTTCCTCGGTCCCTCATGGCCTTGTCACATTGTTCAATTCAGACACAAGCAATGAATTTTTGTTAAATATTTATATAAAATTTTAAGGTAATATTCCCTCATTGGAGGGAAAACATGTAATAATAAAAAAAATAAAATTCATAATATTATATTGTAAATGTGTAATGACCAACCTACCTCAACTCGAAGTCATTCCTTTTAAAATTTACAGTCTGACATATATTTTAATGTTTTTTCCAATCAATATGGACACCAACCATCACTGTGAGGTCCTAAATATATTCTATACACCACATTTAATTATTTATAATCATGCATTTTAAATTAGGTTGTTTATAATGAATTAATATATTTAATTAAATTAAGAATAATTCTATAAAAGTAAATGTGTTGTAGTAGATTGTTAACAACTTGATCTATAGGGTGTAATCCAATATCGACATAGAATTGATCATATTCCATTAAATTATTTTAATTAATTCAAATAATATTAATTACATACATATATAATCAATGTATGGTTAATAATAAAAATATCATTGGGAGTTACCATTAAGCTGAAATGAAACCAAAAACGCATATAGGGCCCAAAATCAATAAAATATCATCACAAGAAAAATAAAAAACAATTAGAGTTTTTTATATGTTAAATTTAAATAAATTTTAATAAAAAAACTAAAAACATGATACACCATGCCTCATTTAAAACAAAATGAGGTGGAATAAAGATACAATATCAGGATTACCTATACACAATCCAACATAAATGACCATAAAAATAGTTGATTAAAATATGATTTTGTGGAATCAAAACCAGGATCCTAACAGAAATTAGAATAAAATTATATTTGATGTAGGGGGAAACAAAAAGTTTCATTAAATATTAAAAATACCTTAAACAACCATTAAAACACACATTGAATTTCCTATAACTATTTACAAATAATGGAGGAAGGGGAGAGGAAAGGTTGGTAAAAGGGCCTCCTCCTATCATACAATTACCCCAAAACTCCCCATGTCTAATTTTATAAAGTAGAAAATTCCTTATCTAAAAAAACACCCATTAATAATTATTGGAATAAAATTTATGATCAGGATAGAAACTTTTGGATTGTGACCCTTTTATATGGACAACTATCTTCTTTCAGTATGATGGATCCCATTGAAGCCCTTTCACTATTTAGATTTCTATTCAATTGAGGAATGAAATGACACTACTGTTTTAAGCAACATGATTACATTAACCCTTTTCAGAAATCTACCCAAATAGTACATATGTCTACCAATCCTCAAACCACATCCTAAAAATAATTAAATGCCCTTAAATCATTAAGATTTTCAATCTGAATCCAATTTCACAAAAAATACCATTTTTTTAATAAAGATCTCAAATACAAATCATTTTACAAACGTATAAATTATGGGGCTCAATAGTTATATTTTAGAATAAGTTCATCAACTTTTTTATAATGTGATACATGATCACCAAACATATGTAAATAGTTATTAATTACTAAAAATGGAGATACATTATTATATAATAAAAGTTAATTTAAATTTATTTGAGTTTTTAAATTAATATGTTTAAAATTTATATAAAAAATACATCTTATTATAAAGTGGAAAATTTGAACTATTTTTTTTAAAATTACGCATTTGTGTAAAATTTAATAACTTCTAGGAATTACATTAACAAACATTATTAGAAAAATTTATGTAAAAATTAATAATATAATATAATTAAATACATGAAATGTTTATGTGATGAAAATTTATTATTTTATAATACTTATTCGTTAAATGGAAATGTTAATACTATATGCATTTTTATTGTATTTTTTAATTTAAAATTTAATATCTCTTATTTATGTTATTACACTTATTGAATGATATTTTTTATCCTTATAGAGGAAATTAATAACAATGCATGCATTTAATTTCAAATGGCTATAAATGAAGATACATTAATTTGAATCCAAAAAAGAGAAATTTTTAAAAAATTTGATTTTATTAGGCCCAATGAATTTCAATCATATCAAATATAATTTATCAATTTAGAATGATTATTTATATAATATGTTATATTTTATATATATAAATTAAAATTTTATCATTCAATAAAGTATTAATTATTAAAAAATGAGAATAATAGCACATAATGTTTAAAATGGTCATTTTTCTCTATATGTTGGTTTTCATTATATATATAATTTTAAATAAAATCATAAATTAATGAATTTTAATTTTAAAAAATAATCATCCATTTTGACATTATCATTTAAAAATAATCATAATATTTTTATTGGGATTTTTATAATATAAATAATTTTTTGGTGAATAATTAAAATATTGGTTTTAAAAATACTATAATTTTTATGATAATATAATTATATAAAAATGGGTTGAGTGATTAGGATTTTTTTCCAAAATATATTCTTATTTATGAATTAATATAATTTATTTATAAAATATATTGACGAGCATATAAATCTGTGATTGACATTTTGGAATAATATCTATAGTTTTTATTCAAATAAAAATGATTTTTGGTTCTTGTCTTTATATAATTTATTCATAAGGTTATATTAGTTTTTTTTTGAAAGAAAAATAATTTTCCATTTATTATAAAAAATCAGTTTAGTACTAATAGAATTATAATTATACATTGTTCATTTTTTAAAATGGTTTTCATGATTTAATAATAATTTAAAAATTTTGGTTTTTGAGGTTTCTTTTAAAGTTTTATTGAATTTAAATTTTATGTCTTTTATAAATATATTCTTATTTAATTTTATCAATATTTTAAATAATAATTATAATTTTTTAATGATTCCAATTAAAATGTTGTTAATAATGCATAGTTTCCATTATAAAAGTTTGTTACAATGGAAAGGGTTAAAAGGGCTGACATAGGGTTAAACTAAGGGAAAAGGATTAAAATATCTCTAAAAATTTCCAACATAAGATTTAATGAATTGATATTTACCTAAACATACCATATATTCTCAAGTGGAATAAATTGTACCCTCTTCCCATGAAATGTAAATTAATTATATATTAAAATTATTAATATTTACACAGTTGACATTCTTCTCAATTATAAAATGACACATCCTCATCTTATTTCTATGCATACATTGAGAACTATAACATTAACTATATCATTAAAAATAATTTCCCATCTATTATAAACTTGTTATCATTGTATTTTCCTTCCAAAAATAAAGATAATATAAGGCTTATGGTATAATCCATAGATTATATATTGGGAAGAGTTATAAGTCAGAATAGAATTTTTTTTATGTTTTTTTCCTGTCCTACAATCTCTAATCACCTTTAAACATCCTAATATAATGTATAAATATATTTAATTTTCTAAAATATTATAATGTTGGAGTAAAACTATTTTTTTCTCTTGTACAGCCTATCAGAAATGAAAGGATTGCTCATTTGTAGATGTGGACAACCACCCTAGGGAAGAAATGTGTTTCATTTTTCCTTCCTAAAACACATAAATGGTAATAAATATATTCTTTTCATTAAATATATTATTTTTATTACATAATTTTTATTCCTTAATGATAAATAGTTATCTTACCTCTTACCCTCCCAACTGTTGGACAATGAAAATGTCTCGTGTAAGTACATATGGACTAACACATCCACAATGAAATGTAATACACTATTAGTTGATCCTCATATGGATAGTCATAAGGATATATTCAATGATTAAATATTATATTTATAATATAATAATGATTATTCAAAGGTAACCCCTTATAATACTTATATACTTATTATCTATTAGAAAAATGAAAATGTCACTCATTCATACGTGTAGACTACCACCTTCATAGAATGATGAATCTTATTTTTCATTATTCGGTTATATAGAATGATTTAATAATATATTTAATATATTATTTTATAATTATAATTATTTTAAAATTATTATGATGATAGAATCACGACTCATTGGTTTACATTCAAAACACATATGTCTTTTTAGACTGAAAAACCTCAAAAAATATGAAATAAAAAAAACTTTAGATAGTAAATAAAACAAGTTAATTAATGAAATAATAATAATAATGATACTATAATTAAGAATAAATTTTATTATTGATAAATTAAATAATTTATAAAATTTTATCATTTATTAGTTATAAAAAATATGATGAATGATGAGACTCATTGTGAGAGAGTTTTTCTTTAAGGCATTGTTTGAAATGATATAAAATAATTCTCATCCTTATACATGTTCTTAAAAATGAATCAAAAATTCTATTTAATATAATCAAATGATTTTTAAAATTCATTTTAAAAAATATTTTTTTAATGTTTTAAAAAAGTATTCGTTTTAATGTTTTTTATATGGGTCACTTTTTATATAATAATATTTTCCAGGATTCTAAGTAAAATTATATTAACTTTCATCTCATAATTATTTTTTATGAGTTATTCAAAGAAAGTGTATTAATAATTATTTTACTGAGAATGTTGAAGGTTCGTTGTTTAAGGGTTTAATTGATTTATTCAAATGTTTTATAATTAAAAGTTTTTAGACTGAAATTTTTTGCTTCATCATGTGTTAATTTTTCATTGTGGATGATGTTAGGTGTTATCAGTTTATAGCTCTCTTATACAATGTGTAATGATTTAGTCATGAATGTAGAAAATGAGATACATAACCAGATAAATTATTCTAATGAAATTAAGTGGTTTTTAATTTTTCAAAGTTGGGTTAAAAAAATTGAACATGGTTTCTAAATATTATTCTCTATGAATCTTATATGATTTTATATTCTTGTGAAGTGTTTATGTGTAATTTGGTTGATATCAAGATGAAGATATATGTTATTTAAAATTGAATTTTTTGTTTTAAAAACTTAAGGATTCTAATATTTTCTAAATATAACTTTATAGTTTTTTAGGATTTCAATGGGTTTTAATGGTAATTGATTATGAAAAAGATTATTTTTTCTTGAGTTCAAGGTTTATATATATTCTAGAAGATTATTGTGATAGTGATAAAAAAATTTATTGGGTATTATTTTTTTATTTGACTGATGTATTTTCGTTTGATATTAAATACCACATTGAGTTTTTTATCTCATCCCAATTTCCCTAATGTATTTCATAGAATACAATGATTTTTAGGACCTACATAATGGTAATCTTTTTCACTATTATGACTCATATTAAAAGATGAAAAAATTTCAAAAACGATGTCAGTGTATAAATTTATGGTCATTTTAATGGAAACTAATGTTGACTATGTGGAAATATCCACATTTTTATTGAATGGATATTCTAATTATAAAAAATCCAAAAATAAAATATAATGGGAAATTAATATTTTGAAATAATTACAATTAAACACTTATTTATTGGATGTTTATGTTATATGATGTCATAGTTAATATCATATTAAGAGATTAGATAAATTCATTGGATATTATGACATCAAATTAGTAAAATTTATATGTTTTAGATACCATAATTACTTAATATGTATATTTTTATCCGAATTATAAAGGCATTGATTACATTTTGAGGTTTTGTTTATGGGATTTTATGATTATTAATGATATTTTAGGGTACAACTTTTGAGTTTTAAGTGGAATAAATCATTAAGGTATATATAACCCTTAATTTTATCATGTGATTTACTATGATGGTTATTTTCTATAAATGTTATTATATTTGGGATTAAATATATACAGTATTTTTTTACCTTTAGGTTTAATGTTATATTTTATGTTTATGTAATTATATTTAATTATGTTAATTTGTTATCATATTTTTGGAAATTTTTTTTTATCATATAGATAATGATATGATTAAAATGTTATATGGGTTTTAGGTGGTTAATTTGTTTGTTGGTAATATCACTATATATTTTGGAACATCATATATATTATGTTATAGGAGAAATTATGGGCTAATATGGTGTTTTAATTGAAGAATAATGATCTAGTAAATATTTAGAAAAATATATGTTTTTTTTATTCGATTAAAATTTAGATTATATCTAGAATAGGTTAGAATATTTTAGATAATATATTATTATGTAAAATACAATATTAATATGTGAATTTATGAGTGATAAATTATGTTTGATGTAAAAAATTTATGTTCATATGAAAATAACATGTGATCAAATTAAACTTGTATTGAGTATAATATTTGGTAAAAATTATTTTTACATGTTTTAGGGAAAATAACTTATGAAATTATTTATGTTAAACTTATAGTGTTATTATTGAGGTTTTTAAGAATAATATATTAATTTTTCAAATTATTGTTGATTCATATTTGAATTGGTATTTTCTTTACTTGTGAAAATTTGTTTTGTTTTTTGTTAATATATAAAGATAAATAAAATAAATAATTCATTAAATATCATGGATCTTATGATCCATTATGTATTAATTGTAGTATTCTTTCCATGAATATTTTATTACGATTAATTTTCAATTAAAATATTAGATTTAGTAGAGAGGGAAAACTCCTCTATATGTAGTCAAAGGTAAAAATTATACTTATTTAATGTAGATAAATCATGTAATTATATTTCTCCACATTATATATCTTATTGGGAAAATAATTTATAAGGATCGGAAAAGAGAAATAAAAATATCTCGAGTGGAATATTAAAAATATCATTCTTTTATCATTGATATCTTTTTGAATCCCATTAAAATATATGATTTTCATAATGTTAAATGATAAGTTATAGAAATATTCATGAAATGATTCATTTCCTATCCTTTACATAGACTCTAATGTTTATTTCAAATGAAAATTTTAACAACTTGGTTTCATTAAAAGAAATTAAAAAAAATAAAAATTAATTATTACCACATATTTATATCTATGAAGAACATTACATTTATTCTATTTTACCCTATTTAATGGTTCCATATTAGTCTTCATTTTAAATTAATAATTCTTAGAGTCATATTCTACCACTTAAAATTGATTCTATGAACTTTGTAGTATTTTTTTCATCATAAAACAGATAAATTTTATACGATGAAATTTTTTAGGAGGGGATACTGTAACACAACATGATTTTAGAATATAGATTCATTTATTTTTTTTATTGATAGATTTTGATCCATGTTACAATGGATGTATTTGAATAATACATTACTACTGCATCAAATAAAATACATTACTAGATATTTAGTTTACATTGATGCGTAAATGTCATTGTAAAATAAAAGTTATCAAATTCCCTTATGAAAATAAAAATATTTCTAAAGTGGAATTTTTGAACTATTTTTATTTATTATGAATTATTTATGATTTAATTTCTTATTGGAATGATATAAATAAAATTTAATGAAAAAATTAAATTTAAAATCAATAAAATCCAAAAAATAAACCCATGAAATGTTTAATTGAATATAATTTATACTGGTATAATAATTAATGGATAAACATAAATGTTTAGTTAATAAAATTATTTTAATATATATTTTTTCTTAAAATATAATCTCTATAATTCATAGTTTTATATATAGATAAAATCATTGTTTTTTACCTGTATAAGAAAATGAATAATAATTCATATATTTAATATCATATGATTGGAAATGAATATAAAATTATTTAATGATAAAAAATATATTTTTCAAAAAAAATTATTTTTACACAATAAATTCATAACATAATTTAAAAATTTCAACACAATTTAAATATTATAATGATAATATGAAAGATTTTCAACAAATTAATTAACATTTAGTCAATGATTTAAACCATTATTATTATGAATTAATATTAAGAACAATTAATGTTTAAAAGGGAAATTTTTCAATAAAAAATTTATTATATTATATTATGCATCATATGATAAAGTATAAATATATGTAAGTTAATACGATGAAATTATGTCATTTTTTCCATCATAATTTAATAATAATTTACATAAATTTTAGGGAATTTTATGAAATAATATATTTTTGGGTAATTAGTGAAAATATCAATGTAGACGTTGAAATCCGCTGAAGGCCTCCATTTGACATTTTTGGAAAAAATGAAGGCATATTTCGACTGAGCGAACAAGTTAGAGATAAGACGAAGGGCTGCATGGAAAATTAGAGGAGTGTACGTAACACCGCCCAAATGCTGCTCAAATTTACTCACCTAGGATAATTTTTTCAAAATGCGCGAAAAGTCCTACATGACCGACTGAGGGGTAGGGTTTTCTGCACAGGACAAATCCCGCACACACCCACGACCCCTGATCACCTATAAATATAAGGTCACCCCTCACCTCTAGTGGCTGAAGAATTCAAACCATCTCCCCAGCACACAATACACCTCTTCTGCACGTAAAATATGACTTTTCGGTACAGGATTTTCCGAGATGGGTCTCCCAAGGGTCTTCCTTCCTGCAAAACCCCTAGGGATTGACCCTCACCCAATTCCTTTATTGATTGTCCAGTTTCAAATAAGTCCCTTTACTTATGTGAAAACTGCAGCCACTTGCATGAAAAGTTCCTCCAATTGCGCGCAAAGCTCCTCCGATTGTAAGCAAAACCTCCTCCAATTTCGTACATGCCTCCTTTATCACTACAACCTAGATTTTTGTGCACAAAAGTTCTCATTTATGTGCCTATTTTACACAAACCCCTTTTTTGAACACAATCCTCACTCCATGGGCACTCCATGTGACATCCTTACCCTAAGGCACCATGTATGATCCCCTCTAATATGTGACACTTCTGTCATACACACCCCTCTCCCATATGACGCTCTAGGTTTTTACGAAGTAACTTCAAGGTCCCTTGGGTGGTGCATTACAATACATTGATTATCCTTTTTCTTCTTTTCATATACATGCTAATGGCTATTGCTTCTTCACATAGAAACACTAATGTGGACCCCTCAGTGGATTGCTCCAAAACATCACATCACCATGAAATTGCTGATGCCTTCCATTCCCTAAGGGTGGGTGGGTATCAGTTATGTAAGTACTAATGGTGCAGTGTAAACTCACCTTGTCCGAGATGCATGTGGTTAAACTGCACAACACCATCGTCCTATCACACAATGTAAAACAGTGCCCTCTCCTTGTGAAACAAACACGAGGTGCATCGTCTCGGACATTCACCACGCTCACTCATCCCTATAGGAGTGAGATCTTCCACACATGGAATGAGATCCCCATTTGTGAGGGGGAGTCTGTCTACGGGGAAGGGTAGACACCCTAACGTAAGCCCCTATCCTTTCTTCCAGGATGTAGAACCACATATACTTCTCACTTCTTTGGTGCCAAAGACCAATGTAGAAATGGGAACATCGACCTACGTTATTCCATCCCTCTCCCTCTAGGATTTTTAGCTATCGGGCCTCCATACTGGAGTAAGTCCCAATCTCCATCCCCCTGGTCTGTTAATGAAGAAAAATACCCTATTTCCTCTTTGGGCCGCTAACCACATGTGATCCCCACTCCTCTTCCTACATGATCATTTGGTATTTGCTGCCTCTGGTTTCTCACACCGAGCAAGACTCATATGGGCTTATAGTATCTATTGACCACGGCATAATTCCTATGAAACCATTTCATGTAAGTCCCAACCCATCATGAAGTACATGGACATTGTTCCTTTTCTCGTAGGCAAGGTACGTTGGAATCCTCCATTAGGATCAAGCCCAACACCTATTTGTCCCATCCCTTTCGTGCCAATTTTCCTTTTTCCTGGATGATGTTAAACTATATCCACCATACCGAACTACGTAGACTATGATCTGTGACCTTTATAATCAAGGTATATAAGAAGCCTCCCTAAGGATCATTCCCAATGACCATCCGTCGCGGCCACTCCACATCGGTCCACCCTCATCCTGCATGATGTTAAACTGTATGTCGCTTTTCATCTTGCATGATGCTAAATTGAACCCATCCAAAAAATATGATCTTTGATCCTTTTCTCCTAGGAATAGTACATAAGAAGACTTCCTAAGGCTCAACACCATCCTACGGTAATCCACTAAATCCCATCCAGTGGTAAGATATTGTATCCCATTCAGCGGTAAGCCGGTTTACCCCATACAATGGTAAGTCATTGTACGCCATCCAACAGTAAGTCATTGTACCCCGTCTAGTGGTAATCCCATTTACTCTATCTTGTAGTAAGAAATTGTACCCAATCCAGTTGTAATACTTTGTACCCTATCTAGATGTAAGACATTGTACCCCATCCAATGGAATGTTGGTTTATCCCGACCAGTAGTAAGCCATTGTAAACCCAACTAGAGTTATTCTGTTGTCATCCCCACATGATGGAAAGCCATTATAAGATGAACTAAATGGGTTTGATCCCTATTTCAGAGACATGGTATGTAGAAATCCTCCCCGAGGTTCAAACCCAAGAACTGGTAAATTTTGGAGGCCCCTGTTGGAACCCACATCTCTGGTCCACCCCTCAAGGGTCAGACCTACCCCAGGCTGCTAACGACACATAATCCCCAGTACATCGTCAGGTTATTGTCATATTTGTATACCCCGATCCTCTACCCCCATAATAAACTACATGGACTTTGATTCCCTGCCACATGGATATGTAGGAATACTCTTTGAGGTTCAATCCCAACACCCATGTATCATCATGGCCTCTCTCCCTCGAGCATATGAGTTTTGTGAAGGTCACGCCCCAACCTAGAGGTTCTACTTCCTCTAGATCCCATCAATGTTTCCATTATCATGGGTCACCTATTCAAGTGTACCATCACCCCATCGATCTATGTGGACATTGATTCCCTAACATGGGGATATATAGAAAGCCTCTTTGAGGCTCATGCCCAGCTGCATCGTCGTCCACACGTCGGTTCCATATCATTCTCCATAAACTGTCAATAGTACATATCCATCTCATTTTTTACTCAGGACACCACATCCTAGTGAGATCATGTCAATCTCTTTCTCACTGATCTTAGCTGCAATCGGGTAACTAAACACGTGTTAGCCCCATCATCTGATGTTCCCTCCTCGGGCTGCAATCATCTGATCCACTCTTATCAGTGTTACGATCTGTCTGATCTTCCAATACTAGACGTTAAACTCATGGAATAACCTATGTTAAACATGGGAAGTTGAGGAGAACCTCAGAGAAATAAAAATGGCATAAAATTCCCTCCATTCGACCTGGGATGCCTCAGGATTTCACACGTTCGAGAATCCCTATCATAAGGGGAAGAATCCCAGACATATCAGTGTTACAACATCCAGAAACTGTAGCGGTTCCCAACATGACTAATCCCATGAACAAAAGTTTCTATCCTGAATGGACCACTTGGAATGTATTGACAGAAGAAATGTAATTAACCGGTGTCCCTGAAGACATGGCATTGGGAAGAGTTTCACGAAAAATGACCTATGTCTACGAGGGACACCCGGACAAGGAAATGATTGTTTTGGAGAAATCCATAGAAGCAAGATCTGACATCCCATCATACCATTTTTATCATGTCTCAAACATCAATAAATACTCATGGATGACTCCCTCAATTGGAATGTGGGAATGTGGGGAAAGAGTTAGTGCACCCTACAAAAGAACGGATGCACACCCTAGTGAAAGTGTCAGAAATAGAAATATTGAACTCGACATGAAAATAATCTCTTCAATGTGGAGATTAGTATAATTTGAGCCATCAGTGGATTATCCTATCACCTGATCCATGTATTTGGTGGTAGTTCCCTCCAAGAAAATAGTGGGCCTCGCGTGGAACTCTCTAGAAATTGGGGAAGGTGAACATTGGACAACCAGGTTTATGACGTTGTTTGCGTGGATCCTACATACCTACCATTGAATATGGAATAACATTGGGAAACTGGAATTCTATTTTATTCATTGATCACTGATGGTTAAATCTACCTCCTTTTCAAGACCCAAGATGTCATGATAGGAAACTAATCACCGACCACCCACCGATGCAGTGGTAGGGACAACGTCAATGAAACAATTCAACATGGCCTCATCTCCCCAATGGAAGCCTCCACATCCATGGCTGCTGGACAGCCACACCCCAAATCCCCATCTTAATTCCTTTAGGGAGGGGTAATTAACGACCTTGTTTGAAGATATGAGGAGTAATAGATTATCCTAACCTAGGACATGGCCCAACAATACCAGGAGGATTCTACACCTCTTCATCACTACCACCCCAAGGGTCGTTCAGGGATCCAATTCTCCCCATTCTGATGTATAATCGTTTCGGAAACCATTCCCCAGAATACTTAAATGAATCTGTCCCCGACGCCCTTGATATGAAGGATTTCCAAGCCAGCCTAGCTAGAATACCCTTCTAGGGGATCCTAAGGAAGGCTCCCACAATGTCACAGAAGTTCCACCTCCTGGCCCCATGGGATGAGGAGCAGCTGAGTTATGCACTTGCACCACCATCCCCGGTCCAGTTAACCAAACAACAGCATCAGCAGTAGGTTGAGGGGGACACCTATCATGGGGTGTCAACCTCAACGACTATTATAGTCCTTGACACAAATTGTGCATACCATCGGCCTTCTATTTAGGCCGAGTCAGGGCTCGAACTGGATTGAGGCCCCAACCACCCAACGAGCGGGCTGGGTCAACCCTCCTGGTCAATGACATAGGTGGCGCCTGCCACAGGATGATCCATGGAAATGAATCCCTATATGGAGTTCCTCTCAATACCATCACCAATGAGAGTGGTGGTCTGTCCTGATCCCATGCTCAGCGTGGAGGTCCTCCTCATGCCACCATCAATCCGAGAGAAGGTCCTCCTCAATGCATTGGTACTCAGTACAGAAGCCTCTTCATCACCAATGACCTCAGGTATGGAGTCATCCCTCCTGTCAGAGGTCACCAATGAGAATTTTCTACTCGTCTTGTCAACTGTCATTATCGAGGTATTCTCTAGTCCTTATACCAACTGATGAAGGTCCTCTTTGTCATATAAACTAGATAAGTGGAGGTTTTCCTCACTTAATGGGCACCCAACACGGAGTTCCAACCCGTGTTCAGCTTAACTAGTACAAGGACCATCCTCATAATAATGATTCCATAGAAAACATGCATGGAGGCCTAGCCCATGCTCCCACTAGTTCCAACAATGGTCCTACCCGCTCCAGCACATCCCTTGGAGAGACCCTCTATGTGTCTGCCGGTTGGCACATAGGTCCTCCCCATGTTCACTTTGAAATTTTTTTAGGTTCTCCTTAAACACCGGCTCACCTAGGCAGAAGTATTATTCACCCCCAGATCAGTCCGATCGAAGGCCCTCCTCAAGAAAAAAACCATACCCTTTCTTAAATAACCACACCGAGGAAGGAGACAGGGTCACCAACTACATAACAAGAATACCAAGATTGATCAGAATTCAATTATTCCCATCTTCTTCTCAAATTCTGAGGCAGAATGTGATTCGACAATTGAACCCTCACATAGATCCTCTATATCGAGGGATAGGGTAGGAACTAGGTGCATACAACTCAACCATTTGGAAAGCGAGGTCCACTTGATTCCTTCATACCTCCACAGATATATCCAGGATGAGGATGATTTGGCCCCTTCCTAGAGACTGGAAATGTAATCATCCCTAAAATAAACAGGGTCATTCTCTACCTCAAATAGAGAACATGGAGAGTTATTATGGGGGCCAGTAACATTGAACAACTGAATGGACCACCATTAGTGACTGCATCCCCTATGCTAGAAGTGGTGGTCTCCATCCCATATTAATGAGATATATAAGCTCAGTTGTTGCATTTATTATAGTATAGCCCGAGATGCGGCGTCTTGTCAGCTCATTCTCTGTATTCAACATCGGCCAGTCTACCATCTCAGTGGTCTTTTTCATTGTTATTTCAAGTCCCCTCACCTCCCCTAGTTAATGATTGGGGAAACCAAGATCCAGATCATGGGTCTGAGCCAATTATATTTTAGGACATCCCTAAATCAAATCATTTCCATGAAATGATCTAGCTGATTACAACCACAAACTTCAGTGAGATAGAATATCTTACCTCAGAGGAAGTCACGTTCATTCACCAAACCCTATGGGTGAAACACATACATATCCATTATAAATGTGTGTCTTGTCTGAAGAGTCAGGCAAACATTGATGATATTGACCAACAATGTCGTATGGTCAACTTGGTTGTGCTCTCTTTGGACCACTTCCCTAAGTCACCTGGTCACCTCTGGACCCTCTAGCAACGATGTGTTTAGAGATTTAATGTTATCTATAGAATTATCTTGGAGGATACCTCCCCCCTATTCAGCTCTATAGTTAGGGGAAGTAGTCTACCCCCATTTTTAGTTCAATCTAGTGCCATCTTTGTTTTCCTAGAAATATTGAGGATATGCCTCCATGTAGACTTTTGGTTACCATGGATGATCTATCAGAGGGGGATAATGAGATAGATATCCTTGAAGAAAACATACACCATGGGGGAGTTCCATGATGATTGGATTCCTTGGGAAGAGTTACTCTTCAATAGAGAAATATACTGGGTATTCCTGGTCCCACCAAGGCATTAGTCCCAAACCGAAATGTCAATACGGGTAAGGAGCACCATGGGGTCGTCAAACCCACTGACCCATCCATATCTATTCATGATATGGAAGATGATCACAAAAGAGATGTTTTATTCCAATAGCTCATGGAAAAGAAAATATTTTCAATGACATCCTTGATGAATGTGTCACGAAGCGACTACTGAACTATCATGATCCTCATCCAGGGCTGCAGCTGCAGGTACAACAGTCCCCCCGGTGAGGGGAACCCAGGTGAACTTAACTATCCTGCCTACGTAAAAAATACATAGGCCAGATTATATGGAAATATGGCATGGTATGTGTCACCAAATCCACCTGAATGACGTGATAATCCTCAGGACCCAACTATGGTTCCCCCAACCGCTGTTCCAGTCATCACACCAACCGCTCCATGTGATAGTAGAAAAACATATCAAGATGAAGAACCTACCAATGTAATAGTGGTTAGGGATCATCATCCAGATATGAACCCCCACCCAAATGACCCGATGGGGGAGATCATCGGTCGCCTTGAGGCACTGGAAACTCGACAGGTGGAAATCCTGCTGTATGGAAAGACCTCTCTGGCATGGGTCTATTATATTCCAGCACCCTCGGTTTTAGAAATATTACCCCCCCTTTAATGGGACAAGAGATATGATTAAGCATCTGGCCCACTTGATCTCAAGGCGTGAGCCCATGCTGGGAACTCTAGCGAAATAAGAACTACCAAACTCTAGTGTTTCATACAGAAATTGGAAGGGCCTTCATTTTTATGGAAATGTTCGCTACCCATCAGGTAAGTCACTAGCTGGGAAGATATTCATAGACTGTTTCATTACCTGCTCAGATCTACCACCAAGATGATGATTATTTTAGACCTCATAAAGTGTAATCTGAGGCCTGATGAGTGCGCCATGGATTTTGTCGGTCGGTGGAAAGGCCTCACCAACTCCTTGGATATGCCGGTGACTCAGAAACAACAACTGACAATGTGTGTGGGGAATTTCAAGACTAAAATGGTCCCCCAATAATTACTCATAATTACCCCAAGGAATTTTGGTATTTCTATGATGAGGACCATTTTGTAGAGGAATCCATGCATCAGGCCATGTAGGCATATTTGTTGCCTCCTATAACTCCCATGAGAAGAGCTATTAAGGTTGAGCCCACCACGGTGGCCCAAGTAGTGTCCCCAATGAATCCTTATTTATTACAAGTGGTGCCACCTCGACAGCCTCGTAGAGTCCCTCCGCCTTAGGGGCAGCCTTTGGTCTAGCAGCGACAACCTCAGAATCGGTAGGCACCCCTACATAATGTGTCTCCACCACCTAGGAGTGATAAACTTGTTCCACCTCCTCGATAGACTCCTCCATCCCCGCATTAGGTCCAGGATCCCAGATCCCCCTTCCCGAAAAAGAGAATTTGTACATACTCATTCAACAAGGCTCTGGTCCCCAGTTATTTCCATACTGACTCGGAACATGAAAATTTATGGTTCCCTTAATACTGGAGGCCCGAATAGGCGGATCTCACTGATTTCCCCAATTTATGCCCCTATCATCAGATCCGGGGGCACACCCTCCAACATTATTATGCATTTAATTATTGTCTCCAAGAATAGGTTGATAAAAACATAGTCACGTTAGGACAAGCTCTAAAAAAAGTGGCATGTGTATTCATGAACCCAGACAGTGGAAATAACAACGAAATTGAGTGGCATTAGGTTCTAACCATGGGTCAATGAAGTTGGAAGAATACATGTCTCATAATGTAGTTTCTATGCCTATGGTATTATCAGTGCATGACTGTATTGACCTGAACATTTTGAAGACGATGTGTCACCCACAACTATTACTTTTTTGTCAACAGCTCAGCCTCCCTCTTCTCATAAGTGAAAGAATTTGCGACACAAGGGGTAAAAAATCCCCCACCGATGATTTCTCCATCACGTAATCTCATTTATTTCATGCCTCCATAGATGGAGATTACCCACAGAATCCATGCAGTGGTGTTGGATTTTTCAAGTCACTGTCAAGGGTATTTATCTGTTTACACTATAGAGCTCTTAAACCCCTACCTGATTCTTGACAATGTGGAGCTCTAGACAGATCCTCCAAACATCACCAACAATCACCAACATTGACAGAGTGACGACTACATGGGTCATCAGAGTGCCTATGTTAGTACTTCCAGCCAGGATGTGCGTGCTACCAAAACTAGATAGTAGGCCAAGTCTATAGCTCAGCATTCATAGATTTCTCATTTGGTGTCATCAGGTTTTCCTTCACCAGCATTTGTGTTACTATATCATCCATAGTCGTCCCAACTGCATTTCAATCATCCACACACTATTACGGACCAACCTCAGTAATCTATCCCACATCTTGTAGTTACTCTACAAGCTCTAACTAGTGAGCAACAAGATATTCCCATCACCATTCTACCACCAATTCATCCTGATGGTCCCATCATACCCCTTTCTGATGAATGTCCTCCTATAAGAAAAAGATCATGCTAGGAACAGAATAATGATATCCTTAAGCATTATTCCAGTATTTCCACAAGACTCTCTATCCTTGAGTCCCTTAACCTATTAAAATATATGTATGAAGACCTTGCCGAAGCATTAAGAATACCCATAGAGTTTTTGATTGAGGTAGCATCTACATAATCCTTCCATGTTGCGGCAGCCGAGCATACTGAATGTTAGGCCATTATCACTTTCTCTGCAGAAGATAATGTCTCTCCCATATAGGGAAACATCTACCAACTGCACATCACTGACCACTTCATTAGAGTGAAGATTCATCATTTTCTTGTCGACACAGGCTATAGAATCAACGAAATCACGAACTTGACAATTCAAAAATTTGGTTTTCTGAAGATGATCTAAGTCCCTATGACCTGAAAAATCAAGGTTATGATATGAAGGAATAGACGCCATTCTGAAGGATCCACATGATGACACAGTTTTGGGGCCTAGTATCTGGCACCTAGTTCATGTTTTTCAACCAGGACACTGCCAATTACTCTTTGATGGGTTGTCCATGGCTTCATCTGTATGCAGTAGTCCCTTCATCATATCACCAGTTCTTTAAGGACTCCTTTAATGGTCGAGTGGGTGTACTCTGAGGTGACTCATTTCCCTTTTCCACTTGTGAAGCCTTCTACATAGATACCGATTGATACTAGATCAAGGACATGAAAATTCAGGATAATGAGGTAGAACACGCAATAGTTGTGATTGACCCATGGAAAGACATGGATGATGCCTACAATTTTCTGATCCACCAAATCGAGGGAACGACCCTAGATATTGGAAAATTATTTGTTGTTTTTAGTAATGAGGGAGAAGAACATTCCCAAATCAAAGAGATGTCGAATGACCACCTCATATTCATACATGAATCAATATTGGGTGATCTGTGAGCCCCCTAATCCCATAAGGTATTGGGATGTCCACCCCATGGAAAAGACAATACGCAAAACATTCATATTCCTATGAGATGAGATAAACCTTCTTAGGCCGTCGTTCCACTATTACATTATATCATCATGCATGGAACATTGGTCTGAAGAACAGTTGGGATCAGATTGATAGATTTCATCACTAGGGTTTCGGCAATGCAGTAGTCCCCCGATGTAGTGTATACTGCCTCCCAAGCTGGCACCAGCTTCCAATCAGGTTCTGTTGACTCATAGGAATCTCCTCCTTTAGAGTATCCATACTCCATGAATGAAGAAGTGGATTTAGAGGAAACACCTATTTTATTAGATGAGGGTGTCTCCGTCATGGTCGATGAATTGGTATAGGTGAACCTCAGTAGCAAGATAGATCTGAAACCCACATTGTTCAGTGCCTCTATGGATATAAAAGAGAAACAACAGTATGTGGACTTCCTGAAGTGACATCATGATTTATTTTGTTGTAGTTATGATGAGATTCCAAGATTATATCATCATGTCACCATACACCGCCTCAGTATTCCAGCAAATAATCGGGGGTTCAAACCACCTCCCAGAAAGATGCACCCTTCTCACGGTGCCATGGTCGATGCCTAAGTAGATAAGATCATCAGAGAAAACTTTGTCATGAAGGATCAGTACCTTAGATGGTAAGCATACATTGTGTCTGTTAAAAATTATAGAAGATAGAAAAGATTTTGTATTAACTTCCAGGATCTCAAGCGTCACTGTCTAAAGGAGGATTTTCCCCTTCTCATGACAGAACTATTGTTCAATACCACCACTAGGTTCCAAGCACTCTTTCTTGGATGGGTATTCCATGTATATCCAAATTTGAATGGCCCTCTAGAATTTGGAGTCTATAGCCTTTCGATAACCACAATGTAAATTTGGTTACCAGATCATTCTCTTTGGTCTAAGAAATATAGGTTCCACCTATCTACGGGCCATGCACTGCATATTTATCTGATCCTCAGAACGTTGGTGGAATGCTACATGGATTATCAGGTGGTCAAGTCTCTCCAGCATCAGGACAATCAAAAAGACCTTGAGAAAGTGTTTAGTTTCATATGTTCTCTACATCTAATGATGAACCCATTGAAGTGTGCCTTTGGGGTCACCTTTGAAAAGTTCATCGGCTTCATTATTAGATATAGAGGCATCAAGATTGATTCTGAGAATAATAAGTACATTAGTCAATTGTATCCTCCAAGAAACATTTGAGAGCTTTGTGATTTGCAATTCCACTTTACCTACATATGTTGATTCATAGAGAATTTGGCCGGTATTTTTAAGACTATTTCCCAGCACATGAAGAAAGGCATTATCTATTCATGGGACCAGGAATGTTAGACTGCTTTTGAGGAAATCAAGCAGTACCCATTACATCCTCTTGTCCTAAGGCCACCCATTTCCAAAAAGTCATTGGTCCTCTATGTGACCTCCCTGGAATGATCTCTTGGATCCCTTATCTCCCAGAAGAACAATGAGGGAACGAATAACATTCTTTACTACCTCAGACACATGCTCATTGATAAAGAGATGATATACTCCTCTATCCGAAAAATATGCACTGCACTGGTATTCACAGTGTTGAAATTGTGACATTACATGCAGTACCATTAGATACAACTAGTGTCCCATGTGGATCCTCCGAAGTACATCCTGGACTGCACCATGTTGAAAGGTCATCTAGCTTGGTGGGCAGTAATCATCCTGCAGTACGACTTCAGGTTTTTTACCCAAAAGGAAATTAAGGGACATGCATTGGTTGACTTCCTTGCCACCCATCCAGCTCTGGTGGACAAGTCCTAGGATCATGATTTTCTGAATGAGGCAATATTCTCACTATACCAAGTCGTTTTGTGTTGGAAAATTCACTTTGATGGTGCTTCCCAAATCCCTACCGACAGAAGACTCAATGAGCCTAGAATCAACAGAGTGGGCCTAGGTATCATCTTCATCAATACACCACAATCTATTTTTCTATATTAATTCATGTTGTCAGAAGGGTGTACCAAAAATATCTCAGAGTATTAGGCTGTAATTACTGGCATCGAGTTGGCCCTCGATATTGATGTCCCCCACATTCATGTGAAAGGGGAATCTAATAAATTCATTAACAATATTGATGGTGACTATATCATCAGAAAGCCAAAGTTCTTACCACTATTAGAACATACCCACTAGTTGATGTCCCATTTCCAGTCTTGGCCAGAAGTAACCCATTTCACTCAATCACCGAACGGTCGAGTCGATTCATTGACCAGCCTAACTTCATCTTTTGAAGTTCATGATCATGATGATTTAATTATTCGCGTGTCACACCAGAGAATTATCCCCCGTCAGTCTGGACTATGATAATTACCCATAGGTAATCCACCTTACATCTGGTTCATCCAGGCGAGGACCCAAAGGTCCCCTGATGTGGGTCTAGAAGTCACTCCCGACTAGAGGACCCCCTTTATTGATTAGCTTTAATACGATAATCTCTCGTCAGATTGGGCCAGGTACAAATGAATCCAGCATCGCACATTATAGTTCACCCTCTATAGTGGTTCAATATTTATTAGATCATCTAAATCATGAGTTGTAATAGCTTCTCCTCCATTGCATTCAAGGATGTGATATCTCTCAGGTCATGCGAGTGGAGCATGCTGGTTCAAGAAGTTCCCATCAAAATAGCTTGAAGCTATCACACCAGATCTGAAGGATGAGGTATTTTTGGACCTCTATGTTCTGTGACTATATTGAGTTTAAAAAGTGGTGTAATGTGTTCCAAATTCATGCTAGCTTTGTGCATCGTCTTCTAGAGGCTTTCCACAATACCATATACTATTGTCCCATTTCAGTCTTGGGTGTCAATTTCATGGGACCATATCCATCGGCAATAGCTTTCCAGTGTAGGATCATCTTGACTACTACAAATGTTTTTCAAAGTGGGCAGAGGTAATTCCCCTCAAGTTCAGTTGTTGAATTTGTGAGCTCAAACTTCATTTACCAATTTGAAGTCCCTCATATCATCCTCATCGATTATGACACAGACATCTGAGTAGGTGAGTTGAAGAAATTGTACAAAATGTACAACATTCGTTCTAACCTTACCTCCAGCTATCACACCCATGAAAATGGGCAGATCGAGGCATTAATCAAAACATTCACTAACATTCTACATAAAATGATTGTTCATAAAAAGAAATGTTGGCCATAAATACTCCCCAATGCCCTTAGGGCCTATCGGAGGACGACTGACATTTCCAACCAGGTTACCCCTTACTCCTTGGTGTATGAGACAGTGATCATCCTGCCTATGGAGATTCATTTTCCTTTATTATGAACAAACCTTATATGATCAGAAAGCACCATATAAAGATTATAATGTTCATCTGGATTAATTGGAAGTGATCAACAAGAACATTCTTCATGACTTGCATAATCTGGAAGGGCATCAAAACACAATAGTCAGAGCTTTCAACAAAAGAGTTCACCTCTGCTCTTTTTTTTAAGGTGACCTAGTGTTGGCTCTAAGAACACCAATGATACTAGGTATGAAACCACCCAAGATCGATCCCAAATTGGAAGGACCTAACATCATTCACAAGGATTACCCCAACGGAATGTACTCCTTAGTTAGCATGGGTGGTGAGCGTATAATTCCTCACATCATTGCCAAATACCACAAGAAATACTTTCTTGATTAAACCGGTCCTATATTATCTTAAAATGTTTTGTTGTGAATGAAATTAAACTACTTTGTTGTCTCGAATGATAATAAAATGCAAGATTGTCTAAGATCTACGATCTTAAACTATGATCTCCAAGTATCCATCATTCTACCAGACGTTAAACTGCACCTTAATGAACTATGTATGGATTGATTCCCATCCTCATGGGATACATAGAAACACCCAAAAATTTTTCCCGTAGGCCCAACTCCCAAACATTTTCACCTCCCTTTAGGTTTAAACACACGTTTTGGTGTAATATTTTTCCCTCATTCACGTCGAGTTCATCATGACCATAACATGTATCCCTCTCCCATGAGATATCAGCCTCTTTCTTTGACATTGTTATGTCAAACTGCACAGGTATATTCATGATTCACACATCCCCTTTATTTCGGTCTTCACCATCCTTCACATCCAAAAGGACCCCCAAACGGCATGGATTATTGGCTCTAGGGCACTCTTTCCATTTTGGTCCAATCTCTTTGAGGATCTCAAATGAAAAATTGATACAAGTCTTGTGTTGCAAATATTATCCATGGTAGACACTCATTTGGTTTTCCATTCTAGTTCACATGATGTGAATGTTGGGTTTCAGATGTGGTCAAAAGAAATCATCCATCATTTTCACCATCCTTAGAGGTCCCAAATATTGGGTACAAAGATTCATTTTTTCTCGCTCTCCCTTTAAACGTCTATCTTCCTTGGGAAAGAGTGTTAGCATGTTCAGGGTCAACCCTACTTGATTTCTATCCCTTGTTATTGTACCCATATATGACGGGAGTTCCTAATCATATTCCTTAATTGTTTCCCACTCCGAGATTTTCTCATAAGGGCTTAGGATTTTTGGTAAGGAATTACCTGTATAAAAGTTCATGTATCTATGGTTCAAGTATTATGACCTTAAACTAAGATCACCATCGCCTTCACTGCAAGTTTTTAATCTATGAACTGGATAAGACTTCTCATTTTAGATCCCTCAACCTTTTCATCCCCCTGGACCATGTTCTCAATTTTTATTGTACGGTGTGGTATGAGATGATGTCCTTAGTCACGTCTGTTTACTTTCCATGTCGTAGACATTCCTTGTTAAGATATCTTTCCCCTAACAGCATTATTTTGGAATGACATAAAACTCCACAAAATCTTCTAGAACTACGTATGGCTTCATTCCCTTCTTTATGGAATATATAGAACCACCCAAATATTTAGTTTTCAGGTCGAGACCTATTTCATAGAAACCTCCTCATCTTTCTAGACCACTACCTTGAATTCCATGGGAGGAGGTATGTGGTGCGGTATGGGATTAAATATTCATTCACATCGGGTCTATAACATCCATGGCATGTACCCATACCTCTAAAGAGCTCTTCCTGCACCAATTTTAAACGCATTATTTCATTTCAGTTTCCCTCTAATTGGGTCCCTCGACCTTGTTTATCAGTTCCCTAATGTGCCGAGTAGCACTATATATTAATACCAAGAGTGTCAGATTCTACAGACATGATACCGCCCATTTTCCTGCTTCATGGTCCCCTTCATTTGGCCTTTTATCAGCATTCACTTTTGAAAGGACCCTCTAATAGTAGGGATTCTCAGCCCGAGTTCCCTCCAACTATCTTGGGATAACATCCTAGATTATTTCACACAAAAAATTGATACAATTTCTGCATTGTGAATATGGTCAGTTGTCGAGAGTCAATTCTTTTTCCCAATTTAAGTCACATGATATGGACTCTATGTTTCGAATGCGGTCAATATTTCTCCTCAATTGTCACACCAACCCCATAAAACCCTAAATTTTGGTTTCACTATACACATCATTTTCCACTACATCATTTCTATGTGGAATTTTGATGCTCTTGGTGTTATCCCTTAGTGCGTGTTTCACATTAGGGTGAAAAATCCACTGTGATGCGTCATTCAGGGCTATACACTGATCCCCTATTTCATGAATTCCATGTGTTTCAAAGACCCTATCCAAACATTTCTCTACATCTATCATAGATCAAATTGTATAGGGATTTAGTTGAGTTTTGCACAATTTTGGAAGAGTCTATCTTCTCTATGTTCTGATCTCTAAGACCATAAACTATGATATTGTTTTGTCATTTCCTCAAGGTCTAAGAACCGCATCACGGTTAGAACTATATACAGCTTTATTAATATCTTCATGGGATACATAAGAACACCTAGATGTTTCATCCACGGGTCCATACCCATATTGTCTGACTATTTATAGCCCCTTAGCCCGAGGAGGCTTCCTCGAAATTTCATTTTTGTGTAATGGGATTATGTCTTCATCCACGTTATGTATACTTTATCACGCCATTCACATTCCATTCAAAACCTCAATTATTCTATATGTTTACAAGCCATGTGACCTTAAACTATGATGTCTAGTTGCACATGACTTTAACCTATTTCATCTTTATTTCAAAAAAATTAAACGTAGGGTTTGGACCTATAATATGACCCTAAACTATGACATTATCATCTAGGCTGCACGATGAAAAACAGAACTGCATTGTGACATCCTCACTCGAGGGGACATCATGTTTGTTAATGGTTATCCACCAAAACTTTTTTCAATTCTAGAATATGGCTTGATTGATGTATCAAAACTTGGATTCTCCCTCATAGGTTTATCGCTTAAAAAAATGCATACATTGATCCTAAATAACAAACAAGATCTATCAAATGTCAATTCTTTTGGTGTGTGGGAAAAACCCACAAGACAATGTTGTCTTTGACATTGGTACACTACCATGCCATTTCTAGAACTATGTATGGACTTATCCCCTTCATAATGGGGTATGTATTAATGCCCATGAACTTTCCCCTGGGCCTAACCCAACATTAATTTTGGTCCCTTGACCCAAAACCATCCTAGGGATCACATGGTGTGATATGGACTCCTACCCTACTCATTCACGTCAGGATTTTCAATTACTACACCACATGCCTACAACCTTCTGTTATATATATGGTCTGAGCTCAAAGACCATTAAATTATGAACTGACGATCCTTATCACAGGACACCAAACTGCATGACATTTTCTAGAAAATTGTTTGTCTTGATTCCCATATTCATGGGAAACATATGAACTCCCAGACATTACGTCTGTAGGTCCATCCCCAAGAATCATAAATCATGACCCCTCTTTCGGCCCCATGGACAAGACTCTTTTGGAAGCATGTGGTGTGGTGGGAACCTCATAAGTTCTCATTCACATCTAGTTTTGCGACAGTAGTACCATGTTTCTTCCTTGTATCATCCCATCCTGGTCCGATTTCTATGACCCTAAACTATGATCCCCGTATAGGAACTATGCATATGTTTCAACTACATCACCACCCTGTGAGCATTTCATTAAATCGAGTCCCCTCTTAATGGTCCACTCTACGTCATTAAGATAGGAGAATGCAACACCAGGACCATTTTACATAGAAAGGGATTTGACTCCTTCTATCTAATGCATCTCATTTTCATACTCAAATGTGTCATGACAATGATCCCAAAGTGTGGAATTTTCACATGGACAATCTCCCATTTCGTGTATAGGATTCAAGAGGACATTATTTGGATCCCAATCCCCTTACATGTCTGAAGGGACCCACTTTATGGATGGCCTCATGCCACATTAGTTCACCAACATTCCGGGTCCAACGCCACAGAATACCTTAGACAACATTTGCGACAAATATCGTATTTCTAACATGGTGAACGGTCAACCCTCGTTTGTTTTTCCCATTCCATGCTAATGTGAAACGGATAATGAGTTTTGAATATTTTCATAGGTATCCTCTATTGTCACACCACAATAGTTTTGATCTAGATCTCGGGCATCATATTTCATGTCCTTCCACTCCCATGTGTTTAACTGGAATTACAACACTCAGTTCTACCCCCTCCCCCCACATGTATATGTGTTAAAAAGGTAGGTCAATAATTGTGGAATGTCACTCACATAGTAGACCATCTATCTTGATATGAGCCTCCTTACACCAGGGAAATCACATCGCTACACCTTTTTCCCACATCGAGCATGACTCACGTGGCCTTAGTAGTTTTGGTGGGGCATGTACTCGTGCAGTTGTGCCACGTAGGCCTTTCAACCCGCATGAAATTAAATTGTGATCCAAAAAGTACATGTGTCTTGATTCTTATCATGATTGGATATGTAGGAACGCCCAAACACTTTTCCTCAGGCCCAACATACCTTTGAATTTTTTCCCTTGACCTAAAAAAAACTTCTCTTGGGGATATGTGGAGCGGTGCAGACTCCTTACGCCCTCATTCACATGGGGTTTATAGATACCGCATCACATTATACTTTTTTGGGATCTCCATTTTTAATATACTTCCTACTGTATGACATTAAATTGAACGAGTCCACATTTCCTTGATGCATGAAGATAAATTTTAGCTCTACCCTGAACCAATTCAGGATGCCCCCATAATAACTACAGGATGCATCAACTCCCTCACCAGAGATGATTTCCCCTATCAGCATTGGTCTCCTGCCACGCCATGATTAAGATTTACATTTTTATTGATTCTCATATTTATAGTATACGTACTTATGTTTAGGAATTTCACCTCGGGTCCAGTCCCATGGTCATTAACCCTTCTGGCCCCTCGGCCCCGATAATGGTCCGACAAGTATGACCTTAAAACTTGGTTCACTATCCCCACCATACAATTATTAAACTACACATCTATCATTTTTATTAGTATTACGTAAAAATATATAGCATTCCTAGCCCTCTCCAGAGAGGCCTTGTTCAGATGTAGGTTTGATCCCTGATCAGACCGATGCACCTACCTAATGTGTTTTCACCACGGTGGCATTATTTCAAGACTATTGGAATCCATTCGAACAACACATCACTCCACTCTCCATTATTTGTGTGTCCTTTATTTGAACCACAATCCTATTTTACATATAAAGGGACCCCCCAAATAGTACAGATGCTCGGCCAATGGCTCACCTACTGTTCGGGTCCAATGTTCCAAAAGACTAATGGATAACATTTTGAGTCAGGCCCCATGTTTTGATCGTGGTCAGCAGTCGGCACCCATTTTTCATTCCCATTTTAGGCTAACTAAATAGGGATACTGTGTCTTGAACATGTTCAATAGTGATCCTTCGTTATCATTCCACCTCCACACTGTTCTGAATTTTGGCTATCAGGATTCATGGTTTCCATTTCCCTATGTTCGGAATGATTCTAAAGCCCCTGGAGTAACTCCACTCATGCACTAGAGCACCTATGAAAAGAAAAACTCGACTATTCTAAGAACTTTATTCTATAGTAAATCCTCCCTCTTTCTTATCTGATGCCCAGATTTGTCATTTATACCCCGGATTCTGAAATATTTGTTGGCACTATTCTATTCAGACAATGTAATGATGAAACAATCCTTTGTTTCTCACATCAGGCATGACCTACACGATCTTATGGATCTACTGCTGGTTACTCCATAGTTATGATTGAGATTTGATAATCAAAATAAACAAGAATACAAATAATAATTCTATGAATGTAGTTCGAGATAAGAAAACAAAGGGATGAATGTTTATAGGATTCTCCAAAACACGTCCCTTGTAGATCATCCCATTGATGGATTGCACTGGTGCTACTACCCACTAGCTTGTAGCCTCCAGGACTGCTTCCTTCTCATTGGGCTCCCAATATTTATTAGAAGCTACATAGAAGAGCTAGTTAGCTCGGATCTTCATTTTCTCCCACTCATCTTGAAACCTAGCCATTTGATGGTTTTCTTATGCTTCATTCTCTCGGGCTTCATCTAGCTGTTCCATCAACCAGTCCATAATCTTTTATTGGTATACAATGAATATAGCTCACTCCATTTCCTATTATTCATGGCCCTGAAATTCTCGCTCAGCCTTGAGGAACTTTAGTACGCTCACAGATCTATCCCAGAACTGGTCAACGAAAAGCATTGTCCGCTCTCCCGCAACTTCTCAGCCATGTAATCCTATGTAATCCCAAATCATTGTAGTAAAGTGATGAGAATCCACCCCTCTTGCATAGAGAAGCTGCAACTAGGTTCACATTGATCCTATTCAAGGCACCCATTTTACTATTGGATGTATAAGGAAGTTCCCAATACACTTCCCCCACTTGTGTCACATCAAACGTGTTTCCTTGGCTACTACATGATCATAATGATACATCTCTTTGGGGTATGCAGGCCAATATTCGGGGAAAGCATCTAGAAGATCAACAGTAGGGTCTCTATATTTTACTTCTCCAAAGGGGATAGGCTCTTCAATATGTGGAAAACCATCCTCACTCATCTCCATTTCAGAAATTTTACCCCTGTCGACATCTGACCCCGCCAAGACAATGATATCATCGGTGTTCACAACCCCTTCCTCGCCAGGTGTCTGGAAAAACTCAGTGTGTGAAGTGGGTTCTGATTGGGATTGATTGGTAACTATATTATTCAATTCAGATGGTCTAGATTCAATAGCCTTCCAAGCCTCCAATATCATGATTACTTCCCAAACAATGATTTCCTTGATTAATTGATCTCTCTGATGACATATACAAGAATATAATTGATGAAACTTATAAGAGATCGGTGCATCAGTCTCTGGTGTTTCACACACTGCAAGAGCTTTCACTGTAGGATATCTTTCAACACATGTGAGTTCAATAATGGGTGTTGTCTCCCCACCTTGTTCTATCAGTGCGCCTTTACCCACTCAAACAGAGCTGTCTTTCCACCAGCTCCAATATGCACCTAAAAAGGGTAAAATTCCGAATGGTTATTATGAATGATGAAAATAGGAAAAATAGGATAAAAATTGAGGCATACCTTGAGTTGCTTACCTATTTCCATGAAAAATCCAACAATAATTCCGCTCTCTTGAGGACTCCCTTGGCTGGTCATCCCTTGAATCTCATCACCTCCATGACCCTCTTCAGCTTCACCAATTCCTGCTTCTTATTATTCATCTTCTTCTTATTATCATTACTTTGTCTCCCCATCATCATCATCATCATCAGATGAAATTCGTTCAGAATCATGCTACCAACTGAGTATCACATTTACTAGTAGTGGTGGGTCCCCACATCGAACCCGCTGGCATGCATATACATCCATGGCCATCAAATATGCGTTCCAATGTTGAAATTTTACCCTTTCATCATTCCTAATGAGTCCAATTTTTGGCAGATGTATCCCATCTCGTACCATCTATTTCCAAGGGGCTATCATTCTCATTGACTACCATAGGGTCAACTAGGCTAACCATAGTGTGGGGAAGAATGTGTCCTCATATGGTTGAAGCAGATACCTTATATTCTTCCCAAGAATCTTCATGGCTACTCCTTGAGATTGTTCATGAGGCCCTCTCCCACTGGATGATGAGTTCATGACTGCACCATGTGATGTCCCTACTACAGAAGCTCCAAACTTACTAACACATCATGTTAATTTGTTCCTAGCCCCTCCTCCCTAGTGGCACCTATTCTTCTCTATGGCTGCCTAGGATATACACTAGCCACAATGAGTTGTCAGACTCACTTCTGCAGGAGCCCTTTACGATATTCCACCACCCAATATTTGACATATTTTGTTGTGAGGACAGACTCATATCAAGTGGGGGAATCATAATTACATAACCAGAGCCATATGTTTTTAACATCAACCACATTTGATGAAGAATGAAAGGTTTTTTCTCCCCAAGAAATCTATACACATTCTTCAGCATCTGAGAGAGGTATCCATACTACTTTTCAAACCATGAAGGCACATAGGTCTCATAATGAATATGCCCATCAACCTTAGCCACAAGGACCAAAATTCTGATGATATGCGTGTATTCTCTATTATTTAGTGAGGATTTTCCGACATATATCATCTGCACATCCAGGTTGGGGATTGGATTAAATGTAAAATTGGTGTGACTATTGATCCTAATCCTTAACCCATCTTTGTTGAGAATCAGCATCATGACCCCCAAAATGTTTAACAAGGATGGTTTCAAGCCCTTACCTGGGGGATGAACCATGTTTGGAAAGGTGTACCCACCATAGTGATCCATGATCCAACAATGAAGGATTTGGAAAGGGACACAAATCATCCTTGGTGAGCCCCCTCTCGAAATACAACCCATAATCGCTTATAGTCGGTCCAACACAGGGAAACCCATTTCAAAACTCTTATTGGATTCCATGATGCCAACCAACACCAACGTTGTTTGGCGGACTCCCATCCTTGTGTCCCTTACTGGATGAAGCCACCCACACATGAATGTTGTACGAAATCCATCATATCAAACATTAGGTTCTTGGAGTTAATCCACACTTAAGCCTAATGATCTATATTCCCCCACCTCCAAGATCATCTAATATGACCCTATCTTGCTCCTCTGCACCACGGTTGTACATCGCTTCCCTCTCCACAACATCATTATATTGGGTTCATTCGGAAGAAACATGCAGAACCACATCGAATGGGAAATGTATTTTATAAATTCCTTGACCCCCAGCCTCTCCTTGGTCAGCTCTAATAAATGCCATGAAAGGATGAGAGTCTGCGACCTATCCCCCCAGATACTCTCGGTGGGAAGGAACTCATCACACTGATGCTCATCCAAATGGATACCCCCAGTGAATTGAACATCCTAAAGGTTGATGCCAACCTCCACATGAAGGAGATGGAGGGTGAGAGTATAAGGGGACCATTGGCTACATAGATTTTCTCCAAGTTCTTGCTGGTGGTATAAATGTAATTATGACTTCCACACCCCGTCAAATAGACCAATCTATCAAAATTATACTTCAAACTAATCACATGATTGGCATACCCAATATTCTAAGGCATACTCACATGTGAAATTTACTCCAGACCTCAGGTATCAATACTTTAGTCAGCCCTTAGTCTCGTCAGTAATGCTATGTTGGAAGGTACATTCATAATGGGCAGGAGAATCCTTGACAACTGGCTCGCATCGTAAGATGGTCATGGTCCTTGGATTCAGGACATATAATGCTATGTGCTTGGTTTCTATTGTAGGATGGCCATTATTTATAATGTTCTATCATGGAAGATCATATTCTCAAGTCACTAATGACCATGGTATATCAACATCAAATCTTGGCACCAGTACCTTCTCTAAAATATAGAAATCACTTATCAGTAGGTTTTCCGAAAGCACATAATCCTTCTAGGATTGGGTCGACATATTGAAGAGAGTTAGGTTATTAGATGCAACATTAATTCCTCTATAGACCTCAGGGGTTGCAACTATATCAACCCTATGTGTGGAATACATAGCTTCCCTCCCAATGTCACTCTGATCAGCAACCATTTTTAGGTAAATTTTAGAAAAAAACCAAGAGACCATGTGAAAAGACCTGTGTGTTGAGTGAAAAATCAGAAGGAGGCACGAAAAACCTAGATATTGTTGTGGAAAACATATTTTTCATGCAGAATTGAGACCAATGTCTGGGAATTCTACGAAACACAGATCTGATTCCAGGTAGAGGCTGGAGAGATTTATGCGCACGAGAGCTTCGAAGCTTATCATGTGAGAAATTTAATATGGACCATGGGACCCCCTACGAGTTTTTATAGACTCTAATTGGGTTTTTCACACACGCTAAAAAGATTACATGCCACATGTGCCATTTTATGTGCACCATCTCAAAGGGGACATGCATCTCAACTTTTCCCTCAGAATCTGACCTCTGTGCCACTCGCAGATCCAATTCCGAGGTGGGAATTTGTAGATGCTGAAATCCATTGAAGGCCTCGAGCCAAAATTTGGGTAATAACAAAGGAATATGTTGACATAGTGAACTGGTATGCGATAGGATGAAAGGATACATAGAAAATTGAAGGAGTGAACATAAAGCTCCCCTACTAGTGCGCAAATGTACATGCCCAAGAGAATGTTTGCACGGCCCATGGAAAGTCCCATGCAATCGATAGATGGTTCGGGAATTCCACACAGGTTGAATCAGGTGAGCACCCATGAACCCCAATAAATTATAAATAGAAGGAAATGACCCTCACCTCTAGCAGCAGGTGAATTCAAACCATCTCCCCTGTGGCCAATACACCTCTTTCACACCCAAAAGTTGACTTTATAGTACATGATTTTCAGCAAAAGGTCTCCCAGGGGGCCGCCTTCCTGCCAAACCCCTAGGTTTTGACCCCCACCTTGTTCCATTATTGATTGGCTAGTTACGCATATGTTCCTTTACTTCTACGCAATCCTTATCCACTTACACCCAATGAACATCCAATTGCACGAAAATATCCTCCAATAGCATGCATGCCTCCTTTATTCATGCAATACAACTTCTGTGCACTGAAATTCACATTTGCGCACCACATCCATGAAAGAAACTTATTTTGAGAACAATCCTCACTCCTTCTGAGATCCATGCGTCAACCTAACCCTAAGGCACCATGTCTGAGCCCCACATATACGTGACACCTCTATCAACACACCCTTCTCCTGAACAACCCTCTAGGTTTGTATGAATTAATTTCATGTTACCTTGAGAGGTTGGTTACGATGTGTTTCTTAGCCTTATGTTTATTCTCATAACAACACCAACATCGGGACCTTAGTGGATCACTCCACAACATTGCCTCACCATGGGATAGCTCATTCCTTCCTTTCCACAGGGGTGGGTGTGTATCAGATATGTATGTTCTAAAGGTGCAGAGTGAAGTCACCTCATCCGTGATGTAGGAAGTTAAACTACCAATAAACATCATCCTCAACACATGTTATTAAACTATATCCTCTCCTTATGCAGCACAGGAAGGGCACCCCATATCATACATTCTCCATGCCCTCTTATCTCCATAGGAGTGAGATATTCCTCACATGGAATGAGATCCTATTTACTGGTGTAGCGTTTTTCACCGAGAACAGAAACCACCCTGGTGTATTCCCCTATCCTTTATTTTGGGAGGTAGCACCCCTTATCCACCTATCTTCTTAAGTTCCATAGACTAGAGGATAAATGGACACAAGGACCTTCATTACTCATCCCTCTCCCTCTAGGATTTGTTTTCATCGGGCCTCCCTCCTTGAGTAAGCCTCAATCTCTATCTACCTGGGCGACTAACCACATGTAATCCACTGTTTCTTCTTTGGTCTAGTAACCACATGTATGCCCCACTGAACTTCTCATGGACACAACTTTCGCGGCATGATCATCATTTCTTTGCTACCACTAGTTTCTCACACTGAGCAAGGCTCACACGGGCTGAGAGTAAGCATTGACCATGTCGTCCTTCCTTGGAATCCATAGCAGGTATGCCCCAACCCATCCCTAACGACCTGGACATTGATCCCTGTCCCCTAGGAAGGGTATGTATGAATCCTCCTTGAGAATGAAGCCCAATACCCACTTGTCCCGACCCTTCCACGTCAGTACGACTTCATCTCTCATGACATTAAACTATATCCACCATAATGAACTAAATGGACATTTATCAGTTCCCTTTCCAATCAGGGTAAATAGGATGCCTCCCTTAGGTTCAAGACCAATGCCTATCAGTCCAAACCACTCCATGTCGGTCCACCCTCATCCCATATGACATTACAATTTATGCCCATTTTCATCCCACATGATGCTAAACTATACCCATCCGTACAACATGGGATTTGATATCAGTATCCTTGCCAGGGCATGTAACAATACTTCCTAAGGTTCAACCCCTTACAATGGTAATATGTTGTACCCCTTTCATGACCCGTCTCCCAGGGCCTGGGCCCTGACTTCCCTAAGCCCACCTTCAATAGGCTAGGGGTTGACGACACGCACCGAAAATGCATATCCCAATAAGAGGAAGGCATTACATTTAATCATATTCAAACCCACCAACCTAGAACAAAATAAAGTGCAACCACAAATTAATCCCTTGTAGTAAAAAGTGTACTAAAATTAAATTGTTCGGAATACGAGCACAACTGAAAAGTAAAATTACAACTGAAAAGAGAAAAACAGCTCCTAGATTGTCCACTGAGGATCCTACCGAAAGGGTAGGTATAGCTCAAGATTAATAGTCACTGCAGCATGTCATGTTAATGGTCCACCTCTGAGCAATCACTACTAGAAAACATACTTTTCCCAAAACAAGTATACCAACTTTTATTTTTGAACCATTAGTATAGGTGATCTTTACCAACAGTTTTCATAAACTATTGGTAAAGAAGGATTTTGAGGGAGTATTCCAAATGGTTTTTAATAACCATTTGGAAAATGATTCCCCAAATTCGACAAACAACAGGTGACCCCCCCCCTTCCACCCGATTTGAAAAGCATTGTGCGGCTCACCAGAAGCGATTCCGGACTCCCAGAAGCACTTGAGAAGCCCCAACACAGGTGCACCTCTTCCATCAGTCCAGCTTCCAGGTTAGACTCATTCCACCTCTTCTTAAGGATATCCTTCCACCTCTTATCAAGGATATCCTTCTATTCTCAAGGATATCGTTATTTCCTATTTCTATGGTTTTGGAAAATTTTATGATTCACTAATCCACGAATTGTGTACTCAAATAACCACGTCCACAAATTGTGTACTCAAATCACTACAGCAGTGTAAAAATTGTCCAATTAATTTTTTCATTACACATATATATTTATAAGGGAATGGTGTCTCTTTCTTGTGTTCTAATTTCAAATATTCATTGTTTTTTAATGTCAATGCTTCAAATATTACAGCTTCATGTATATGAACTCATAAGAAATTGTTTGTAATATTTATTCATAGTATTTCACAAAAATCACTTGTTTCAATAAGATCATGTCAAACATGAAGATCTTATTCATCTTAATTTTTTTACACTATGTGTATTACATAACAAGTATGTATCTGGTTTCTATCAAAATCTATATATATACAAAATGACCCACCATTCACTTATCCTTTGTACAATAGAACATATGCAGTATCTTCTTGAACTTTGCAAAATAGTATGTGGTCCCAAATTATTCTTCACAGAAGAAATAATAAATACTTAACCGTACAATCCAATGTTCTTTATAAATAAAATATCTACAAAGGAAACTCTTGGTGGGACCTGTCATTTTCCCATGTAGTCCTTCTTCCTTATTCATGAAAATAATTCACAGAATGTAAAATTCAAAATATTAATGACTATTAGATTTCCTAATATAACCATTAATCATTATGCCTTCGACATCATTCATGAGTAATTCAATCACCATTTTAAAACACAAAGAACATTTTCACTAATTTGGGGTTCCTCAAAATGCTTTGGAAAATTAGAAAAAGTACATATGTATTGAATCGTGTTTCTCATATGGTTTCATGGATACAGGTTCATCTCGAAAATCATGGCTGTGTGGTTCAAATATCAAGAGGACCATGGGATTATTATTCTTCACACAAATGATGTGGTTTTCTGCAACTATGTGTTTTTTTCACTTTTGATTTGGCCAAAAGGGGAGCTTTGAGGTTATTAATAATGGTTTTTGGTGGTCATTTATGATGTAAGATAGCATGAATAAATTTTATTTCATATATCCAATATTATTATTGATTTATGTTCAATTTGATAATCTTTGACAGGTGAGGTTTTTTAACAAGTTGATATTAATGGTTGTAATAATGATGATATAGTATAAGGGTTCACATGGTGTGTATAACGGTTGACAAGATGTCTACGATAATGTAGTGTCCTAAGAATGTACATTGGAATGTACACACAGTACATGACTTGGTTAGCCATGTAAACTTACATGTCCAATCCCTTATGGTGAAAAGTATGTTTGGCCAAATGAGGTGCTGAAAACGTCCCATTAACACATGACAACCCCCCTCCTTCCTTGAACCAGGACAACCCCCCTCCATCCTAGACCCGGGACAGCCCCCCCCCCCCGTCTACCTCCTTGGACCCCGGACATCCCCCACCCTCCTTTTGGGACAACCCCCCTCCTCCCTGGACCCTGAACATCCCCCACCCACCTTTCTGGACCCAGGACAGCCCCCCTCCTTCCTGGAACCTGGACAGCCCCCCACCCTCCTCCTTGGACCCCAGACATCCCAACACCCTCGTCCCTGGACCCCAGACATCCCAAAAATCATTATTTGTATGTGAGATAAAACACAAAAGAACTTGAAGGTCCCTCTCCAATGAGTGGTCATTTGGGTTCGGGTCATTAATTACTGTCATCCTAGTTTGGGACGTCACATTTCATGGATATCCTTTTTATGGGTGTTTCTAATCTAATCCATAGTCACAAAAATTGATGGCCCTGCTCCAAAATCAGTTGCAACATGATTCAATAAATTCACCCTACCAACCTATATCTTATTTTCATATATACACTGTATTTTGTTGTATTTCTTAATATGATTCTCTTATAGAGTAATGTGTCAGTTATGATTTTATTTAAAGTAAACAATTTTCATTTACTAAAATATTTTTTTGATTGAACTTCAATATTATTTAATTTCTTTGAAATGAGTTATTGTAATTTTTTTACAAAATGGAAAGAAGTTGGATGTACGAAATTGATCATATTTCAACCGAATTTCAAAAATAATTTGAACATATTTCTATATTTTTCATTTTAAAAGACTTCTGATAGTGGTCGCTTACACTTCCCATGTTCTAATTGTGTTGGAAGACCTTTGTTGAGTTGGGAAGCATTTATCTATCATATAACCAAATATGGTTTCCAAAAAAAAATTATGTGTGGTATCACAATGGAGAGAAAATGGAATATCAAAATGTTGATTATCCAAATGATAGGACTTAATTAGAGAGTTTGATATATGATCAGTTTCCATTTATTAGGAATCATGGGAAGGAAAGGATTTCCAACCAATAATATTTTGATACAATCACACATGATGAATCCAATGAATATGATGTTGTTGATAGGGTGAAAAAATTGAATGATGTTGCGATGACTCCAGTATATCGGCGATGTGGTAAAATGAAAAAGTTGGAATTTTTAAACCGATTGTTTCGTGGGAAAACTATGTATGGGATTTATAATACTGCAATTCATTACATTCTTACCTTCTTGAATGACTTACATCTAGATGATGTAGATATTCCCTCAAACCACTAAATGACATGGAAGTTAGTTGATGAACTTGGATTCTCAAAAAACAAATTTATGCTTTCCCGAATGATTGCAGCTTATTTTGGAAAGAAACTACTAAAAGAAATGATTATATCAAATGTAGAACCTTCATATGGAAGCCAAAAGATGATGGAACACCATATCATGTTCCAAAAAAGTAATGTGGCACCTTCCATTGATCCCCAGATTACAGAACCTTTTCATGTCTGATGAAATATCAGTACAAATGTGATGGCATGACACTGATCGAAAAAAGAATAATGAAGAGTTGGTTCACCCTGAAGATGTATTTTCATGGCAAAGAATTGATACTTGATATCCTAAATTTGTAGCCAATGTGCGTAATGTGAGACTGGGTCTTTCATGAGACAGTTTTAATCCATTTTTGAAGATCTTACTTCGCACAACACATGGCCGGTTTGCATATGCATTTATAACCACCCCCCATGGTTGTGTATGAAAAATTCATTCACTTTTTGAGTATACTGATATTTGGACCTTCTGATCTTGGTAATGATATAGATGTATAAATGAAAACATTAATAAAATATTTGAAACTTCTTTGAGATGTGGGAGTACCCACATACGATGCTTGTTCAAATGACATATTTCAGATGTGTTTTGTGCTTATGTGGATGATCAATGATTTTATTTCTTATGCAATGATGTCTGGATGGAGCACAAAAAAAATTGTCATGTCCTGTTTTCATGAAGAATACGTGATCGAGAAGACTGGAATATCGTCGTAGTTTTAGTTTTATGGTACATCGATGATTCTTTCCAATCAACCATCCATATAGAAACAATTGTCGAAGATTTGACAATACTATGGAGACTGACGATCCACCTCAGCATATGTCTTGAACAAATGTGCTTAATGAATTAAAAGATTTCAATTATTCATTTGGGAAGGGTTTAATGATATCTAGAATGTGGGAAAATGTTTCCAATGATACCTGTTACAATTAGAATAAGAGGAGTATATTCATTGAGTTGTCGTATTGTTTGACCAACTTGTTACGTCATTGTGTAGACATAATGCACATTGAAAAGAATATATGGGAAATGTTTCTTTTGATTCTTCTAAATGTCAAGGGAAATACAAAATATGATTTACGATCTCAGCATGACTTGGTAGATTGGGGGATTTGACCAGAATTACATCATGTATGTATCCATGAAAATGAATGGCAAGTACCATGTGTTTCTTATGAGATAAATACTACTGAAAGAAATCAATTTTTGGAAGCGCTAGAGACTATTAAAGTTCCTAATGTCTATAAAGCAATATATCTAAATGGGTCAATGGAAAAGAGTTGAAGCTAAAATCTTTGAAGACTCATGATTATCACGTCCTTTTGCATGAGTTGATTCCAATAGTAATCCATCATCTCTTGTCCAATAATGTTAGAGTCTCAGTTATTCAGTTGTGATATTTTTTTAGAGATCGTTGTGCTAAAAGGTTTTCCAAATCCTTCTTGCAAAAACTGTTGGTAGAGACACCATTAATTTTGTGTGAGTAAGAGAAAATATATCCTCCATCATTTTTTACATGCATGTTGCATCTGATTGTCCATATTCTGGCTTAAATACTTCTTCGAGGACCTGTTTATTTCCGTTGGATGTATCCAACTGAAAGAAACATGTTCACTTTGAAATAAAATGTTCGAAACATGAATTATCCCGAAGTTTCTATTGTGAACAGTTACTTAGCTCAAGAAAGGATGGATTTCTGCTCAATGTATTTGTATGATCTTACAATGATAATAAACAGACCCATGGGAAATGAAGAAGAACAGTATGGGCAATTTGACCCCTATTTTCCATTACTTCCTCAAACATGAGGAATTCCGGGATCATATACATTGACGACATTAAGCCTTGAAGAGCGAGATATGGAACATCACACAGTGTTGTTAAATTATTATATCAAGTAAGTAAATTGTACATGTATCTCTTATCTTATCTATTGTAATTTAAAATATTTGTTAATCTATTATTACTTTTATCTATAGGGAACATAAAGAATTGATATATAGAAAGCATCATTATTTATCTTTGAGAAGGAAATAGACTTTTCATAGTAAAGGGTTTTCTTCTTGGTTGAAATTGAAGGTAAAAATATTTCTCTAATAACTAAATAAAAATAATATTTAGTTAAGTTTACTATTTGTTTATATTTCAGGTATCGAGTATGCCTGCAGACTCTGTTTTTAAAGAAATAAGAGCTTTGGTTTTTGTCCTAATACCATGGTTCGTGATTGTAAATCACTTATGATCAATGGATACAAATTTATTATCACTGAACGAGCAAGAAACATGAGAACACAACATGATGGTGTTATGATAACTGCCACAATATACTATTATTCCATTTCATCAGATAATAGACCTCGTTATGAAAATGTAGCAAATTATGGTGTCGTGGATAAAATAATAATTTTGGATTATTACTCGCATGGTCGAGTCAGGATGATGAAATGTCAATGGTTTGATTCAATGACGATGCAAGGAACCTATATTGATGATTTTGGATTTCGAGTTATTTACCTGACTCGCACTCTTGCCACTGATGAACCATAATTATTGGCATCAATGGTGAAACATGTTTTTTATGTCAAAGATCATCGTCATCCTAAATTAGGTGTAATTATTGAAGTAAATCCCAGACATGTTTTTGATAATGGTTATGATGCAGTTGACACAATCCCTAATGAAATTGGAAGCAATCTATTTATTACTTATGATGACTCCAATAGATCAATTTTCAGAGTTTATTGTGAACCCAAAGATGTGGTGGAAATATATAGAATCATACAGTCATGTTCTCACCTACATATTTCACATACATCATTCAAATTGTGTGTCCTAGTACTTACTTTCAAACCACCATAAATCTTATATTTCATTGTGTTTTTTTATCAGAATGGTTTTTCTATATTTTTTGTGTTACACATTACTTATTTGTTTCTAATTACTTCCATATTTGTTTTCATTGTAAGAAATGACTCTCATTAAAGAGAGGTGGCGAAAAAATATAATAGAAAATAATATTCGCATTACACAGATGGGAATTCCTCCACTCATCCATGTTGTGAGTATTTTAGTTCAAATATATATATTTAAATATATTATAATATCATGTGTTCACATTTGTGTTAATTTTTTTTTCTGAGGATCCACCCCCTAGATGAGAGATATCCGAAGTGGAGCCTGATAATGATCCCAGTACAGAGGCTGGTGGTAGGAGGGGAGTGGTGTCAGAGTTAGACGACCATCTAATGGTCTCGGTACTGAGGCCGGTGGTACGAGGGCTCATGGTGAGAGATTTAGATGATCCAGTGGTTATACCTGATTGGATTATGCCCCTACCACAGACATATCTTCTACACCTCATTTTGATCCTGGTGTATCATTAGGGACATATGGGATATTAAGGCATCCGATGTTTACACTACCAGTTGGCCAGACGTCTGTGCCATCATCTTTTTCTTCTAGTTAATTATCTATGGGCTATTATATTCCACCATCTTCGACTCCTGCTCCGGCACAGTATGTGGCTAAGGAGCATACACTGAGGGACACTCCACCTGTGCAATATAATCCTTCGGCTTCTTCACATACAGTGATGCCCATTGATCCGACTACCAAATGTATATTTATATAACTCTAACAAATTTTTTATAACATTTTTTTTAATATAACTTGTACTGATATTTTTTTTCTTTAATAAAAGATTCATATACTGATATGAGGTGGGGGAGGGGGCATAGTCGCTTGCGTGCGGTATGGAACTACCAGACACAGTTTATGGTTGAATACAATGATCATGGACAGATGATTGATAAATTTGGGCAGGAATGTCAGGGTTTTTTGGTGATGCTAGACAAATACTCCGACATCATTCCGGCCATCCCTCTCTCTTAGAGACATCTTCCACATGAAGTCAAGGATATTGCGTGGGCACAAATATGGGTAAAATATCTCTTGGATTTAATGTAGTATTTTTTTGTATTTGTATGAATTAATATATTGGGTATCAGCTTCGGTATAACTTCCCCGATGGCGTAGGTGCACGACTGGAACGTTTAAAGGAGCTAGGAGAGCCTAGGAGAGTTTATAAGCATCAGCTGTATGTTGGCTGGTGTGGTAGTGTGGTCATGGAGTTGGAGACATTTCCAATCATGGATGACTACCCGATAGAGAAATATGGCCAAATTATTACCCATTGGGAGACTTCCAAAAATAAGGTATTAATCCCATTTGAGGTATTTAAATGAAAGTTTTCATATTATGCATTAATATTATCTAATTTATTATTAAAAATTATTTATGAATCTTCTGAAATAACAAAAAAAACATGAATCAAAGCAATAACTCCACACTTTTGGGGACACTACTATGTCAGATCATGAGAGGCAACTCGGTTGATATAGTGGTTTATAATTTTTCTTTAAGACATGCCCTTTTTATTGTTTCATACATAAATTATGTGATTTATTGAATATTGAATATATGATTATTCTTTAACTTTATATTATTTTAATGTCATTACAGAATCACAAATTGAATATTGATGGATGTATCCCTCGATCAATTTTTTTTTGCTCGAGTAGAAAGAAAAAATATAGAACTGCGGTTAATGAACCGACACAAGAAAATATTGTAATTTTTAATTTGTTTATTTCAAATTTTAATATCTATTTTAAAATTTAATAATCTATTAATATTTTTAACATTCTGATTCAGAATCCCTTGATGCCTAGGATCCTGAAAATTTAGGGCAACACAATCATTTATATCAGGTTTTGGGAGAGGAGCACTCTGCTCGAGTTTGATTCTGACCTGGTAAGAATATAGTCCTGACGAGGTATTGGTCCTCTATAGGTATCCATTATAGTACCAAAAAATTGGAACAGGTCATGGAGCATGCAAGATAGTCTGATAAAATGGTCATAGAGTTAGAATTACAAGTTCAAATGAGGGACAAAAAATTTATGAAACTGTTGAAAGCTTTATCTTCATCACTTCCACCAGAGGCCAACGCAGATTTTCAGACATTTATGTCATCGATGGGTTCATTATCCATTGCACTAGGTGGAATTTCTAGTGGCGGTCGAGATGATGACATTCCTGGTGATGATAAGGATGCTGAAGAGGACGAGGGCGAGGATGAGGATGAGGAAGAGGGCAGGGATGGGGCAGAGGGCGAGGATGGGGCCGAGGGCGAGGATGGGGCTGACGATGAGCATGGGGATGATGATGAGGAAGATGATGAGGACAGAGATGGTGGTGAGGATGAAGACGATGATGAAAGTGATGATGGTGATGGTGATCAGGGGCAGATTGATACATTATATTTTTGAATTATATATAACTCTTTATTTTTGAACCTGGTTTTTCACTCTGGTATGGATATTTTTGAATTCAGTATAACTCAATATTTTCGACCAAATATGGAAGCCTAATGATGTTATAATGGTTTGTAGGTGAGCAATACTATATGATATTTTATGGGTTATTGTGAGGATTTTTCCCCTTTAATTGATTGGTTTATAAAACATAAGTTGGTGTAGCATATATAATGTAATTGGAATTGGTAATGTAAAATGCTGGTCTCAGATTTCCGAGTTGGTTATTTGGATGGTATTATCTATCAAAAGTGGGTATATATCTATTGAATATGTGTGTATTTTCTAATATAAAAATTTATTTATTAAACTGACCATGAAATACGCATTTCCCACAATTCGGAAGCACCACAAAAATCATAGATAGACACTACACACCACAAGATGCCCATGGGAGACACCCCTTGAGGCATAGTCCCTCTCTTAGCATCTTTAATTTAAGAATGCTTTAAATTGAATTTATCTTCTTTACTAATTCTTCTTGATTATATTTAATTGCATATCTTGAATAAGTTTTCTTTAATATAGTTGTTTCATTTGATAAATGAAGTCATGTTTTTATAATAAAACCCCTCCAACAGAGGTGTGTTGTCTACGAAAACTCACAGTGATAGTTTAGGGTATGATAATTTGACTCTCAATTAGTAGTGTCAACTACCTAGCACCACTTTTAAAAAAAAGAATATAAAATATATATCTTTATCATACCACAATCCCGAATCAAGAGTCTGTTTTTTATAACATAAGATCAGTTTCTATAATGTTAAGGACAACTACATAGGATTTATTTTGAATCTTGGATGAAGGATGTTGCCCCACGGATGTCGTTGGACTGGGCCAACACACCACAGTCACGCCGCGGCCACGCTGCATTCACGCCATGGTCACGCCAAAGTCAGGCCGTAGTAATGTCATGATTTGGCCCTGTTTCAGGATGACACTCCGCAACGGTTCACAATCCCGTCAGAATTCGATGTATGATACCTAGATAGATTTTTAGATACTTTACTCACCCTCATCCATGGACCCTGCACAGCCCCAACACCCTCCGCCCATAAACCTAGACAACCCCCTGACAGCCCCCCTCCTCTCTGGACCTCGGACAGCCCCCTGGACAGACCCCCTGATAGCCCCCCCACAATCCTCCCTGGACCTCAGACAACCCCTGGACATCCCCCCAACCTCCTCCCTGGACCCCAGACAGCCCCCCCGACCATCCTCCTTGGACCCCGGACAGCCCCAGGACAACCCCCTGAAGAGCCCCCCATCCTCTCTGGACCTCGGACAGCCCCCCAACCCTCCTCCCTGGACCCTGGATCCCAATCTATACTCTATTCATGATTCACCATAATTCCCAACGGAAAAGAGGGTTTTAGAGCATCGGAAGAAGATGAGAGAAGGGTGAAAACCCTATTCAAAATATGGAATCAAGGAGAGGATTAGACTCACCCAGATCATAAATGCACACTTGATGACACTCAAAACGCCCAAGTGACATGTACGTGTCAACTCCGCCTCAATCTGAGGCGCAGTGTGGCTGACACCACTCAAAGTGTCTCATTTTTTTTGAAAGGGACAACATTTTAAATTGAAAATAACAACTGACATACGGAAAACTGACAACATGCATTCAGATTTGGTTGATAAATTAGGAAAAGTATCCATGTTTCATTTTTGATTTGTAAGAGTCAACCCTGCATCAATCCGAGGGACGGTGTGGCCGGTACCACTCGAAGTGTCATTCGTTTTTTTAAATGGATACACTTTTAAGTAAAAACAATTGGCATACGGAAAACAGAACAAAATCATTCAGATTCTGTTTATACTTTAGGAAAAAGATCCATGTGTCATTTCTGACATGTACGAGTCAACCCCGCCTTAATCTGAGGTGCGGTGTGGCCAGCACCACTCAAAGTGTCTCTCTTTTTTTCAAAAGAACATCATTTTAAGTGAATACAACAACTAACATAAGTAAAACCGACCAAAGGCATTCATATTCTATTGAAACTTTAGAAAAATGATCCATTGGTCTTATGTGATGTGTAAGAGTCAACCCCACCTTAATCCGAGAGCTGGTGTGGCCATCACCACTCAAATTGTCTCACTTTTATTTGAAATGGATAGGAATTTAAGTGAAAATAAAAAATGGAATACGGAAAACTGAACAAACGCATTCAGATTGTGTTTATACTCTAGTAAAAAGATCCATGGGTCATTTGTGATGTGTAAGAGTAAACCCCACCTCAATCCAAGGTGCGGTGTGGCCGACACCACACAAAATGTCACTCTTTTGTTTAAAATAGACAACATTTAAAGTGAAAACAACCACTGACATATGGAAAACCAAACAAACACATTCATATTCTATTGATACATTAGTAAAAGGATCCATGGGTCATCTATGACATGTACGAGTCAACCCCGCCTCAATATGAGGAACATTGTGGATGACACCACTCAAAGTATCAATCTTTTGTTTAAAATCGATACACTTTTAAGTAAAAACAACTGGCATATAGAAAACCAACCGAACAACCTTGAAATGCCATCAAATTAGACTAAAACAAAGGGTGGGTGATTTTTGAAATGGTCTTCCAGACAACACGTCATTTGGAGGTGTCGTGTGCCTGCAGTGGATGAAAACGTACTCCGCATATCATAAATGGCCAAAACATGCGTTTAACGATCAAATGCATGATGAAGACATCAGAATAACTTTAAATCACACTAAAACACCATAATTATTATTCTTGAGTTGTAATAGAAGACAACACATCATTCAGATGCGCAGTTTGCGCGACACGACTGAATATGTGTTTTTCAGGTGTTCAGCGTGCTTGAAAAGCATGCGTGGGGTGGTCGAAACCGGACGAACAACCTTGAATTGCCATGAAATCGGACGACAACAAAGGGTGGATGAATTGGGAAATGGTCGGCCAGACATCACGTCAATCAGAGGTGTCGTGTGACCGCGATGGCCCCAAACGCACTCCGCATGACGTAAATGGACAAAACATGCGTTTAACGGTCAAATGCATGCCTAATGACATCGTAATGACTTGAAATCACATGAAAACACCCTAATTATTATTCTTAAGGTGTACGATGAGACAACACGTCATTCGGAAGCTCTCTTTGCACGACTGGATATGTGTTTTTTAGGTGTTCACCGCGCTTGAAAAGTGTGTGTGGGGTGGTCAAAACCGGCCGAACAACCTCAGAATGCCAGGAAATCAGACTAAAACAAAGGGTGGGTGAATTGTATAATGGTCGGCCAGACGGCACATCAGTCGGAGGTGTACTGTGACCGCAATGGCTGAAAACTCACTCCACATGTCGTAAAAGGCCAAAACATGCATTTAACGGTCAAATGCATGCCGAACGACATCATAATGACTTGAAATCAGACGAAAACACCCTAATTATTATTCGTGAGGTGTACGAGGAGATTAAATGTCATCCGGACACGCGGTTTTCACGGAATAGCTGAATATGTGTTTTTTATGTGTTCGACGTGCTTGAAAAGCGTGTGTGGGTTGGTTGAAACTGGCCAAACGACCTCATAATGCCATGAAATCGGACAAAAACAAAGGGTGGGTGAATTGTGAAATGTCCGGTTAGACATCATGTCAATCGGAGGTGTCGTGTGACCGCGGTGGCCGAAAACGCACTCCATGTGTCGTAAATGGCCGAAACACGCGTTTAACGGTAAAATGCATGCCTAACGACATCTTAATGACATGAAATCACCCGAAAACACCCTAATTATTATTCATGAGGTCTATGGGGAGACGAAACGTCATTTGGATGCGCGGTTTTCATGGCACGGCTGAATATGTGTTTTTATGTGTTCGATGCGCTTGAAAAGCGTGCGTGGGGTGGTCGAAACCGGACGAACGACCTTAGAATTTCATGAAATCTAAAGACAACCAAGGGTGGGTGAATTTTGAAATGATCCGCAAGATTGCACGTCAATCAGAGGTGTCGTGTGACCGCGCTGGCCGAAAACGCACTCTGCGTGTCGTAAATGGCCAAAACATGAATTTAAAGGCCAAATGCACGTTGAACATCATCAGAATGAATTGAAATCACATGAAAACACCTTAATTATTATTATTGAGGTGTAAGAGGAGACGAGATGTCATTTGGACGTGCGGTTTACGCGGAATGGCTGAATATATGTTTTTTAGGTGTACGACGTGCTTGAAAAGTTTGTGTGTGGTGGTATAAACCGACCAAACGACCTCGGAATGCCCTGAAATTGGATGACAAAAAAGGGTGGGTGAATTTAGAAATGTTCAGCAAGATGGAACGTCAATAAGAGGTTTCCTATGACCACGGTGGCTGAAAACGCACTTCGTGTGTCATAAATGGCCAAAACATGTGTTTAACGGTCAAATGCATGCCGAATGACATCTAAATGACTTGAAATCACACGAAAACACCCTAATTATTATTCTTTAGTTGTAAAAGGAGAAGAAATGTCATTCGGAAGTGTGGTTTGTGCAGCACAACTGAATATGTGTTTTTAGGTGTTCGACACGCTTGAAAAGTGTGCGTGGGGTGGTTGAAACCGGCTGAACGACCTCATAATACCATGAAATTAGATGAAAACAAAGGTTGGGTAAATTGTAAAATGGTCGGCCAGATGGCACACCAATCGGAGGTGTATTGTAACCGTGCTGGCCGAAAACGCACTCCGCGTGTTGTAAATGGCCAAAACCTGCGTTTAACGGTCAAATGCATGGAGAATGACATCAAAATGGCTTGAAATCACACGAAAACACCCTAATTATTATTCGTGATGTGTACAAGGAGACAACACATCACTTGGACACACAGTTTGTGTGGTACGGCTGAATATGTATTTTTTAGGTGTTTGGTACGCTTGAAAAGCATGCGTGGGGTGGTCGAAACTGGCCGAACGGCCTCAGAATGCCATGAAATCTGAGGACAGCAAAGGGTGGGTGAATTAAGAAATGGTCAGCTAGACGGTATGCCAATCAAAGGTGTCGTGTGACTGCGGTGGCTGAAAATGCACTTTGCGTGTCGTAAATGGAAAAAACATGTGTTTCATGGTCAAACGCATGCCGAACGACATCAGAATGACCTGAAATCACACAAAAACACCCTAATTATTATTCTTGAAGTTTAAGAGAAGATTAAATGTCATTCAGATGTGCGGTTTGCGTGGCACGACTGAATATGTGTTTTTAAGGTGTTCAGTGTGCCTGAAAAGCGAGCGTGGGGTGGTCAAAAGAGGCCAAATGACCTCAGAATGCCATGAAATCCGACAACAAAAAAGGGTGGATGAATCGTAAAATGGTCAGCTAGACGACATGTCAATCGGAGGTTTCGTGTGACAGCAGTGGCCGAAAACACAATCAGCATGTCGTAAATGGCCAAAACATGCGTATTATGGTCCAATGCATGCTGAACGACATCAGAATGACTTGAAATCACACGAAAACACCCTACTTATTATTCTTTATGTGTACGAGGAGACGAAATGTCATTATGACTCGTGTTATGCATGGAATGATGGAATATGTTTTTTAGGTGTTTGGCGCACTTGAAAAGCGTGCGTGGGGTGGTCTAAACTTGCCGAACGACCTCAACATGCCATGAAATCGGACGAAAACAATGGGTGGGTCAATTGTGAAATGGTCGGCCAGGCATAATGTCAATCAGATGTGTCGTGTAACCGCGGTGGATGAAAACACACTCTGCGTGTCGTAAATGGCAAAAACATGTGTTAAACAGTCAAATTCATGTCGAACGAAATCAGAATGACTTGAAATCACACGAAAACACCCTAATTATTATTATTGAGGCGTACGAGGTGACGGAACATAATTAAGACATGAGGTTTAAGCGACACGACTGAATATGTGTTTTGTAGGTGTTCAGTGAGCTTAAAAAGCGTGCGTGGGGTGGTCGAAACCGGACGAACGACCTTGGAATGCCATGAAATCAGACGAAAATAAAGAGTGGGTGAATTGTGAAATAGTCAGCTAGAAGACACATCAATCGGAGGTGTTTTGTGACCATGGTGGACGAAAACGAACTCTGTGTGTCGTAAATGGCCAAAATATGCATTTAACAGGAAAATGCATGCCTAACGACATCAGAATGACTTGAAATCACACGGAAACACGCTAATTATTATTCGTGAGGTGTACGAGGAGACAGAACGTCATTCAAATTCATGGTTTGCATGGCACTGCAGAATATGTGTTTTTAGGTGTTCGACACGCTTGCAAAGCGTGCATGGGGTGGTCGAAACTGGCCGAATGACTTCGGAATGCCATGAAATCTGATGACAACAAAGGGTTTGTGAATTTTGAAATAGTTGGCTCAACAAAATGTCGATCAAAGGTTTCGTGTGACCGCACTGGCTGAAAATGCACTCTATGTGTCTTTAATGGCCAAAACATGCGTTTAACAGTCAGATTCATTCTGAACGGCATCAAAATGACTTTAAATCACACTAAAACACAATAATTATTTTTTTTGAGGTGTATGAGGAGACGACATGTCATTCGGACACGCGGTTTGCATGGCACGACTAAATATGTGTTTTTTAGGTGTTTGGTGCTCTTGAAAAGCATGTGTTGGGTGGTCCAAACTGGCCAAACGACCTCGGAATGACATGAAATCGTACGAAAAAAAGGGTGGGTGAATTTTGAAATGGTCACCCAGACGACACAACAATCGGTGGTGTCATATGACCGCGCTGGCTGAAAACGCACTTCGCATGTTGTAAATGGCCAAAACATGCGTTTAAATGTCAAATACAATCTTAACTACATAATAATGACATAAAATCACACGAATACACCCTAATTATTATTCGTGAGGTGTACAAGGATACGTCACATCATTTGGACAGGTGGTTTGCACGACACGACTGAATATATGTTTTTTAGGTGTTCGGAGCACTTGAAAAGCTTGCATGGGGTGGTCTAAACCAGTTGAACGACCACCAAATTCCATGAAATTGGACAACAAATAATGGTGGGTGAATTATGAAATGGTCGGCTAGGCGGAACGTCAATCGGAGGTGTCATGTGACTGTGGTGGCCGAAAACGCACTATGTGTGTCGTAAATGGCCAAAACATGCGTTTAACAGTCAAATGCATGCAGAACGACATCAGAATGACTGTAAATCACACAAAAGCACCTTAATTATTATTCTAGAGGTGTATGAGGTGACGAAACGTCATTCAGAAATGTGTTTTTCATGGCACGACTGAATATGTTTTTTAGGTGTTTGATGCATTTGAAAAGCGTGCGTGGGGTGGTCAAAACCGGCCTAACGACCTCAGAATGCCTTGAAATCGGACGATGGCAAAGGTTGGGTGAATTTTCAAATGGTCGGCCAGATGGAACGTCAATTGAGGTATTGTGTGACCACAGCGGCCAAAAACAAACTTCACATGTCGTAAATGGCCAAAACTTTCATTTAACGGTCAAATGTTTGTTGAACGACATCGAAATGACTTGAAATCCCACTAAAACACCATAATTATTATTCGTGAGGTGTACGAGGATACAACACGCCATTCCGAAGCGTGATATTCACATCACGACTGAATATTTGTATTTTAGGTGTTCGTTGTGCTTGAAAAGCGTGCGTGGGGAGGTCGAAACCTGCCGAACGTCCTCTGAATGCCATGAAATCGGATGACAACAAAGGGTGGGTGATTTGTGAAATAGCGGCTAGACGACAGGTCAATTGGAGGTTTCGTGTGACCGCGGTGACTGAAAATGCACTTCGTGTGTCGTAAATGGCCAAAACATGTGTTTAATAGTAAAATACATGTCAAACGACATCGAAATGACTTTAAATCTCACGAAAACACCCTAATTATTATTCATGATGTGTACGAGGAGATTGATTGTCATTCATATGTGCGGTTTGCGCGGCATGACTGAATATGTATTTTTTATTTGTTCAGTGCGCTTGAAAACTGTGCGTGGAGTGGTCGAAACCGACCGAACATCCTCGGAATTCGATGAAATCGGACGACAACAAAGGGTTGGTGAATTGTGAAATGTTCATCTAGAGGACACGTCAATCAGAGGTGTTGTGTGACCGCGATGGCCGAAAACGCACTCCGCATGTCGTAAATGGAAAAAACATGCGTTTAACAGTCAAATGAATGTCGAACTACATCGAAATGACTTTAAATCCCATGAAAACACCCTAATTATTATTTATGAGGAGTATGAGGTGACGGCATGTCATTCCGACGCGCGGTCAGCACGACACGACTGTATATGTGTTTTTTAAGTCTTCGGCGTGCTCGAAAAGAATGTGTGGGGTGGACTAAACCAGCCGAACAACATCGGAATGCCATGAAATCAGGTGAAAACAATGGGTGGGTGAATTTTGAAATAGTCGGCATGGATTCAAATCCATCGGAGATGTCCTGAGACCGCGCTAGCCGAAAACGCACTTTGCATGTCATAAAGGGCCAAAACAAGCGTTTAACAGTCAAATGCATGCCGAACAACATCGGAATGACTTGAAATCACACGAAAACATTATAATTATTATTCTTGATGTGTAGAAGGAGACTACACATCATTCATACCCGTGGTTTTCACGGCACGACTGAATATGTGTTGTTTTAGGTGTTTGGTGCGCTTGAAAAGCGTGCGTGGGGTTGTCAAAACCGGCCGCATGACCTCGGAATGCCATGAAATCAAACGACAACAAATGGTGGGTGAATTGTCAAATAGTCAACTAGACGACATGTCAATCGGAGGTTCCGTGTGACCGCGCTGGCCGAAAAAACACTCTGCGTGTCATAAATGGCCAAAACATGCATTTAACGGTCAAATGCATGCCGAACGACAACAGAATGGATTGAAATCCAACGAAAACACCCTAATTATTATTTTTGAGGTGTAAAAGGAGAAGATACATCATTTGTACATGCAGTTTGCACGACACGACTGAATAATTGTTTTTTAGGTGTTCGACGGGCTTGAAAAGCTTGCGTGGGGTTGTCTAAACCGGCCGAACGATCTCATAATGCCATAAAATTGGACAAAAACAAATGGTGGGTGAATTGTGAAATGGTCAGCAAGACGACACATCAATCAGAGGTGTTGCATGACCGCGCTAGCTGAAAAAGCACTCAGAGCGTCGTAAATGGCCAAGACATGCATTTAACAGTCAAATGCATGCTGAATGACATCAGAATGACTTGAAATCAACCGAAAACACCATAATTATTATTCATGAGTTGTACGAGGAGACTACATGTCATTCAAATTCTCGTTTTGCGTATCACGGCTGAATATGTGTTTTTTAGGTGTTCGGTGCGCTTGAAAAGCATGCGTGGGGTGGTCGAAACCAGCTGAATGACCTCGTAATGCCATTAAATCTGAATACAACAATGGGTGGATGAATTGTGAAATGGTCAACCAGAAGACATGTCAATCGGAGGTGTTGTGTGACCGCGCTGGCCAAAAACACACTTATCGTGTCGTAAATGGCCAAAACATGCGCTTAACAGTCAAATGCATGCCAAACGACATTGTAATTACTTAAAAACACACGAAAAATACCTAATTATTATTCATGAGGTGTACGAGGATACGACACATCATTCATACGTGAGGTTAGCACGACACAGTTGAATATGTGTTTTTCAGGTGTTTGGCGTGCTTGAAAAGCATGCGTGGGGTGGGAGAAACCAGTCGAACAACCTCAGAATTCCATGAAATCGGAAGAAAATGAAAGGTGCATGAATTGTTAAATGGTCGGATAGACGACACATCAATCAAAAGTGTCTTGTGACCGCGATGGCTGAAAACGCACTCCGCGTGTCGTAAATGTCCAAAACATGAATTTAATGGTCAAATACATGCATAACGACATCAAAATGACATGAGATCACACGAAAACACACTAATAATTATTCGTGAGTTTTACAAGGAGACAGAACGTCATTCGGACTCGTGGTATGTGCGGCACGGCTGAATATGTGTTTTTTAGGTGTTTGGTGCGTTTGAAAGGCACGTGTGGGGTTGTCAAAACCAGCCGAATAACTTTGGAATGCCCTGAAATCAGACGAAAACAAACAGGGGGTGAATTGTGAAATGGTCGGCTAGACGGCATGTTAATCGGAGGTGTCGGGTGACCGTGGTGGCGGATAATGCACTCCGCGTGTCGTAGATGGCCAAAACAAGCGTTTAATGGTCAAATTCAAGCCGAACGAAATCGTAATGACTTCAGATCAGACAAAAACTCCATATTTATTATTCGTAATGTGTATGAAGAGACGACACATCATTCAGACACACGGTTTGAGCGACACGGCTGAATATGTGTTTTTTAGTTGTTTGGCTCGCTAGAAAATGATTCGTGGGGTGGTCGAAACCAGCTAAACGACCTCTGAATGCTATGAAATCAGATGAAAACAATGGGTGGGTGAATTGTGAAATGGTCAGCCAGACGACACATCAATCGGAGGTGTCGTGTGATCACACTAGCCGAAAATGCACTCCACTTGTCGTAAATGGCCAAAACATGTGTTTAATGGTCAAATGCATGATGAACGACATTAGAATGGCTTGAAATCACATGAAAACACCCTAATTACTATTCATGAGGTGTACAAGGAGACGACACATCATTCGGACGTGCAGTTTGTATAGCACGACTGAATATGTGTTTTTAGGTGTGTGGGGCGCTTGAAAAGCGTGCATGGGGTGGTTGAAACTAGCCGAATGAACTTAGAATTCCATGAAATCGGAGGACAACAAATTTTTTGTGAATTTTGAAATGGTCGGCCAGACGGAACATCAATCCGAGGTGTCGTGTGACCGCGCTGGCCAAAAACGCACTACACGTGTCGCAAATGGGCAGTACATGCGTTTAACGGTCAAATGCATGCCAAACGACATCAAAATAACATGAAATCAAAAGAAAATACCATAATTATTATTCATGAGGTGTACGAGGAGACGACACATCATTCAGACACGCGGTTTTCATGGCACAGCTAAATATGTGTTTTTTAGGTGTTTAGCGCACTTGAAAAGCATGTGTGGGGTGGTCTAAACCGGTCGAACGACCTAAGAATGCCATGAAATCAGACAACAACAAAGGGTGGGTGAATTGTTAAATGGTTTGCTAGACGACATGTGAATCAGAGGAGTTCTGTGACCGCACTACCCGAAACGCACTCCGCATGTCGTAAATGGCCAAAACATGCATTTAACGGTCAAATACATGCCGAACGACATCCTAATGACTTGAAATCACACAAAAACACCATAATTATTATTCATGATGTGTACGAGGAGACGAAACGTCATTCAGACATGCAGTTTGCACGGCATGACCGAATATGTGTTTTTTAAGTGTTTGATGTGCTTGAAAAGCATGCGTGGGGTGGTCGAAACCAGCCGAACTAACTCGGAATTCCATGAAATCAGACGACAAAAAAGGGTGGGTGAATTGTGAAATGGTCAGCCAGATGCACATCGATCGGAGGTGTTGTGTGACCGCGCTGGCTGAAAACGCACTCCGCGTGTCTTTAATGGCCAAAACAGTGGGTTCTAGGTCCAAACCAAAGTCCCTTGGGAACCCAATACCAAATACTTAATTGAATATTCATACCCACTACCCATGATGGGGATTCATCTCACATCACACCCAGGAGTGAAAATTACAATTAGCCACATACCCCCTTATTCTAATTGAAAAATCTATAAAAAACACGTAGGCTATTCCGGTAACCCATCTCTTATGTCGAGATTGGACAATGGCTCCCACTAACACATTAGGAACCATTTATACATGGATACATAATCGTTAAAGGAATATAAAAATCCCATGTGCTTCCTATAACTCATCCTAGTTCTAAGCACATGAGCACTAGCATTGTCGATCTTACGGGTATCAAGATACATGCCACTCTACCCACGTTTTTCTGTTGGTTTTAAGATACTCAACCCAATACCATGACTAAACATCCCATGTGCTTCCTATAACATGTAGGTTTTTTCTAACACACCTGAAAACCCCACCCTTTGGGACACCCCCAACCCCTTGTATATCATATTTTATATGTGTTATATATAATTCAGAATTTTGTATGTGACATAATTAATTTTTTGTGTGTTATTGATTCATAATTCAGAATTCATTACATAATTAATTCTTCATCTATTGAATTGAGAATTCAATTATCAATTCTATATTACATAGGGTAATCGGGTTCATATACATGATTATAGTTGTGGTACATTCCATGGTTATAGTAGTATTATGTTTTTAAGTGCTTTTGTGTGAAATATCAGTTTTTTTTGCTGTTAAGAGTGTATGAAGGTGTGTAGTTGACTGTACAGTGGAGGATTTTAGGTGCTGTCAAATTCTGGTAATACACTATACCAACGGTTTAATAAACCGTTGGTATAGTTCTATACATATTTTTACCAACGGTTTTAGTAAACTATTGGTAAAACATTGAAATAATCCAGAAAATCCAATGATTTGTAAAACCATTGGCAATACTCTTTACAAACCACCTTTCCCAATAGTTTTAGTAAACCAATGGTATAGTACTGTATTCCTCCAGCAATGCCAACAGTTTATAAAACCGTTGGTAATGCTCTTTACAAACGGCCTTTCCTAACGGTTTTACAAACACGGTTGGTAATGGGCTACTGCCACACCATACTTTCCAATGGTTTTCCAAAACGTTGGTATATAGTATACTAATGGTTTGGTAACCTTTACCAATGGTTTCAAACCATTGGTAAAGGCTTAATTTCTAGTAGTGACTGTCTAGTCCTGGCTCTATCATCCTCGATCAACGTTGTCCATCTTATGCACAAGACACAACAAGGTACAGGTGTAGCCCGTGTAGGGGTGGGTATAACGATACTTAGTATGGACCACAAGACCCCTGAAGGTCTCCTAGAGTTCCAAAAAGGAAAAACCACAAATCAATATATTAACCACAAAGCAAGAATTCTTCAAAAACTCTACTTTGGTATATGCTCATACATATACCTATGTTATCAAGATATACTCTTCTCATACATGTGGGAAGAAGAACAGAAAGGTAACATGACAAAGGTAAAAGTACAAATAATGTAACACCATGAAGGTAACACCATGAGGTTTAATGTATCACATAGGTAACAACACGAAGGTAAAAGTACCATATAGGTAACACCACAATGATAACACCATGAAGGTAAAAGACTCATATTACACCCAGTATATAAGTAAAGCACAGAAGTACATATGATTAGTCGAGAATCTAGATCATATTGTTCTATCAAGAAGCATTGTTTCTGATTATATGTAGTCTATCCAACACAGGATCTATAGGTACTATCCCCCGCAATGATCGACACAGGTTCTGAACCACATAGGATCAGTATGCACTGACCCTCATAGGATCATTCAGCGCTACCCCACACTGGATCTAACCCACATTGGATCAGTATGCGATGACCCACACATGATCGTAGAGCGCTGACCCACATATGATCAGTAAGTGCTGACCCACACAGGATTTCTCGGTACTATCCTCCATATGATCTCTCTCCAACCTCTACCTCATTGGCAGAAACTAGATTCATGCCCATAGTATACTTGATTCCAGAAGGATCCACTCATCAAGACATTGTTCGCACCTCAACCTCCACTAAGATCTATGATAATGTATACCAAAGGACTATCATTTCGTAAGGGTTCCAACGCGATAGATGGTTTATCAATCAGAGGCTATGTTTTTTACTTATAATCATTTTAGCTCTGAGGGCCCGGTTGGATTCAGGTTCGATCCAAACTTGCCGCACTCCTACATTCTCAAAACCTCAGGTAGAGTATACCAAAATGAAATCCACGTCCAAATGGTTCTAGTGTCATTGAAGTTTCATCAAACGGACGCTCGGTCTGTTAGTTAAACCACTTTCCGTGAAATAGGGGTGATTGTACCTTGGTCTGGCCTGACTTTGTGGGGCCTATCGGAATATTCCAAAGGGACTGCTTCCCAAAAGTTATCCCAACTCCACTGATGGTGTGTCTAATAGACACTCAGTTCATCGGTTAGGAGCATTTCTTTATTTGGGGACCAATTAGTTATGGGCCCGATCCAACTCATTCCGGTCGACGTGACGCCACATGTCCTAGGGGATACCCGACCCCGCTTGGGTCCAGTACACAAAGGATCATCATGGTTTACTGGGTCCAGCCCTTCAGGGTTAGCCTGGTTCGATTCGTGTGCCCAGTCCACGGTTGCCCTGTCCCATCGGGTGGGGCTCGGCCCAACCGCATTGGCCAACTAGGCCACGGGTTTGGCCCGACCCGGTATACCAGAAGGTGGAACGGTCTTCCAAGCTGGCCCCACTGGTGCGGGGCCATTTCAGGCAACTTTTGGGGAACTGACCCACTGTGTAACGGTCGACCATTTCGGGCAACTGGGGGTTTTCCAACATGGCGACGTGAGGGGCCACACCTCTCTCCACCCGCTACGACCTGCTGGCCGCTGCTCTAGCCGTCGCCGGCCCCTGTGGGCACCGCCACATGACCTGCGCGTCTAGCTAGGGCATGCAGCCTCGGGCCTCTGTGACACGCCATCACACATCTACCCCTCCACTAGAAGTCGATTTTCATGGGTCTCTAGTGGCCACTGCCATCATAACACATTGGTGGTTCAAAGGAGTCTTTCACGCTTCCATCACCTTCTCGCTATCTTCACCATGAAGAAAACATCTCTAAGGAATGCAACATAAATGGAGAGGTGGGGGGTCCGGGCTTTGTTCGTTTGGACCACACCATCCGTGTTAATATGATAATGACCAGAATCAAGAAAATGATCAAATATGAATATTAAAAAACACCAACTTCAAGATCATTGGAGAATGCCTACAATTGAGGAAGACTCAGTGTTCTTCATCTGGGAAACAAGACAGCTATGTTTCCACTCAAACATCATCCTTCGGTTCGTGATTTGGTTTTGGTCATCACCGCCCTCTGGAACCGGCTACGTCCTCCAAGTGATTGGCATCGCGAAACATTATTAAAACTTCATCCTTGGTGAAGTCGTTCAAATATCTCTCCCCAAGCTCAATATAAATAGAAGAGGGGGAGGGTGAGTTACACCCGTAGAATTAATGGGGGTTCATTTAATAGGAACCATCCTCATTCCAATGGGTCTGTTACAAAGGATTTCAGGAGTCAAGACATTTAATGGCTTGACACACCATTGGTCCCGCCACTACTGCTTGTCAATTGGAGGAAAAGTGACAATGAAATAAAAAAACAAAGTTATTTTATTATTGTTTTAGAAAGTCCAAAGAATAAATTTTTATCCAGACATACTGCAGTTGAATTGAAGCCTCATTTAATAGAATATCGGCTCTACGGATTTGACGGTGCACTCATATTTTTAATCCATGCACTGGTTCAAAAGATAGAAAATTCCACCCATGCATTTACTAAACGTGCCTTAAATAAAAGTTCATAAATTCATCCTGAGCACACTAGGCCTTGGAATCACACAACTTCAATTTTTTTAGACTCGTAATAATAACATATAATTAAAAAAAATTACATGAAAAAACCCAGGTCATTACATTCTCCCCACCTTATGGGTTTTCAGCCCTGAAAGCCACAACATAGACTAAATAAACAAATGGGGGTACTAAGCATGAATCTGAGCCTCCCGCACCCATGTTCTCTCATTGAGGTTCCTGTATTACTAGGGAATGAACACCTTAGGTATCGATCGTCCACAAAGGACCTGCTCCCATCAGTCCTCAATATCCACTGGAACCTCTATAAACATCGCCCCATCATAAATGTCCATCACTCCATTGTTGACGATGTGAGATGGGTCATGAACGTATCTACCCAACTGGGTTAGGTTGGAGACGTCATGCACATTCTCTAACTGTGGTGGTAGAGCCAAGTGGTATTCAATCTCTCCAATCAATTGATGTATTAGAAAAGGTCTGATAAACCTCAGTGAGAGTTTTCCACCTTGATCAAATCTATGAAAACCTCATCGAGGTGAGACCCATTTGAAGATGTGGTCTCTCTCCTCGAACTCCAAGGGCCTCCATCTCCAATAAGCATAAGACTTTTGACTGCTCTCTTCTGTCTCTATCCACTACTAGATGATCTAAACCTTCTCAGTGGTAGCCCCTACCAACTCTGGACCCATAAGCACCGAATCCCCTAGGTCTATCCAGCATAGAGGTGATTTTCATGGTCGACCGTATAAGGCCTAGAATGGTGCCATACCGATGGTGGAGTGATAACTGTTGTTTAATGCGAACTCTATCAAGGGAAAATGATCCTCCCAACTGCCGACAAAATATTGAATGCAATCACATAGTATTTCCTCCAGTGTTTGAATGGTATACATTATCTGGCCATCTGTATGTGGATAAAAGGTGGTCCTCAAACGTTGCTGTGTCCCAAACGCCTCCTGAAATCCCTTCCACAACCGGTATGTAATACATGTGTCATGGTCGGAGACAATCGTAGATGGAACCCCATTAAGTCAAACAATATCCTATACATAGAGGTATCCCAATCCCTCTTCTGAAACCTATTCTCATATGGGTAGTAAGTGGGACTATATGGTGATTCGGTCAACGATCACCCAGCTGGAATCATGTCCCTTGGATGTTTGTGGATGCCCTGTCACAAAGTCCACGGAGATACCATCCCACTTCCACTCTATCACCTATAGTGGTTGTGCTAAGAATGCTGGTACCAGATGCTTGGCCTTCACTTGATGACATGTGTGGCAACATGAAACAAACTCTTCCACTACCTTCATAATCCCTGGACACCAGTGCTAAAACTAGAGGTCCAGGTACATCTTCACCACACCAGTATTTACAGCCAGAGGGGACATATGGATCTCCATCAATACCTCCTCCCATTTCACCACTGGTACAATGGTGAGTCTTCCAAAGAGGATGATGTGCTCCATACCTTCATAAAATCTATCAGGTGTATGTCCTGGGGATATCTGATCATGTAGTGCCTTGAATTCACAGTCCCCTTACTATGCCTACCAAACTCACTGAAGAAGTGGTGGAGTGACAGTCATTGACTGGAGGTAAGATGCTCCATCTCTATCCAAAAAAGATATATACAATGTGGCAAGATGCTCTGTCACCTCGCTCAGAAATTGTAGGCCAGACCTCCTGCTGAGTGTGTCTGCCACTACGTTCCCCTTCCCAGGTGTATAGACTACATCAAAGTCATTGCCTGGGAGGAAATCTAGCAATCATGGATATCTCGGGTTTAGGTCCTTATGTGAGAAGATATACCTGAGACTCTTGTGATCTGAGTAGATTGTAAAATATTCTCCAATCAAGTAATTTCACCACATATTCAAGGTGATGACCACTGCTACTAACTCTTAGTCATGCCTAGTGTAGTTCTACTCAACCTGTCTTATTTGTTGGGAACCATACATGATCACTACTCGCTCCTGCATTAGGAAACATCCATGTCTGATCTCCGATGCATTTCAGTATACTACATTCCCAACACCCTCATCTTCTAGCCTCAAGATTGGGGAACTTATTTGTCTTTTCCTCGGCTCCTTAAAACTCTGATGGAATCTCTCTGTCCACATGAAGGGTTTCCCCTTCTTCTTCGATGCTGACAAGGGTGCCAAAACTCTGGAAATGTCAGGTATGAATCTCCAGTAGTACGCAGCCAACACCAAGAAACACCACACCTCAGTCACACTACTAGGTTTCTACCAATATAGCACAACCTCTATCTTTGTTGGATCCACAACAACTCTAGCCGCTACAATAACGTTGCCCAAAAAGTGGACCTATCATATCAAGTAATAGAACCTTGAGAGCTTACCATAAATATGGATCACTCGAAGTGTATCCCAAACTATATGCAGATGATAGGAATACTTCTACTTCATCCCTAAGTAAACCAAGATGTAGTTCATGAATACCACCACAAAGCAATCAAGGTATGGATGGATGATCCGGTTCATGAGTCCAATGAACACTGCAGAGGTATTGGTTATGCCGAAAGGCATAACCAAGAACTCATAGTGTCCATAACGAAATCTAAAGGATATCTTCTACACATACTCATATTGTTCCACGAGCTGATGATAGCCTGATCTGAGGTCTATCATCGAAAACCTTCGAGATCCCTTCAATTGATCAAAGAGATCATCATTCCTAAAAAGTGGATACTTGTTCTTAATGGTCACCTGGTTCAGGAACATAAAATATAAACCGAGTCTCATAATCTAATATTTCTTCTTGAAGAACAAAATTATGGTTTCCTATGGAGGAAAACGGGGCCTTATGATCCCCTTCTTGGGAAAGTCCTCCAGCCGTACCCGTAACTGATGAAAATCCTCAGGAGCCATCCGATATGATGGTGTAGATATTAGTTCCATCCCAGGGTATAGGTCAATCTAAAAGTCTACTTCTCTATATTGAGGTGGACTTGGAATATAACTAGGAAAGTAATCAGCATAAATGTCTACCACTACCGGATATCTCAGACTCTCAACATCAACTTATCCGAGGATAAGGCTAGCCAACTGATATCTGATCAACTACACCCTCCTCCAGGTATGTCCATCCTATGCTACAAAGGTTCCTATCTCACTAGTGAAGGAAAACCTGGTCCCATCCTCACAGGAAAACCACACACTGTGCCTATTACATACATTTTGAGCATGATATATAGATAACCAATCCATACCAAAGATGAAATCTTAAGGCCTCAACACCGCTACTAAAAGATACCACCCAAAGCTCACATCTCATACATTAATCTCACAATTCCAGCACCAATGTGTAATCGTCGAATCTTCTGACATAGGATTCTATAGAAATAATTATTAATCCAAAGGCTCATTCATAATCTCTGATATCTGAACGAGGGTCATGGAAATAAAAGAGTTACTGGAACCTGTGTCTATAAGTGCTATAGCTAGGGTAGAATAGATATACATCGTCCATATAATCAACACTGGAGAATCGTGGTCATAAGTGTTAGCATCATGGAGCTAAGATCATCCTTTTCCTCCTGCTCCCTGTGGTCAGGGTGGACCACCTGAAGGTGGTGGCAGCAGAACCTCGAATCGCCACCCACCGCCTGCTGCATGGCCAACTCCTCTTACATGTCTGCCGACCTACGAACCTCCTAACTCATACCTTTGCCTTTGCATTGGCAGTCCCTCAAACATCAGATGTTCATCTGTATGGTAGGTCGGGCAGTCATGATCCACGTTACCCTACCCGCTGCATGAGTAGCATTGACTGATCCTCAACTGTCCTCCTTTGTCCCATGAGCACCTCAACACCGAACCTATTTCCTAATGTCGTCCAACAGATTGTCTGGCCCTCTTGTGCCCCTGCATCATCTGTCTACTACATGCGGTGGATGACTCCACTACCTGACATCTGGTGGTGCACTACCACAAAACTGGGCAAGGCATGCGCCCGCCTTTATCAGCACTAACGGAAAAGCGCTGATAAAGGGGCGGACCTTTATCAGCGCTAACAAAAGTGCTGATTAAGGTTCACTTTATCAGTGCTTTTTTAGTGCTGATAAAGGTCCGACCCTTTATCAGCACTTTTTTAGCGCTGATAAAGGTTTTATTTATCAGCTCTTTTCATTTTAGCGCTGATAAATACATCCTTTATCAGCGCTTTTTACTAGCGCTGATAAAAGCTCACACGGATTTGTTAAAAACCCGCGGGTCCTCTTCCTCCTCACTGCACCCGGTCAAGCTCTCATAGAATCCCTCCTCTGCACCGTTGCCGCCACCTCCTCCTCCTCCGCCGCAGCCGCCGCCTCCTCCTGCTCCTCCTCCTCCGACCGCCTCCTCCTCCTCCGGTTGCCGCCTCCTCCTTCTCCTCCTCCTCCAGCCGCCGCCTCCTCATTCTCCTCCTCCTCTAGCCACCACCTCCTCCTCCTCCTCTGCTCCTCCTCCTCCTCCTCCTCCTCCACCACAGCCTCGTCCTCCTCCTCCTCCACCGGTGCTTCCTCCTCCTCCTCCTAGTCCGCTGCCTCATCCTCCTCCTCCACCGATGCCTCCACCTCCTCCTCCTCTGCCTACTATGCTGCCTCCTCCTCCACCATGGTTTGAGAGGTGCCTCAAGTACTCAGGTGAGTCTCACAAGCTTTATTTTAGTTTTATATGATGTTTTTTGGAGAATTTTCAAATGAAACATGGTTTTGTGTTCATATTTTTTGAGAAACAATGTAGAACCTTGAGCATGAGGAGGTTTTCAGTCCTCTTTCTAAATCACATAGTTGACTTTCATAGTTAGTGAAGGTTAACCATGGGATATCTTAGAGGAAACCATGTGAGGTGGATTTTATTTAGGGATTAACATACCATTTTTTCATGATTTCATACAAAACATGTGAAATTTTGTAGACTGAGGTAGTTCCAATTTACATAATTAATGCCTAGTTTGGTAAACTATGTTGACCAAATATTTGAAGGGGTTTTCTTATACAGTGCCACCACATTATTAATATATGGTTTAGAAAATTGTGTAGAACATTAAAATTATATTTTCGTCTTTTTCCCTCTGAAATTCCAATAGGGGAAGCCCCCATTTCACATCCTCCCTCTTATACAATGCCCAATCGACCCACCCCCTTATTCCTCTTTGATTCCCCTTTCCATGGGGAGTTTTTTAGTGGATTTATTCAACAATTCCAAGTGATTTCACCATCTTCCTTACCATTTTATTCTTTATATTTAGTTTCTATTGATTTTTGATTTATCTAGATTAGGTTTTATGGGTGATTCAACTGGAGCACGGTGGTATCATATTGATTTGATGGGGGTGTTTTCCTACCTCATGTATAAGAGGCATCATGATGGTATCTGCAAGTCACTAATCATTATGAAGGATTTGTGTTTCCTTTTGTAGTTTTCATGGATATTGGATCAAATTATATAATGTTGTCTATGGATTTGGTTCTGATGGTTGGGTATTTTTCCTAAGATGGCACTAAGATCCCATTTCTTTATGGATTTATAAATTCCTTAATGGGTGTTATTAGAGTGAGTGTGACTTAGAGGACCTTGTTAGGGGGAACCCGGAGACATATTGGAATACATTCTTTGACTTTTATGTATTTGTTCCCATAGGCCACACATGGAACTAGTGATACATTAGAGCCCTTGGCCTTATTGAATTGAACCTAAAGTGTGTGAACATCCCCCTTGGGGATGTGACTACTTTGGTGGGTATAACTTTGTAAGGTTGTTGATAGGCTGGATGTGTAGACTGACCCAGAACAAACCTATATATTGAAATGGGACATGATCCATCTCTTGAGACTATTTATAGTATATAATATTACCATGTAAATATTATGAGGCTATACCATGTAAGACACTGATAAATAATATGATTCTCTCATGCGATGAGTGTTTCACTACATCATGTGCTTTTGTTGGATGGTGACATTGCAATGATGGTCTTCATTCTCAACAGCTTATTGACCCAAACCTTTAATGGTTTTCCTTTCTAAACATTGGTTTTAATGTATTAAGGTCTTTCTCAGGTTTCATTTCATCCCTTCATTTTAAAATAACAACTGTATAATAGCATGAATAGCATAACTCAAGTTGATAGAGAAGAAAATTTATGAAGGCATTGGATTCCCTTCGATCCAGATGGATTAGTGCTATCCCCATGGATAGTAAAACCCCTTTTGGAGATCATGGAATAGTTGATAATAGGTTGTTTGGATCATTCATTGCTTCTAGATATTTTTCCAGATTTTCCTTGGTGTTTTTGGTTTATACTTCTCTCAATCCCTACTGGTGTAAGTTCTTTTCACCTTGTGTTTGTACTTATACTCTTTTCTTAATTGAGTCCTTTGGGGCATGAATTAGGTGACCAATTCATGTCACCACTTTTATTAAAAAAATGACCTTGAGGTGGTATTTTATTGAAATGGAAAAAATTACATAGTAGTGAGGTCTATGATACTACTAATAGGGATGCCATTTATTTTGAGTAGTGATTATATTTGTTATGAAAATTGGATAGGTGAGATATTTCAGTCCTTATTGTGTATTTGGCCTATTTGGTTGAGTGTCCTGCACTACTGGGGTTAAGTTGTTGGGAACAATTTTATACTAGTATGGATACTACTCAAGTTGTGATAATGGGATGGAGGTTTTCCAGGTTATTATCATATTCACCAGGGTGAGTTTATATCTAGGGTAATTATCAATGTATACTAGGGTGAAAGACCTCATGATTATTGTTATGGTTGGTATAGTCATCACAATGTTCTCAAATACACTTTGGCACTAGCCAAAGTTGGTATGGATGATCGAGGCTATGAACCTGAGGATCAATGATGATTTATTTATTTATTTTTTAGATATTATTTATTAATTCAGAGCATGAAACATGCAAATATAACTAAAAATTAGAATTTATGAAACCACATTGGTGGTTCCCTACTGAGTACCCAAGAAATCCTCATGTATTGAAGGTCATGTAGAATTGGTTCCTAGTGTTTCCAGATCGAGTTGGAGTAACTTTGATGGGTTTTAGAGATCTAGATGATGTGAGGCTTGGGGATTGTAGTGGTTCCTAATATATTTTTTATTTTGGTATTTATTTATTCCTTTATTTCCTTGAAGTATCTTGTTTTTTATCTAAATTATACTCATATTCCTTCTCCTTTAACCTATATACTTATTTTATGGATTTTAAATAGGATGAATATAAATAAAGAATGGATGAATGCCAATCGGTTGACAAAAGAGTATGAAGAAGGCGTGAAAGGATTTATCAAGTTTCCAAAAGATCATGCATGTGACTCTTCTCAAATCCTTTGTCCGTGTTTACGCTGTTGTCATTCAAAACAAATTAGTTCAGATGAGTTGGAAGAACACTTGATCTGTCACGAAATAGATCAAAGTTATAGATGTTGGAATAAACACGGGGAAACAACGAATGTAGGTAGTGACTGGGGTGACACTGCATTTTATGGATCATCTGAAATGATTACAAACATGAACAATGAAGATGACCGTATGGAGGATGTGATTACAGATGTGAATGATGATGAAGATCGTATTGATAAAATGACAAGGACCTTCGAAGATAAACTTCGTGATTGCCCAAAATTGTTTGAGAAGTTAAAAAGTTGTGCAAAGACGCCATTGTATGCTGGTTGCACTAAATATACAGCATTGTCAGCCGTACTGAAGCTGTATAATTTGAAAGCAGATAATGGGTGGAGTGACGACAGTTTTATGAAACTACTTGCCCTCTTGAATGACATGCTCCCAGAAGACAATGAGCTCCCGAGCCGAACATACGATGCCAAACGAATGCCACGCTCTATGGGTATGATCTCTGAAAGAATACATGCCTGCCCGAATGACTGTATACTATTTCGCAAGGACCACAAATAAATTAAAGAATGCCCAAAGTGAGGTGATTCTCGATACAAGAAAGATGAATCCATTCCTACTAAAGTTGTTTGGTACTTTCCAATCATTTCAAGTTTTAGACGCCTATATGGAAGTGAGGAGACTGCAGAACAATTAACATGTCATGCAGATACAAGAATTAAAGATGGGATACTACGTCACCCGGCAGACTCTCCTCAGTGGAAGAGAATCGATCATGAGTATCCTGAATTTGGAAACGAGTTGAGAAACCCTCGTCTTGCGTTATCTACAGATGGAGTGAATCCTTTTGGTTTTAAAAGCAACAGTCACAGTACATGGCCGGTTATGTTGATAAATTATAACTTACCACCGTGGTTATGCATGAAACGAAAATACATCTTGTTATCTATGCTTATATCAGGACCAAAACAACTGGGCAATGATATTGATGTTTATTTAGCTCCATTGATCGAAGATTTGAAATTATTGTGGGATTCAGGTGTTACATTGTATGATGCTTACAAAAAGGAAGATTTCACTTTGAGATTCAAGTTGTATGGGACGATAAATGACTTCCCAGCTTATGGAAATTTGTCAGGATATAGCATTAAAGAAACTCAAGGCTGTCCCGTTTGCAAAGAAGGTACACAATAAATTAGGTTGAAACATTCATCGAAAACCGTGTTTCTAGGACATCGCAGATTTCTACCACGATGACATAAGTATCGTTCTTGGAAGACATCATTCGATGGAAGTTCAGAAGAACTTACAGCACCGTCTCCACTAACAGGCGATCAATTTTTTGAGAAAGTTAAAAATTTGGACACTAATTTTGGTAAACCGGCTTCAAAAAACCTTACGAAAATCGGTTGGAAAAAGAGATCAATTTTTTTTGAATTACAATACTAGAATTGTCTGTATGTAAGACATTTTATTGATGTTATGCATGTAGAAAAAAATGTATTTGACAGTGTTATCGACACGTTGCTAAATACATCTGGCAAAACAAAAGATGGAATTAAGGCTAGGTTGGACATGGTTGAGATGGGAATACGAGAAGAGTTAGCACCAGTAAAGGGTGAAAAACGAAAATTTCTTCCTCCTGCTGCTTACACTCTTTCCAGGTAGGAGAGATATCAGTTTTTGAAACTTCTTGAATGACGTAAAGGTTCCAGAGGGGTATTTTTCAAATATCAGAAACCTTGTGTCAATGAGCAACTTGAAGTTAAAAGGTCTGAAATCACATGACTGTCATGTTTTGATGCAAAATCTCATTCCAATTGCTTTACGTTGCATTTTTCCCAAGAATTTCCGCCATACATTAACGAAACTGTGTTTCTTCTTCAAATCTATATGCAGCAAAGTTATATACCTGGCGAAATTGCCAGCTATGGAAAAAGAAATTGCCATCACATTATGTGAATTAGAAATGTTCTTCCCGCCTTCATTTTTTGATATGATGGTTCATTTGATGGTCCAGTTGGTGAGAGAGGTTCGACTATGTGGTCCTGTAAATTACAGATGGATGTACCCCATTGAACGGTATATGAAGATTTTGAAAGGGTATGTCCAAAATCGAATTCGGCCAGAGGGTTGTATTGCAGAGCGATATATTGTTGAGGAAGCCGTTGAATTCCGTACCGAATACTTGTCTGGTGTAGAAAGCATTGGCTTATTGAAATCTCATCACACTGGGCGACTAGAGGGTGAAGGAATTTCTGGAAGAAAGGTTGTCACAATAAATATTACAGATCGGGAGCCAGCCCACATTTATGTTTTGCATAACAGTTTGGACGTTGACCCATATGTTGAAATCCACAAAGAAATCTTAAGCAATTGAATCCATCAAGGGATGAAAAATGGATATCAGATACACATAATCGAAAGTTTATAGGATGGTTTCGAGATCATATTTTTAAGAAGTCAGATGAAAATACAAAGTCTATTTCAGAACGACTTCGACGGCATGCCGGGGGACAAAGTGTGTATGCATTATCTTACAATGCTTATGTAGTTAATGGTTATACATTTTATACTAATGAACATTATGAAGACAGTACCATGAAGAATAGTGGGGTTACACTTGTGGCTGAAGAGATGCATGTTTTCGGTGCTAAGGACAGAAATCCAATTTATGCGAATATGTCATACTTTGGCATCATCAGACAAATATGGGAGTTGGATTATACGGAATTTCAAGTTCTGATATTTCAATGCAAGTGGGTTGATAATAGGAGTGCTGTTAAAATAGATGATTTGGGATTTGTGAAAGTTGATTTCAGTATGGAAGGGGATAAAGATGAACCATTTATAATGGCCTCACAGGCAGTGCAAGTATTTTATGTTCCCGATCCCGCAAACCGAAACTGGTCAATTGTTCTGTTATCGACCAAAACAGTTGAAGGGTCAGATGAAAATTCAATGGAAGATGACCCTTTCATTGGGATTTCGAAATCATTTCGCAGTGGTCCCAATGTAGACGACGTTTTGTATGTCAGAGGAGACCACAATGAAGCGATATGGATAGTTGATAGAGGGGTCAAATCCCTTCATCCTTTTAAAAAAAAGGGAGTTCAATAATCCGGTTATTGATTTTTATTGTAATATAGATTTTGTTACATTATGTTATTATCTGTTTTCTACTGATTTTATGTGATCTAACTTAAATTTTAAACCAGTTCTGCAGATAATGACTTCTTCACCTACTGATGCACCCAATCCCGAGACACAAGACATCTCTTAACCTATTGTAGCTGGTCCCACTGCTGAGAGACAATAGGCCTCTCAACCTATTGCAGCTGGTCCCACTGCTGACGTACAATAGGTCTCTCAACCTATTGCAGCTGGTCCCACTGCTGAGAGATAACAGGTCTCTCAACCTGTTGTAGCTGGTCTCACTGCTGACGTACAACAGGTCTCTCAACCTGTTGCAGCTGTTGTCAGTGCCGAAGCTAGCGCTTTGGAGAAACATAATGATGATGCAGAAACTGAGGAAATGGTAGGCGATGAAACCCTAGTGACACAAAAAAAACAGGTGCGCCGTAGTTTGAACGTTTTAGCAAAAATCCTTAAGGAAAAAGCAAAAGGCATCAAATATGAGGTGGGATGGAATAAGCTAGGACAGCATGTAAACCCCAACAAAGCCATGTTTAGTAGCTACATTGGAATCGTCACTCGACAACGCGTGCCGATTGACGTAGAGTCATGGCACCATGTTGTCAGCGGTTTGAAAACATTAATGTGAGAAGAGATTACGGTGACATTATGATATCATCTATTTAATTTATTAAAATAAAATAAAATATTGAAATATTGACTAACCCTTCATCATCTCTTGCAGAGTGCATTTATAGTAGATGTTTTGCACAAAGAATATGTTTTCAGACTGGAAGGAAGGATTCATAGAGGCTTTCACACCATTTTAACGAAAAATCATATGAAAGATGCCGAAGGGAAAATCAAGCCGCACCCGCCTCCTCTTTATGTACACTTGATATCCCAAGGAACTTGGGATGCATTTTTCAACCATCGTGCGGAAAAGAATTTTCAGGTACATTGTGTTTGGTTACACGTTGTGTAACGTTTCTTGTATTCATCACATTGATTGATAGGTTTTTATTTATGAAATAGCAACTGAGTGCTGAAAATAAAGAACGGGAAGCAAAACCAGCATACCCCTACTGTAAAGCAAGGTTGGGGTATGATTCAATTGAAAAACAATTGGTATGTATTTTAAAAGTACTGTAATAATTTTATGTGACATAAAACAACACTGTAACCATGTTTCTCTATTTATATGCAGATTGATGAAGCAAAATCTCAAGTCACTTCCATTCCATGCCATGTGCTATGGAAGGAGGCTCGTGTTAATAAAGAGGGGAAACTGATAGATGAAAACACACAAAAAGTGTGGGAAACATGTGTAAGTATGACATAATATAAACTTGTTTTGATTTAAATCACTATTACATAACGATGCTTACTTATTTTTTCATATTTTCTATTTGACATAGTCACAGGAATCAACAACACCCGCACCGGATGCAGACATACTTTCAACGGCCTTGAAACAACCAGAACAGTATGGCCGCGTCAGAGGTGTGGGTTTTGGGGTGTCACCCAAGACATATTTTAAGAAAAAAAAGAGGATGAACAAACTAAAGAATTGCATGTAATGAGATATAGAGTAACTACCATTGAAGAACTAATCCAAACTCAGGGAGAGATGCTAAAGATTTTGATGGAGGAGAGGCGAAGAGAACAAACAACTCAAGAACAACCCCCGCATGAAGATCCACCCCTCACCAGCTTTGAGGCGAGCCATTACCCTCAAAGACCTGACTTAACCGAGGTAATCAATGTTATAATATTCGTTTTTGTGATATGTGAATCACGTAGACACTGATACCTTTCATTTAATGATATTCTACAGGGTGAAAATGATTGTGATTTATATCTGTCAACTCCCACCCATCGCCTTGTAGCGAGGGCTACAGTGTTCAATATGCAGAATGACACGCTACACTTCAGACCACTTCCAACCGGTCATGTAAAAGTTTCGATTAACATAGATCATGATCCGAGCGTCGAGCTACCCGTGCCAAATGACGATTACGACATTCATACGGTGGAAAAATCTATTGGAACATTCGTTGCATGGCCTTCGAATCTTGTAAAAAAACACGTTGAGCAGGAGGTATTCATTTCCAGTTCATTTTTCAAGCAGAACCTTTAACATTAAATTAGAAAATGGATGAACCGATGAATGTTATTACAGAAGGATAAAATGGATAAGCTAAAACGAAAGAGCGGCTCCAAGATTGGATCAACCAACCGACCAAAACGATCTACTGAGAGCACGTTCACCCCGCCCGTTCTATATCCACATTTAATATCATTGCAAGCTCATGTGGATACGAAAATGAAAGACGGAAAGAGTCATACAATTGTTTGTGAAAAATATATGTATGGAGAGGAAACAATAGATTTCGTTAGTGCAGACGCTGTTTCTGAGATCATCACATACGACTGGCTAGGCGCCTCAGTTATAAATGTATACATGAGGTATGTTTTCATGATTTGATTTTACAGAAGCTGATATACTTTGATAATTATGGATAAATACATCTCATATTTTTCACAGGCGTATATATGAAAAACAATTGAAGGGATAGGCCCATGAATACAAATTTGGACTCGTTAGTCCTCACACTATTTCTACTCAAAGAACTGAAATAGATTCTAATTTTCAGGATGAATTGATGTCAAATCTGCTCAGAACATTTCAAAGAAGAATTACGACTGACAGACTCTTTTTAATAAAAACAATGCAAGGGTAAAACTCTAAATTTTAATCATATCAATTATATTTTCATTTCTATCAGTACTTATTTCTTTTTGTGTTTTTAGGGAACATTGGATGCTCATTGCAGTCAATTTGGATACTCCAAAGATTTATTTTCTGGATTCACTGCATGGATATCCAACTAACCGACCACACATGATGGAGATTGTAAATTTGTAATACACTAGATCCAACATTTTAGAACTAAATATCTAGTTATATAATTTATATTATCTTTTAATGAGGATTTTGTTATGATAGGGCGGTGTATGAATATCGTCTAAAGGCTGGAATGAATCCAGGGCATAAGGACGAAAATACCCACAAGATCTACAAATGGAGAAGTATCTGGGTATATATAATTATATTTCACTATCCAAATACATATCAAAACAAATTACTTATTTTTATCGATGTTTTTGCAGTGTCCAAAACAAACAAATGACAAAGACTGTGGTTATTATGTTTGTAAATATATTAAAGAGATTATATTTCATGAAAAAACTAGCATCCCTGAAGAGGTATTTTTGAAAATAATTACAAATTTTTTTAAAATAATTATTAATCCTTTGTGTATTTATATTTTTTCAGTACTTTTATGACTGTCGCAAAAACTTCTATTCAGAAGATGATATAAATGTCTTTAGAAATGAATGGGCAGCATACCTGATCGAAGAATGTAAACAAATAGGACAATGAAGGGTAATTCTTAATACTTATGTTATCTTTATATGGTCATTGATATCTCTCTTTACACTTATTGAGAATCTATGATCTCCCTTTCGTATGTTTCATATCCTTAGATTAGTGAATTCCTACTACTTAGTTTGAAAATGACATAAACTTTAGAAAACAACACCAATGACCTACGGAAAACAGAGAAAACACATTCGGATTGTTTTGATACTTTAGGACAACGATCCAAGAGTCATTTGTGATGTGTAAGAATCGACCACACCTCAATCCGATGCATGGTGTGACCAGTATGGCTAAAAGTGTCTGATATCAGTTTCAAATTGAGATAAACTTTGGCAAACAACACCAATGACACACGACAAACCGAGCAAACATGTTCATATTTTTTTTATACTTTAGGACAACGATCCACGAGTCATTTGTGACGTGTAAGAATCGACCGCATCTCAATCCGACGCACGGTGTGACCGGTATGGCTAAAATTGTCTGATATCAGTTTGAAAATGACATAAACTTTGGAAAACAACACCAATGACACATGGAAAACCGAGAAAACGCCTTCGGATTATTTTTATACTTTAGTAAAACGATCCACGAGTCATTTGTGACATGTACGAATCGGCCGCACCTCAATCCGACGCACGGTGTGACCGGTATAGCTAAAATTGTCTGATATCAGTTTGAAAATGACATAAATTTTTTAAAACAACACCAATGACTTACGCCAAACCGAGCAAACACCTTCGGATTGTTTTGATACTTTAGGAAAACGATCCACGAGTCATTTGTGACGTGTAAGAATCGACCGCACCTCAATCCGACGCACGGTGTGACCGGTATGGCTAAAAGTGTCTGATATCAGTTTGAAATTGAGATAAACTTTGGAAAACAACACCAATGACATATGCCAAACTGAGCAAATGCGTTCGGATTGTTTTGATAATTTATGAAAATGATCCACGAGTCATTTGTGACGTGTAAGAATCGACCGCACCTCAATCCGAGACACGGTGTGACCAGTATGGCTAAATGTGTCTGATATCAGTTTCAAATTGAGATAAACTTTGGAAAACAACACCAATGACACACGGAAAACCGAGAAAACGCGTTCGAATTGTTTTGATACTTTAGGAAAACGATCCAAGAGTCATTTTTGACGTGTACGAATTGACCTCACCTCAATCCGACGCACGGTGTGACCGGTATGACTAAAACTGTCTGATATCAATTTGAAAATGACATAAACTTTGGAAAACAACACCAATGACATACTCCAAACCGAGAAAACGCATTCGTATTGTTTTGATACATTAGGACAGCGATCCACGAGTTATTTGTGACATGTACGAATCAACCACACCTCAATCCGACGCACGGTGTGACCGGTATGGCTAAAATTTTCTGATATCAGTTTGAAAATGACATAAATTTTGGAAAACAACACCAATGACATTATCCAAACTGAGAAAACGCCTTCGGATTGTTTTGATAATTTAGGAAAATGATCCACGAGTAATTTGTGACATGTAAGAATCAAACGCACCTCAATCCGACGCACGGTGTGACTGGTATGACTAAAAGTGTCTGATATCAGTTTCAAATTGAGATAAACATTGGAAAACAACAACAATGACATACTTAAAACCAAGCAAACACGTTCGGATTGTTTTGATACTTTAGGAAAACGATCCACGAGTCATTTGTGACGTGTACGAATCGACCACACCTCAATCCGATGCACGGTGTGACCGGTATGGCTAAAAGTCTCTGATATCTATTTCAAATTGAGATAAACTTTGGAAAACAACACCAATGACACATGACAAACTGAGCAAACGTGTTAGGATTGTTTTGATACTTTAGTAAAATGATCCACGAGTCATTTGTGACGTGTACGAATCAACCGTACCTCAATCCGACGTACGGTGTGACCGGTATGGATAAAATTGTCTGATATCAGTTTGAAAATGACATAAACTTTGGAAAACAACACCAATGACATTCGCCAAACCGAGAAAATTCCTTCGGATTGTTTTGATACTTTAGGACAACGATCCAAGAGTCATTTTTGATGTGTACGAATCGAACGAACCTCAATCCGATGCATGGTGTGACCGGTATGGCTAAAAGTGTCTGATATCAGTTTCAAATTGAGTTATACTTTGGAAAAATACACCAATGACATACTCCAAACTGAGAAAACACGTTCGGATTGTTTTGATACTTTAGTACAACAATCCACGAGTCATTTGTGACGTGTACGAATCGACCGCACCTCAATCCGACGCACGGTGTGACCGGTATGGCTAAAAGTGTCTGATATCAGTTTCAAATTGAGATAAACTTTGGAAAACAACACCAATGACACACGGAAAACCGAGAAAACGCGTTATGATTGCTTTTATACTTTAGGAAAACGATCCACGAGTCATTTGTGACGTGTACGAATCGACCGCACCTCAATCCGATGCACGGTGTGACCAGTATGGCTAAAATTGTCTGATATCAGTTTGAAAATGACTTAAACTTTGGAAAACAACACCAATGACATACGCCAAACCGAGAAAACACATTTGTATTGTTTTGATACTTTAGGAAAACGATCCACGAGTCATTTTTGATTTGTACGAATCGATCTCACCTCAATCCGACGCATGGTGTGACCGGTATGGCTAAAAGTGTCTGATATCAGTTTCAAATTGAGATAAACTTTGGAAAACAACACCAATGACATACGCCAAACTGAGAAAATGCATTCCGATTGTTTTGATACTTTAGGATAACGATCCACAAGTCATTTGTGATGTGTAAGAATCGACCGCACCTCAATCCGACGCACAGTGTGACCGGTATGGATAAAAGTGTCTGATATCAGTTTCAAATTGAGATAAACTTTGGAAAACAACACCAATGACACACGACAAACCGAGAAAACGCATTCGGATTTTTTTGATACTTTAGGAAAATGATCCACGAGTCATATGTGACGTGTACGAATCGACAACATCTCAATCTGACGCATGGTGTGACCGGTATGGCTAAAATTGTCTGATATCAGTTTGAAAATGACATAAATTTTGGAAAACAACACCAATGACATACGCCAAACTGAGAAAACGCCTTCGGATTGTTTTGATACTTTAGGACAACGATCCTGTCACGACCCGCCCTCGGGGTCCGTGCCGTGACTACCCCAAGCCCGCCTTCCATAGGCCAGGGGCTGGCGACTAGCACCAAGGCATAAATCCCGGTAAAAAGGGAAGACATTGCCTTTGTAAAGTAAACAAACACCACAAAGTAAGCAAGCAGAAAGTAATCACTAAGGAAAAGTAGAGTACAACTGAAAGTGCGGAAAAGTAAATGGGCCAGAATACAAACCCAAACTGAAAGTAAAGTACAACTTGAAAGGGAAAACAACAACTGAAAAGTAAAAGCCGCTACACCGAGCTGTCCACTGGAAATCCCACCTGAAGGGTGGGTACAGATAGCTCCTCTGCTCCACGGGTCCCGCCGTCCGCTCCGAGCACGTCCCGCCCAGTGGTCCACCTCCGGTTACCGTCCCGCTCTGCAAGCCTCAGCTAAGGTCAACGCTGTCCGTCGTCTGCAACCAACACAACGTAGTGCGGGCAAAGCCTGTGCATGGGTGAGTATAAGCTACTCAGTAGGGACCCCGAGACCCCTGAAGTTCTCTCAAATCCACAAAGGATAAACCACGAAGAAAGGAACAATCACGAAGTAAAAACCGACACCGCTTAGGTATATGTCCATACATATACCTAAGTCATCAATTTCAAATACGCTCCAACCTCCGAGCCCAAGTACAACTCAGTCCACACAGGAAAGTAAACGTATCCCACATAGGAAAGCAAAACGTAATCCACACAGGATAGCACAACACAATCCACACAGGAAAACAACAGGATTCAGCTCACACAGGTATACTTCTTCAAAGGACGATAAAGATGATCTCTGATCCATCTAAGTCGTCGGACCCACGAAGGATCGATAGGTAACTAACCCCCGCAAAAGACCCACACAGGATCGGGCCCACGTAGGACCTGTAGATAATCACCGCAAAGACCCACACAGGATCGGGCCCACACAGGACCTGTAGGCGCTGGTTCACACAGGACTGCTGAGTGCAAAGACCCACACAGGATCAGACCCACACAGGATCGGGCCCACACAGGACCTGTAGCACTGATCCACGTAGGATCGCTGAGTGATGTAGTCGTCGTCGTCGAATCCACACAGGATCTCTGTACTGTCGTCGTCGCAGTCACAGTAGCAGTAGCAGTAGCAGTCACAGTAATAGTCGCAGCCAGCACTAGGGTTCCCGCACACAGCAAGCTCGTTCGGAGGGTCCGCTCCACGAGCCGAGAGGCTGATACATCAACTGTCACAAAGTCCAGAGTTGATGTATCCAAAAGTTCTGTATCGTCAACAGGAACTCAACGCAACAGACGGCGCGTCGATCGGACGCCCGGTCTGAGAGTTATTGGCATTTTCATCCCCGGGGCCCGGTTGGTTTTTAAGGCAAAACCAACCCGACCGTACTCCACCTGCGTCCAAACCTCGGGCGGAGTATGCCAAAAGTTCCGTCTCACTAAGAGGAACACAACAAAGCTGACGACACGTCAATCGGACGTCCGTAGCTCAAGATATGAGCGTTTCCGCTCCGAAGGCCCGGTTGGTTTCGTGAACGAACCAACCCGGCCGAACTCAAAGTAATCTGAAACCTTGAGTGCGATATACCGAAACGACCGTCTCGATCCAAGGATCGCGTTTCCGCAGACGGTTTGTCAATCAGAGGTCCGTGTCTCATGTTATGGTCAAAAGACCGAAACTGATCCGAAATGGGGGGTCCGGGTCCGGGCCAACCCGGCCCGACCCCCCCTGGGTCGGCCCGACCCGGTCCGCTGGACCCGGCCCGGCAGGTGGCGGCGCGGCGGTGCGGCCCGGCCAGCGGCGGCGCGGTCCGGCCAGCGGCGGCGCGGTCCGGCCAGCGGCGGCGCGGTCCGGCCAGCGATGGCGCGGCCAGAGTGCCGCGCATGTGCCGCACGCGGGGGGTGAACCCCCCCCCCTTTTCCGGATCTCGGCCGGCTTAAGGCCGGCCGTTTCTTTACACACGCGGGACCCGCGGGTCCCGCCTCCTCTCCAAACCGGCGGCCGGCGCGGCCGGCCGCCTTCCTCTTCTCCGCCGCGGCCGTAGCCGCGGCTCCTCTTCGATCTCCGGCGGCCGGCGAGGCCGGCCGCCTCTTGGTGCTCCGCCGTGGCCGTCCGGCCGCGGTTCTTCTTTTTCCGCCGGTGGCCGGTTTTCCGGCCGCCCCTTCTTGCTCGGTCCTTGTAAGATTTGCACAGCGTAACGATGTCGTTCCCCACCGCCGCGGCCCAACTCCGGCCGCGGTCTCATCCGATCTCAAAAGCGCGGCATTATAGCGTCGCGGTTCTTCCTCGTGACCCAAACCTGCCTTAAATAATTCTTTTCGCGCGGTACAATGGTACCGCGTTACCCCGCTTCAAACCACAATAAAACTAAACCACGATGGGAGGAGGATCGGCCGTGTTTGTGCGGTCCGGCCTCCTCCCGTTAGTTTGTTATCGATTGGCTTAGAAATACTTGAGGAATGTCAAATAAAATGCAAACAACGAACTCAAGAACCCCTACCTCGATAGTCGCACGTTGACGTAGTCGTGGAATATCGGTGTCGATTCCTTTGACGTCGGAGGAAGAGTCGTTGTCGATGGCGTTCGTCGTGGAAAACCTTCGCAGAAGAGATGATGCGGAAGAAGAACGTCACATCGCGAATATGGCGTCGCGGAAGAACCGTGTTCTTCGGCGAAGAAGTTCTTCGTTGAAGAACGGCGTTCTTCGTGTTCTTCGTCGAGGTTGAAGAAGATGAAGAAACAAGAAGAACCTTCCCAACTCTCTCAAGGAGACCAAAACTATAAAATAATACTCTATCTTATTTTATTAACACAACAACACACTAGAATTTCAAGAGTTTGAAATTCAAAACACACACACAACTCACCTTATTTAAGTCTAAAGTTATAACTTAAGATATCATAACTTATGAGGGAGTTGAGGGGTTTTAGAGGATATGAAAAGGTGGGGTTATTATGGGCCCCACCACCCTCATAACCTCCCAAGGGAGGTTGGGTGGTTACCCAACTTCCAACAAGAGATATCACTTAGAGTAAAATAATAAAAATTGTAGTGTAATTACAAAGTAAACATCCACAATTTTTATTATCAACACTCGCATGAACGCAACTTCAGAACAGGAGTTCCTAAGTGTTTACCGGCGCTACGGTTCCATCGGTGCCCTCGGAATTCGATTCCGGGCACCGGTTCAAAAGTTAGAAAATCCCGCTCGTTCGTTCACTGAACGTACCCGAGCCAAACTTCGGAAATTGATTCCGGGCACACCGGGCCTCGGAATCAGGTGCCGTCAGAAACCGCGCTCTTGTAAAATTCCAAAGAAAATTAAGAAAAAATTTCCCTTGAATTTTACGGGTCTTTACAGTACTCCCACATCAGGGCTTTGCGTCCCCGTAAAGATACATCAAAAACTAGGGAAACAAATGAGGGTACTGAGCACGCATCTGAGCCTCCCTCTCCCATGTGCTATCCTGGAGATTCCCGTGCTTCCATCTGATGCGCACAAGAGGAATCGATCGCCCACGTAGGACCCGCTCCTGTCGATCCTCTATCTCCACCGGGACCTCCGTAAAAGTCTCCCCATCGTCAACGTCAAGATCCCCATGGTCAATGATGTGCGTCGGGTCGTGCACGTATCTCCTCAGCTGAGACACGTGGAAGACGTCGTGCACCCGGTGCAACTGAGGTGGTAGAGCCAGGCGATAAGCCACCTCACCAATCCTGCTGAGGACCTGGAAGGGTCCGATGAAGCGCGGAGATAACTTTCCACCTCGGCCAAATCTCCGAATACCACGTCGAGGTGAGACCCGCAAGAAGACGTGGTCGCCATCCTCGAACTCTAGTGGCCTCCGCCTCCTGTCAGTATATGACTTCTGCCGGCTCTGAGCTGTCCTCATCTGCTCCTGGATGACCTGGACCCTCTCTGTTGTGGCCTGGACCATCTCCGGTCCCACAAGTGCTGACTCCCCAGGGTCTTTCCAGCACAAAGGAGATCTACAAGGTTGGTCGTACAACGCCTCGTACGGTGCCATCCCGATGGTGGAGTGGTAGCTGTTGTTGTACGCAAACTCCACCAAGGGTAGGTGGTCCTCCCAGCTACGACGAAAGTCTAGGACACATGCGCGGAGCATGTCCTCGAGAGTCTGAATGGTCCTCTCCGTCTGACCATCCGTCTGAGGGTGAAAGGCTGTGCTCAGACGTAGCTGCGTCCCGAACGCCTCCTGTAACCCCTTCCAAAGCCGGGAAGTAAAGCGAGCATCTCGATCGGAGACGATAGATGATGGCACACCGTGGAGCCGCACAATCTCCTGAACGTAGAGACGTCCCAAGCTCTCCACTGAGCCCTGCTCTCTGATGGGTAAGAAGTGTGCCGACTTGGTGAGTCGGTCAACAATCACCCAGATGGAGTCGTGACCTTTGGAAGTGCGTGGAAGTCCAGTCATGAAGTCCATAGATATGTCGTCCCACTTCTACTCCGGAACCTCCAAGGGCTGTACCAAGCCCGCTGGTACCTGATGCTCTGCCTTCACCTGCTAGCAGGTGAGGCATCGAGAAACGAACTCTGCTACTGCCTTCTTCATGCCCGGCCACCAGTGCTGTCGTCTGAGGTCCTGGTACATTTTCGCCACTCCAGGATGTACCGCCAAAGGAGAAGTGTGAAACTCTCTCAGCACTTCCTCTCGCAAAGAGACTTGTACCATGGTACGTCCTCTGAAAAGGATGTCGTGTTCTGCTCCAAGGGAGAAACCATCAGGTGTCTGTCCCGAGGATATCTGTGCACGCTGTGTCTCACAGTCAGCGTCCCCACGCTGTGCCTCCCTGACTCGCTGCAGTAGTGGAGGAGTGACTGTGAGAGACTGAAGGAAGGCTGCTCCATCTCTATCCACGAAGGATATCTGCAAAGAGGCTATCTGCAAAGATTTATCCTTTGCCGAAAAGTGAAATCCGGTCTCATCCCCTGGATGAACCACGTTCCTTGCCTAATACAGTCAATTCCGTCAGGATTAGTTAATTTATGGCACGGATGACGTCATAAGGCCTCGACGCTGCTACCAAGAGGTCCAACCGTTACTCTCGCCTCTAAGGGTCGAGTCACACTATCGGCATCAGTGTGAGGTTACTGGGTCCCCTCCAGTTGAAATCTCGAAAGTGAGGGTCAAGTCAACAGTTTAACCGGGACCACTCAGTATCAATCAAACAAAAGGACAGTAAAGAAAACAAAGATAAGTGTCTTTTTATTATTGCAGCTCATAGTACAAGACACGAATACAAAAGAAAAATGGAACTAGAAGTACAAGGGACGTATCCACTAGTTCCTCTCTTGTCCACCAGCTCTCGGAGCTCTACTGCCTTGTCCACTACTCGGCTGTTGCTCAAGCACTCGCCGCTGCTTCTGTCTCAGTGGCTCCTCTAACACCCACTGATCAATCGTACGAGGAGTCGGACAGTCACGTGCCAGGTGACCCTTCCCACCGCAGGAGTAACATTGTCCGTTTCTGGAACGCCTGGCTCTGACCCCACCTCGGGTGCCCCGCACCACCGGTCCTAAAACCTGATATCTTCCAACTGCTAGTCTGGTCCTCCTGGACCTCTGCATCATCTGTCTACTGCCCACAGATGACTCAGCTACTGATCGAAAAACACGCGGCAAAGGTAGAAGCTCCTGTACACGCTTGGGGTGTAGATCTACTGGCACAAACTCCACCCTGAAGAAGGTCTCGAAGTCTTCCCATGCGAAGGTCATCCCGTCGCAAAACTGAAACAAGTGGCTCCACCACCTGCATGCTGCAGCCTGAAGGAGGCTGGCAGCAAAGATCACCATGAAGTCTGCCGGCGTCCCCACTAGCTTGAAGACTCCCACCATAGCCTCCAGCCAATCCTCAGCCGCCTGCGGGTCCGTCTCTCCCCGGAACCTGGGTGGCCTCTGGCGCTGGAACTCGTGCAGCGCACTCAAGTGGCGTGCATCGCCTACTGCTGGGGCTGGTGGCATCGATGGCCCAACGTATGGTAGTATCGCTGGTGCCTCCGCTGGTGCCTCAACTGCAAGAGGGCCCTGTACCGAAGCCTCGTCGCTCGGTGGGCTGTCGTCACACTCGACTCTCGGAACCCTAGCTGGCTGCCGTCGTGGGGCTATCCTGAAAGGAAACAGGTGCGCCACGGTCAAACAGTATACTTGGTGAGCTGACACAAAGAAATCACAAAGAAAACTTTGAAACACACACGCAATCAATGTTTTCGTGCATTAAGTCGGAAATCAGAAGTCAGGGTCCTGGTGTACGGATACGTCGGCCGCCGCACCAACACTAGACTCCCTGGACTGATAACCACACTCAATACGCTAAACATTATTGCTTCACATAAAAAAGATCAGAGTTCGCGGTAGAACCGAACTCCTTTGATACCAATTTGTCACGACCCGCCCTCGGGGTCCGTGCCGTGACTACCCCAAGCCCGCCTTCCATAAGCCAGGGGCTGGCGACTAGCACCAAGGCGTAAATCCAGGTAAAAAGGGAAGGCATTGCCTTTGTAAAGTAAACAAACACCACAGAGTAAGCAAGCAGAAAGTAATCACTAAGCAAAAGTAGAGTACAACTGAAAGTGCGGAAAAGTAAATGGGCCAAAATACAAACCCAAACTGAAAGTAAAGTACAACTCGAAAGGGAAAAAAGCAACTGAAAAGTAAAAGCCGCTACACCGAGCTGTCCACTGGAAATCCCACCTGAAGGGTGGGTACAGATAGCACCTCTGCTCCACGGGTCCCGCCGTCAGCTCCGAGCACGTCCCGCCCAGTGGTCCACCTCCGGGTACCGTCCCGCTCTGCAAGCCTCAGCTAAGGTCAACGTTGTCCGTCATCTGCAACCAACACAACGTAGTGCGGGCAAAGCCTGTGGAGGGGTGAGTATAAGCTACTCAGTAGGGACACCGAGACCCCTGAAGGTCTCTCAAATCCACAAAGGATAAACCACGAAGAAAGGAACAATCACGAAGTAAAAACCGACACTTCTTAGGTATATGTCCATACATATACCTAAGTCATCAATTTCAAATACGCTCCAACCTCCGAGCCCAAGTACAACTCAGTCCACACAGGAAAGTAAATGTATTCCACATAGGAAAGAAAAACGTAATCCACACAAGATAGCACAACACAATCCACACAGGAAAACAACAGGATTCAGCTCACACAGGTATACTTCTTCAAAGGACGATAAAGATGATCTCTGATCCATCTAAGTCGTCGGACCCACGAAGGATCGATAGGTAACTAACCCCCGCAAAAGACCCACACAGGATCGGGCCCACGTAGGACCTGTAGATAATCACCGCAAAGACCCACACAGGATCGGGCCCACACAGGACCTGTAGGCGCTGGTTCACACAGGACCGCTGAGCGCAAAGACCCACACAGGATCGGACCCAAACAGGATCGGGCCCACACAGGACCTGTAGCACTGATCCACGTAGGATCGTTGAGTGCTGTAGTCGTCGTCGTCGAATCCACACAGGATCTCTGTACTGTCGTTGTCGCAGTCACAGTAGCAGTAGCAGTAGCAGTCACAGTAACAGTCGCATCCAGCACTAGGGTTCCCGCACACAGCAAACTCGTTCGGAGGGTCCGCTCCACGAGCCGAGAGGCTGATACATCAACTGTCACAAAGTCCAGAGTTGATGTATCCAAAAGTTCCGTATCGTCAACAGGAACTCAACGCAACAGACGGCGCGTCGATCGGACGCCCGGTCTGAGAGTTATTGGCATTTTCGTCCCCGGGGCCCGGTTGGTTTTTAAGGCAAAACCAACCCGACCGTACTCCACCTGCGTCCAAACCTCGGGCGAAGTATGCCAAAAGTTCCGTCTCACTAAGAGGAACACAACAAAGCTGACGGAACGTCAATCGGACGTCCGTAGCTCAAGATATGAGCGTTTCTGCTCCGAAGGCCCGGTTGGTTTCGTGAACGAACCAACCCGGCCGAACTCAAAGTAATCTGAAACCTTGAGTGCGATATACCGAAACGACCGTCTCGATCCAAGGATCGCGTTTCCACAGACGGTTCGTCAATCGGAGGTCCGTGGCTCAAGTTATGGTCAAAAGACCGAAACTGATCCGAAATGGGGGGTCCGGGTCCGGGCCGACCCGGCCCGACCCCCCTGGGTCGGCCCGAACCGGGTCGGACCGACCCGGTCCGCTGGACCCGGCCCGGCCGGTGGCGGCGCGGCGGCGCGGCCCGGCCAGCGGCGGCGCTGTCCGGCCAGCGGCGGCGCGGCCAGCGTGCCGCGCATGTGCCGCACGCGGGGGGTGAAACCCCCCCCCCCCTTTTCTGTATCTCGGCCGGCCTAAGGCCGGCCGTTTCTTTACACACGCGGGACCCGCGGGTCCCACCTCCTATCCAAACTGGCGGCCGGCGCGGCCGGCCGCCTTCCTCTTCTCCGTTGCGGCCGAAGCCGCGGCTCCTCTTCGATCTCCGGCGGCCGGCGAGGCCGGCCCCCCCTGGCTGTTCCGCCGCGGCTGTAGGGCCGCGACCCAACTGATCTCCGGTGCCAGCAAGGCCGGCGCCCCTGGCTGCTCCGCCGCGGCCCTTCCTGATTCCCGGCGGCCGGTGAGGCCGGCCGCCCCTAGCTCCTCCGCCGCGGCCATAGGGCCGCGGCTGTTCTGATCTCCGGCGGCCGGCGAGGCCGGCCGCCTCTTGGTGCTCCGCCGTGGCCGTCCGGCCGCGGTTCTTCTTTTTCCGCCGGTGGCCGGTTTTCCGGCCACCCTTTCTTGCTTGGTCCTTGTAAGATTTGCGCAGTGTAACGACGTCGCGCCCCACCGCCGCGGCCCGACTCCGGCCGCGGTCTCATCCGATCTCAAAGGCGCGGCATTATAGCGTCGCGGTTCTTCGTCGTGACCCAAACCGGCCTTAAATAATTCTTTTCGCGCGGTACAATGGTACCGCGTTACCCCGCTTCAAACCACAATAAAACTAAACCACGATGGGAGGAGGATCGGCTGTGTTTGTGCGGTCCGGCCTCCTCCCGTTAGTTTGTTATCGATTGGCTTAGAAATACTTGAGGAATGTCAAATAAAATGCAAACAACGAACTCAAGAACCCCTACCTCGATAGTCGCACGTTGACGTAGTCGTGGAATATCAGTGTCGATTCCTTTGACGTCGGAGGAAGAGTCGTTGTCGATGGCGTTCGTCACGGAAAACCGTCACGGAAGAGATGATGCGGAAGAAGAACGTCACGTCGCAGATATGGCGTCGCGGAAGAACCGTGTTCTTCGGCGAAGAAGTTCTTCGTTGAAGAACGGCGTTCTTCGTGTTCTTCGTCGAGGTTGAAGAAGATGAAGAAACAAGAAGAACCTTCCCAACTCTCTCAAGGAGACCAAAACTATAAAATAAGACTCTATCTTATTTTATTAACACAACAACAGACTAGAATTTCAAGAGTTTGAAATTCAAAACGCACACACAACTGACCTTATTTAAGTCTAAAGTTATAACTTAAGATATCATAACTTATGAGGGAGTTGAGGGGTTTTAGAGGATATGAAAAGGTGGGGTTCGTGTGGGCCCCACCACCCTCATAACCTCCCAAGGGAGGTTGGGTGGTTACCCAACTTCCAACAAGAGATATCACTTAGAGTAAAATAATAAAAATTGTAGTGTAATTACAAAGTAAACATCCACAATTTTTATTATCAACACTCGCATGAACGAAACTCCAGAACAGGAGTTCCTAAGCGTTTAACGGTGCTACGGTTCCATTGGTGCCCTCGGAATTCGATTCCGGGTACCGGTTCAAAAGTTAGAAAATCCTGCTCGTTCGTTCACTGAACGTACCCGAGCCAAACTTCGGAAATTTATTCCGGGCACACCGGGCCTCGGAATCAGGTGCCGTCAGAAACTGCGCTCTTGTAAAATTCCAAAGAAAATTAAGAAAAAATTTCCCTTGAATTTTACGGGTCTTTACAGATCCACGAGTCATTTTTGATGTGTACGAATCGACCGCACCTCAATCCGACGCACGGTGTGACCGGTATGGCTAAAAGTGTCTGATATCAGTTTCAAATTGAGATAAACATTGGAAAACAACACCGATGACATACTCCAAACCAAGAAAACACATTTTTATTGTTTTGATACTTTAGGAAAACGATCCACGAGTAATTTTTGACTTGTACGAATCGACCGCACCTCAATCCGATGCACGGTGTGACCGGTATGGCTAAAAGTGTCTGATATTAGTTTCAAATTGAGATAAACTTTGGAAAACAACACCAATGACACACGGAAAACTGAGAAAACGCATTCAGATTGTTTTGATACTTTAGGAAAATGATCCACGAGTCATTTGTGACGTGTACGAATCGACCGCACCTCAATCCGATGCATGGTGTGACTGGTATGGCTAAAATTGTCTGATATCAGTTTGAAAATGACATAAACTTTGGAAAACAACACCAATGACATACTCCAAACCGAGAAAACACGTTCAGATTGTTTTGATACATTAGGAAAATGATCCACAAGTTATTTTTGATGTGTACGAATCGACCGCACCTCAATCCGATGCACGGTGTGACCGGTATGGCTAAAAGTGTCTGATATCAGTTTCAAATTGAGATAAACTTTGGAAAACAACACCAATGACATATGCCAAACTGAGAAAATGTGTTCGGATTGTTTTGATACTTTAGGACAATGATCCACGAGTCATTTGTGATGTGTACAAATCAACCGCACCTCAATCCGATGCACGGTGTGACCGGTATGGCTAAAAGTGTCTGATATCAGTTTCAAATTGAGATAAACTTTGGAAAACAACACCAATGACATACGCCAAACCGATCAAACGCGTTCGGATTGTTTTAATACTTTAGGAAAACGATCCACGAGTCATTTGTGACGTGTACGAATCAACCGCACCTCAATATGACACACGGTGTGACTGGTATTGCTAAAATTGTCTGATATCAGTTTGAAAATGACATAAACTTTGGAAAACAACACCAATGACATACGCCAAACTGAGAAAACGCGTTCGGATTGTTTTGATACTTTAGGACAATGATCCATGAATCATTTGTGACGTGTACGAATCAACCGCACCTCAATCCGATGCACGGTGTGACTGGTAAATCTTTTCATTAGATAAAGAATCAGTATTTGTTAAATGAGATAAATCAATCAAAAACATATTGATTTTACATTATTCCCTTTCATTGTTATGAAAATTAAAAATTTTGAGTTTAAAATTTTATATTTTAGTTTCAAATTTCCATATTAATGTATTCTTTCATATTACTATTTTAATTTCTTTCATTATTGCATTATTAACATAATATTTTTTTTCTAATATAGGTGATTTTTTTTCCTTGAGTTCGGATGCTTTGTTCAGCAACAAATACCGTCGAGAGCGGATCACGGATATCAAAGGATGAAACATGAATTTTTATAACTGTTGTTGAATAATTGTAAATTTAACCATGTAAAACAATGTTTGAAATGTATATAGCAATGCGTTTTTTTGTATTCATGATGTTAAGTAAATGTATATACCGTTGTCAGTCAAAATATTGGGTGCGGGGGCTATGGTGTGCAGGTGTGCATGTGCTACTTTGTGCTGGTATTCTGGTGTGCAGGTTTGCAGGTACTGTTTTTTAGGTGCAGGCGCTGGGGCCTTTATCAGCGCTCCAAGAAGCGCTGATATAGGTGACCTTTATTAGCACTCCACGACGCGCTGATAAAGGACCCCTTTATCAGCGCTCCGAGAAGCGCTGATATAGGGGACCCCCCCTTTATCTACGCTGGAATTAACAGCACTTTTCTAGCGCTGTTAATGCTGGTTTTTAGCGCTGATAAAGGGGCAGGTTGTAGTAGTGGTGTCTCTCATTGTCAGTGCCAACTCTGTTAGGAAGCTCTCCACCAAACGTGATTCTTCTTGAACCAAAACATGCGTCGGAATGCTGAGCAATATCATCGATGCTCTGATCTTCCATCAAAGACCCTGATGAAAGGTATGAGACCTGAAGAAAGGGTCTCGTACCATGTCAGTTGAGTAGTGGAAGAGATCAGTGAACCTCACAGAGAACTGGGTCACGGTCGTGCTTCCCTGCTTTAAGTGAAATATCTCATGCATACACACTATGTATAGAGTCACTGGGATGAACTCTACCCTAAAAAGGCCCTCAAAATTCACCCAAGTGAGGTTCATATCGTTGTGTAACTAGAGTTTCAGACTCCAGTATCTCCAAGCTTGTACATAAAATTGATTGGCAGCTCGGATCATCATCAGGTCTGATGGTGTCCCAACTAAGTGAAAAACTCTGGCCACATCCTCCAGCCAGTCCTCAGCCGCCTACGGATCCATATCACCTTGTAACCTTGAAGCTCTCTACTACTGAAACTTGTGAAATGTGCTCACTCAGCATGCACCCTCTTCTGGTGGGGTTGGTGTATTCTCTTTCCCAAAGGGTGGTGGTGCTACTTGTGTGCCACCTGATGGTACTATCTCCATAAAAGGGCCCTCCACCGAAGCCTCATCACTTAGTGGGTCGTCATCGTGTACCCTCTCAAGAATCCTAGTGTGTTGTCTACATGGATGCATATAGAAAGAAAACTATCGCACCAATGTCAATATGTTATACCTAGTGAGATCACATAAAGAAAACATAAGAAAACTTTTCAAAAGACACGAAATGAGTGATTTTGTGCACTGAGCCAGAGACCAGAATTCATTATCCTTGTGTGTGGATATGTCAGCCACCGCACCAACAATGGGTTCCGCAACTAAAAAACACACTCATAACACATAATACTATAACCACGTTGAAATTATCTGAGTCCTAGTTCTTTAGTAGAACAGACTCCTCTGAAACCACTTATTCACGACCTGTCCCCTAGATCTCATGTCGTGACTACCCAAAACCCACCTTCCATAGGCTCGGGGCATGAGATGAGTACCTAAGTGGAATATCTCTACAATGGGAAGGAATTTCCTTTCAACTTGTACAAACACAAAAACCGGGAACACAACAAGAAGCAATTTCAATGTATACTACTATAGTAAAAATTGTACTGAAAGTAAAGGGGCCAGAATACAAGCCCACCTAAATAGTATATGTACAAATGAAAAGAGAAAAACATATCCTATATCATTGACCAAGGATAATACCTGATGAGTAGCTACAAATCACGATCAGTGGTGACTGTATCACATTACATCAATGGTCCTCCTTCGAGCATCGTCCAGTCCTAGCTCACTTAGCCTCAATCAGCATTGTCCATCTTCTGCGCAAGACACAACAAGGTGTGGGCCTAGCCCGTCTAGGGGTGAGTATAACAATACTTAGTAGGAACCAAGAGACCCCTAAAGGTCTCCAAAATTTACACAAAAAAACCACAAAGAAATATCTCAACCACAAATCACGAAGCAGTCAACACCTCTACTTAGGTATATGCCCATAAATATACATATGTTATCAAGATATAATCGTCTCATACATGAGGGATAAATACCAAAAAGGTAACCCCAAGAAGGTAAAAGTACCACAAAGGTAACACCATGAAGGTAACACCACAATGGTAAAAGTACCACATAGGTAACACCATGAAGGTAAAAGTACCACACAGGTAACACCACGAAGATGACACCATGAAGATAACACCACGAAGGTAAAAGACTCATCTCCCACCAGGTATATAAGTAATCATTGAAGTACAGATTATTAGTCGAGAAGCTAGATCATATCATTTTTCGGAGAGGAACTACTTCTGATTATAAGGAGTCTGAACCACACAAGATCGATAGGTACTAACCCTTGCAATGACTTACAAAAGATCTGACCTACACAAGATTGGTATGCGTGAACCCGCATAGGATCACTAAGTGGTGTCCCACACCAGATCTGACCCACATAGGATCGATATGTGCTGACCCACACATGATCTCAATGCACTGACCCATATAGGATCCGACTCACATAGGATTGGTTTGTGATGACCCACACAAGACCGCTTGGTACTATCCTCTGTATGATCTGTCTCCAACCTCCACCCCAACCCACTGGATTCCATCTCATTGTACACTTGTTTCCAAGAGGATACGCTCCTCAATCCATTGGTCGTACCTCAACCTACACTAAGATTCAAGAAGAAGTATCCTAAAGGACCTCCATGATGTAAGGGTTCCAACACAGTAGACGACACATCAATAGGGCACGCGATCTGTGAATTATAAGCGTTTTAGTTCTGCAGGCCCGATTGGATTCGGGTTTGATCCAACCCAGCCGCACTCCAGTATTCTTCAGAACTCATGTGGAGTATAACGAAATGATCTATTTGTCCAAAGATTTATCGATCTACATACAGTTCTTCAATCGGATGCTCGGTCCATTAGTTACACCCCTTTCAGTGAAACAATGGTGATCACACTGTGGTCCGACCTAGCTCGGTCGGGCCCACCAGAATATGGAAAAGGGAAAACATCCCAAAAGGGATCCCAAAACCACCTAGGGCGTGTCTAATGGACACTTGATTCTTCAGTTATGGGTGTTTATTTATTTGGGGACTAGTTGGGTCTGGGACCGGTTGGACTCGGTCATGCCGGCCCGACGCAATGGTTCCCGGGGTCTACCTAACCCCACTCAGGTCCAGCCTACTACGAGTCGGCCCAGACCATCAGGTGGGGCTCAACCCACCAGAATTGGCCCACTAGGTTGGGGGTTCGGCCCGGTCCGCAGGCTTGTCTGGCCCGACTCGGTCTGCCAGAACGTGGACTTGTCTTCCCTGAAGGCCCGATGGGTGTGGGGCCATTTTGGCCAGTCGATGGGGGGCTGAACCACTACGTAACAATCACTGGTTTTGGATGACCGGTGGTCCGCCATCCCGGGGCGGTATGGGGTCACACTGCTCTCCACCTACTGCAACCCGTTGATCGGGGATGCATCCAGAGGCGGCTCCTGCGGGCCCCGCCCCTTGTACCACTTGGCCGGCTCGAGCCGCCCGCCTTGGGCCACCGCAATGTGCCACCACATTCCACCCTCCTCCACCTGTGGCCTGTTTCTGTGGGACTCCACTGGCCACTACTGACTTGGCGCGCCAGCGGATTGGCAGTTTCTATCACACTACCGTCGTCTTCTCGCTACCTTCACCCTAAGGAAAACGTCCCAGAATAACGCATCTCCAATGGAGGGGGGGGGGAGGGGTCAAGCCTTGTTCTATTTACCCGAACCCTCTAAGTTAATTTGATAATGAATGGAAGAAAGGATAAATCAATTCTGAACATTAATGAAACCCCCTACCTCAATATTGTTGGAGAACACCCGCGATTGAGGAAGATCCTGTGTTCGTCGTCCCCGTAACATGCATGCAACGTTTCCATTCAAACGTCATCCTTCGGTTTTTGATTCAGTGTCACTCGTCACCGCATATTAGAACAAGCTATTTCCAATAAGTGATTTCCATCGCGAAAAATTATCTGAACTCGGTCAGTTGGTGAACCCATGCCTATATCTATCTCCAAACACCATATAAATATGATTGGGGGGAGGGTGAGTAACTCCCCGTGGAATTAATGGGGTCCATTTAATAGGAACCTTTCTAATTCTAACAACACTATTACAATTTATTTGAGGAGTCAAGACATTTAATGACATGATACATCATTGGTCTTTCCATAGATGTTTGTCTGTTGGAGGAAAATAATTAAAGAAATTAAATGACAATGTTATTTTATTATTCATTTAAAGAGTCCAAAATCTAATTATTTTCTCCAGATTTACTATGGCCAAAGTGAACCCTCCCATAAGAGAATCCCAGTGCCTCGGATTCAACGGTGCCCTCAGGTTTTTCATCTGAGAACCAATTCAAAAGATAGAAAATGTTCCCTGCATGTTTACTGAACATACATTAAAAAACGTTCAAAAATTCATCCCAGGCACACCGGGACTCATAATCATGCGGGGTCAATTTTCAAAAACTCGTAATAATTACATATAATTTAAAAAAACTACATGAAAAAATCAAGGACTTTACAACCCCATCTAGCGATAATCCGTTGTACCCCATCCAGCGGTAAGCCGTTGTACCCCATATAGCGGTAAGTCGTTGTACCCCATCCAGGGGTAAGCCACTGTACCCCATCCAGCGGTAAGCTATTGTATCCTGACCAGCTATAAGCCATTGAAAACTAGATCAGCAATAATCCATCGTCATCCCACAAAACGGTAAGCCATTGTAACATGAACTACGTGGGTTTGATCGTTGTCTCCTATACATGGTACTTAGGAATCCTCCCTGAGGTTCAACCCCAAACATTGGTAATCTTTGATGTCCCCCTATTGGGTCCCTCATATCTTGTCCGCCCATCGAGCATCAGACCAACCCTGGGATGCTAACAACACATAATACACAGTACATTATCAAGCCATTGTCCAATGTGTACACCTGAATTCTATACCCCCCCATCATGAACTACATGGACTATGATTCCCTGCCATAGGGATTCATAAGAACCCCCCCTGTTGTTCAAGCCCATCACCCATGTCTCATCATGGACATTCTCCCTCAAACCTATGTGTTTTATGAAGGTCATGACCTAACCTAGATGGTCTATATCCTCTAGATCCCATTAACGCATCCATTCTCATGGGTCACCCCTCAGGTGTACCATCACCCCTTCAAAGTACGTGTACATTGATTCCCTATCATGGTGATACGTAGAAAGTATTATTGAATCAAGATCCCAATATCACCATTGTCCTCACAACCGTTACACATCATTCTCCATCCACTCTCAACCATCCATATCCATCTAGATTCTTACCTTGGCCGCCACATCCTAGAGAGATCGTGTCATCCACCTTCTCACTACTCTTAGCACCAATCGGGTAATTAACCATGAATTAGCCACAACATCAGTGTTCCATCCTGGGGTTGTACCCTTCTGATCCACTCTTATTAGTGTTCCAATCAGTCTGATCTATCTCTACTAGACATTAAACTCATGGAATACCCAGTGTTAAACATGGAAATCTGAGTAAAACCTCAAGGACATGCCTATGGAATAAAATTATTTGAATTTGACAAGTGATTCATCGGGCTTAAACTCCCTCGTGGATCCCTATCATAAGGCTAAGAAACCCAAACAAATTAGTGTTATAGCATTTCGACATGCCCACGATGTCCAAAAAGATTGCTCCCTGGACTAAAGGTTGCTGCCTTGACTGGACCCCTTGGAATGTCCTGAAAAAATCATTGTAATCAACCAGCTTCCATGAAGACATATAATGAAGAAGAGTTTCACAAAGAACTTCTTATGTATACGAGGGTGACCTGGACTAGGAAATGAGTTCCAAGAAAAAATCCATGAAAGGAGGAACTTCCATCCCATTATCTCGTTTCGATCAAGGAGAAAACATCCATGAATATGCGACAGATGCCACTCACCTTTGGAAAGTGGGAATGTGGTGCAACAGTCAGAGCACCCTCAAAAAGAACATATTACCACCTCCATGATAGTGTTAGAAAAAATAAATTTTACAAATAATGTCATTTTTATAATGATACATTGATATATGAATGATGTGAAAGATTATGAAACTATTTTTCATTAAAAAAATAAATATTTAATAATTGATTTAATATATTTAAAAATATAATATTGAATATAGAAATTATATTTTACATTGTGTAAATCTAATTAATGATTTTATTTAAATAATTTTTTTGTTTTTAACTTTTAATCAACAATTCAACATCCAACTAGACATTACACATGTCGTAGAGGCTCATTCTTGGCATTTTCATTACCCACTATAAGATTTGTGTGAGGGTGAATTTTTGGGGTAATATATTAGGTACATTGTTGTCATAAAGCATCCATAACAATTCATATGATTTGGGATTTTAGGGAACCACTTTGGGCCTATAAGAATCTAGGAATATTAGAAAACAATGTAATTTAGGTTATAGTGCCTTCATGCAATATGCACTTTTGGACACTTAAGGCCATCAGGCCTTAGGGCCTTTGGGCCACCAATGGACTTCTGGGCACTAGACCTCTAGGACACATAAATAATAGAAGCTACGAGGGTAGATCACATAGGAGAAGGCCCTAGATGGGGACTCAGAGAATGTAACATCCCCCAAAGTAGAGATAACTAGATTATAAGGATGAGAGGGTTTTGGAATTTCAATCGGTAGATGGTTCCAAGAAACTCTCCATGAGGGAATTCTAACTGATTTTCCATAAAATGTGGGAGCTATACACCTTCATTAATACTGATGGTGGGGACGGTAGCTCATGTGTTTTATAGTCTTTGAACTCTAGGTCATGTAATGGGACTTGTTCCACTAGGCTTAAGGGTCATGTTAGGGTTCCCTCTCAACCCAGAAAAGGGGGATTGTCCAAAAATAAATAAAAAATCGAAGTCCTTATAGCCAGGTGTACCAGAAATAATTAAAAGGTTTCAATTATTTTTTTTGTTATGAAAGTTAAATAATTTTTTTTTATTAAACACAATATAATTAATTCCATTTTAATCAATATTATAATTTATTTTGGTGTAAAATTATTTTATGCTTAAACATGGCATATTTCTAAAAACAGGTTTTAATTATGTTTTAGAAACATATATTAAATTAAATTTTAACACATTTAGAATTTGAATATAAGGTAATTTATTACATATTTGGAATCATAATTTTCATATTTGGATGTCAGTTAAATTTCATTTTTATTCATAATGAATAGTTACCATGGTAGAAATTTGTTACAAAGAAAAGGGTTAACATAGGGAGGGGTAAACTAAGAGATAAGGATTCAAATATCTTGATGAATTATATAAATATTATTTCTTGATTTCATTTAAACCTTAAATTAAAATATATAATAAATTTTTAGGAATTGGAACCACATTCCTTGAGAAATGAATTTATTTTATTTTACTATTCATAATATTTATAGGGGTTCCACTCCAAGAACTTTTAAAAGGGAACTATATCTCTTCAATCATATATACAATTTGGGAATTATATATCTGAAAATATCTACCAAAATACCTATATATCTCTCTTAATCATGTTATATAGTCCTTTGTTTCCAAAACATCAATTTCAGAAGGAATATGGTGTAATATAAAACAAATTATTAAAGGAGGAGGAATAAGTCGTACCTGAAATCATTCACATTTATATATAATTATACCTCCTTAAAATATTTCCCAAATACCTAATAAAATGGATTAATTATCATTACTATAATATTTTTCTTATATTTACATAATTTTTTTTTCTTACCTCCTTTCCAACCAGTGGAAAATGAAAACATTGCTCACACATATAATTGTACTGCCACCTCCCCAAGGTGAGGTGTTGTGTTTTTCAACACTACCTCACATAAATGGATATAAAGATGGATTTTATTGATATATATATATATATATTATGTTATAATTATTTTCTATAATTAAAAAATATTATATACATTCTTTCACTCTCATCTGTTAGAAGTGACTAATGTATCTCGTTTGTACGTGTCTACTACCACCTCAATGAAGCGATTTAATTAATTTCACATTTATTACTCACATGAATGGTAATAAGTATTTGTTTAATGAATAAATATTATATTTATAATATTAATAAGTTTCTTTAATGTTAACACTATAAATTTTTTATTTTAATGTTATCCATTTGAAAACTAAAAATTATACCCATGTGTACGTGTCATACTACCACCACCTTGAAACATTGTATCTCATTTTTCATTACCACCAAATATATATTGATATAAATACATATATAGTGTAAAAAATTATTATAACATCTCTTATATTATTTATATTATTTAACAATGATCCATTCTACCATAGGTAATAGAACAATGTTGTTCTGTACCAAACAACCTCAAAAAGTCTAATATAAACATATACAATTTAATAACAACACAGTAAATGGTAATTAATGAAATAAAATAAATAATTATGGTGTAATGAACCTAAAAAATTTATTATGAATGTAATTAATTAATATAGTTGTATTATTAATGAGTTAGGGAATTAATGTATAATGATACAACTCAAGGTAAGAACTTTTTCATTAAAATTTATATTTTAATGTTTTAAAATCATTTTCTTCCATATAAATGATATTAAAAATTCCTATGTAATTAAACTATATATAATAGAATAAAATTTTTAAGTTAATTTTCAATTATAAATTTTAATTTAATATGTTTTTATAAAGAAATATTTTTAATGTCTCATTTATTGGTCACATTTTAATCATTTTACAAAATGTGAAAAAGAATGTTTTTAACATTTACCACATGAATTTATATTACCACCATCATAGTGATTATTCATTTTCATTCTAACTATATATTTTTTCATTATTTTTAAATTAAGATCAAATTCACATTATTTTATTAATTTTTATATTTTTATATTTCTCAAATGGAAATGGTATTTCTCATTATGATCATGCCCAAATGGATGGGATTTACATAATGGTTAAAATGAGTATTCTAAGGAGATGTTTATAAAAAAGAGAATGATTATAAATATTTAATTTATTATTGAGTAATGTTGGATTATATATGATGATGGGTGAGCCAATGATATAGCTCTGTAATGCATTGTGTAATTATTTAGTCTTTGAAAGATAAAATAAGGGAGAGAATTGAGGATGTCACTCCCATGGAATTAAATAGTTTCATAGTTGACTGAAAATTATTATTTTTATTATGAAATACACTTTTACGGGAAAAGTGAGAAACCGTAGGTTCCAGCAAACACCCAAACAACCCAATCAAACGAAAGTAAGAAACATGATACCTCTTTCAAGCAACAACATAACCACCATCCCCATTCAGGGCACTCGGCGATCCCATGCAAGCATGGTCCCTCCCGATGTTTCCATCCCTCCAAAACAGCCATGTCCCAAATGTCCTGCAAGGAAGCTGACAGAAAGCTCTAGCCCAACCAGAAGACCTGCGACGTACCGACAAAAAGCACACAAACCGCATAACACAGAAAAACAACCATGCCAGACCGAAGACACCCTAACCCATGCATGTAGACCACCCAATTAACTAGGAGCATTGAAGATGAAACTAATCTTACCAGATACCATGTCCCGACACAATTTCCAAGACAACGAAGAAACCTGTATGTTTGGGGAATCTGACAGAATTTTTTCAAATTCCGAGGCCAATTGTTCCCATGATTGAATATACTCCTCGATGTTGATCCTACCTCTGTGGAAACCCCAAACAAGGATTGAGTCTTGTTTATCAATCCAAGAATATTGTTCCTCATTGAATGTTGCCCTTAAGGTTCTCTCCATCATGGAAGCGGCCTCCTGCTCCGAGGCATTGAGCCATAACACCTACTCAGACACTTCCTCCTCACTGCTAAGTAAAAACTCCAATGAATTCCCCCCTGGACACCTGCCATCCATGTGCCACCCTTCTCTGTGGTTCCCCTTTTCCAACTTATCTTCCTGGCCGATCTGGTCTCCAAAGGGGGGGGGGGAAAGGACGAATATTCCCTCCTTATCCTCCTCCTTGAGTGACCTCCGTTCAACTGAGATGGAGTTCTAACTTCCTATTGAGGGCATTCACCCACATTGTGATCATTCTTGCACCTATCCTCTGTGTCAGAGGGAATAATCTGCATGGAGCCGGAAGCATCCTCGAGCAAACCTTCAAACCTGTTATTCAGGGGAATGAAAGCTTGCATTTGTTGTTCTTGTTTAGACTTTGGGGGGTGAACATAAGTGATATTGGTTTATGAATATGAATCTACAATAATAATATAAGTTTTTATGATTATGATGATTTTTAAGGAAATATTTTAATTTCATGTTAATGGTTATAATATTTTAAAAGATTATGGTTCCTTTTGGAAAATAATTTTCCATGGTTTATCTTATTTTCTCAAGATTCGATCATGGTTTTTATAATATTTAATGGGTTATAATTATGTTTTTATTTATGGTTAGATTTTTTTGTATATTGATATATTAATTTATATGTTTTATTTTTATAGTTAAAATGGTAAAAAAATTATAGTTTTCATGTTTTTAATTGGGTGGATAATTTTCCATTATTTTTATATACCATACTATAAAATTAATGATCAACCCAAAATTTTAAATATTTTTCACATGATATAAGGATATTTTGGAAATATAAAACATTCATTGTTTCATCTATGTTGAAATTTATAAAATGAATAAAATGTTTCTTGAATAAAACAAGGAGATAAATTAAACACTAGTTTTGGTGGGGGGAAATATATGACGTGTGGATGTGTTCACTTTGTTATGTAATGTTTTTCCTAATTCTCTAAAACACTAAACATAAAAGATCCTAGAAATAAATTAATTTAATATTGTTTTTATTAAACTTAAAATTACAGGTAGTTTATGTTATGAGGGGTTATACTAAGAATAAAAACATTGTTCAAAAATTGGTTTTTGGAAAAAATTTGATTGAGGAAACTGAAGTTGTAGGAAATATTTACCTATTTTGTTTTAAAAGGATATTTCAATGAAAAATGAAGAATTTTTGATTAAATATTTTCCCATGTTTCTTCAAATAATCTAATCAGATACATTCTTTCCATTCATTGGTGAAAAATAATTTTTTTAATAATGATTATTTTAGTTTTATATAACGGGTCATTAGAAATGTATATATAAGTTATGTAATAAAATATTTTATACGTATATAATAAAAAATATTTTGAAAAAGCATATATGATATCAGTTATTTTCAAAACTACTGTCTAATTTACCTCAGAATCCAAAAATATCATAATTTTTTCAATTAGATTATTCAATAATGGGAATGAAAGTAATTTTTTTACATCAGTTATTTTTAATAAGGGATATAAAAATCATCATTTAAGAGTAGTCTTTGAAAAAAATATAATAATATCATTATTTAGATAAATAAATTCATAATTGATATAATGACTATTTTTTAATTTTTTTATTTAAAATTAAATTAACCCACAATCTTTATAGAAAAACAAGCAGTTATGAAGAGTATAGATATATATTTTAAATGGCACCAATAAACAAATTAAAAATAAATATTATCAGTGAAATGTGTTTCAAATTAAAAAAATACAACTAATGATTAAATAATAAAGATATACATAAAAACTAAATTGATGATAAAAACACTCCCTGACCCCTATATATCCTTCAACTCATATGCAACATAAGGGTGATGATCATAAAGAAACTATAAAGGAGTAAAATTTTATTTTCATTATGTTGTCATAGGAAATAAAAGGAAATGTTATATAAAAAAATATATCCTTTTCGAACAATGCAACTCTTACAATTTTTATTATATCATAAATAAATTTTAAAATATAATATCAAAATTTTTCATGGACATTTTATTTTAATGTAAATTTCAAAATCATTTAAAAATAAAATTTTATATATTTTCATTGTTTTTGTACATAAAAACAATATCAACTATGTGAACACATATTTGATTTTTTTTTCCAAATTCTTCTTGTCTTATAGTAATAATTAAATACCATATTTGAAAAAGAATCGTATGAAATAAAATATATTTTTATTATAATTTTCAAGTAGTAGAATAATCAAACCTATATCTTTAATAATTATTTAATTTTTTATCTTGCATTCCCTTGTGCTGAGAATAACATATAAAATCTATTTTCATGTCATCAAAAAACATTTAATTCGAGTGGCCTCTGATATAAAATATGAAAATTAGTTTTTATATAAAAATAATTAAAAAAATATGAATTATTCATTTCATAAATTTGAGATATAGAATTATCCAAGACATTTGTACATCATTATGAAATATTACAGATACAAAATTTATTATTTATCCATCATTCATTGTCATGTTTATTGGAGAAATAATGTGTGTGTCCATGAATCCATAATCATAATTTGTATAAAGATGTCTATATAATTTATAAATAAACATAATAAAATATAAACATGTATACGATTAATTATAAATATTATATAATTGAAATTATATAAAAATTGACTTAGATGGGAATGGTTCCCATCATAGTGAGACCACACGTATCTGAAGTTAGAAGATATTATATATATTCGAAATTATCTCTGTATAATCACTCCAAAAATATTCATTAGTGATTTGAACATTATATGTATCCCTAAACATAATGGAATATGATGATAATATAGAATGTACTTACGAAATAGGAAGCGAAGCAAATACTGTCTCAACAGGTTTTTAATTTAAACAAAACTTTTCTTTCCCATTATTGTACTCATATAATAAAAATAAATAATATTAAAAAATATCAAGAGAATATTAAATAATGTATAAAATTTAATAATAACAAAGTTTTATGTTTTGGGAAATGTTCTTATGGCTAATATAAATAATTTACCACACTCTTTATAACTATAGGAACCTCATTTTTAATTAATGGTACTCCAGCTGATGCATCTATAATATTCTATATTATTATCATTTTTTAACCATCTATATATTATAATGTTATAGGGTATACCCAATATTATAGAAGATCTCTTATTGAAAAATATTTTATTGGGGTTCCTCATTATATATCTCATGGTAGATGTGATATAGTAAATATGAAGGTAGAGTAGTGGGATATTCTAGTGGATGTAGATGATTTGGATATGTAACTTGGTTTGGAATGATTAATATAACTTTAAACAACTTATGCATATCACAAAACATAGAATTTACTTATGAGTTTATCTTCCCCTTAATCATCATCATTATGTTCTTAAACATAGTTTCTATAATGTCTATTTCACATTTTAAACATCATACCTCACAGAAGCTCTTGAATAACTAAACACTTTTTTTATATCATACATATACCATATATCCTCATAAATTACCTGAGGGTCTGGATGTCCCAAATGAATATATCAAATTACCAGTGCTACCAATTGGTATAATGGTCCCCTCTATGTAATACTCATTGAGGGAAACCTATAGATAACATTTGGAGGATATTTTTGGGATTTACATAAATATAGGGATTTAAAAAACCTTAATGACATTTTAAAATCCTCATATCTAATGTATTAACATAAAAATTATGATATGGTCTCTATTTCAATATCTAATCACTTTTCAATTTTTAATGTATGGTTGGGATGGAAAGAGGAGTAGTCTATGCATTTCTGGATGAACCAGACCAAAAAATTTCAAATTTTTTGACCATCAATTAATTTTGACAATGCATACCCTCCATGAGATATTGTTTTAGGGTATATATATTTTATTTTCTCCATAATTCATATTAATTAAGGGTATAAAAATAATTAATTTGATAATTTTGCAAATATTATATAATGAAACACATCAAAAATATAAAATTATGATCATTAAAAAATCACCATAATGGATACATTCAAAAATAATTTTCCTTGTATCTTAATCTAAAAAACCATATATATTTCAAGGTTTTTTATTTTTTTACTTAAAAAAAATGAATTACAGAACTGCATTTATTTTAAATCACACCACCTATTGAAGAAAAAGATAAACACTTCACCCTGATTTATATAGTATCAAGAATATTACAAATCATCTCATCAGGAGTATATAAAACCTAATTTATTAAAAAAATGTCAAGATAAATAAAATAATAATAAATGACTATAAAAATTGTCTCCCATTTCTAATATAGTGTATTTTATTTGAAATTATCAAATAATAAATAAAAAATTATTATATTTAATAAATTATTCAATGATATAAAAATTATAAATAATTTAAAATTTTTACTCTTAGGATAACGACTAATATGACACTCAATAACTATCATCAGATCCCAGCGATGGGAAATTGATAATTTATGGTGAGGTATTCTATCACATTTAATAACCCTAAAATCCATCTATTTTCCCTTATAAGTATAATGAATCTATGTATAATAATGTGGAGACTCCTTAGTGAAAGTATTTGTAGGACCCCCTAGAAGATCAATGTGACATAGCTATTTGATATAATATTATTATACAAAAAAATTATCCATAAATTATTAATATATTGAAAATTTTATCTATTAAATTAAAAACCAAATAATTTTTTTAAATGATACTACCATAATTAAATGCAATAGAAAATAATTTTATATTCTTGTTAATGTAGATAAATATAGTTATAAAAAACTGTTGATATCATTTATGAAACATGAAATCATTTTTGTAGAAAAAATAAAAATAAAACTACAAGATACTACATATCCATTTATCCTATATAAAGTTAAATAGAAATTTTAAAATGATACAAACAAAAAACAACAAAATTTTTAAACTCTATGAAATAAATAATAATATATGTAAGATTTCGTAAAATATAAATATTATTTAATTATATAAACAATAATAAAAATGAATTAATTTTAAATATTTTTTAGAACATGTGAGATATATATGAAATACAATTATAAATACTATATATAACGTTATTTAAAAAAAATAAAATTTAAAAACAATATAGGGTGTATGTAATGTTTGTAGATTTATAATGTATCATTTTCCAATATTAATTCATTATGATCATTTTATATGGAACAAAACAAGTATATGAATTGGTAATCATTGTCCTATTATAATCATTCTAAGGATGTAGGGATAGGATATCACATAATTCATCATGAAATTTATCATTATCAAATTATTTTTCTCTTTGTAAAAAAATAGATCATAATAAATTAGATAGATCAATAATATATAATATTTGATTCACATGTGTTTCCAGGATAATATTACAATACATGAATTCCAATCTATTCAAAATTTTTATTTTGATACTGAAATAATCATGTTCAAGACTCTTTTTACTAAAAACACATTTACAGTATTATATAGGGACCCTAAATTCAATGTATTAAATCCCTCATGAATCATTTCTAAACCATATTATTCAAGTAAAGAGAAGATTTTTTTTCCCTTTTCACTCAATTTTTTTCTTCCAAAAAAATACACTATTATATTGAATAACACTTCTATTGTCCTAGATTGTGGTATAAAATCCAACAAGCATTGATGTCATACTTTGACCATGTCATTATAATTAACATGGGCCCATTTTATAACAATTTCAATATTTTATGACACATAAGATTTAAATTATATTATCTCATTAAACTCTTTCATAGATAATTTAATATACTATTTAATTATCCCCTTACCATTATTTTTTCGATGTGGTTGTTTAGAGAGATTAATATGTAATGTTATATATGGCTAAGAATCATATTTATTGTAACACCCCAAGATTTTATGAGATATATTCTTTTTAATTTCTTTCATATCTCTTGTTGTACGCTACGCCAAGATTATCTTGTACTATACGCAACACCGTTTAGCTTGCAGTATACGTAACACTATTCTTTTCTCATGTTACACACAATTTCAAGTTCGTTTTGTGGAAATTATTCTACGCAACATTATGTATAGATATTTTTTAATTTATAAATGAAATAAGTTTTGATTATGTTATACGCAACACCAAAAAATTCTTTCACTACATGCAGCCCTTACTTGGCTTGCATTACACATAATCAAGACCTTCCTCGATAGCATGCGTAGTACGCAATACTGTGTTTCACTAAACGAGATATTATTACAATATTATTATGAACTTGCCGTTATGAATATTAATAACCACTTTTTAAAATTTTATAAATTTAATCTTTCAAAATTGACTTCATTTTTGGATTCAGAATATCGTAATTAGCCTAGGGTAAATTTTTGGTATTTTTATGAAAGCATTCAATTTTTGATGAATAGTGAAAACACTGGCTTACTATTTAAAAATGGACTTTTTATTTAAATAATTATTTATTTTATTTAAATTTATTTTAGGTCAAAATTGATACATAATTCCTATATAAGTTAAATTTAATTCATTGGATTCATTTTATAATAATTTTAGATTTATAAAAAATTTATTGAACTTTTCACCATCTTTTACCCACCTCCTTGGAGAATTTGAAAATTTACATAAAAAATAATTTTACAGCTTCTGTGAGTGGAAATTTGAAATTCAAGACACACGGTTAAGATCAAGGATTAAAATGTGTTTCAATAAGATAAAAATAATTTTTGGTGAATAGTAAATTTTTAAATTATTCACAATGCTTAATGTTTATGTTAGTTTCTGTTGTGTTGTTTTCCCTTACTGAGCATTTAAGCTCACCACTTTTAATGTTTTATTCTTCACAGGATGTGAAGAAGTATATTTCGACTGACCTTTAGGGATATTATAAGGAATATGAATGTGGTCAATGGAGATGATTTTGTTGTTGTTTTTTTCATTTTATAATATAACATTCATGTATGTAATCTATATTCCAAGACTGCTAAATAGATCGGTCATTCAGGACTTGATTCCTTGTAATCATGAAAATGTCTTAAAATAATGCACCGACACTGGGTAACTGGGGTCAGAGTAGTACAATTGGTATCACTGGAATTTTAACAAAAACCATGGAAATAGATTTAGATAAACACTGATTAGTGAAAATTTAGCAAAGATAGACATCGATTATTAGTATTGAAGAACATGCTTAAATTTGGGAAATGTAGAAATTTTTTTGTATTTCCCAAGCAATACTCTCACGACCCGTCCTATGGGCCCGTACCATGACTACCCCAAGCCCACCTTCCAGAGGCCAGTGGCTGGCGACTATCACCAAAGGTGTAAATCTCAATAACTGGGAAGGCATTGCCTTTATAAAAGTAAACAAAACACCACAGAGTAAAAGTGGAATTAATACAATAAGTACAAAAGAAGTGATGAAAAGTAAATGGGCCAGAATACAAACCCAACCGAACGTACAACTTCAACTGAACGAAATTAAAACCAAAAAGACAAGTAGCTGGAAGAGTAGAAGCATCTCCTAGGTCATCCACCTTGGATCCTACCTGAAGGGTAGGTACAGATAGCACAACTCCTGGATCGTCCACCACGGATCCTACCTGAAGGGTAAGTACAGATAGCCTCCAAAACTCTCTCTCCCATCAACCTCCTCTGAGTATTGTCTCATCGTGAAGTCCACCTCCGGATACTGACTCATCGTGAGGTCCACATTCGGGTACCGTCCAGTCCTCGAACACTCGGCCTCTATCAGCGCTGCCTGTCATCTGCAACCAACACAACGAGGTGTGGGCATAGCCCATGTAGGGGTGAGTATACGATACTCAGTAGGGACCCTGAGACCCTCAAGGTATCACTAAATCCAACAAGGATAACCACAATGAAGGATCTCAACAGATAACCCTTACTTAGGTATAAGCCTATACTTATACCCAAGTTAGTAAGTAACCCATATCAATCATGAGGAAACACAAAGGTTATGAAATTAACGGATAACTACTACCTAGGTATATGCCCATACATATACCAAATTTATCAAATGACCCATCTCAATCATGAGGTAAACACACAGGTCATAGACTCTACTCAAACCAGGATTTTCATTTGTCGAAACCGTAACTGCTGAAGAGCTCCGTCTCTGAAGAGTACAGTGATCCTGTCATGACTCCGAGGTACTACTCACTAACCTATAACTGCTGAGGTACTCCTCCTGTCGAGTACCGTGGGTCAGCCACCCAAACACTGTAGTGCTTCCCGCCGGGGTCTTCCACCCAAACATAGTAGTGCACCCCCCATAATAGCCTGCAGAGGTAATCCTTATGTTGAGTACCGCGGGTCTGCTGCCTTCCACTAGGTTCTCCATCCACCATGGGTCTACACCCAAACATATTAGTGCTCTGTCCACTGGTATAGTCAGCTCACTCCAAGTCGAGTCAGTCAAGCAGTCGTCAGGTCTCATCCAGCTACACAGTTTCCGCACTCCGTATGCTCATCTCTAGGAGGGTCCGCTCCACGAGAAATAGGTTGATACTCCAAGTATCACAAATTTCCACGAAGAAGTATCTCAAAGGACCTCCTCATCATAGGGGTCTCAATGCAACAGACGGTGCGTCAATCGGACGCCCAGTCTGTGAGTTATTAGCCTTTTTGTCCCAGGGGCCCGGTTGGTTTCATGTGCGAACCAACCCAGCCATATCTCAATTTTACCCCAAACTCTCATAGGGGAGACTCATAAGGACCTTTTCTCAACGTGATCACCAATGCTACTGAAGGTTCGTCAAACGGACGTCTGGTCTGAAAGTTATCAGCTTTTCTGTTCTAGGGGCCCGTTGGTTTTTAAGTCAAAACCAACCCAACCGCACTCCAAATGCATCCAAACCTCAAGCGGAGTAATCCAAAAGGTCCTTCTCACTAAGAGGAATACAACAAGGTCAACGGCATGTCAATCAGAAGTCTGGAGCTCAAGTTATAAGTGTTTACGCTCCGAGGGCCCGGTTGGTTTTGGGTTCGATCCAACCCGGCCGTACCCAAATTTCTCTGAAACCTTGAGTGTAATATACCGAAACGACCATCTCGATCCAAGGATCCCAACACAACTGATGTTGCGTCGATCAAAGGTCTGAAGCCCATGTTATGGGAAACGACCGAAAGTGGTCTGAAAATGGGGGGTCGGGGCCCAATTCGACCCGGTGGGGCGCGGCCCGGTCCGGTGCGCGCAACCCGGCCCGGTCCAGTCCAGCAACCCGGACCGGCCCAGCCGGGTGGCATGCTGGCTGGGCCAATGGCCGAGCAGGGGGGAAGCGTTCCCCCCTTTCTCTCCCTATAGACGCGGCGCGGCCGCCGCGTCCTCCTCCTCTGGATCCCGCATGGCCGCGGGATCCGGCTACCTGCCGCCGCAGCTTCAGCCGCGGCGGTTCCTCCTGGCAGCGTGCCGGGCGCCGCCGCATCTTGGCGGCCGGCTGGTTCCGACACGCTAGCAGGGTCTTCCGCGGACCACCGGACGTGCTCTGGTGCTCCGTTTTGCGTTCCGTCTTCGCCTGCGGTCCTCCCGGAACCTGCCCTTCACTGCGAAGTCTTCAAAATGCCCATGCATCCAGTTCCTCCATCACCCGTCAATCCACACTCCAATAAACAAACTGCGGAGTTTTCGAATCACCTTTGTGGCCCCAACTTTGGCCACAGTTTCGTTCGGCCTCAACGGCACGGTGCGACGGTGCTATGCTTCTTCGTCACATTCATTCTTGTTTCTGTGCGGTGCTGTTGCACTGCGGCGCCTCTGTTGGAGCCGCAACAAACACAACATAAAAGGGGGAGGAGGGTCGGCCATGTTTGTGCGTTTTTACCTCCTCATGTTATAATGATAGCAAGCAGACAACAAATATCAAAGAAGTTCGTTAAATAAACTTGAACTAAGATTAAAACCCTACCTCTAAATTGACGTCGCACGTTGTCGAGTCGCGGAAGTCGAACATCACGGTAGTCGGGTGTCATGGAAGAACGGTATTGATTCTGTCAACGTCTGAAGAAGAAGAAGAACGTTGTTGTTGGCGTCGGTCTCCATGTTCGGCATCTCCTTCCTTGTTGAGGAATAGGAAGTGGATGGATAATTCCAGGAACGGCAAGTCGATGTACTTCTTTGGGGACATAACATTCTTCAATGAAGAAGATGAAGAAGAAAGTCACATTTTCATTGGCGATGATCACCGTGGTCGGCAACTTCTCCATTGACTCAGAGGAAGAGAAGGTTAGATGGCCATTCTTCACGGAATGAGGATGTTCTTTATTAAGATGGATGATCGTTCTTCGTGGAGGAAGAGAGCTCTCCCAAAATATTTTCCCAAAAACAAATATCTGAATAAGCCTCATTATTTTAAAAGAACTCCAAGCCATTCAAAAATTCAAGAGGTGTGACATGGATAATTAATAATGTTATTAATTATCCTAGTCGACTTCATTAATCATGGGAGGTGGTGAGGCTCCACCACAATAAATGTGTGGAGTTTCCATGAATTTAAACAAGGGGGTGAGTTATGGGGAGGTCAAGGAGGTTATGGGGGAGGTGAGGAGTTAGGGTCTTGTGTGGGCCCTACCACACTAATCTCTCCCATGGGAGGTTAGGTGGATGAGGGCCCCACATCTAACTCCTCCTTTGTTGAAAATAACCAGCTTCCATGAATAAAATTTGTGCATGACAAATTTTATTTAATTCAACTAAACCCCAAAAATTAAACCTCAACCCGCTCAAAATACAACTACAGCAATGTTCCCCTAAAGCAATTACCGGCTCTGCGGTTTCATCAGTGATCTCAGATTTCGATTTTGAGCACTGGTTAAAAAGATAGAAATACCCGCTCGTTCGTTCAAAGAACTTACCCAAGCCAAACTTTAGAAATTGATTCCGGGCACACCGGGCCACAGAATCGAGTGCCGTCAGAAACCGCATACTCGTAAAATTCCAAAGAAATTAAGAAAAAAAAATCTTTGAAATTTTCAGGTCTTTACATTACTCCCACCTCAGGGATTTACATCCCCGTAAAGCTATAACACAAACTGGGGAAACAAAACTGGTATTGTGCACGCATCTGAGCCTTCCGCTCCCATGTTCTCTCCTGGAGGTTCCCATGCTGCCAACGAAAGCGCACAAGAGGAATCTACTGTCCTCATAGGATCCGATCCTGTCAATCCTCAACGTCTACTGGAACCCCGTAAAAGTCACCCCATCGCCAAAGTCCAGTTCCGCATGGTCGATGACATGGTCGGGTCAAGCACGTATCTCCTCAATTGAGATATGTGGAAGTCATCGTCCACCTGGTGCAACTGACGTGGATGGGTAAAGCAGTAAACCACCTCGCATACCCTGCTGAGGACCTAAAAAGGTCTTTTGAACCTCAGAGATTACTTGTCGCCTCGGCCACATCTCCGTAAACCTCGTCGAGGTGAGACCATTTTAAGGACGCGATCGCCATCCTTGAACTCTAGAGGCCTCCACTTCCTGATTAGAATTGAAACTAAAAACTCCTGCTTCCACGAGGGTAAGGTTGGTCGACCCAAGAGTGATATGCCAAACCCTCCAATGCATGAGTTCATCCTGTGCTGCCTGGAGTTTCCTTTTCACCGACCAAGGAAAACCCATCCCGACGTTGTTGTTAGACCACATCATTTTTGCCTAATATAGTCAATCTTAGCATGAAATTTGAATCCAATCCATACTAAGACCAACGTCATATGGCCTCGATGCTGCCACCAAGAGATTCCAACTGAAACTCTCGCCTCGTGGGTCAGACCACACTCTCAGCAAAAGTGGGATTATCGAGTCTCCTCCCAAGGTATCTCCAGATGTGAGAGTCAAGTCTACAGCTTACCAGAAACTCTAGTTCTGGGACAAGATTCGTGGAAAGATGTAATGATTCATATCAACGTCTTTTACTAAAGCAGCTAGTAGTGGACACATACTGTCTCTTGAATCATTTTTAGAGCCATTGGGTCACACTCCTTGATCGCATGCATCCGCACTCTTCCCCTGCCCTCCAGCTCCTTGAGCCTGGCAGGGACAACTAAGGCCGGTGGTTGTAGCATGTTGAAATGTACACCACCTCATACTGCTCTCCTAGATCAGCCTCCATGTCAGCTGCTTCGCAGACTCATATCTCCTTAATGATTCCTCTCCTTGAAACATTTAACACGCCCGAGTCTCTATGACTGGCGCAAGTTTCCTGTTTCTTACTACACTGTGCAGTCTTTATCCTCTCCTAGATGATCTTCACCTTCTTTGCCTATGATCTATAAGAGCTGCTAAAATTTCTCCTTTTCCGAAAAGAGAAACTCAGACTCATCCCCTGGATGAACCACACCCATTGCCTAATACAGTCAATCCTGACATGAATGATGCATTCATGCCATGGATGGCGTCGTAGGGCCTCGACATTACTACCAAGAGATCCAACCTTCACTCTTTCCTCCAAGGGCCGAGTCACACTGTCGTCATCAGTGTGAGGTCACTAGGTCTCCTACAGTATAAATCTCGAATGTGAAGGTAAAATCAACAGTTTAAACCAGGACCTCTCAGTATCAACAAAAAAAAAGACATGAAAATAAGTGTCACTAGGATATGTGTCTTTTATTATTGCAGCTCATAGTACAAAGACAAAAATACAACAGCAACATGGAACTAGAAGTACCAAGAACAAAAGGAATCCACTAGTTCCGCTCCTTTCCACCTCCTTCCGGAGCTCTACTGCCTTGTCCACCGCTCGACTGTTGCTTAGGAACCCGCCGCTGCTTCTGTCTCAGTGGCTCCTCCAACGACTGTGGATCAACTATGCGGGAAGTCGGACAGTAACGTGCTATGTGACCCTTCATGCCGCATGAATAACACCGTCCTCTTTTGGCACGCCTGGCTCTGACTCCACCCCAGGTGCCCCACACTACCGATCCTATAACCCGAGGTCATCCACCTGCTGGTCTGGTCCTCTTGGACCTCTGCATCATCTGTCTACTATCTACAGATTACTCAGCTACTGATGGAAAATCCTGTGGCAAAGGCAACAACTTCTGAACACGCTTGGGGAATAGAGCTAATAGTACAAACTCCACCTTGAAGAAGGTCTCTAAGTCTCCCCAGGTGAAGGTCATCCCGTCGCATAACTGGAACAAGTGGCTCCACCATCTCTCAGCTGCTGCCTGAAATAGGATGGATGCAAAGATCACCATAATGTCTGCTGGAGTACCCACTATCCTGAAAACTCTCACCACAGCCTCCAGCCAATCCTCATCCACCTGTGGGTCCATATCTCCCTAGAACTTGGGTGGCCTTGGGCACTTGAACTCGTGCAGCGCGCTCAAGCGGCATGCATTTCCTGCTGCTGAGGCTGGTGGCATCGGTGGCCCAATATATGGTAGTACAGTTGGTGCCTCCGCTGGTCCCTCAACTATAAGAGGGCCCTGTACCGAAGCCTCATTGCTCGGCAGGCTGTCAGTACTTATATCTCTCAGAGCTCTAGCTGGTCATTCGTGATAAGGCATCCTAAAAGAAACAGACGTGACACAGTCAAACGATTTATACCTAGTGATCTGACCTTGTTTGAGCTATTTTAAGGGAAAACCTTTGAAAACACACACTCAATTAATGTTTTTGTGCACTGAGTCGGAAATCAGATGTCAGGGTCCTGGTGTATGGATACGTCGGCCGCCCGCACCAACACCAGACTCCCTGAACTGATGACCACACTTGGTACCCTTAACACTATTGCTTCACAGAAAGAAAAATATTAGAGTAATAAGTTCTGTAGTAGAACCGACTCCTCTGATACCAATTTTTCACGACCCGTTCTCAGGGCCCATGCCGTGACTACCCCAAGCCCACCTTCCATTGGCCAGAGGCTGGAAACTAGCACCAAAGGCATAAATCCCGATAACTGGGAAGACATTGCCTTTATAAAAGTAAACAAAACACCACAGAGTACAAGAGGAAGTAATACACGAAGTACAAAAGAAGTGCTGAAAAGTAAATGGGCCAGAATACAAACCCAACCGAAAGTACAGCTACAACTGAATGAAAGTACAACAGAAAAGACAAGCAGCTAGAAGAATAGAAGCGGCTCCTAGGTCGTCCACCTTGGATCCTACCTGAAGGGTAGGTATAGATAGTGTAGCTCCTGGATCGTCCACCACGTAACCCACATGAAGGGTAGGTACAGATAGAACCCACAACGATCTCACCCATCAACCTCCTCCATGTATCATCTTGTCGTTAAGTCCATCTCTGGATACTGACTTGGCACGAGTTCCACCTTTGGGTACCATCCAGTCCTCGAACACTCGACCTCTATCAGCGCTGCCCATTGTCTGCAACCAACACAATGAGGTGCGGGCATAGCCCGTGTAGGGGTGAGTATATGATACTCAGTAGGGACCCCGAGACCGTCAAGGTATCACTAATTCCAACAAGGATAAACACAAAGAAGTATCTCAACAGATAACCCTTACTTAGGTATAAGCCTATACTTATACCCAAGTTTGCAAGTAACCCATCTCAATCCTGAGGAAACACAAAGGTTATGAAATCAATGTATAACCACTACCTAGGTATATGCCCATACATATACCTAAGTTATCAAGTGACCCATCTCAATCATGAGGTAAACACAAAGGTCATAGACTCAGCTCAAACCAGAATTTTCATTTATCAAAACTGTAACTGCTGAAGAGCTCTGTCTCTGACGAGTACAGTGATCCTATCACGATTTCGAGGTACTGCTCACTAACCTAAGACTGCTGAGGTACTCCTCCTATCGAGTACCATGGGTCAGCCACCCAAACACATTAGTTCTTCTTGCCGGGGTCTGCCACCCAAACATAGTAGCGCACCCCCGCCTAATAGCCTGCAGAGGTACTCCTTCTGTTGAGTACCGCGGGACTAATTCCTTCTTCCAGGCACTCCATCCACCATGTTTCTGCACCCAAACATAGTAGTGCTCCATCCACTGGGCTAGTCGACTCACTCCAAGTTGAGTCGGTCAAGTAGTCTTTAGGTTTCAACCAGCTACACGGTCTCCGTACTCCGTATGCTCCTCTCCAAGAGGGTCCGCTCCACGAGCTATAGGTCGATACTCCAAGTATCACAAAGTTACATGAATAATTATCTCAAAGTACCACCTCTTAATAGGGATATCAACGCAACCGAAGACGCGTCAATCGGACACCCGGTCTGTGAGTTATTAGACTTTTCGTCTCAGGGGCCTGATTGGTTTCATGTGCGAACCAAGCCGGCCGTATCTCAATTGTACCCCGAACTCTCATAGGGTATACTCATAGGGAATGTTTCTCAACTTGATCACCAATTCCACTGATGGTTCGTCAAACGGACGTCCGGTCTGAAATTTATCATCTTTTCCGTTTCAGCAGTGCGGTTGGTTTTTACATCAAAACCATCCTGACCGCACTCCAACTGCATCCAAACCTCGAGTAGAGTAAGCCAAAAGGTTTGTATCACTAAGAGGAATCTAAAAAGGTTGAAGACACTTCAATCAGACATCCGAAGCTTAGGTTATAAGATTTTCCGCTCCAAGGCCCGGTTAGTTTCAGGTTCGAACCAACCCGGTCATACACAAACTTCTCTGAAACCTTGTGTGTAATATACTGAAACAAGCATCTCGATCCAAGAATCCCAACGTAAACTGATGGTGTGTTGATAGGAGGTCCGAATCCCATGTTATGGGCACAAGATCGAAAGTGGTCCGAAAATGGGGGGTCTGGGCCCGGTCCGACCGGGCCCAACCCCCCCATGGTCGACCCGACCCGGGTCTGGGTCCGACCCGGAGGGGCGCGACCCGGTCTGGTTTGCGCAACCCAGCCCGAACCGGCCCGGTGGAACGCTGTCTCGGCCAGCGACCGAGCAGGGGGGAACTGTTCCCCCCTTTCTCGCCCCACGGACGCTGTGCACCTACCGCCGCGGCTTCACCAGGGGTGGTTCCTCCTGGTGGCGCACCGGGAGCCACCGCATCCTCGCAGCTGGCCGGTGCCGGACGTCGCCTCTGGCCGTCGGCGCCACCGTACCAGCGGGGCACACTGACAGGGTCTTCCGCGAACCACATGACGCGCTTCAGTGGTCCGTTTTGCTTTCCTTCTTCGCCAGCGGTCCTCCCGGGACCTGCCCTTCACTGCGAAGTCTTCAAAACACCCTTGCGGCCCGTTCCACCATTGCCCATCGATCCGCATGCCAATAAACAAACGTCGGAGTCTTCGAATCTCCTCTGCGGCCCCGACTCTGGCCGCGGTTTCATTCGGACTCAAAGGCGCGGTGCGACAGCGCCGCGCTTCGTCGTCTCATTCTTTCTTGTTTACGCACGCTGTTGTTGCACCGCACTGCCTTTGTTCGAGCCGTAACATACACAACATCAAAGGGAGAGGAGGGTCGGCCGTGTTTTTGCAGTCCGACCTCTTCCCGTTATAATGATAGAATGCGGCCAACAAATATCAATGGAGATCGTTAAATAAACATGAACGAAGATTAAACCCCTACCTCAAAATTGAGGTCACACGTTATTGAGTCGCAGAAGTCGAACGTCGCGGTAGTCTGGTGTCGCGGAAGAATGGTGTTGATTCCATCTATGTCAGAAGAAGAAGAATAACGTTGTTATTGGCATCAGTATCCATGGTCGGCGTCTCCTTCCATGTCACGGAAGAGGAAGTTGATGGAGAATTCTGGGACCGCCAAGTCGATGTCCTTCTTCAGAGACGTAACATTCTTCAACGATGGAGATGAAGAAGGAAGGCACGCTGTCATTGGAAATGATCACCGCGGTTGGTGACTTCTCCATTGACGTGGAGGAAGAGAATAGTTGATGGTCGTTCTTCGTGGAATGAGGATGGTGTTTGTTAAGATGGATGATCGTTCTTCACGGAGGAAGAAACCTCTCCCAAAATATTTTCCCAAAAACAAATATATCAATAAGCATCATTCTTTTAAAAGATCTCCAAGCCATTCCAAAAGTCAAGAGGTGTGACAAGGATGATTAATAAGGTTATTAATTATCCTAGACGGCCTCATTAATCTTGGGAGGTGTAGAGGCTCCATGATAATAAATGTGGGGAGTTGCCATTAATTTAAACAAGGGGGTGGGTTATGGGGAGGTCAAGGGGGTTATGGGGGAGGTGAGGAGTTAGGGTCTCGTGTGGGCCCTACCACACTAAACTCCCCCATGGGATGTTAGGTGGGTGTGGGCCCCACATATAACTCCTCCGTTGTTGAAAATAACCACATTCCATGGATAAAATTTGTGCATGACAAATTTTATTTAATTCAACTAAACCCCAAAAATTAAACCTCAACCCACTCAAAATGCAACTACTGCAAAGGTCCCCTTACGCAATTACCGACGCTGTGGTTTCATCGGTTCTCTTGGATTTCGATTCTGAGCACTGGTTAAAAAGATAGAAAACCCGCTCCTTCATTCACTGAATGTACCCAAGCCAAACTTCAGAAATTGATCACCGGAACACCGGGCCTCAGAATCAGGTGTTTTCCGAAACCGCATACTCGTAAAATTCCAATGAAAATATGAAAAAAAAATTCCTTGAAATTTTCGGGTCTCTACAAATACATCCTTATCTGGATACTAGAAGGTAGAGGTGGCTCTGGCATAGATGTACCTAGGAGTAAAAACTCCGACAAGGAGTTTCGGGCTTCACCCGGGGTATCCTGGTACACGACAATGGGCCTTGCTGCACTATTGGTTACAATACTCCCGAAGGATATGCTTAGAATAAATCACATTTTCAGAAGAAGCCACTATGAAGGATTTATGAGTAAATGCTACATCAAAGAAAACATTTTATTATTATATATTAATTAAATAATATTTTCAATTTTCATTAGGTATTTTACATGTTTGGAATTGTTCGTTGCGATTCATAAAGTAACCTAGTGTATTCCATTGTTTAGAAATGGAACCTTATAGGTGGAATGATAATTCAGCAATACACATGATCAAAATATTAAAAGGATCATATCTTTCATGGTATTAATCCGACATTTATAAGGGAAATAGTCTCCCATGTATTGTCATCATATGAAGAAATATTATCATGTGTTAATAATATATTTAATGAATTCCTTGAGTCTTATGGCTTTGAATGGAAGTAAGAGAGTAAAATGATGGAAGGGATAAAGACATATAAAGGGAAGAGGAGAAATAAGGATTTTCCCATATGTGATAATTTTCGAAAGATTCACCTCGAATGATTTATGGGAATGAGAGTTTGTAATAAGTGTGGAGAAAAAGGACACAAAGTACGTGATTTGATGGGTAAGAAAAAGGATTCAAATGTAAAATGCTTCATCTATAAGGAGTTGGGACACTACATGAATCAATGTTCAAATCATCAGAGTGTACCCCAAATGCTTCTATTGAATAATAACCAAGTTATGATAATACTGAATATGAAGGGGAATGATTAGATTTATTATGTTGTTATTAAATTATTGTGTCATATGATTATTGTATTAATGATGTTCATGATATAATGATTATAGAGTATATAAGGATTTTACTACAGTACAATTTCATTAAGGACTTGAGATTGTGTGGAACCAATAAAATTGACTCAATAGTATGTTAATTTTTTTTGGATAATATATGGTTGAGGGAAAGATAAACCGTAATATGGTTATGATACTGAGTTAGAAATTTTGGAACAAGATATGATTGATTTTGATAAATTATATTGGATATTCTTGACTTCCATGAAAATGATTAGTGATTTGTATATTCCATTATTGTTGGATATTAAAACATTTTTGGATATAAAGAGTATATCAAGTATTCAATAAGGGATAAGGGATCATGAATATAATCATTATGGTTTTATGGTAATTCAGGGTGTTACAATGTTTTAAAAGAATACATGGGGAAGGTATTCAAATGTTATTATGTGGAACAACAGATCTTCATTGTGTTTACCTTCCTTATAAATTTTGGATTGAGAGTTTGGACATAAGTATTTTGGATAAGTCTAATGTTTGGAATGGATTATGTTTTACATTGAATACTATTATTAAGGTTAAATAATTTCTTAATAATTTCATTGGATTGTTATAAAAATGACAACCCGGAGGTCGGGCGACAACCCGTCACGTCCGGCAAAGTTGTGAGACTTGAACCCGAAATTGAAGGAAGACATGGGTCATCACTTACCAATGGCCAATGTGATGTCCTGTTTTGTTCAATGTAGTATTTTTAAATTGTCCCTCTAATTAATTATAAATTTATTATTTTTGGAACCCAATATGATTTAGATAAATAGAATATTTTTGAATTCTATTATCATTTGAAGTGAAATGTGAGTTTGTGGTAGGAATTAGTTAATGGATAAAACTGTACTTGTCAAGTATATATTTTTTATCTTATTTTATGAAGTAATTAATTCTTAAACCTTAGAAAAGTGATCTTAAAATCAAAAAATGTGTTATCCTAATATGTTATTTTTTGTTTAACTGATGAAAATTTAAATAATCATTGATCGATGGATTTAAGGCCCTCAATTGTACACTTGTTTTTGATTGATGACCTCAATCACTAACTATAAATATTTACCTTTTCCCTCCAATTATGTGTTTAAAATTGCCACCAATTTTCACCTAAATGAGATCATAATTTGGGTGTGACTTTTTCATTTCCATTTCCACCTTATTAAGAAAGAATTTTATTAACCCAATTTCTGATGTGGGTTTTGCACAAAGGTATTTTTGTTATTTTAACTTTTTATTTTCGAAGAACAATTTCAAATTGCGAGGACACAATTTATTGAAGGAGGTGAGAATGTAACACCCCAAGATTTCATTTTACATTATCTTATTAAAGTAAATCAATAGCTTGTTATACACACAACACTGAGTTCGAGCGCACCACAACTTACCAAACAAGCCGTTCAAAAAGCGGTTATGAATGGTATTAACTAAAATTTGAATCTTAAATACTCTATATAATTTTAACATCCATATCATGTGTTTTTTAGACATAATATAAGAACAAGTTCATTTTTAGATAAAATATGTATTTTTAAGAAAAAAATAAATTTTACGGCCTTTTAAGGGGGAACCTTCTATAAATACATTATGTGAGACTTTTATGTCTTAAATTTAATGAAATTAAATTCTTCTATAGAATAGAGACATTAAAATTTATTTTGGTTAATTTTTTTGTACTTTTCTAATAACTTTCATATTTTGACGAATAGTGAAAAATACTATATTTTAAATGAAAACAACTTTTTTAATCAAACTAATAAATAGTGTTAAATTATGAATTTGAATGGTTTGGAAGTATAATAAGATTATATTTTTATCATTTAATACAATTAGTTCATTATATGTAATTTCGCATTTATATTTGACATAAACACATATCAATCTTTTGATTGGTTTTACTTTTTTAAAACCTGCTTTTTGGTTTTTACAATAACAATTAATTTTAAATTAATAAATGAAACTTATATGTATTTAATTTTTTAAAATATAATTCATTTTTGAATTCAGAATATCAAAAATAGTTTAGGGTCAGTTTTTTTACTTTTTCGAAAAACGTTCAATTTTAGATAAATAGTGAAAAACACTGCATTATTATTTAAAAAGGACATTTTATTTAAATTTATTTTAAGTCAAAGTAGATATATAATACCTATATATTTTCAATGTAATTAATTTGAGTCATTTTATAATATAATTATATGTATATATTTTTATTGAGTTTTTTACCATCTTTGTCCCACCTTCTAGGAGAATTTGCAAATTTGTATAAAACATAATTTTACTACTTTTTTGAGTTGAATTTAAATAATCTAAAAGACACTGTTAATATAAATAAATAAAATTTGGTTCAATAAGATGAAAATAATTTTTGGTGAATAGTATCTTTTGACTTTTATTACCACGGTTAAAAATAAATAGGGTAATTAAGGGTAACAATGATATTATAATTACCCTAACACATATCCTAATTCTATTGTATAAGTGTAATTCATCCAAAAACAACTTTTGGAATAACATAGGAATCATTTGATCTAGTTGGATTAGATTAGGACATTTATTATTATTTTATTTAACGGAGAGTTAAAAGTGTTAAATTCAATGTTTAAAAACTAAAAAATTTTTAATATAGAGTTATAGATAAGATAAATTAGACTATCAATATTCATTAGAAAGTTAAATATATTTCCAACATCATGGTAATTTATTTATAATTTTTAGACATTAAATAAATAAATTTATTTATTATAGAATGATGAGGCAGTAATTACCTTATTAATGAAAGAATAAAATAAATGGATTTATAACTATTAAAATAAATATAATTTTAAGTTTTTAATGACATAAATGAATTTTCTAGGTGAATATGACATGACAGGGTTGATTCAATGTGTCGTGTTTGATGTAATCCTGTTGTGACGACTTTCACAAAAAAACCAAATACTAAATAGTGTCAAAATTTACATAAATGAATTTTTTAAACAAACAATTCATTCTTAAATTATATAATATTACTAAAATTATAAGGTTCAGAAAAAAGTCTTAAATAATATTATACATGTCATTAATGAACCACATGAGGATCTCTTGGACTTGTTGAGTATGTTTATTAACCATATAGTGTAAGAATACAAGAAGACATGGTAAAAGTAAAACTATTTAACTAATAGATAAATATAAAATATAATGATAATATGGTGACCTAAACTTGTCTAAAACCTATTGGTTTATAGTTTTTGACCTATACCAACCTTATCTTTGAAATAATGAAATTTGGATCCATTAGAAACAGAAAATGATTTTATAACAAAATAATATTTCATGATTTTCCTAATATTCCCCTAATCGCTCTTATAAAAGGGCACTTCCAATTTACTCAAAATAACACATCCAATGAAATTTGGTTCAGCCAACCCCTGCCCAAATATCCTTCCAACTTCCCTCACATAAAATTAGAGTACCTACTGAGATCAGAAAGCCATCTTAAGGATCCATTTTGATTATCTAAAAGGAAACACCCGAAGAATAGATAATAATTTCACCACCATCTTTCAAGTTCTTTTCTTCTTACAATTTCTATTTCATTATTGTTTCCATGACAAAAAAATACCTCCAGTACATCCTACATACTGTGGTGTGATTATAAATATGGTACAACCATATTCTCTATTTTATCCATCATTTAAATGACATTGTCACCATATGTGCGTACGTTCGACTTACCGTCTCCACAACATGGTGCAATTTTTTATTCGAACACTGAATTATTTGGATGTGAGTAATAATTAGAATAACTGATGTAAATTATAAATATAATATGTTAATGATTCTGTATATATGAAATACCAATAAATTATATATGATTTCACCATCAAAAGAATGATGTTGTCGCTCGTGCGTACGAACAACTTACCATCTCCACAACACGATGAGATGTCCTTCCCCATCGTAACCATTCAAGAATAATTTTCATTTGATGATTAAAAATAATTATTAAAGACTTGATATCATTCTGGATATGAATAAGATAAATCATATCCATAGAAAACATGATATTCATAACAAAGCATATAAAAAACAAATCAGTTATAACCTGAAATGATGATACTACTGAAATATCATCAATAAAAAATATTAGAAGATTATATATGATATCTTATTAATGTATATAGTTCTGGAATAATTTAATAACAACAATTTCACCATTATACAGGAGGATAACCTACCCTCGACCATGGAAATGTACAAGGTAATGGTTAATTTCATAATCTCTTTGTTATCATAGGTTATTTTATACATAAGTATCTACTGGTACATATTTATTAACCATGTCCATGTTTCATATATGAGTTTTCAAAGGGATTATTTTTAAGGGACTCTTTCACAAAAACATCATTTTAAATGTTTTAAATATTTATTCTTCTAAAAATTTCTCATTATTATCTTGTTTTCAAAACGGATTTAAGGATCTATTTATATGTACATGAATGTTTTAAAATATTAATTCCATTAAAAAGTTTCAAAGTGGAATGTGACACTTTGATTAAAAACTATCTTTTAAATGACATCCTTTATAATTTATTTTACTTTTAAATGATTACATGAAAAATGGATTTTTCTCCCAATGAATGTTTCTGATCATTTTCAACTATGTCAACATCATTTATGAGATATTATAATTGATCGAGGATGATTTATTATGATACAAATCATCTATATTAAATTGAAGGATTTGTGATATGTTTGACTGTGGGTGTGTTATTTTCATACCATTAATGGTTTATGGTTAATGTATTGACATTTCATATTCTAGTATTAATATGAATGTTTTTGTTATGTTTCATCCTTTTCATATGAGAAATGTATTAGAATTAGTAATTGCTGGGTGGAGATCACTATAACTCCTTTGTGTAATGGTTTGTCTCATGAGACAATTATATGTGGAATTTTCTGAGGCCTTTCCCAATTTTGATATATGTTTTTGGTCGAGGCCTTAATCACTTTTTGACGTCTTGGCTGAGGCCTTATCAAATTATTTCAGAATGTCTGACATTATACTTTCCCCTATTATGAAAATATTATTGATGGTTCACGTGATTATTCGACTAGTAGAATACCCATGACTATGTTTATATTATGGAATTATTTACTCAACTCATATTTCTTCAAAAAAAATTTCATGTTTACTAATTTTAGATGTATGTGTTTTTAATTATTAACCATTATTGATGTGTATATTATCTTCTACTATATTGATTACCCTTATTGAGTGTTTCATTTCACCTATTTCTATGTTTTTTTTTCAATATACGAATGAGTATATTATGACTGACCTAAAGGGATTGTCTAAGGGATATGAATGTGGTCGATGAAGTAAATGTTGTTTTTTCTTCATTTGATAATGTAACATTAATGTATGTAATATATTTTCCAAGACAGCTAAACTGATCCATCCTTCTGAACTTGATTCCTTGTAATCATGTCAATGTATTAAAATAATGCACCAAATCTGGGTACTGGGGCCAGGGCCTAACAGTTGGTATCAAAATAAGTTTAACAACAACCTTGTAAATAGATTTAGATATACTCTGATTAGAAAAAATTACCCTAACATAGTCTTTGATGATTATTATAGAATAACTTTCACGAATTTTGTTAATGTAGAGATTTTGTGTATTTTCCATGAAATACACCTTTGTCTAGATACGAGCAGGTTGTGGCAGCTCTGGCACATCTGTACCTTGGAGGGAAAACTCCAACATGGGTTTTCAAGCTTGATCCAGGGTATTCTGGTACAAAACAATGGGCCATACTAAACTCTTGGTTATGACACACACGTGGGATATGATTAGGATAATTCAAATTTTATTTACAGGCCATTAAGAAGGATTTAGGAGTAAAAACTTTTTCATAGAAAACATTTTATGATTATTTATTATATTAATAATCTTTTCAAATTACGTTAGATATTTTAAAAGTTTTTAATTATTCATTGTGATTCATAAACTAACATAGTGTATGTTTTTGTTCAGAAATGGAACCTAGTATAAGAAATGCAATTTCCTGCAATACGCATGATCAAATGATTAATAAGGATCCTACATTTCATGGTATTAAGCCAAATTTTATAAGGTAAATAGTCTCCCATGTATTCTTATCATATGAAGAAATAGTATCATGTGTTAATAAGGTATGTAATAAATTCATTTAGTCTTATGGAATTGAAGGGAAGTAAGAGAAGAAAAGGATGGAAGAGAGAAAGATAGATAAATGGAAGAGGAGAAAGAAGGATTTTGTCATATGTGATAAATTTGGAACGAATCACCATGATAAATGATTGAATGGAAAGTGAGTTTGTTATATTTTTGGAGAATAAGGACACCAAGTATGTGATTTAAAGGGTAAGAAAAAGGTTTCAAAATTACAATGATTCATCTACAAGGAGTAGGGACACTATATGAATCAATGTCCAAATCTTCAGCGTATACCCCAAATGCAACTATTGAATAATAATCATGTTATGATACTACCGAAGATGAAGAGTAATGATAAGATTTCTTATGTTTTTATTAAAGTATTATGTCATTTGAGTATTTTATTAATAATGTTCATGTTATAAGAATTATATAGTATATACGGATTATACTGCAGTACTATTTCATTAAGGACTTGAGATTGTGTAAAACCAAGAAAAGTGACTCAATAGGTGGTTATATTTTTTAGAAAATATATGGTTGGGAGAAATATAAACCTTAATATGGTTCTGATACTACATAAGTGATTTGGGAATAATATTAGATTGACTTGGATAAATTATATTGTATATTATTGACTACCATGAAACTGATTAATGATTTGTATATTCCATCATTGTTGGAGTTTGCAACATTTTTTTATACGAAGAGTATATGAAGTATTCAATAAGGAATAAAGGATAATGAATGTAATAAATATGGGTTTATGGTAATTCTTGGTGTTACCATGTTTTAAAAAAATAACTGATGAAGGTATTCACTTGTTACTAGGTGGAAAAATGATCTTCATTGTGTTTACCTTCCTTATAAACTTTGGAATGTGAGTTTAGACAGAATTATTTTGGAAAAGTCTAAAGGTTGGAATGTATTAATATTGATGTTGGATACTATTATTAAGGTTAAATAATTTCTTAATACTTTTTTGGATTGTTATAAAAAGGAAAACACGAAGGTAGGGCGATAACCAGTCATGTCCGGCAGGGGCCCGAGACTTGAACACAGAACCGAAGGGCAACAAGGGTGCCTCACTTACCACTAGCCTACATGATTTCCTTTGTTTTAGTAATGTAGTTTTTTAAATACTCTCACAAATGAATTATAAACTCAGTATTTTTTGAACCCTATATGATTTCGATAAATATAATATTCTTTAATTCTATTTTCTTTTGATGTGAAAGGTGAGTTTGTGGTATGAATTAGTTGAAAGGTGAAACTCTAATTGTAAATTATATATATTTTTTCTCTAATTAAATGATGACATTAATTATTAAAAATTATGGAATATATCATTAAACAAAAAATGTGTTATCCTAATATCTTATGTTTTTTTGAACAAATGATATTTTAAATCATCATTGTTCGATGGCTTTGAGGCCCTCAATTGTACACTTGTTTGTGATTGATGACCCCAATCACTCCAAATAAATATTTACGTTTTTACTATTATTATGTGTCTCTAATTTCATCCAATGTTCTCTTAATAGAGATCATAAAATGGTGGTTACTTTTTCATTTTTCTTTTCCTCTTATTAAGACTAAATTTTGTTAACCCAATTTACTATGTGGGTTTTCCACAAAGTTATTTTTCTATTTTTAACTTATTATTTTCAAAGAACAATTTCAAATTGAAAGGATTCAATCTATTCATTGAGGGGAGAATTTAACACCCCAATATTTAATAGTATTTTACCTCATTAAATTAATTAAATAGTTTGCGCTATGGGCAACACCGAGTTTGAGTGCACCACAACTTACCAAACATGCCATTCAAAAAGTGGGTATGAATATTGTTAACATAAATTTGAATCTTATATACTATAAATATTTTTAACATCAATATTTTGTGTATCGTAGAAATAATATAAGAAAAAATTCATTTTTAGATAAAAGAAGTATTTTTCAAATAATTCAATTTTAACGCATTTTAATGGGGATCCTTTTTTAAAACCAATATTTGAAACTTTTATATATTCAATTTAATGAAATTAAATTACTATTTAGATGAGGGAAATATAAATTTAGTTTGGATAAATTTTCCATACTTTTCTAATAACATTCATATTTTGACGAATAATGAAAAATAATAATTTTTTTATTGAAAACATCTGTTTAAATCAAAATATTTTATAGTATTAAATTATGAATTTGAATAGTTTGGAAGTATAATTAGATTATATTATTATCATTTAATAAAATTTAGGTAATTATAAGTAATTTAACATTTAAATTTGACATAAACACATGTCAATCTTTTGATAGTTTTTAATTTTTAAAAACACTCTTTTTGGTTTTGACAACGAGAATTAATTTGAAATTTGTAAATGCTACTTCTAAATTTTGAATTTGGTAAAATATAAATCATTTTTTAATTTTTTATATCAAAATTATCTTAGGGTTATTTTTTGGTATTTTTCCAAAAACGTTAAATTTTTTATGAATAGGGAAAAACACATTGTTATTATTTAAAACTGACTTTTTATTTAAATAATTATTTATTTTATTTATATTTATTTTATGTCAAAATAGATATATAATGTAACACCAGAGACTTTTATGTTATATAAATCATCAAAGGAATATTTTTCTACACACAACACTTGCTTGGATTGCTTTACACGAAATCGCAACCTTCCTCGATAGCTTGCGTCGTACGCAATACCGAGTTTTACTAAACAATGATATGCTAATAAAATATTATTAAAACTGGCCGTTATGAATAGTAATAACCACTTTTTTAAATTTTATAAATTTTATTTTTCAAAATGGACTTCATTTTTGGATTTGGAATATCAAAATTATCCTAGGGTGAAATTTTGGTATTTTTCTGAAAACTTTCAATTTTTGATGAATAGTGAAACCACTAAGTGGTAGTTAAAAAACTGAATTTTTCATAAAACTTAATTTTACCGCTTCTGTGAGTGGAATTTTGAAAATCCGAGAGACTCAGTTGATGTCAGTAAGTAAAATGTGGTTCAATGAGATGAAAATAATTTTTTAGTGAATAGTAACTTTTTACTTTTTTTTACCACAGTTAAAAGTAAATAGGGTAATTAAGGGTAAAAATGATATTATTATTACCATAACACATGTTATAATTCTATTGGAAAAGTTTAATTCGACCAAAAACAACCTTAGGAATAAAATATGACCATTTAGGCCCACTTGGATTAGATTAGGACATTTATTATTAATTTATTTAAAGAAGGGTTAAAATAGTTAAAATCAATGTTTAATAATTAAATCATTTTTAATATGGGGTTATACATGAGATAAATTCGACTATATATATTAATTAGAAAGATAAAAAGTTTCACTACATAATGGTATTTTATTTGTAATTTTTAGAAATTAAATAATTTAATTTATTTATGACACAAATATGATGCAGTAATTATCTTATTAATGAAATATTGACATAATTGATGTTATAAACACAAAACTAAATGTAATTTGACACTTTTTATAAATTCCACTAATTTTCTAGATTAATATGACATGTTAGTATTGATTTAATTAACTTTTTTCGAACTAATCATTCTGTTATGATTTTCACAAAAATTAATTACTAAATAGTGTCAAAATTGACATAAAATAGTTTTTAAAACAAATATTATATTAGTAATTGTTATTTTATTCCTAAAAATCTAAGGTTCTGCCAAATGACTTATATAAGGTTATATATATTAATAATAAACAACTTGGGGTTCGTTTGGCTTCTTATAGTAAGTTTATTAACCTATAGTATAAGAACACAAGAAGACACGGTAAAAGTAAAATTATTTAACTTAATGTTAAATATAAATGATAAGTTTAAAATAGGAACCTAAACTTGTCTAAATTCTATTGGATGAGAGGATTTAGACCCATCCCCACCTTAGCTTCGAAATAAATCAATTTGGAGTTATTTAAAACCGAACTTGACTTTATAATAAAATAATATTTTTAGTTTTTCCAAAGGAGCCCATCTCCTCCCTTATAAAAGGGCACCTCCTCCCCCTCTTCCTCACACCACTTTCAGCCTTCAAGCTCGGCCAACCCCTGAAAATTTATTCTCTCAACTTCCCTAGAAACATCCTAAAGGTTCTGGTCTTCTTCAAAGACCTATTTTAGTGCCCTAAAAAGGAGGTCTCAAAGAAGAACTTCAAAGAAGAGGTAATGTCCGTTACCGATTCTTTCATCTTTATTTCTTCTTCCACTTCTTCTTCATTAGTTGTTTCATTATGAAGTAATAACATCAGTATCACTCATATGATGATATGTTATTATAAGTATGAAACAACCCTATTTCACCATCTATCCATCCTACGGAAAAAGAAATCACCGCGCGCGTGTACGTATGGAATACCGTCTCCACGCCATGGTGTAATTTATTTTCCACAACCACCTTACTTGGATGGGTATAATGGTGTAAATAATGACTATATATGACTATTATAAAGTGATACTGATTATGAAATAGTATACATACACTCCAATACAATTCCACGATCATAGGAATGATATCATCACTCGTGCGTACGTACGGAATACCGTCTCCACGATGTGATGCGGCTCGTTTTACATGATCTTTATTTCATAATGATTATATAAATGAATTGAATGAATGAATATGATATATATTACACTAATACAATTCTGGAAATGAGGTATCTATAGCCTAAATAGAAAAATAATAATTTATTCGACAAAACACGAATAAGAACAAAAAGTTATAAACACTCGAATAACAAGTAGCAATGAAATATTACTACTAAGAAACTAAGAATATGACCAAATATGATATCATAAAAGTAAGTATGATTCTGGAATAAGTCAATAACATTATTTAAATCATTATACAGGAGGTTCAGACACGTACAAAGCATATCGGACCTAAGGTAAGGGAAATATCACAATCTCATTTATATCTGAGATTGTTTATACTTTGAAATTTACTGGGGTGTATTTTATCATCCACATCCATGTTTACTCAATATGTAATATTATTTCCATCTACTTACAATTGTTTAAATCCAATTTTACCCTTCAGTGAGTTTTTAGTAAAAGATATTAAAGGAATCTTTTTTCATTTTTCGTACGAGGTACTTTTTGACTTTTCTGTCAAAAGTACGAGAAGAATGTTTTTTAACTTATACAGCATGAATGGATTTTTAAAACATTATTTCCAAGAAGTTTCCTTTAAATGTTTTCAAGTTTATTTTTAATAAACTTATTTTATTTTAGAATTGTATGACATGTTAAGAAAGGAAAAGTGTTTTTGAAGTAGAAAAGATATTTTCTTCAAGAATGGAGTTCAAGTGTTTTATCAAAATTATTTTCCATCTAAGATTATAAAGGGTTTTGTTTCTATCCCTACTATTAAATTGATTTGATTATGTTGTGATGGAATTATTTTTATGAATTCCTTTATCTTATATGAATTGTTTTATGATGTCACGATGTTTAAGATTCCCATTTTTATTACATGGGTTATGCTATGATGTATGGTTTATGATTTTGTGGTACACATAAGAATGGTATCATTATGAGATGGGTGGGACCTATATATCACTCCAATGCATTGGGTAAAGATTTTATATCTCATGATATAGACATGGATGGAACGGTAGGTTATACCGGTTCAGTGAAATAGGACTGAAACGAGGAGTGAACTCGGTTCAGAAATGGACATTGTCCACTAAGATAGTCTTGGAAATGAGTCTTGACTAATAGGAAATGATTCTCTATGATTATGTGTGTATGAAACAAAGTTTCATGTTTTAAGTTATGATTATTGGGAATACATTTCACTACTATGATTTATCCCATGTTATGAAATTATGATCTCTTTTGCAGGTTAAGATTTCGAAAAGTTATGTGCTTATATATATGATGTGATTGATATTTCTTTTGTTTGCCCTTACTGAGCATTTGAGCTCACCATTTTGTATGTTTTGTTTCCCCAGGTTAGGAAGAAGGTTATTAAGTAGAATATTCCAAAAAGGGACTCTAGATACGATGAAATAAATGGGAGGCAAAGTAGATGCTTTATGAACCAGTTGTTTATGTTTCCCAGTTTCTAAAGACACTATACCTATACGGTCCTTTCTTGGTTTTGTTATATGTTGTAATAATTGTGCTTCAATTCTGAAGTAATAACAATGTATGTAAAGTATGGGTCGTCAAATTTGGTATCAGAGGAAAGGTATAGTCAACCTTTGGAAACTAGGATGTGAAAGCCTTAGTAAGAACCCTAAAGATAAGTCTAAGCATAGAACACAATCTTAGTGTTTTAGAAATGGCCATGAATAACCTAGGATAAGACCTTAAGTGTGAAATTTTATTCTTGATTATGTGGTTTTCCTATTATAATTAGTGTTTCTCACACTATTCTTCTTGGTTTTAGTCAATGGCTGGAACCCAAAGGAACCGTATTAATGCGGAATGCGACGGGCAATGCAATGATTGTCCCCCTGAGAAACCAAACGTTATGGGAGATGGAATGTAAAATCTTGTAGCCATGCTCACAAAACTTTTTCAAGCTATGAATCATGCAGGACTTACAAACGAGCAAAGGAAGGAGAAACATTCTGTTGAATCCTTCATGAGACAGCGTCCACCTTCATTTAGCGGGTCTACTGATCCATTAGTTGATGAACAATGGATTAGTACTACTGAAAAGATATTTTCAGTTCTTCAATGTTCTGAGCATGAAAAAGTCATCTTAGCAGTGTATTGTTTGGAAGGTGATGCTGAACAATGGTGGAATCTTATTAAGAATACGAGGCAAAGGGATGAACTTGAGTCCATGGAATGGGATGAGTTCAAGAACTTATTTTTCAATAAGTACTTCCCTCATATTCTCCGAACAAAGATGGAGAAAGAGTTTCTTGAACTAAAGAAAAAGGACGATGAATATGTTGGTACCTATGAAGAAAATTTTACAAGACTTGCATGGTACGCTTATGGTATTATTATCCAACCTGAGAGTAAGATCGATCGATTATTTAGTGGCTTAAAACCAAGTTTTCGAAGGGCTTTAGCCATAAGGGACTTCAATAGCTATGAGGAAATCTTTCGATGTGCTCTAAAAGTTGAGATGGAGATTGGAGTAACCCATCAATCATATGGGTTTGATAAGAAGAGGAAAATGGAATTCAAAGGAAAATCTAAAGAGCACACTGAAATAAAGATGATCTTTCCCTTATGCTCAAAGTGTGGAAGGAAACATGGAGGGAGTTGTCTTAAAGGGACAAGTAAATGATTCAAATGTGGCAAGGAAGGTCATCGGGCATTTGAATGCCGCGATGATGGGAAGAAGATGTCTAATGATGCAAACAAAGAAAGGGATACACAGAATAAACCTACTACACTTCAATGTTTCAAGTGCAAGGAGATGGGAAATTATGCCAATAAATGCCCTAATCCAAGTGTTTATGATGATGGTCGACATCAACAAACTCTTAAGGCTAAATACAAAGGAAAGTCACATGCAATTTCTATCAGCGATGTGGAGTACGATAACGATGTGGTGAAAGGTACACTTACCATCCACTCTAATGTAGCAAATGTTTTATTTGATTATGGATCCACCCACTCCTTAATTTCTGAAGAAATTTCTAAGGGTATCACCATATTACCTCAACAATTAGATGTTGAGTTAGCTGTGACAACACCTAATGGCACAACAGTCGCATCAAAAGTTTATAATTCTTCTCCGATTGAAGTTTGTGGGAAAGTGCTTCCTGAAAATCTTGTGATCCTTCCTATATTGGAATTTGATGTGATTCTTGGCATAGATTGGCTATCTCTACATGGAGCTCATATCAATTGCCAAAGATGGGAAGTCACATTTCATATTCCAGATCAATCTATGATCGTCTATCGATGCAAGGATGAACATAAACTTCTAGTGGAAATTTATTCCATTTTATGGGTATTGATTCCACTAAATGAAGGTTATTTATCTCAAATGGTTGGTGAGAAAATAATGATTAATAATATTCCCATTGTATGGGAGTTTGATGATGTCTTTCTGGAGGAATTACAGGGTCTTCCACCGAATCGTGAAGTTGAGTTTTCAATAGAACTCGTATCAAGTTCTTTGCCTATTTCAAAGAAACCTTATAGAATGGCCCCAATTGAGTTGCAAAAATTGAAGAAGAAATTCCAAGAGAATCTTGATAAGGGGTTCATATTCCCTAGTGCGTCACCTTGAAAAGAACCTGTTCTGTTTGTTAAGAAGAAAGATGGATCAATGAGACTCTGCATTGATTATCGAGAACTTAACAAGATCACTATCAAGAAAAAATATCCTCTCCTGCGCATTGATGACCTATTTGACCAACTACGCGGAGCTCAATACTTATCCAAGATTGATCTTCGTTCATGGTATCATCAATTAAGGGTCAAAAGGGAGGATATACCAAAGACAACTTTCCGTATAATGTATGGACACTATGAATTTATAGTGATGCCATTTGGTCTTACTAATGCCCCTGCTATCTTCATGGATCTAATAAATAGAGTCTTTAGAGACTATCTTGATCAGTTTGTGGTAGTCTTTATAGATGATATTCTTGTCTATTCAAAGAGAAAGGAATAACATGAAGATCACTTGAGAATTATATTGAAGACCCTGAGAAAGGAGAAACTTTATGCCAAATTTACCAAGTGTGAATTTTGGCTTCAAAAAGTTTCATTTTGGGTCACATAATCTCAAAAGAGGGGATATCTGTAGATCCAGAAAAAACAGAGGTTATCGAAAGATGGTCGAGAACAACAACAGTAACTGAGATCCGAAGTTTTCTTGGTTTGTCTGGATATTATCAACATTTTTTGAAAGATTTTTCACGATTATATAATCCACTCACCAAGTTGACTCAGAAAAGAGTTAAGTTTGTTTGGACGGAGGAATGTGAAGAGAATTTCAAGGAGTTGAAAATAAGGTTATCCAGTGCACCTATGCTCACACTACCTTGTAGTGGAGAAAGGTTTGTGATCTACAGTAATGCATCCATGAAGGGATTGGGGTGTGTTCTTATGCAAAATGATATGGTGATAGCTTATGCCTCACGACAGTTGAAAATACATGAGAAAAATTACCCAACTCAAGATTTGGAGTTAGCTGCGGTAATTATTGCATTAAAGATTTGGAGGCATTACCTTTATGGTGAAATGTGTGATATTTATACTGATCATAAAAGTTTAAATTATATTTTCACACAAAAGGAGCTGAATATGCACCAAAGAAGATGGTTGGAGCTGATTAAGGATTACGACTGCTCAATCCATTACCACCCTGGGCAAGCAAACAAGGTGGCAGATTCATTAAGTCGACAAGACCATGCTAGTTTATCCATGATGAGGATCACAAAAGATCCAATATTTATGGATTTACAAAGGATGGATCTTGGAATTATAATGAAAGTGGAAAAATTGTATCTTTCTCAAATGAATGTTCAACTATCTATACATGTGAAGATTAAAGAGGCACAAAATGAAGATGTCGAGTTACAAAAGAAGGTGAGAAATGCTCCGAAATTCAACCTTGATTGTGATGGGATAATAAAGTTCAGGAATCGGGTTTGTGTTCCTCCCATCCCCGAATTAAAGAAGGAGCTGCGGGATGAGGCTCATAGTTCTTCATTCTCTATTCATCTTAGAAGCACGAATATGTATAGGGACCTGAAAGAATACTTCTGGTGGGATGGAATGAAAGGAGATGTTTCTGAATATTTCTCTCGATGCTTGGTTTGTCAATAAGTTAAAGCTGAGAGACAGAAGTCTAAGGGGATGTTACAACCATTACCCATACCCGAATGTAAATGGAAAAACATCACTATGGACTTTTTCAGAGGACTTCCTAAAACATCCAAAGGCAATAATGCTATCTAGGTCATAGTTGATCATATTACAAAGTCTGCACACTTCATTGTTATTAGAGATGATTTATCTCTGGATCAGCTTGCCAGGATATATGTAAAGTGGTAAGATTGCATGGAGTACCACTTTCTATTATATCTGATCGGGATCTGAGATTTACCTCAAAGTTCTGGAGAAGTCTTCAGCATACTCTGGATACAGAGTTGAGTTTCAGCACTGCTTATCATCCTCAGACAGACGGTCAGTCTGAGAGAACAATTCAAACTCTAGAAGATATGTTGAGAGCTTTCTCTATGGATTTCAAAGTTGGTTGGGATCAACACTTACCTTTAGTGGAATTTTCATATAATAATAGCTTTCACTCCAGTATTCAGATGGCTCCTTATGAATCTCTCTATGGAAAGAAATGCAGGACTCCAACTTGCTGGGATGAAGTTGGGGAAAGAAAGCTATTAGGACCTGATCTCATTGATGAAATGGTAGAAAAGGTCAGATCTATTCACCAACACATAAGAGCAGCTCAGAGTCGATAGAAAAGTTATGCCGACAACCGAAGAAAAGACCTAGAGTTTGAAGTAGGTGATACAGTGTTCTTACGAATATCTCCTTGGAAGAGGGTTATGAGATTTGGAAATGTTGGTCGGAGTGGTGACTCAAGAGGGGGGGGGGGGTGAATTGTGTTCCAATTAAAATTTCTGTTTTAAAACTTTGTCTTAAAAGCCCCCTAATAAAATACTAAATTAAACTGTAGTGAATTTATATCAAAGTAAGGGTTCGGTTGGGTTCTCAAGGGATTGATTATTTCCCAGTTAATCAAAACAGAAAGGTTGATTAACTTTTGAAACCAACTTACTGATTTACAAATAATATAAACACTTGCGAATTTAATTATCAAAGTGACTTTAAAACAGTTTTTGTTTTAAAGAAATTAGCAGCGGAATAAAAACTTTGAAAGATATAGCACAGAAGATATAACCAAGAGGTTCAGTCTCAAGACGAGACTTAGTCCTCCCAAAAGCTTTTATAAAAAGATGATCCACACCCTAGATCGGGGATTACAACAGTATACAACTGTCCAGGTCCAAGACCTCTACCACTGTTATATGTGGGAACGAAACAACAGCAACCAGCTGTCCAGGTCACACGACCTCTACCACTATCCCAGTGGGAAATAAGAGACGTAAGAGAGTTGAGTGAGGATTTACAAATCCTCCAGTTAAGGCATAGGAGACAGTGTGTGTGTGTAAAATATAGCATATAACACACACTGCTCAATATGTAAAAAGATAAATCACAGAGCAAATATTTAGAGTTTAGAAATGGATCTAGTGATTGTCGTGCAGTTCTGGACTCCTTTGATTGATCAGAATTCGATCTGAGTCCTCTTCTAGTTTTTGTCTGGAAAATAGAGTATCGCCTGTTGCCTTGAATTCCCGGTTCAGAGATAGAGAAGAAGTAGTCGATGAAGTTCTTGTTTTATGTTCTCGTTCTCAGCTCTTCACTGGTTGGCATTGATGAAATAGTTCCTCGTGTAAGTTCAGTCGTCTCTTTGCATTCATGCTCCATTGTTCTTCCAGCACACCTTGTGTTCTGTATGTCTCGTGTATTCATCTATGTTCCCCTCTCTTTCTTCTCTTTTTAGTAGCACATCCTTCCTTTATTTAAAGCACGTGCTCCGGAAAAAGATGATTTATTTTTTCAGGCACGAGGTACGGTTTCCTGACATCCAATAGCACACATTAAATAAATTTTAGAGTATTAAAATATACCTAATATGTCCGTTGGTTAGATTAAACAACGATAATGAAATTAAAGCAGTGTCGGGTTCTGTCTCTGGAATGGTAGTTCTTGATATCGGTAGACTTGTGTTATAGTGGGTGTCTGTAGGTCTGAGTATCGGTAGACATTTGTAACGGTAGATTTTTCTGTCGGTAGACTTGATGTATCAATAGCGGTGGACTTGTAACAGTAGCGGTGGCTCGACCTTTACCAGTAGTGGTAACTTTCTATCGGTAGCTATGGCTCTGCCTTGTAGCGGTAGCGGTAGCTCTCTATTGGTAGATGTGGCTCTGCCTTGTAACGGTAGCGGTAGCTTTCTATCGGTAGCTGTGGCTTTGCTTTGTAACGGTAGCGGTAGCTCTCTATCGGTAGCTGTCAACTTTTCTGTAGCGGTAACTGTCGACTTCATTGTATCGGTCGCTGTGAGATTTAACAGTTTCTAGCTTGTAACAGTAGCTATTTGTTTTGACGGTAGCTACTGTCTAACGGTTTCTCTACTCTGTATCGGTAGATGGTTTGTAACGGTAGCTGAAAACTGTTTGAGCATTCATTTGGCAGAATGAGTTAAGTCATGGTAAACATATATCAGATAATTCAAAAGACTGAATATAAGCATAATGAAGGTAACAAAATATATTAAAGTATATTTGGAATGTATTAAGCATTATCAATATATAAAGAATGAATGGTTGGGATTATCAAAACACAATAAAGCAACTTAATTCCCGAGGGTTCAACAATCTCCCCCTTTTTGATAATCACAACTTATGCCAAAATAAAGTAATATCAGAGAAAAAACAAATATCAAATTATGATATCAACAGTATAGTATCAGAAAAAAATCTCAGAAATTGATATAAAAAAATAGTATCAGAAGAAAAATATGAAAATATGAATATATCCTGAAATAATGTAGTATCAGAGGAAAGCACAAGCAAGATTCTTTGGTTTTCATATTCCTCCCCCTATCAATTTAACTACAGGATTCTCCTCCAAAGTGATTTTCTCCCCCTTTTTCCCCTTAGGTGAACAACATTCTCTTTCTCTCTCTCTGGGTACAGGTTTCCAATAATTTATCCCCCTTTGTGATTAACAAAAAGGAGGGTATCAGAGAACAGAGAAGGACTAGGAAAGAAAATATACAGAGTAAAATAGACAGTGAAGAGAGGAATGAAGTATTTGATTGATAAGCAAAAGATACATGTGGGAAAATCAGAAAAGTACAAAAATACAATGAATCCCATCAAAAAAATAACTAGAAGCACTCAATCATCCTCTTGAACAAGTGTCTTTCCCTTGGGATCAACAGAGGGAGCAAAGGTAGAGTCAGCAGGATTGGGAATTCCTGAAAGAACTACTAGTGGATCAGCAACTAATACAGTACCAGATCTGTAATCTGTCTCTCTCTGAGGGATCAAAGGTGTCAAGCTCCTGATGTCTTGAACTGGATTCAGTTGAGGAGTACTCCCAAATGCAGATGGTGGAAGGGAAGGTGGTACAATAACTGGCCGAGCATCCACATGTAGGAAAGGCATCAAGAGATTCCTGAAATCCATGATGATTCTTCCACCTCTCTCCACAGCAGATACAAAATCATCTCTGTTCTCAATAAACTTATATAAAGCAGGAGTAAGCTCCCTGAGATTAATAACCTATTCTCTGAAGGCTTGGGTAACTGGAGGTAACTTCATATTCTAAATCAAAAGCTTGAAATGGTTTGTCATTTGGTGCTTGGTATAAACTTTTTCAAAATAAGCATCCACCTTATTTTTGATTTCCTCTTGAGAAGCAGTAGCTGCCCGCAGGTGATCACGAACAGAACTACTAACTTACCTAGTGGTAGAAAGAATCTAAGTATCTGATGCACCACTGAGACTGGACTTAGCCAATTATTCCTTAATAATAGAGCGGATATGGTCAAGGTTCACACTCGTGCTAGATGATGGAAGAGGTTTCATTGAGAAGGCCACTGTCTCCTTGAAAGAGTGAGTCAGACTACTAACCACCTTCTGAACAAGTTCATCCTGACTGTTCAGATGTTCTTTAACTGACTTCTTAAAGGCCTCAAAAACTTCCACAAACTGTCTGACCACTTCTTTGATATATCGAATGTCAGTGTGCACTTGGGTTTGAGAACTGTTCAAAGTAGTCAATGAAGCAATTGATTGTCTAAGAGAAACTACAGCTCCTGTCCAACTCTCAATCTGAGTGTGGCACACTTTAAGTTCATCCACAATTTCTTTCACAGGTTTGGACACACTACATCCAATGGATAACTCAAGGGATTGCTCCACGCTTTTCATCTCTTCAACCATACTTTTCTTCATATCTACCACTGATTCTCTTATTGCTTCTATCAATTTGTCTTTTAAAGTCTTAAGGTCCTCCTTGGTTGCCACATTGTCAGCCACCGTGGGTAAGGTAACTGATTCCTTTTGGGGATGGTCTTCCTCATCCGAATCGCCATAAGAAAGTCCAAGAATCATATATCCGAGATCTGATGTCCAACCTTCAATGTCATATGATACTGATACTGAGCCAAGATTTTTTCTCTCACTTGGAAAAATTTCCTTAGGTATCTCTTCCAACTCTTCTTCCTGAGGTAATTCTGAAATTTCCTCTACAATTACAGCAGATCCAGTAGCCATTTGTTCTAAGTCATTAATGACTCTCTCATCAACAGGTGCTGCTGCTATGTCTTCCTGATCAGGTACTATCCTGACTGTACTAGCTATTAGAGGACTCAAACCGAGCTCTTTTTCAACTTCCTCATCATCTGCTTCATCATCAGCCTCCTTTTCTCTATGATCAGATTCGGTTGTCTCATCCTCCTCAAAGGTGTCCTTGAAAACATATTGGCATGATTCTTCTCCTTCTTTTTTAGTATCTGAATCATTGTCCTTCAAGACAGTTTCTCTCTTTAGTAGTGCTTTTCGAGGGCTAGCTGCTCCATAAGAAATAACTTGATGCACAGGACTAGGGGGTAAGTCTGGGTCTCCTCCTTCCTCAACTGAAGTCTCTTCCTCCTCAGCTTCATCATCACTGTAGATTGGTTCTGGCTCATCTGGTCCAAGACTAGGATCTCTCACATCCTTTGGTCTAGACGGATGATCCATAAGAGTATACTTGTCATAAATTTTTCCATCATCATTTACCCATGATTTCTTCCAAGGATTCCAGATGACTTTCATGTATTTACAGATAGTTCTTGTAATACAGAAGTTATCCTTAACCACTACCAGCTCATCTTGAGGTCCAGCTATCTCCTTCACTTTCAGCATCACAGAAATTATCTTTGAGAAAAACAAGGCATTTGATTTTGACTTCGGTCTAGTCATCTCTTCCACTTGAACCATAATCAATCTACATAGATTGATTCTTACACTGTGCTTCAGCAAATTTACCAGATATATGTCTTGGAATATCAAAGTGGAAAAGTCTCCTCTTCTCAGACTAACAACATGCTGAATAAATTTAAATAGAAGTTTATCTTCTCCTTCCATCTCTGCAGAAATCACCTTTATAGGGGTCCCATTCCCTGTGAGTTCTAGCAAAGCATCTTCATATTGAAACACGTTACCGGTTGAAGGTACAGACTTGGAATAATAAGTAAAATCGCCCTCATGAGGGACTCTTAGGTTCTCAGCCCTTTCTCCTGAAGTAAACGACACTTCCTGACAATTCACATATGAAACCATTTTTCTTTCCTCTTCAGACTTTTCAATACAAACGAATTCATAGAACTGTTTCACCAGTCCTGGATAATAAGGTTTATTGTTGTTCGCGAAGCATTCTAGCCAACCTTGTTCTTCTAACACTCTAAGAACCAGCGACTTGCTTTCCATAAGTCATTCTGCACACACCTCTTTTTCAAAAACTATCTCACGCTTCGATAAGTGCGGGTTTACTGGTCTTCTCTGAGCTACACTTCCACTTACACTTCCAATGGCATCAGTACTAGCTACTTTTTGTCTCTTCGCTGCCGGTGCTTCACTTCCATCAGTCATCTGAGGTCTCTTGACGCGGGCCATTACGAATTTGAGGCTAGGGTTCTGAAGGTCGAGAGGTTTAGGTTTAGGAGAGTTCGAGCAGACAGGTTCGAGGTGATATTGAGTGAGTCTAGTTCGAGTTTTAATATCATTTAGGATTCATAAATCACATAAATCACAAATAAAATAAACAACGGTTCAATGACTCGGCTTTACAGAATAATACAGCACGCAAATGTACCGGTAAAGTCTTCTAACAGTAAGGTCTCCCTAACGGTGAGGTCTTCCTAATGGTGAGGTCTCCCTAACGGTGAGGTCTTCATAACGGTGAGGTCTTCCGAACGGTGAGGTCTTCCTAACGGTGAGGTCTTCCAAACGGTGAGGCTTTCCCTAACAGTGAGGTCTCTATAACAGTTTCAAGGGTAAGTTATCATTCCTAATTCATGTTTGATGAAACTTAATCTTTCTGAACTTAAAGTCTTAGTGAAAATATCATCTAATTGAAGTTCAGTGCCTATAAACTCAAGTGTTATATCACCTCTTTGATAATGATCTCTTAAAAAGTGGTGTCTAACACCGATATGTTTAGTTCTAGAGTGAGACACATGATTCTTAGAGATGTTGATTGCACTAGTGTTGTCACAGTTGATTGAAAAATGTTTAAAATCAAATCCATAATCCAGTAGTGTGTGTTTCATCCAAAGAATCTGTGCATAGCAACTACCAGCAGCGATGTATTCTACTTCAGCAGTAGACAATGCAACTGAGTTCTGTTTGTTACTACACCATGATACTAGGGATTTTCCAAGTAAGTGACATGTTCCAGATGTTCTCTTCCTATCTAACTTACTGTAACATCCCAGGTAAATAAAGAATAAATAATTTCCATATTTATTAATATTTACGAATTAAATTTTAATTTTAATTAAAAGGGGTTTCTACGTTCGATAGCGTACTCGGTACGCAACAATGAGTTTCTTTGAAAACTTACGTTGCACACAAGTAATAAAATAATATTATTTTAAATGTTAGTTAACAAGTAGCAGTTGTACTGGAGGGAATGGATAGAAATAACTAAAATATGATTATATATGTTTTTAAATGTTTTTACATTTACCCAATAAAAGATAAAGGCTTAAAATACGGAAAGAGTTCAATTTTAGGCATTTATACCCTAATTTTCACGAAAGGTCCACTTATCACCTTTTGAAGGAGAACTGTCATTAAATATAGTTATGATAGATCTTATAAATTCTATTTGACCAAATATAACTCTTCTTTAGAATCAGTACATCAAAATTTACTTTGTGTAAATTTTTGGTACCTTTCTGATAAAGTTCATTTTTTTAATGAATAATGTAAAATGTTGTATTTTAATTCAAAACCTCTTTTTAATCTAATTTATTTATATGATTAGATTATCTTTTGAATTGGTTTTAAAGTGAAATTAGATAATATTTTTACCATTAAATCCAATAGTTGTCGTTGGAATTAATTTCACTTTGAAATCGGACTTAAACTAGTGTCAATCTTTTGATACTTATTGTTTCATAAAAACATGCTATTTTCTCTGACAGCGGGAATTAATTATTAAATTAATTAATGTGACTTATATGTTTTTAATTTCTCAAAATAGACTTCATTTTTGAATTCGTAATATCAAATATAGCTTAGGGTGAATTTTTGGTAATTTTCTGAAAAACTTCAATTTTTGATGAATAGTGAAACCACTAAGTGGTACTTATAAAGACTGATTTTCCGTTTAAATGAAATTTTTCCATCATTGTGTATTGAATTTCAAAAATCCGACATACATGGTTTCCATTAAGAAGTAAAATGTGGCTCAATGAGGTTATAATAATTTTTTGGTGAATAGTAACTTATTAAGTTCTTAATCACGATTAGTGGTAATTAGTGTAGTTTAAGGTAAAAATAATGTTTTAATAATATGAAATGAACTTGACACATGTCCTACCCTCATTGGTTGTGTCATGGCAGACCAAGACAAGACATGGGTCAACTTGGGGACCCCATAGAGACACTTTGGTTGGGAAATGACATAAATAACTTTTTATTTAATGTAAAAGTAAAAAATGACACAAACATGATATGTTTTACAAAAACAATTTTTACATGGGGTTATAAAGATCCGATTTTTGATTATAAATAGTCATTTGAAAGATAAAAAGATTTAATAAATCATAGTATTTTTTTTATAATTTTTAGACATTAAATAAATTAAATTATTTATGACATAATAATGATGCAACGATGACATCATTATTTGACGATTTAAATAAAATGGAAAGATAATGTAAAATCTATAAACTACACATGTCCAAAACCAATTGGATGAGTGGATTTTGAACCCTTATCACCTTATCCACTAATTATATCAATGTGGGACCTTTTAAAACCGAAACACATTTTCAAATAAAGTAATATTTCTTTACTTTCCAAAAGTGCCCCTCCTCTCCTCTTATAAAAGGCCCCCACCTCTACCCCATTTCACACACTTCTCAAGCCTTTGGCTCGGCCAACCCCTGCCCAATTACTCTCTCCACATCCCTATCCTCATCCTTGAGGATTCCCCTTGGGAATAATCCTTTCAAAGGAAGCCTTTAGGCTCAAATCAAAAGGGAGTTACACTTTTAAAGGTAATTCATTCTCTCTTGTTCATTTGTTTTATTTTGCTTCTCCAACCCTCTAAACTCTTTTTATTTACTTCTTTTGTAACAAAAACAGTATATTAAATATACTAGGATGTTGTTATAATATTTATTTGAGCTACACTCTCACACAACTACATCAAATGGTTAAAGAACATACGGTTTCCGTGGATGGCGAAATTCTGCCTCCAGAAACGATGATTGTTCAATACTCATTTAACACCTTCAAGGGTGGCCATTATGATGTCAATATTTTTATATATGATATATAATATGTTTATGTTTTCTTTAAGCTTCTGTATTTTTCATTTTTGGAATACCTTTATGGTTTCCATTATGGGTAAACACGATATCTTCATTTAAGGAAGTGCGGACTACCGCCCCCTAAAAGTGATGTGATTCGTTAATGCCATATGTGGGACGTGTAAAAAATGGATTTAAAGTTATTATATATGATGTTATACTGGAATTATAATATACCTCTATTTCATTATTATTTCTTTCCATTAAAGTATGAGATAGAAATGAAAGTAGCGTTCATGCGTACGTACGGCTTACCGTCTCCAGGAACGGTGCATTTCATTTCTTATCCCCAAATGTAATGTACTATTAAAATTACATGTATATAATGTATATATATAATTAATGATATATCTAAATGATGAATATAATTCTGTAATTAAAATATACATACCTCTCATTTAGTTTTAATTCCACTAATATGACAAAGAAATGAAAGTAGCGTTCATGCGTACGTACGGCTTACCGTCTCCATGAACGGTGCATTTCATTTCTTACCTCTAAATGATTATGTAATATTATAAATACATGTATATTCTGGATATATATGATACATATTATATCCAAATTGGGAATTTCATTCTGGATATAAATAACTTTTGACCACACGAACAACATGTAATTGTAAGAAGTCAACTTTCGACTTAAGAACCAAATATTGAGAAAACAAACATTATTAACTTAAATGGTTACATAATGTTTATAACATGGCAATAAGTTATATAAAAGGAATAATGAACTTTAAAATGGTTCTTAATCAAGTATAAATTAACTCAAGTTTATTATTCAGGACGTTAAAGAATGATCGAGTCAAGTCGGACTCGAGGTAAGGGACTTCGTCTCAATCTCCTTTCATTGAGGCATATTTCGTTTTATACACAACTTTATTTTATACGGTGTATAAACCCTTTGAATTTTACTTTTATACAAAAGTAATCTTTTTCTATGAAGCGTTTTACAAAACGGCAAAAAGGAATGTTTTTTTACGTACGCGGTGACAACGACCTTTTCCGCCGCCGCGAGTATTATTTGTTCTTTGGCTTCCTCAACAAACCGTTATGTTTTTAAAATGAAATAAATACCATATACTCTTTTATGTATTTTGGTATTGAAAATGGTTTTGATAAAGGATTCTATTATGATATATTGTGATTGAAGTGTGGAAATGTTATCACTCCTTTATATTGGTTTTATGTTTTATGATTTTATATTGGTACTTGGACATTTTAACGGGTGGTTACGTTATAAACCATATGATGGGTGGTGCCGTGAATACCAGGACGGGTGGTTACGTTATAACCTCCAATGCATTGGGTATGGAAGTCGGCCGTATGGCTATTCCATTAAGTATGTATAGAAATTGGCCGTATGGCTATTCCATTAAGTGATATGTGTGGAAGTCGACCGTATGGTTACTCCACTTAAGTATGTTTATGTCCCAAGTTACCTTTATATATGTTATGTTTTCTTTATATGGGTTTTATGGTAATACTTTGGTTACAAAAAGGTATGTAATGATACTTTATTCAGTGAATAGTTTTTACTACTTCATGAAGGTGAAGGTATTACTTTGATAGAGTATACATGGTTTACTTGATTTTGAAAAAAACTAACAGTTTTCATTCTTTGTGTATCCCTTACTGAGCTTTTTATGCTCACCCCAAGTTTTTTCGAAATGTTTTTCACAGGACTTAAAGTGGAATAAGGTCAAGGATGAGATCAAGGGAATGTCATGATATATAAAACATGGAATCTAGACATCTTTCTTTTTAAAATTTTTTATTTTATGGAAACCTAGTAGAAGTGACTACTTTGTAATCTTTTGAGATGTAATAGTTATGTTCTAATTCTCTAAAACTCTAAACCTGAAAAGATCCTCAACGTGAATTATTCATTTAATTCAATATTAAGTAAGGTTTAAGGCTGGGGCCTTATAGTTGGTATCAAAGGTCAGTTTAGACAACTTTAGAAGTTAGAAAGGTGTAAAATTATAATATGATTGAAATGATATAGCATTTACGGATTACCATGTTTCTTCGCCTAAGATATTTCTGTGTTCAGAATGGTTTTCCGCAGAGGAAACAAAGCAGCTATGTTGGGACGAAATCAGGAGAAAGATAACCTACCAAATCAGCAACCTGAGATGGTCGGAATCGGAACTGAACAGTTTGTTGCAGTGATGGCACAGTTGACTCAGGCTATAAATGATGGTTGTATCCATGCACGAGATCATCCAGATCAACCACAGAGGAACATGTCAGTGGTGGAACATTTCATGAGGCAACATCCCCCATCATTCAGGGGATCATCTGACCCTGTGCAAGCTGAAGGGTGGATTAAAGCACTGGAGAAGATTTTTGATGTCATGGGGTGTTCAGAACATCAAATGGTTAGTCTTGCTGTTTACCGTTTTGAAGGTGAAGCTGATCAGTGGTGGTCGATGGTGAAAAATATAAGGGATAATGATGAGATTTAGAATCTTCACTGGGACGAATTCAAAGGTATGTTTCTTGATAAATATTTTCCTAAGGTGGTATGTCTTAGGATGGAAAAACAGTTCCTAGAATTGAGGCAAGAGGATGATTGAGTGGCTGCTTATGAAGAAAAGTTCACTCGATTGGCAAGGTATGCTCCAAACATCATACGAGATCTTGATAGTAAAATAAATCGTTTTTACTCAGGATTAAAGCCAAAATATCGAAGGGCATTAGATTCTCGTGAGTTTAAAAGTTATGAAAAACTTTTTCGATGTGCGGAGAAGGTGGAAATGGAGTTTGCCGATGATCAGGTGTTCTATGACAAACAAGAGAATAAGAGGTCTAGTTGGCAGGCAAAGGGGATGAATTCATCAAAGAAGCAAGGAGGTAAGAAAACCAAATATCCATACTGTGAGAAGTGTGGTAAAATGAATCCTGGAGAATGTTTATCCAAGTCTGGTAAGTGCTTTCGGTGTGGTAAGTCTGGTCATATTTCTCGTAACTGTAAGGAAGATGATCAAGCAGGAAATGAAAAGCCAACGGTAAGATGTTTTAAGTGTAATGAAATGGGTCATTATGCAAACGAGTGTCCAACGAAGAACTCAACTGGGGGAATGCAGCCAGACTACAAGCAGAAAGGGGTGGTGAAATCCTTTTCAACAACTTCAGCAGATGTTGGGCCATCGAATGAAGTGGTATCAGCTCCAGGGAGCTCAGTATTTTTTGAAGATTGACTTGAGGTCGGGGTACCATCAGTTGAAAGTAAAAGAAGCAGACGTTCCGAAGACTGCGTTCCATACTAGATATAGCCATTATGAATTTGTAGTTATGCCTTTTGGGTTAACCAATGCACCTTCTGTATTCATGGACCTTATGAATAAAATTTTCCATGAGTTCTTGGATAAGTTTGTGTTTGTGTTTTGAGGTTTGTGAAGTGGTTATGTGTGCCTTGTGATTCACAGTTGAAGAATGAGTTGTTATGTGAGGCTCATAGTTCCCTTTTTTCAGTTCATCCTGGCAGTACTAAGATGTACAAGGATCTGCGAGAGTATTACTGGTGGGATGGAATGAAAAGAGACATTGCTGATTTTACTGTGAAGTGTTTGACATGTCAACAGGTTAAAGCAGAGCGGCAGTTACCGAAAGGGATGCTTCAGCCTTTACTAGTGCCAGAGTGGAAATGGGAAAACATATCCATGGACTTTGTTGTGGGATTATCGAGGACATCTTGAGGTAATAATGCAATTTGGGTTATTGTTGATCGCTTGACCAAATCTGCTCATTTCCTTGCTATACGAGATACTTTCTCACTTGATCAACTTTCCTGTTTGTATCTTAAAGAAATAGTCTGGTTACATGGACTTCCTCTCTACATTGTATCGGATCGTGATCCCAGGTTTACTTCTAACTTTTGGAAAGGCCTTCAGAAGTCGTTGGGTACTGAATTAAATTTTAGTACAGCTTTTCATCCTCAATCAGATGGGCAGTCAGAACGAACAATCCAGACATTAGAGGATACACTACGAGCTTGTTCTACGGATTATCAGGGAAGTTGGGACCAACATATTTTCTTTGGTTGAATTTTCTTATAATAACAGTTTTCATTCCAGTATACAGATGGCACCATTTGAGGCATTATATGGAAAGCGGTGTCGAACTCCAGCATTTTGGAATGAAGTGGGTGAAAGGAAGCTGATGGGACCAGAATTGGTAGAAGAGATGGCAGAAAAAGTTCAGTTGATTCAGAAACACATGAGAACAGCTCAGAGCAGGAAGAAGAGTTATGCGGATGACTGGAGGAAGGATCTATCTTTCGAGGTAGGTGATCATGTTTTTCTCAAGGTTTCTCCTTGAAAAAGTGTGATGAGATTTGGTAAGAAAGGAAAGCTGAGTCCAAGGTTTATTGGACCATATGAAATTCAGGAGAGAGTTGGATTAGTTGCATACCGGGTGGCTTTACCTCCGAGTTTATCTCAGGTACACAATGTTTTTCACATTTCGATGTTGAGAAAGTATATGCCAGATCCATCTCATGTTTTGAGCCCAGAGGTAGTTCAGCTGGAAGAGAACCTATCTTATGAGGAACAACCGGTCCAGATTCTTGACCACAGGGAGCAAGTGTTACGGAATAAGGTGATTCATCAGGTAAAGGTTTTATAGAAAAACCATGTGATTGAAGAGGCAACGTGGGAATCTGAAAATGCTATGAGGGATAAATACCCCCACTTATTTTGATAAGTGAATAAAATTGCGAGGACACAATTCCCAAAAGGGGGGAAGGATGTAACATCCCAGGTAAATAAAGAATAAATAATTTCCATATTTATTAATATTTACGAATTAAATATTAATTTTAATTAAAAGGGGTTTCTACGTTCGATAGCATACTCGGTACGCAACAATGAGTTTCTTTGAAAACTTACGTTGCACACAAGTAATAAAATAATATTATTTTAAATGTTAGTTAACATGTAGCAGTTGTACTGGCGGGAATGGATAGAAATAACTAAAATATGATTATATATGTTTTTAAATGTTTTTACATTTACCCAATAAAAGATAAAGGCTTAAAATACGGAAAGAGTTCAATTTTAGGCATTTATACCCTAATTTTCACGAAAGGTCCACTTATCACCTTTTGATGGAGAACCGTCATTAAATATAGTTATGATCGATCTTATAAATTCTATTTGACCAAATATAACTCTTCATTAGAATCAGTACATCAAAATTTACTTTGTGTAAATTTTTGGTACCTTTCTGATAAAGTTCATTTTTTTAATGAATAATGTAAAATGTTGTATTTTAATTCAAAACCTCTTTTTAATCTAATTTATTTATATGATTAGATTATCTTTTGAATTGGTTTTAAAGTGAAATTAGAAAATATTTTTACCATTAAATCCAATAGTGGTCATTGGAATTAATTTCACTTTGAAACCGGACTTAAACTAGTGTCAATCTTTTGATACTTATTGTTTCATAAAAACACGCTATTTGCTCTGACAGCGGGAATTAATTATTAAATTAATTAATGTGACTTATATGTTTTTAATTTTGTAAAATATACTTCATTTTTGAATTCGTAATATCAAATATAGCTTAGGGTGAATTTTTGGTAATTTTCTGAAAAACTTCAATTTTTGATGAATAGTGAAACCACTAAGTGGTACTTATAAAGACTAATTTTCCTTTTAAATGAAATTTTTCCATCATTGTGTTTTGAATTTCAAAAATACGACATACATGGTTGTCATTAATAAGTAAAATGTGGTTCAATGAGGTTATAATATTTTTTTGTGAATAGTAACTTATTAAGTTCTTAATCACGATTAGTGGTAATTAGTGTAGTTTAAGGTAAAAATAATGTTTTAATAATATGAAATGTACTTGAAACATGTCCTAACCTCATTGGTTGTGTCATGGCCGACCAAGACAAGACATGGGTCAACTTGGGGGCCTCATAGAGACACTTTGGTTGGGAAATGACATAAATAACTTTTTTTTTAATGTAAAAGTAAAAAATGACACAAACATGATATGTTTTACAAAAACAATTTTTACATGGGGTTATAAAGATCAGATTTTTGATTATAAATAGTCATTTTAAAGATAAAAATATTTCCTACGTCATAGTATTTTTTTTTATAATTTTTAGACATTAAATAAATTAAATTATTTATGACATAATAATGATGCAGCGATGACATCATTATTTGACGATTTAAATAAAATGGAAAGATAATGTAAAATCTATAAACTACACATGTCAAAAACCAATTGGATGAGTGGATTTCGAACCCTTATCACCTTATCCACGAATTATATCAATGTGGGACCTTTTAAACCCGAAACACATTTTCAAATAAAGTAATATTTCTTTACTTTCCAAAAGTGCCCCTCCTTTCCTCTTATAAAAGGCCCCCACCTCTACCCCATTTCACACACTTCTCAAGCCTTTGGCTCGGCCAACCCCTGCCCAATTACTCTCTCCACATACCTCTCCTCATCCTAGAGGATTCCCTTTGGGCAGAATCCTTTCAAAGGAATCCTTTAGGCTCAAATCAAAAGGGAGTTACACTTTTAAAGGCAATTCATTCTATCTTGTTCATTTGTTTTATTTTGCTTCTCCAACCCTCTAAACTCTTTTTATTTACTTATTTTGTAACAACACCAGTATATTCAATATACTAGGATGTTTTTATAATATTTATTTGAGCTACACTCTCACAAAAATACATCAAATGGTTAAAGAACATACGGTTTCCGTGGATGGAGAAATTCTGCCTCCCGAAAAGATGATTGTTCAATACTCATTTAACACCTTCAAGGGTGGCCATTATGATGTCACTATTTTTATATATGATATATAATATGTTTATGTTTTCTTTAAGCTTCTGTATTTTTCATTTTGGCATACCTTTATGGTTTCCATTATGGGTAAACACGATATCTTCATTTAAGGAAGTGCGGACTATCGCCCCCTAAAAGTGATGTGATTCGTTAATGCCATATGTGGGACGTGTAAAGGATGGATTTAAAGTTATTATATATGATGTTATACTGGAATTATAATATACCTCTATATCATTATTATTTCTTTCCATTAAAGTATGAGATAGAAATGAAAGTAGCGTTCATGCGTACGTACGGCTTACCGTCTCCAGGAACGGTGCATTTCATTTCTTATCCCCAAATGTAATGTACTATTAAAATTACATGTATATAATGTATATATATAATTAATGATATATCTAAATGATGAATATAATTCTGTAATTAAAATATACATACCTCTCATTTAGTTTTAATTCCACTAATATGACAAAGAAATGAAAGTAGCGTTCATGCGTACGTACGGCTTACCGTCTCCATGAACGGTGCATTTCATTTCTTACCTATAAATGATTATGTAATATTATAAATACATGTATATGATGGATATATATGATACATATTATATCCAAATCGGGAATTTCATTCTGGATATAAAGAACTTTTGACCACACGAACAACATGTAATTGTAAGAAGTCAACTTTCGACTTAAGAACCAGATATTGAGAAAACAAACATTATTAACTTAAATGGTTACATAATGTTTATAACATGGAAATAAGTGATATAAAAGGAATAATGAACTTTAAAATGGTTCTTAATCAAGTATAAATTAACTCAAGTTTATTATTCAGAAGGTTAAAGAACGATCGAGTCAAGTCGGACCCGATGTAAGGGACTTCGTCTCAATTTCCTTTCATTGAGGCATATTTCGTTTTATACACAACTTTCTTTTATACGGTGTATAAACCCTTTGACTTTTACTTTTATACAAAAGTAATCTTTTTCTATGAAGATTTTTACAAAACGACAAAAAGGAATGTTTTTTTTACGTACGCGGTGACAACGACCTTTTCCGCTGCCGCGAGTATTATTTGTTCTTTGGCTTCCTTAACAAGCCGTTATGTTTTTAAAATGAAATAAATAACATATACTCTTTTATGTATTTTGGTATAGAAAATGGTTTTGATAAAGGATTCTATTATGATATATTGTGATTGAAGTGTGGAAATGTTATCACTCCTTTATATTGGTTTTATGTTTTATGATTTTATATTGGTACTTGGACATTTTAACGGGTGGTTACGTTATAAACCATATGACGGGTGGTGCCTTGAATACCAGGACGGGTGGTTACGTTATAACCTCCAATGCATTGGGTATGGAAGTTGGTCGTATGGCTATTCCATTAATTATGTATGGAAATTGGCCGTATGGCTATTCCATTAAGTGATATGTGTGGAAGTCGACCGTATGGTTACTCCACTTAAGTATGTTTATGTACCAAGTTACCTTTATATATGTTATGTGTTCTTTATATGGGTTTTATGGTAATACTTTGGTTAAAAAAAGGTAAGTGATGATACTTTATTCAGTGAATAGTTTTTACTACTTCATGAAGGTGAAGGTATTACTATGATAGAGTATACATGGTTTACTTGATTTTGAAAAAAACTAACAGTTTTCATTCTTTGTGTATCCCTTACTGAGCTTTTTATGCTCACCCCAAGTTTTTTCGAAATGTTTTTCACAGGACTTAAAGTGGAATAAGGTCAAGGATGGGATCAAGGGAATGTCATGCTATATAAAACATGGAATCTAGACATCTTTCTTTTTAAAAGTTTTTATTTTATGGAAACCTAGTAGAAGTGACTACTTTGTAATCTTTTGAGATGTAATAGTTATGTTCTAATTCTCTAAAACTCTAAACCTGAAAAGATCCTCAACGTGAATTATTCCTTTAATTCAATATTAAGTAAGGTTTAAGGCTGGGTCCTTATACTTACAGCCAGCAAAATAAGCATCTGAATAACTTGTTAAGTCAAATGATTGTCCTTTTGGATAAAACAAGCCTAAATTTACAGTATACTTAAGATATTTAAAAATCCTTTTAACAGCAAGCAAGTGTGATTCTTTAGGATTATCTTGAAATCTAGCACACATACATACACTGAACATAAAATCTGGTCGACTAGCAGTAAGATAAAGTAAACTCCCAATCATGCCTCTGTAATTAGTTTGATCAACTGGTTTCCCAGATTCATCAACATCCAATTTACAGGTGGTACTCATAGGTATATCACTTTCTTTAATACTATCCAAACCAAAATGTTTTAATGAATCCTTAGTATATTTACTTTGATTTAAAATAATTCCATCTTTAGTTTGAAAAATTTGAAAACCAAGAAAATACTTAATCTCTCCCATTAAGCTCATTTCAAATTCATTTTGCATAACCTTTGAAAAATCAGTACATGAATAATTTTTAGAAGATCCAAAAATAATATCATCAACATAGATTTGTACTATTAATACATCTTTTGAAATTCTTTTTATAAAAAGAGTGGGATCAGCTATTCCTTTTGTAAATCCTTTTGAAATAAGAAAGTTTGAAAGTCTTTCATACCAAGCTCTTGGATCTTGTTTTAAACCATATAAAGCTTTAGAAAGTTTAAAAACATGATTTTGAAAAATGAGGATTTGAAAAACCAGGTGGTTGTTCTACAAAAAAATTTTCAACAATAAAACCATTTAAAAAATCACTTTTCACATCCATTTGATATAACTTGAAATTCAGATGTGATGCATAGGAAAGTAAGATCCTAATAGCCTCTAATATAGCTACAGGTGAAAAGATTTCCTCATAGTCAATTCCTTCTTCTTGATTGTAACCTTGTGCAACTAGCCTAGCTTTGTTTCTAATGATGTTTCGAGATTCATCAACTTTGTTTCTAAACACCCATTTTGTGCCTATGGTGATAGTGTCCTTAGGACTTTCTACTAATTTCTAGAATTTGTTTCTTTCAAATTGATTTAGTTCTTCTTGCATACCCATTACCCAGAATTCATCATTGATAGCATCATTGATATTTTTAGGTTCTAGCTGTGACAAGAAGGCTTGATGTTCAACCCGATTTCTAAGAGAAGCTCTAGTTTGTGTTCCTCTATCTAGATTTCCTACCACAACATCTAAAGGATGGTTCTTTAGAATCCTAGTTGGTCTTGAAAAGGTAGGGCTAGAGATTTCAGGTTCATTAACAGGTTGAGGTTCAACAGAAGCAGGTTCTGGAAAATTTCCAAAACTGGATGTTTTAACTATAGGTCCACTGTCTTTAAAATTAGGGTTCAAAACAGAGAGACCATCTTCAATATTTTCAAGAGAGGTCTTAGGTTCATGTAGATCAGTTACATCAAATTTGATGTGAACAGATTCTTCCACACATTTGGTTCTCTTATTAAACACTCTATAGGGTTGACTAGAAATAGAGTAACCTAGGAAAATTCCTTCATCACTCTTGGATGCAAACTTGTTAAGATTATATTTAGTATTAAGAATAATGACTTTTCAGCCAAAAACTTTGAAGTAGTTAACCTTAGGTTTCTTATGGTTTCACAAATCATAAGGGGTCCTCTTAAGAAATGGGCTAATCAAGACTCTATTAATAACATAACAAGTTGTATTTACAGCTTCAGCCCAAAAATAAATAGGTAGGTTATACTCATTAAGCATAGTCCTAGAAATTTCATTCAGGGTTCTATTCCACCTTTCTACTACACCATTTTGCTGGGGTGTCCTAGGGGAAGAGAAATTGTGACTATAGCCATTGTGTGAGAAGTAAGATTCAAACTCATGATTTTCAAACTCACGACCATGATCAGTTCTCAGAGTTTTAATCTTAAGTCCACTATGGTTTTCTACAGACTTGAAGTATTTTACAAAGCAAGAACAAGCTTCACTTTTGTGAGCAATAAAATATACCCAAGTATATCTAGAAAAGTCATCTACAAGAACATAGACATAATGAATCCCATTTAAACTAGAAACTCTAGAAGGTCCAAATAAATCCATGTGAACCAACTCAAGAGGTTGAGAAGTTGACACTTCTTTATTTGATTTAAAAGAAACTTTATGTTGCTTTCCATTTTGACAAGGATTACAAACTTTGTCTGCTGGAAATTCAAGTTTGGGTAGGTCTCTAACTAAGTTCTTCCTAGAAAGTTTTCTAAGTGAATGCACATTGCAGTGTCCTAATCTTCTGTTCCAAATCCAAGACTCTTTATGAAAAGAATTTAAATAAGTAATATTTTGCTTAACTAAAGAATTTAAATCAACAGCATAAACATTTTCATTTCTCAAAGAAGCAAACACTAAAACATTTTTAGAATTAAAAACATTGCAAGAATCATTTTCAAATTTAACATAAAAACCATCATCACATAACTAAGAAATAATTAACAAATTGTATTTAAGTCCATCAACAAATAAAACTTTAGAAATTAAAACTGAGTCAGTGTTACCAATCTGGCGTAAGCTGATGATTTTTCCTTTTGAGTTATCACCGAAAGTGACAAAACCTCCATCAACTCTGACTATGCTTTTAAAGAATGAGAAGTCTCCTGACATATGTCTTGAACATCCTCTGTCCAAGTACCAGGTCTTTTTACAGGATCTCTTTAAGTAGGTTTCCTACAACACAGATTTAAATAGGAAATAATTTTGGTACCCAGATTTTCATGGGTCCAGACAGGTTAGCCCATAACACTTTAGGTACCCATATTTGTCTAATGGGTCTCATAAAATTTCTAGAATCACCAGATTTTGAACGAAAAAATTTATTAGATCTATAACTATGAATATAACTAGTTAAAGGATATGAAGTTCCATAGCTAGCTACATTATGTCCAGATTGAGGAATGAATCTAGTTTTGGTAATTTTCCTTTGTCCATGTTGGTATCCTACACCAGTAGTGTATCTAGGTGCTATTTGATTACCTAGAATTTGAGTAAGAGTATCTTTACCATTAGTAAATTTCTCTAAGTCTTTCTTAAGTTGCTCATTAGATAATTTTAATTCAGTATTCTCTTTAAGAAACTGAGCATTCTTTTCCATTTCAATATCAAGATCAGATTTATGTTTAACAGTTAAAGCATACTGTTTCTTTAAACCTTTGTATTTGTCTTTTAGCTCATTACAGGTTTCTTCTAACATATCACAATATTCAAACAGTTCAGATTTAGACATGTTATCACATTCAGAATAATCTCCAGAATAATATGAATTAGAAGTATGAGTTTCTGAAGTTACCTCAGAAGTGTTTGTCATAAAACACATGTTCGCCTTGTTTTTGTGTTCAGTTTAAGAAACTTCAGATTCACTAGAACTGTCCTCAGGAGCACTCCAAGTAGACTTCATGGATTTCTTATACTTGTTATCCTTGTATGAATACTTCTTCTTGTATTTCATCTTTGGACAGTCTGCTTTTATGTGTCCTTTCCTTTTGCACTCATAACAGGCAACATCATCTGATTTATCAGGCTTCTTCCAATCCTTATTCCAATGTCCTTTGTTGTCATACTTACCTTTGTAGTTTGACTTTCTGATAAACTTATTCTTCCTATAAAATTTCTTAAACCTTCTGGCAATGTGAGCCATCTCAGCATCACTGTCAGAATCACTCTTACTATCTTCACAGCTTGAACTTTCATTGATAGCTTAAAGCTTTTACTTGTCCTTATTATTTGAGGTTGTAGTTTTGAAGGCAATAGACTTCCTTCTAGGTTCATCATATTCTTCTTTGTTCACCTTGAGTTCCTCTTCATACATCATTAGTTTGCCAATTAGTTCTTTGATTGACAGTTCTCCAATGTCACATGATTCTCTAATTGAGACAGAAGTTCCCCTCCATCTTTCAGGTAGACATCTCAGAATTCTCATAATTTGTTCCTTTGATGGAACATCCTTTCCCAAATAAGTCATTGTGTTGAAAATTTCATTAAACTTGAGATACATGTCAGAAATGGGTTCATCAGGCTTCATCTTAAAATTATCATACTTAATAGTATAAGTATTCAATCTCATCTCCTTAACATTAGTTGTTCCTTCACAAGAAATAGCTAAGGTATCCCAAATTTCATATGCAGTTTTAAAAGAATATATTCTATTAAATTACTCATCTCCTAGAGCATAGTACAAATCATTCATAGCTTTACAATTATTATTGTAGGCTGTCTTATTAGCTTCATTCCAAGAAGATCTAACAGTAGTTGGTATTTTTTATTCAGATTCTATAGCAGTCCAAATATCAAAACCCATGCTCTCTAAATGAATTTTCATCTTGATTTTCCACTGAGCATAGTTGGTGCCATTTAAAAAGGGTGGTGTATTAGTAGCAACACCTTCAACTCTATTGTCCATGATAACTAAATTAAAGCAAAGATTGTAAAGAGATAAAAATTTAGAAATAACTGAAATTTTAAGAACTTTAAAATAAAACTAAAATCAAAGTTGAAAACAGAGTACTTTAGAAAATATTTTAAGAACCTCTGATACCAAATGTTGGTCGGAGTGGATACTCAAGAGGTGGGGTGAATTGAGTTCCAATTAAAACTTCTGTTTTAAAACATTGTCTTAAAATCCCCCTAATAAAATACTAAATTAAACCGTAGTGAATTTATATCTGTTGGGCAAAAATCCCTCAAGGTAACTTTGCAGCATTTTTTGGGTTGATTGTGTTTGTTGACAAAGCAGGTTTCCATGGAGAATTGTCGAGTTCCTGAGAAGTTGTTGACATTCCATGTTGACAATGAACTTTGACAAAGGAAAGGACGATCTGGAGGCGGTACAAAAGAGCAGTACAAGGTGGCGCCGTTTTCCAGTGTTTGCCAAATTTTTGGGCCTGAAAATCGCCAATGGAAAATGGAGTGATATGTTGTTGGCAAAGGTTGAGGAGAGAGAAATGAAGGAGGTGTGCGGAAAAATCAAGCGTGGCGCGCAAAACTAGAGGGTTGCGCGAAATCTTGAAGTGTGGCGCGCAAAACAGCGGGTTGCGCGAAATTGTATTTCGCGCAAAAGATGTTTCAAGGCCGAACGCTCGAAAATCGGTAAAGGCATGAGGCGCGCGAAATTTTGGAGGCGTGCGCGGAAAATTGAAGTGGCGCGCGAAATAGCAGATGAAGTATTTCGCGCAAGAGGTGTTACGAGGTCCGAAGCTCGTAAAATGTCAAAGGCATGAGGTGCGCGAAATTATGGAGCAGTGCGCGGAAAATGTTTGTGCGTGGAAGATCAAAGCGGATTACGCGCTCAAGGAGGGTTTTTCGCGCGGGGTCGATGTTGCCTATAAATATGAAGTGACCCTCCTCCATTCAGTAGAGCTCAAGACATAGAAAATACCCGAGCTCTGGTGCGCGAAATTGAAGTTAGAAAGGGTGTTGCGCGTAAACTTAAAGTTTGCGCGTAAAGTCAGCTGTTGCGCGAAAAGCTAAGGCTGCGCAGAAAGTTGGTGTTGGCGCGTAAAAGGAAGAGTGCGCGAAAAGTGGTTTTCGCGCAAAAACAGTGAATTGCGCGCAAGGCAGTTTCCAAGCTGCGCGTAATATTTGGAAGTTGCGCGAAAAAGGAATTTCGCGCAAATCATAGAAATTGCGCGCAAGGCACCGTAAGGGTTGCGCGTAAAAATTGAGGTTGCCCGGTACATCCGGTGCAAAGTGAGATTCATCTACGGGTGAAAGTTGGACTTCAACAGAGCATCTACATACAGAGAAAGATGCATTCCTTAATGCAAATGAAGAGACCTACAGGTCTATAAACTGTGAGTTAATCCCTTCCAAGAGCAGTGAGCTTAGGAAGAGGAAAAAGGTGATCCTCTCCACCGGCAGTGAGCCAGAGAGAGAGAAACAGGGAGTGACCCTTGGGAAAGCAGTGAGCTGACCCTAAACATTGTATAGGCAGTGAGCCTGGGCATAGAAGTGATCTAGCCCGAACATTGTAATCCACAGCTAGTGAAGCCTAGTGGAATTTGGTACGAACCGGCAACTTGTCGGCGTATGCTCCTTGGACGTAGCCCTTAGCGGTGAACCAAGTAAAAATCTCTGTGTCTGCCTGCTCACATTCCTGCATTGCATTCAAAGCATCATCATCAGGTAAATGAGACAAGTGATCACAGTAACCACACAAGTGCAAACAAAGTGACCCTTGTAACAAAGAGGTCAAGATCCAGTGGGGCAGAAAGAACTTTGAAAAAGAATATCCATACCCTGATTCACCCCCCCTCTCAGGGTATATAGGCCCTTATTGGCCCTAACAATTGGTATCAGAGGGAAGGTTTCTTTTATCAGATTTGTTTGCTTGGACTTGGTGTAGTCTTTCTGTGTAGTTGAAGATATTGTTTTCACTTATATCGGTCTTCCATGGGGAAAAGAAAATCTTCAAAGAAGAATCAGAAGTCAGGTGGTATCCCTCAGTGTGGAAGTGTTTTTGGAAAAAGTGTGATTCAATTAAAAGAATCAAATAGCTTACTGAAGGAATCATGTAGTGAACAGAAAAATGATTTGGATAAATCATACAACAAAAATACTTACTCATTCAAAGATGTTGACGGAATGAGTGAAGAACCTGACTTTCCAAGTGACGTTGGAACCACTGACGATGAAGAAGAAGAAATTGAAGGAAGAATTGATATGCGAGCTGAGTTGGAGGCTGCTCTGGAAGAGATAGATGTTTGGAGGGCCAAAACAAAGAAAGCTAACAAAATTGTTCGCGATGCCAAACTCTATATGCAGCAGCAGGAAGAAGAGAAATCTGAGCTGATGGAAGAAATTGAGAAACTTAATTTATCAACATCAGAGAACTCAGAATCCGTTAGTAAGTATAAGCTGAAGGTTGAAGAACAGAAAAGAGAGATCGATGGCCTGAACAAAAAGGTGGAAGTTGTCCATGGGACTAAAGAATTGGATCAGAAATCCACTGAAGAAATTAAATCTAAAGGCATACAGATCAATGCTCTGGAAACTGAGGTCAACAAGCTAAGAGGCTTAAATCAAAGGCTTATCGATATAGTTACTGACCTAACAAAGAAGAATGATTCTCAAGGTGAGGAACTACAGAAGCTGGCTAAAATGAAAGGAAAACAAAAGGCTGATGATTATGAAGAGAATCAAAAGTCAGATGAAGTACAGAATCTGAAAGCTAGAAATGATGATCTAGCAGCACAGTTGTCTGAAGAAGTTCAGAACAATCGAAGCCTTCAACAAGAGAATGAATCTGTCTCTAAATCTGTTTCTGAGGAAAAATTAAAAGTAGTGAAGAAATGTGCAATGGTGGAAAAGCTCACACAAGAACTAGAAGATGAGGTGAGTAATGGGAAGCTTCTCAAGAAAGAACTGGATGTCCAACTTGAATCAAGGGAGACGAAGATTAAAAAGTTGGAAGAGGATCTAGAATTAGTACAGAAGGATGTGGAGAAATATAATGCTAAAGGAATGCCGAAAATGAAGGATGCCTTACACTTGCTATTTGATCATCCTTCGACTAGTGATGATAAAATGAAGAATAGGTATGCTATTTCTGAAGAGAAACAACAGAATATTTTCTCAGCTCAAAGACCAGCAAGTTTCGGAAAAGCTGGTATCGGATTTGATGAATCCCCTCCCGTGCAAGATAGAAAGAGAGCTATGAACAGTTCTAGATGGGAAAGAAATCCTATAGGTGCTGGAGATAGGCCTAAAAGGACAGATACAAAAAGTAGTGATGACATGTGCTTTTTTTGTGGGATTCATGGACACACATCAAGCTTCTGTTCAGAGGCTTTGGAATACATCTCAGGGTGTGAAAATAGAGACATTACTAAATCTGAGAATAAGAAGAAGCATCATGATAAATCAGAGAGAAGAGTTTCTCAGAGGAGAACATTTATCAGGTGCTATTACTGCGGAAGGATGGGACACACCATGAGTATGTGTCAGGAAGCTCAGGAGATCGATGCCAGAAGAAGAAAACAAGTTGCATCAACATCTCAGCAGAGAAGTGATGAAATGAGGTATGCCTTTAATAGAAAATGTTTCATATGTTCTGATCATGGGCATTTGGCCAGACAGTGCAGCAAGAAGAAAGCGGGGAAAGAAAAAGACCCGAGAAAGAGATTACCAACTCCAGTGGTACATAATGAGAAATTATACACTGGGAGACAAAGTGTTAAGGTGAAAAATAGGCCTAAAGCCTCACGGGAATCACATGGAGCTGAACGAAAGGTGTATCAGTCACCTCCTCTATCGTACTCACAACCACTCTCAAGGAGAGAATGTGAACAAACGTGGAAGATTAAGGGGAGATCTACTCCAACTGTGAGTAAGAAGAATGGACGTTCAGTGGAGGGCCCACCACCAATGAAAAATAGGGTGGTGACTCAGAAATCTGATAAAAGATGGATGAACAAAGAACGTATTGAAAAATTCACATGTCGTGTTTCTCATCGAGAAGTGAAAGAAAGAGGAAAACCCCTACGATGGAAGAAGAAGAAGGGGATGATGCCAAACAGAGAGGTTCCTACTCAGAGAAATAATCAAGGAAAATGGAATTTTGGTAGAACCTCAAAGAAGGAAATGTGTACTAGTGGGTTTAAACCCCAAGTGGTAAGAAAGGCTGAGCCTACCAAATCTACATATCAGAAAAAGGCTCAGAATGTAGGCAATGAATGCCTTGTCATATGGCCAGAACAATTGAAGTTGGCTATGCAGTTGGAGGAAGCAAGAAAGGAGTGTGATGCTCTCCAAGAAAGAATCAAAGGGTTGACCCATCAGGATCAACCACAACCCTCATCTTGAGGAGTCTGAAGTAGAACCCCTCTCCCTATGTATATAAATGCTATTAACTGATGATTCTTGTGTTTCAGGTTTTAGGGAGATACAATCCAAGGGGAAGTGGCATCTAAGGATGCGAAGTGGAGAAATGATATGCTCTAGAGTTTCAATTGATTCAAATCAGATACTAGAGTTGAAGAAGAAGGAGAGCAACAGAGCACAATAGGAAGTGATTGTGTTATTAACTTTATCTCTTGTTTCCTACACCGAGTTTCAACTCCGTAGGCTTAGAGATTTTGTTAGTGGCTCAAATCTGATTGGAAGATGAGAATGAATGATGCAGGAGGAAAATACCAAGAAGCTGCGAGATCCATCAAGGAAATAATGTGATGACCCAGCTCAAGAGTTGTCTATCGAGAGAAGACATACTATGAGAGAAGCAGCAGTGATCAAGCATTTCATGCTTATTTATTTTGATCTAACATTGTGGTATCAGCTGACTGTTTTTCAAGATACCAAGAAGCTGCGAAAAATAGCTGAAAGAAATGAAGCCACTGAAAAATGAGTCAGTGAACAATTTCTTGACGAAAGTGTTGAGGAAGAAAGCAACACAGGGGGAGAAGAAGTGGCTGAGGGTGACTCAGAATAAGATACTGATGATGAGTACAAGGATGTAAAATCCTTATCTGCACAAAATACAAAGAATCGAGCTGAAATTGACAGGCAGACTATCATCAGCGATCAGTGAGATCCAGTTCAGACAAAGAGAATGAAATCACTACAGCAGACATCATTACTATCTCAGGTTGAGTCGAAATGCTTTGCTGATGCAGCTGAAGATGAAAACTGGGATCATGCCATGAATGAATAGATAGGTCAGAATTGAGAAGAATCAGACCTGGGAAATTGTTTTGAGGCCAGATGATAAAAACGTCATCAGGACAAAATGGGTCTATTTAGACAAGACAAACGAAGATGGCACAATGATTCGAAACAAAGCAAGACTGGTGTGCAAAGCATACACCCCAAGAGAATGGTACTGAAGGCTATATCAGTATTTGAAGAAGATTGGTTTCCAGCGTGGAGGAGTTGACTACAACCTCTATTTCAGCAATGACAACAATCAAAGGATGATGGTGCTAGTGTATGTCGATGACATAATTTTTGGCGGATCAGATGAAGCTCAGTGCAGACAGTTTTCCGAATTCATGAAAAATGAGTTTGAAATGTCAATGATTGGAGAGCTAACGTTTTTCCTTGGTCTACAGGTAACACAAGGAAGGAATGAAACATTCATTTATCAATCTAAATATGCCAAGGAGGTCCTGAGAAGGTTTGGAATGGAAAATTCCAAGGAGATGAAGACTCCGGTGGCTACCCGGATGAAATTATCAAAAGATGAGGATGGCAAGGCAGTTAATGTCACAGAATACAGGCAAATCATTGGAAGTCTGTTGTACTTAACCGCAACAAGGCCTGATATTGTTTTCGCCACATTCCAAGCAGCGAGATATCAGAGTAATCCCAAGGAAAGTCACATGCTCGCAGTGAAAAGAATACTTCGGTATATTAAGGGCACGGTGGACTTCAGCTTGACATACAATGACAAATCTCAGACAGAGCTATTGGGATATACTGATGCAGACTGGGCCGGTTCAGAGGATGATAGGAAACCAACGTCAGGTGGTGCTTTTTATCATAATGGATTGTGTATTTCTTGGCTTAGCAAGAAGCAAGATTGCATTTCATTAAGCACCGCAGAAGCTGAGTATATTACGGCCACTCAAGCATGCACACAGTTATTGTGGATGAAGCAGCAGCTTGAAGATATGGGAGTTGAAGTAAAGTCTCCGATCGGAATCCAGTGCGATAACTCAAGTGCTATAAATCTCTGCAAAAATCCCATCCGTCACTCTAGGACAAAGCACATTGAGATAAAGTATCATTTTATCAAGGAGAAAGTTGAGCAGGGGATCGTGAAATTGGAGTATGTGCCTACAGAACTACAGGTTGCAGACATTCTGACAAAGGCCTTACCCAAGGAAGCTTTTGAAAGGCATCGACTGGCTCTGGGAGTTCAGTCGATTCCCCGCACTTGAAATAGTGTGGATATGGGACCCCAACTACCCCCCCTCTCCCCGAGGTATGGTGTGTTTTTCCCTAATGTGCTGATATGTGTTCTCTACTAAGACTACAAAGGCGTGACCTTTGGGTTCGTTGACAAAGGGGGAGAAAAGTGCTTGAAAAGTGCTTGACAAAGGGGGAGAAAAGTGTTAGTTCAAGAGAGAAAATAGTGCGGAGATTTGATAAATCATAATTGATACGGGGAGAAGCTGACAGGTGGAGCAGCCAGAAAGGGGGAGCAATGAGAAAGGGGGAGAGATTTTTAAATCTGACGATGCTAGACGTGATCGATCAAATCATAGAAATCACGACAGCTAATGATCGTGATAAAAGCAGAACAGTGGTGTTGGAATGGTGTGAGACGGTGTCCAGCTATCAACAATCGGTATCAACTTAAGAATTCACCAATTGGTATCAGTGTGGTTCAACAACTGGTTTTATTTTAAGAATTGGTATCAGGGTGGAATCGACAATTGGGGTCTGACATGAAGTGATTCATTGATGAGCTTTTCATACTACTCTTGTTTCTCACGCCGAGCATTGCTCATGTGGGCTTAGAGTACATGTTAAGTGAATCCTTGAACGCTATCATAATCGCAAGAGGCGAATGGTGGTAGCAGCTGGAAGAAGACTCAGTGAGGTATCAAAGTGCAGAAAATATTTCTGAGCAGAGTTGTGAAGAGTTGTCAACAAACCCAAAGGGGGAGATTGTTGGGCAAAAATCCCTCAAGGTAACTTTGCAGCATTTTTTGGGTTGATTGTGTTTGTTGACAAAGCAGGTTTCCATGGAGAATTGTCGAGTTCCTGAGAAGTTGTTGACATTCCATGTTGACAATGAACTTTGACAAAGGAAAGGACGATCTGGAGGCGGTACAAAAGAGCAGTACAAGGTGGCGCCGTTTTCCAGTGTTTGCCAAATTTTTGGGCCTGAAAATCGCCAATGGAAAATGGAGTGATATGTTGTTGGCAAAGGTTGAGGAGAGAGAAATGAAGGAGGTGTGCGGAAAAATCAAGCGTGGCGCGCAAAACTAGAGGGTTGCGCGAAATCTTGAAGTGTGGCGCGCAAAACAGCGGGTTGCGCGAAATTGTATTTCGCGCAAAAGATGTTTCAAGGCCGAACGCTCGAAAATCGGTAAAGGCATGAGGCGCGCGAAATTTTGGAGGCGTGCGCGGAAAATTGAAGTGGCGCGCGAAATAGCAGATGAAGTATTTCGCGCAAGAGGTGTTACGAGGTCCGAAGCTCGTAAAATGTCAAAGGCATGAGGTGCGCGAAATTATGGAGCAGTGCGCGGAAAATGTTTGTGCGTGGAAGATCAAAGCGGATTACGCGCTCAAGGAGGGTTTTTCGCGCGGGGTCGATGTTGCCTATAAATATGAAGTGACCCTCCTCCATTCAGTAGAGCTCAAGACATAGAAAATACCCGAGCTCTGGTGCGCGAAATTGAAGTTAGAAAGGGTGTTGCGCGTAAACTTAAAGTTTGCGCGTAAAGTCAGCTGTTGCGCGAAAAGCTAAGGCTGCGCAGAAAGTTGGTGTTGGCGCGTAAAAGGAAGAGTGCGCGAAAAGTGGTTTTCGCGCAAAAACAGTGAATTGCGCGCAAGGCAGTTTCCAAGCTGCGCGTAATATTTGGAAGTTGCGCGAAAAAGGAATTTCGCGCAAATCATAGAAATTGCGCGCAAGGCACCGTAAGGGTTGCGCGTAAAAATTGAGGTTGCCCGGTACATCCGGTGCAAAGTGAGATTCATCTACGGGTGAAAGTTGGACTTCAACAGAGCATCTACATACAGAGAAAGATGCATTCCTTAATGCAAATGAAGAGACCTACAGGTCTATAAACTGTGAGTTAATCCCTTCCAAGAGCAGTGAGCTTAGGAAGAGGAAAAAGGTGATCCTCTCCACCGGCAGTGAGCCAGAGAGAGAGAAACAGGGAGTGACCCTTGGGAAAGCAGTGAGCTGACCCTAAACATTGTATAGGCAGTGAGCCTGGGCATAGAAGTGATCTAGCCCGAACATTGTAATCCACAGCTAGTGAAGCCTAGTGGAATTTGGTACGAACCGGCAACTTGTCGGCGTATGCTCCTTGGACGTAGCCCTTAGCGGTGAACCAAGTAAAAATCTCTGTGTCTGCCTGCTCACATTCCTGCATTGCATTCAAAGCATCATCATCAGGTAAATGAGACAAGTGATCACAGTAACCACACAAGTGCAAACAAAGTGACCCTTGTAACAAAGAGGTCAAGATCCAGTGGGGCAGAAAGAACTTTGAAAAAGAATATCCATACCCTGATTCACCCCCCCTCTCAGGGTATATAGGCCCTTATTGGCCCTAACAATATCAAAGTAAAGGTTCGGTTGGGTTCTCAAGGGATTGATTATTTCCGAGTTAACCAAAACAGAAAGGTTGGTTAACTTTTGAAACCAACTTACTGATTTACAACTAATATAAACACTTGTGAATTTAATTATCAAAGTGACTTTAAAACAGTTTTGGTTTTAAAGAAATTAGTAGCGGAATAAAAACTTTGAAATATATAGCACAACAGATATAACCAAGAGGTTTAGTCTCAAGATGCGACTTAGTCCTCTCAAAAGCTTTTATAAAAAGATGATCCACACCATGGATCAGGGATTACAACATTATACAACTGTCCAGGTTCAAGACCTCTACCACTGTTATCCATGGGAACAGAAACAACAGCAACCAGCTGTCCAAGTCACACTACCTCTACCACTATCCCAGTGGGAAAGAAAAGACGTAAGAGAGTTGAGTGAGGATTTACAAATCCTCTAGTTAAGGAACGGGAGACAGTGTGTGTGTAAAATACAGTATATAACACACACTGCTCAATATGTAAAAAGATAAATCATAGAGAAAATATTTAGAGTTTAGAAATGGCTCTAGTGATTGTCGTGCAGTTCTGGACTCCTTGATTGATCAGAATTCGCTCTGAGTCCTCTTCTGGTTTTTTTCTGGAAAACAGAGTATCGTCTGTTGCCTTGAATTCCAGCTTCAGATATAGAGAAGAAGTAGTCGATGAAGTTCTTGTTTTATGTTCTCATTCTCAACTCTTCACTGATTAGCATTGATGAAAGAGTTTCTCGTGTAAGTTCAGTCGTCTATTTTCATTCACGCTCTGTTATTCTTCCAGCACACCTTCTGTTCTGTATGTCTTGTGTATTCGTCTATGTGCCCCTCTCTTTATTCTCTTTTCAGTAGCAAATCCTTCCTTTATTTAAATCACGTGCTCCGGCAAAAGATGATTTATTTTTTTAGGCACGAGGTACGGTTTCCTGACATCCAATAGCACACATTAAATAAATGTAAGTGTATTAAAATATACCTAATATAACCGTTGGTTAGATTAAACAAAGATAATTAAATTAAAGCAGTGTCAGGTTCTGTCTCTGGAATGGTAGTTCTTGATATCGGTAGACTTGTGTTACAGTGGGTGTCTGTAGGTCTAAGTATCGGTAGACATTTGTAACGGTAGACTTGTCTGTCGGCAGACTTGATGTATCGGTAGCGGTGGACTTGTAACAGTAGCGGTGGCTCTGCCTTTACCAGTAGCGGTAACTTTCTATCGGTAGATGTGGCTCTGCCTTGTAGCGGTAACGGTAGCTCTCTATCAGTAGCTGTGGCTCTGCCTTGTAACGACAGCGGTAGCTTTCTATCGGTAGCTATGGTCTGCCTTGTAACGGTAGTGGTAGCTCTCTATCGGTAGCTGTTAACTTTGCTGTAGCGGTAACTGTCGACTTCACTGTATCGGTCGCTATGAGCTGTAACGGTTTCTAGCTTGTAACGGTAGCTATTTGTTCTGACGGTAGCTACTGTCTAACGGTTGCTCTACTCTGTATCGGTAGCTAGTTTGTAACGGTAGCTGAAAACTGTTTTAGCATTCACTTGGCAGAATGAGTTAAGTCATAGTAAACATAGATCGGATAATTCAAAAGACTTAATTTAAGCATAATGAAGGTAAAAACATATATTAAAGTATATTTGGAATGTATTAAGAATAATCAAGATATAATGAAAGAATGGTTGGGATTATCAAAACACAATAAAGAAACTTAATTCTAGGGGGTTCAACAGGAAAGAATGGGAAGTTGAGCCTTAGATATATCGGACCTTTTGAAATACTGGATCGTGTTTGGAAGGTAGCTTACCGATTGGCACTTCCACTGAATCTCTATCAAGTTCACGATGTGTTCCATGTATCTCTCCTGAGAAAGTACATACCTGATCCTTCACATGTACTCAGCTCATAAGTTATACCGCTGGAGCAAGATCTTTCTTATGAAGAATAACTGATAGATATTCTGGATCGTAGCGAAAAATTCCTACGAAAAAAGACCACTCGATTGGTGAATGTTTTATGGAGGAACCACCAATTAGAAGAAGATACATGGGAGCTTGAGGATATGATGAGGGAGAGGTATCCTCATCTGTTTGTTACAAAGTGACGAATTTCGAGGGCAAAATTCATTTTAAGGGGGGTAGAATGTAACACCCGAGACTTTTATGTTATATAAATCATCAAAGGAATATTTTTCTACACACAACACTTGCTTGACTTGCTTTACACGAAATCGAAACTTTCCTCGATAGCGTGTGTCATACGCAATACCGAGTTTCACTAAACAATGATATGCTAATAAAATATTATTAAAACTAGCCGTTATGAATAGTAATAACCAATTTTTGAAATTTTATAAATTTTATTTTTCAAAATGGACTTTATTTTTGGATTCGGAATATCGAAATTATCCTAGGGTGAAATTTTGGTATTTTTCTGAAAACTTTCAATTTTTGATGAATAGTGAAACCACTAAGTGGTAGTTAAAAAACTGAACTTTTCATAAAACTTAATTTTACCGCTTCTATGAGTGGAATTTAAAAATCCTAGAGACATGGTTGATGTTAGTAAGTAAAATGTGGTTCAATGAGATGAAAATAATTTTTTGGTGAATAGTAACTTTTTACTTTTTTTTACCACGGTTAAAAGTAAATAGTGTAATTAAGGGTAAAAATGATATTATTATTACCCTAAAACATGTCCTAATTCTATTGGAAAAGTGTAATTAGACCAAAAACAACCTTATGAATAAAATATGACCATTTAGGCCCACTTGGATTAGATTAGGACATTTATTATTAATTTATTTAAAGAAGGGTTAAAATAGTTAATATCAAAGTTTAATAAGTAAATAATTTTTAATATGGGGTTATACATAAGATAAATTAGACTATAAATATTCATTATAAATATAAAAATATTTCCTACATAGTGGTATTTTATTTGTCATTTTTAGACATTAAATAATTTAATTTATTTATGACACAAAGATGATGCAGTAATTATCTTATTAATGAAATATTGACATAATTGATGTTATAAACACCAAAATAAATGTAATTTGACAATTTTTATGAATTAAACTAATTTTATAGATTAATATGACATGTTAGTATTGATTTAATTAACTTTTTTCGAACTAATTATTCTGTTATGATTTTCACAAAAATTAATTACTAAATAGTGTCAAAATTGACATAAAATAGTTTTTAAAACAAATATTATATTAGTAATTGTTATTTTATTCCTAAAAATCTAAGGTTAGGAAAAATGACTTAGATAAGGTTATATATTTTAATAATAAACTACTTGGGGTTCGTTTGGCTACTTATAGTATGTTTATTAACCATATAGTATAAGAACACAAGAAGACACAGTAAAATTATAATTATTTAACTTAATGTTAAATCTAAATGATAAGGTTAAAAAAGGAACCTAAACTTGTCTAAATTTTATTTTATGAGAGTATTTCGACCCATACCCACCTTAGCTTCGAAATAAATCTATTTGGAGCTATTTAAAACCGAAATTGACTTTATAATAAAATAATATTTTTAGTTTTTCCAAAGGAGCCCCTCTCCTCCCTTATAAAAGGGGACCTCCTCCCCCTCTTCCTCACACCACTTTGAGCCTTCATGCTCGGCCAAACCCTGCCAATTTCTTCTCTCAACTTCCCTAGAAACATCCTAGAGGTTATGGTCTTCTTCAAAGACCTATTTTAGTTCCCTTAAAGGAGGTCACAAAGAAGCACTTCAAAGAAGAGGTAATGTCCGTTACTGATTCTTTCATCTTTATTTCTTCTTCCACTTATTATTCTTTAGTTGTTTCATTATAAAGTAATAACATCAGTATCAATAATATACTGATATGTTATTATAAGTATGAAACAACCCTATTTCACCATCTATCCATCCTACAGAAAAAGAAATCACCGCGCGTGCGTACGTACAGAATATCGTCCCCACGCCGTGGTGTAATCTATTTTCCACCACCACCTTACTTGGATGGGTATAATGGTGTAAATAATGACTATATATTACTATTATAAAGTGATACTGATTCTTAAATAGTATACATACACTACAATACAATTCCACAATCATAGGAACGATATAATCACTCGTGCGTACGTACGGAATACCGTCTCCACGATGTGATGTGACTCGTTCTACATGATATTCATTTCATAATGATTATATAAATGAATTGAATTAATTAATATGATATATATTACACTAATACCATTCTGGAAATTAGGTATCTATAACCTAAATATAAGAATAAGAATTTATTCGACAAAACACGCATAAGAATAAAAAGTTATAAACACCCGAATAACAAGTAGCAATGAAATATTATTACTAAGAAGCTAAGAATATGACCAAATATGATATCATAAAAATAAGTATGATTCTGGAATAAGTAAATAACATTATTTAAATCATTATACAGGAGTTTCGGACATGTACAAAGCATATCGAACCTAAGGTAAGGGAAATATCACAATCTCATTTTTATCCGAGATTGTTTATACTTTGAAATTTACTGGGGTGTACTTTATCATCCACATCCATGTTTACTCAATATGTAATATTATTTCCATCTACCTACAATTGTTTAAATCCAATTTTACCCTTCGGTGAGTTTTTAGTAAAAGATATTAATGGAATATTTTTTCGTTTTTCATACAAGGTACTTTTTGACTTTTCCGTCAAAAGTACGAGAAGAATGTTTTTTTAACTTATACGGCATGAATGGATTTTTAAAACATTATTTCCAAGAAGCTTACTTTACATGTTTTAAAGTTTATTTTTAATCAACTTCTTTTATTTTATAATTTTATGACACCTTAAGAAAGGAAAAGTGTTTTTTAAGTAGAAAGGATATTTTCCTCAAGAATGGAGTTCAAGTGTTTTATCAAAATTATTTTCCATCTAAGATAATAAAGGGTTCTGTTTCTATCCCTATTATTACATTGATTTGATTATGTTTTTATGGAATTATTTTTATGAATTCCTTTATCTTATATGAATTGTTTTATGATGTCACGATGTTTAAGATTCCCATTTTTATTCCATGGGTTATGCTATGATGTATGGTTTATGATTTTGTTGCACACATAAGAATGGTATAATTATGAGATGGGTGGGACCTATATCTCCCTCCAATGCATTGGGTAAAGATTTTATATCTCATGAGATAGACATGGATGGAACGGTAGTTTATACCAGTTCAGTGAAACAGGACTGAAACGTGGAGTGAACTCGGTTCAGAAATGGACTTTGTCCACTAAGATAGTCTTGGCAATGAGTCTTGACTAATAAGAAATGATTATCTATGATTTTGTGTGTATTACACAATGTTTCATGTTTTATGTTATGATTATTGGGATTACATTTCACTACTATGGTTTATCCCATGTTATGAAATTATGATCTCTTTTGCAGGTTAAGATTTCCAAAAGTTATGTGCTTATGTATATGATGTGATTGATATTTCTTTTGCTTACCCTTACTGAGCATTTGAGCTGACCCTTTTGTATGTTTTATTTCCCCAGGTCAGGAATAAGGTTATTAAGTAGAATATGCCAAAAATAGACTCTAGATATGATGAAATAAATGGGAGGCAAAGTAGATGCTTCATGAACCAGTTGTTTATGTTTCCCAGTTTCTAAAGACACTATACCTATACGGTCCTTTCTTGGTTGTGTTATATGTTGTAATAAGTGTGATTCAATTCTGAAGTAATAAAAATTTATGAAAAGTATGTGTCGTTATATATAATACCTATATAAGTTTAATGAAATTCGTTGATGTCATTTTATAACTAAAGTAAATGTATGACTTCTTATTGAACCTTTTTCCATCTTTTACCCACCTTCTAGGAGCATTTGCAAATTTGCATAAAAAATAATTTTACCGCTTCTGTGAGTTGAATTTCAAAATTCCAAGAGACATGATTAATATTAGTATGTTACATGTGGTTCAATAAGGTGAAAATAATTTTTGGTGAATAGTAACTTTTGACTTTTATTTACCAAGGTTAAAAGTAAATAGGGTAATTAAATGTAAAAATGATATTATAATTACCCTAACACATTTCCCAATTCTATTGGATAATTTTAATTCGATCAAAAACAACCTTAGGTATAAAATATGATCCTTTTGGTCAACTTGGATTAGATTATGAAAATTATTATTATTTTATTTAAAGGATAGTTAAAAGTTTTAAATTCAATGTTTAATAATTAACCATTTTTCATATAGGATTATACGAAAGATAAATTCGACTATAAATAATCATAAGAAAGTTAAAAATATTTCTTACATCATGGTATTTTATTTATAATATTTAGACATTATATAATTAAATTTATTTATGACACAATGATGAAGTAGTATTTACCTTATTAAGGAATGAATCAAATAAATGGTATTATACATATTAAAATAAATATAATTTCAATGTTTTTATGACATCCACAATTTTTATAAGTGAATATGACATGTTATGGTTAATTCAATGTATCATTTTCTAAGTGAGATAGTTGTGATTACTTTAAAAGAATACAATATATGTCAAAATTGATATAAATTAGTTTTTAAAACAAATATTATATTTTTAAATTATATAATATTCCTAATAATGTAAGGTTCAAAAAAGGGCTTAAATAATATTATACATGTCATTTATGAACCAGTTTAGGTTCTCATGGATGTTTTGAGTATGTTTACTAACTATATAGTTTAAGAATAAAAGAAGACACGGTAAAAGTTAAACTATTTAACTAATAGATAAATCTAAAAGATAATGTTAATATAGTGACCTAAACTTTTCAAAAACCTATTATATTAAATGTTTTCAACCCATACCCACATTATCTTCTAAATAAATCAATTTGATCCATATGAAATCGAAAATTATTTTACAATAAAATAATATTTCATGCTTTTGTTATGGTGCCGCTCACCCCTCTTATAAAAGGGCACTTCCCCTTCTCTCAAAATCACATCTCCAAAGCCATTTGAATCATCAAAACTTGACCAAATAACCTCCCATATTACCTCAAATCAACCTAGAGTCCTTACTTTGATTAGATAACCAACCTATGGAGCCCTTTTGATCAATTCAAAAGTAAACACATGAAAAAGAGGTAATAATTTCACCAGACTCTTTGAAGTCGTTTTCATCTTCCACTTCCTCTTTATTTTTTGTTTACATACAAAAATAATTGCACCAATAACTCCTATATACTTTGATTTATTATAAATATGGTACCGCCATATTCTTTACTCTATCCATCCTATAATTGACAAAGACACCATACGTGCATACGTACGACTTACTATCTCCACGTTGTGGTGTAGTTTGTTATTAAAACAATTCATTATTTGGATGTGTATAAGTATTAGTATAACTGATGTAAATAATAAATATAATATGTTAATGATTCCGTATATATGATATAATATCCATTTATTTATGATTTCACCATCAAATGAATGATGTTGTCACTTGTGCATACGTACGACTTACCGTCTCCACGACGCGATGAGATGTCATTCACCATTGTAACCATTCAAGACTAATTACGATTGGATGATTAATAATAATATTTAATGACTTGATATCATTTTGGATATGAATAAGATACATCCTATCTATAACAAACAGGACTTGCGTAACAAAGAAAATAAAGGAAAACAAATCAGTTGACATCCGAAACAATGATAATACTGAAATATCATTAACCAAACCATATTAGAAGATCATAAATGATATAATATTAATAAAAATGGTTATTTAATAATTTAATAACAATTATTTCACTATTATACAGTAAGTTAACTGACACATTTCCATGGAAATGTACAAGGTATGGTTTAATTTCACAATCTCTTTATTATTCGGGGTTGTTTTTACGTAAGTATCTACTGGGACATATTTAGTATCCATGTCCATGTTTCATAAAATATATTTCAAAGGGATTATTTTTAAGGGAATCATAAACTATAACAATATTTTAAATGTTTTAAATATTTATTCTTCTAAGCATTTCTCATTAATTTTTGTGTTTTCAAAATGGTTTTAAGGATATATTTATATGGACATGAATGTTTTAAAATTCTAATTCCTTTCAAAATATTCAAAGAGTTATAAGAATGTTTGATTCAAAAATATCTTTTAAATGGATTCCTTTATAAATTATTCAGCTTTTAAATGATTTCAGGGAAAAAGGATATTTATCTAAATGTTTTTTACTGATCATTTTCAACTATGTCAATATCCATTACATAATATTATTCTTGATAGAGGTGGATTTATTATGATATAAATCTTCAAAATTGTATTGAAGGTTTTGTGATATGTTTGACTGTGGATGTGATAGTTTTATACCATTTATGATTTATAGTTAATGTATTTACATTTCATACGCTAGTTTTAATACGAATGTTTACGTTATCTTAAAACCTTTTCATATGAGGAATGTATTGGACTTAGTAAGTGACTGGTGGAGCCGGCTATAGCTCATCGGTGCGTCGATAGGTATCATGAGACAATTAGACGTGGAATTGGCTAAGGCCTTTCAAAATTCTGATATATGGTTTTGGCCAAGGCTTTAATTATTTTTAGACATCCTGTTCGAGTCCTTGAAAAAATGTTTTAGAATGTCCTGCATTGTACATTACCTCATTATGAAAATATTATTGATGGTTCATGTGGTTATTCGACTAGTAGAATACCCATGACTATGTTTTTATTAAGACATTATTTACTCAGCTCATATTCTTGTAAAAAAGTTTTCATGTTTATTATTTGTAAAGGAATGTATATTAAATTATTCACCATGCTTAATGTTTATGTTATATTCTGCTTTATTTATGACCCTTACTGAGCATTTGAACTCACCCCTTTCAACGTTTCATTTTTCCTAGGATGTGAAGAAGTATATTATGATTGACTTGCATGGATTGTCTATGGGATATTAATGCGGTCAATGGAGAAAATGTTGTTTTTTTTCATTTTATAATGTAACTTTCAATTATGTAATATATTTTCCAAAACTACTAAACGGATCGGTCCTTCGGGGCATGATTCCTTGTAATCATTCCAATGTATTAAAATAATACGCCGACTCTGGGTAACTGGGTTCAGGGCATTACAACATGCATCCAAATAAATTTCTGTTTAACTTCATTTTATATCTAGTATGGATGTTAAAAAAATATTTATTGTTTATTCAATATATTTATATCATTACTATATCATTATGTCTTTACAAACATGACATCAATGTTTTTCACTCACCTAAAAAATTTATCCATTGAAAAATGATTTATAGTGATATCGAATTCTTATGATTCATATAATTCATTTTTAATATTTAGTAATAGTGATCCATAAGAAACAATTTTATTACCCATTTACACTATTTCCACCCACGTTATATGTTAGACATTAAATTCCCTTTTCCAAAAATCAAAAAATATTTAAAACCCTTTACATTTTATATAGAATAATTTACATATGATAAAAAGTTCTTAATGTTAGAAATAATTAATGAATGTAATTTAAAATAATAATTTTTATAATAATAATAACCCATTATATCCATCTCCCATATGTGTTTCAAATCCTCAATTAATGGTGACTGGTAAACTATAATAAAATATCAAGGCTGTTTTCGCCCAAAAATCATTAAACTCAACAAGATATATTTTTTATTCATAAAATTTTCATGATATAAGTTAATAAAACAATCCATACACTATTTTTATACAAATTCATTTATATGGATTTATTTCATTAGTTTAATACCCATGTTTGAGATTTGAAACTTTTATTTAATATGTAGGAAATTGTAGATCAATTTTACTCCATTAAGATAATCAGCTATATGACCAAATTTAAGATTAGATATTCACAAATTTTCATGTCATATAATCTTTTTGATCATTTTTATTATAATATATAAATTTTAGATGAGTAATTAGAAGAAGATACCAAATTATGATTGGGGAAGTCTTAGTAATAGATAAAAACCTATTATTTTTCTATCAACTTATATTGTACTGCCAAAAATATTAGACACTATGAAAGACCCTCATATTCCTTCCTATATAATACACCATAATTCAAGTATTAATGTATCTTATTATACCAAAAACCCATATTGTATAATATATTCTTCACATTATAAATTGAATTGGAAAAATTGTTCTCTTCATGAATCATGTCGTTCACATTAGTAGAAACTCTATAAAACTCTTGTCACTACATCCATGTTTTCCCATCATGTTAATTAACAGTAACACCTTTAAAAACTATAAATTTTTATAATCTATATAAATTTTTCTAGCATCAGCACATAATTTTTATATAATTGGTGTTTTAACAATTTACACATCTTCAATTTCAAGATTCATTTATTCAGTTTGATCTACATTATCTTCATGAAAATCGGAAACATAATTACATCGCAAATTTTTTGTAATTTCACCATTCCATATAAAAGGTCTATAATTCAAAATATAACAAAAAATAATTTAATTTTATTTGATTTATTTACTTTATAATTTTTTATATTATTACATTACACAAATTGATAGAAACAAATGTCATTACTTGTAAAACATTAGTTTGAAAAATTCCAAAAGACATAAACCCCTTCCAAATAATCATCACATATTCATCATGAAATATTTAAACTAATACTAATTATCACCTGTGAAAAATTAAAAAATTTATTATAATTTAATTATTTTTGAAATTTAATTTAAAAAATTAAATAAATAATACAAAAAACATTAGTTATATTAATATAGAAAATCCTCTCTAAATAATTATATATCCATTATATAATAGGATAGGTAAAAACATTATAGATATATAACATGAAGAGTAAATGATAATAAATTTAATGTCACTAAATCATTTGAAGGATAATAAATTTTGTTTTTCAATATTATAACAACGTGAGAAAATTAAGATTCAATTTAGCACTTGAATTAGGATATTTGATCAACTATTAAAAGAATATATATTTTTCTACATGTCCATTTGAAGGGAATTATCTATGCAATAATTAAACCATTATACAAACTATTACTTAATTAATGGATTCAATAATTGATTATTCATATTGGGATAATTTTATTTTTGAATGTTATATAATCATTATATATTATGATTACCCATACAACTATATCTCAATCTAGTGATATAATAGCACATGTAATATAAAAAATTGAAGTGACAATTCATAGAATAATCTCCAAATATTCGTCATTTAATGTGAATGAGAACAAATGAAATTATATATAAGAAAATGAAAAAATATTTAGTATATTGAAAATATATGTGAATTATCTATCCATAAATGATCCATATCATTAATATTTTTTAATATAACCTTTTACCCCAAATGATATTGTAATATATATAGGTAAAAATAATAAGTTAAATGTAATAGCTTAAGGATTTTCCATATAAATAAATATTAATATATATGAATACCCCAAAAAAATAATCATCATGTTTCCATGTAAAATGGTTTTAATAGAGAGTGTGTTTACTATAAAAACATACAATATTTCTAAACCTAAAGGTTTCACTATCCTTTAATACATAATTTAATCATCACTAGTCAATTTAATTCCACAATATATAAACACTCAAATGAAATGATGCAAACTATTGATCTAGAAATAAAATGAATAAAAAACATAATAAAATTGATATTATATTCCAAAACTATATATATTAATCTTAACTCTATATGAATAAATAATAACATACCTTAATTTAAATGTATCTTCTAATATGATCAATAATCCATCCCAAATTTTTATATCTATTTTATTTAAAAAATTGTTTAGTCAATGAATTGATAATTTATAATGAATCATCCCAAGAAGGTGAATAAGAGAATACATATAAATCACAATGAGATAAAAATGATTTATCTAAAAATTAACAAACTATGAGTAAAAACCATGAAATTCATATAGTTTATACTTCCATAAATAGGTAAGGAAAAAATTTATTAATATAAAAACATATACCATTCAATAAAATGTAAATAGTAAAAATCAGTGAGTTTAAAAAAAAAATCTTCATAAAAACTAGATGGAAAATTAAATGTTGTAAAAGATAGAAATCCAAGAGATGTAATAAAAATGGTAACTTCCAGTGTTGGTTGATGTCCACAATGAAAAAGATGGTGGGTGATTCGGGTTAGGGAGATTAGTGGCTAGAGGTTCAATGAATACATATAGTATAGAAATATCTAAAATAAAGAAACATATGATTTCATAGAGGAGAGATATTAGGATGTAAAATCGTATTGGAGATGAGGGGGATGAATAACTCCAATGATTAAAAAAAAACAGAAAATTTGAATAAGAGAACATGTTGTGTAATGGTTTCAAGAGGGAGTGATTAGGCTTCATGAGAAATCAAGAAACAATGGAAAAAATTTCATGATATTTAACATTAAATTTTAATAAAGGATTTCTATTTCATTTATATCACAACTAACATAAAAAAATAAGTTTCTGACATTAGTTAAAATATAAATAATACTCAAAACATTAATTTTTTACATTCGTAATGATATAAATCATATAAAAACCAAAGAGACATAAATTTTTATATTGATTACAATAATAAACATAAAATTTTTTTTTTATCATTTGAAATTAATAACCTATGATATAACTGCATTATGTTAAATACTATTTTTACTAGTGATTGTAGAAAATTTGAAATATAAAACCCATCAAGTTTTTTAAATGTTTTCATTCTTGAAGGGTGATTTTAATATAAATGTTTACAATGAGAAAACTATATTTTTTATTCTTGATTAAGATTTTAGTAATGTATGGAAATTTTAAAGTTCTAATTTTTTTAAAAAATAAATGATATTTTTACTTCATCCTAGATAAGTATTTGAAAAGAATAAAATCCAGAAAAGGGAATGTGAAATAAAAATCTATATATAAGGAAAAACAACACACCATTACTCATTTTGATTTTATATGTTACTCATGAAATATTTTCTACTTATGAATAAGCATTATATAAAGACTTTTCCATTCAAATTAAGAATAATTTTTTGATGTTGAGGTGAATTTATTTTTTTTCCTAAAAATTTATAATGATTCAGGTTTCGTTGTAACCTCTTAAGAAATTTATGTGAAGGATTTTTTGATAAAATTTTTTATAAAAAAATGAAGAGTAATATTTACACCAAATTTAGTGGGGGAAATTTTAGTAATGATAATTAAGATATGTTGTCAATGAGAAACAATACAGAAAATATTAGAATAATATTTTCTCTTCATTTATCAGGTAAATATATTTTATTTTTTGCACACTCTATGATTGATTTAAATAAGTTACAATAGAATCAGACAAGATATATGTAAATTGGATTCATAGTTATATCAATATTACATATAATTATTTCAAATTATATGAGAAGATATTTGAGATGAAATTAGAAGGATTTACATATGATGGTTGGGAGGAACAAGTAATTGAACTTAATTCCACATCTAGAGAATAATTATTCATTGAAAGAGATGTGTGGTATGTCATAGTAAGAATAAATCCTCTATTAATTTTAGCACCATTGAGGCTGAGTATGAAAACCCTTTTCTTAATGACACATTAATTAAAAATTTATTATATAATAATACACATCATACAAAATAGTAGATAAATAAGTACAGTTTATTTGGGTAAATAAGCACATTACATAACAAAATAAATCATGTGATATATCATCATTGTTTAAAACATAAATAACTTGCTCAAAATATTAAATTATTCTTAAAATTGAACAGGATAACCTTTGTACATACATAAGGAAGGGGTGAGAAATATAGCCCAGTAAGGGAATAAAAAATGCATAACATGAAGAATTTATTACATGTTTGACAATAGTAATTTAAATGGGACATAAAAAATGGTGATAATCAAAAAAATTAACCATAACGAATGAAACAACATTGTAACATAATGGAAATATAGGAAATGTGGAAACAACTTTAAACAATACATCATAAAAATATGTCAATGATAACCACCAAGCCATCAAAATTTTTTTAAATAAATTTTTTTTTTTTTCAACACATAATATATTTAATGATGGCTTATGGATATAAAACATTATCTAGTGCATTGAAGTACTATATAATTTTTGCTACATCTATCGATTTAGTATCATGTACATGAATAAGTGTTACAAATAGATCATTCAACACAGGATCATATTTCACCCAATTAATTCCATAATAATTGAATTGAAAATAAATATATGTAATTACCTAATCAAAATAGTATAAGTATGTCTAGTTTACTACAATTCATTTGAAATAGGAATGGAAGTTAGAATACAAATTTTTGGAAATAATGAATCACAATGATATTTTTCCTCAGTAATAAAGGTACATAATATCTCATAAAATGTTATAATGAGAGTTAAATGGATCTCTAATAATTTAAAAATTAAATGTAAAATAAGATGTATTTTGAAAAATCAATCACATCCTTAGGAATTTAAAATGAAAGTCATGAAATGAAGAAGATTCTTGAATAATGTGGAGCAAAAAAGGATCTGTTACATAGAGAGGGTGATTCAAAAGTCATGGGAGTTGCTTCATGAGATCTTGGAAAACCATGGGAGTAATAAAGAGAGGGGTGATGTGATATTTATCTGAGCCAATGTTTTTGAGTGAAGAGTTGTGGGAGCTTGGGTGGGTTTATATAGGAAAAAGAGAGGGGAGTTCATTATTACATCCCAAACATAGGTTTTGGACTCTATATAATAAAATAGTCAATACTGAAAACAATTCCATTGTTCTTCATTGGTTTCATCCAAATAAATGTTCCTGAAATTATTTTATTAATCCATGGTACAAATTCATTATAATATTACCATTAGTGATGTGGAATTGACTTGTGTTTATAGGTAATTGATTTAAAACCCTTAATATATAATATAGGTTTTGGGGGATTCACAATGGCTTTACAAAATTAATAAAATAACCTAAAAAATAAATTATAATAATATTTAAAATTTTATTTTTTTCTTCGATACCCTTTATATTATTTGTTACATCATTTTAGGTCATTATTATTCCATCATATACACTATATCTATACTATATTTAATTTGTTACCTACAATTTTGACTGTCTATAAAAATTACACGAAAATCATAATTGGATAATTTTTACATGCTGATTAAAAATTTAATATTTAATTTTTCAAATTAATAATATATATATTTTAATTTTATATTTTAGAAAAAAATATAATTATGGTGAAAATTAGGGTTTTTTGACCGTAATAATTTTTGAACCCTTAAAAAAATTATAGATGACTTTATAAAAATTATATTATCAACTATACATAAAAAATATTATTTTATAATAATTAAATTTTATTAAAATATCTTTTATTTTTAGAATAAATCAATTCAATAAATTGAATGTTCTAATTGTATGTTCATTTTACACGGAAATATAACTTTTGTTATATTATATCAAAATCAAAATCAGTTGTAAAGTTAAAAAATTAACTAGTAAATATAAAACATTTTTATATAAAAAGACACAATCTAAATATGCATATTAATTTAGAATTGATACATATACAATTATTAATCAATAAAACCAACTTAGGGTAAGGTTTGTAATGTTGAGAATTTCATGGGGTGTTTTGGTCTACTAGGTTTGGGTTCTAATAATAACAAGATTGAACTTATCCTATAACATGTTTCAATAATTATGTAGTTATTAGATATTAGTTTAGTGTGGGTAAATGTAAAATTGTGGTGTCTATATATCCCTTGAAATTATTGATAAATGGTCTTCATAGGGTATGATCCTACTAGTTGAAGCAATTTCATCTTTTTTCTATAGCAGTTAAATTTATCATCACAGTATATTTATACTAATCAAATGATTACTATTCAATGACTATATTTTAAATGGAGGGGATTCTTAATTATTTTCTAAATTTTATAGTATAAAATATAACCTTATAAATTCATGTGGTTTCTATGACCATGATATTTAATTTAACTCAATCATAAAGGGAATTTTATTTATCAATGTTTGGGTCGTTGCAATCTACCCTTAAGAAATATAAGCCTTGAAATTTCCTTTTTAGACAATAAAATAGACAATTTAAATTTTTTTCATAACTTCCTATGGTCCCACATTGATTATTCAATATTTTAGTTTCTTCATATCTTATTGGCAGGGGAATTGTCTTATTACAAAAAACATTGTCATTAGGATCTAAAATATGAATAGGATTCTCCTCATATGAAAGATCATTATCCAATATTACCACCTCTAGATTCATAATGTGTATGGGGTCTGGTATGTACATCATCATGATTGATACATGGAACTCGTTATGTACATAAGATAGGTTAGGTGGGTGTGATAGTTTCTAGGAAACCACTCCTATATGATTAAGGATATTAAAGGGACCAATGTATCTTATACTAATATTTTTCTTAATCCATTATCTCATGAAAATATACCAGAGAGTTATCTAGAGGAATATTATATCTCCATATTCAAACATAGGGTGTCTGTAATTATTATTAGATATCTAATTAGTCAACTCTGACAAGACCGGATGTTCTACTAAATGGTCTTGACATTTTCCACCATTTCCTCAACAATGTCATGAACAAGCAGTTTTTCTTCACTAAATTCATCCCAATATATGGTGGTCTATATCTCTTACCATGAAGGTATTTATTGTAATTCATTTGGATTCTTGTGTGAAAACTATTTTTTATGAGAACTAAACCTGTGGAATATATTTATCCCATCCTCCATTGAAATCCATTGAGAATTATGGAAACATGCCCTTAAATTTCTGGATAATTTTCTTAGATATGACATTAGTTTGAGGGTGATAACCCCTAATGAAGTTCAACTTAGTATTTAGAGCATGTTGAATACACGTGGAGGTAGATATTGGATATCAATAAAATAAAATTAATAGTGGTATTCCATACAGCCTCAGTACATCCAAAATATATTTCCATGAATGTTGATGGAGTGATAAGTCAGATTTAATTGCAATTATGTACAATGTATTTATAAAAAAATACACAAAAACCCATATTGCATTATTTCCTGTTGATGTCTTTGGAAGACCAATGACAATGTCTATGATTATTTTCTAATATTTACATTATGTTATGGGGTTGTTTTTGCATCATCCCCTTTTATTTTTACGTTAAAACCATAAATTTAAATCATGAAAGTCACATTAAGGTATATTATGTGATCACCATCTTTATATTGTCCCAACAGTACTGCTCATGGTGAACTTGATTCATATTTTTTCTCCCTTAACGGATGGAGATATTGGAGCTAAGTGAATCATAGAACATCACTTTCTTTATCCAAGGGATTTAGGGTTTAATACCCATGATCTAAATATTAAAATTCCTTCTTAAATAATTTTTAACTCTGTGGATTTACATTTAATAATTGATTCTACCTTCATCATAATTTAAATATTGTTTGTTTAATTATCCTTTATCTTCTCTCAGAGGGATGATTGAGAAATCATTTCTGAATAGATTGATGATGTTTCATCTTTTATGATTCTCTTATCTACCATTTTTATATCAAATAATATCAAATACTTCTCAATTCTCATCAATTATAAAATTGATGTATCCCATCTACATATAGACCTTTCCACATTATTTATATTTCTAGGATGGTAGTGGGTTGAGTAGTCAAAGTCTTTAATCATCTTTACCCATAATTTTTGTTACATATCCATCTATTTCTATGTGAATATATACTTGATGCTATTATGATTTATATATATTTTATACATTCCCCAATGTTATAATTCGGTGGGTTTTTCAATTCGAATATTACTACAACTATCTCCAGATCATGCGTTGAGTAGTTATTCTAAATATCATTCAATTTCCTTGAGGAATAAGCTAAAATTTTTTCATTATGCATTAATAAAAATCTGAATATATTTTTCAATGAATCATTCTATACCATAAAAGGTCACCACTTGTGGGAATAATATGTATAGGCACCGTGATAAGCCTCTTTTTTCAAATCCTTGACGATATGTTCACATTCATTACTCTCATTTGAGTAATTTTTGTTAGATTGTTTTAAAATTAAGAGAAATATCATAAAAAATTATTGATAACACCTAGAAAATACATAGAGACTATGAATGTCTATCATTTAAGTTAGCATTGGACATCCTCCAATTGCATCTATCATTGAAGGGTCCACAAATACCACATTTCTTTGGATAATGTTCCCCACGATGGAGACTTCCTTCAACTAGAACTCATATTTTCTATAAATTTCATAAATCTTATCCCTTAATATGTCTTTATTATAATGATCATATTCTCCTGATGATCCATAATAATTTTAGACAATATTTAAATATCATCTATAAATATTAAATTTTTTTAATGTAATCTATAAACACTCTATTTTTCATGTCCGAGAACATTTCAATATAATTTTTGATTCATAATGGAATTACTATGAACTCGTCCTTCTCATACCTTATATGAAAATCATTCTTGGGGATATAAACCTCCATCATTGTTAATTGATAATACAATGATCAAAGATCTATATTAGTGAAGTATTGGGTTCCACATAGATTTTCTAACAAGTAATAAATCGTTAGAAGATGATAGTTGTTCATTAATTTGATCATGGTGAGCTTCAGATAATGAAATAAAAGGATCTTACCTATCTTTCATCTTAATAAATAGGCATGGTGCACCCCCACAATGAAGCACTTCATCACAATAATACTTTATCAAGATTCTTGTGCATTTTTTTTCAACAACTCCTCATGTTCCACAATATCCATTCTATACATAGTATTTGATATTGTAAAAGTACCAGGTATAAGACAAATAGAAAATCCATCTTATAATTTATAGGGAAGACTATGAAATTCATTAGGAAACACATTAGATTATTCCAACACAATGGGAATGTCTTTAAGAAGGATAGTTTTTTGAATCGATAATTTGAACTAGATATTCATTCCTGTAAGGAAATAATATCTATTCTTGATATGTTGGTTCAAAATAAGATTCATCCATATCATTTCAATTGTATAGAATCATATGACAATTTTTTGTATAGAGAGTTATTTCCTTCTTGTGGAAATTTATCTTTTCACTATATAATAAGGCCAAAACTTACCTAAAATTTTATAAAATTTTACAAAATATAATATCACAAGATTTTATGGGACGTTCATACACAAAATTTGGATAGGTGAGGATTCATATAATTAGGATGAAATAATTTTCAATTTTGACATTTTCACAAACATCCCTTCTTCCATACACTGTTGTGGTGTTTGAATAGTTCCACTATAGATTTTTATATGAAGGAATGCATATAAATAATGGGTTTTAATGAGGGTTTGAATTAAAAGAATAAATTATTCTAGGAGTTTCAAACCAAGTGTTTAGCAAGGCTCAATATCATAAACCGATATCTGATCGAGTCTAGCTCAATGAGATGTTTCCATGTGTTACCCCTATGTTCATATCTTTGTGATCCACATAAACATGTTTTTTGTAGAGAGGGATTCATTTTCATTGAAAAAAATTACATTATACTTTACTAAAACATAGATATGTTTTCTTATGTGTTAAATTTTCAAAAATTATTTATCAAAATTTTTCTAATCATAATCTCAAAAAATAACAAAATATTCCTTTGATTCCAAATATGGAAAACCATGTATTTATTAAACATTATGTCATGATTTATTACATAATAATTCACATAATACATCCAAAAAGGTTGAGAATCATAGTTTCTTTTGATCATTAGGTAAATTACATAGGTAAATAAAAGATGTAACACATCAACATTGTTGAAAAATTATTTAACATGCTTATAATATTCCATATTCATTAAAACTGTAAGAGATAACATGGGTACACAAATAAGAATGGGGTGAGATATAATGTATAATAAAGAAAGAAATAAATAAAAACATTAATAATATATTACATGTTAGAGAATATAATTTCAAATGGGATGTAAAAGGGGTGAGAATAATAAATATTTATAATGACTCTTGGTGTAACATGGTAATATAAACGCATCACGTGAAATGTGGAAACAACATTAAACATGAAATTATAAACATAGGTCAAGGCAGAGCCACTAACATCATTACACGGGGAGAAAAGTATAATGATGGTTTATATTGACACCTTAATTCCTTTTATGACATCTCATTAGCATAAAACATTACCCAATGCATTAGAGCACTTTATAATTCAGGGTGTGCCCATTACATTCATATCATGTATAAGAATAAGTGTTCGACATAGATAATTAAACATAAGATCATATTTTATGGAATTTAATACCATGATAAATTAATTTGGAATTCATAGAAGGAATTACAAATTAAATTAAGTACATTTACATCAAGGTTAGTACAATTAAGTGGAAATAATGATGATATTAATAATATAATGTTTTAAAATAGAAAAGCCTCATAGAAATTCTGGTAACAAAATGATCATACATAATGAATCATAAAATGGTTTAATGAGTGTGAAAAATGTATATAATTATTTTTTAATCAACTTTATAATATCCTTTTTAGGCAAAAATATCCCAAAATTTGGAATTGGAAATAAAATACATAAAATAAAGAAGATTATTGAATAAAAAGGAGATGTTAGGATCTCATACCTAGAGATGGTGATTTCAAAAGCATGGGTGAAAATAAAAAAGTTTTTATGAGAACATTGGGATTAATATAGAGAGGTTTATATAGAGTGAGAATGTGATACACTATTTTTTAGTTAATAAAAAGGGTATATTTGGTGGGGTTACTTAGGAAAATATAGAAGAGTTAATTATCATTTCCCAAACATTAGTTTTGGACTCTATAAAATAAAGTAATAAAAAACCATACTATTAATTTTGACCATTGTTTAATCCCAAGAGGACTATTTTTCATTATTTTATAATTCTATTGTCGGGAGTAAAACAAATACCCATAGTATTGAAGAAGGGAGTCTTTTTGATAAATAATTAATTTGAAATCCATAAAATATAATATATGTTTTGGAGTATTAATTATGTATATATTAAATTAATAAAATAACATAAAATTCATTTTGTTTCAAATGGGAAACATATATTTGGTCTTTGGTACCCTTTATGGCATTTATTAAATCATTTTTTTCATTATGATGTAATAATACACACCTTATATTTATACAATGTTTCATTTTTTACCTGAAAATTAAGAAGTCTCAAAAAATTATGGACATGTCAACACTAGATAATTTTGACGTGATGATTCCAAAAATATAATTTATTTTATTAGAAATATAATTCTAATTTTTCTAACTTTTACTTCTATATTAATAATCAATAGTTATTGATAAATTCGTGGTTTTTTTGACAATAGTAATTTGAGAACCATTATAAAAATTATATTAGACTTCATAAAAATTATATTACGAAGTACGCATAATAAATATTTTTTTATAATAATAATATTTTACTAAAATTTGATTTATATAAAAAATTAATGAATTCCTCAAAATAATGTCTTAATTGAAACTGAATATTACCAAAAAATATATCATTCGTGTTTTATCGTATCAAAATTAATATCATTTGTAATGGAAAACATTAGAACTAAATATCACCATTATTATATTTAAAATAATATTTATATATTCATATTATTATGGTCTTGACACATAAAACATTATTACACAAGCAAACTCCCTAAAGGTAAGGTGTATAATGGTTTTATTTTCATGGAGTGGTTCGATGTAGATGGTTTGGATCACAATCATAATGAATTTTAATTCCACCCATAAATAGTTTCACTCATGATTTAATTGTAATATCTATTTTTGGGTTTGGTCCTGGGAATATCCTAGTTATCCTCTACAATGCTGAATCTCTTATAAATTTGTTTCAAATCGCACAATCTCGCCAGTTGAGGCCATTGAATCTTTTTTCCTATGTCAATTTGATTTATCATAGCCCTATATTTATAATAATAATACTATAAATTTTGAACGACTATATTATCAATGGTTATGATGGATAATGATATTTTTCAACCATTAGAATATAATAATACCATATAAAATCACGTTTTTTATATAACCATAATTTTCTTTCTAAAATAATTTCCATGTGAATATAATTTAAATTTTTAGTATGTTAAACTAAATATATTTTTAAATCAAATTAATCTAAATTCATAACAGGGGTAATGAATCAAATTGACGAGATAAATGTTATTTCCTAGAATGAACTAGTCATTTACTTTGAATACCAATGTGTGATAAATTTATATAATAATTTAGTGTTAAATTTTGGATCAAAATTTAGAGACACCAAATATAATTCTATAAAGAATATGAATATGTTTAAAGTCATATTAAATTTGTTTTTTGTTCTTTATAAGGAGCATGTTTCTTACATTATCACAAATCCCCTACAAACTATGAATTTTAAGATGTTGAAATAGAATACGAATGTGAAACTCCTTCACCAAAAAACCTTTATATATGTTTTTTGCCTTTATACCATTTAAAAAAGTGTTTTATTTAATATGAATTATGATATGAGCTTCAGGAAATAAAATTAGATTAAATAAGAATGTTTTTAATATATTTTTTTAGATGAGAACATGATATTACATAATATTATTTCCAAGTCTTATTTAGACAATTATTTATCAAATTGTTTTATATAAATATCTTATTGAAGGTAATTAGTGATTTAATTGTTATTTTCAATTTTTTATATACTAAGCTATCTCACATAGTCCCTAAAAGGGTTAATTCATAACACATTTCTTTGGTAATTATGGTGAAAACCCATTTTAAAAATACATTTTCATTTCTACTAATAATTCTAAGTCCAAGAAATGGGGATTTTTAAAATCTTTTTTTATATATTTAAGTGGTTGAGTAATATGAATCAATAATCATTGAAGTTTTTATAAATACAGAGTTATCAAAACTAATGTAAAGATAAAATGGATGTGATATGTTATGTTTTAATTTGAAACGTTTAAAAAATTACTTACTGGTTGAATCACAATAATACTCAAGTGAATCATTCTTATTGATATAATTTTATTATGATTTTGCGGTTTAGAAGAAAACATAAGAAGTTTGGAAATCAGAAAATTGAGTTTTAGTGAAAATTTGATATTGGTGGTGAAATAAAGACATGGATATTGATGGTCATCTGAGCGAACCCCATAAATTTAATTTAGAAAAATTATGTTTTTCCAAGGAATTAATTAATAATGTATAAAATTCATTGATATATTCTAAGAATACATCAAATTAAATGATTTTTGTGTGGATGTAAATTCATATAATATATTAATGGATCATATTTCATAGTTTTAGGAACTATTATAGTTATAATAAATATTAATAAATCCAATTCCCAAAAAAATAATGATTTCCTTTATCATTAGAATGATTTTTATCCTGTGTTAATGTGAATAGTTTTATGTTTTAGGGGTTCTCTATCATTCCATTGATAGTCTATTACACTATGGTTTAATACCACATGGTTGGGTACTCTGGAATTTATCTCTATATTGGGTGGAGAAAAATGTTATAACCAAAGTAATGTTAATAGCCAATAAATTTATTATCTTATTCATATAAAATAATTAAATTTTTAAATATTAATATTCATTACAAGAATATTAATTACTTTTTAAATTAGACATAATAAAACATTTATTCTCCTTAAATGAGTTTTCATGTATTATAATAATTTATTTTAAAAAATATTTTATAATTTTATAATTTTTTTAAAAGAATTCTTTATTCTAGCATAATATATAATGTTAGTTAGGGTTATTTTTTTATATTTTTGATTATAAATATTTTTTACCAAATAGTAAACAAATTGGTCTTTTATAAAACATGGTCTCTTTTATGAAATCACCCAGACATACATATTATATAAAAATTTGTTAAGAATAAGTATTACATCATGTATGATAGTATAATAAATATATCAAAAAAAATAAGAATATATAAATTATATTTTATTTCATGAAAAATATGAAAATTATTTCTTGTATTTATGTAGTTCTTGTAAAGCACTAGAAAAATAAAATTTCAGGCTCTAAAGAAACTATTTTCAAAGTAAGATTCATTTAAGAATATTTTTTAATATTTATAAAATATTATTGATTATTTTTATTGATAGATATGAATTTTGGAGTTATATAATATGTTTTTTATCCAAATACTTGTGCAATTCATGTGGAATGTTAGAAAAGTAAAAAAAAAATTATTTAAAATAATTACATGATATATATGTGAGTGAATATATATATATATATATTGATTAATGTAAAATTTTACATTATAAAACATTTAATTTTTATTATGATATTTATTCATTTTAAATTTATATTTATTATATAATTACTTTAAATTCTTATATAATACTGATACAGTGCTTGTGGAAGTAGTAGAAAAGTAATGAAAATGATTTGAAAAACACATAAGTAATTTTTTGGGAAATTTATTGTTCAAAATGAATTTTATAAAAAAATTATAACATATTGTAGGATTGAAATAGTATATGTAGATGCTCAATTAATTGGTGGGGGTTAATTTAATGTTTAAAAAAAATTCATTTTTAACCTTAAAGAAAATGATGTTTAACCAGTTTAACAAAGGTAAATTCAAAAACACTAAAATAGTTCTATAAGAAAATGTTTCTAGGTTCCAGAAATATTGTTTCTGAAAAAGAATATTAATGAATGTTTACAATTAAGATATTATACATTAAATCATATAGAATCTTACTAATAAAATTATGAAAAATTACAAGAAAGTATAAGAAAATTATAATTTCTTCTTTTATCAAAATGCAGTGGAAGTAAACTTGAAACAAACAATGTAAAAAATATAAATTGTTTTAACCCAAAGGGTAGGGTATCCACAAACCTTGGATATAGTTTCCTTGATTTATACATTAAAAAAATTAGTCATAGCCAAATATGGGTAAGCCTTTGGTTGGAATATCAGAATCTATCTTGATATCCCGGCAAACCCTCGATCTTTAATGTAGTCGGCACCTCTGACTTCCTATCTCCAGAAGACCTTGATTGTACATAGAAACAATTAGAGTCGCATGAATTATGATGAACATGTTGTTCAGAAAACACAAGGAATGAGGGTAAATCTCTCTAGAAATCTCATCAATACATGTAATCTCTATATTTATCAACAGATATTGACCTCATTAAAATGAGCTCTTATTTATAGGAACAACTTCAACGGTCAACTCCCTCCTTCATCAGTCATATTTTACATGGAATTACAGAGAGACATTTACACAAGTGACATAATATATGGTTAGTTAAAAATAGATTGTACAACATCATTTCATAGTTTGTGTAAGTAAAATGAAATTACTTAACCAAATATATTTTTCATAGTCTAAGGGAAAATAGAATTGTCAATCTAACCAAAGGAAAATTTTGAGTCTATAAGGCATGGATATTTAGATTCATTATACAAAAAATTTCAAAATATGAATTCGAAATATTCCAGAGTCGGAATTCTAAGGACTTCAGAGTCTGGATTATATGGAATTCAGAGTCTCAATTTTGAGGATTTCAGAGTCATAATTCAATGGAAATTGCAGTCCTAATTTTAAGGAAATCAGAGTGCATGTTCTATGGAATTTAGTGTCTGAATTCTATGGAATTCAGAGAATGAATTCTGAGGAATTTAGAGTCTGAATTTTGTAAAATTTAGAGTCTGAATATTGAGGAATTAAGAATCTGAATTTCAGAGAATTCATTAACTAAATTACAGAGATTTCGTAATTGGGATTTTAGAGAATTCAGAGTCTTAAAACAGAACATTCTATATTCAAGGAATTATAAGATTTTTAGGTTTTAGATATAAATCTGAATTTTAGACATAGAAATAAAAAGGGTTTGACTAAGAGAAATTGAAAAATGAAAAATGAAAAAAATAGTAAGGATAAATTCTTCCTTAGAGAAGGGAAATTTTACTTATAGAAATAATTCTTATAGAAAAATATTTTTCCGTAAGGTAAAATGATTTTGATATTTAAAACATTGAGGAAAGAAATATTCATAAGGAAACCTTAACGACTCAACAATATCTCCCTTTTTTGAAAGACCAAATATCCTTTCGAAAAATATTATAAAGACTTTGAATTTTGATTTATGAACTAAAAATAAAAACTTATCTCCCTTTACTTATGAATCATGTGGAATACAACTAACCCTCTCTTATATTTTGATATCTATAAAGATCGTATTCTTGACTTCCCTTAATATGAATTTTCTTTTTCTTATATAAGGAAACATTCTATGAGTAAACTAATCCTCTGATAGACTCCCATTTTCAAAGGTAATTCTATTATTTACTTTGTATTCATTTTTATTATTCCTTTCTCCCCATTTTCAATTTTGAAAAAGGAATAATGAAAATGGAAAACAAACATGTTACCTGAAATATTATAATAATATTCAACAAAAAAATGATGCACGATAAGAATTGTCATTAGGATTTGAAATATTGATACAATATAAGTACAACAAAAAATAGGATTTGTGAAGGAAAATAATCATCCATATTTATCCTTTATCATGATCTTATTCACAATGGTCTTTAGTTTTTTAATCTCTTTATGATCTTCTTCAAAATTCTTGAGAAACTCTTCATGATCCTCATTTTTATTCTCTACTTATTTGATATTTTCATCTTGAGACTTTAATATTTATGATTGGGGAATCAATAGAACAATGTTCTAACTTTAATTCTCTTCGTAATCCATTATGAGATATATTTCCATATTCAAATTCAATGAAGATGAATTGAGCTACCCATTTAGATATTTTACTTCTTTCTTCCATCTTGCTTCTTATAATCCTGAGTAGCTTTTATATTTAAATCATGTTCCACAACATGATCCAATCCAAATCTCGGATCTCCTTTATTCTTATTTTTCTTCTATTATCTCCACTTAGAAACGAATTCATCAAGGTAGTATTTTTTATTCTTTTACATTGGAGGGGCCGATTGAGTTTCCTAGGAGTGTTTATTTTGAATTATGGTTCCTTCTTCATTCTCTTCATCCCACCCTTCTTTGGATGTCCCAGCTACCTCTGGTTTCTTAGATAATTCTTCCATTTCACTTTCTAATAATTCATAGATTTCACATGATTTTCTATTAAAGACTACCTCCATCCTCCTCAGGGTATCATCTCTCAGAAACAAATCCTTGAAATTTCATGGATTAGAACTACATGGGATTTTGAACTAGTGTTAGAAAAGGACAATTATATACTACAAAAAATTTATCTTCCTTATGTTTATCAAAAAGTCCATAATATAGATATCACTTATCTTCAAGGTGTCCTTATCATAGAATCTCGAAATGAGAAATCCATTAACCCATAATGCTAAGATCCTGAAATTTGTAGAGAGATGATTACTTTTAGATTTCATCACTATTTATAAACCAAGTCACTCTATATCCTTATTCCTGTCAAAACTACCTATCTCCTATGGTAATTAAGGAGTATAGAAAACACCTTCACCCTGATAAGGAATTCCAACGATGTTTACAGCTATACTAAAGGAAAGAGAATAGGATTTTCCCATAACACAAGAAAGAAAACATCTCTCTCCCTTATTGTTTAAAAAAAATTACAATATCATCAAAATCTACAAGCAACTCCGGATAGTCGAGATCATGTTCTTTTGGTTTGGATATTTACAAGCTTTCCCATCTATTCAACTTGTTATTTTTCATAGTGAGAGAATCGTAATTTGTAAGGAATTTCAGATCTACTTAGATTTCATTATAGATCATCCATTATGAAAATTATTAATTGATGACATTTTATTCTAAGGAGATGCTTCCAAAGATATTACATGTTAAGAAAACTATAAATGTGGAACAAGACTTATGTAGATTGGTAGATCTTAGGCATAAAAGTTCATGAAAATATAAGTGGGAAAAAGAATAAGAGGACTTTATATAGGAATTGAAGTTAATATTCATATTCCTAGATTTATCCAATAGTTGAAACAAGAAATATATAATCTAACAGTCGAGGTGAAAGATGAAGAAGGATCTGGTAGGATATGATATTTTGAGGTTCTTAAGGTAAAAATTTGGATTTAAGGAAAGTGAATATGAAAATATTTTCTTAAAAAAGGTAAAAAAATCATCAAGGAAAATATTCAATTAAGAAAATTTATATAAGGAAATATACCTTCCAGATTTCATGGAAACTATCAATAAAGAAAAATATTCTTCTTGAGAAATTTTAGATTCAAGAAAAATTTATTAAGGGAGGAAACAAATTATGATTTGGGATTTTTCATTAAGAAAGGACAAATTTTGGATTCTGAAAAATGTAGATTGAAACAAATTTCGTTTTTTTAATGAAAATATTTATTAGGAATATTTTGATTAAGGAATGAAAAATTTTTTTAATCAAGAAAATGTACTCCCCCAATGAAAATGAGTTTCTTAATATAAGGATATAAGTTTCATCAATAATTTAATATAAAATATTACATTAAAGTTATCATTCCAAATTTTTTTTAATGTATTCAAATCAATTGAAGGGTAAAGATTTTGCAAAAATATCATCATGTTGATCTTGCATTCAGATAAACTGAATAATGATATATCCTTTTAGTGTGTGGTCCCTATGAATGTGATACATAATATCTTTGTGTTTTTCACTAGAGTGATGTGAAGGGTATTTATTAGGGAAATGGTAGTTGTATAATCACACATTATCTTTGTTTTCGTAAAACATAAAACATAGTCTATGAGTGTTTGTTACATCTAGAACACACGAGCACAACAACTTCCACCTGCAACACATTCAACTTTAGTAGTGGAATGTTCTACTGAGTTTTTATTCTTGAGTGACAAAAAAATAATGAATCTCCTATAAAATGAAAACTTCTAGATATAATTTTCCTATCCATTTTATATCCACCAAAATCAGCATCTGAAATGTTTTTTAAAACAATATAATTTCCAGATGTATATAAATGTCTTAAATCCATAGTACCTATTAAATAGTGAAAATTTATTTTTTACTACTTTTAAAAGAGATTCCAATGGATTAGATTGATATCTTGTACATAAGAATACTAAAAAAATTATGTTTAGATGACTGGCTGTGAAATATAGTAATCTTCCTCGCATACCTCTTAATGATGTTTGATATACTGGTTTCACAACTTCGTATAGATCAAGATAATTTGATGTTCTGATTGGAGTTCATATAATTTTTGGTTTTTCATATCCAAACTTTTTAAGAATATATTTAATATACAAATCTTGACATATATATGTTCCTTCTATTTTTTGAAAAATTTGAAAACCTAGGAAATATTTTATCTCACTTATCATACTCATTTCAAACTCAAGTTTCATTAGATTCACAAATGAATCATTAAAATAATGCTGATTTGAACCAAATATAATTTCATCTACATAAATTTGAACAATAAAAAATAAATCTTATCATTCTCTATAAAAAGAGTTGGATCAACACTTCCCTTTACATAAATGTTTTTCTACAAAAATATTGTAAGTCAATCATACTAGACTCTAGGGGCATGTTTAAGTCCATAAAAAGCTTTGGTATGATTGAAAACATGTCCATGATGCATTGTGTCTTCAAATCCTAGAGGTTGTTCTTCATAAAATTCATCTTGAACATATTCATTATGAAAATTACATTTTATAGCCATTTGAAATATTTTGAAATTAATGAATGCTTTAATGGTCTGGAAAATATGAATATATTCAAGTATAGTTATAGGAGCATTGGTTTCCCCATAGTCTATTATCTCTTGTTGATTATAGCCTTTAGAAACTAATCTATATTTATTTCATAGTCTGATCCCATTTTCATGAAACTTATTTTTTAATACCCATTTTACTCCAATTATAGAAGTTTTTTTAGGTCTTTAATCGAAGGTCTAGACATTATTCCTTTAGAATTCATTGATCTTATCATGCATGGATTTAATCTAATCCTCATCAACTAAATCATTATCAGTGGTTTTTTTGGTTCTAATTGGGAATGAAATGCAATATTTTCTACTTCAATTATTAAAGATCCTATATTATTTAATTATTTATTTACATCACCATTGATACTAGCACTGGGATAATTCTTAAGAAACAACTGATTTGTGTTTTGTAAAACCTGTTCATTAATATATGGTAGGAAATATCCTGTGATAAATTTTTCAGATATATTTTCTTAAACATTTTCCTTATCAAATGTATCTTCAATCAATGGTTTATAATCAGTTTTTTAAAAAACATCCAAATATGATCGATGGGGCTGTTTAAAAACAAAAGGATCAGTTTTATCAAATTTGAATAGCTCTGTTTTTTCAAAAGTACAAGTGTTTTTATTAAAAACTATATATGCCTTAGAATTGGTGGAGTAGCCTAGGAAAACTCCTTCTTCTTATTTGGTTGCACATTTGTGGTAATTATATTTAGTATTCAAGATGAATACTTTGAAAAAAACATTGATGTAAGAAAGTCTAGGTTTTCTACAATTCTATAATTTATAAAGAGTTTTATTTAGAAAATGTCTTATTGAAACCCAATTTTTTGTATTAAAATAAGTACTTACTGGTTTATCCCAAATTTTTTTTGCAATAAAATATTCACTCAACTAGGTTCTAGTCATATCTTGAATAATTCAATTTCTTCTTTCAACTATAACATTTTTTTGAGGAGTTCTTAGAGTTGAAGTGTTATGAGTTATTCCTTTTTTTTACTAAAAAGAGTTTATAAATATGAATTTTAAAATTCTATTATATTATCATAATGCATACTTACCAATAGATAGGTTTTATCATTATTAACATGTCCTCTAAATGTTTTGAAATATGAAAATGATGTCGATTTCTTTGCTAGAAAATTGACCCATCAAAATATACTGTAATCACCAACTAGGAAAAAGACCTAAATTCGCCTCTAATAATTTCAGTTTGTATGGGACCAAAAATATCCATATACACTAATTGTAATGCATCAAATATTTAGTCTTCCCCGACTAGATAAAACTTGATTTATGTTTCATTCCATATTGACAAGGATAATATTATTTTGAATAATCAAATATATTTTCTTGTATATCCTTAACAAGTCTTTTCATTGAGAGTTTTCATGGGTACCTAATGATACAATGTCCTAACCTTCTATTCCTTAACCATGATTGTTCTTCGATTCCACTATGGAAAGGTAGTTCTGGGCTCCTAAGGTCTTCTAAATTTAGTGTATATACATTCTCTTGCATATGGGATGAATGGATATACTCTTCCTTGAAATTGTGTACTTGAAATTTATCATTCCTAAAATTTACAAGGTAACCTGTATCACATAATTGACTGATGCTATTGAGGTTGTGATTAAGACCCTAAACAAATAAAACATTTGAAATTAATGTTTTTCTAAGAAGAGAAATGTTACGTATACACACAATTTCTCTCTGAGCATTATCTCTAAAAGAAACATTTCCTCCTTTCATCGAGACAATCTTTTCAATTTTTTTTTGTTACCAGTCATATGCCGAGAACAACCACAATCCATGTACCATGTATTGCTGTTGTTACAATCATTATTTTCCATGAAATAAAATAGTTAGATAGTCAAAATCCAAACATTCTTGGATCAAGGAATTTCATAATGTAACATTTTAGGAACCCACATTTGCGTAGAAAAATAAGCATTATGAAAACCAAATGATTAGATTTTTTTAAATGATCAATTTTTCTCCAAATGTCCACCACACAGACATTTAGAACAAAATGAATATCCTTGTGGAACAAAATATTTATTACTAAAAATTAGGTTTGAATGATAATAACCAAATCTAAAACAATTACATTGGGGAAGAATATGAGAATACATCTTTTCAAAGTTTTCCTCATCGGAGGTAAATTTTGAAAGGCATTTCTTTAAATATTTTTTTGACTTTATTTTAATAGCCAAGTTCTTATTGTAAAAAAAATAAGTTTTAGAATTATATTTATCCTCTAAAATATTTTTCATAGAAATGACATTTCCATGATCCTTAGATATTATATCATTCTCAGAATAAACTACTTTTTAGAAAGACATTCAAAATATAATGTTTTCTTATAATGATATTTAGAATGATCTAATATGTCTTAGTTACAACATATATTCTATAATTTTATTTCCCAAACTTTTTTTTAATAATAAAATTATTATTCTCATGATGTTTAGAGAATCGATAAATTTCATTAAATTGAGGAAAGGTATTGTCTTCTGATGTGAATGATTCCTCATATTAAGATTCATAATATTTTTCATTATAAAAATTTTCATTTGAATATATAATTGTTAATGATTCAACATTATGTGACTTAGCCATAAGATAATGATTTTCATTATGTACTCTAGAAATAGAGAAAATATTCTTCAAACTAGAGGTTTCATACTCTGAAGATTCATCAGATGAGTCACCACCACTGGCACTCCATGTATAATTAACCTACAAGACCTTTTTAACCATAGTCTTGAAATAATTCATTGTATTTCTTTCAGAATGATTTTCCTTCCTATATTTTCTCTTAAGCATAAGATAATCTAGCCTCATGTTTCTTACTTTTTTTCATTCATATCAAGTTACTTATGAATTTTTCTTCTTATATCTATTGTGAAAATATTTGTTTCCACTATCCTGTTCATCCTTTGATCAAGATTAGAAATTTCATTCTCAAAATGTCCACATTCAATAGACTTAGATAAAAAATTTACATTGTAGTCTTAGATCTTGTAACCCTTTCATGAGTCTTGACATTTGTAGTAGTAAAGGATAAACTTCAATTTCCATTGTTATTCTTATTTATATCACCATCTATTTTAATTATTGTGTCATGTTGAAGAAGAGTTCCAAAGATTTCATCAAGAGTAATATTGGAAACATTCCATTTGTCATCAATAGAAGTCCTTTTTTTCCCACTCATTTGGCATAATATCAAATATCGTTTCCATAAGAGATTTATCATCAAGACCATTATCTCCCACATATTGTAGACTATTGACAATGGTCATAAATCATTGTTTGAATTTTCAAACATGTTCTCCATAATGAAATATAAATCCATGATATTCTGCTCTAAGAATAGGTCTTCTAGACTCTAATACTTTTGAAGTCCCAAAATGAGTAACCTCAAGTTTCTTCTAGATACTGTTGGCAATTTCACTAGAAGAAATTTGACTATATATTAATGTTCCTAAAACACTACAATGTATTGTGTATATTGAAATTTAGTAGATATTAGGAATTTTCATCATTGGTGAATGTTTTGAATTCCATGTCGGAAATTTTGTAATCTCCAGTAAGCATGACATAATTATATACTCTAGTATTAATGAAAAAAGTCTTCATTCGATATCTCTAATACTCATAATCATTCACTTCAAAATTAGGTGGTTTAGTTGGATTTATATTATCAATTGAACTCACATTCATTCCTTTCATTACATAATAAAATATCATTCCAAAAAAATTTATGTTTTTAAACTTAATAAAAAAAGATAAAAATCCCTAAGAAAAACATCTCCATGAAATGTTTAGAAAGAAAATTTAGAACAAGTAAATCCTGAGCATTAAAATATATATGTTAGTATATGTATTTCAGAGACCTCATATGATACCAATTGTAAGATCAAAATTGTATATGTAGATTCTAAATTACAATAGTTGGGTGAATTTTATATTTAAAATCATTCATCTTTTACCTTAAGGAAAACAATGTTTAAAACATCTACACAAGGAAAATTCACAAACCATAAAATAGTTCTATCAGAAAATCTAGCTAGGTTCTGGAAATATGGTTCCGAAAACACTACTAGAAAATAAGCCTTTACCAACGGTTTGAAACCGTTGGTAAAGGCTTCCAAACCGTTGGTATACTATATTCCAACGGTTTGGAAAACCGTTGGAAAGTAACGCATGGCACTAACCCATTACCAACGTTTTTTGTAAAACCATTTGGAAAGGAAGTTTTTAAAGAGAATTGAAAATGGTTTTATAAAATGTTGTCATTGTTGGAGGAATACATCACTATACCAATGGATTACTAAAACTGCTGGGAAAGGATGTTTGTAAAGAGTATTGCCAATGATTTTACAAACTATTGGAATTGCTGGATTATTTCAATGTTTTTCCATCGGTTTACTAAAACTGTTGGTAAAAATATGTACAGAACTATACCAATGGTTCAGTAAACCATTTGTATAGTGTATTACCAGAATTTGACAGCACCTAAAATCCTCCACTGCCCACTCAACTACACTCCTGCATACACTCTTAATAGAAACAAAAACACTTGATATAGCACCCAAAATAACTTAAAACATGATAATACTATAACCATGGAATGTACCACAACTATAATCATTTATATGAACCCAATTACCATATACAATACAGAATTCATAATTGAATACTCAATTGAATACGTGAAGAATGAATTATGTAATGAATTCTGAATTATGAATCAATAACACAAACGAAATTAATTATGTTGCATACAAAATTCTGAATTATATATAACACATATAAAAAAGGACAATCAAGGGGTTGGGGGTGTCCCAGGGGGTGGGGGTTTCCAGGTGTGAGGGAAATAACCTACATGTTATAGGAATCACATGGGATGTTTAGTCATGGTCTTGGGTTGAATACCTTAAAACCAACAGAAATATTTGGATAGAGTGGCAAGGATCATGATACCCATAATATAGAAAATGGTAGTTCTCATGTGCTTAGACATAGGATGAGTTATAGGAAGCACATGGGATGATTATATTCCTATAATTATTATGTATCCATGTATAAATGATTCCTAATGTGTTAGTGGGAAACCTTGGCCAATCTCATCATATGACATGGGTTAACGGAATAGCCTACATGTTTTTTTATTGATTTGTCAATTAGAATAAGGGGGCATGTGGCTAATTGTAATTTTCTCTCCTGGGTGTGATGTGAGATGAATCCACATCATGGATAGTGGGTATGAATATTCAATTATTTCTTCAGTATTGGGATCCCAAAGGGACTTTGATTTGGACCTAGAACCCACAGTTTTGGCCATTTACGACATGCAGAGTGCGTTTTCGGCCAACATGGTCACACGACACATCCAATTAATGTGTCGTCTATACGAAAATTTAAAAATTCACACAAACTTTGTTTTCTTTCGATTTCATGGCATTCCGAGTTCGGTCGGACAGTCTCGACCACCCCACGCACGCTTTTCAAGTGCGCCAAACTCCTAAAAACACATATTCTGCGGTACCGTGCAAACCGCGAATCTGAATGATGTGTCGTCTCCTATTACACCTCACAAATAATAATTAGGGTGTTTTCATGTGATTTCAAGTCATTATGATGTAGTTCGGCATGCATTTGATCTGTAAACGCATGTTTTGTCCATTTACGACATGTGGAGTGCATTTTTAGCCAGCATGGTAACATGACACCTCTGATTAATGTTCCGTCTTGCTGACCATTTCAAAATTCACTGACCCATTGTTTTTGTCCCATTTCATGGCATTATGAGGTCGTTCGCTCGGTTTCGACCACCCCACGCATGCTTTTCAAGCGCGCCACACACCTAAAAAACACATATTCAGCCGTGTCATGCAAACCATGTGTCCGAATGATGTGTCGTCTTCTCATACCCTTCACAAATAATAATTAGGGTGTTTTCGTGTGATTTCATGTCATTATGATGTCGTTCGGCATCCATTTGACCATTAAATGCATGTTTTGGCCATTTACGACACGTGGAGTGCATTTTCAGCCTATGCGGTCACACAACACCTCCGATTGATGTGCTGTCTGGCCGAAAATTTCTCGATTCACCCACCCTTTTTTGTTGTCAGATTTTGTGCCCTTATGAGGTCGTTCGGCCGGTTTTGACCACCCCACACATGCTTTTCAAGTGTGCCAAACACCTAAAAAACACATATTCAACTGTGCCGCACAAACTGCACATCCGAATGAAAGATCTTCTCCTCGTACACCTCATGATTAATAATTAGGGTGTTTTCATGTGATTTCAAGTCATTCCGATGTCATTTGGCTTGCATTTGACCGATAAACGAATGTTTTGGCAATTTACGACATGCGGAGTGCGTTTTCACCCAACACGGTCACACGACAACTCCAATTGATGTGCCATCTAGTCGACCATTTCACAATTCACCCACCCTTTGTTGTTTTCCGATTTCAAGGAATGCCGAGGTCGTTTGGCCAGTTTGGACGACCCCATGTATGCTTTTCAAGCGCGCCAAACACCTAAAAAACACATATTCAGCTGTTCTGAGCAAACCGAGGGTCCGAATGACGTGATGTATCCTCATACATCTCAAATATTATAATTAGGGTTTTTTGTGTGATTTCAAATCATTCTGATGTCGTTTGGCATGCATTTGATTGTTAAACACGTTTTTTTGGCCATTTACAACATGCATAGTGCAATTTCGGCCACCGCGGTCACACGACACCTCTGATTTTTATGCGGTCTAGAAGAACATTTCAAAATTCACACACCATTTTTTGTCGTCCGATTTTAGTGTATTCTGAGGACGTTTGACAGGTTTCGCCCACCCCACACATGCTTTTCTAGCACGCGAAACACCTAAAAACACATATTCAGTCGTGCCACGTAAACCGCACGTCCTAATGACTTTTTTTCTCCTTATACACCTCAAGAATAATAATTAGGGTGTTTTCGTGTGATTTAAATTCATTCTGATGCCGTTCGACCTGCATTTGTTAGTTAAACGCATGTTTTGGTCATTTACGACATGCTGAGTGCCTTTTCGGACACCGCAGTCACATGACACATCCGATTGACGTGGTGTCTAGCCGACCATTTCTCAAATCACGCACCCTTTGTTGTCGTCCAATTTAATGGAATTCTGAGGTCATTCAACCAGTTTATACAACCACACGAACGCTTTTCAAGCGCCCCAAACACCTAAAAAAACTGATATTCAGACATACCGAGAAAACCACGCCCTCGAATGACATGTCATCTCCTCATAGACCTCATGGATAATAATAAGGGTGTTTTCATGTGATTTTAAGTCATTCTGATGTCGCTTGGCATGCATTTGACCATTAAACACATGTTTTGACCATTTACGACACATGAAGTGCGTTTTCGGCAAGCGCGGTCACACAACACCTCCGATTGACGTGCTGTCTGACTGAACATTTCACAATTCACCCACCTTTTATTGTCGTTCGATTTCATGGCATTCTGAGTACGTTCGACTGGTTTCGACCACCCCACGCACGCTTTTCAAGCACTCCAGACAACTAAAAAACACATATTCAGACGTTACATGAAAACCGCATGTCTGAATGACATTTCATCTCACCTTACACCTTAAGAATACTAATTAGGGTGCTTTCATGTGATTTCAAGTCATTCGCATGTCGTTCGGCATGCATTTGACCGTTAAAACGCATGTTTTGGCCATTTAGGACACGCGGAGTGCATTTTTAGCCAGCACAGTCATACGACACCTTCAATTGATGTGTTGTATGGCCGACCATTTCACAATTTACCCTCTCTTTGTTGTTGTCCGATTTCATGGCATTCCGGGGTCGTTCAGCCAGTTTAGACCACCCCACGCAAGCTTTTCAAGCGCGACGAACACCTAAAAACACATATTCAGCCATGCCACGCAAACCTCATGTCCGAATCATGTGAAGTCTCCTCTTACACCTAAAGAATAATAATTATGGTATTTTCATGAGATTTCAAGACATTATGATGTCTTCCGGTATGTATTTGACCGTAAAACGCATGTTTTGGCCATTTACAACATGCTGAGTGCATTTTTGGCCAGCGCGGTCACACGACACCTTCGATTGAAGGGACATCTGGCCAAACTTTTCACAATTCACCCACCCTTTTTTGTAATCTGATTTCATGGCATTCCGAGGTCATTCGGCCAGTTTCGACCACCCCACGCACGCCTCTCAAGCACGCCGAACACCTTAAAAAAACATATTGAGTTGTACCGCACAAACTGCACATCCGAATGATGTATCGTCTCCTTGTTAACCTCAAGAATAATAATTAGGGTGTTTTCGTGTGATTTCAAGTGATTCTGATGTTGTTCGGCATGCACATGACCGTTAAACAAATTTTTTGGCCATTTACGACACGAGGAGTGCACTTTCGGCCACCACCACCACATGACACCTCTGATTTGCATTCCGTCTGGCTGGACATTTCAAAATTCACCCAAAATTCGTTGTATTCCTATTTCATGGCATTCCGAGGGTGTTCGGATGGTTTCAACAACCCCACACACTCTTTTCATGCGCGCTAAACACCTAAAAAACATATATTCATCCTTGCAGTGCAAACCGCACGTCCAAATGACGCGTCGTCTCCTCATAAACCTCACGAATAATAATTAGGTTGTTTTCGTGCGATTTCAAGTCATTCTAATGTCATTTGGCATGCATTTGACCGTCAAATGCATGTTTGGGAAATTTACAACACATTGGGTCCATTTTCGGCCACCGTGGTCACATGAAACCACTAATTGACGTTTCATCTGGCTGAACATATCAAAATTCATCCACCCTTTGTTTTCTTCTGATTTCATAGCATTCCGAGGTCATTTGGCCAGTTTCGACAACCCCACGCACGCTTTTCAAACATGCCAAACACCTAAAAACACATATTCAGTTGTGCCGCACAAACCACACGTCTGAATGATGTACCTTCACCATGAACACCTCAAAAATAATAATTGAAGTGTTTTACTGTGATTTCACATAATTCCGATGTCGTTCAGCATGCATTTGACCATTAAACGTATGTTTTGGCCATTTACGACATAGAGAGTGCATTTTCTACCACCGCGGTCAAACGACACCTCCGATTGATGTTTCATTTGGCTGACTATTTCACAATTTACCCACTCATTGTTTTCGTTTGATTTCATGGCATTTTGAGTTGATTCGTTTAGTTTTATGTATACCAGTTGTTTTTACTTAAAAGCGTATCCATTTTAAACAAAAGAAAGACACTTTGGGTGGTACCAGACTCACCGTTCCTCATATTAAGGTTGGGTAGACTCGTACATGTCACAAATGACCCATGGATCCACTTCCTAAAGTATAAATAGAGTTTGAATGCGTTTTTTTGGTTTCCCATATGTCATTTGTTGTTTTCACTTAAAATGATGTCCATTTTAAACAAAAGAGGGACATTTTGAGTGGTATCGTCCCCACCAGGCCTCCGATTGAGGAAGGATTGACTCATACATGTCACAACTGACCCATGGATCGTTTTCCAAAAGTATCAACACAATCTGATTGCGTTTGGTCAGTTTTCTATTTGTCAGTTATTATTTTCACTTAAAATCCTGTCCATTTCAAATAAAAGTGAAACAGTTTGAGTGGTTCTGGCCACACCGGCTATCGGATTGAGGTGGGGTTGACTCGTACACGTCACCTATGACCCGTGGATCGTATTACTAATGTTCCAATAGAATCCTAATTCCATTGGTCGGTTTTCCGTATGTCAGTTTTTGTATTCACTTAAAATGATTTCCTTTTGAAACAAAAGAGAGACACTTTGATTGGTTTCGGCCACAAAGAACCTCATTTTGAGGTAGGGTTGAGTCTTACACGTCACAAATGACCCATGGATCGTTTTCCTAATGTTTCAATAGAATCTGAATTCGTTTGGTCGGTTTTCCATATGCCAATTGTTTTTACTTAAAAGCGTATCCATTTAAAAAAAAGAAACACACTTTGAGTTGTACCGACAACACCGTTCCTCAGATTGAGGCGGCGTTGACATGTACACATCACAAATGACCCATGGATCCTTTTACTAAAGTACCAAGAGAATCTAAATGCGTTTGGTTAGTTTTCTGTATGTCAGTTGTTATTTTCATTTAAAATGTTTTCCATTTCAATGAAAAGTGAGACACTTTGAGTGGTGTCGGCCACACTACACCTCATATTGGGGCGGAGTTGACTCGTACACGTCACATGGGAATTTTTAGTGCCATCAAGTGTGGATTTATGATCTAGGTGAGTCTAATACTCTCCTTTCATCCTCTTTTAGATTAGGGTTTGCACTCTTCTCTAATCTTCATCTGAAGCTCTAAATCCCTATTTTCTATTATGATTTAGGGTGAATCTTGAAGAGAGCTTAGATCGGGATCCAGGGTCCAGGGAGGATGGATGAGGAGCTCCCCCGGGGGGGGGGGGGGGGCTGTCTGGGTCCAAAGAGGATGGTGGGGGGGGGGGGGCTGTCCAGAGGGCTATCCGGGGGGCTGTCCGGGGTCCAGGGAGGAGGGTGGGGGCTGTCCGGGGGGTTGTCTGGGGGGATTTCCGGGGTCCAGGGAGGATGGTGGGGGTGCTGTTTGGGGTCCAGGGAGGAGTGTGAGTAATGTATCTAAAACTCTATCTAGGTATCATATATCTAATTTTGACAGGACTGCGAACCGCAATAGAGTGTCATACGGGAGAAGGGACAAATCACGACATTACCGCGGTGTGACCACGGTGTGACCACTGCGTGTTGGCCCGGTCCAACAACATCTGTGGGGTAGCATCTTCAGGCCTGGATTCTAAATAAATCCTATGTAGTTTTCCTTCAAATTATATAAACTGATCTTATGTTATAAAAACAGACTCTTGATTTGGGATTTTGGTATGATAAAGATATATATTTTATATTCATTGTTTTTAAAAGTGGTTCTATGTAGTTGAAACTACTAATTTAGAGTCAAATTTTCAGACCCTAAACTATCACTATGAGTTTTAATAGACAGCGCACCTCTGTTGGAGGGGTTTTATTTTAAAAACATGATTTTATTTATAAAATGAAAAAAATTTATTAAAGAAAACATACTGAAGATATTTAATTTGATATAATTAAGCAGAATTAAGAATTAAGCTAAATTCAATTTAAAGCATTCTTAAATTAATGAGGCTACGATAGGGACTATACCTCAAGGGGTGTCTCTTATGGGTGTCTTGTGGTGTGTAGTGTCTATCTATGATTTTTGTGGTGCTTCTGTATTATGGGAAATGTGTATTGTATGGTTAGTTTAATAAATACATTAGTTAATTAGAAAATACACCCATAGTCAATAGAGATATACCTACTTTTGATAGAGAATACCATCCAAATAACCAATTTGGATATCCAAGAACAAAATTTTACTTTACCAATTCCAATTACATAATATATGCAGAACCAACTTATGTTTTATGAACCAATCATTTAATGGGAAAGAAAATCCACACAATAAACCATAAAATATCATATAGAATAACTGACCTACAAACCATTATAACATCATTAGGCTTCCATATTTGGCTGAAAATAAAGAGTTATACTGAATTCAAAAATATCCATACCAGAGTGAAAAACTAGGTAAAAAAATAAAGAGTTATATAGAATTCAAAAATGTAATGGATCAATATACCCCTGATCATGATCACCATCACCACTATCATCATCAGCCTCATCCTCACCACCATCTCTATCCTCGTCATCATCCTCGTCATCATCTCCATGCTCATCATCGGCCCCATCCTCTCCCACGGCCCCATCCTCGCTCGTGGTCCCATCATCACCCTCGACCCCATCCACTCCCTCGTCCTCATCCTCATCCTCACCCTTGCCCTATTCAGCATCCTTGTCATCACTAGGAACATCATCATCTCGTCCACCACTAAAATTGTGACCTGGTGCATTGGAAAATGCACCCATTGATGACATAAATGTCTGACAAGCCGCACTGGCCTCTGGTGGAAGTGATGAAGATAATCCTTTCTTCAGTTTCATAAATTCTTTGTCTCTCATTTGAACTTGTACTTCCAACTCTGTGACCCTTTTATCAGACAGTCATGCATGCTCTTTGACATGTTCCAACACGGTGGTAGTAGAATGGATACCAATAGAGGACCAACACCTCGTCAAGATAATATTTTTACCAGGTCGGCAGCGTACTCAAATAGAGTGCTCATCTCCCAAAACCTGATATAAATGACAGTGTGGCCCTAAATTGTCAGGCTCTTGGACATCAAGGGCCTCTAAAGAATCCTATTAAAAATATTAATAGAATATTAAATTTTAAAATAGATATTATACTTTGAAATAAATAAATTGAAACCTAAAATCATTTCTTGTGTCAGTTCATTAACCGCAGTTCCATCTTTTCTCCTTCTACTAAAGCAAAACAAATTTTCTCAAGGGATACATCCTTCAATATTCAATTTTTGATTCTCTAATGACATTGAAACAGTATAAAGTGTAGGTATAATCATATATTAAATATTAAATAAATCAAATAATTTATGTATGAAACAATAAAAAGGGCAATCCCTAAAGAAAGATTATAAACAACTATATCGTACCAACTGCCTCTCATGATCTGAAATAGTCGTGCACCCCAAAGTGTCAAGGTATTTCTTTGAATAAATGTTTTTTTAGAAGATTCATAAATTAGATAATATTAATAAGAAATATTAAAACAGTCATTAAAATATCTCAAATGGGATTAATACCATAAATTTGGCAGTCACCCAATGGTTAATCATTTGGCGATATTGCTCTATCGGGCAGTCATCCACGATAGGTAATGTATCCAACTCTGTTCGCACTCTATCACACCATCCAACATACAGATCATTCTTATAAGCTCTCAAAATCACTCCTAGCTCCTTTAAATGTGCTGGTTGTGCACCTTCACCATCAGGGATGTTACACCGAAGCTGACACCCAATAGATTAATTCATATAAATACAAAAAAATACTACATTAAATCTAATAGATTTTTTACCCATATTTTTGCCCACTCATTATCCTTGACTACGTGTGGTATATGTCTCCAAGAGATAGGGCTAACCAGAATGATGTCAGAGTATTTGGATAGCGTCGCCAAAAAACCCTGACATTCCTTCTCAGATTTATCAATCATCTATCCATCATCATTGTATTCAACCATCAACCATGTCTGGAGGTTCCATACCACACGCAAGCGAGTACACCCCTCCCCCACCTCCTATCAGTATATTAATATATTATTAATGAGAAAAAATATCAATACAAGTTATAATAAAAATAAATTTTGGTGTAAAAATTTGTTAGAGTTATATAAATATACCTGTGGTAGTCGGATCAATGGGCGTCACTGGATGTGGAGAAGCTGAAGGAATATCCTGTATAGGTGGAGTGTCCCTCAGTGTATGCTCCTTAGCCACATACTGTGTCAGAGTAGGAGTCGAAGAATGTGGAATATAATAGCTTGAAGATAATCAACTAGAAGAAAAAGATAATGGTACAGACGCCCGACCAACTGGTAGTGTAAACATCGGAGGCCTAAATATCATATGTGTCCCTAAAGACACACCATGATCAAAATGGGGCATATAATATACGTCTGTGGTAGGGGCATAATCAAATTAGGCACGACCACTGGATCATCTAACTCTCTCTCCATGAGTCCTCGTACCACCGACCTCAGTACCGAGACCATTAGATGGTCATCTAACTCTGACACCAGCACCATCCTACCACCATCCTTTGTACTGCGAGCAATATCATGATCCTCATCAGATACCTCTCATCTAGGGGGTGGATCCTGAAAAAAAGTATAACACAAAATTAGACACATGATATTATAAGTTATTGAAGTATATATATTTGAAACAAAATACTCACAACATGGATTAGTGTAGGAATGCCCATCTGTGTCATGCGACGATTATTTTCTGCCATCTTTTTCCATTGACTCTCTTTAATGGGTTTTATTTCCTAAAATGCAAACAAATATGTAAGTAATTAGAAATAGATAACTAATGTGTAACCCAAAAAACAAAATATAGAAACCCATTCTGATAAAAAAACATAAATAAACAGAATATTTATGCTAGATTGAATGTAAGAACTAGGATACACACTCTGAATGATGTTGGCGAAACATGTTGGTGAGAACACGACTGTATGATTCTATATATTTCCCACCACAACATCAGTTTCACAATAAACTTTGAAAATTTAGCTATTGGAGTCATCATAAATAATAAACGAATTGCTTCTAATTGCAGTAGGGATAGTGTCAACTTCGTCATCACCACCATCAAAAATATGTCTAGGATTTAGTTCAATAATTACACCGAATTTAGGATGACTATGATCTTTGACATAAAAAACTTGTTTCACCATTAATTCCAATACACATGGTTAATAGGTGGCAAGAGTGTAAGTCATGTCAATAACATGAAATCCACAATCATAAATAAAGGTTCCTTACCTCTTCATTGAATCAAACCATTGACATTTCATCATCGTGACTCGACCATGAGAGTAATAATCAAAAATAATTATTTTCTCCATGAATCATTAATAAGGTGCATTTTCAGAACGGTGTCTATTATCCGATGAACCGACATAACAGTCTGTTGTGGTAGTTAGCATAACACTATCTTGTTGTGTTATCATGTTTCTTTCTCATTCAATGATAATAAATTTGTATCAATTGATCAAAAGTGATTTACAAGTAGGAACCATGGTATTAGGACCAAAATCCAAAGCTCTTATTTCCTTAGAAACATAGTCTGTAGGAAAACTTGATACCTAGAATATAAACAAATAATAAAATTATTTAAATATTATTTTTATTTAGTTATTACAGAAATATTTTTACCTTCAATTTCAACCAAGCGAAAAAACCTTAGCTATGAAAAGTCTCTTTCCTTCTCAAATATAAAGAACGATGATTTCTATATATCAAATTCTTTATGTTACCTGTATATAAAGATAATAATATTTTAACAAATATTTAAAATTAAAAGAGATAAGATAATAGTTACATGTACAAATTGCTTACTGGATATACTCATCGAGCAAATCACAATTGAACAACACTGTGCGATGTGCCATCTCTCACTCTTCAAGGCTTAATGTTGTCAACGTATATGATCCTAGAATTCCTCCTGTCTGAGGAAGTGGTGGAAAAATGGGTTCAATTTTCCCATATTGTTTTTCTTCATTTCTCATTGGTCTGTTTATTCTCGTAGTAAGATCGAAAAAATACATTAATTAGAAATCCATACATTCTTGAGCCATGTAACTGTTCACAATAGATCCTTTGGGATAATTCCTATTCCGAACATGTGATTTCAATGTGCACATGCTTCTATCTGTTGGATACATCCAACATAAAGCAAAGAGTCCTCCAAGAATTATTTCGGTCAGAATATAGAGAGTCAGATGCAACATTTATGTAAAAAACGATGGAGGAGAAAATTTTCTCTAACTCAAAAAAATTAATGGTGTCTCTGCCAACTGTTATTTCAAGAAGGATTTGGAAAACCTCTTAACAAAAAGATCTATAAACAAATTGCAGAACCGAATAACTGAGACTCTAACATTATTGGACAAGAGATGACAAACTGCTATTGGAATCAAATCCTGAAAAGGGACGTGATAATCATGATCCTTCTAAGATTTCAGCTTTAACTGTTTTCTATTGACCTGTTTTGATATATTGCTTGAATAGCCATTAGGAACTTTAATAGTATCTAGAACATCCAGAAATTGATTTTTTTCTGCAGGTGTCATCACATAAGATACACATGGAACTTTCCATTTATTTTCACTGATACAGACATGATCCAATTCTGGTATGATCCCCCAATCTACCAAGTCACACTGAGATCGTAAATCATCTTTTGTCTTCCCCTTGACATTTTTAAGAATCAAAAGAAACATTTCACATATATTCTTTTCAATGTGAATTACGTCTAAGTAATGACGTAAAAAGTTGGTTGACCAATATGAAAACTCAAAGAATATACTCTTCTTCTTCCAATTGTAACAGGTATCATTGGAATTTTTTTTCCTCTTTCTATATTTCATTACACCCTTCCCAAATGAATAAATGAAATCTTTCAATTCATTAAGCACTTTAGTTCTAGACATATGCTAAGGCGGATCATCAGTATCCATGGTATTGTCAAATCATCAATGATTGTTTCTATATGGATGGTTTATTGACACTAATCGTCGATGTCCCAAAAAAACTAAATATACGATGATATTTCAGTCTGCTTGATCAAGTTTTCTTCATACAAACAGGAAATGACAATTTTCCTTTTGTGCTCCATCTAGACATCATTGCATAACTAGGAAAATCATTGATCATCCACATAAGTACATCACACATCTGAAATATGTCTTTTAAACATGATTCGTATGTTGGCACACCCACATCCCAATGAAGTTTCAACTATTTTGTTAATGGGTTCTTGTATACACATATATCATTTCCAGGATTAGAAGGGCCGGATATGAGTATACTCAAGAATGTGTATGGGTTTTTCAAACACAACCATGGGGGAAGGTTTTAAATGTGTATGAAACTTGGCCATGTGCTGTGCGAATTAATAATCTACCCAAATGGATTAAAACCATCACATGAAAGACCCAGTCTCACATTATGCACGTCAGCTACAAATTCAGGATATCGAGCATCAAATATCTTCCATAAAAATCCATCTGTAGGGTGAACCAACTCTTCATTATTCTTTTTTCTCTCGGTGTCATGCCATAGCATTTTTACAGATATTTCATCAGACATGAAAAGTTTCTATAATCTGGGGATCAATGAAAAGTGCTACATTACATTTTGTGGAACACGAGATGGTGTTCCATCAACTTTTGGCTTCCATAGGGAGGTTCCAAATTTGATACAATCATTTCTTTCAGCAGTTTCCTCCCAAAATATGCAGCAATCATTCGAGCAAGCATGATTTTTTTGAGAATCTAAGTTCATCAACTAACTTCAATGACATATAGTGGTTTAAGGGAATATCTTCATCATCTGGAAGTAAGTCCTTCAAGAAGGTAATAATGTAATCAATTCCAGTATTTGAAATCACATACATTGTTTTGCCATTAAACAATCAGATTAAAAATTACAATTTTTCATTTTACAACATTGCTGATATACTGGAGTAGTCACAACATCATTCAATTTTTTCACCCTATCAACATTATCATTTTCATTGGACGCATCATGTGTGCATGTATTGAAATCTTGTTGTCTAGACATCCTTTCCTTATCATGATGCCGAATAAATGGAAACTGATCATATATCAAACTCTCCAATTTAGTCCTATCATTTGGATCATCAACATTTTGAGATTCCATTTTCTCTCCGTTGTGATACTATGCATTATAGTTTGTTTTGGAAACAATATTTGGTTATATGATAGCTAACTGCTTCATGACTCATCCAAGGTCTTACAATAAAATTAGAACATTGGAAGTGTATGAGACCACTATCTGATGCCTTGTCAAATGCAAAATCTAGAAAGCTGTTCAAATTATTTTGAAAATCGGTTAAAATTCGATCAGTTTCGTACATCCAACTTCTATCCATTATGTAAAAAAAATTACAATAAGTCATTTCAAAGAAATTCAATAATATTGATGTTCAATCAAAAAATTATTTATATAAATGACAATTGTTTACTTTAAATAAAATCATAACTGACACATTACTCTATATGAGAATCATATTAAAAAATACAACAAAATACAGTGTATAAAAGAAAATAAGATACAAGTTGGTATGGTGTATTCATTGAATCATGTCCCAATTGATTTTGGAGATGCACCTTCAATAGTTGTGGGTATGGATTTGATTAAAAAAACCTATAAAAAGGATATCCAAGAATTGTGACGTCCCAAACTAGGATGCCACTCATTAGTGACCCGAACCTAGATGGCCACTCATTGGAGAGGGACCTTCAAGTTCTATTGTGTTTTATCTCAAAAAAAAATAATGATTTTTGTGATGTCTGGGGTCTAGGGAGGAGGGTGGTGGGCAGACTGGGGTCCAGGGAGGAGGGTGGGGGTTGTCTAGGTTTTAGGAAGGAGGGGGGCTATCCTGGGTCCAGAAAGCTGGGTGGGGGGTTGTCCGGGGTCCATGGAGGAGGGGGGTTCTCCAGGAAGGAGGTTGGGGGAATGCCCGAGGTCTAGGGAGGAGGGTGGGGGGATGTCCAGGTTAGAGTAAATAAGGAGGTTGTCCTGGGTATAAAAAGGAGGGGGATTGTCATGTGTAAATGGGACGTTTTCAGCACCTCATGAGGCCAAACATACTTTTCACCATAAGGGATTTTCCATGTATATTTACATGGATAACGACGTCATGTACTGTATGTATATTCCCATGTACATTCTCAGGACACTAGATTATTGTAGACCCCATTTAAACCATTATACACACAATGTGAACCCTTATAACATATCGTCATTATTACAACCTTTAATAACAACTTATTAAACAACATCACTTGTCTATGATAATAAAATTTAACATAAATAAATAATAATATTGGATATATCAAGTAAAATGAAGTCATACTATCTTATATCCTAAATGAACACCCACAACCATGATTAATGACCACAAAGCTCCCCTTTTGACAAAATCAAAAGTGAAAACAAAAACACATAGTTGCATAAAACAACTTCAATTGCGTGAAGAATAATAATCCCATGGTCCTCTTGATATTTGAACCAATAAATCATTATTTTTGATATGAACTTGTATATATGAAACCATATGAGAAACACAATTCAATACATGTGTAATTTTTCTGATTTTCCCAAGCATTTTGAGGAACCCCAAATCTGTGAAAATGGTCATTATGTATTAAAATAACGATTGAATAACTCATGTATGATGATGAAGGAAGAATGATTAATGGTTATATTAGGAAAACTAATATACATTAATATTTCGAATTTAAAATTATATGAATTATTTTCATGAAGAAGGAAGAAGTACTACATGGGAAAAGGAGAGGTCCCACCGAGATTTCCCTTTGTAGATATTTAATTCATAAAGAACATTGGATTGTATAGTTAAGTATTTCTAATTTCTTCTGTCAATAATAATTAGAGAGCACATAATATTTTTCAAATTTCAAGTAGATACTCCATATGTTCTATTGTACAAAGGATAAGTGAACAATGTGTCATTATATATATATAGATTTTTATAGAATCATGATACATACTTGTAATGTAATACACATAGTGTACAAAAATTTAGATGAACAAGATCTTCATGTTTGACATGATCATAATGAAACGAGTGATTTTCAGGAAATACTATGAATAAATATTACAAAAATTTATTATGAGTTCATATACATGAAACTATAATATTTGAATCATTGAGATTAAAAAACCTATGAATCTTTGAAATTTGAACACAAGAAAGAGAAACCATTCCCTTATAAATGTATATGTGTAATGAAAACATTAATTGGACAATGTGTACACTGATGCAGTTATTTGAGTACACATTTCACAGACTTAGTGATTTGAGTACACAATTCATGGAGTTGTGAATCATAATATTTTACAAAAACCCAAGAAATAGGAAATTACAATATCCTTGAGAATAGAAGGATATCCTTGAGAATAGAAGGATATCCTTGAGAAGAGGTGGAAGGATATCCCTGAGAAGAGGTGGAATCATTTTAACCTAGAAGTTAATCTGATGGAAGAGGTGCACCTGTGCTGGGGCTTCTCAAGGGCTTCTGGGAGTCGGGAATCACTTCTGGTGAGCCGTGCAATACTTCATGAATCGGGGGGGGGGGGGGTCGCGTGCTGTTTTTCGAATTTGGGGCATCTTTTTTCTAACGGTTATTAAAATCCATTGGGAAATCATTGTTTTTCCAATTGTTTGATAAAACCATTGGGAAAAATCCCTCAAAATCCATCTTTATGAACGGTTTATGCAAACCATTAGTAAAGATCACATATACCAACGGTTCAAAAGAACCGTTTGTATACAAGTTTTGGGAAAAGTATGTTTTCTAGTAGTGAAATGAAATATAAGGAACAATTACAAGGAAAAAAATATTCCTTAAAGCATATAGAATCTTACATATTAGAGTATAAAAAATTACATGAAAGTATTTGAAAATTATACTTTCTTCCTTTATCGAAATGCATTAAAAATAAACATGATACAAAAAAAGTAACAAGTATAAAATCTTTTAACCAAATGAGTAGGGTATCCAAAAAACATGGATAAAGGTCCCTTGATTTATACATTCAAAAATTTCTATAATACCCACACTAGGGTAAGACCTCTATATGAGTATTGTAATATTTCTCACTATACCCGAAAACCCTAAATCTTTATGTTTGTCAACACCTCTATCTTCCTATCCCCAAGCCTTCGATTGCACACAACAATAATCAGAGTCATATGAAGTAAGATGAATAAGGTATTCAGAATGCACAAAACATGAAAGTATCTCTCTCTAGAAATCACTTCACTGTATGTAATATCTATATTTATCAAAAAATGTTGAGATCTTTCAAATTATCTCTTATTTATATGAAAAACTCTAATGATCGACTCCCTCCTCCAACAATAATAATTTTCATTGAATTTTGGAAGGATATGTACAAATGTCACTCAACCCACAGTTAGTTAGAAACAGATTGTTTGACATCATTTCATAGTATGTGTAAGTAAAATGAAATTACTTAAGAAAATATATTTTTTGGAGTCTATGGAAAAATTGAATTTATAATCTAACCAAATAAACATTTATAGTCTATAAGACATGGATATTTATATTATGTTTTTCAATGAATTTGGAATATGAATTCTATTGATTTTGGAGTCATAATTTTGAGGAATTCAGAGTGAGAAATAGGTGGAATTTAGAGTCTAAATTATGAGGAATGTGGATTCTGAATTCTGAGGAATTCAGTGTCTGAATTCCTAGAATTTTGAGTTTTAATTTTGAGGAATTCAGAGTCTAAAATCGGTGGATTTCAGAGTCTGAAATCTGAAGAATTCGGAGTTCAAATTATATGGAATTCAGAGTATAATTTTTAAGGAATCCGGACTAAGAATTTCATAGAAACCTGAATCTGATTTTTAGAGAATTCAGAATCTGAATTTCATAGAATATGGAATCCTAATTTCAAAGAAATCAGAATGTTAATTTAATAGAATTCAGAGTCTGATAATAGAAGACTATATATCCATGGAATTAAAAGATTGGGAGGCTTTAGATATGAATCCTAATTTTAGACTTAGAAATAAAAATTTTTTACTTTGGGAAATTGTAAAATTAACAATGAAAACAAAGTTAAGGATGAAAATATTCTTAGAGAAGGGAAATTTTCCTTAAGGAAATAATCCTTAGGGAAACATATTTTTCAATAATATAAAATGACTGTGATTTTCGAAACATTGTGGAATGAAAAAATTCACAAGGAATAATTATTGATTCGACACATATCATTGATATTTTAGGTTTTTATATTCTAATTTTATTTCTATTTTGATGACTATAATGTCAAAGTAAATTAGTAGTTCAAAAAATTACAATAATTATACTTTACAGTAAATAATATTTTACTAAATGATTTAAAATTAATAAAAAAATATATTATGAAAATTTGATAGATTTTTTTTTCAAGATAAACCATGGTCCAATTATTATCCAATTTCCTTTTTATTTTAACTGTATTATCTATTAAAATGTAAAAATCATTGATATTGCAGTACTTTTAATATGTGTCTAGAAAGGATTAAAACTAAGAGATAAGGCTAAAACATCACCTATTCCTATAAAAATATTATTTTATGAGGTAATTTTAATTCATAATAATCCTATAATTTCCATATTTCAGGATTGTTCAATTTTTATTCAAAAATTAATTTATGTTAATTTAATTCTTTATATAATTCTATGAACACCCCTCCACCCACATATAATGGGACCCTTCGGTGTTCTTTTCCTCGCATAATTTTAGCACTCCAGTTCATAAAATGCATACCAAATTCACATGCTTACGTCAATACCCATGTCATGGGGTCTCTTTTCTGATCATAAATTCCTCCTACAAAAAATTTAGGCTTAAACAAAAAGTGACTTTCCAAAGAATAATTACAGTTCTTATTTGATAATTTTAATTCAATTTTCACTAATAATTCCACAAATTATTATTCATTCATCATTCAATAACAATAAAATAATCATTCACCAAGTTGTATATTATCATATGAATTCCATATTCTATATCTATATTATCCCTCCATCAAATGGGATATGAAACAATTATTCGTGTGCCTAGAGGAATACAACAATGTGAATCGATGAAATTCATTTTCCATCACCACCTATAAAATATAGTAATAATGATATATTTAAGGTATCTATGATATATTATTGAAATATGATTCATTATATAAATGAAATATATCATCTAATTTATTACCATACAACTAATTGAAAACTTTAAATGTACTCCATCATACGTATTAACAAGAATCTCCACATTGTAATGTAATTCATTTATCATAACAATAATTGATAGTTAGATTTTGTAGTTGAATTAATTAGAAATAAATAAAATTATAATAGGGGTTTTTATTATTAATTGATGGAATAATGACTTATTGTATCACATCCAACTTACCAAAGACATTTGGGACATATGACATGAATATCACAAAAAAATCTAATGTGACCGTAATTGCATATTTAATATTATTTAACATGCTAGTAAATATAAAGATAACAATAAAAATGATAAAGGTTTGAATAATGTAAATAATAATTCTAGGCTTCTTATTTGAGGATATAATACTCTAAATAACGACTCAAACACATGTAAAGAGATAATTTTCCTTAAAAAAATCAATTATAATGTTTTAATGATTTATTTTATGAATCTTAATATTACATGTCTATATTCGTAAAGATAATTTTTTTTATTTATGTGGAAAAAAACTATTTATAAAGGAATTTTTTTTCTATATTGACATTATTTCATTGTTTTTCAAATCGAATAATTTTTTATATATTATACATGGATAATTGTTACAAAAAAATGATGTTTTATTTTAATATATAAGGTGTCAATTTTTTTCTCTCAAAATCAAAAACGTTATTTTAGGTTTGGATTAATTTTTTTTATTCAATAAAAAAACCACTCTCCTATGTTTGGTATTTAAAGAAAAATGTTTCTAATGTAAATAGATATTTGAATATCCTAAAATTATTTTATTACTGGTGAAATATGGTTTTTATTGAGTTTGATGACGGAAATGAAAGATTTCATGTGTTATCATTATGTTATGGTTCATAGGAAATTTATCATTATAACAGTTGAGCTAGATATATCTCGTGAGATTGTGTGAGCCCATATATATCATAATGATAGGTGTGGATGACATATCTCTCTAATGTGTTAGGTAAAGTGCTGGTGTTAATAGGTCTTGTCTCATATAAGAGATTTTTTTTGGATTTTTCGGTTAGGATTTTTCATTTCTTAGTGTTATTATAAGAGTGGTATGAAAATATTTCGCTTAATTACATATAATATTTATTTATTATTTCTTTGATTTTTTTTAAAATTACTATTTTACAATTTAATATAATGAGATTATGTTTGTGGGAATTTATATCATACTTCATGAAGATAATATTTATAAACATTGACACAAAATCACTTGATTTCATGATTGTAAAGGAAACATTATCAGTTTTACTATTATTTTAATATTCATTATGGGTGTTTTTATTAATTTATTTGTGTTGTTAATTTGTTTTGTTGTGTATAAAAATGATTATTTTTAGCATAATATTTATTTTGTATAAGATGAATTTATATAATGATTAGTAAATGTCTAATGTGTTTAATTTATTTATTTTACATGTTCCTTACAGAAAATTTAGTTCGCATCCACTATTTTTAATTTTTTCAAATGGTTTCCTATATTTTAATATACAATGATCAGTTAACGATGAAAATTGTAAATATATTTCATAAAAAAGAATATAATATTATTTTTTAATGTTTGATATTGGGGATAAATGGATACCAAGTATTGGTATACATATTTTTATATATTGGTTTTTAATGAAAAATTTACATCCTATTTATATCAATAATAAAATATTTTATATCATTCAGATTTTAAGAGTTGAATTCTTGAATAAAAAATTATCATTGTGAAATTTTTTATAGATGGGTCGTTATAGTTTGTATCATATAACAATTTAATAATATTACATGTTTGGATAGTGTAAGTATGTAACCTTATGAGACTCTTATTTAAGGTTTCATTGATATATAATTTTTATATGACAATGTTTCTTCATCCAATATATCTGTGTTAAGATTGGGCTTCCATAGAATAACAGGGAAGTTGAAGGAGGTAGGAAACTAGTTAAAAGAATACATCCAAAGAAGCAACATAGAATAGTCAGAATTGGATGTATGTTTTATTTTTTTGAAGACTTAGTTGAAAAAATATATAAGGGTGGTCTAATCCATTATAAATAGTAACAATATCTACTATATAAGAACATGTCAATGGTGCACTGTTTGTTGTGACAGAAACCACAAAAATTCAGTTGACATTTTGACTCAATGGTTGATGAGGAAGAGATAAAGATCTAGAAAAGATATTTGAGATCATGGTTTATTCCGATCAAAAAAAGGGAAAAAATTTTATTAACCATATTGATGTTAAATATGATAAATAATTGTTAATAGTTAAGAATACAAGATAAATAGTATATATTTTTACTATATTGTTTATTAAATTTATGAATCCATTATATGAGAAATATTTTCTTATGTTTGTTTGAAATAGGAAGAAAAATAAATTGTTGGATTTCAAATTGAGTGAGGTATATTTAGTGGTTGAATATAAAGATAAATTCATCTAATTTGTAAGGTTCAAAAATTTTTTATCCAGAATTGTGATAGTTAAATTATTTAGTTTTACTCAGGACTAAAGAGAAAATATAAAAGGAGATTGGATTCCCATGAATTAAAATGTAATGTAAATTTTTTAAATGGCATGAGAATGTATAAATACAACTTTACTATGATCATGTATTCCGTGAAAACATGGTGAAATAATGGTCTACATGGACTGAAATGGGGATGCATCCATCAAATAAATCTGATGGTAGAAAAATAAATATTCTATATTGTAATAGATATATTATAAACAACCCTTGGGAATGTCTGATGAAATCATAAATGTGATTCATAAGTGATATGTTTGGGAGAAAATATCATCGTTACAAAGAAAAATATCTTGGAATTTGAAAGACAAATTTTGTTAATAAGGAAGGAAGGTGATCTAAATGTAATGAAATGGGTCATTATGGTGACAGACATTTTGAATAAGTCCACAGATGATAAGAAAAAACAAGAATATAAGAATTATTAAATTGTTAAATCCTTTAAAACTATTTTAGATTAAGTTATATCATGAAATTACATAGTAATAGGTGAATTTTGTTTTTATTCACATTTTTGAAATTCATTTTAGAATTTATGATGTACACATTCTTTAATTTATGAGAAATGTAATTATAAAATGAATATTTATCATCAATAATTGATGTTATATCAATAGGTTGAAAACACCTAATGTTACTATTAAGGAAATATTAATTTTGAATTAAAATTTCATTAAAATATACAGATGGATTTTCCTTGTAAATAGTATTATCTTGTCCATTGTATATTTTTATGTCATTTTGCGTATGGACTGGCTTTTATATTATCATTCCATGATATATTATAGTTTCAAAAAAAGTTATTTTTAAAATGAGTAACATTTTACATATTAGAATGAATTATTAACATTTATAACATATGAAAAATATGATACAATATTAAAATATAGAAATTAAAATTATCTTCATCATGTTGTTTATAAGAAAAACAAATTGTTCTATATAAAGATAATCCAGTAGAAAAAGAATATCTATATTTTCTCCAATGGATTTTTGTTATGTTATTCTTGATTGGATGGTTTAATTTTCTATTGATTAAGTTCCATTTTCAAAGACAAATTAAAACCCCCTTACCAAATAGTCCAAGTAGAAAATTTCGAATTGGAGGATATGTTACATGATTTTCTTTATTATTTTTTCATTTATCCTTTGAATTACCATAGGGTGCCCCTATTTTTTTTTCTTAAATGGAAATATTGATTGAAGAGGATTTAAATAGATTATAGACCATTGAATGACATTAATGTTAAAAATACATATATATGTTTCCTCATAGATATGACTTGTTTGATTAGTTTTTGGGGGATTAGTATTTTTTGATGGCTATTATATGGTTTGGGTAATATCAGTTGATGTTGAATTAAATTTAAATCCCTAGGAAATTGTTTCATACTATGAATATGCATTATGAGATTGTGGTTATCCTGTTTTGGATGAAATTTTTTACAGATATATTTAAAAACATTTTGAATCGATTTTTCCATGAATTCATGGATAATTTTTTTGTTTAGTTTATCAAAAATATCTAGATATATTCTAAAAGATATAATTATCTTGAGATACATTCAAGATTTTTTAAATCCATAAAATATAATATGGTACATGGAATGATTATAAAATTTTAATATTTTTTAAATTTTTTTTCTTTAGACATTTCATAAATAAAGATGGCATAAATGCTTATCACTTTAAAATTAAATGATTTAATGAATGTTGAATACCAAGATAAATTACTTAAATTCATCGTTTTCTCATATTAGAACACTAATAATTTATTTTTCTTAGAAAATTTCATTTTTATCATGATCACTATTTTGTTAACCTGAAAAGGAATAAGGATCAATTGGATAAATTATTACAAGGAATGTTTCCAAGAATTGAGTGTAATATTATTGAATGCACCAGTTTCTCCCAAACATCCAAAAATGGGGTCTTGTTTATATACAATGATGATTCATTGAGGGGTATGACTTATGTTTTATTGTAAAATTATCAAGTAATTTCTTATAATTCATAAACATTAAAACACTATGAGAGAAATTATCCTACACCTATACTTGAACTAAAATATGTATTAATGGATTTAAAAATTTGGGTATATTAATATGAAGAAGTAATGTGGGAAATATATATAAATATTTTGATTATAATGTATATACTCACTCATAAAGAGTTAAACTTGAAATAAAATAAATTTTTAATATTTATAATGTATTGTAGATTAAAATTTCATTACTATCCAGGTATCGAAAATATATTATGTGATACTTTGAGTTGGAATGATAATGAAACATTAACCATTTTACATTTGAAAAATGAATCTTTGGTAAATGATTTGGTTAATTTTTTCGTAGAAATTTTGCTTTCGGGAACTCCCTAATTTTTTTCAAGTGTCAATATAGTCATTATTTTCAGACATAATTGTGAATTATTCAGAATGAAGATCATGAGTTACATGAAAATGGTATAATTTCTTTAAAAAGGTATTTTTTAAAAATTTAATATCGATATATAATGTATTTTGAGATTTAGAACAATGTTAGTTTTCTTGTGATCCCTAGCTAATAAACTAATGGTTTAGTGAACCTTATAGTTCCCTGTTTGTAATTCATCCTGGAAGCATAATAATGAATAGAGGCAATTAGGAACATTTTTCATGGGATGGAATGAAGAATGATATTGATGATTTTACAGTGAAATGATTTAATTATCAACATATTAATGACGATCAATGAATTTCATTGTTGGATTGATATAATCAACTTGTGATAATAATGAGATATATGAAATTATTAATCGATGAACTATATTTATGCATTTCCATCATATTCAATATACCATCTTTTCGTATCATATTTATCAACTATATATTAATGATATTATTATGTAAAATGTTGTTATTATATATATTATATCTAAAAAATATCCTAGGTTTACTTACAATTTATGGAAAATACATTTTAATTCATTAAGTAGTAAATAATTTTAAATAAATATTTCTATACTAAATCTGATCGATAGAAAGAGACAATATTTTTCCATTAGAAGGATTTTTTTGTAGTTGTTAAATTAATTATTAGGGATAACAAGATCAATATATTTTATTCTTTAAATATTCTTATAATAACAATTTCCAATGAAGTATATATATGGTGCCTTTTGGGTAATTATATTCAATGTGGATTTAGGCTACAACTTGCTGCGAAAAAGGAATGAAAATAATTTTTTGCATAAATAATTTTTAGATAAAATGAATGACTAGATGAAGATGATTCAACAACATACGAGGATTAATAAATATAAGAAGAATAGTTTTGTAGATAACTATATGAAAGATATTTCATTTGATGTAGGAAATCATATTTGATTTAATGAATCTCTATAGAAATTTTTAATCTATATTGATAAAAAGGAATGTAATTCCCGTGATTCATTGGATATTATTAAATCATACATAATTTTGGATTAGTATATGAACGACTGGCCTTGCCTATGAGTCTTTCCTATGTAAGTGATGTTTTTTTTATTTTATTGAATAATGATTATATGATAGATGTATGTCATGTTTTTATCTCAAAAGTAATTAAGTTTGATGAAAACCATTCTTATGAGAAAAAACATGTATAAATTCATGTATATTGGGAGAAAGTGTTGGTGAATAACGTAACATATGATGTTATGTCTCAATGTAAAAATTATATGTTTGAAGAAGAAACATGGGATCTGAAAATTATATGAAGGAAAAATATTCCCACTTGATGATTAATTAATACAATTTCAGGTCATATATTTACAAAATGTGGGAATAATGTAACAAAAAAGTTAATTTTAAAAGTAAATTAGTTTCTTATTTTATTAATATTCATTATTTAACACCTTGGTATTTCAAAATAAGAATACCATATTTTATAGCGTAAATAAAACACAACACTAAAAATAGATGTGAATTTAAAACTCTAATATTTTACGATATATATATATATATATATTATATAATTAATCTCATCAATATCATATGATGCATATAACCCTAAGGGTTTTACATTCAATTGTGTATTCAACATTCAACAGTGATCTAAAAAGAACCACAATGCAAATATCAATTATAACCTAGCCATTTAATGGGTGGGTGTGAGTAGTGATAATTAAATTATGAAATATATATATATATATATTTCATACTTTTCATCAATTATTGATTTATTCTTAGTAAATAGAAAATTAATTTTTAGAAGAGTAATATTATTCATTAAAAAGATGACCTCTTCAGAAATTATTTCTTATTGATTTTTATGAAAATAATATTAGAATAATTTTTTAATTTTTTTATAATACCTATATGATAAAATTATCTTCACTATTTCAGTCATGATATCAAAATTTACATTGGGTGAATCTTTTGAAATTTCATGAAAATACTAACTTTTCAGTAAATAGTGCAAATAATGATTTTTGTAAAAATATTATTTCATTTTAGAATTTTATTTAATTATAAAGCCCCATTATTTTTTAATGTGACATAATAATTATTTATTTATATTTACCCCACTTAATTACTTTTGAATCAGCTTTATGTTGGATTTTAGTGTGATGTAAATTTTAGGTTTAAAAGGGGGTTTTTCGGAAAATTGTTATAAGGTGCGTAATGTTATTCAATATTAATTATGTAATATAATCCCTAACAAGAAAATGTTTTTAATGAATTTTATATTTTATTTATCAATAAATTTCAATTTATATTCCTGAAATGTTTATTATTAGACATACACTTAATATAAAATAAGTTTTATTTGAAAAATACACTTATTGAAAACAAACATTATAATCATGTATGTGGGTTTGGTATAAAATTGAATTCATTACATATAGAGAAAATTAATTTGAATAATAATCTTAACTTCTTGAAATAATAATTTAAAAAATTTATTAGAGTGAATTTTATAATTTTTTTGATAATATTTAATTTTTGATAAATACTTAGAATGATCAAATTTTAATTGGAATGTACCATTTAGTTTAAATTATATAAAAATTTACATTATATTTAAATTTGGTTTTAAAATAAAATTTATTAAAGTATAAATCCACTAATCCAATTTAATATATTATAAATATTTTAATATTGAATTGTTATATAAAAACAATTACAACATTTGGGCGCATTCCTTATAAAACCCCACTTTATAATCGCATATGTGGGATTAATTTTAAATAATTTATTCCAACTACATTAATTGAATTTTGAAAAAATGGAATACATATTTGGAATTAGAATAATTTACATTATCTAATAAGGTCAACATAATTTTTTTACCAAAATTAATAGTCAAAATAAAAATAATTATTTGTCATGGTGAAGGTAAAAAATGGGTTTATATGTGAGTGATTTGTAAAATTTAAACATAAAAATGACCCAAAATGTATCCAAAACAAATTTAATAGCATAATTTAAAAATTCAATATTTTCATGCATGATATTTATTCATTATTGGGACCTTTGGAAATGGAAAAAACCTTTCTAGAATAAATTCTTTTCAAAACATACTCGAATGCTTCTCAAATAACATATAAATGGCCACCCCTCTTGTCTACTCTTAACAACATCAAGCCATTTTGTATCATCCAATACCTTCCAAAATTACATAAAACTTCCCTCCCCTCAACATATAATCATTATTTTTGGTAGAAATTCATCCTATTGATGATTTTGGTGAAAACCCAAGGAGGATACCCTAATAAGATGTAACATTATTCCACAAGCATTTTATTTTATTTCATTCACCACAACATTAAATTATTATGTAACCATTATGGTATAATAAACTAAATACATTACATATACTATGATATATCTATAATTACAAAATTACATAAAACCATCTACACATCCATCAACTGTGTTATGAAATCATCATTCATGTGTATAGAGGACTACCACCTCAAGAACCGATTTTATTTGTTTTCCCATTTAAACCATACATTGATCTGTATGATGGTAAATATAAATTATATTTATTATATTTTAAACATATTTATACCTATTAATTCAATGTATAATATATAAAATTTTGTACTCCATTCCATATGGGGTAAGATAACATCCCTCTTGTGCACGATGAATTATCTCCTCACTAAGAAATGTGATTAGTCTTTCACTAACGACATACAAGGAATTAAATAAAGATAAATTTAATTAACATATATGATATAAAATAAATAATTATTATTATGATTTAATATTATTAATTTTAATGGGTAATATATCATTTTATTTTATGCACCGAAAATATAATAACATCATTGGTGCATGTGTGGACAATAGGCTTTACAAAGGGATGTGACTCTATTTTGAAAACCAAACATTATTGAAGACATATATAAGTTTATTTAATGGAATAATGTGGTAGATATGGTATTATTATCACTATTTTATGATAATATATTTATTACCTCATTTATATAATGATCATTGAAAATTGGAAACTGTACTCATGCATACGTACGACTTATTGTCTCTATTTTTTTAAGAGGATGATGCTTTGACCTAAGAGGCCAAAGAACAAAATTTATTAAAAGAATGTTTACCAGAGTTAATAGTACAAGATCATATTACAATCATTAACATTGAATGGAATAAGAGAAGTGGGGAGGTCATCGCACCAGGACATGTCTTGATTAACTCCCAAGTTCGCCAAGCCATCAGCAACCATGTTTACTTCCTCGTAGACATGTGAGATGATGTAGTTTAGATTGGTGAGAAAACAGTTGCATTCCATCCAACTGATATTAATTGACCAAGAAGGATGAGTTACACCATTAAAAATAGTATATATTATTGTCATCGAGTCACTTTCAATCTTATTTTTCTTCCAAACAATGACCATGGAAAATTTTATCACATAAATCAAACCCAACATATCAGCTTCAAGGGAGGTGGAAATGCCACAATTCCCCATGAAGCAACCTAGAATCTGACTGAGGTGGTTCCAAGATTAAACAACACACCATGTATGCCATGTATTTCCCTTAGAGGCACAATAAATTTTGATTTTGATCCATCCAAGGAGAGGGGATCCCTAGAACACCTCGAGAGTGAAATATGGCTGATAGAAGTTGATATTGATCCGTGGACATTTTAGGATTCCAATGTCATGCACAGAGTTGTGGAAATGACATTTTTGAAAATAAGTAGTTTCCATTATAGAAATAAGGATTTAGGTCCAACATACATTAAGATTGAGTGAGTTGTTTATATGAATAATAGCATTTTGATCATACGAGATCACATGGTGGAGTTCAATAACTTCACCAAGGAATATATTCCTAATTTACTGAGAGCCCCCCATCTCTGCACATTTCATAAGTATAGTTTTGATAGAGTCAAGTATTAACCATCTGCAATAAAAGATGTCAAAGATATTGTTCCAAAGAGTAGAAGAAGTATAAAATGAAAGGAATAGATGGTTAGCATATTTTTTGTATTGGTTAAAGATTTAATATTTAGGGAAATTCTGAATTCCAAATGATTGAAGACCAGACATAGTGGGAATTATGTTTTGAGAATGTCTCCAGAGGAGACTGAATATTGAGGGCTATATCCAATGATTTTTGAAGTGTTTAATCAAGATGAAGTCATTATCATTGTTGTAGTAAGTATGCTTGTATTAATGATTTGAGGTAAGTATACAATTTAGAGTAGGCTCCCAAATTATGAAAACATAATTGTAATAAAAAGATAGTTTTCAATGGGATTCAAAATAGGTGCAGAAAGATGATCATGTGGAGAATTTATAGTGTCTTTGATAGAGAAGTTGTTGTATTCTAGAGTTTTATCAGGACTATTCTTGGAGATTAAAGGTATTATAGTCCAGTTTTCTATCCATAATTTCATAGAGGAATCTTTGGAAACCATCTAGCAGGAATTATTCATAATGTTAGGGAATGAGATCATGAGGGTAGGCCAAATGGAATAATTCATGAAGGTCATGTTTCCATTCTTAATTCATTTGAGGAATCTATTCTTGAGAAATGTGATATCATCATATGTATTGCAAAAAATGTTCTATGTGAGCTGAGAATTAATAGATTCGATAAAAGAAATTATTTTTTATACCAATGACACCATTTTCAATGGGTTTTCAACAAATGGACCAAGGGACCATCACAAGCTTTATTTCCTGAATACTACCATTCCAGGTGATGTTTTTAATAGAAGTGTACATTTTTTTTGATTAGAACAATAGTAAATTTGTAGACCATCAGGGAGTAGACCATTTTGGAGACAATAGTGGATTTTACAAGGAATGTCCTAGAAGCCATAGAGAGAGCCATAACATTCCAGGAAGAAAGTTGGCTGAGAACATGATAAACAATAGTGACAAAGTGGCAAGACTTGGGTCTATATCAAAATATGGGGACACCAGGGTATGTGAAAGGGAGAGATCCTTCCTTCTGCCCCAAATTACTGATGAAGTTACATTTTCTATTGAGGGGGAATTTCTTCCCAAAAAAGATGTAGGATTTTTTCCATCTTATGTTTTGACCAGAAACATATTCATAGTGAGATAAATCATTCATGAGGTTATGAGTGTTTATTTTTTCACCATGGAGGAAAAGGATGATAATTTAATTATAATGGAAGAGCATGGGGTAATTTATATTCCTTTAGACATGAATGGGTTTCAATTGATATTGGACCACAAGCCGATTGATCAGACGACTCAGATAGTCTTCCGCTATTGAGAAGAGAATGGAAGAGAGAGGGTCACCATGTCCAATTCGTTTTGAGAATTTAATGTATCCTTTGAGAGAACTATTGATCAATATGGAGATAGTGGCCAAGTTGAAGAGAGTTTTGATTGCAGTGATAAAGGAGGTACTAAAACCCAAACATTGAAGGACTCTAAATTTAACCCTCTAGTCAATGGTGAAAAAATATTTTCTGATGTAAATTTTAATAGCTATGTCATCTCCTATAATATGATTATTCATGGTGTTGATACAATCAAAGGTATTAAAGATACAATATTTAATGGATCTTCCATTTATAAATCCAAATTAATTCCAAGAGACAATTCTTTCAGTAATAGTTGAGAGCCGATTAGCAATGACTTCAGTGATGATTTTGTAAAGAGTGATGATAAGGGAAATGGGTCTAAACAGGTGAATTTCAGAGGAATTATCCACTTTAGTGATCAAGGTGAGGAACTTAGCATTGTGATCATTGTGTAGCACCCCATTAGTGTAAAAGGATTTAACTAGATTACAAACATCAATATGAACCACATCTCAATAGTGATGTAAGAAACCATTGTTAAAACCATCAGGATTGGGAGCACTATACAGACTCAAACTAATGACAAAGTCTCTGATTCCATGATTCGGTAGTGGGTTAAGAAGGAATGAATTTTCCGCATAAGTTTTCATTAAAGGAATGAACTCAGGGAGGATGTTATAGTTATTATTAGGGCCACTGAAGAGGGTTTCATAGAAGGAGACTATATGATTAGTAATGTCATATTCATTGTCAAGAATCATATCACCATACTTTTGAAAGGTTAGAGGTCTATTGGCCTTCCTTATTATTTGGAGAGAGTTCTAGATCTTGGTGTTTCTGACACCTTCAGTTAACCATTTGAATTTTACGATTTCTTTTACATATTTTCCTTAAAAGTTAGCAAGATATTGAGTTTGACCGCAATGTTAATTTCTTGTGCAGGATTATAGTGGAGGTTAGAGTTGGTGTTTTTGTTTTTCATATCATTTATATGTTTATCAAGAATATTAATTTAATTGTTTATTTTTTTATCTTTGGAGTTCCACCAAGATTTGAGCGTCTGTTTGAGGTTTTTTACTTTGAGGTTGAAAACAAAGGTCCCATTACTGTGAGACAATGAGTACCATATGTTTTGGATGACATGATAACAACTGTCATCAAAGAGACAGACATTGTTGAAATATAATGGTAACCAAGGGTTCATGTGTTTGGAGGAAATTTTTACCAGGATATGATGATGATCAGAGTCTAATCTATGAAGAGTGGTAAAGGATATAGTGACCTATTGGTCTAAAGTAGGGACATTCTTAAAGGCTCTCTCCAATTTGGAGGCAACCACTTTATTGCAATGTCTTCTACACTAGGTGTTTTTTTTCACTAGTGTGGTTAATTTCAATTAGTATTTTGTCATCAATCGAGGTTTTGAATTCTCTAGTGGAAATAAATGTGTGATGTGGGCCAATTGTTTCCCTAGAGCTAAGAATAGCATTAATGTATCCCATGAGAAACCAATGGGCATTGGTGTTCGAACCAAAATAAGAACTGTCATTCCAATGAGTTCTTCTTTCTCGGTATCTATCTTAGCGTAAAAAATTGAGAAGAATATGTGAGTACCATTAATAGTATAGGTACAAGTGGGAATCTAATTAGAGATATTAAAAACACTAAAACAATGAAATGAAATGTGAGAAAAAATACATAAAGAATACCATTGATATTGTTATTGATTGCACCATCAAAAAAATAATTGTGTTGACACAAGTAAGAATATTTAGAGGAGAAAGATATTTTTGTAACATAAATAGAAAAAATTATACGATGATGTGGGCTAATCATTATTTTAAAAACATTGAGGGTGTAAGTGTTGGCGATACCATGACAATTCCAAAAAAAGGATAATAATTTAATCTGTTTTTGGAGTTAGAACTCCCCTTATTCTTTATTCCAGATCCCTTATTTCTAGTAGACCTTCTAACCTATGTGTCAGTGGTCTTTTCTGGTATATTGCGAGAGATGATATTGTTCTTATTTATAGGTTCTTTTAATTGATTAGTCATAGTTGAATCTGTATAATCTTTTGAACTTGAAGACATTGTATCTACTATGGACAACAACATTGTAGTATGATTCTATTATTGAGAGTCTTTAGTCTCCTACCTATTAGTCAACAGATCAATAGGTGGAATATCCATAGAAGATACATTTCTTTGTGAGAAATAAAGGATGGGTTAGTAGTGGACTGGTTGCATGAGTTCAATGAAATAGAATTCTTAGAGAAAACATTAGTGAAAGAGTAATTTTGATCACAACACAGTTTTTTAGTCAGTATAGAATAGTCCTTACATGCATAAGAAAGTTGAGAAGGAGTATATGGGATTAGAGGATCCAAAGAAGAGTGATGTCTGACAGTGTTTTGAGAGAGACTCTAATTCTGCTCTGAGGGAACATTGTAAACCAGCATATGCTTGGGTACTAGAACCAAAGCTGACATATCATGTAAACCATATGCTGAGATCTTTTTCATGTCTACTCTAGGATCTAGGTCCATGGAGGCAGGTATCACAATGTAGATAGAAGACTGGGGGTTTTCCTGAATTTCTATTTGATTACATAAGTTAAAAGTAGCAGTATTCTGTGTATTCTTGGTGCCTATGTTTGCAGTGTCAGCCACAACATTAATATCATATTGTGGGTGGCAGTACCAGTGTTACATGCTAGTTTCTTTAGATCCTTAGGTAGGAAATTACCTCTATCAAAGATTGGATGCTGGAGAGTATGTATTGAAAGTTCAAGTTTATATCTAGTAATATTCTCATGCTATGTTGATACTCTAATAGTGTCAAGGATAAGATTTGTAATTTCAATTGAGAGGTTTTGATCATTAATATTATTTTCATCTTCTTGCACTTAATCAATTGAGTTTGTTCCTGAACTATCTCCTAGGTGTGTCATAATGTGTGTTTTTTGAACCAAACTCAAATTTCATTTAGGATGTTTCGGGTATGTCTATCATGGGGTATTTATTTTTTATACATATCTTTATTTCCTTCCAATCATTATCAGATGGTTGAATTACCTATTTCCTAATAACCCAACAGTTGAAGATGGCGTGCCCTATGATTTTACAGGGATAAAAAATGGGAGTTTTTGCTCATATTCTACTCTAATTTAAGTTTTTATTCATTGGCGTTGAAGTTAATTGAGATGAGAAGTTTTGAGTCAGGGTTTATTTCAACCATTACTCTGGATAATAGGCACCAAGTCATCATGTAAGGTACGATGATCAATTTTAAGTGGAGTTCCTATGCAGGAGAGAATATCATTCAGTATTTTTCGGTGCTAAATAATAAGTTATGTACATTAAATTTGATCCATACATGTGCCAATGTGTTTCTATGTGTGTTCGAGTTAAATGTGGAGTCGCACTCTGAAATTTGATATAGACCCAGCTTGAGGATGAGATTACTAGTCTTCCAAACTCATTCAAAATTATAATGGGATATTAACAGTATTTGAAAATACGCTTTTATTATAGGGATTAGATTCCAATTTTCAGCATTCCAGCAATGTAAAATACCTGAGTGATGTTCAATAAGGCACAAAGGGAATTTACCTTTTTGGTAGGAGATACAACACATCACTGAAAATTAGCATAGTTGTGCATGTTGTTGAATGGAATCTGGGTCCACTTCGACCAGATAACCACCATCCTCCAGTCGCTTTATTAGGGGGATTCATCATGAAACTATTACCATGGTCAGAGCTTTTTAAAGAGTCCAGGATTGAAATCCATTGGGCCTGACCAGTAGAAGGATGGTTGTGGGAGACATCATCAGGTGTTTCTATGTTCCACGTAGACACGGAATGATTGTGAATAGGGGGAAGTTGTGTCATCTACACCATCATGAAATGAATAGAATCAAATCGCCTGGGTGTGAGGAATATCTCCATGAGATTAATAGTGTTGTGTGTGAGAGAGAAAAAACCATAAAAATTCGAAGGTTTTAGAGAGAGACAGTCTATCATCTCTCTAAAATCCAGTCTCCTTTAACCATGTACTGTCTCTATGGTCATAATATACATCATTTATTAGAACCAATTATCCTGATTGGTATTAAATATAAAAATTACTTATACATATGAAAATTATTTCATACCTATTATTAAGGATATAAAGAAACTATAGAATATTTATAATTACTGGAATATTCCTAACAAATCACAAATGAGTAAACAAGATAATTTACACCCAAAAACAAGAAAATAATAAACCATTGTTAACAAAATGATTACAAGATGTTATAATATCACAATATATGATATTATAAATATTTATACTATTATGTAATAAGTTAATAACTTGTATAAACCTTATATATAGGTTTTTAAATCATGATTATCCAAAATGAATCTTGGGTTGAGGAAATGATGTCTTGCTTATTTGTTTTATGAGACACGTGCCATATTCGTCAAGTATTTAATTTATATGATTTATATATAAACTATTAAAGTATTTTATAATTATTCTACAAAAAATTATTAGGATTTAAATTTCCATTTAATGATTTCATTTTTTGGGTATAGCGGTCTAAATTTACCAAAATGGTTAGGGTTTTATGTTAAAATATCCTAGTTAATATAACATATTATGATTTCGTAGCAAATATTGAAGTATTATGAACAAAATTAAAATGGTTCTCATTAATAATATTCTCCTCTAACTATTAATAATATTTTCAAGTAATATTACACCTTTTTCACCTTTCATATTTAAAATTCATACAAAATTGATTTTATGAAAATTTTTATTTATTTATATCATCAGTTTAAAACCCTTTTTCATCAATGGGAATGAGTTATAATAATGTGTTCCTTCATGTTTTTTAAATTTTAAAAATGAATTATTAAATAATTTTTTAGACAAAATTTCTTTTCATAAGAAAAAGAAATTTTAAAATTTTATCATTTTCTAAACATTAATTGTTTTCTTTCTACATAAATCGTGGATGTTATATTTATTTTAATGTTCTTAATATATATGGAATTTAATTACACAATAAAAAATAAAAGTTGTAAAATATCCATTATAACATTCAAATGATATTTTTAATGAAAATAATTTTAATGTTTTTTTGAACTATAAATTTTTTAAAATTTAATATAAATGGAAATTATTTTTATATATTTATATATATGTAACATGATTACTTTCAATGAATATAATTTAATGAATTGTTTTCTAATTTTTATGATTTTAAATGTGATTTCAAAATGAATGATTTACTTTCTTCAAAAACATTCTCAATTAGATTTTGATAGGATTTTCATTCAGCAATGCCAAAATCCCTTATTTTTATTTATGATCTATTTATGATATTTTGTAACAAGACCTTTCTGATTCATTATTTGGATTGATTGAGATCATTTCAATGACATTTTTATGGAACCAATTTCCTTTTGTCAGGTTATTAATATTTCAAATAGTTTTTTTTGTAACCTATTATATTCCATATGTTAATCATGTTTCAATGATATTCTTATATAAATGTTTATTCCATGGGCTAATTATTTTTCAAAGGGATTAATATGAAACCAATTTCATTCAATTTCTTAATTAGGTAATATAAGAATAATGATTGTTTTTATTTTTTTTTTATGAATGCTTTATTTAATTTATTCAAGTTACGGTTATTTGACATTATTTATGATGGGTACTCATAGATTGCATGGGGAAAGATAATTATATTTTATATAATATGTGTACCTAGATAAAAATAAAATGCATTGCGTAATGATTATGTACTACAATGAATTATAATGGTATTTTCCCATGTTTTTATTCAAATTGTAAATGTTCTATAAGGATTTGATAAGTGTTCTATGAAGATGAGGTTACAAGATACCAATATGTTTTATCTATACTTTTCATTAGTTTAAAATGTTTTCTTATATATATATTTATATTAGACGAGAATTAGTTCTTTTTTGATTCACTCATACACTATTATTATTTCATCAAAACATTATGCACTACTTATCATCACTGATGAAATTGAACTTTTAATTCTTATGATTACATTTAATTTATATTTGAACTCACCCTTTTTATGTTTACTATTTTAAATATTGTAAATAATGTGTTTGGGAAAATTATGTTTGGAATTTATTTCATATTGATTTTGATAATTATTTATTGTAAAATATGAAAACCTAGGTTATGTTGATGAATTGATCATTTTACAACATGGGTATTGTTAATGTATGAGTTTTTCCAAATTCCCAAAAAATATAACCAAAAAAATCATTGAGTATATAAGTGATCATATTTTTCATTTTATTGCTTTATGGTTGAGATGGATACAAATTTGGGACACAATTATTCACATCAAATCTAGAATATAGAGTTTATGACTTTTGAACTAGGTCCATGAGTGAGGGTTATTAGTTATTATAGTTTATTCCAAATACATGTTTAGATAACATTAGGGATTAGGATGTTTTTATATGATGTTATCTTAAGAGAAATAGATACCATCATAAGTAAATAATTTTATATTTGATCATATGTTCAAATCCTAACCACCAAATTAGATGTTTTTAAGTAGTGATAAATTTTGATGTTATTAATTATATTTAGGGAGTTGTTTTACTGAGATGGGGTATTTGTGACTCCAATGATCAACATGATGGGTTAATTATGGATTCATTTTTTACAAGATTAGAAGAAAGAAAACCTGAAGTCCTTGAGAAATACCATAGAATTTGGTAAGGTCATGGGGATTGTACCCACAACTGAAGTGTGGAAAGGGAGTGGCCATACAATTTTCTAAAAAAAAATTCATTATTATGTCATTTCTACTAGTAAACATGAATCATGTTTTGGAAACATAAGTGATTTTATTTGAGGAATAATCGTTGATTTATCTTGGAATAATATATTATCAAATCCTTCTAACATTTGGGTTTCTAACATAATTAGGAAATGAATGCATATATTTTTTTTGGAATGATTTGGTTTTAACATTTGGTATTATTATGGATATTTACAGATAAATGTATGACTATTTTTTTAATTTATGATTCTATATTCCAATAATTTTTTGTTACTATATAAATATTGGAGGAATATATTGTTGTTATTTTGGGGATTATATGGTCCTTTAAAAGATTATTTTAGTCTCTTAAAAAAGGAAAATTCATTCTAAATACATATCATTCACTGAAAAAGTGGATATTGGGGTGGAAATGGATGAAATGATGACATTATACTCATAAAAAAATTATATTTTAATATTCTCTTTGTCTATATGGTATGATAATTCATCAACTCTATGAAAAGAATCATAAAACAAAAATTTTATAATAGTACATTAATTTTTTTTAAACTAACAGTCTTTTCGATTGTCACATATTTATGGTTTCGAGTTCCTTAGATTTACATTAATTAATCACTTTTCTACGATCAATGACTTCTATAACGCAATATAATTACATATTCCTTTAAGTATATGTTCAAATATTTACTTTTCTCTAATTACCTTTTACTTAGAATCCTTGCTATGTTTTATTCCAGTTCAAACTAATACTTCCCTTTCATTTTCATCAAAAAAAATTTTTGTGAACCATATTTACAAAGTTTTTTCCAAAAAAATATTATTAAATATCTAAAATTTTAATAGAAATATAAATTTCAAAATCAATAAAAAATATTATTTGGGGGATAGATGTAATACAATTAGAAATTGAAAGATGAAAATTATTTTTGATAGAGAAAATTACTTGCAACACTTAATATATATGTGAATGTTACTCCTATAAATGTTATGATATATTTGTTTTTTAAAAACATTAATATCTAATATATCTTATAGTATACCCAACCATAAGATTTTTATGCTTGATGGAGTATTCAACATGCTACATGGAGCCTTGAAGACCCCTAATATATATCAATATTATATTAATCCATTAAATTGGCGTGAATGAGTATTATTAAAAAATTTATTATATATATAAATGAATATAAATCCATGATAACTTTTCATTAAATAATCAATCAATTTTTAATAATGTAATTTTAATCTTAAAAAATATGTTTCCATTAACAATTTTATTTTATTGAATTTATTGAAAATAATATTATAAACAATTTTTGAAATTATGAAAATGTTATTTGATTAAAATAATTTATTTTTTATTCATAATAACAAAATTTACATTATGTGATATTTTTGAACTGTTCTGAAAATAATGATTTCTCAATGAATATTTGAAAATACTAAATTTTTTAGATATATCATATTATATCAATAATATATGAAATTTAAATTACCCAAAATGTTTTAATGTATAAAAAAAATTTAGTTATATTTTACCCACATAATTTCTTGTTAATTAACATTATATTGTATTTTAGTATAATTTGCAGTTTGTTTTAAAATATTTCTTTATAAAAACTATATTTGTTGTATAATAATTCCCTTTCCTAATTAATTAAAATATTAACTAACGATGAATTTTTTAAATTCAATTCATATAATACATATCAAAAACTTTTCATTGAAATTATATCTTTCGTTACTATTAAACATAGAGTTAATATGAAATCATCTTGTACATCAAAAATACACTTCTCAAAAACCAACCTTATCGATGCTTCTGTGGGTTTTTCTAATATTTATTTTCTTCCAATTTTTGATTTTTTTTAAATAAAATTAATTATATAAATAATAATTTCAAATTATTATTATGGTGAGTTTTTTAAAATATTCTTAAAATAGTATATTTTTATGAATAGTTAAAAATACAGAATTTTAATTGTGAAAAACCCTTACATTTAAACTACAGAAAAGTTAACTTATATTATAAAATTTTTTATAAGTCACGTTATTTAGATTATACATCTATTAATCCAATTTAGTCCATTTAAAAAAATATCATAGTGAATTTGGACATAAAAACTTTGAAAACTTTGTAACAATTTCCATTGAAATATTGTATTCTTGTTGGAGGTATGTGATTGATTTTAATTAAACATTTTCCACACATGAATTTTATTTTCAAAAATGGATTATATATTTGGAATATAAATTATATATATTATATAATAAGGTAAAATTAATTTTTTACCAAAATTGATATTTAATACATTAAAATATATTTTCTACGGTTAAGGTAATAATGAGTTTATCAGGGGTTAAAATTAAAATATATGAGTAAAAAATTATCCAAAATTTATAAAAAAGAAAATATATGGAAATATTTATACATTATCCCAATTATTATAGATAATAATTTTTTATTTTATCCTTGGGAGATGAAAAAAATGGTTGGAATTAATTCTATTCCAAAATTACAAGTGTGCCACTAACCATATTTATAAAAGTCCACCAACTATCATTTAACACAATAAAACTATTAATTTGGCCAAAAAAATCGAAAATAACATCCAAATATCCCTACCATCACTCTTTAATCCTAATTTTGGACAGAAATTTAACCTAGTACTACTTTGGTGCAAACCTATGGAGGATACCAGAAGAATAGATAAAATTCTTCAACGAGTGTTTTTATTTTATTGAATTATTCACCTCTTCAAATAAAAATGTTTCCATGATAATATAGTAAACCCAAAAAAATTCCATAGAATAGGATGTTTTTATAATAATGTAATTACCTACAACCATCTCAACCTCAATCAAATGTTTTACAAAATCATTATTCTTTTGTATGGTGGACTACCGCCTCATGAAATGATGAAATTAGTTTTTAAATTAAAACCTTTAATGGATGTGTATGATGAAATATATAAACTATATATTTGAAATTTATAAAATAATTGTACATATTGAGTCATTATATTTTAAATACCAATTTACAGTCTATTCCTCCTGGGATATGATAACATCAGTCGTTTGTAAGGAGGACTACCACCGAGCTAAGCGATGTGATTTATCTTTCAGTAACTCATTACACATAATGAAATAACGATAAATTTAAAGAATATATTTTATGTAAATAAAATAAATTTGATATTAATGAAAAATTTATCTTATTGAAAATTTAATGAAACATTTTTTTAAACTAAAAAATGATGATAACAATGTTCGTTTTCCGGTGGACTACCACCTTCACGAAGTGATGTTACTCTCTTTTCATCACCACACCACATGTATGAAATATATACATATATTTATATAAAATTTATGATATATATAATATTATTATCAATCTATATATATATATATATAATATTACATACCTTATTTCCATAACGATAATTTATGAACAAAAAAATTACTCATATGTACCTACGATAGACCATTTCCATGGTCGTAATGTACTTCATTCCTCAAAACCATATTCCACGATTGGTAATATAAAAATTAATATTTTATAAATAATAAAACTATTTAATTATTATTATTATCATGTTGACTTATGTTTATAATTTTCATAATAAAAATAACATTCCTAACAATGCACAAATCGGGAAACAAGATAAATAAAACCCGAAGCAATAAAAATAATTATATATTATTAAAAAATGTCATAATAATTTATAAACAGATCATATATGTATTATAAATATTATTATTTTTATGGAATAAGTTAATAAAATGTTTAAAACTACTATATATGGTGTTAAATCATATTCAACTAAAATTTATTTTGAAGTAAGGGATTATCATCTAACTTTTTTACTTATATTAATCAAATTCCATATTGCCAAGCTTTTTATTTTATGTTCTATATAAAATCCCCATGAATTTACATTTTTATGGTCCTCTATAAAATTATTTTTTTTGTACATATACATTTGATTCTCACCCTTTAATGGGGCATATGATTCTTATTCACCAATGTGGTATGTGATTTATATTACAATGTCATCATTTAAGAGGATTTATAATGATTACGTCTCGGTTGTTGAAAACCTATGATCTAAATATCAATAAATATATTAAAATTTAACATAATCTAGATATTAATAATATTTTTGTTTAATATTACCATTCCCCACTCATTGGTACTTAAATTAGTGGGAATGTTTTAAAAAGAAGTTTCATTATTTATCTCTTCGTTCGAAAACCATTTGTCTTCAAAAATAATGTCCAATAAAAATGTTTTCAATAATATTTTCAGAATATATTACATTATTTAATAAAGAATTTTTTTTCAAATTTTTTATTTTTTATTCTTTTATAAGTAATCATTATGTCTTTTTCAAATAAAATGCACATTTAGATTTTACCTAAAATGTCAAATAAACCATTTTGTGACATACTCAAAATGTATTGAATTTTCATCCCCCATGAGCACTCAATATTTAAAAATATAAAATATAATATTCAATTGATATTTTAAATGGAAATAATATTAATGTGTTATGTGGCCTTTTATTTTTTTTTAAAAATAATATTAAAAAATTTATTTTTTAAAATGATTTATGTTTTTGGAAAAAAAAAATTCATTTGGGAAGGACATTTTCATCAAGAAATGTTTTAAATTATTTTAAATTATTCCATAATATATTTCCAATTTCTTCAACAGAAAAGGATTTGTACTATATTTTATGAATTTTAATGTTTCTAAAAGTGCTTTCAAAATGAATAGTTTATCTTCTTAAAAAATGTTTTAAATAATATTTTATTTGTATTTAAATTCATCAATATCAGAAACCCAAGTTTCTAATCATGTTATTTTTGGGATATTTTGTAATACTAATATACTCAATATTTTTTAGGATGAATTATGATTGTTAAAAAGATATTTTTATATAACCCGTTTCATTTCCACCAGTAAATCATATTTCAAATAGATTGTTATGGAACTCATTTATTATCCAATGATTAATAATTCTTCATAGAGAATATAATAAAATCCTTTAATTTTCTATTGGATAATCATTTTTCAAATAGACAAAAATTATACCCATTTATTTTATTTGGTTTAATTTGTCTATATGATAATACTTATTGTTTCTATGAGTTTTATGACACAATCCATATTTACTTTAATCATATTGTGGTTCTGAGAGATTATATATTATTGGAGCACCCAAATAATCTTCGGTGAGTCTGTTATATCTTATATCATGGAATCACCCAGATATCTCTCTAATGCATTAGGTAATTATTTATTTATTAGAATAAATATATTGGATTTTGTTCATGTGGTTATTCTAATTTTTATAGTTCTCTAAGGGTTCGGTAAGTTTTTTATGATGATGTTGTTCTATGATATTATTATGTTTTATCTATTCATATTATGGGTTAATAATACTCCGTTTGATCAAGATTGATATTATATATCTCAAGGGTGTTGATTTTTATAACGCTTTCATTTTTTAAATCCTTATGACATTATTCCTGACTGATGATTCACGTATTGATGTGTATGAGTTATTTTATGATTCTATTATGATCAATGCATATTTCATCATAACATTAGGAAAAACATATGATCATTAATTATATTCAATTATTAATTTTTATTTTTAACATTACATAGAATTTGAGTACACAACTATGATGATTCCACATCCGATGAATATATGGAATGAGGTTGAATGAATTTTTCCTAGAATTGATTTCATATAGATAATGATGATAACTAAATTAAAAATATTAAAATCTAGGTTAAGTGGGAGAATTTATCATTTGAAAACATGGAAACTATTTATGTTGTAATTTTTCATAATTCTCTTAAAATATAAATCTATAAGGACATCAATAATGTATGTGATTAGATTTTTCATTTTGAAGTTGTAAGGTTTTAATGGATAGAAAATGTGTTCAACAATATTGGTATAAATTATAGAAATGTAATTTTTATGATTTCAGCACATGATCCAAGATTTCATGTTATGGGTTATTATAAATTAATTGGATTATATATATTTTTTATGCATTATAAAAATATTATGTATTTTTTCAATAAGAATGTAAATAATAATATTATTATATAATTTGTTTAATGTATTATTATTCTCTATATAAAAGAAAAATTTATAAATTTTTTATTTTTAATTTGAATGTTTGAGATTTATTTTTAAAACTATAATATCCAAATTATTGCGGGGAAAAGTTTTTTAATTTTTCAGGAAATATCAATTTTTTATGATTTTTAAAAGATACATTTATTATGAAACACGGTAAATTTTATAATATATCAAATACAGAAATAAGATATTAAAATTTGTTAAAATTATATAGTCACTCATGAATTATTATATAATATAAATATAAAAAAAATTACTGGAAAACAAATATATATTATAATTTATTTCATCATAAATAAGAAATTCATTTTCAACATTGATGTTGAGCATGTGAAACCCTAAAAAAGTAAATTTGGGTGTGATAAAGATAATATTTGTGAAGGAAAAAAATTTCATTGACATTTTTTAAATATTATAGGTATTAATGATGATTTTTATGGATATATAATCTTTTGGAGGTATATAAAAAGTTAATTTTCCAAATACTTCTCTAATGCCTATATAATGATTGAATAGTTAAAAGAACTTGTTAATTCGGTTTTGAAGACATATATGTGACTGAATATTATTATATAATTAATATAATATATTATATAGAACATAATTAATATATTTTAACGACATATATTTATTTAAAATTATTATTCATGAAATAATTACATTAAATGATTATATAATGGTGTCATATTGCACGTGAATGAAGTAGAAAAATCATGTAAATGATTTTAAAATTATAAAAGTTAATTTTTAGGGTAGTTAGATTAAATAATAAATTTTGTAGATAAATATAACATATTATTGTTCTTTCATTGTATATATTCAATGTCAATATTTATTTTAATTAATTTATGGTAAATGAAAAGGAATGGTTCCAGAAATGATAATAATTATATATTATAATAAACAGTATTTTATTAAATTATTTAAAATTCATTTAAATCATTTATTTGGAAAATCTAATGGGATATGGTAAATAATATCGAAAGTGATCCATTTATATAGAAATATTATCGTATAATAACATTCTTTCCTCTTAGAGTGTAAAAATTATGATATCACGAATATAATCAAAAGTGTTAACAAGGGGTTAACATAAAGTGATAAGGGTGAAAAAATCACCTAAACTTGTCAAAATTTAATGTGATGGTATTTGTTTCAATAAAAAACAAAAAAATAAAATATATTTATTTGTATCAATTTTCCCATGATAATTAATTTATATTTATTTCACTATTTATGTAATTCAAAGTGTTCTCATATCCTCACTTATAAAAGGGTACCTTTATCCTTTCTTAGTCACACATTATGAGTACTCTATTTTATCCCATACCAACCCAAATTCCTTACCCAAATAAATAATAACATAATAGAGCCCCTTTTTTATCATGAAACCATCCGATGAAGGATTTTGGTATAATCCTAAAGAATTTTTTTGAGAAGAGGTAAAGTTCATAACCAAAAATTATAATTCTATTTCGTTTTATCCTTATTAAAATATTTATCAATCATTATGAAATAAAAAAGTCATTAAATTTATGTTTTTGTGTCAATGTAATAATCGATATCAATATCTTTCATCATTCAAATATGAAATGAAACCATCGTTCATGTGTACAGCAGACTATCATCCTAAAAACTCATGTAACTTATTTTACCTAACCTCTTCTAACAATTGGTTTTAATAATTAGTTTATTGTCTATATATGATATTCATTAAATATTTTGAATTTTTTAATTATAATATATCATATACTTCTATGATATTTTATCCATTGAATAATTGATAAGTTACTCATTCCAACATATGGACTACCAGCTCCATGTTGTAACATAATTCCATTTTCTATAAACATATTTCATTTTAATATTTAAATGTATAATTAATCTCAAAAGATTAAAATTATTTACATATTTATTCAATTGAAATTACTAATTATTGTAATATTCAACCATAGTCAACATACAAATGTCATTTTTGTCATATGATCCGAATATCAACAAAATACCCCACAAGAACATAATTGATAAAGATATTATCTTAGAATTGTAATAAATAAAATAAAAATGATAGTAAAATGGGGAAAGATTATGAATATTTTAAGAAATTATCATAATTTTATTATTGAGGATGATAAATAATTTATGAGATGAGCCAAACTCATAGTAATGGACTCAATACCTTATACACATCATTTCAAATGTTTTATAGATTTATTTTCTAAGTATTATTATTCCATTTTTATATTATTTATTTTAAATTTTATATGTATTAAAATGGAAATAAAATAATGATATAAAAATTATATCTCTTTTAAAATTATTTAAATGTTTTTCAAATGGAATAATTTTATGCTTTTAATTTGAAAGGTGTTGTAAAAAAGTATAATGAATGATATATTTTAATATAAACACGGTCAAGAGTTTTTTCTTTAACTATATATATTATTGGATTTTCGGATTCATATAAAATATTTCATGTATATTTCAATAAAAACCCATTTTACACATTTTAATGTATTTTAAAAAATGGATTCAAATGGAATGGTTATATCAGAATTTAACATTTTATTATTAATGGTTCATAAAATATTTTTTTTGTGTGCCAAGATGGAAATTAATGCCATCATGTGTAATGATTATAAAACGATTCATGGAAAAGTTTTGTGGTTGTGGTGGATGAAAATATATCTCCCAACGATGGATGATCATGATATATTGTAACATCATACACCACCTCATTCGATTGAAAATGATATGGAATTTTACTTGGCCTAAAGAGACATCCCCAAGACACTAATGGATGTAAATAAATGGCAAGGGATTAAAAATATTTTGGGATGATTTCCTCTTTTAAAACAAAAAAACATAACAAAGTAAATCATAACCTAATAACCACTATATTATAATTTATTAAAAATTAAACCAACTCATTTTAATACCAAAAGACAACAACACCAAACTATACAATAAAAAAAATCAGATTACCAAAGCTGAAGGATAGACCAACAAAACTCCAAGACTCCATTGAAACAAATCCATGACTCCCAACATGCACCATGATCTAACTAAAAAATTACATGCCTAAGTTTCATTAGACACTATGAATGAATTGTGACACTTTATATTTACCTATGTCTCAATTAAAACATTTACGCAAAAACACCAATGTGAACAATCATGGGTGAGTAATGAAACTGAGAAGGTTATCGCTAAATGAATTCCCTACTCACACCAATATGATATAATTTTTTTTGTAAATTTATAAATAAAAATTTATATAACACAGTTTGAAATAGTCTATATAATATTATAAAACAATTTCCATATCAAACAAGTTTCCATGGAAGGACACCAAAAAATGCTTTAAACAATTTCATATCTCCTTTTTTGAATTCCAATTGCATGATCCACAAACTGTTACCCACATGAATGGTTATATCAAAGTTCTATACTCATGATCTATTTTACATCCATCTACTAAGTCCTTTATAATTGGACATAATCCTTATGTCTCAACGACCCATTCCTTTTATCCAGGGTTATATCCCTTTATACCCCGATGGTACATGCCCCTAATTCAGGGTCACGTCAAAATCATGAACTCACACCAACCCATGTTTTCAAAAACCATATCATACAAGGAATTTAATGAAATTTTAATAAAAAATATTATTATTTAAAAAAAGTGAAGAAATCCATTTCAATATATCCAAAAAAATTCCATATATTAAAATTATAAAAATATATAGTTTGCACAACCAATTTCAACAAATCAAAAAATGAACAAAACATCACAAAAGAAGGTTTCTACCAGTCATTCAAAAAAATTTCAAAATATTAAATCAATAAATTTAACCAATTTGAAACTAATCCTTCATGGTATAATAATAAGTGTCAATATTTAAGCAACCAACTTTAGAAATTTTGGTGATTATGAATAAGGGAATGGTTCTCCAAAAAATTGTATTGAATCTCAAAAAACCTACCTTAAATCTATTTCCCTAACATAATCACAACTATATTTCCACATTTTTAGAATAAAACATCATAGATATATCCCCAATGTACTGGATATAGGATTTCAAAAGAGGTAATTAATGTTTGTATAAGAGAAATTACCTAAAATGAGTACCTTCCATGGGAATGGGGCCTCAAAACACATAGAATAGCTGTCGTATCAATTCTTGTTAGAATTGGAGAAACTCCAAAAAGTATTAATGAAAGAAATGATAACACAGGGTCAAGAAAGTGGAAGACCTGAGGATTATAGGTGTAAATGAATGATATACACTTCTTAGCATCTCAATTTTAATCATGAATGGATAGCTCACATAGTTCGGAAAATCATTCACCGCCCATGTACTATCCTCTATCTCAAGGTGCACCTTGAATGGTTGGGTTATACTGTTAGATGAACTATGGGTCAACTGGGTTGAATCCCTCGGCCTAAAATTGCACGGCTACTTATAAATGGTCGCATAGTTTTTCCAAACCATGCACCTAACCATGAACCTTCCTAGACTCCCCTGATTCACCTACAGTGGCATCCTATAGGAGATTTAAAGTTTCCACTAACCATGATCAAATCACACACATTTATAAAATCCACCCAAAAAATTCAAACCTCTTCTAGACCCTCCAAAACATTACCATAACACTATTACAAGCATAAAATAATTAAATAATTGGTTACTTATATTAAACCAATGGTTCTATATTCTCCTCACCATTGCACTTTATATCCCTAAAAAGTAGAAAATCATCATTTCCATAAAGTCCTTCAGTCCATTGCTTAGTTATTTCATTATATCATTCCCAGGTTTCATCTATAAATTTATAATGTTTCCATGAAACCCACACTAGACTGATCCTTTTTCAATGAACGATAGTTTCAATCATATCCAAAATTTGTACTAGCATGTGTACAAATAAATCATCCAACTTTTGGTCCACATAAGCTAATTGAATCACGTTTTCAAGATCAGGCTAAGACTTTTTCAATTGAGATACATGAAACACATTAAGCATTACACTGAACAAGGGTGAAAATCCAACTATAAAACACCTCATCATTCCATTATAGTATCTCAAAAGGCCCTATGTATGAAGGAGATAACTTTTTCTAACTTTCAAATAATGATTTCCAATCCTTGGAGAGATTATAAATTACAAATTATCAATAACATGAAATTAAAATGGTTATAAATGATGATCCACATATGATTTCTAAAAACACTAATCCAACTCCATTATATTCATGATCAACTAAATATTATCCATTGTCTCTTGTACACGGCTTATCCAAACTAAAGAAGTATCACATGTTTCTAAATAAAAATGTGGGGAATGATAAGGATGCACATAAAATGGTTCAAAAGGGGCTATGTGTACTTCTTCCTATAAATCGTGTTAAATAAGAACACAAAAACTATATATACACCTCCCATGAGACACCAAAATCAATTTCACATGCCTGAAACATTTCTTACAATATTTTTATATATCACTATGATTTTCCATCAATTAGGGGATGATACGCCATACACACTATCCATTGAGTCTCAAGGGATTCCTATAAGGATTTCCATAAAAGAGAAGTAAACCATAGATCTCAATATGATACTATCAAAACCTGTACAACATGCCTCTTTACCTCTTCTTGGATATAAATTTTTGATAGGTATTTCACCATATGAGATTAATAAACTAGAATGAAATTGGATGAATTTTTAAGTTGATACCGTATCACCCGTAAAGAATTGTTTTTCTAAATAGTTATTCTGAGTCTTGTTATAAAATACATAGCTATCTACTCTGGTTTTGAAATAAGAATAGAAAATTATTACAACAAGCCTTACGGCTTATAATGATCTACATTAATATAATTACAAGTTAATCATATACAAACAATCTCTACCACATTTCTATTCATACCAACCAACTGATAATGTGGTTTCAACTCCTTATACAGCTTCTGTATTACTATATTAACAACCCATGTCAAATGGTTTTAATAATGTAGAATTTGTTCTTAAAAGGACATAGGCAAGACCATACATTCACAAAACCAAAAAATTGAACTCACATCCACCTTACTTACATAAATGGTATCACCATCATTGATTTTGATTATATTAGAATACATTCTCTATCAGACTTCTATTCTTGAATAACATTCACAACAAAATCAAGAACAAAAGAAACTGGAATGAAAACTGCAACCCTGCCCTGGTCTTTAAATTCTATGTCCATTTGAGATATCCCCAACAACAACATCCATTGGCTTTACACCTCTTTTTCTAACAAAGAATATGAGATTGAACATAATTCATCTTCCACTGAGTTTACTTTACCCAATTTATACACCAAGTAAAATTCGAACATATAGAGGAACTACATCCATCTTTTTTTCTTAGATTAAAATTTTTTATGGGGAAATATGTTTCAAGATATTATGAACTATATAAACTATAAATTTCTCACTCAAATGGTAATGATCCCATGTCTCAAATATTGGGATATGGAAGATAATTCCAAATTATGTGTTGGGTAGTTATTCTCATAAAACCATAACATCCCTGATATATAAGTTATCACGTGATCTCCTTGTATGAGAACACATCACAAACCAGATCACAAACGATCACAATACACCACATATCATTTTCATAATTCCGAAAATATCAATATTGATGACAATGTAAAGTGAAACATTATGTATTTAAAAGTAATATGACATTCAATATTCCATTCCAATGAAAAACTCTTCATCTTAATAGCTCTGATTAGTGAATATAGTTTCTAAAAATCATGAATAATATATTGGTAATAACCATCAAGACTAAGGAAACTGTGTATACCAAAGAAGTTATTTGTCTGTTTGTAGGAGATAATAACTTTTATATTTTCTAGTTCCATTGAAACACCTCTTTTAAGGTTTACTTTTCCATAGAAAGGTACCTCTTTTATCCTAAAATCACACTATTATAATTTTCCTTACAGAATATGATACAACATGATTCTGAAAATTATTACTATGTGTCTCCCACTATTAGCCATTGTCGTTGAAAACAATAATTTGGGTAATCCAAAAACACCACCACAAAAGAATCCAAATACTTTGAAAATGATAAGATCTCCAATTTTATAATGATAGATGATGCATTTGTAATACCTAAAAGAATAAACAAAAACATATAATGACCATATCGACACCTAAAATATGTTTTCCAAATATCCATCATCCAAAAACATAATTGGTGATATCATAAATATAATTCAATATTGGAGAACAACTATTATATCATTCATTGATTAAACAAATCATCAACGAATGGGTGTGGATAATGATTCATTATCATATCTTGGTTAATGATATTATAATTTACTCATATCCTTAATGAACCACATTCATTTTTGAAAAATAATGTAGGTTCTTCCCATAGAGATGTGCTAGGCCAAATGAAATCATTGTTGTCTATATCATATAACTATACATTCAGATCCATTAATTCTGTTGTAATAATCAGGTAAGAGATAAGTGAAATTGAACTGGTCCCTAAAAGGATATCAATTATAAAATCCTCTACTCTTTTGGATAGAAATCATTGGAAATTATCAAGAAATTCATCCACATATTGATCAAACACTACTAAAAACTGATATTTTTAATCTCTTCCTTTGATTCCAAATTCCACACTTCCAACTGGTATGTGACTATTCCAACTGCTAGTGCCAACAATAACATCACACATGCCTTTACATCCTAGTATCTTCTAAATGAATACTCAAAGCCATACTCAATCATAAAACTAACCCTTGAATATAATAGTCGATGTAACCCTTGAACATAGTCAACCAATACATACCTATGATTATGTTTGGGAATCCATATCCATCGCCATGAAATCACATATCTTCTCAAATCCATCAATCATTATAAGACAGATCTAAACATATAAAGCCTTTGTTAATTTGACCAAGAATTGTTTTTAGATTCAAAATAGAAGGAAACATATCAACATTAAAACCATAAATATCAATAACGTGAGAATAAATAAATGAATGGGGTTACCCATATCAATAAATAATTATACATGGGTAAAATTTAAATAAATCATACCTCTCACAATTGAATATCTAGAATAATCAAACACAATAACATGATAATCCCCATATAGTTTCTTACTCAGTGCAATTTGTTTTTTATTTATATATTGAGAATTTCTTAACTATGGCATCATGGTATTCCAAGAACCCCAATATTTAACTCGACTCTATTTATGAGATTTATTTATCTACAATAGTCTCATCGAATTTAATGACTATCAGAAAACATGGTAAGTGTCCCAAACTCTAGACCATGGAGCACTATGACTATAACTCAGAATATTACCCGGCTCATTGAAATTTTATAATTCTATAGGTGGTTCCATATAATCGTGCTTCATGTGGTCAAAATAACCACATTGGTATCATCCAACATTACTCTTGGGCCTTGTAGAAAAATTAATCGACGATGACATCTGATTACGAGTCATCGTCTTACCTTAGAAACATGCTTCCCTCTTTTGATTACTACAAATAATAGTGTTCCCACAATTTTGTATAGGTATCAACTTCCTTCCTATACCCATAGTTCCTATTATTTCCCTTTCTTACATCATCTCTCTATTGTCCACCATTGTTTAATCCACTATAAAAATAATAAAAATACTAATGAAAATCCCCTACCACATCCCCGATTCCAAAATGAATTCCTTCTAAGATGAACATTACACATCATTGGATCCAAAAACAGACTAAATTCTGGAATTTACCTGCGTAATCTATCACTGAGAGGCTCTCTATCCTGATGAAAAAAGTCTATCATTATTGAGATCCCAACCATTTGATGATAAAATTGTTTGTTTAAAACCTCCCAAAAAATATTCCCATAAAATTCCATTGTCATATTTATCCTAAACTACTAAATCCCACCATTAGTGTGAAGGATCATACATCATATACACCACATACATTAAATTTAACTCTGTTGGTGTTCTAGGGAAATCAAAGATTAAATTCATCATGTTCATCAACACCTTTACATTCTCTAGTTTTTAATCACCATAAAATATGGGTGGATTCTATAATTGAAACTGAAGTGAATAATCTACTTGCCATGGTTCATCCCTTCGATTCCCTCCTTCTATAACCTCAAAACCATAAAATAAACTTTGAAATAATTATTGGTTCACCTATATCTTAGGTGCGACAACATTTTCAGCAACCTCATCCAATTTTTTTCTCAGATACCTATTAGGTGAAATTTTCATTCACCAAAACAAAAATATACAATTCTCACCCTATAGAAACCGGAGGCATAACAATTTAAAATTTTATAATACAATATTATCACAACATAGATATCCTAAATTCAACATTTGTCTTTTTTTATTACATTTCTTTGAAAACTCTAGTTTTTTTATGAATTTTATCCCATTTTAAATGTACTATTAGCATTCCTATTTTAAAATCTAACATTTAAAAACATTTCTTTCACTTTTCAAAAATGAACAGTTTTTACAAACTCATAAATCACTACTCACAATGAAATTTTTTACTTTAAGTGGGATTTCATTTCTAAAACGCATTCTATTCCCTTCACATTAGATAAACCTTTGAAAATTATATTATAATTCTTTTTTGTTTTTCGTAAATACTTTTGTACACATCTATTATTTTACTTCATGATTAGAATAAAAAGGTTAGATGTTTCATTATAATCATTTCATTATAAGTCTTGAAATCCTACTCCATTCTACCATCCCATCTCAAGAACAAACCTATAATGAACATCAAATCCATGTCCAATATCAAATTCCTGTAATCCCAAAATGAAAGACGAATGATGAAAACTAAAAACATTTTTAAGTAAAAGAATGAATAATTTTATACCATTTGTTACATCCTTACACATATCATTACCTTGAAAAGGTAGTGGAATTTCATATGACCTTAATATACATCCCAAGGATGCTAAGGTCTATAAATAAATACCATGGGCAAAAAAAAATATAGGGTCAATTTTTCCATTGAAAATAAAACAACCACAACAATGTAACTCATAAACAAACAACCACTATAAGAGGAATGATGAAAAAGTAATGAAAATAAATGAATGATAAAAATGAAATGATCCCTAACAACACCATAACAAAAACCAGAGTACCAAAGTGTATGGGTAATCCAAAAAGAACTCAAATTCTCCAAAGACACAACTCCATGACTCCCAACATTCTATGTGTTCCAACTCCAAAATCCTTGCCTGAATAACATGAGTCACTACTAAAGTAGTATGATACACTACCATTACATGTTTCTTGGTAAAAAATATCTAAAAAATGATCAAAGTTCCAAATAATGGGTGATTAATGAAAATTAGTTGGTTTTCCCTAAATGACTTCCCTACTCATGCCACTAGGATATAAAAATATTTCACATTTATATAGTAAAATTTGTATTATAAAATTATAAATTTTGATATAAAAATATATAATAATATCTATATAAAATATTTTTCATATAATGAAATCAAAAAACTCTTCAAACAACATCATATCTCCTTCATGTCATAACCATTCCATGAATGAAACACACTCAAACATATTAATGCTTCTGTGAATGTTCCATACCCATGACTGGTGTCTCGTCCATCTAGTCTTTCATAACTATGTGACCCATATCCTTGGGTCCCAATGAAAAATTATCCTTATCTAGGGTGTTATACCTTTTTAACCTAATGGTACACTCCTTTTATTTAGGGTCATGTAAGATTCATGAACTCACACGAACCCATGTTTTCCAAAACCATGTCAATCAAACCATATCAAGACATTTAAAAAAAATTATTTTATTTCAAACCATTAAAATAAACCATTTCCATATATCCAATAAAATAAATATTTTAAATTAACTATTTTAAAATCAATAATACAATGTGCTTTCCATGACCAATTTCCACAAATCCACAAATCAACAAACAATCACACTAAAAGGTTTCTATCATTATTTACACACCATTTTTACAATAAAAATAAAAATATTTAACCAATTTGAAATGATGACTTCACATTAAAATAACAGAATTAATGAGTGAAGCCAAGAATGTCATTAATTATGGTGAAAATGAATAATGACACGATTATGCTACCAAATAGGACTAGATCACATAAAAATCACCTTAAATTTCATTCCCTAAAAACAACATATCAATATCTCATCATGATTAGAATAAAATTTCATAGATTTTTCCCTAAATAAATAGATATATGATTTATATAGGGGGATTGAAATAAGTCTTTGATGGACCCTGAGACACTCTGCGTGGGGAGGGGTGAATCAGGGTGTCAAAATTTTCTTTTAAATTGATGGATCTTATTCCTATTTGGTAGGAAATTGTTAAAACTGTATGATGGGAAACTGTATAAATCCAAGAAACACATTCTAAGAGAAGACACAATAATTTTACTTGGTTCACCACTAGGGGCTACATCCAAGGAGCATACACCGACATGTTTTCGGTTCTAAAAGATTATAGTGGTCTTCACTAGTTACAGAGAAGCAATGTTTATCAAAGACACTCTGTGCCATGAACACTGAATTTACATGGTCTTCGGGATATCACACTACGTCCCTTAGATCACATAAGTTGAATATCCCATACTCATTTTGATGGGAAGAATATGAACTCAGTTTATCGACTTTAAGGTCACTTAAATGGGTTGGCATTAAATCATGCACCTTTAACTATAGTTAGATTCTGTGTTTCTGTCCAATTTTTTCTACTGAAGTATTCTACTCATGTGAATACTATTCATTCCTAAAAATATCCTTTATATACTAGGATTATTCCTCTATTTACTAAAGTTCTCTGAGTATCACTTTTGTGTACTTACTCCATCTATGTCCTCTGTAAACCGCGATCAGGTACCTCATTAGAAAACCACCTTCAAAAATTTCCTTTTCTTATTCTCTTGAACACAACATCCTCACAGCGGATCATCTTCTCCTACATGATCTGTATTTCATGTACTGAATTTATTTTTTTCTTCCTTGATCTATGTACTACTTCCTTCAGTAGACTGCCTTTTCTCACTATGAATCCTCCTTGCAATCTTCTTAATCCATGTGGGATTATCTTTCCATGAATCATTATAACCATCACAAAATTACATTCTGACATTTAATTGAAGTTATTACAGGGTGTTATTCATGAAAAATACTTCTGTACTTCACCAAATTCATGTGGTATTTCTAATGTCATACTCCCTTTTAATTATGGGAATATGACACCTTATATAAGAAAAATATATCCGAAAAATCTGCGAAAATGAGATTTATAAAATCTTAATTGCTGCACTACCTTCACCACGATCCATTCATCCTCTATAGACTATATCTTATAAAAGGTATACATAAATCCATTCTCATAATGCAACAACAAAAATCACCATACAATTTTGTTAAATGAATCCCTTCATGGATACTCAAAACTCCACCTTATTTTCATGAATGACACACAGTCTTGTGAACCATCATGACATCCGTGTACTGTGAGTCTTTCAATGAACATTCTTCACTACATGAATTATTCAACCTACAAAATTTGTATGCTGATACCACTTCATGGTTTTTAGATCTCCATTCCGCATACCATATTTCTTGATCCATGAACTATTCCTAAAACATTGTATGCAGTTTGTGTCTCGTGTTATGCAGTTCTATTCCTTTGATGATTTCCATCACCATTTTACATCTCGTTTAATCATATGCAGAAATCCTTCATTTATAAAAACCAGACACTCGATTTTGAGACTTAATAATTTGGAAAAAACTAGGAGACTACACCACCTTCAAGACAACATTCATCCTTAAATGCAGAACCACATTAAATGAAAACAACTTTATAAACCCAATTAATATTAACAAAAAACAAAAACCATTCCCTATTTCCAAAAAAGAACAACCATGGTTCCCACAATCTTCCCCTTTGGGTTTCTTAGAATTATATTTATATATTAAATGAAGCACCTGGAATAATAAATCTGTTATAAGCAAGAAAAACATCATCCCACACACTAAGTCTACTTGGTAAATGCTCAGTGTAGAAAATAATAGGAGCAAGAATTCAGTTCCATTGCCTTATAGTTCATCATTATTCCCCATTGAAACAATTTTAAATTTATCTATTATCCATATTTCTATATAAAACATGAACAAAATTACTTTATTATTGAATTTTTTCAATATCACCTTTAGAAATAAGTCAAATGAATCAAATTTAGACTTCTAGTGCTCAACAAAGACTCCCCCTAGAATTTATTTTCCCCATAAAACAAAAATAATTAATTAATAGATTAATATAGTTAAAAAAATTGGGAGATTGGAATCTCAAACCTCCTCACGCATAAGAAGTTGGCTGAACTCCAAGGTTCAAATGATGTTTTTCGAACACTTGTTATGACAATTTCTCAGTTAGTATGTGAGCCACTTGGTCCAAAATTCCAATATGATTTATTTTAATCATGCGTTGTTCAACATTATCCTAGAAGAAATGATATACTATTTCAGTGTGTTTTTTATGAGAATTATGAACATGGTTATTCATAAAATAATGTGTACTCTTTTTATCATAGTGTATCACCATTGGTTGTTTCACCTCATCACCAATATAAATCAACCATTTATTTATCTACAATAGATGAGTGATAGAATTTATTCAATAAATATAATTAGCTTCAACTATACTAATAAAAGATCATTCCTTCTTCTTAATCAACCAACTTATATATTTATTTCCAATAAAAAATTCTACACCACTAACAAAAATTCTATCAACAACATCTCCTTCCAAATTAGCAACAAATATTGATGATAATTCACTAACTATTATTGAAGTAAAGTATAATCCATAACTCAGAGTTCCTTGAATTTTCCTCATGATTCTGTTCACTGTTTCCAGTAGATCCTCCTTTATATTACATTAAAAATGGATCTCTATGAATTTCACCAAGACAACATATGTACTTGTTGCAGTTAAGTACAATTAGCTTCTCAATATGCTACTATACATGGTGGGATCCCCAAAATTCTCAACCTCATGATTTGCATGTTTAGTTCCAACTACAATCAGATTTTATATTGATTTAGATTCATGTATATCTAGTTTCATCAATAATTTTCTAACATAATTTTCCTGATTAATGAATGTGTACTCTTTCCTCTAAATCAATTTCACCCCAAGAAGTATTTGAATTCACAAATCATTGAGATTTCAATTCTAATTTCATGTTATTGTAATTTTCATCCACTAATCCTTGCATGATACCTCCAAATATAACATCATCTACATAAACCAAGACCATTAATAGATCTCTTTGATAATTCTTCATACAAACTATATGATCCAATCCTATTAATTTTAAATATTCGCTTCTCCAGATATGAATCGAGATAATATTACTATGCACATTGTGCATATTTCAGATCATATAGAGCCTTCTTTAATCAGAAAACCTTCCATTCATCATTGCCAAGAAGAAATCCCATAGTTTTTTCAATATTGACTTCCTGTTCATGAACAACATTTAAGAATGTTGTCCTGATATCCATTTGATTCACTTGTTATCCTCTTTGAATATTCATGGCATGAAACACCCTGATTGAGTCTAGACTAGCCACCGAGGAATATGTTTCTTCAAAAAAACCGTCAATCATTGAATAGACTTTACACGCTAGTTGGGAATTTTTTCTAATCACATTTCCATGATTTTCATGTTTATTTTTGAAATCCCACTTCATACCAATCACATTGTGGGTTTACAGTATCTTATGTAGATCCCATGTTTAGTTCATTTTAATCTGATCCAATTATTCATTCATGGATTTAACCCATGATTCATCTTTTGAAACATATTCAAATTAGGACAATTATAAAATTGTGTGGAATGATAATGTTTCACTATTCCTCATTCTTCATATCTATGTGAGAGTGGTAAAATCTACAATGATGTTGGATCAATGAATTTTAGATCATTGATTTTCCAAGTGAGGTTTAGAATAATTTTCATCACCCAAGGTTTCTTCTTCTGATTCATATTTTGAGTCAACATCAGGATGTGACTCTTGTATTTTTTTGATTGAATTCATATACTTATATATTTGGATCTCTTCCATGTTCACATTATTCCTCCTCATCTATCACTTCAATAGATGATTTCCATGATCCATTTATGATTTTATCTTCAATGATCTTCAGATCACTACTTTCTAAAAAAATTTCATGAAATTTATAAAAACATTTTTCCGATATCTTATTCCATGAATGTCCAAGGAATATTCCTTAATCTACAATATCATCATACTTTCCATGATATCATTCTTTTATCAGATAAATCATTAACTGCTGAAAACATGAAATTACTTCATGGAGGGATTCCTTCCATTCCATAATTCAATGGGTGTCTTGGTTTTCCCCCATATAAATCTATAATTGTTTTTGAATAATACTACAACATGAACAATGAATTTCTAGTAATGTCAAGAGATACAACTCTCAATTAGAAATGTTCTAGCTATACTATTCACCTATCGATTCTGGTGCCCAACTATTCCATTTTTCTATGGAGATCTCACAACATTCTCCTCTGGATGTATCCCATGTTTTTCAGCTAATTTTCTAACTAAATAGATGTATATTATCCCCTACTTTTAGACAAAATACCATTGATTATTAGTACAATATCATTTTTAGGTATTTAGAGATTAGTTTTCACGCAATCAAGAACTTTCCAGTTGCTATGTATAACTACCACACAAGCCATTCTACTGGAATCATTAATGAAAAGAATGATGCTTAGTTGTCTCACCATGGAATGATTATTTTTCCCTTGGGCATTCCCTAAAACATTCCCAAGATAAACTATAAATCTTATTATTTTAGTGAATTTTTTTTATATAATTTCAATATAGTTGTAACTTTCATCCATGCTAGCTAAATCACCCAATGTCACTGCCACTATATATTATCTTATCATTAGGTTTTCTGGATCGATCATGAGTGGTCAAATAAGTAGAGGTTTGGTTGATATAAATATGTGATTATAAATTTAATAATTTATTTATATTCTAGATGTATTTTATATATTTTTTATTTTTAAAATTAATGGAAAATAATTTTCATTTGAAATACTAATTCATTGATAAAATTAAGTTAATATAGGAAAATAATTAAATTAATTTTTTCATAAAATTTATTTTTTAAAAAATTGGATTTTTATTCATAAAGCATGAAAATAATAATGTAATAGAAAAACAATGAAATATATTATTGATTTGAATAATATATTTACATTAATGTAATTATAAATTGACATAAAAAAATAAGAATAGTTAATATTTTAAAAAAAATAAATTTTCCTATAAATATGTTATCATTATATTTTGTGGTTCTATATAAAATAAAAATTCCTTATTTTTATAATTTTCATTAATGGTAATTTACATCATATATTAATTTATCTTTAGAAAAATACCTTATCTTGATTTTTTGTTTCTTTTATGAAATGTTTTGTTTTTTATGTTGGAGTACAAAATAGAATTTTTATGAATACTATATATTCAACAAAATTATTATAATATAATAATTAATTAAAACAATTTAAAAAAAATTGAAAGGATTTATTAGATTTTTTGTGTTATAAATATAAAAAATATTTAGTTTAATTTACAATCCAATGTTTTACATATTATAACATATGTTATATTTTTTTCCAAACACTTATTACTCGTTATAAATTTATTATCATCAAATTTAATTTTATCACTTTTATACATTTAGTATTATAAAATTTTATCATATTTTAAATCATCATATCCAAATTAGATAATAATGTAATTTATTTTGTTCATATAATATAGTTTCCTAGGTTAAAAATTTATTATCATGGAAAATGTAATGTATTTTAAATAATTATATTAAGGATAAAATAAACATATATCAAAAAAATATCACTTATTTTTGTGAATTATATATGGATCAACCAAGAGTCACCCCCGTTTCTTTTTTTTAACTTTATGTGCCACATTCATATGAATATGACATGGATTTAATATTAATTTATAAATATTTATAATTGTTCCACCACCTCACCTATAAAAGAATCCTCACACCACCCCTTATAAGTTGTAGCAAAAATTTTCATTATCCACTATACTCTTCTTTATTTATTAACCAATTTATCCTAATATATATTCTATATATTATTTTTCCCTTTTTACTTCCAAAATACCTTTTAATCAGTCAAATTTTTATGAGGAAATTAAAATCCTGGGTATAAGTACATACTCCTCAACAATAAGTCTTAAATTTATTCTTCTTATAAAATATTAAAAAAATATTTTACCCATTATAATTTAATGTCATAATTTTTATTGTAATAATAAAATGTGTTTTTATTAATTTAATAATCATTAACAACATTTCATTTTTTTCCATAGAATAACTGAAATTCCATTTGTGTTATATACAGAATATCACCTCCGTGAATTCAGTATTTTATTTATCTTTAGTACCTTACTTGGGTGTTCAAAAAGGGGCATTCAATAAATACATATTATATTTATAGCATTATGTTCTATATGTTTATATAAATTAATTTCAACCTTCTTTACGTTCTATGGAATATTAAAATATATTTCTTGTGTACGTACGAACTGCTTCTCCATGAAATTAAATTTTTAATTTTTCATAACTATAAAAGATGGATGGTTTTAATAATGTATAAATAGAATTAATTTTTTTACAATATGATAAAAATTTGTGAAATTTATATTAATATTGAACTAATATTTAATATATAAACTATTTTTTGTTATAAAATAAAAAACATAATCTCATCACTAATTCCATACTAAAAAATAATGATTAAAATTATCCAAAAAACAAATTAAAATATTATAAATAATTAAAAATAATCTATTATTTCAACATGGATAATTTAATAATGATGAAATAGTATGAAATAATGGGGATTAATATACACATTTTAAAGCATGCATTAAATAATCAAAATCACTAACATTATGATGATAAAATTATTGAAAACTAACTAAAAAATGTATAATAAATGATAATATTTGAATTCTATATAGTGTGATAAAAATTTTAGGAAAAAAGATATTATGATTATTAAATTTATTATATAAGAATGATGTTCATTTGAGGATGTCAAATGTTATTGTAAGTGTTTCTTATCAAAATATTTCCTATATTTTGGATTGTTTTGTATTATACTTTAGTCCTCTTTTATATGATGTATATAATTACTATTTGAGACATTATACCATGATTCTATATTTTTTATGGAATTTATTGTTTTAATTCATGACCACTTTTTTTAGGTATTTTTATTTCAATATTACATGTGTCAAAACTGGTTTAATTAACTGATATTAATTTCTTTGACTTACAAGATTTCATTATAGACCTCATTATACTATATCCCTATATAATTAAATTTTATATTTAAAATGATATATAATCTTCTATATTTTTTGGAATAGGTATTTTCAATTAAAATAATATTTCTTGCTGATTTATTTCTCATAAAAGTATAATGATTTTATGAATAATTCCCATCCTCTTTAATGACTCTTTCTCCTCATTGTCCATATTAAATATTTTGACCAATGATTTCATCTCGTATCATAGAAACATAATTATATGTTATCTCATATAACCCCCATAGTTCCATTTATATCTTTTAAAAATTAGTTTTTTCCCATGTTATGATGTCCATTATGGTTTTTATCATAAAAAAATTATTCCATGTACTTATTTTTGTTCTATTGTTCATTATTATGTAACTTTTCAATGAAATACCACATTTTTGAATCATATGTCAATGATTATTATCCATGGTATATGTTTTTTCATTTTAGATTACAAGTCCTACTATAAGGAGATATCAAAAACTTTTATTATTCAATTTTATTTTCAATATGATAAATATAATTTACAAATATTTCCTCATATGCTTATGATCTAATTTATGATGAAACATATGAGACAATCCATTCAATATTGATATATAAATATTAATCTATAACCTTTTTAGTTTATCTTAGGAAGTCCATCCATAATTTCGTATTAGGTTTTGTAACATATGAGGTTATATATTGGGTTAAAATAAGTCATTTTATATTATTCATAATGGTTTGTAAAGTGTTTGATAATCGACTAAAGAGTGACCCATTAGGATAAAGTTATCATTTTCTTATAATTATTTACTCTGATTTTATTTTATATTATCATAGCATATTTGATTTTATTATTTGGTTGGAAACATGATCATAATAATATCGCTAGAAAATATATGTCTCTAAAAACACATAAGTGTTATAGATTTATAAGAAGGTATATTAGGAAAAAATATTCAATAATATAAATATATTCCTACTATAAATGAAAATATGACTTTTATTGTTTTATATATGATAGTGAGTGGTAAATTAAATCTTGAATAATACCCTTAACAATTTAATTAGTGAAAGATAAACAAAATTCTTAATATTCACATTATTTAAGTTGGATTATGTAATGTCCAAATATTATTGTATTATTTTTCAATTTATTTAAATACTATGTTTAATATCTTATTTTAAATACCACACCAAACAAAACAATACATGATATATTTTATTAAGATAAATATAACTATTATAATATACCTGTCCAATTTTCGGGAAAATGTATAAGTATCCATGTTATAAAATTTATAATGAAAATGGAATTAAATGGTATCCGGAAGCAAAATGATTTTTTTATGAAGCACTTCTTTCTGATATTTCAAAGGATGTAGCTTCCCCAAGTCATTAACAAGAAAAAATCAAATCCAATCTATAACAATCATTGTTTTAGAAAATTCCTTTTTAGTGAATTAAAAACTCTTTGAGATTACTATTATATATTTTATTTCTACACATCTAACTATTAATACCATTATATCTAATCTTATCCTAACTACTTATGTGATTATTTTGAGGGGTTGTATAACTAATAGTCCAGATGATATATATTTTTAATTTTTAATATAATAAGTTATTTTTATCCCACATGAATTTAATACAATTTATATTTCAATATTTAATGGATTATACTGTTCAATTTTGATACAAAATCATTGATAAAATTCAATTACTTTATATAAATAAATAAAATAAATTTATTGTAATGGCCCGGACCTCCCTGGTCCATTACTTTGTGAAAATGTGGTGTTGGAGGTGTTCCGGGAGGTCAAGGTGACTTATCCCCCAACCGCTGCCTACCGGTAGCTCGGTCTACCGGCAGCTGCTGCCTATCGGTAGCTCGGTCTACCGGTATCTCGGTCTAGCGGTAGCTGCTGCCTACCGATAGCCGGTCTACCGGTAGCTGCTGCCTACCGGTAGCTCGGTCTACCGGTAGCTGCTGCCTATCGGTAGCCACCGCTTACCAGTAGCTGGGTTTACCGGTAGCCGCGGCGTTCTGATAGATCGGTATACTGGTAGCCGCAGTCTAGCAGTAGCTCTGCTAACACTTTGCCAAATTTACAGTTCTGTGAACAGTGTTTCTATCGGTGAGGTTCAGGGAACAGTGTTTCTATCGGTGAGGTTCTATCGGTGGACTTCTATCGGTGAGGTTCAGTGAACAGTGCTTCTATCGGTGAGGTTCAGTGAACAGTGTTTCTATCGGTGAGGTTCAGTGAACATTGTTTCAATCGGTGAGGTTCTATCGGTGGACTTCTATCGGTGAGGTTCAGTGAACAGTGTTTCTATCGGTGAGGTTCTATCGGTGGACTTCTATCGGTGAGGTTCAGTGAACAGTGTTTCTATCAGTGAGGTTCAGTGAATCGTGATCTATTGGTGAGGTTCTATCGGTGGACTTCTATCGGTGAGGTTCAGTGAACTGTGTTTCTATCGGTGAGGTTCAGTGAATAATGTTTCTATCGGTGAGGTTCTATCGATGGACTTCTATCGGTGACGTTCAGTGAACAGTGCTTCTATTGGTGAGGTTCAGTGAACAATGTTTCTATCGGTGAGGTTCTATCGGTGAGGTTCTATCGGTGACCTTCTATCGGTAGACTTGTATAGTGTTTCCAGAATCCTAAGAGCTACCGATTCCATACTTTTCCAAATTTCACGAATGAACAGTGTTTCCAGACTTCATGAGAGCTACCGATTCCATACTTTGCCAAATTTTGAGTATGTGAACAGTGTTTCCATCTTCGTAAATTTGACGTTTTCGTTGACGTAAAATACTTTTAAAACCTTATAAGGCCGGGATGTTTTTACTTGGTCAAACCACGTGGGTTAATGCGATCTGTTTTTAATGGAGAATAAATCGGATCTTAAACCGTCGCCTCCCTAATTTTTTTTAAAAGGAATGAGATATCAATCTTCATTGTTCTTCCTCCTGGTTCTAATCTGCAAGACGCTAGAACCTTTCAATCCTTTCCGTAGGAGTTGCACAATCAATCTTTACTCCTAGGATTGGTTCTGCTCTGTTTTGGATGCAACCGAGCCGTATAGATCAATCTTCGATATAAGGTATGTTTTATCATCGTTCCTTCAGGGATCACCTTCTCTTGTTCTCCCTTCCATATTACCATGTAATCTCCATGGTTCTAATGGGGTTTGGTTGGTTTGGACTTACTGTGGCATCCTCAGGTGGATGCAGTTGTCGCGGGAGAAGGATTGTGGCCCGTTGTGTGGATAAAGAACGTTAATAACTCTTCGAGGTAGAGGATTCATGGATTCTCTAATTGTGTATGTGAAATCATAGAATTAGCATGATTTAGTCCTTTGGATCACAATGAAATTGACCTAATTAAATACTTGAACTGGATTAAATGAATTGGTTGATCGCATGTTGTTGCTTTGTACCGTGATAACGGTTTGCCTCATGTTTTCCTAGATTGAGTGATATCTATGATTTTCTTTAATTAGTTGCTCGTTCATGATGGATATTGATAAAGAACGTAAAGCTGGAATTATTTGTTAAATAGTTGGCTAAAGATAAAGAGGCATGTTAATGAATCTGTTAATTCAAGATAGATTAAAGAACTATTAGTTCGATAAATTCAAAAGGGTTCTGAGTTACCCGCTTGCATGTAAGGCTGAATGCCTTGTGGTTTGGAGCTCTGAGTGCTCATTTTGTATGAAGGCTGAATGCCTTGTTAAAGGGCCGAGAGCCCATTTTGTGATCTTCGATTTCCTGCTGCTTGTGATTTGATGTGATCCTGGATGGCTGTTGTGATATGTGGAGGTATGGGGACTTGTGGTTGTGGCAGCGGATGACGCCTAGTGTGGCAAGATGCATCGGTTTATGCATGTGGGTGTCGGGGAGGACACCAAGGATGATGGTATGAGATGAATGTGATGGTTTGATGTTGGTGGTTTGGTTTGGTTGTTTATCTGCTTTACTTTTCCCCACTGCTCAAGGCAGCTGGTCTTGCTTACCCTCTTTCCGAAGGAGGCGAAGACACGCGGGGTATGCCACGTGCTTTCCGTGTTTAGCCTCTCGATGGAGGATGGGTCTATGATCTTGCTATAGGCGGAAAAAAAAACTCGATGGGTAGTATATCTACTCGCCGTGTTGACACCCTTTGTGTTTAGTAGCATAGGATGTTTTTCTAGAATTCCTGGGATTATGGAAAAGTAATTCTGAAATGAAAGTTTGTTTAAATGGTGATAATCCATGGGGATGGAGAAACTGGAATTTAATAGTGATGTGAATCCTAAAAAGGAGCAGTTTTGAATGTGATGCCAATTTAGTTTAATGTGGTAAATTGTTCATGGTTAATTAATGTTTAAAGAATTAATTAACGTACAGTGGAACTGATAAAATGAGAATGGAGTAATCTAATAAATCTCTTCAAATGGTTGTGTGCTTATAAGATACCTAGTCTTAGAAGTAACAGCCTGGAGTCTGAGAGACGTTAGCTGCTGTTGTGCCTATGACTAGGTAATGCCCGTAGTGTGGTTGTGAGTTATATATATTCTGTACTTTTTGTGTTTCTATACGCTACTCCACCCTGTCGGTAAGGTCAACTGACACCCCGGGGATTCTGAGCCATGGGGAGGTGTTTTCCCCAACATTCTGATGGGAGGTTGAATGGGTGACTACCCCCTTTGGCCCCTCTCTCTTCTCTTGGTAGATACTTGTGCCATGAGGCACAACGGTTAGTTACCCTATATATGTGTGTAGAGGGATATAATGGCTTGTGGTTATTAACACACATATATTCTGGATATAGTATCCTATGGACTACTATAGGTGTAATGTGTATAGGCTATGATGGCTTGAGGATCCTTACTTGGAGTATGGGCTGTAATGGCTTGAGGTATTATACCCGATGTATGATACACGTTATGCGGGCTGTGGTGGCTCCCGGAAACTACCTGGTTACTTTTGGTTGTGAGGACGGTGTGGTGCTTCGCCCAGGTGTCTGCGGGCAAGACTATGTGGTGCACGAGGTGCAGATTGTGGAGCTTAGCCCAGGTGTCTGCGGGAAAGCCTTTGGAGAGAGATGCACAGGATGTATGTCGTTGGGGAAAAGCGGCAAACCAGTGGGGAAGTAGTTGCGGGGTACCCTTGATATTCTTTACTATATGCTATATTCTTATATGCGTTACATGGTTAGAGTAGCCATGGTGAGGTTGGGAACTTAGTATACCTGTTTAGGTAACGAGTTAGTTTCACTTGTTGTTCACTGGGTTTTAGCATGCTTTCTTTTCTTTTGCACGAGAGGCTTGGGGAGGATCCTACTGAGTATACTGTTATACTCACCCTATGTATATATAAACTGTTTTTCAGGTCACTTCGAGCAGGTTGGAGATCAAGCTAGTTACTACTAGCTTGCGGTTGGAGGAGGAGCTGTTCGGTCTTGTGGTCGCTGCTGTTTTACTTTCTTTTGGGTACTTTTAGTTTTCCCTTTCAGTTGTAGTACTTTTGCATGGCATTTCATATATGGACATGAGTTTCTTTTATATTTCAGTTATGAGTTGGAGTTGTTTAGAGTCTATTCTATCTCTCTCTTCTGCATGTGTTCTCTTAGAGGGTAATGCCTCCCATTTGTGTGTGTATTATACCCTCGGTGCTAGTCGCCAACCCGGGGCCTACTGGAGGCGGGACTCGGGGGTCATTATCTTCCTTCTCACATTGCCGGCCCAGGAGGGGTACACTTTGTGGGGAGGGGGTCGTGACAGAGTGGTATCAGAGGTCTAGTTGAGGGATAGGATGGAGTTTGGAGTTAGGCACAGGTGAGGATGCATGGGATGGTAGGGCAATGGTGTCATTCATGTTTAGAAAGTGGGGTAAACACTGGAGACCGGTAGAGACATAGGCATTTAGGGCCCCCTATGATCTGTTGCACGGACCTTTAAGCTTACGATGGCTACTATAAAAAGTGATACCGGTTGCAGGGTAGAGACCTAGGAAAGGATCATGCATCATTATTCTTTGCGCTTGTGTTTGAATGGGTATACCTTGGTATAGGTAACCTAAAATAAATAAAAAAACAATTAATTAATTAATGTTGAGTCTTCCATATTCCAGTCTTAGAAGCTCTAACAATTGTTATTTTGCAGGTATGGCTCCAGGTCGACGTCCTCGTCAGGTTTGCGCAGAAGATGCCCATCAGGCTGTTCCAGAAGATCACCGCCGAGTAGAGGTTGACGACGATGACACTTGGAGGAAGACACTTCGAGAGTTTCAGCACCAGAGTCTACAGAAGTACGAGGGATCCGTTTCAGATGCAGTCACAGAAGACTGGTTGGAGGAGATCAAGATAGGCTTCAGTTCGATTCGTGCTCAGAAGGAACACTGGGTGTCCTTGGTTGTGACGATGCTGCGTGGAGCAGCGAGGAAGTGGTCGTTCTTGTTCCTCGGTGATCGCGAGGAGTCAGCAAACTCATGGGAGGAGTTTTGAGACAGGTTTAGAGTCGAGTTTCTTTCGTCGACTGCGAATGTGTCCAGTCGCCAGGATCTTCTCACCCTTCGACAGGGGAGCGCCAGTGTTCGAGAGTTTGGAATCCGTTTCAGGAACCATCTACGATATGCTTTAGACCTGTTACCAGATGATGAGGCCAGGGCGAGGCATTTCGAGGAGGCTTTGCGTCCAGAGATCCAGCGCTAGGTCACCCCATTTATGATGAAGAAATATCTTGAGGTGCTAGCGAGGGAAGAGGTTGTTTAGAGGTCTTTGGGCAGGACTGGATCGTCACGAGAGGGGAATCGTCATGATTCATCACGAAGAAGAGCTGTGGTCTGGGGTTCCCGGTTTTCAGGACAGAAGAGTTTCCGTTCACCTGGGGGTAGGTCCTAGCCCTTCCCATCTCGTTTATTTGGAGGCAGAAACTCTCAGACCTATGCCAAGGGATCAGGCGCTTTTTTTTCTTGTGGTGGTCGTGGTCATCAGCAGCGGGAGTGCCCGACTTTTCAGAGCAGTCATCATGCACCGGGCACTCCACTCCAGGTTCCTCCGTTGAGGCAGTTCCAGCCGAGGCAGCAGCAGCAGGTTGCACCAGTTTTAGATCACCAATGGGTAGATGGAGCAGGTAGAGGACAACCCCATGACGCTCCCCGTCCTCAGAGAGCAGAGCGCGGCCGTAGTGGTGGTCATCATCAGGGTCAGAGAGGCCGTGGAGGAGGTCGTGGTCAGCTTCATGCTCTAGAATTACCAGCCCCAGGCGAACCAGATGTCGTTCGAGGTACCCTTTGCTTGTTTTCTACCTTGTTGTATGCCTTGATTGATTCAGGAGCAACACACTCCTTCATATCACCTACCCTTGTCCATGCTTTGGGACTTGAGGTAGAGAGGCTTCCAGTGCCCTTGGCATTGACTACGCTAGTTGGAGGTCGAGCTGACTTGTTTGAAGTATGTAGAGATTGTGAGATAGTGTTGGGGCAATACCGCTCTAGGGGAGATTTCCTATGTTTGCGAATACAACCATATGATGTCATACTTGGCATGGATTGGTTGTATTCGGTGCAGGCTGTTGTGGATTGATAAAGGAAGAAGGTCGTTTTCTTTGATGAAGATGGAGAGAAAGTGGTGTTTGTTGGTGAGAGAGATCCTCGGATGAGTCATAGATGAGTTCCATCCTTATCATCCATGATGGCTGGGATGACACTGAGTTCTTCAGAGGTTCAACAGTTGGCGTTTCCTAGGGTCGTAGAGGAGTACCCTGACGTCTTTCCAGAAGAGGTTGTATCCTTACCCCCTCGACGAGAGATGGAGTTTGGGATCGAGCTACAGCTAGGGGAGTCTCCTATCTCTATGTCTCCGTATAGGATGGCCCTTTCTGAGTTACGAGAGCTATGTATTCAGCTCGACGGTCTGTTGTAGTGTGGTTTTGTTCAGCCAAGTGTGTCACCGTGGGGTGCACCAGTTTTTTTTGTGAAAATGGCTGATGGCAGTTTGCGGTTGTGCGTCGATTATCATCGGTTAAACAATGTGACAATAAAGAACCGATATCCTTTCCCGCGGATTGATGACCTATTTGATCAACTGAAGGGTGAAAGTTGGTTCTCAAAGATAGAATTACGGTCAGGATATCATCAGATGCGTGTAAAGGATGAGGATATTCCGAAGACTACTTTCCGCTGTCGTCATGGGCATTATGAGTTTGTTGTAATGCCATTCGGCGTGATGAATGCTCGAGCTGTTTTCATGGGGTTTATGAATGCTGTGTTCTGTGAATTCCTGGACAAGGTTTTTGTGGTTTTCATCGATGACATCCTTTTGTACTCCACATCTGAAGAGGAGCATGCATAGAATCTACGAGCCGTTTTGGGAGTTCTTCGCCAACATCAGTTGTTTGGGAAGTTGTCCAAGTGTGAGTTCTGGGCTCGAGATGTTTGTTTCTTGGGACATGTTGTGTCCCAACAGAGGGCAGCTATGGATCCTTTGAAGATAGAAGCAGTGGTGTCTTGGCCAGCCCCCAAGACCGTGTCAGAGGTGCGAAGTTTCCTTGGTCTTGCAGGCTATTATATGAGGTTTGTAGCTAATTTCTCCCAAGTTGTGACTCCTCTGATAGCTTTGACCAGGAAGGACCAAGCGTTCATATGGACTGATCAGTGTCAGACAACTTTCGAGTATCTAAAGGAGAAGTTGGTAAGTGCTCCAGTCCTTTGTCTTCCAACGGAGGGAGTCCAGTTTGATGTTTTCTGTGATGCTTCACATCTGGGGCTAAGCTGTGTTCTCATGCAGCAGAGGTCAGTTGTTTCTTATGGGTCTCGGCAGTTGCGTCCCCATGAATGCAACTATGCCACCCATGATCTTGAGTTGGCAGCCATGGTGTTTTCTCTAAAGTTGTGGAGACATTACCTCATTGGTGAGCACTTTGTGGTTTTCACCGATCATAAGAGTTTGAGGTATTTTTTCTCCCAACGTGACTTGAACTTGAGGTAGCGTCGGTGGACGGAGTTCTTGCAGGAATACAACTTTGAAATATCGTATACACCTGGAAAATGGAATGTTGTAGCTGACGCACTAAGCTGAAAGATACGTAATGTTGTTGTGCGTGAATCTGGTGATTCTTAGAGAGTGATGGAAGAGCTATCAGCTTTGCATCTTGATATGTGAGAAGTTGGGGGTAGAGGTTGTCTTTTCCAGATGACGGTGCAGTCATCCCTGATGCAGAAGGTGGAAGAGTCTCAGTTGGGTGACCTAGAGATGGAAGTTTGGAGAGACAGAGTTATATGTGGTGAGGCCCATGATGGTTGGTCGGAGTATGAACAACACCGAGTGTTGTATCATGGCAGGCTTTTTGTTCCCTTGGCGATGCGCGAGACGGTTCTCCGAGAGTTCCATAGTTCACCATTGGCGGTACATCCTGGTGTGATGAAGATGTACCGATCCTTGAGGAGTCAGTTTTGGTGGCCTGGGCTGAAGCGTACAGTTGCAGAATGTGTGTCTCGATGTTTAGTCTGCTAGAAGGTGAAGGCCGAACACCGTGTTCCTCGTGGTCTTCTCCATCACTTAGAGATTCCTCAGTGGAAGTGGGAGGACATCTCAATGGACTTTGTTACAGGTTTACCTCGAGCTCCGGGAGGACATGATGCTATATGGGTGGTAGTGGATCATTTAACAAAATCATCCCACTTCATAGTGATCAAGGAGTCGACCTCAGTGGATGTTTTGTCGAGGCAGTATCTAGAGGAGGTGGTGAGACTCCATGGAGTACCTAGGACGATCATTTCTAATCGAGATCCTCGTTTTACCACCAGGGTGTGGAGAGGTCTCCAGCATGCCTTTGGCTCTCAACTGTGCCTTAGCACTGCTTTTCATCCTCAAACGGATGGTCAGACAGAGCGAACCATCCAGACTCTTGAAGACCTGTTGAGCTCTTGTGTTCGTGATTTTGGAGGTTCATGGACGAAGCACTTACCCTTGGTAGAGTTCGCTTACAATAATAGTTTCTACTCTACCATCGGTATGGCGCCGTTTGAAGCCTTGTATGGCCGGCCATGCCGTTCTGTATTGTGCTGGACTGGGGTCTGAGAGTCAGCAATTCTCGGACCAGAACTAGTGCAGAATACAACAGAGATGGTTCAGGTGATTCGTGAGAGGATGAAGATAGCACAGGATCGTCAGAAATCATATGCTGATCAAAGGAGGAGACCCTTAGAGTTTAATGTTGGGGATCATGTGTTTCTAAAGGTGACTCCCCGCCGTGGGCAGCGAAGGTTTGGTCGTGGAAGTAAGCTTCCTCCCCGGTTTGTTGGGCCTTTCGAGGTGTTGGCTCGTGTTGGAGCTGTGGCATATCGAGTAGCACTTACCCCTTAGATGAGTCAGATACATGATGTTTTCCATGTATCACAGCTCCGTAGTTATCTTCATGATGAATCTCATATTATCGACTGGGGAGAGATCGATATTGACGATGATGCAACCTTCGAGGAGCGACCTGTGGAGATCCAAGACCGCAAGGAGAAGGTGTTGCGTGGGTGTTCTATTCCTTTAGTTCGTGTCTTGTGGCGACATGGTGGCATGGAGGAGAGTACCTGGGAACGTGAGTCACAGATACGTGCTCAGTACCCAGAGTTGTTTAATGTTTAACTCTTTTCATGTAATGATGTTTCCTTTATGGTTAGACCTTTCATGTTTTATTTATGTACCTTTTTTTTGTGTGATGTTATGATTGAATTGTTTGGTTATGGATTTTTTGTTTCCATATTCTCGGATGTCGTAGTTTTTTTCCAGCTTTCGAACAACTCATGGTGGTTTTCCCAATGAGAGGTATCTTATGGGGTGGTTGTTCAGACCCCTCTGTTCCTCTGAGTTGGTTTTTAATTCTCAATGACGAGAATGTTTTGAGAGGTATCTAATGTAATGGCCCGGACCTCCTTGGTCCATTACTTTATGAAAATGTGGTGTTGGAGGTGTTCCAGGAGGTCAAGGTGACTTATCCCCCAACCGCTGCCTACCGGTAGCTCGGTCTACCGGTAGCTGCTGCCTACCGGTAGCTCGGTCTACCGGTAGCTGCTGCCTACCGGTAGCTCGGTCTACCGGTAGCTGCTGCCTACCGGTAGCTCGGTCTACCGGTAGCTGCTGCCTACCGGTAGCTCGGTCTACCGGTAGCTGCTGCCTACCGGTAGCTCGGTCTACCGGTAGCTCCTGCCTACCGGTAGCTCGGTCTACCGGTAGCAGCTGCCTACCGGTAGCTCGGTCTACCGGTAGCAGCTGCCTACCAGTAGCCGGTCTACCGGTAGCTGCTGCCTACCGGTAGCTCGGTCTACCGGTAGCTGCTGTCTACCGGTAGCTGCTGCCTACCGGTAGCTTGTTCTATCGGTAGATGCTGCCTATCGGTAGCCACCGCTTACCAGTAGCTGGGTTTACCGGTAACCGTGGCGTACTGATAGCTCGGTATACCGGTAGTCGCAGTCTAGCAGTAGCTCGGCTAACACTTTGCCAAATTTCTAGTTCTGTGAATAGTGCTTCTATCGGTGAGGTTCAGTGAACAGTGTTTCTATCAGTGAGGTTCTATCGGTGGACTTCTATTGGTGAGGTTCAGTGAACAGTGCTTCTATCGGTGAGGTTCAGTGAACAGTGTTTCTATCGGACTTCTATCGTTGAGGTTCAGTGAACAGTGTTTCTATCGGTGAGGTTCTATCGGTGGACTTCTATCGGTGAGGTTCAGTGAACAGTGTTTCTATCGGTGAGGTTCAGTGAACAGTGTTTCTATCGGTGAGGTTCTATCGGTGGACTTCTATCGGTGAGGTTCAGTGAACAGTGTTTCTATTGGTGAGGTTCAGTGAACAGTGTTTCTATCGGCGAGGTTCTATCGGTGGACTTCTATCGGTGAGGTTCAGTGAACAGTGCTTCTATCGGTGAGGTTCAGTGAACAGTGTTTCTATCGGTGAGGTTCTATCAGTGACCTTCTATCGGTAGACTTGTACAGTGTTTCCAGAATCCTAAGAGCTACCGATTCCATACATTGCCAAATTTCATGAATGAACAGTGTTTCCAGACTTCATGAGAGCTACCGATTCCATACTTTGCCAAATTTTGAGTATGTGAACAGTGTTTCCAGCTTTGTAAATTTGACGTTTTCTTTGACGTAAAATACTTTTAAAACCTTATAAGGCTGGGATGTTTTTACTTGGTCAAACCGCGTGGGTTAATGTGATCTATTTTTAATGGAGAATAAATCGGATTTTAAACCATCGCCTCCCTAATTTTTTTTTAAAAGGAACGAGATATCATTCTTCGTTGTTCTTCCTCCTGGTTCTCATCTACAAGACGCTAGAACCTTTCAATCCTTTCCGTAGGAGTTGCAAAATCAATCTTTACTCCTAGGATTGGTTCTACTCTGTTTTGGATGCAACCGAGACGTGTCGATCAATCTTCGATATAAGGTATGTTTTATCATCGTTCCTTCAGGGATCACCTTCTCTTGTTCTCCCTTCCATATTACCATGTAATCTCCATGGTTCTAATGGGGTTTGGTTGGTTGGGACTTACTGTGGCATCCTCGGGTGGATGCAGTTGTCACGAGAGAAGGATTGTGGCCTGTTGTGTGGATAAAGAACGTCAAGAACTCTTCGAGGTAGGGGATTCATGGCTTCTCTAATTGTGTATGTGCAATCATAGAATTAGCATGATTTAGTCCTTTGGATCACAATGAAATTGACCTAATTAAATACTTGAACCGGATTAAAAGAATTGGTTGATCGCATGTTGTTGCTTTGTACCGTGATAACTGTTTGCCTCATGTTTTCCTAGATAGAGTGATATCTATGATTTTCTTTAATTAGTTGCTCATTCATGATGGAAATTGATAAAGAATGTAAAGCCAGAATTATTTGTTAAATAATTGGCTAAAGATAAAGAGGCATGTTAATGAATCTGTTAATTCAGGATGGATTAAAGAACTATTAGTTCGATAAATTCAAAAGGGTTCTGAGTTACCCGCTTGATTGTAAGGCTGAATGCCCTGTGGTTTGGAGATCTGAGTTCTCATTTTGTATGAAGGCTGAATGCCTTGTTAAAGGGCCGAGAGCCCATTTTGTGATCATTGATTTCCTGCTGCTTGTGATTTGATGTGAGCCTGGATTGCTGTTGTGATATGTGGAGGTATGGGGACTTGTGGTTGTGGCAGCGGATGACGCCTAGTGTGGCAAGATGCATCGGTTTATGCATGTGGGTGTTGGGGAGGACACCAAGGATGATGGTATGAGATGAATGTGATGGTTTGATGTTGGTGGTTTGGTTTGGTTGTTTATCTTCTTTACTTTTCCCCACTTCTCAAGGCAGCTGGTCTTTCTTACCATCTTTCCGAAGGAGGTGAAGACACGCAGGGTATGCCACGTGCTTTCCGTGTTTAGCCTCTCGATGGAGGATGGGTCTATGCTCTTGCTATAGGCGGAAAAAAAAACTCGACGGGTAGTATATCTACTCGCCGTGTTGAGCCCCTTTATGTTTAGTAGCATAGGATGTTTTTCTAGAATGCCTGAGATTATGGAAAAGTAATTCTGAAATGAAAGTTTTTTTAAATGGTGATAATCCACGGGGATGGAGAAACTGGAATTTAATAGTGATGTGAATCCTAAAAAGGAGCAGTTTTGAATGTGATGCCAATTTATTTTAATGTGGTAGATTGTTCATGGTTAATTAATGTTTAAAGAATTAATTAACGTACAGTGGAACTGATAAAATGAGAATGGAGTAATCTAATAAAGCTCTTTAAATGGTTGTGTGCTTATAAGATACCTAGTCTTAGAAGTAGCAGCCTGGAGTCTGAGAGACGTTAGCTGCAGTTGTGCCTATGACTAGGTAATGCCCATAGTGTGGTTGTGCGTTATATATATTCTGTACTTTTTGTGTTTCTATACGCAACTCCACCCTGTCGGTAAGGGCAACTGACACCCCGGGGATTCTGAGCCCTAGGGAGGTGTTTTCCCCAACATTCTGATGGGAGGTTGAATGGATGACTACCCCCTTTGGCCCCGCTCTCTTATCTTGGTAGATACTTGTGCCATGAGGCACAACGGTTAGTTACCCCGTATATGTGTGTAGAGGGCTGTAATGGCTTGTGGTTATTAACACACATATATTTTGGATATAGTATCCCATGGACTACTATAGGTGTAATGTGTATAGGCTATGATGGCTTGAGGATCCTTACTCGGAGTATGGGCTGTAATGGCTTGAGGTATTATACCCGATGTATGATACACGTTATGAGGGTTGTGGTGGCTCCCGGAAACTACCTGGTCACTTTTGGTTGTGAGGACGGTGTGGTGCTTCGCCCAGGTGTCTGTGGGAAAGCCTATGTGGTGCACGAGGTGCAGATTGTGGAGCTTAGCCCAGGTGTCTGCGGGCAAGCCTTTGGAGAGAGATGCACAGGACGTATGTTGTTGGGTCAAAGCGGCAAACCAGTGGGGAAGTATTAGTGGGGTACCCTTGATATTCTTTACGATATTCTATATTCTTGTATGCGTTACTTGGTGAGAGTAGCCATGGTGAGGTTGGGAACTTAGTATACCTGTTTAGGTAACGAGTTAGTTTCACTTGTTGTTCACTGGGCTTTAGCATGCTTTCTTTACTTTTGCACGAGAGGCTTGTGGAGGATCTTACTGAGCATACTGTTATACTCACCCTATGTATATATAAACTGTTTTTCAGGTCACTTGGAGCAAGTTGGAGATCAAGCTGGTTACTACTAGCTTGCGGTTGGAGGAGGAGCTGTTCGGGCTTGTGGCCACTGCCATTTTACTTTCTTTTGGGTACTTTTAGTTTTCCCTTTCAGTTGTAGTACTTTTCCATGGAATTTCATATATGGACAGGAGTTTCTTTTATATTTCTGTTATGAGTTGGAGTTGGTTAGATTCTATTCTATCTCTCTCTTCTGCATGTGTTCTCTTAGAGGGTAATGCCTCCCATTTGTGTGTGTATTATACCCTCGGTGCTAGTCGCCATCCTGGGGCCTACTGGAGGAGGGACTTGGGGGTCATTATCTTCCTTCTCACATTGCCGGCCCAGGAGGGGTACACTTTGTGGGGAGGGGGTCGTGACATTTATACTTAAAGATTATTTTTTATAAAATTGCATTTTTTATTCATTAAGAAAACAACTGTGTATGTTCTTGTTAAAGGATGATAAAATATATTGTTTATATGTGTAATATGTTAACAGAAAATCAAATAATAAATTGTTATGAACTAATAATAAGGAAAATAAATATTCAAAAAGAAATTTTCTTATAAGAAATGTTGTCATTATAACTTTTTCCTCATTTTAAATTTTAAATTCATAAATTATAAATTTTAAATATGATCAAATGTAATTATTTTTTTAATAATTATTCAGATATTAGTTAAAGATTACTTTTTATGAATTCTCTAAAAGGATTTATTTATAGGTGGGAAATAAAAAATATAGATTTTATAAATATAGTGAGTTTTATGACATTATTATGATAGGAGAATGCCATAAATATTCATGAAACATTTTTTTCTTGACCAAAAAAGTATTTTATAGGTAAAATTGTACATTTGAAATATTATTTTAAATTTAAAAACCCATATTTTAATTTTTTGAACATTAGTTACATAATGCACTAAAGATGACTTAGGGGTTATAAAATTATTATAATATAATTAATTTTTATAATGTATAGATATTCAATATTATAAAATGTTTTTCGTATTTTCAATAATCATTTACAAACTATTAATATGTGTTACTTCATTTTTTATCATACAAATAAATTAAAATGGTTAAAAATAGTTATCATAGTAAATGTAAAATAGCTTTAAAATTAATTTATGGTAAAAAAACTAAATATCTTTAAAAAACCATACTTCTGTGCATTAGATTTCTACAGGACAATACATACAAAAATTCCAATATTTTTAATTTTATGAGACACCTTCCTATGAAAATCACATTCAATTAATAATTTTTTTTAATAATTTCAAAAAATACTACCTCTATTACTTATAAAAGAATCCTCCCACCACAACATCAAATATGCCAAAAATATTTATAAATCTATAAAATAATATTCCACATTTTCTTCAAACATATTCAAATAACACATTATTGAGCTTATTTTGGCTTAATATTTTTGAAATCGCTTCTAAATCAAAAAGTATTCCAAAAATCAATTATATGCTTCTGCTTAATTATTTTTTTCTCGATAATCATTAGTACATTTATTTATTATTTACATAATTTATTTTTTTTACTATTTTAATATTATTAAATATGTATTATATTTATATTTCAATTTTTTATATTGAACTAATAATAATTATCTATTTTTTCACTTTTCCATTGAAGAATAAGAATAGCATTCCAGTTACGTGTGGAATATCATCTCGGTCGATGACACGTTTCATATTTCACCACTTACATAAATTTACAGTTCATAGGGATATTAAATAAAAAAATATTATATTTAAAACAATATTATTATTATTAAAAGATATATAAATTTCTACCTTCATTACATTAAATGGAAAAAATGACTTTTGATTGTTTTTGTGGACTACCAACTCCTGTGAATGATGCATGACATTTTTCATAAAAAACATACTTTGATTTTTGTAAAAATGTATTAAATAATTAATTTTATTTTTATTATATTATTAATGATCATGAAAAGTTAAATTATTTTAATCTCATAATTAATACACCGTGATTTTTTATTAGAAATTACAAAAAACGGACTCTCTGTTGATTACATATTCATGAATCATAATGAATAATCTCATAGAATTAAAATATAATAATATAAATAATTAAAAATACTAGATTATAGTACATTAGATAATATTGGAACAGTGAACATTGTATCATTGAATGGTGAACAACATCACCGTTTAAAGTAGACTCAAAACAATAAAAGTCACTACAATCTAATGACGAAAATAAAAAATAAATAAATAATCATTTTATAATAAATGAATATAAATTAACAGTATTAATTGTAATATAAATGAATACGTTTTTAAAATAATTTTCCAAAAAATTTATCTTTATTATTTGCAGGCTTATGTAATTTCATCAACGTCATGAGTAAAGGATTGATTTTCTTGCCTCAAATTTTCCTTCTCCAAGACATGTTTTGTATTATTGTAATATCTTATTTTATATAGTGTATATATAACCTATATTATAATTTATTTAAAGATTATATCATTATTAAGGTTATTTATTATTTTCTTTTTCAATTTTCTTTGAGTTATTATCTAAATTCTAACAATTCTATAAGTGGTTTTTATAAATAAATTTCTTTTCATTGATTTATAATTTTTTTGTTGAACCAAAATCTTATAGGTCTACGATATTATTCGATTTCATATATAATATTATATTACCCATAATATAGCAGTGTAATGTATCATTTTTTAGTCATATCCACTCTTGTGATGAATTTTTTTCCCATAAATGTATATCATTGGTAAAAATAATCCACTTTCATTTTGATGGATTATTATTAATAATGTCAATATTATTTAATTCCAAAAATATTTTAATTTCTTATTTTGGAATGAAAAATACTTTTTATCTCAATAAACCATAATAAATTGTCTTAATATATTTTTATAAGGATATTTTATTATTATTTTATGGTTGAGGGATTTCAATAAATGTATTTTCCAAATGTGGAAAATGTTTTTCCTTTCAAAATTGTACACTTTATCTTCTAATTCACAATTCTAATGTATGAATATTATGTATTCTAAAAAATCAATTATTGATTTTTTTTTTCAAAATAATGTTTCAGGAGGAATTCCTTTTAGTAGATCAAATTTGATATTCTAAAAATTGATTCAAAACAGCTTATATTAATGAAAATGTTATAAATGTTTTATAACGACCCTTTTATCTGCATCTTTCATTTTCCAATATAACTAGTAAGTATCTAATACCTATGGATTTAAATTTTATGAATCAAATTTGATATTAATTTATGAAATAATCCATTTTGTGTGATTGAATATTTGGTATCAATTAATCCACATTTTATATCCCATTATTCTATACAATTTTGAAATTATATGAAACCCATTTTCTTTCCACATTTTTTCATGATATGATGAGTGATCAATAACATGCGGTACAAAATTCTATTGATGTTAATTAATGGGGTCCTATATCACCATCCTAGGTATTGAATTATGATTTATTTCTCCTTAAATAATAATGAGTAGACATCATGGCGTTGTTCACTATGTAATGTGAGGGCATTATGGTTTTCCTCACAACATAAAATTTGGGAATCATTGTCCTACTAAATACCTCATTCCTGGGAATCATCAGTTTTTTCACTACATGAATCATGATAAACATATGTTTTTTAAAATATTATTATTCAATGTGATATGTTTATAATGTAGTTCCCTACAATGTTATGATTAAATAAAATACAATATTCATATGTCATATTCATATTATTAAAATCCATAGATCAACTTTGTTATCATAAAAGAATATTCAACGACATAGGTTTATTTATCTGATAGTAAATGTAAATTTACCATGAATTATTGAAAACAATTATCACTATATTTTCAATTTAATAAGTTATTTCTCCCATTACAATGTTTATTTATATTCTTATTATACAATCCTTAATTAAAAGTCAATGGGTTTTCCATTATTGAGAATTTAAACTCAACCATTTATTATCTTTCCATTCCTCAAGTTATAAAGATGAGTATAAACAATGAGTAGTCTTTAAGGGGTTTAAGTGTTGTTTGAATAGGGATAAATATTGAAAAGTTTCTAAAATTTTGTATCTTATATTACTGATCCTCAATGATACTATTATTTTGGTTCTTGGGATTATGATATTATTAATGAATAATAATGCTATATATATGTAAAGGATGAAAGATAATGATATATTTATATTCACTTATGTTATTTGGTATGAATGATATAATTTGATGTATATTTTTTATCACCTTGTCTATGACTATAGTTCTTGGGTCTTTATATTCATGGGATGCACATTTTATATTAATATTGAAGATAAATACAGAAAAATTATGTAACATTGAATACAATAATGTAGAAAAAGGTGTTTTTGGATCATTTATTGGTCATGGGTATGTGTACATTAATGAATACATGGTTGGGTTTACACATGGTAAGAGGCCCGTATATCCACAATACCAATCATTTTTTTTCAATAACTAATTATATGGTGAATTTATCAAAGTGATGAACCGTTGAAAAGATTCCAAAATATAATTTAAGAATCCCAAACATCAAATAATATAATAGTTCTATATAAGTGGTAAATGATTTCCAAATTCATTTATTACAATACGCTAATGGTAAAGTAATTACATTTCAAACCGTTTGTAAAACAATTTCATTGAAATCTTTAAAAAAGAATTTTATACATGGGGATTTATGAATTATATTTCTAGGGAAGGAATCAATAAAAAGGTATACATTGTTACATTCCCCATATCTTTGAATTATAATCAGATGTTACAATGGGGAATTGATCGATGGGTTTTTACATCGGGAAAACTATTATATATGTTGAGTCATCTATAACACTTCTTTCCCGAGGAATCAATTTCTACTAGCTCTCAAATGCTGTGTCTAGATATTATAGGATAGTACTGCAAACATATTCCCTAGAATTTTTTTATTAAGTTCCCAAATGTATGTACATGACTATATATGACTCCTCTATAAAAATTTTAACCATCATCACTTCTATCATGTTATTCCGACACAACGATAAATATTTCCTACCTTACCATAGAATGAATTCAACATTCAAAATTATTTATTTTGATAGAATTATAGATTCATTTGGATGTAACCCAAAATACATTAAATATAATCATACACTAGTACAAATATTACTTATGCAATCTTAAAATACTATAATGAATGTAAACCTCAGCTTAACCAAATTATTTTTAGACATTAATATTATTTCATGGTTGGAAAGGATTGCTATTATGACATCAAAAATAACATCAAAACCATCACTTAAGAGCTTTTGAGGAGTGATCAGATTTATTATTTATAAATTTACCTTATCCATTTTATTACCTTTATATATTATTCAAAATTTTCATTGATTTACTAATGAATCAGAAAATTCAAAAATAAAAATTCGATTAGATCAAAATGAAACATCTTTAATTCCAAGGAAAATAAGTCACCTCATATATTATAAATCTAACCAATATTAGGATCTCTGATAAACCAATAAAAAAAATCCCATGGGCCTCATTCAATAAATGAAACTCATTCACTGATTATATGAAGAATCCCTTATATTAAAATGAAAATTTTCTTTTCTTATATAATAATTAATACATTAGAAATGAATCTACTGATGAATTTTCAACTAGTAATGTGATCGATAAAATATAGTATACTACTAGAACTACTTAATTTAAATGTGGAAAACACGAAATTATAGTTTGTTTTAAATTTTATTATTCTTTTAGATATTTAAAATTCTTTCTTCACTTATTTCTAATAGTACAATGGCCTGTATCCCTACTAGGATAAAAATTTTTATAAATGTAAATAAATGGATGGTCAATATATTGGGAATACTAGTACTTAAACTCTATAGTCTATCAATTATAATAATGAGGATCATAATAATCAATTCAACCTGAAGATTCAAGAATTCCCTTTAACCAATAAGTTCTTTATGTTTGAAAAAAAATTCAAGATGATGCCCAAATTCACATATCTTATCACAATATAATAATTCTATGGTTTCTGTAATATCCTGACTATATCCAAAATATTTAATAATGGAAAGTTCATATCAGATGCTTTTTGGGGTACCTCACAAATTATAAGTAGATTTCTAATGACATAATAAGATCAACATCATATCCATCAATACATTAATCACTATTGTTCATATATATTAACCTTTTTAATAAATATTACAAATTGGTAATGGATTAAAAAATGGGACTCAAGTCATAGGGGCTTCTTCCCTAATGAATTGGACCACGATTTTGAGGTTTAGTAAAATTAAATATAATTCCCTAACAAACTATAGATGATCAATATATACATGGAAGAATGGATTTATAAATTCATAGTGTATCAATAAGTATATCTCATTCCATAATTAATTAATCATTTGTGTTTAAACACTTAATTTTTTAAAATACCACAGAATGAAGTGGATATCAATTTTTGAGACATACAATAACTGGAAAAATCCAAATATTTAGGTTATGTATGATTAATTACATGCTATGCATAATTTGGGTGGAATATAAAGAAAATTCCTCCTATAATGATGTATTTTTGGGTTGAGGTAGAGAAAATTTTGTGGAGAGAACTTCAACAACACATGATTATCCCTTTGGGGAATAAGTGTTTCTTTATCTAAGGAATAATGGTATTATGTGATTAGATAGAAATCCAAAGATATTCCCCACTTGAATAGATCAAAATATTAAGGGTTCATATTAGGATACCAAAGTAGAGGTCCAATATTCCATGTGTGGATATATTTATAAGTTAGGTGTGTCATAAAATATATGATAGCAAAGGTTCATTCCATGTTCCTCAGTCAGATTCTCATACATTGAAAGAACACATACTCAGGTGTTTTGGTCAAGACACTAGTGATGTAGATGTTTCTATTATAATTAAATCTCATTAACCTAATTGTTCCCATTCATTATCAGGTTTAAAATTTTTTAGGAATCATAAAATAGTGAAAATACCCATATCTGATCTATGACTGATTCTAGTTTTTAAATAGATCGGTGGTAAAATTATTTGGATTTTATGTGTTCAAGAATATTAAAATAACTATCCATTTAACATCATACCGCATATATCTCAACATTTATTATAATCATAAAAATATCCATGTTAAATTTATTTCACTAATATATTATGAAATCACTCCAAATTATGTTTTGTTTGTTATTTTTCTCACCCATTGTGGTTGATTATAGTGACGACAATACTCATGATGAGTAGTCTATTAAAATATCAAATAAAAACGAAGGGGGGGGGGGTTTAAATACTAGTTATTCAGTTGATCATATAATATCATTTTTCTACTAATTGGATTTAAATCTAGTAAAAATTTCAACATAGTTTTTTTTCATTACCATTCACTACAGTATGGATTGAATAAAATCATTATACCACAACACATTTTTTGTGAACATTCTTGTGTGAGGAAAAAAATAATAAATATATATTGTCACTCATTAGTATTATAACTGACATGTCATCAGACTATGCCAAAACATGGAGAAAGAATTACTCATAATGTGTGAAAGAGAAGTTAGATCGATCCATTTGAAAATAATAACTTTATGATAGTCTATATCTTGAAGTAATATTTAGTATATATATGAATTAAATGATGATACACATAATTTCCCTAGACGAAATAGTGATTTCTCACATTAATACCCTTTTAAAAATTGAATGGGAATCCAATTCTAGTAACCAAAATTTCTAGTTACATAGTTGATGATGACCTTTTCACACCTACAATAAGTGATCCACTTGTGAAGGTTGTTTTTTCATTTAAATTTAAATGAAATATCAAATGATTTTCAATAAATAACTTATAACCTCCCATTTCATTTAGAAATATAATTTCATATACGATGTATTTTATCCCTGAATGAAAAACTATAGTGATAGGTGACCTAAAATCAAATCCTAATGTTTCTATAGAAAATTAGGCTGAGAGGATCTTGTTCAATCATAATATTCATGAAATCACTACATATAATCGATTTTGGATATTAGTTATAATTATCTGATTCTTATTAAAATTTTATTTTGTTTGGGTGCATGAGTTTTGGACTACTAATGACTGCATACTCATATTAATCCAACCATTATAATTTAAGAGAATGTTGTGATTTTTGAAATATAACTATATCTATTAAACAGTAAAATATGTTAGATAGTTTTCATTGAGTGGGCCATTGGGGTTAAGATTCATAAAACTACTAACGAATAATGAATTTTAATTTTAATGGCTTCAAATAATATATAAATATAGTAATGCGATTCCCACATATCCATGGTGGGACAAAAATTTTCAAAAGTGGAATCTAGAATTAGAATATCATTTGATGTTATGAATAACTAGAAGAAAAAAAACAAATATGATGATTAGTTTAATATAGTACATCTAGTAAATTGGATATTTAGAAATCCATCTAAATTTTCCATCATGAATTTGATTATTTATAACATATGAATAACTATATTTTTTTATATTTGTATTTTTTAGTTTCTATTAATATATTTTCATTTAATCATTGGAAGTCAATGTAATTTTCATATTTTTATGTCATAAAATGTTATAAAAACATTCTTGTATTATAGTATTTTAAAATTTTTGATCTTATATATTATTTCAATTACCAATTCATGTTAGCAAATGAAAATCACAATGAGTGACATAAAAATAAGTGAATCCATGTGGATATTTTATGTAATTATATTAAGTAAATCATTATTTACAAATATATGATTTAATTATGAAATAAATAATTCTATCCATAATCCTTGAAGTATGTTACCTCTAATTGATATAAGCAAGATGGATATGTAGTAAAAGTTCAATCGCCATCAATCATGGTTAGTCTATTATACAATGTAAAAAACGTCGGATTCCCTCATAAACCTATAATAATAAAATATTATCCAGGGATAGATATACATAACATTTACTATCACAATAATTCATGTTTATACTATTAAAATATGATTTTTGTGAATGGAATAAGAAAATTAAAATTATAATGGCTGTTTTGTATAAGAATTTAAATACTCAAAAGTGATCATGTATCCTTAGAGTTAAACTTCATAAATTTTCTATAAATTCTATAATCCCATAAAAGTGAGGAATGAAAGTAATAACTATCCTTTTCAAAGGTCAATGCACCCATCTATCATAAATTTTCTTTCGTCGATGTTTAATGGTCATCTATAAAAGAATTATATCATAGTAAGAATAATACTTTTCTATACTATAAAAGGTTATAGTTTTAGTGTGTAGTAACTAATATATTTATTAGGGTACCTTTTGGGATTTCAATATTTATTATTTTGTTCCATTTACATTTTTAAATTCTCAAATATTTTATTAGGCTATGAAAGGCTCACGCCTAAAGAGGGGGAACATAAAATTTCACTCGCCATTTCCTTTATAAATATTAACCCAAAATATATATTTTTTTATTTTCCAATTTTAAACACTACTGTTTTTTCTAGGTACTACAATTTTCACACCTAGTGAGCGGAGACACATCAACTCCCAAAGATTTCCATTGTAAGTTTCATACCCTGAAACATTTTTTATAATTTTATTTTATGTATTATTATTTTCAGGTAAAAACCAATAAATCCTTATTTTATTCTTGGATTTATTTTGAACAAAAAAATTTGGGGTTTAAGGTTGTATTTATTTGACTAATGAATGAGATTATCTACATAATGATATGGTTTGGGTACACATAAGGTGATTTAATATACCAACACAAATATATAAATCATTAAGGCAAGATGCTTGTTGATTAAGGTAATGATTCATCATCCCAAATTTGTTGGGATTTATAGTCATAAAAATTATACTAAAATAAGGGGAGGCTACATATTTATGAAAAAAGTAAAAACAAATATGATACAAATTAATGGGACGTATCGTAACAAAAAATTATATTTCAATGGGAATATTCATTTAATTAATGGTATAATTATCAAACCAAAAAAGGTGAGGTAATATATTTATAAAAATGGTACGGTGATAGCCTAATGTGAATTAGTATGGGTCTTATATCGATGGAGATAACCTCATGGGGGAGGAATTCATTTGACTATCACAGTTCATGAAACAATGTGGGGGAGGAAATTACAATCCAAATGGGGAATATGTGAAATATTTTCATCCAAATAATTAAAAAAATAATGGAAATTATGTAAATCATAACATGAGTTAATTGAATTTGAAGTTGAAATATATTACAAATAAGGAGAGGGTGACTTCTGACAAAATTATAATTATGATATACACGATATTTTGATTACATGCAAATGGTGTTACATAATATTCTCCATGAGAATAAATCATGTCTCCAGTTTCCTGTGTAATTTTACGACCATGTTCAATCTATAGTTATTATATTGATTCACTATGTGAACATTTATATTCCTCGCTATATTTATGATGATATTGACAAGAAGTGATTTTGTATAGTTAAATCATGGGGAGAATATAATACCACATTATAGTAGATAAAAACACTTAAAATATAATACATGTATTTATAATAATATCTAATGGTATTAAATATACAACACCATAAAATCCAAGAAACTATTAAAAATATACCACATCTTTTAACAAAATAATCTATTCAAATATAACACGAGTCAATGAAATTGAATCCATGATTTTTTTGGGAATATAATATATTACCCAACATATATTAAACATATAAAAAACACCACCCATCTATAAGATTGTGTCTATTCTTATCTTATAACTTTATCCTAATTATCCAATTGAACAAATGAAAAATCGGAATTTTCTTTATCTTTACCTATGACCACGAGGTCAAATTAGAAACTAATTCACCAAGTCCACTCAAGTATGGTTTTAGTATAAAAATTATTTCACCATAAATAGTGTTAAAAATATTATAAGATTGCGAAATTCATTAAAATTGATATATTCCCATATCATCATCAAATTAAAATGTTAGAAAAACTAAATAAGCATCACAGTTCATGTTTTTCTAATGTGACTGATTTATCAATTATAACTATTTTATCTTGTTTCTTATGTCTATAATAATAGTAAAACACATTTATGACTTCATGAAAAAAACATAATGGCCATCCAAAAATATTTATTATATAAACCAGGTGGTGGGGCCCACCTAGAACTAACTCATCTGTAAAAAAATCTGGGGAATAGAAAACCACATGAATATATCCCATATATATGAACTCGAGGGTGGATAAAAAACCAACTTATTGTATCACATATATATATAGACTCATATGGCATGTTATCCCATCTAATAATATATCATATATATAAACTCGAGGGGAAGAGTGGCCCGCCCAAACAATATCTTATATATATATACATGGTGGGGGATGAGCAACCCAACCAAAAAACATATCATATATAAAAAATAAATGGTGGAGTGGGACATCCCAAAATATATCATATATATAAAATCATGGGGAAGAGTGAATTTATCCAATAACATCTTATATATATACCCTTGGGGAAAGAGTAACCAACATGGAATCATATCATATTTATATATATACTCAGAGGGATGAAAATCTCACTAATAAACATCTTATATACATACACTCATGGGGAAGAGAATTCTACTCTGATAATATCACATATATTAACAGGAGTTGGGAAGAAAGGACTAGTATAAAAAATCCCATATATATACACACAAGTGGTTCTTCGTAGAAAAATTTAAAATATTTTCAATTTAGAGGGAAAAGTAACCCACCCTGAAAATATCCCATATATAAGCACTTGGTTGGTAGAGTAGTTCCCCTTAAATTTCCTCAAATAACCCTTGGGTGTAGAAGGGACCCACCAAGAATTATTTCAGAAATATATATGAGTTGGAAACATACAAAACCCATTATAATTTCCCTAGGATATACTCTATAGTGAAAATACTATTCCCCATATCAAAATATTCTGTTGACTATGAAACCCTCTTTGGAACTTCAAGTATCATTATTGTATGGACCCATGACATTGGTTCCTTTATGTCATTCCACAATCAAGCTTTGAAACCCATAAATAAAAGTTTAAAATGTCACTCAATGTCTCTATTCTAATTCCATTTCATAACTATAGACAACAAAAGTACAATATAAACAAAATATAATGGTGTAACATAACATAATCTATATTTTCATAACATACATGGTTAGTTATCCCACTAAACATTCACATGAATATATAACATTATATTACCACATAAAAAAAACCAATTCTAGGGGATATGGGATACATAACATTTATAATGAACTCCTCATGAAATGAGACATTAAGGAAACATAGTTTATAGAATGGTTACCCCTTATCAAACCATCTCTAGACTATCAGTCTCCCTCACACAGAGATGAATATGGAATGTATCTCATGTTAAACTATGTTTAATTATTTACCTTATACTACATAGTTTTTTTTATATCTTATAAATAACATTCTTAAATTATCCCCCATTAATCAGTGGATGAGGCAAAAACCAAGTGTATTAGGGTTTATTGTGTCCTTAATACATCCATCATATTCTATGGGTTTTTGTAAAATAATTATTTATGTGAAATTATAGATTAATCTCACCCAAGGTTTGAGACTACATATAAAAATATATAAAAAATTTATAAACTAGATGAAAATATGTTTGGGAAACTGACCTCATTAAAAATTATTCTCACATTATGAAATAATAATCTGTGGTATTTCTTGTATAATACTAGTTCAAGATATACCAATAACTAATCCCTCGTATTGAATCACTGATTATGAATAATTAATTTTATCCATTAATAACTATTTATCCAAATTAAACTGATGTATAAATATTAAAAAAATCTCACTAAGTTTTTCATACATGTAAAAAACATCATATATGACACTCTGTCATCTTCTTTTATAATCCTAATAGTACCATGAACAAAATCTACATCATGAGTCATCCACCAGGTCATATATTTCACTCTAAAATAGTAGAAACCCTATAAAAACTGACATGAACATTAAAACCCAATTAAATCATGATATACTAATTGAAATCATCCTCTCTGGAAGTTATTTATCAATTTCATGAATGATTTCCAATCTTCTAGATGATTATACCAAGAATTAGTGGAATCAATATAAAATATTATATCATGGAATCCAATAATATTGGATAGGAAAAATAAGGACAAACAGAGGAAGAATGATGGATAAAATCACCTTTACCACTATGTATCCATCCATAAACATCACCTCATTATGGGGAATTAAAGGGGACAATCAAGGGGAAGTCTAACAACCTATGTAACATCCCAGGTGAATAATGGATATGAAATTTTCATATTTATTAATATTAGTGAATAAAATATTAATATTACGTTAAAGGGTATGCTATGTTCGATGGCGTACCCAATACGCAACAACAAGTTTCATTGAAATCATACGATGCACACAAATAATATAATAATATTATTTCAAACAGTAGTAAACACGCAGCCGTTGTATTTGCGGTAATGAATAGAAATAACAAAAATATGATTATATCGGTTATTTAAATGTTTTTACATTTATTCAATAAAAGATAAAGGCTTAAATTAAGAAAAGAAATCAATTTTAATAATAAATAATATAATATTCACTAAAAGGTCGATTTATCGCCTTTTGATGGAGAACCCTGGTTAAAAATAGTTTTGGTCACTCTTATACATTTTATTTGACCAAATAAAATATTTATTTGACCAAATAAAATCTTTATTTGGAATCGGGACATCAAAATTTACTTTGTGTACGTTTTTGTTATTTTTTCGATAAGGTTCATTTTTAATGAATAAGTGAAAATTGTTTTATTTTAATTAAAAACATATTTTTAATCTAATTTATTTATATGAATATATTATCTTTTTAATTGGTTTTAAATTTCAGTTATAATATATTTTTACCATTTAATCCAATGGTGGTCATTGGAATTGATTTCACTTTGAAATTGGACTTAAACTAGTGTCAATCTTTTGATATATTTTGTTTCATAAAATCACGGTATTTGTTTTGACAATGGGAATTAATTATTAAATTTATTAATGCAACATATATGTTTTTAATTTTGTAAAATAGACATCATTTTTTAATTAGAAATATCAAATATAGCTTAGGGTGAATTTTTGGTATGTTTCTTAAAAACTTCAATTTTTGATGAGTACTGAAACTACTAAGTGGTAGTTAAAAAATGATTTATTGTTTAAATGATCCTTTAACACCCCAGTGATTTTAATTTCAAAAATAACACATACATGGTTTTCATTAAGAAGTAAAATGTGGTTCCATGGGATTAAAATAATTTTTGGTGAATAGTAACTTTTAAGTTCTATTAATCACAATTAAAGGTAATTAGTGTAATTTAAGGTAAATATAATGATATAAGAAAATGAAATAACCTTTACACATGTCCTACACTTATTATATGAGTCATGGACGACCAAAACAATCCATGGGTCATCTTGGGGACCCCATGGAGCCACATGGGTAAGAAAATGATATTAATAACTTTTCATTTAAAGTAAAAATAAAAGTGTCACAAACATGTATTGTTTTACTAAAACAATTTTTACATGGGGTTATACCAGCCATATTTTTTACAATAAATATTCATTATAAATCTAAAAATATTTTATACATCATGATAATTTTGTTATAATTTTAAGACATTAAATAAATAAATTTATTTATGACTCCGTGATGATGCAGTGATTACCTCATTAATGAACAATTTATATAAAATGAGAAGATAAGCTAAAATATAAGACATATACATGTCAAAAACCTATTGTATGGGTAGATTTAGAACCCTTATCACCTCATCAACGAAATATATAATTGAGGGACCTTTTATATCTGAAAATCATTTTATAATAAAGTAACTTTTCAAGACATTCCAAGGGTTCCCCTCCTCCCTCTTATAAAAGGCCCCAAACTCTACCTCCGTACCCACACCTCTCAAAGCATTGGATCGGCCAAAATCTTCTCATTTTATCTCTCCAAATCCCTCTATTCACCATAGAAGCCTTACCTTAGCCATAAAGATCTTCATGAAACCCTTTTGGTTGAAACCAAGGGGAGTTACCTGATTTAAAGTTAAAGTTTTCTATGATGTTATTTTGAATTATTTTGGTTCTCCAACCCCTAAACCCTTTTTATTCTTTTATTTTGTGACTACAGAAGTATCTTCAATATATTCAGATGTTTTTATGAGAAGTATTTGAGCTACACTTATACACACCTCTATCTAATGGTTAATGGACATATTGTTTTTGTGGATGGTGAATTATTTCCTCACGAAACGACGATTGTTCTATATTCTCCTACCAACTCTCATGGTGGAAAATATGATGACACTATATTTATTTATGATATATATTATATTTATTTCCTCTCCATTAGTCTGTATTTTACATTTGAAACATACCTTTATGCATTGCATGCTGTGCAAATGTGATAATTTCATTTGAGGAAGTGTGGACTACCGCCACCACAAGTGATGTAACTCGTTCATGCAATACATGGAATGTATAAAGAATGAAATTAATGAACCAATGTGACCTATATAAAATATATATTATAAATTAATTATAATATATATATATATATATATATCTCATTTAGTTTTAATTCCATTAACGTGACAATGAAATGAAAGTAGCGTTCATGCGTACGTACGACCTACCATCTCCATGAATGGTGGATTTCATTTTTTATCTTAAAATGTTATGTAATAGTATAAAATGAATATATAATGGATATATATGATATTTAAATCATTAATAATATTCTGGAGATGATGTAATTATAACTACATGGTCAATTCTTTTCAAACAAGTTTATTTTTGACTCATGTACGGAACATCGACAAAAACGTCTGATATGAACTCACATAAATAAATAATTATTATAACATTATAATATGTGATATGAATTGAATAATAAACATTAAATGAGGTCCTTAAGGAATTATTAATTGACCAATGTTTATTATTCATAAATATAAATAAACGATCAAGTAAAATCAGACTTGAGGTAAGGGATCCGACCTCTCTCTTTCTTTTCAAGTACTCTCTTTTATGTCATTTATTTTATGGTCCATGTTCTTATGTAGGAGGATGTTATTCAATATTCACCAAAATTTAATTTTTATTTTAATATGATGAGAGACCCCCTCTTACTCTCATAAATTCATTTTAAAAATTTTCAAGTGTCACCATTAGACTGCCAAGTTTTTGTAAGATATTTTTCATCTCACATTTATTCCCGTGAGATTTATGCAACATTTGCCACTATTTCCTTTTTTTTTGTGGTGTGTGTACTGCCCATGATGGTATTAATTGTGTAATATAATTTAAGTTATGGGTATTCAAATCTTCATTGTGTGTCCCTTCTTTCATGGGGTGTACATTTTAGAAGTTACCCAAATCAGTAAGGGAACCTTTCACCTCCTCTTTTTAAATGACTTCTTTTGGTATGTCTTTTAATTTACATCTTATTATTTGGGGATATGTTCTTCTATATCATTATTGATGTAAATTTTATATCCATGTTATAAGATACCATTTTATCTTTTATCAACTCATTTTATGAATTTTAATGTGATGCCGTTAGGCTATCAAATTTTTGAAAGGGAACTTCTTAACTCAATTTCAATTCTTTGGGTAAAACTTGTACTCCTTGAGTATGAAATTCTATAAATATGTGTGAATGCCTATGATTGTTTTACACTTAATATCCACTTATATTGTGGGTATTTTCATTTTTCAAACATAATTATTTAATTGATTTATCCTTAATATAAGGATACCGACTTTGTAAGGGACTTCGTCTCAATCTCCATTCATTGAGGCATATTTTGTTTTATACTAAACTTTCTTTTATATAGTGTACAAAACCCTTTGACATTTACTTTTATTCAAAATGAATCTTTTTGTACGAATCCTTTTACTAAATAGAAAAAGGAATGTTTTGTCTAACGTATATGGTGACAACGACTTCTCCACCGCCGTGACCATTATTTGATTTTCAGCTTCCTCTACAAGCCTTAACTTTTTTTAAATGAAAATTAAATACCTTGTTTAACTTTTTTTTATTTTGGTATTGAAAATGGTTTTGATAATGTTTTTATTATTTCAATGTGTTGTATTGATATCTTGTGATTGAAATTTGGAAATGTTATGTTTCTTTTTTTGCATGTTTTATGTGATACGATTATGTTATGGTTCTTGGGCATTGTTCATAAAGACGGGTGGTTCCATGATAAACTAAGGGCGGGTGAGCCCGATATAGCTCTCTAATGCATTGGGTAACATGAAGGTGTTAAACTCTAAGGCTTCTCCGAAGAGATTAAGGGAATATACTATGATGGGTATTCCAAACATAACCATGATGGTTACTCCCTACGTAAGAATGTTATGAATGCCTCAAGTTATCTTTATGTATTATGATTTCTTCATAAATCTTATGATTTAATGAGGCATGTTAAAGTGATTATGTTTTATGAGTAAAGTATTATTTCATTGATTCTTATGTATACACGGTATAATGTTTTATTTTCGTATTGTTATAACCCTTACTAAGCTTTTTATGCTCATCCCATGTTTTTGAAATGTTTTTCATAGGGAATAAAGTGGAATAGGGTCAAGGATGGGATCATGGAAATGTTAGGCTGTCTAAAACAAGGAACTAGACATGACTCTTTTTTTCCAAGAGTTTTTATTTTGTGAAAAAATGAAAACTGATTAGATGTGTCTACTTTGTAATCTTTGAGATGTAATAGTTATGTCCTAATTCTCTAAAACTCTAAACCTAAAAAGATCTACAATGCCAATTATTCAATTTAATTAAATATTAAGTAATGCTTTAAGGTCAAGTCCTTATAACCTAAGAATGATGTACATGGAAATTATATTTCTTATATGGAATACATTATACATTAAATAAATAGATAGCCAAATACCATACTAGTTTAGTGAATTTTGAATCCTGGAACACATTCTTATAATAACATGAATGGTCTTCATCATCTATAATAAAGAACATTCAATTTATTTTAACAACTAAAAACCATTATATATATCTTTGGAAAAATAAAGAATATTAAAAGGTTGAGATCATATGATTAGTAAGGGCAAAAAATGAAAATAATAAACAAAACAAGAAAAAGGATGTACAAACATGAACATAACTTTTGAAAATCCAACCATATATAACATATAACAAAATCATGAGTCCAGAAATAATCGTTGGCAGTTCATAAGGAAAAAAATAAAAAAGGAAAACAAGCCATGAGAAAATAGCAGTGGAATAAAACATTAAATTGTGGAAAACACATAAGCATATATTATCATTTCAAATTTACCCATGTCTCTTTTCAAATACAATCACGGTGGACGACGTCAGTACTGAACATAGTTACTAATTGTTCTATCTCTTTATTGGTGATCTGTTTTTACGTATTACTCTATCCATGTATTACTGAACCAAGATAATTTTCCATTATAGACCTGTCAATCTCTATAGATATATATCATTACCCAATGCATTATTGGGATATATATGTCCCACACTTCACAAAATGAAAACCATACATATGTGTTCGACAATAAAAAAACAAATCATTACCTGTGCAATGAAATGGGTTTCATAAACATCATTAATTCATAACAAAACCCATGTAAAATAAATAGGTCTCATAAATATCATTCCCTTAAAAAATAATCCTTAAAAAAGATATGGATTTCATAAATATAATTTCCTCATAAAAATAATAAAACCATATGAACAATTAGGATTGTATACATAAAACATATCCTTGTTAATGAATGTCTTCCTAGATGGAATATATTTTGATAGAACACATGAAAAAAATTCTTGACGAAAATAACCTTTCTTCTTCAAATTTTATAATTTTCATAAAATAATAATAAATTTTAAATGAAAATAATTTCATAGAAAATATCATTGAAATAATGTAAGGGAATCTTCACAAAAATAAGGAATTATAAAAGTATAAAATTACCCTTAGCTCATATATGTTAAAAACATTACTCTCTTAATTTTGTAGGAAAGTATAAAAGTCCCTCATTTGAAAAACTGATAGAATTTTTAGTTTAAAATAATGAAGTAAATAGTAAAAAATGTGTAAAATATCTTTAAACATCAATATAATAATACTAAAACATTTTGTGAAATAATTTTAAGAAAATGTGCACATGAATGATATATAAACCCTAGTAAATAGTTACATATAAAAAATATCAGATAATAATGAGATTAAAAAATTATTCTATTCCATAGGTTGGGGTTCCTTTATATTTATAAAAGACTCATATATAATTTAAATTGTTTTATAAACATAACCCAGAACCATGATATCATATGGGATCATACAATCACCCATTTAATACAATTTCATAATTACACTTATTCCGGGCATTTTTTATGCTTATTTAGTTATTTAAATCGAAGTTATTCTTCATGGTTATCATTTAAATAATTTCAATAATGATAATAATGTAATATATATAATATTTATTTATTCAATACATTTATATAATCATTATTTAAATGAGATCATGGAGAAAGAATCACATCGTATCATAGATATGGTAGGTCGTACATATGCTTGAGGGACGATATCGTTTTTTTATTTATGAAATGGTGGGGAATTATATGGTATATATATTTCTAAAAAACTATATTTTTATAATATTCCTATATTATTATCATTTCCATCATTATACCCAACAATGTAAAGTTTCTATGAAAAAAATATTACCCTAGGACTAGAGACGGTAAGGCATATGTACGTCCATGTGGTTATTTCATTTTTTTGTAGGATGGATAGAAGATAGAATATTGTTGTTCCATAGTCATAACAATATATAAGAATATTTTTTATAATGTTTTTTACATTATAATGGAAAATACGCATTTAGAATAAGTAGACTGGAAATAATATTCAAAAAATTAGTAGATTAGATTACCTATTTTCGACGAACTCCCTCTAGATCTCCTCTTAAAACACTACAGTTGGTCTTTGTAGGATACCAGAACCTCCAATATATTGATATAGAAATATGTAATATAAATGGGAATGTAATGAATTAGAATTAAGTCTTAAAGTGATATTATTAAGTGAGGGATGATGTGCCCTTTTATAATTAATGTGAGGGGTACTTTTGGAATCTCGAAAAAAGTTAATTTATTTCACAATAAAAGCCCATAAAAATTTCCAAAGTGGACTCGTTTTGAATATGAGATGATAAAAGTCATAATTTAATTATAAAATAAATTTTTGACATGTGTTTCTATTAATTTAAACCTTATCATTTTAATTAACACTTAGTTATGATATCTGATTTTAACTAAGGTAACAAATATTTCATCATAAAAAGGTGAGATACTTATATGATGTCAATTAGACCATAATTGAATAACTTAGAATATTTTAGACCAAATAATAATTATTATATATTTTTTAAAAATGTTTTATGATTTTTAAATAATTTAATAATAAATTATTTTGATAAACAATCAATACTATCCATTTTGACACTATTTAATTCATTGATTGTTAAAAATACAATGATAAAATGCTAACCTAAAAAAATTATTATATTTCAAAGAGGTCCTGAAAATCTAGAAAAATAATTAGATATATTAATTAAGAAAAATTATATTTATTTTTATATTTTTATGAACATTTATTTGTTTTCTAGATTAAAAAAATAATTACTACATTTGTTTACTATAATTATTCAATATAATATTTTTTGGAATAAAAATAAAAAATTAAATAATACGAAAAATATAAATCCTTTTTATTTTAGAAGAATAATTATATTAGAATATATCTTCTATAAAATCCAGTAATTGCAAATTTTATATTTATTAAAACATGAATGCGACATCATTAACATCACCTTAAATAAAGTATTATAGGTGTCATAATAATTTCCATATGGCTATAAATCATCAAAAACTCAAAACATGGATGAATATTTTTTATAAGTACTCTACCAATAAGATTTGGTCATCTTTTATTTCTTTTAATGATTATTATCATTATAATAAAAATTATTTTATTTATTTTCCATTAATTAAGTAGTTTCTCCATCCAAATTTATATTCCATTAAGGTAATTATTTATTTACAAAAAATTAAAAATAAATTACCATGATAAATAAATATATTTTTCATTTTAATTTAGTATTTATAGTTGAATTTATATTTTGTAAAAAATTTTATGAAAATTGATATGTTTATTAAAATTTGAGTAAGACATATTTATCATACCTCTAAATAGTATAAATTAAATGTAATAATGTCATCTAAGTGTCTTATAAAGGAATCCATTAAAACCCAATTATGATTTATGTTGAAACACACCCATCCAAATATATTATTACAATTGTTAAGATAATTTTAAAAGATCATTTGTAACTTTAAATACCTGATATACCATTTTGTCATATAAGTAAAAATTAATGAAGTCATTACTCATAATGCAGAAAAATAAATGAAAAAATATTTAATTAATTTTTAAAAATTAATTATAAATAAAAAATATATTTTTCCAAAATTCAAAACAAAATTTTTTTATAAATTAATTTAAAATTAATATCTTTTTCGGAATGAGAATATGATTTTTAGAAGTAAAATAATTTTAAAAATTGGATATGTTTTTCATTTACATTAAATATAAAATTAATTAAATTTAACTAAATTATATTAAATGATAATAATATAATATATTTATACATCAAAATCATTTAATAATGAAATTTAACAATATAAATTATTTTGAAGAAAAAAGATGTTTTTAATAAAATCATGTATATTTTTATATTTATCAGAACATGAAACTTATCAATAAACATTCAAAATAATCATCCAGAGTTAGTTTTTATATATCTATACCAAAGGGGAAGTTTATTTCATCATATAGAATATAAATTGGTCTTAATAACTATATTTAAAATAGATGCACCATCAAAAGGCGACTAAATATCTTTTTTAGAAAAATATTCTTCTATCTTAAAAATGGAATTTGGTTTTATATATTGTCTAGAAGGTATATAATATTAATAATATAAATTAAATAGAACTTATTATATATTTCTTTCATTAATAAAATCCATCAAGAATGATTTTCTTATATTATAAAAAAATTTATTTTAATTTTAATAGTTTTTTAGGAAAACATTTTCTTTTCTTTAAAAATGGTTCTATTTTCATATATTTTTAATTTCTCACCAGACAATTACAAATATAAATATTTTTCAATATTATTATCATTATTAAAATTTTAATTTTCATACCCACCATTATAATGGATTGGTTATAATGTATCATAATAATATTATGTTTTTCTCTTAAACAACAACTTATGTGAAATGAAATATATAAAAAGAATTCTAAATTGTATGTAACACATGCAAAAAATAGTGTTGAATATACTGAATCCAAAGCTTATTTTGTGTGTTGCACAATATTATCTTGGTGTAGTGTATAACACAAGACATCAAAAAAATTGAAAAATTTATCCAAAAAAATATAGAGGTGTTACAATGTACCACCTTAAAATGAATTATTCCCTGGAAATTTATCTCGGTTATAAAATGAATAACAATTGAATGTATATTTCATAGAAACCGACATCATAAAAATGACTAATAAAACATTATTTAAAATAATAATGTAAGAAACATAACCAATGTAAATAATAACTAGTATTCTACATTGGATAACATAGGTAAATATTGGGGCATAGAGGAAAACTGTAAATAATCATAGATATTTATAGAGACCACGATGTACAAGAAATTAGGTGATCTATATAAATTTTAAAATCAAAAACAACAAAATAAAAAATTGTGAAAGAGGTTATTAATACCATCAAAAAAGTTGATAATTGGTAACTCTTTTACATCAAGGTCCCTTTTCCTAATGATGATGAATTTTCATGTGAAGATATACTTACATGATTTCAAAAAAATATCGCACTTTTGTTGTGCAAGGATTAATTTCAACTTCATCTCTTATGCTATGAAATGAAGATCAAATTATCACTCCTGAGGCATTAGTAGATCATGAGATCTATAAAATTAATGATGGGGCATTCCATCTATCTTTAACACAACATTTTTTACAAGTCATCAAATAAGTATAAGTCTACATATGGTGAGATAAAAATTTATTCTCACAAACATAATCTGAAGTTTAGCATAAAATTTCCATAAATTTATAACCATACAATTCTTAAAAAATATGAAAAATCCAAAACATTAGAAAGTGGTTCAATAAAATTTCAAAAACAATATCCCCCATATATCATAATGTATCTTTTTCAGTCACATTCCAAACATGTAGAAAACTCATCTTGTATTATATTGAGTCTAGGTAATGGCATGAATTAATGTATATCCTTAATGAAAACATGCATGTTTCCTTATTTCAAATCTTATTAGATATATTCCTTATGTCCCAGAAAGTTGTATACTTATTCCATGGTATCATAACGCTATTGGAAACAAATCCATAATTTCATCCCAAGAAACTAGTATCATCAAATTTACCTATTCATATCCAACATATATTTATCCTGACATAATTATCATAACATAAAGAACATATTAAGGGTTATAATTCCCTTAATCATGTGTTTCTATAAATATATCCCATTACCATTAAATCACTTGTCTGGGTTTGTAGAACTATTCAACATATCCATTATAATCCTTAATTAAGAACATATACTAAAAAACATATATATGTCATAAATCATATAGTATAATATTTGGATAATGAATAATATAGACCTCAATCATCCAAATTTATTCTTAAAACAATACTCAGGATCTGTCATCTTAGACTCTCTTAAATTATGAATCATGGATTAGGGTTCCTCAACCATAATAAATCCAAGCATCATAGGTTGAATATAAAAAACAATGATATAATGTCCCATATGGTTCACTTTTAATTTACAAACTCGTTATCATTAACAATATAAAAAATAATAACACCATGTTCCTAATTCTCTTCATGATATTTCCACCAAGTAAATCGATTTTCACAATTCCCATACTTTAAACATCTGAAAATGTTAATGTTAAAAATGTTCTATCTAGTTCTTGGTATTGAAAAAGACTATAAAGATATGTGTTAGATACAATTATCATAGATTAAAATCACAAAAAATGGTAATTAATTATAATAATTTTATTTATGAATCATTTGGTTTAATCCAAGATTATTCATGATTCTTTCTAAAATTCTATTATTATAACCTATAGTTATATCTATCCTTAGGTAAATCCCAAGATATATCTGTATAAATACCTATACATATTTCAATAACATTTTAATATTTTTGTTTCTAAATTATTACTAAACATTATTTACGATAAAAATCCAAACAACCCAATATTGAAAAATATGGACATTAAATTACTTTTGTGAAATACATAATTCAATACAAAAGCAGACTCCCAAAGACTGTACTAGTTTGGTTCATTTGGAAATAAAAAACCCATTCTTATAATTTGGTTAAAGGTCTTTAAGATCCCCAAAAAAGTTATTCCACTGATTATTTCCTACATATAACAATTTTATATAAACTATGTTGAAGAAATCATATTAAAAGCTTGAAGTCACATGATAAATAAGGATAAACATGGAAAATATCAAACAAAAAATGAATATAAGAATGTAAAAACATCAACAGAAAATTTTATAATCATACCATGTATAACATATATCAAAATAATGAATCATGAAATAAATAATGGTAGTTTATAAGGAATAAATCATAATGGAACATAAGAAATTATAAATTATCATTTGCATAAGACATGGAATTGTGGAAAACATGTAAGGATAGAAAATCATTTCCATATTAGCAATGGTTCATTCCCACAACCACTATTGTGGATAATTTCCTTATTAAATCGAGTTCACTCCACATTTTAGCCATATATTACTAAACCAGGTTTAATAATCATTCTAGGCCTATTTTATTGAATCGGGTTTACTTACTCTTCCATCCCTATATTATTAAACTGAAACCATTTCTATTTCTAGTCATGTAAATCCCATGAGATATAATTCATTACCCAATTCATTAGAGAGAGATATAGTTCCCACTTGTCACATAATGTAAACCATACATATTTTTTCCACAAGAACATAAAACATATAATAACCCATTTAATGAAATGTTTTTCATAATCAACATTCATTCATAACATAACAATAGAAAAGAAATGCATCTCGTATATATCATTCGATTAGAACATATTCCATGAAAAGGTTATGGATGTCATAAATTACACTTAGTCAAAAATATTATCAATCCCTTGTAATAATAAGGATATTATAAATGAATAATTTCCTTATAAACTATTCTAATCTTATGTTGAAAATTATTTTTTAGGTTACTTGAAATTAATTCTTAAGGAAAATGTGCTTTATTATTCAAAAACATTTTCTTTTCTTAAAATACCCTATAATTTTAAAATAAAATAATTTATTAGAATATAACCTTGAAATCCTGAAATGTATTATTCATTTTAATATAGTGTTATGAGAGGTTAATAATTCTTTCAAACCATATACGTTAAAAATCATTCTGTATGTACATTTTTAAAAAACATTAATAAAGTACATTATTTTAAATTTGAATGAAATATTCCATTCATACTATGTAGAGTACATTTTAAAATGGGTAAAATAACTTTTAAGGTCCATAGTATCATATTAAAACATTTTCTGGACTCATTTTTAGAATACATGGACATTGATTATAAATAAACCCTAGTAAATACATACATATAAACAATCTTGAATAAAAATGATATTAAAAATTTATCCCATACCTTAATACTTGGTAACTTTGTATGTACTAAAAACATATGTTTGAGGGATTAAATAATTTCATAAACATGATCCAGAACCATGATATCAAGTGTGATCATATTATCACCCATTAATTAATATTTCATAATTATTCTTTTTTCAGGTTTACTTTTCTCCATTTTTTTCTTGTAAATCAATGTTATTCGACATGGGATTACTTTATATCATTTATAGAATCATAAAAATGAAATATATATCATATATATTCATTATATAATTTTATATAATCATTAATATAAGATTATCATATAGAATGAATCACTTCATGTTGTGGAGATGTTAGGTTGTACGTACGCAGAAGCGATGATATCATTCCATTAATTTTGAAATGGCATGAATGTTTATGATATATATATTTTTCTAAAATAAAAATAATGTTATTATAATCATATATAGTTATTTGTTCATCATTATACCATCCATGTAATGTGGTCATGAAAAAAAATAACATCACGTCGTGGAGACGATTTTCCCTACGTACGCACAGGTCGTGATTTGATCTTTCGTCGGATGGATAGAATGTGGAATATGGTTATTCCATATACATGATAAAATATCTAAATATATGTGATTTTGGATATATTACATTATAATAGAAAGAATGCATGAATTTTCAGTATAATAAAAATTAATTTTGAATGAATCGGTAGAGGATATTTCATCTTCTTATATGAGCTCCCCCTAGATCTCCACATATAGCAATAGATTTGGTCATTAGTGAAGACCATAATTTCTAGAATGTGGATAGGGAAGTTCATAATGGAAATGGTTAGGGTATGTCAGAGCATAAAGGCTCAATGTGAAGTGAATAAGCTATGAAGGATGTGCTCTTTTATAATTCAGGTGAGGTGCACTTTTGGAATCTCAAAAAATATTAATTTATAATAAAAAACCCATCCAAAAATCATCTAAAATGCTATATTTTCAGAAATTATATGAGATAAGGTTATAATATCAGCAACCAAAAAAATGTATAAGATTTTTCTAACAATTTATACCTTATCATTTTAATTATCACTTATATATTATATAATAGTTTATTTAAGATAACAAATATTTCAATTTTAAAAGGGTGCAATATTTACTTATTTGATATCAATTAGACCATAAATGAATAATTTAGAACATTTTAGACCATATCATAATTAATCAATATTTTGTTTTAAAAAATATTATTCTAAAATATTTATATAATACATTATTTTAATAAACAATCTAAATTGTCAATTTTTACACTATTCAATTCGTTTATTACTAAAAATATATAGAAAAAAAATTAATATAAAAAGAATTTTTTATGATATTACTATTCAGAAATGTTCATATATATAAAATGCATAGGATATAGTTATTATCCCAAATTATATTATTTTTAATATATTTAATAACATTTATTTGTTATCTCAAATAATAAAATAATTGATACATTAGTTTTTTAATTATTTAATATACCTATTTATTGAAACTAATTAAAAGTAAAATATTATGATGAATTTAAATCTTATAGATTCTATAACAATACATATAGTACAATACATATTCAGGAAAATCATACATTAAAAATTTTATATTTATTAAAACAGGAATGTGAAAACTTGAATTTAAATACAATATAATAAGTGTTGTAATATTTTCTATATGGATCCAAATGGTCAATAACAAGACCTTTAGATGATTATGATCGATATAGATTCAAAAAATAAGATTTTTCATGTTTATTTATTTTAATTGTTATTATGATTTTTAATAGCAATTATTTTATTGATTTTTCATTAATTAAATTGTTTCTTCTTCATCAATTTATAGGCCTTTTGGGTAAATATTTATTTACTAAAAAGTAGATAAAAAATACCATGAAAAATAAAAACATGCTAAATTTTAAATGTTTATTTATAGTCAAATTTATCTTATGTCTAAATTTATAATAAAAATTATTTAATTATTACTAGTTGATTAAGACATATTTAATCTTTATTTAAATAAAGTAATATAAATGCGTTAATCCCATCAAAGTGGCTTCCAAAGAATACCATTTCCTCCCAAATTTGAATTAGGTCTAAAAACACTCCTTTAATGATATTTGTACAATTTTGAGAGTAATTTTATAATATTATTTTTATCCTTAATTACTCGATTTACACTTTTACTGTATTAATGAAAATTAACCAAGATACAATTAATAATCTAAAAAAAACTATTTACATAATTTGGAACTACTGATTCCAAATATAAAATCCATTTTTTAAAATTAATAATGCATAATGTTATATAATTATTTTAAAATTATTCTCATTACGAGAATGAGAAAATCGGTTTTATATTATAAAACATTTCAAAATATTGAATGGTTTTTACATCGTAATTCAATGTAAAATTATTTCCAATGACTTAAATTATATTAAAAAAACCTATTTATAACTGAAAACCATTCAATAATATAATTTATTCATATAAATTATTTCAATGAAAAAAATGTGTTTACAATTTTAGTTTATAATATATTTAATATCCATCAAAACATGAAACTTATCATAAAATTATAAAAATAATAATCAAAAAGTTTATTTTTACATCCCAATTCCAAAGAAGAACATTATTTTATCAAATATAATATATATTAGAGTTTTAAAATTATTTAAAATATGTACTCTATCAAGAGGTTGAAAAAAATCATTTTTTGAAAAATAATTATATTATCAGAAAAATTGAATTTTTTTTTCATATAATTCTTGAAAATATATAAGATTAATTTTAAGAATTATATTAATTATATTAAATATATAGTTCATTAATAAAATCAACCAATATTGATTTTATTATTTTATAATCATTTTTATTTTTATTTAATTATTTTTTTAGAAAATGATTACCTTTTATTTAAAAAGGGTTTTATGATAATTTATAATTAATTTCCCATTAATGAGTTTACAATATAGTCATTTGTAATTCATATTTCCATAATTCAGTTATTAATGTTCAAACCCAACAATATAATTCTAGGTTATAAGTTAACATAATAATAATTATTGGTTCGCTTAAACTCAGTATTGCATGAACCGATATCTTTCAACACAACTCGAACTTCTATGTAACCCAAGCCACTCATAGTTTTGTGTATACTGCAAGATAAGATAGTGTAATGTATATCTGAAGATTATTTTGGTGTAGTGTACAACATAATACATCAATGAAATTTTAAATAATCCATATAATAAAAATGTTTTGTTATAACAGAAAGAGCAGTCTAAAAAAGTTTTCTTCACAAACTTGTTCGGCCTCAAATAGAATATGGCCAGATATAAAATGAAATGTTTATACCAATTAAATATATATGGGTAAATATCACATTATTTCATGATCTTTGTAATCATAATGTGATACCCTATCATGGGTCATGTCATGACATGGCTTGAGGGGTTATAAGATGGAAACACCCCATAGACACAACCCATCGAACAATACTTCTGTTAGGGTTTCCCCTTTATTTAGGTATCCCAATAGTCATAATATCCCACCCTGATAACATGAAGATTCTAAAATCTTATTTATTGTCCCCATAATATTTCTCTCTATCTCACTTCACACCATAACCCTCATCACAACATGACAACTGGTGTCACAACATGATCTCCTAACACTAAGAAAATCACAAAGGTAATACACAACAATTTCTAATATATTATATATGGGTACCCAACATGGAATAGTACCATAAACCATTTCATAAAACCCATTTGTAATATCTTTTTAATATCATAAAATAAAACCATAAGTGTTATTCACGACGTGACATATGAGTCATTGTGTGATCCTCTTTCGTTGGGTTTTACCTAACCAAAAAACCCACACACAAACAACTATTTTATGGAACTACTTGGCCATGGTTTGACCAATTAATAAATTTATTTATACTTCTATATCCACATTATGATAACTCATACATCCTTATGTTTTTTTGTGACCTCACCATTCATGGAATGATAAGGAACCAATACAAAATTAAGCTACACCACCACATTTTCTCTGCACCAACATTCACCCTAGAACCTAAAACACATAATGTTAATTTTATCACATAAAAAACTTCTATAAAATTTTTCAATCTTGAAAAAATGGATCCATATCCTAATAATCACATTACCCACAACTATAAGACCAAAAATTCAAATTTCCAATAATTTGCACCAACCCATAATGTCATAGACCCAAAAAGATTCCTATTAAAACTCTTATCATTCATAATAAGTAATCATGTAAATCATTCAAGGAACATATCATTTCTGAAGACCATTTTCATGACTAAAATCACATACCTCCTACTAGTTATGGTCTAGAAGACACTTCACCAAATCCATATCTACTACTCAAAACCCTAACATTCGATGCATTATGACATTTAATGATGTCCACCAAATTGAAATCAATGACATTCTCTTAGTGGAATTTTGAATTCTCAATTAAATGACTTTACACACTATTATTAAATTTTACTACACTGTATTATACCATAACTCACCTTGAAAATCATGTTAACATCATACAACCATTATCATGGAAATATATAGTCTGACATACAGGAAAATATCCATAAAACATTCCTTGAAAAGTTACCCATGTTGGTATGCTTTCCAAAAGTATAAACATTCAATGAACATAAACCCCCTACTAGAATTTTTAAATAAATTTCACATAGATATATGACCCAATAATCATATAAAATTTAGTGGTATTTAGGCCACCGATGATATTAACATTCCATGTGCTCAAAAATATTTACCGATATAAGGGATTTTTCCATTAACTATACATTACCCAACAACATTAATATATGCACCTTTACCAAACCGAAACCACCCCTAAAAACATAAACTAGATCATTACCCTATAGATTTTTATAAAAATCGATCAAAATTACCTTTAGATTCACATATCCTATATAGTTATTTCTTTTTCATAGGATTCACATAACACCACACCTTAATCTCATCACCTGACACGTTTTAACATAACACACATGTCTCTTCTTTTGATATGCGATCATCAAATACCTGAAAAATCCATTCATGGAATTATATGGGATGTAATATTCCATTAAATACCATTCCATTTATATTTAATATTATTCTAAATGAGGTAATCCTCACATACACATCAATGACTTGAACTGCTATACCCCCCATGTATCTTAGACTTCGTTAGTTCTCGTTTCGCACATAGATCTATACAGGTCCTTGAGCTGAAACCTACATGACCTCCAATTGCTACAAAATATTGATACTTTAATAACCTAGTTTTATTCTTCTAATAGGTCCATATATTGAACCCTACGGAAGAGTCAAATGATAAAATGGTTTCAAGAATAACTTTTTTATACCACTAATAATCCTCTATAGCACACCATGTCCTAAGGGATCCAACTCAAAGTAATTGATCATTCTAATAACCATGTAATTACCACATTCCATACCACTATGGATACATCATATTCATATAATAAAATCTCAATTTTTTTATGAAATCTAATCATAATAAATTAACACTCTTGATTTCTCATCCATTACCCAGAGATATTCAGCCTCATGGTGATTCAAAATACTTGATAAAAATAGTTCCAATTTTATATATCCACAAAAAATAATCTCCCACACCTATCACTTCCCAATTTTCATTACCACTAATCAATGAAAACCATTATCATACCCTAGATTAGTATATACTCTATATTACACATCTCACTGTAGGATTGGTAAACACTGTTAATTTTAATAATCAAATGTAGAATGGTGTCTCACCCAATTCCAAAATCACACCATATATGATCATTATATAAAAAGGTATTAAACTCTCCCCATCAATAAAAAATTAAATAACTCAACTTGTTTGAGAAAATAATATGCCTTCTACATTGAAAAAAATACACAAAGGGATCTATATATAACCCACGTGCAATGCCATCCATCGCCATTAACTCTATCTAGGATTCACATAACATAACCAACTCAATATCTATATCCCAATAATTTATATAAATACACTCTATATACTCCCAAAAAGCTATATCGGTCCAATAACACATAATCATAATAATCTACCAGCAATATAGGCTAACAAAACTCACTCTCTTGAACCATAGACATAAAATATATTTGTATGCAATACCATAATGTTGATAAATTACTCATGATACCCAATGAAACATACCCACATTGAAATAAATCATAGTTAAAATATACCATAAATCTCAAAACACATATTAATATATCATATTATAGGATTTCATTCATAATTTACTAAATTTTTGTGAGTCCAATGCATGTTACTATCAATAAAACACAATACTGCGATGTTATTCACATTTAAAAAACATATTATCTATTCATGAAAATACAAATATCTGATAGAAATTCACAATGAAAAATACAAACAAAAGAATATACCCTAGCTTATTATCTATGAGGGAACTCACAATCCTTTTATAACCCCACTCTTGTGGTATGCTCACACCTCACAACTCATCTCAAATAATAATAGAAAAAATATCATTATATTAAATCATATCACTAAATTCATTAATATAATGACCCACAATTCAACATCAATAGGTTCTACCACATATTCCATAACCACACTGCAATATGTTACATCCCATGGAGTGACACATATCCTCTAAACACTAAATCCATAAAGAAAGTGACATTCGAAAAAACCATTTATTGTATTCTCATATATTTTTATATATATAAAGTTTATCATATGCATGTTACTACCCACTCTTGTTAAATAATAATCATATATTATCCATGAACTAGAAAAACCCATGAGTATTAAGATCATATATATTTTATTACAATAGAATCACCCTATGATGATCCATATGAGGAATATCAAACCTATCTAGGTTATTTAAGTATAATAGAATCAATATTTTATTAGGGAAAACAGTAACTATTTAAATTTTTTTACTTTAAATGAAAATAAATTTTGTTTTCAGAAAATGCTAATTAGGTGGTTCAGTTATGTACAATTCGACCAACAATTTCTATATAAAATTAAAATATAGTTTGTTACTTGTACATTATATAGTTTAACATATTTTCCGATTATTTTAATTATTTTTTAAAACATTTTTAATCACATATAAGAATGAAGAGTTCATGCAAACCTATGTGCTTGATATAAAACATGAATACAAAAATATTCCATTCTAATCACAGTGGATTACAGAAATTGTAAAGACCCAGAAATTTCAAGGAATTTGTTTTTCTTAATTACTTTGGAATTTTATGAGTCAGCGGCTTCTGGAAAAACTTGATTCCGAGGCCCAGTGTGCCCATAATCAATTTCTGAAGTTTAGATCAGTTACGTTCAATGAACGAATGAGAAGGTTTTTTTATATTTTTAACCAGTGCTTAGAATTGAAATCTGAGGGCACTAATGCACTCGCAAAGCCGATTAATGCTTAAGGGATCCTTTATCGTAGTTGCGTTTGCAGTGGAGGAGAAATTGATTTTTTGGGGTTTAATTATGATGTAAATAAAATTGTTGGAACAATTTTATTATGTATCTAAGGAGGTTAATTCATCCCATGGGTAGTTAATGGTGGGACCCAGAACCACCTAATGACCCAAGTTTGGATCCTAGAGATGTGGGGCACACACGATCCCCTACCTTTTATTTTCCTCTAAACCCCTTTAACCCCCTCATTTATTTGGAAACCCCCATTTTAATTTCCAATATCTCCAACTACCTCACTCCATTAATACATGTCAACCCCTGAAAATTTATGAGGACCTTCCCCCTCCCTCACTTTAATGAAATTACAATGCATTTAATTAATAAAGATCCTTCCTCTCCCTCTCTATAATTAAATTTACAACTCATTTAATTAATGAGGTGATCTTTTTTTATGAATGTTAAAATTCATGTGTATTAAAATAATATGATTAGCCTATTTTTTTACAAGAGGAGGGATTTTGTTGTGCGAGGAGGATTGGGGGAGCTCTTGATTTTTGGACGAACGCCTCCCTTCGATGAAGAACGATTATTTCTTTGATGAAGAACATCGGTTCCACGAAGAACAACGACACGCCACCCATCCTCTTCTCCACGACAAGAGAGGAGATGCCGCTTCTTCCTCGGGCACACACCGACGACCTCTATGAAACCACACCCCACGACACCATCCTCGACGATTCCCGACATGTGTTATCAATTGTTCAAGGTAGGGGGATTTTTTATATTTTATATATGTGTTTTATACTCTCTAAATTGGCATTTAAATTGTTGGGTGATGATTTGAACCTCTAATGCAGTTGGTACGAACTAATGAACACGTCTGGACCCACCTCTATTTTGTTCTTGATGCGCGGGGTATTTGGAGATGACGAAATGGGACCGCAACGACGGTTGGGGGCCTCCGCAGTGATGTACGGTTCTCGAGACGACCAAAGTCACAGTCGAAATAAAAAATGGACCATGGGAATGACTCTGTTGGCCCGCAGAAGACCCCGGTGGCGCCGGTGGCTGAAGGTGGCGCCTCGGCGCGCCGCCGGATGAAGACCACCACGACATCGGCCGCAACGGTGATGGGAGGATCCCACAGTAGCCTGAGATCCAGGGGAGACAGTGGCGCCAGCCTGGCGCTGCATCTACGGAACAGGGGGCCGCACCCCACGCTCGGCCAGCTGACCAAGCCTGCGCACCCCACCCCCCGGCCAGGCCGTGGTGGGTCACACTGACCGGATGGCACCCATCCGGGCTAGGCCGCGCCCTTGAAGTCTGGACCCGGATCTGGGTTGAGCTGACTCAGTTCGGGCCGACCGAGGGGCAGGTGGGGCCGGGTCGGACTGGGCCCAGACCCCCACTTCAGACCGTTTTTTGGTGTTTTCCCCATAACTAGAGCTACATACCTCTGATCGATGCACTGTTAATTGGATAGGAATCCTTGGATAGAGACGTTCATTTTTATATTACAATCAAGGTTTCAGCTATGTTTGGGTACGACCGGGATGGTTCGAACCTGAAACCAATAGGGCCCTTGGAGAGGAAACACTTATAACTTTAGTACCAGACATCCGATTGATGTGATGTCAACTCTGTTGAATTTATTTTTTTGAGACGGTTCTTTTGGATTACTCCACTTGAGTATTGGACATAGCTAGAGTACGGTTGGGTTGGGTTTAGCTTAAAAACCAACCGGGCCCCTAGAACAGAAAAGCCAATAACTCTCAGATCGGGCGTTCGATTGATGCACCATCTATCGCGTTGGGTTTCTTTTGATGTGACAGAACTTTAGGAGACATCAACTATGGACATCGTGAAAATTGATGTATCGACTCTCTTGCTCGAGGATCAGACCCTCCCAGAATTGAGCATGTTGTGTGCGGGAACCCTAGAGCAGGCTACGACTGCATCGACTACTGTACTGGAATCCTCCGAGGGTTCGACAATGACGACTACCATACTAGAATTCTCTGTGGGTTCAACGCTGATGACTAATGTTATTGAATCCTGTGTGGGTCTGGTATTATAGACCTATGTACTTGTATCTTGTGTGGGTCCGACAGAGTAGCTGGTCTTATATCCTGTATGGGTCCGACAGCTTAGCTGGTCTTGTATCCTCTGTGGGTGAGACAACTTAGATGAATCAGTGGCTACATCTGATCATCTCTATCGCTATACGATGTTGTGTAACTGTGTGAGATCAGTCTTGACTTAAATCTTTATCAGTGATGTGATTGAATTTCTTTCCTGTGTGGACTAGTTTGTGTTTTCTTGTGTGGATAGGGTTGTGCCTGGGCTCGAGAGTTGGAGATGAACTGTAATTGGTGACTTAGGTATATGTATGGGCAAATACATAAGTAGAGTCGGTTGATACATCATGATTGTATCTTTAAATTTTGGTTTATCCTTCATGGATTATGAGAGGCCTTCGAGGTTCTTTGGGTCCCTACAGAGTATCCTATACTCACCCCTGCACGGGCTTTGCCTGCACTACGTTGTGTTGGATGCGGACGACGGAAAACACTGATTGAGGAGGAGTTTTGTGGAGCTGGATGATACCCAGAGGTGGACCACTTGGAAGGACATACACGGAGTGGATGACTAGACCCGAGGAGATAAGGAGACTATCTATACCCACCCTTCAGATGGGATTTCCGGAGGACGAGTCGATGCTGCTGTTTTACTTTACTACGATTGTACTTTCTTTTCAGTTGTATGGTACTTTCAGTTGGGTTTTTATACTGGCCCATTTACTTTTCAAAACATACTTTTGTAATTAGTTTTACATAGTTCTTACTTCACTTTTGTACTCTATTGTGTGTGCTTATTTTATAAAGGCAATGTCTTCCCTTTTTTTTTTGGGATTTACGCCTTTGTTACTAGTCACCATCCCCAGCCCTATGGAAGGAGGGATTGGGGTAGTCACGGCACGGGCCCTGAGGATGGGTCGTGACAGAAATAAATAACTCCATAATATTATTCTTAATTAAAATCAACTCAACAATAAATCAAGAAGGAATAACATCAATACCATATCAATGGTTACATGTACATTAACACGTAATGGTGTTGGCCTAAAACATGACTTATAAGCCATCCCATGTTCTAAAATGACCTATATATACTCTACCATATCCAAAGTAGTATATCAATAAGAGAAACACTCTGATACCACTTTTTAAAATCCCACCATGCATCACTCTATAATAACTAGACCTTTCTACAACATAATGATAGATTCACTTCAATATATGGAAGAAGTTTTCGACTAGTACTGAAGGAATATAATAAAATAGTGGGAGAAAGTACCTTCATATTACAATAGATAAATATAATAGAAATAATAGTCAGTTAGTACTCAAGATACCCAAAATAATAAAAGTAATATAATAATCAATAGAATCCAAGAATAAATAACATTCCATTGTCTATATGAAAATTCTATATATTAATATCATATGATTATGGGACACATCAACCACAATTTCCTATATGAAATTCATATATAACCCAAACCAATGTAAAAATATAAATTAACTACCAAATACTGATTTTGAATCACATCCCATCTTTAAACTCTGACCAACACCAAAGGTGAACCAATCGACATTGTACATGTTCCCTACAAGAACCTATTCTTAAATGTTTTCTTGGGGGTGTACAAGTGTATCAATATTTCATATCCACCTTATGGTTTTTTGATTAAATCTTAGTAGGACACTACAAATTGTGTCCATAATTTGACAACCATTTAAAATGCATGTAAAAAGTGATACTATTAGAATAATAGAATAAAAACGGATGAATCCAAAAATAATCACCATCGATCCTCATGTTATAATGTGACAGAAAAGGTCGACCATATATTCTTCAAGCACTTTTGAATTTCTCTGAGAAACATACATCATATTTATAACCACATAGAGGAATGAATGGATCATAGGGAAATACCTCAAATTGAGATCCTAGAGGGGAATATTGACTCGATCAAAACTATCACATGTATAAATTTTTTTTATAAGAACGACGCACCAGAAAACAATTCATGCGTATATACTCAATGGGAATAGTATACCACCCAAAAAGTTCTCATATATATACACTCAGGGTGAAGAATGTTCCACCCAAACCTATTTTATCTATAAACACATTTTGGGGAAGAGTGACTCGCCACCGTAAAATTTCATATGTATATATATACACATATATTTTCACATGTGGGAATGTGTGATCTAGTTATAACATGTCATATATGAACACTTGGTGTAGTGAACCCACCCTACATAAAAAATAATTTACATATAAATTTTCATATCACCCCTCCAAAAATACCCCTCACAGGCTAACAATAATGAAAGACCCCTCCTAGGCTAGGAGTAATGTTTAGAGTGACCCTCGATGTGGACCTACGGTATAAAAAAATATATTTACTATATATAAGGGCATAAAAATGCATAAAATTGTAGGCATCCCTCATAATATATCCTAAAGAATGAAAAACATTTACCAAATAAATATATAAAAAATAAATAAAAATTCAAAAATAAAAAGGATCATAAAATATTTTAAAAAATGAAATAACCCAAGAATAATTATGAGGATATGACTTTGATCTCCAATAATTATAGAAAAATAGATTTTAGAGAGTGATAGACAATATATACCACAAAAATGTCATGTATACTAGAATAAACATTTATATGTATTGAGGTGATAATAAATATATACAATGTAGAATTCCCTTTGAAACCTCTCATGAGAATATGAAAGAATAATTCTTAAGTCTATTATAAAAACAGAGGATATAATCTCATTATCTATGTAACATGAACTGAATCCAACATCCCCAAGAATCACCCGCCAATTAATGCATCGAAATATGTAACATTTAATCAATAGAATACATATACATATACAAAAGGTACCATGTATAATCTTTTAGACTAAACTAGTCACCCTATCCCTAACAGATTATATTCATAGGATCTCATCCACTCAAAAAGCCACCCCACCCCTTCAGGAAACTACATCATACCTATATTATTACATCATCTTTATCCTCATGAATCCCATCAACTCCATAACCAAATAATATCCACAAAAGACATCACAACCCATGAAATAATTCTCTATAACTCAATCCAACTGTTGGTCAGAGTATGGCACTCAAGAAGAGGTGAATTGAGTTCGTATAAAAATTTCTATCTAAAATGCTTATTTAAAAATTCCTCCAATTTTAAAAAAGACACAGGCCAATTAACCAATGTAGAATATTTATAATTTTTTTATCATCGAAAATATTCCTCAATGATTGATTACTTATTAGTTAAAAAATATATGTTATTATTCTATCTTTTGAAATAAGTCTACTATAATAAATAATTATATATATACTATTAATGATTATATATTAAATAAATGTTAGGTTTTTTTTAAATAATAACAATGAATGAAAAAAACATGAAAACAAACAACAAAATTAAAAAATAGGTTTGACCTCAAGATGAGACCTAATACTCTCCACATGTTGATCAAATTCCACCAACCAGTTTATAGTAAATGAACATTATCCACAACCTATATTTGGGTAAAAATAGTTAACAAAATTCCAAATTCACTAGAACTCTTCCATAGTATAAGAGGGAATACAAAACAAAAAAATAGATAGGCCACAAAGGGATATCATCTCCAGTTATTTTTGAGAATGTAATGTATGAAAAGATATGATGGTGAAGATATCATTGTATCATCTAGTTAATCACTTGAGTTAATGCGTGTTTATAAAAAAGAGATACAGACACTGGAAAAAATGTTAATAATATTCATGTGAAGAGAAATGTAATGACAATATAGTTTAGAACGCTCTGTGTGATATTCTATGCAGCTTGTGGACTCTTTCATAATGATATATTTGATAATGAATTCATGTTTCAGAAATAGATTGAAAAATAGGGAGTCGTTGATTTCTTCTATATTATTTTACTAGTGAGCCTCCAAGTGTTCTTTTCTTCTAAGTTATTAATGTAGAGATTTGTCATCTTTTGGTTCTTAGTAGTATATTAATGTATACATTATAGGCAACTATTGTGATTTTCTTTAAGGGGCATGAATAGTTTTTACCTGGTTCCCAATGTCACCCTTTGTCTCTTTATGATCAATATATTCCCCTTATATAAAAACGATGAATGTTATCTGGTACCTCGTACCTTGTACTAGACTATAACATAATTAATTATTGTCTACAAAAGACAGAAATTCTTATTAGTATAATAAGTAGTACTAAATTTCATAAATATGACTGTTAGAGGTAAGTTATAATTTAAGATACATAATATCATTGACTTAGTCTATCAGTAGATCATTTCTGTAGTTATATTAGACTATTGGTGGATCACTCTATCGGTAGGTCAACCATGTAATGTGCCAGAATTTACACGTATTTTTTTTAATTTTAAAGAATTATTTGATGACCTCACGCTCTGATAAAACATGATTCTGAGGCCTGGTGAGCCCAAAAGGAAATATTGAACATTTTTAAAGTACTTTCAGTGAACGTGCATGTGGGGTTTTCAATATATTTAATTGATGCTCAGATTGGAAATTCGAGGGAACCGTTGTACTCAGAACACTGGGAATCGATTAGAAAAGACATAACATCAACCTGCAAGGGTCAGATAGAAATGTTATTTTTTCAGAATTTTTGGAAAATAATAAAATTTCTTTATAAAAATATTTTATATCTTTTATCAACCATAGAGAAGTGGAAGGCGATGATGCAGTGCGATGAAGAGGTGAATACAAGGCGCATTAAGGGAAACCCTTAATGGCTTGTTAAGATGTAGTGTAAGAAAAATGTTGTGACGTTTTTGAATTTTAATTAGCTAACCCGTTGGAGAGAGGGAATTAAAAACCATGGGAAAATCTATGAAGAATCTCAGGCGAGTTTCTTCTCCAATGAAGAATGTCAAATGCCAGCGGAATGTCCTCAACATCGACATTCCTTGAAGATTGAATATGAGAAGTGACAAATGACATAGACCTCTTGACCACTAAAAGAAGAAATGTTATGGCATCAAACCTCAAATGAGGTAGGTTTTTGAACTATTAAAATTTTCCCCTTAATTTTTTTGACAATGTTGAATGTAGATCAACTCATGAACATGTTGATCCATGGATTGTACTTTATTACAGGTGGGTGACTTATTTTGGGATCTCCATATCTGAGATTCAATTTTCACTTGTTTTGATTGAACTAAATTTCCTGAACATCACCATGTTTTTAAATATATAACTCAGAGGGCGCATGCCAACACAAACAAGTTACGAGTCCATCTTCTTATGAGTTCTTCATGATCAATTTTTTCATGTGGTGGAAAGGTGCATCTATGGCCATCACAGTAAAGAGGGCATCCCCAGAGCCCACAAGAGCAAGTTACATGAATAATGGACCACTAGATCTTGTACAGTGGTCCTCCGAAGTTCATACAGATGCGTAGGCGCCGGACGTAGAGACATCAGCTGTGTGTCGAAGAACGAGGCAACAGAGCCTCCAGCCATGCCAGTGGCTGGTAGAGACGGTGTGCACCGATGGAGCGCCAAGCGGCAGAGACCGTGACCACTGTGGATGTGGCACCATGCTTGTTATGTGTTGACTGGTCAACCCATGGACTTGGTCTGCAGGTGACAAAGAAGAATGCAGTTTGTCAACCTCATCGGAGACCACAAGCAGCAAGGCACGCGGCGGGTTGTAGTCGCTCAACTGCAGCAGAAGGGAGGCCCCATGGCGACCCGCGAGGCGGCAGGGGGACAGAGAGCGGTATCCGGCCACGTCTAGACAAGGGCGATAAACCAGTCCTCCCTTGGTGGACTGGGAATTGTGCAGGCCACCCCCTCGGGCTGGACCCTTGCTAGATCGGGTCATGACTGGTTGGTCCGACTTGGTAGGTATGACCAGTAGGGGACGGGAAGGTCTGACCAGGTAGGATATGGCCCAGGCCCAATGAGCCCCCCCCGTCACTAAAACCCATGTAACTATTAGACCGGGCATCCGATTAACGTGTCATCTTCAAAATGAAGAACCTTGCTACGAGGCGTTCATTCAGAGATACCCTACATGATTTTTAGAGGTGTTTAATGTATTCCTGGGTTGAATCAGACTTGAATCCAACATGGCCAAATTTCAAAAAATTCCCATATCTTATAGACTCAACGACTGTTTGACTCGTCGTCTGCTACGTTGGGACCCTTACAATTAGATGATACTTTAGGTTACTCAATGAAGAACATTGTAGAAGTTTTGGTGTAAAAAATTTCATGAGGATCTGCTCCACTCGAAAGAAAGCATCCTATGTGCGGGAATCCAGTGGCTGGCTGTGACATGATGAATGCAGAGTGACCCATCATGGATCAATATAAGAGAAACCCATTGTGCATCAGCATAAGAGATACACTTTTTAGATCATAATAATAGTGACCCTTTGTGGATTATCATATGACCGACCCTTTGTGAATCATCAAGAGAGTGACCCTTCAGGGATCAGTAGTATCACAACCCATTGTGGATTAGCCACTGAGAGGCCCATAGTGGATCAGCAGAAGAGCACCCCTTATAGGTTCAATAGTAGAGAGACGCTTCGTGGATATATAGAAGATCCTATTAATAGAATATGATGATATATCTATATATATAATCATTTTTATTTTTTTACATAAGTTATACCTAGTGTGAGATGTGTATTTTGATTTGTGCTTAACTTTGAGATCAGGTTTTGTGGTATTTTCTAGTGTGTAATTCTGTGAGACCTGAATAAGTATTAGGTCACTACTGATTATTTTTATACACACCCCTACATGGGATTCAAGCGCACATATTTTTACTTGTGCATATGATAGACAGCTTAGACAGAGACATTGGGGAGCTAGGGCTAGACAATGCTTGGAGGTAGATCAATAGAAATGGTGTGCTATAGTAACATCTGACTGTAAGATGTTTCTACCCTTTATGTTGGACCCTTGGCAGATGACCGCCAAAGATGGAACATCTTTCTTGATAATTTCAACTCAAATTGACTTGTATTCTGGACCATTTACATTCATTTTAACCTTTTAACTCTCAATAGTGGTACTTTGGGGGGGTTATATTACTTTCTTTTCATTGTGGTTTTCATTGTGTAGTTTTTTCTTATATGTTTGTATAGTTTTAAAGGAAATTTGTTTCCATTTTAGGATATGGATTTTCGGTTCTAGTCACCATCCCTTGGCCTATGGAAGTTGGGATTCGTGTAGTCACAACATGGGCCTTAAAGGAATGTTTTTGAAAAAGTAGTATCATAGGTGGTCAGTTCAACAAGAAGAACTAAGAGTCTATACTTTCAATGGTGGAAACATTGTTATCCGTCTTATATTTGGCTTTTAGTCAGGGGAGTCCGGTGTTGGCGTGGAAGCCGATGTATCCACACACCAGGACAATGAATTCTGTTATCTGACTCAGTACATGAAAACAATTGTTTCATGTGTTATTGAAGTTTTTTTCTTGATCTATTTTGAGTCAGATAACAAGGTATAAATTATTGAATGTGGAAAATCTGTTTCCTTAATGGATGCCTCCATGAAGTTAGCCATCCAGGATTCAAGTGAGGGATCATGACAATGACGCAAAGAGTGACGAGTCATCATTCCATTGACAACTTAGAGTGATAACACATTCAGGTGGTTCAACAACATCTCCACCACATGTAGAGTTGCAGTTGTTACCAGCCCCTCTAGTGGACAGTGCACAATGAATGAGCGCTGTTTCGCACGGAATCCGGGGATGACCTCCTCGATGGGAGATTCAAACGTTCCGATCGGTTACTAACGGGTTTGTTCGTAGAACTGGAAACATCCAATGATTCCACATCCGTTTGGACCTACTTTCCAAAGGCAGGCGCTCATTAGCTTGTGGACTAATGAGGCTTAGGAATTTGCATTGGTCGAGAGGATGGGAGGTCGGACTCATCACACCTTTTTGAGGGGAATTATTGTCTACTCCGAGACTCTCTTTATAGATTTAAGTTATGTTCGTGAATCCTTATTACATTACCAAGTATAAAATGTGCTTTCCTTTAGTTTTAACAATCAATGATTAAATATTCAAGAAATTTAGAGAATCTTTTATATGTATTCGAGGTTCTTCATCAATAGAGAATCATCTATATCTGTTTAGAGATTCTTGGTCAATGGTATCCTTCAAAACATTTATATAAAAGTCTCTTGGTCATTACGATGACCAGGATGGTTTTAAAGCCACTCAGTGGGGCACTTGAAGTTTATCGTCATTCAGAAGGACATAGATTATTTCAAAGTTGGGATCGAACCCATAAATGGGCTACCTACGTATCCTTTAGTTTGGAAAAGGAATCAGAACCCACGTAGTTCGAGAAATGGAGTATGATGTTTATGATTGATGGCTCAAAGATGAATGTCATAATTACTTTTACACTCTAAGCTCACGTGAGTCATGCTCGGTGTGAGAAACAAGAGGTATTGGTAAAATTTAGGCAATTGTGCCATGAAAGATGCAATCATAAGAATTTGTTTGGGGCTTATGTATGGATGACTGCCCAGATAGATGAAGGTTTTGGATTTACTTTTAGGGAGAAAAATCCATGAACAGGGTCCATAAAGTTATATGTGCTTCATGGAGATTTGAATACTCTAATCTTGGGGCTTACTCCTAAGGAGGATGCCCAAGTTAGGAGGGGACTTATGATTGGGTTTTACTCCAGAAAAGGAAACCCAAATCAAAGGTAAATTATGATTGGTTAAGAGAAATTTAAGGGAACTTGGGGCTTATTCCTAAAAAAGGAGACCCAAGGTTATGACTGAGTCTTATTCCTAAAAAGGAGACTCAGGTTAGGAGACTTGGGGATTATTCCTGAAAAGGGAAGCCCAAGATTATGACTGAGTCTTATTCCTGAAAAAGGAGACTCAGGTTAGGAGACTTAAGGTTTGGGTCTTACTCCTGAGGAGGATGCCCATATTTGAGGTTGGGGCTTACTCCTAAGATGGATGCCCAGATTAAAGGTTTTATCACTGGGGATTATTCCTGAAAAGGAGACCCAGGTTAGGATTATCTCATCTTAAAGGATGAGGTTGAATGAATGAACTCTCCACATTTTAGTGACATAAGGATATTTAAATCACTAGACTTTGAGAGAGATTCCACAGAATTCCTTTCAGGTAAGAAAGTCAAATCAATAAATCATGCCATAAATGGCTTTGAAGAGTGTCTTGAAGACTGAATCTTGAAAAGGAAAAGGTGAAATGGCTTGAGAGGGGTAAAAATGGGCAAGGTGGGCACCCAAAAAGATAGGGGCGCACAAGTCTTGCAAGGCGCGCAAGTCTTCCGTGGGCGCGCAAGTATTGGTCGCGCAGGTATACCTGCGCGACATATAGTGTACTTGCGCGATTTTCAACCAGCATTGAAATACTTGAGCGACTCTTTTTTAAACCCTTTAGAATGTTCTTGAGGTTCTTCCAGAAAGGGGACACGCAAGTTATATTGAAGGAAATAAGTCGGAGCGCAAGTGTTTGATAAGTTTCAACACTTAGGCCTTCCTTCTTCTCTTTAAATCTTCCGTTCTAGGTAAGAAATTACCTTAGAAGTGTTCCGGAAGCTTTGAGAAGAGACTTGGGCGTCGGGATCTTCAATCTGAGTTTCTGGAAAAAAGATCTTCTTGAATGGGGGGCCCACAGGGTATATTTATAGGCAAAATAAGACCCCGGGCGGTTACCGGGTGGTTACCACTTAGGTCGCGCATGTCACCTGCGCGACCAAGGGTGTCGCGCAAGTGTACTTGCGCGACAATGATAAAACTTGCGCGGTGCAGTTTCTATCGATCCTTTGTTCATGCCTTTGTCGATTTTTGATGTTTTCTTCAAAGGTTGAATCAATTTGTACTAAGGTATTTCCTTTTTTTCAGTTGTTAGACTCTGTGACGGAAAGGAGCGTCAACAAAATTCCCCCCTCAGAGTTGGATCCGGAGAGAAAAGAGGATTTGACTCTGAGGTGAAAAAGAAAAACAAGGAATCTGGAAGTTTAAAGTCATGCATGTCAGACATAAAGGGGATAATGTTTAAGGTCGAAATAGCTTTGACCGAAATGGATTAGAATTGACACAATTCCTTGAAAGCTCATCTGAAAACATACTACCATACTCAAGTATGAGGGAAAATTTGTAAACTATGGCTTAAGAATATTTGAATATGAGGAATGATATGAAAAAGAGCAAAAAGGCATTATAAGAAGTAGTTTCCAAGAATGAAGTTACTATTATTTAACAAAACCCGTTAGGGGGTTGAAATATGTAGGGCCACCTAAGGGCATTGGCTGCATGGTTAAATAAAATAGCATCTTTCGGATGACAAGTCTGTTATGTGGACTATTTATGCAAGGCCACCTATGGGCACGTGATGCATAGTCAGGCAAAAGAACTCCCAGAAATTTACTTTCCTAGTGCTAAAAGCCAGTGAAAGTTTATGGAGATTCAAATTTTCTAAAGTATAGAGTTTGTCGTATGGAAAGAGGTACTTGAATATGGAGAAGATATTTCCAAACAAGAATATCGAAGAACTGGATGAATATCACTCCTACGAAGGTCTGACCCAAACGTAGGGAAGAAGAATAAACCATAGACTTGAATACTTTCAGTTCATGAAAAAGGATATGGGACAAATATGTTAAGGATGGCTATTTTTTGCGGATCCCTACATATTGTCATTTAAGACAAACAAGGACAAAAGAGGCATTCTTCCCAAGAATGAAGTTACTATTATTTAACAAAACCCATTAGGGGGTTGAAATATGCAGGGCCACCTAAGGGAATTGGCTGCATGGTCAAATAAGTAGCATCTTTCAGCTGACAAGTCTGTTATGTGGACTGTTTATGCAAGGCCACCTATGGGCACGTGCTGCATAGTCAGGCAAAAGAATTCTCAGAAGTTTTACATTTTTGTGACTAGAAGTCATAAAAAGGGTTATGAAGATCTTAAAATATTTAAGGTTAGGATTATAACACATAAAGATGGGTATTGTCCAATGTATATAGAGATACATAGGTCAATGAAAACCATAATCATGTTGTGGCTGGGTCCTGAATTGAAACTTGTACTTCACTACGTATCTCATAATAATGAGAATCAAGCCATACGTAGTTCATGAAATGCAGTTTAACGTCGTGCATGACGAAAGTATGAGTGATCTTAGTTTAGGGTCATAGAATTCGGACCATAATAATGAATACACAGTGTGTGTCTTCATGAGGGCTTTTCAGCCAAGGGACTGAAAGTGAAATTTGGGGTTAGGCCCAAAAGACTTGGGACTGGATTCGAGGGACACTCAAATGTTCCTACGTATCCCATAAGGATGGGAATCAAGTCCACGTAGTTCTAGAACTACCCTTTGTACAAATTTGGTTCGTACATGTGAAGGGTGAAAGGGGACTTTAGTGCAATGATGGTTTAACCTGAGATAGAAAGTTTAGGCATTACCATGTATGCACGTAGTCTTTTGAAAATGAAACATGATTTAAAAAATCAATGTCAATAATAGTTCCTTCTCAAATGAGGAAATCAAAGAATATTGTAGTTTATTGTCATACCGGACAAAAGTGTTGTATAGTTTAACGTCATATAACAAGGAAGAAAGTGAATCAATGTAAAGATATTGATTCCAGGGGCGGTTTCACAAATCAACATCATATGAGGTTGTGGTGAACCGATGTGAAGAGATTGTTTTTGGGCTTGAACCCTGGGAGGTTGCCTACATACCCAGCCTGGAGGGCGAGGATCAAAGTCCGTGTAGTTCAATTAAAGAATGAATTAATGATCAAGTTGTTCTTGTGGACAATGATCTAATAAAAAATAATGTTGGGACTTACACATGGTTAGTGGCCCAAAGGGAGTGTTATGGTTGATGTTCGCTCTAAGATCACGTGAGTCATACTCGGTGTGAGAAACAAGAGGTAATAACAACCTTAACGATGTACAGATTAATGTCATGTAGGACATAAAAAAAGGGACTATGCAGTTTAAAGTCTTGCAGTTAGGACTATTGGTGTTGCACAGTTTAGTGTCATGTAGCAGGGACAAAATACAGTTTAATGTCATGTAGGACCTATCAAGGATTTTCTGTACAGTTTAGCTTCATGTCGTTAGGACGATGGGGATAAAATACTTTAACGTCATATTGGACGAAAGGGGGACTGTGCAGTTTAATGTCATGCCGTGAGGACAAAATAACACACCATTTATGTCATGTTGGACGAAAGTGTGAATAGTTTAAGGTCATATGCATGGACCGTGGATGGTGCAGTTTAATGTCATTCTGGACCTTTGATGATTATATAATTTAAAGTCTTTTCGGACGTGAGAGACTTTTATACAGTTTAGCGTCATGTAGTTTAGGACGTTACAGTTTAACGTCTTGCTGGACATAAGGGATTTGTAAATAGTTTATGGTCATATACATGGACCAGGGATGATGCAGTTTAAGGTCATGCTGGGCGGTTTAGGGAACTTTTTCACAGTTTAATGTCGTGTGGGACGAAGTTGTAGTTGAAAGTCATACTGGACCATTGCTGTATAGTTTAACGTCATATAGTAAGGACGAAGGTGAACCAATATGAGGATATCAGTTTTGGGGACTTTTTTTTACAGTTTATAGTCATGTTGGACGTTGGAAGTGCCACACAGTTTAATGTCATGTTGCTAGGACACAATATAGTTTAATGTCATCTCGGACAAAATATAGGATCTTCTGTACAGTTTAATGTCATGTAGATAGGACATAATAACAGTTTAATGTCATGTAGGACATAATAACAGTTTAATGTCATGTAGGACATAATAACAGTTTAATGTCATGTAGGACAGTTATGATCTAATGTGATTGTTTTGGATCTGGGAACAATATTTTGTGTTTATACAAAATACTTCTTCAGAAATCTGGCATTAGTTGGAGTCGTGATGTGTTCTCCATCCATTGAGATCAGAGAATACGCTCCATTGGAGTAGACCTTATGTATTGAATAAGGTCCTTCCCATTTTGGTTCAAGCTTGGGAGGATTCTTTCCTGGTATCATTGGTGCTCTGAGAACCAATACCAATTCTCCCTGAATGAATGAACGAAGACGAACTTTTTTGTTAAAAGCTCGTGCTATCCGATCCTGATATATTTCCAAGTGGTGCAAAGTGCACAATCTTTTCTCATCTAATTGTTCCAATTCATTCAACCGCTTTTGGGATTGCTCATCTGTTGATAACTGATCACAAATGGCTATTCTGAGTGAGGGCAATTGAACTTCAATCGGCAAGACTGCTTCTGTTCCATATACCAATGAATATGGAGTAGACCGCGTTGCATTGCGAGTGGTAGTCCGATAAGCCCATAAATCATGAAAGAGTTTATCAGGCCATGACCTCTTATCTTTATCCACCATCTTTTGCAGTATATTTGAAAGAGTCTTGTTGAAGGCCTCTATCTGGCCATTAGCCACTACATGATATCCAGATGAATGGTTGGACTTAATGTTGTATTCTTGATATAATTTCTTTACCTCAGAAGAACAGAAATTGGTGCCGTTGTCCGTCAATATGGTATGAGGGACACCAAATCTAGTAATGATGTTGGACTTGATGATGCTAACAATGCATTTAGAACTGACTTCTTTGAGAGGTACTGCCTCTGCCCATTTGGAAAAGAAATCAGTAGCAGTAAGAATGTACTTAAACTGCTTGGCCGTAGCTGAAGGGTAAGGTCCCACCACATCCATTCCCCATGTGGAAAATGGCCATGAGTATTTAGCTGTATGAAGCAACTCTGGAGGTTGATGAATGAAGTTGGCATATACTTGGCATGAATGGCACTTCTTTGTGAAATTAACACAATCTTGTATCATTGAAGGCCAGAAGTATCCAAGCCTTCGAATTTGATCAGACAATCTATGTCCAGACTGGTGGGCACCACAGACTCCTGCATGAACTTCTTTTATGAAAGCCATTGTCTCTTCACCATCAATACATCTGAAGAGAACTCCATCAAAACCACATTTGTAGAGAATTTTCTTGAGGTGGTTTGGACCATCATAAAGAGTAAAATTGACCACACGTCGCCGAATTTTTTATTTCTCGGATCTATCAGGTGGAAGTGTTCCATTTTGAAGGTATTCCTTGATAGGTGACATCCATCCTGTAGTATGACCATACGGTTCAGGAATGGGACTAATTTCATTAATTTCCTCTGTTCTAATTTGAACATAAGGTGAAATTGCACGACGGTGGGCAATACAGATGGTTGTCTCGTCCTGATTTGGATCTGCTAAAGCTGTGGCTATATTAGCCAGTGCATCAGCTTGAGCATTTCGTGATCTTGGGACATAAGAAAATGTCGGTTCTGAAGGGAATTCCGACATTAAATATCTGACGTAATCATACAAAGGGATTAATTCTTCTTTTCTGATGTCATAATCCCCATTGACTTGTTTGATTACCAGGTCTGAATCACCTTTCACCTTTAAGTGATTCACTTGTGCTTGAAGCGCTAACTCCAAGCCTATAATGAGAGCTTGGTATTCAGCTTCATTATTGGTACCACCTTCCCACAACAAAAAGGAATAAGGTAACACTGCCTTATCTGGAGAAATGAGCACAATTCCTAAACCAACTTTGTTGAATTTAGGATTTTCAATTTTCTTCCTTGTTGGACTTCTAGAAGCACCATCAAAATACATTTCCCATGTTTGAGGACTCTCTTGAATAGAGAAAACTTCCTCATCAGGGAGTTCGATATTTGAATACGTGTCTTCCACTGAAGGATGTTCAGCCATGAAATCAGCCAGATCTTGGCCCTTAATTTCCTTTTGAGACACATACTGGATGTCGAACTGCTGTAGAATAACCGCCCACCTTTCCAGACGTCCTGTAAGCATTGGACGACTAAGGATGAATTTGAGTGGATTATTACGAGATACCAATTGGACCTCGTGATGTTGCAGGTAGTGTCTCAGTTTCTGAACTGCAAAGATTAATGCTAGGCATCACTTTTCAATACTCGAATACCGGGTTTCCGCTTCAAGCATAGTTCTACTGAGATAGTAGAGACTATTTTCATTCCCAGCATCATTCTTTTCAGCGAGAAAGGCACCCAATGATCACTCTAAAGCTGTCACATAGAGGATAAGAGGCCTACCCTCAACAGGTGGCATGAGTACTGGTGGACTCAAGAGGTATTTCTTGAGAACATCAAATGCTTCTTGACATTCTTCAGTTCACTGGTAAGTGACTCCTTTCATCAATAATTTGGTAAAGGGTAAACTTTTTCCTGCCAAATTGGCGATGAAACGCCGAATATAGGCTAAGTGTACTTGAAGTCCTCTTAATTCTTTCAAATTCTGAGGAGGTGACATACCAAGGATTGATTTGGTCTTCTCAGGATCGACTTCAATACCACGATGGCGTACAACAAAGCCGAGGAATTTTCCTGAGGTTACCCCAAAAGCACATTTTAAGGGGTTCATCTTCAAATTATGTTGTCGAAGCTTGTGGAATATGACTTCCAAATCAGCCAAGTGATCAAAACGTTGTTTGGATTTAACCACCAAATCATCTACATAGCATTCAACAAATTTCCCTAGAAAATGTTTGAAGATACGATGCATGGCACGTTGATATGTTGCACCTGAATTCTTTAAACCAAAGGGAATCACCCGGTAACAAAACACACCTTGAGGAGCTCTGAAGGCTGTATATTCCTCATCTTCTGGGGCCATTTGGATCTGATTATATCCAGAATATCCATCCATGAAAGAAAGTACTTCATAGCCAGCCGTCGCATCAATTAAGAGTTCTGTAATCGGAACTGGGAAATCATCTTTTGGACAATACCGATTAAGATCTCTGAAATCGATGCAAACCCTAATTTTTCCGTTCTTCTTCTTTACAGGGACAATATTAGCCAACCACTTGGGATGTTGAACTTCTCTGACGAAGTTAGCTTTGATAAGCTTATCCACTTCAGCCTCGATTTTGGAAGCATAGGTTGGGTGTGTTCTTCTCGCGACTTGCTTGAATCCTCGATGTTCTTTTGGAAAACCCAAATGATGGGTGGAAACATCAGGATCAAGGCCAGGCATCTCTGTATAATTCCAAGCAAAAATATCTTTATTTTTCTTTAGAAAAAAATATACATCTCTTGTTCTTCAAGGGTCATGGCCGCACTAATTAAAGTGGGGCGTGGATCTTTCTCTATACCTAGATTTACTTATCTGAGTTCATCCACAGTGGTAGAGATACCCTCTTCAAATGCTGGAGGAGCATCTCTAATATCTTCCTCTTCCTCTTCATCATGTGTTATTTCTTCCGTTTCTACTTGAAAAGTAGATGAAAAAATGAAATTCTCATGATCATAAGAGATGTTAAAATTTTCACATTTTGAAGAAGAAGCATCCATTTCCGACCCTATTGATGATAAAGGGTCTTCTTTGGGAAATAAAGAGGAGATGATGGATTGAGAATCGACATCAATATTCACCTCTGGTGTTTCTATAACTTCTTCTGGCCTGATTAGCGAAGTATAGACTTGTTGGATTTCAGCAGACGAAATGAAAACGTCACCACTTATGCTTTCATCACTGCTTGGTAAGTTACCAATTTCTCCCATGTTGTCTGGCTCGATTTCCATAATTGACATTATGGATCTTTCCATAAGAGTATTTTGATTTGGGCCTATTTTGTCAATTTGACTGATAGGTAACACATAATCTGTAATCACATGTGAAAATGGATTTATTGGAATTTTTCCAAACCATACGGAGCATTAACTTTGGTAATTTACTTCATTGTAGATTTTTCTCTTCCCTTCATGTGATAAAATTCCGCCTCAATGTATTGAGACTCACATGTCTTGAACGGGGCCTTATCATCATACAATGTTCCAACTTGACCATCGAAACAGTATTTGAGACATTGATGGTATGATGACGGAATAGCTGCATGCTGATGTAGCCAGGGTCTTCCAAGAAAGATATTGAAAGCTGAGTCTTGATCAACAATCATGAAATCCGAATTGGAAACAAGATCTATAAACTGAGTTCTGAGCGTAACTTCTCCCAGTGGTTCTTGTTCATTTTTATCATATCCTTGCAACATCATGGTAGAAGGAGATAAATCAGATTCCGTGAGGCCCAATCGACGAAGTGTGCGAATGGGCATGAGGTTGACTCCTGAACCATTGTCAATGAAATCTCTTCGAACATCTATACCATTGACTTTTCCAGATAAGTACAAAGGTTTTATGTTCCCATGCACAACATCATCTTCATCTTTATCAGTAAAATATATCACTGCATGGCATTCTGCAGGATTATTCTCTATGTGATAGATTTCAGCTGCAGCAATTTCAGCTTCAAACTCCTGAGGACTTGACAAAGAATCGATGAGTGCTTCCCGAAGATCTCTTGACATATTAAAAGCATCCAAAATTGATAACTTGGCTGGTACTTGGGCCAAGTGTTTCAATATATCATATTTTTGATCTAGAGGTCTGCGTTTCCCAATAGGAATATGCGGTTTAGCAGGTACCTTGGACGCAGATGCTTTGGAAGCTGATGCATCTTGTATTGAAGTTGGCAACATCCTTGGTTTTGGAAAATTAGACTGATTAGATCCATTTACTTGCTGAGATAAAGAAGATGGAACTTTTAATCGGTCTTCGAAAATAACTGTGCTGAAACTGAGTTGGCCATTGGCAGAAGAACTTGCTTGTTCTTTTTGAGCTCGCTGAAGGGCTCTACCACGAGTTTCTGCTGCATATACAGTGCTAGCAGGGGTAGAATTAGAGTAGTGGCTTCGGAAAGATCCACGTCTTCCCCTATATCCGGAACCTCTAGAACTTCCTCGGGTTCCCTTATTTGATACAGGGAATTCAGGTTCATCAAGACTGGAATATGAATCTGTTAATTGAATCATATTAACAGAACCAAAGATTAACTCTTCGTCTGATAAAGACTCTGCCTGGTTAGCCTGTTTAGGCTGTGCCGTTTGGTGGGACGGTGCCCGTGGATTTGAAGTAGATGGCATGAAATCTTCCAGAGTCAAAGACAATTTAGGCTTTGATACATACTCATCTTCTCCTGATTCCTATTTCTTCTTTGAATTGAGCTGCCCTTTTGAGGATTTGTCTTTTGATGGAGGCTTTAATGCAGCTTTTGTAGGAGACACAATTGGCTTCTTCAATTGTGTTCGAAAAATGGAATGGGTCCGATTGATTGTCTTTCTGACCATCCAATCATCATATTTTTTCGCAGTTTTGCTTTTGACTTCCTGCCACTCGCCTCCTTCCTCTGGATCTGTAGCGGTAATACACGCTACATGAGCTGAAGAACCCTTCAATTTGACTTGTCCCAAGTCGACCATATTTTTCATGAGGTCTTTAAAGACAAAACACTCCTGGATGGGATGCCCCAACATTTGATGAAAGGGACAATAATTGGGACGGTCTTCATCTCCTTCCTTGTTTGGCCTCTTCGGCACTGGTAATTGAACCAAATTATTTTCCAGGGCTGAAATGAAGTAACCAGGAACTTGCTCACTTCGGAAAGAGTATGTTTTACTCTTCATATCCTCAAATTGTTTTCGTCATTGATCTTTTTGATCATTTGGACGAAACATCCTTTGTTGTTGGCGTTCAGGAGGTGGAGCCCTTCAAGAAGATGAAGGTTTTGAAGTAGAAATAGGTACAGGTGCCTGTTTAAGCATAACTGTAGCAGTTCTTGCTTTACCCATTCTTCTTCCTGGAGCTGATGGAATTACACGAGATTTAACTGTAGCCTGTATAAGGGAATCTTCAATCTGTTGAGCGATTGAAGTAAGGTCTCGAAACCCTCCTGTGTATTTCACAGGGATCAATGGCGTGCGTAATTCTTCACGCAAATTTGCCACACAGATTGGCAACAATTCCTCCTGAGGGAGTGCTAAACTCAAGGAATACGTTAATCCCTTCCAACGAGCAATGAAATCAGAGACTCTTTCATTCTCCCTTTGCTTGCAGTTTGTAAGATCGAAAACTGTCGTTTTTGGCAAAGTTGAGCTAAACTGAAGAAGGACTTTTTGATAAAGATCCTCCCATACGATGACTGACCGGGATTGCAAGCTTGTATACTAGACAAAAGCTAGTCCTTGCAAGGTTCGCACGAAGCATCTGAGTTTCACTGCTTCTTGCTGCTCTGGAGTTCCCATCATAGGATCACAACAAGACACGTAATGCGTCAAATGTTGTTCAGGGTCGCCTGATCCATTGAAAGTAAGGAAAATAGGGTTTCCAAAACCGGATGGAGGAGAAATTGAATCTACCCATTCAGGGTAAACTTTCTTTTCAGGTTGAACTTGCGCCCGTTTCCCTTCCATAGTTTCTAACCGAGCTGTTAATGACTCAATAGTAGTTATTAACTTTTGAGAAACGTCAGGTTGAACTTGGTTTTGGGTAGGTGCAATGAATGGAGCTTGGACAGACGTGGTGGTTGGTGCTGCAACTGATGGTAGTGCTGCCAACCGTTGTTGCGTTTGACCCGTAGGATTAGACCTCTGTGGGTGTACTGATAAAGGAGGATATTCTTGATCCATCTCAGTAGTTACAACAAATTCCTTCGGCTGTCGGACTTCAGAATTCTTAAGAAGAAGACTACTCTGAAGTAGTTCTGCATTCAACCTTCTTAATTCATTCATTTCTTCCTCCTGTTGTGCAAACCTTTGCTCTAATGAGGGCGATTGACCTCCTTCAGGGGAAGGGTGAGAAGTAACCTGATTCTTTCCTTTCCCCTTATTGGATCCTTTTCGGAGAGGGGGAAGTGGGTTACTTGAAGGAATACCCAGATTTTGGGTAAGCCTTTGATTACGTGTGCACACACCTTCTTCATTTAGGTCTATGTGCGCGACTTCTTGAGAAGGAACCTCTTTGTCTGATCCTTCTGATTGAGCCTTATCTGGTGAATCAGCAGCAACGACATTGATGACATTAATGGATGCATATTGCATGGAATCCTTTCTATCAGCATTTCTGTGATATTGTCTCCTTCCATGTCCATGATGAGACATGTCATTCCGTTGACTTGATCCCTCAGGAATTTCTTGGAGAACCGTCACTTGGAGAGAATCTCCTGACAGCTTGGCTCTTCGTTCCTCTTGAGGCTTATTCCCTAATCGAGAGAATACTGACTTTCTCTGAGGGAGGGATTGAGGATTTGAAAAAGTCCCCAGTCCGGTGGACTGGGGATGTTCCTGCTGCTTTCGCTCAACTCCTCGAATCCCATTTGTTGACTCTGAGGGTTGGGTTAGAGAAGTCCCCAATCTAGCAAGTTGGGGTGTCTCTTGACATGCTATGTCTGAGATCTTCTTGAAATCTCTCTTGATCTTGCGAATATTAGTTCATAAATTAGCTGGATGCATTAACCTGTATCCACTTTTATCACCTGGTTCAACAGACCGTTGGATGATTTCCGAAACTTCTGTCATTTGATGACGTTTTTTCTCCAGACGAGAGGCTTGTGCAATATTCTCGCCTGCTTGATGTAGGAGCAATTCAACAACTTGTTCTCTATATACTCGATTTTGAGAGGAACTAGTTGAAGCCTGTTCTTGAGCAAGCTTTTGATTATGAACAAAGCCCATTGACTGTGGCCGGCCATGGGCAATAACATTGCATGAGACCATTTTCGGCGGGCTTTGCTGACTGGAAAGCACTGTGAAATGTAGTGCTCCGTGAACACCCCATCCTCTGATATGAACATCAGATGGAGAATTGGCAATTAACTGACGCAATCTTCTTAGTGCGCCAAGGCATGAACGTTGAAGGGTTCTCTGTTGCTTTTCAGCCTTTGGATACCGAGAGACTGATAGAGATGCCAAATCAATCTCGCGTTGTAACCCTTCTATTATCTTAAGATGATTTTCATATTCATCGTAAGATAATACCTTCTTCTTTAATTGACAAAGAGTCTTCCATAAGTTGAGACGAATATCATGGATTCCATCATCCGTCAACATCTTTGGAATGTCGTACTGGGAGTCAGCCAAAGGCCAAAACATGACAGGTACTTCATCTTTTGCCAGTTTTTTCCTCATGTTCACCATTTCCTCTTTATCATTAAATGAATATTCTTCTACCTGTTTGGACCAGAGTTGGTGTTTCCTTGTTGCTTCATCAGATTCAACAAGATTAGTAGAGAAATCACTATTCATGCTAGAAGATGTATGACCCAGGGATGGTTCGGAGAATAACCCGAACCCCAGGCTATCTTCTGATGGAGAAAGAGTTTCACCTGCCGATAGTAAAGCATCAGACATGACTGGTTTTACGTTTGCAAGTGCCTCGAGATAGGAGGGATTTCTCGTCACTACATTGCCTTCTGAAGAATTTTCGAGACAACGTGAATCACTACTGCGGAGAGGACTTTCGCAGCGAAGTTCATCACCATGAGGAGGACCGTCATGATGGGTTACAGCAAAAGATGAAATCTCTTGCTCCTTGGTCTTCTGACCACACAGAGGGTTCCTGTGGCTCTCATCTGAAGAAGAAACTTCAAGATTGACCGAATTTTCATGAAGCAAGTCTTCATGAGGAAGTGTCTGTTGAAGACCTTCAGAATTAATGTTCTCGTTATTGGGAACTGAGGGAGTAGAATCTTGAATTCTGACAGATAAATGTCTGAGGGCTTTAAGAACTCCAGCATCGAGCAAGGCCTTGTTGCAGATTGGCCTTTGATATCCTGACTGTGCTGGGCGGATCTTTTTCTTAGATGCCTTCTTACTCGCTTTAGAAACCACTTGATGATTAAAAGTGATTGCTCTGAGCAGGTGTATGTGCCTGATCAGGAAAGATGGTCAGGTTAGGCTGACGATCTCTACTCAAATCAGGTGTGTGTGCCTGACTTGGTTGTCCGTATGATATGGGGGAGTATGCCCCATAACCCTCTTGGACTGGAACAGATGTGTGTGTCTGTTCCGGAGTGAATCGTTGATGTGTCACTCCATTGCTAGGGATAGATTTATGTGTCTGTCCCTGAGATGATGCTGAAGCTGTTATGATATCCTGGCAAGCATCCAGAATATGAGCAGGAATTTGCTTCTGCTCTTTCACCATTGACAAAATATGTTTGGTGACTTCAGCCGCCGAAACGGGGATATACGTCCATTCCAGGCTTGGAGTAGGTGTATGTGCCTACTCCTGTCCTCCTTTTCCTGTCAGTGAATCCTGACAGTACTCAAGTGTGGAGGCAGAGAGTTGAGTCTGCCTCCTGTTTGTCGTCGGGACTTTCCGACTAACTTCTCCGGGCGCTACCAAGCGAGACTGTTGGTAGGCCTGATTAGTATTAGAAGGTGTATGTGCCTGATGATTACACTTCTCCAAACACGGTTGACGAGATCCCTCATATGTAGTCAGACGAGCCTGCTGACTAACTGGTGATGTATAAGTAGGTGTATGTTCCTGCCTATGGTACTCCACCGGAATTGCCTGGCGGGATAGGCTTGATGCTGTCAGACGAGTCTGCTGGACAGCAGAATTAAAACGAACAGGTGTGTATGCCTGCTCGTTGTTTGCCACCAAGTTAGGTTGGTGCAATTCTCCGGAGATGACAGGGATGACAACCTGCTTATTATTAACCGGATTCCATCTCTGGCGGTTCATCTTGCCTGCTCGGGTTCGAGGAACCTGAGCTGAATGCCTGGAGTCGGTACCCTCATCATGTTGAGGGCGCACTACCGCACGAGTCTGGCGGCGATTGTTGATGGGATCCCTTGAGAAGGACTCATGTATTTTTGAATTAAGGTCCTGCGGGACCTGCTCATTCACTTCATCAGAGTAAGGGAGTGAATGGAAATTGCGTTCTGGGGATAACGACCCGAAACGGTTGGAGATAGTAGTCAGCACCGCCTGCTTCTTGATTGCTGGCCGCCGTTGTCCAGACGACCAGGTAGAGTTGTTAACTTGGAGGGCTTGACGAGCGGCCTCCAGAGTTGGGATAGTACCGTTGCGACGGTACTCCTCAACCAGTGCATTAGAAACACAGCGTTGAAGATGCTGAGTTGGTGATGTCATCCTCAGAGCGGATGACGTTCCAGCAGGAGTAGCAGCATTGGTTTTCACAGCAGCAGACATCATAGTAGAGGTGTTCACAGCAGCAGTATTCACAGGGGTGAATTTAAGGAATGCCATTTTTGTAGGAGATCTTGAGAAAAGAGTGCCTTTTCCATGTAACAGACATAATCAAGATGAATCCGACCACTGCATCTTTTGGATGAGCACATGTCAATGATTTCTTTGTTGGCCCAAGGGGCCTAACAAATAAGAAGAACATCACTTTAACTTGGTTAAGGATTCACGTCGGGTTCACCATTTTTGTTTCGCACGGAATCCGGGGATGACCTCCTCGACGGGAGATTCAAACGTTCCGATCGGTTTCTAACGGGTTTGTTCGTAGAACCGGAAACATTCAATGATTCCACATCCGTTTGGACCTACTTTCCAAAGGCAGGCGCTCATTAGCTTGTGGACTAATGAGGCTTAGGAATTTGCATTGGTCGAGAGGATGGGAGGTCGGACTCATCACACCTTTTTGAGGGGAATTATTGTCTACTCCGGGACTCTCTTTATAGATTTAAGTTATGTTCGTGAATCCTTATTACATTACCAAGTATAAAATGTGCTTTCCTTTAGTTTTAACAATCAATGATTAAATATGCAAGAAATTTAGAGAATCTTTTATATGTATTCGAGGTTCTTCATCAATAGAGAATCATCTATATTTGTTTAGAGATTCTTGGTCAATGGTATCCTTCAAAACATTTATATAAAAGTCTCTTGGTCATTATGATGACCAGGATGGTTTTAAAGCCACTCAGTGGGGCACTTGAAGTTTATCGTCATTCAGAAGGACAAAGATTATTTCAAAGTTGGGATCAAACCCATAAATGGGCTACCTACATATCCTTTATTTTGGAAAAGGAATCAGAACCCACGTAGTTCAAGAAATGGAGTATGATGTTTATGATTGATGGCTCAAAGATGAATGTCATAATTACTTTTACACTCTAAGCTCACGTGAGTCATGCTCGGTGTGAGAAACAAGAGGTATTGGTAAAATTTAGACAATTGTGCCATGAAAGATGAAATCATAAGAATTTGTTTGGGGATTATGTATGGATGACTGCCCAGATAGATGAAGGTTTAGGATTTACTTTTAGGGAGAAAATCCATGAACAGGGTCATAAAGTTATATGTGCTTCATGGAGATTTGAATACTCTAATCTTGGGGCTTACTCCTAAGGAGGATGCCCAAGTTAGGAGGGGACTTATGATTGGGTTTTACTCCTGAAAAGGAAACCCAAATCAAAGGTAAATTATGACTGGTTAAGAGAAATTTAAGGGAACTTGGGACTTATTCCTAAAAAAGGAGACCCAAGGTTATGACTGAGTCTTATTCCTAAAAAGGAGACCCAGGTTAGGAGACTTGGGGCTTATTCCTGAAAAGGGAAGCCCAAGATTATGACTGAGTCTTATTCCTGAAAAAGGAGACTCAGGTTGGGAGACTTAAGGTTTGGGGCTTACTCCTGAGGAGGATGCCCATATTTGAGGTTGGGGCTTACTCCTAAGAAGGATGCCCAGATTAAAGGTTTTATCACTGGGGATTATTCCTGAAAAGGAGACCCAGGTTAGGATTCTCTCATCTTAAAGGATGAGGTTGAATGAATGAACTCTCCGTATTTTAGTGACATAAGGATATTTAAATCACTAGACTTTGAGAGAGATTCCACAGAATTCCTTTCAGGTAAGAAAGTCAAATCAAGAAATCATGCCATAAATGGCTTTGAAGAGTGTCTTGAAGACTGAATCTTGAAAAGGAAAAGGTGAAATGGCTTGAGAGGGGTAAAAATGGGCAATGTGGGCACCCAAAAAGATAGGGGCGCGCAAGTCTTGCAAGGCGCGCAAGTCTTCCGTGGGCGCGCATGTATTGGTCGCGCAGGTATACCTGCGCGACATATAGTGTACTTGCGCGATTTTCAACCAGCATTGAAATACTTGAGTGACTCTTTTTTAAACCCTTTAGAATGTTCTTGAGGTTCTTCCAGAAAGGGGACGCACAAGTTATATTTAAGGAAATAAGTCGGCGCGCAAGTGTTTGATAAGTTTCAACACTTAGGCCTTCCTTCTTCTCTTTAAATCTTCCGTTCTAGGTAAGAAATTACCTTAGAAGTGTTCCGGAAGCTTTGAGAAGAGACTTGGGCGTCGGGAGCTTCAATCCAAGTTTCTGGAAAAAAGATCCTCTTGAATGGGGGGCCCACAAGGTCTATTTATAGGCAAAAGAAGACCCCGAGCGGTTACTGGGCGGTTACCACTTAGGTCGCGCAAGTCACCTGCGCGACCAAGGGTGTCGCGCAAGTGTACTTGCGCGACAGTGATAAAACTTGCGCGGTGCAGTTGCTGTCGATCCTTTGTTCATGCCTTTGTCGATTTTTGATGTTATCTTCAAAGGTTGAATCACTTTGTACTAAGGTATTTCCTTTTTTTCAGTTGTTAGACTCTGTGACGGAAAGGAGCGTCAACAAGCGCACTACACGAGTTCTGAAGATATAGGCCTCCAAGGATTCGATGAGAGACATATCATCTTGCCACTAAGGATTTGATGGAGGCAGTTATGTGTGTTTATGTCCTATTAGAGATAACTACAGACTAGATGGTGGTCCTAGCCGCCAGCCTTTTCCAGGGCACGACAGGGAGATAGTGAAGCTTGACGCACTAGAAACATTAGGAGGCGACCATTTCCTATTGGACTTCGAGAGACTCTTTCCGGAGGAGTTCATACTTGTGAAACTATGATCAATGCATATTCAAGAGAAACTTCACCTTCAATAGGGAAGTGTTACTATAGCCCAGTACGTGGTGAGGTTTACAGGCCTCTCCTACTACTCCCCTATCATGGTATGAGACCCTTTCTTTTGAGCCCAAACCATTATGTAGGGAATCCAATGAAAAATCTGGGAATTGATGCTTTCCCTCATAATCCTGTTGTAGGTTGGAGTGTAAGAATGAGCTCTACTAAATGATTGATTCCTAGTCGAGATGGTACCGACAGTGAGAGCCACCACCAGATGATAGGTGGATGATTCATCTACAACAGGTGGTAGGAAGATGATGCAGAGGTCCAAATAGGCTATACCATCCAGAGGAAGACCCTGGGATGAAGGGTTGGAGGTTCGATGCTCACGAGGAAAAGGTGGGTTGCTGAGGCCGAAATTTTGTTACTCCTATGGAAGATAGGGGCACATATCTAGCGATGGTCCAACTCCCCACACAAATGATTTGTATACGGTTGAGGGACAACCAAAAAAATGACTAAGGTTCAAAAAAGGAGTTCCTTATGGTGGAAGATGTGGCAGGGGATCAGGCCGAGTGTCAGGTGGGGGATGATGGTATGAGGAACTACTACCACCACCCCCATGTGGTCAACGATGGGATTAGGGAGCCGGCAGATAGGGGTGAGGCCAGCTTCAGGAGATGGAGGCCTACAACCACGATGCTCTAGAGATGTGTAGAGTTATGATTTTTCTCTTCTCCAACAAAGCTTCTATTCTTATAGAAATAAGTACAAGACACTATTTCATATCCAAGGACCACATTTGAGGCTTAGAGGTTCTAGTGGATCCATTTTCTCGATCCCTACTATTAAAGACTTTTACGAGAGGGGATTCAACGATAAGACACTGGTTTTGTTAATGTGAGATTACTCTAGGATGAGATAAAATTGTCCAGAAAATCCAACTAACAATGTCGTGGATTTACATAGTCATCTTGGTTATAGAATGGTCATCTAATGTCCATCCTATATTGACTATTTTTGGTTATAAGTGTGGTGTGTCAGTGAGGTTGGGACACCATTTTCCTTAACTGGAGATAAGGGAACCTTTACAGCAATGGATGGATTTTCATGGTTGAGCATGCAGTTGGACAATCACCCATTGGTTGTAATCAACCTCAGTGCAGTGGAGGAAAGAAGTTAATGGATTCCTATAGTAGAAAATGAGTATGATGATTTTTTCTCTAAGGATATTTTGGGACTACAACTTTTCAGGGAGGTAGACTAATACATATACTTGTACCCAGGGACATCACCAATATCTAGACCAAAATATTAGATGGCACCTGTAGAGATTCATGATATGAGTGCTAGTATGACCTGTAAGAGTTCATGGTGATTCCCTTTGGCGTGTCCAATTCCCCATAAGTGTTCGTGGGACTCATTTACATGATCTTCTAGCCTTACCTCGATCATTTCCTGGAGGTATTCATTGATGACATCTTGGTGTAATCGATATTAGAGGAGGAACACGCTACACACCTACTGATAATCCTAGATTCACTAAGAGAGAACCCTCTTTATGGTACACTCTCGATGATATTGTTCCAAATATTGGAATTCCACATTCTAGGACATATAATCTTCAAGGATGGTGTTTTAGTGGATCAATAAATGATAGAGGCAATGCTTTCTCATGTGAAACCTGGGATCATGATTGATGTGCGGTGTTTCTCGAGGTTGGATGGGTAATATCGAAGGATCATACCCAAATTATCTAGAGTAAAAACACCCTTTTCAGCTTTGACAATGAAGGGAAAACACTTCGTATGGATGGAGAGATGCCATCTCTGTTTCTAAGAGCTAAGGCATAAACTGGCGATTACCAAAAACAAGATACCACTAGAAGAAGCAGTTGGGTATGTAGTCATTCGCGACACATTAGGGATTGTACTAGGATGTATCATGGTATGGTAGTGAGCAGTGATCACTTAATTCTCATTGATTTTGAGGAAGCATGAGAAGAACTATGTGACCCATGTTCTGAAAATTGCAATGGTGGTCTTTTTCTTGATGATGTAGAGACCCTACATTGTGGGTGAATGATTTACCATTTAATCTATGAAAAAGAGTCTTAGGTATATATTCTCATAGAAGGAAATGAACATGTGACATAGGAAATGGAAGGAGTTACTCTAGGAATATAACTTTAAGATAGTATACACTATAGGGAAGCGGAGGTGGTGCTAGACACACTCAACAGGTGGTCTGGTTTATAGCAGATGAGAGAGGCGATGAAGAATCTAGTCGCAATGCGGTTATCCCTCATTGATAGTGATGGTGATTCTTATCTTCAGTCAATAATTGTGAATCCTCCACTCTTACAATGAGTTATGAAGTGAAAACATGAAGATGATTTGTTGCGAGGCCTGACATTTTTAGTTATCCTCAGGACAAGCACCTGATTGATTTTCTATAGGGAGGGAGTGCATCCTCATTTTCAATGGGTGCCTTGTAGTACCAGTGATGTTAAAGGAGGAGGTGTTTGGGGAGTTTCATACATCCACTTTGGTATTACATCCTAGGGAGGATAATATGTACACAGATATCTGATTCTAGTACTTGTGGCCATGGATGAAGAATGCAGTGGAAGGGGTCATTTCATGATAACTCATGTGCCAGCAAGTGAAGGATGATAATTAGGTCCCAGCAAGCTCAGAACAACATCTTAAGTTACTTCAGTGGAAGTGAGATGGTATATCTATGGACTTTGTAACAGGCTTACCATGCAAATCCAAGAGCCACAACTTCATATGGGTAATCATTGACCTACTCACGAAGTCGTCTCAATTGTTATCCATCGAGGACCAGGGATTAGTATAGGACATGGGACGCCTCTACATACTGGAGATAGTGCAGCTTCAAGGGGTGCCTTTGAGGATCATCTTAGACTGTGATGCACGCTTAACATCCCAGTTGTAGAAGGGGTTTTAGGAGGCGTTTAGGACACACCTGCACTTGGGAACATCTTTTCACCCCTAGATAGATGATCAGACTAGGTGGACCATACAATCTTTGGAGGACATGCTTCTTTCTTGTGTTCATGATTTTTTTCATAGTTGGGAGGACCACCTACCACTATCAGAGTTTTCATAAAACAATTTCTATCACTCCACCATTGACATGGAACCATTTTAGGGCTTTTATAGGTTACCAAGAAAATCACCACTATACTAGACAGACCTTGGGGAGTCAGCAGTCATGGGTGCAATGGTGGTACGAGCTACCACTATGAATGTGAAGATCATGCAGGAGCGGATGAAGAATTCCCATAGTAGACATAAGTCTTATGCGGACCGGAGATGAATACCCTTGGAGTTCAATGAGGGAGACCTTGTTTTCTTTTAGGTATCACATCAATGTGGAGTTCATTTATTTGGATGTGGAATCAAGTTATCTTCAAGGATCATGAGACCTTCCCAGATTCTCATCAGAGTTTTTGAGGTGGTGTACCGCCTAGATCTTCCCCTGCAGATGAATCAAGTGAAATAGTTTTTTCCCATGTCAAAATTAAGGAGGTACATTACTGATCTATCACACATCATCGACTAGTGAAATATGGACATTAATGATTGGGAAAAGTTTCCTTAGTTCCTTGTGGGGAAAAAAGGATCGACAAGAGTGGGTCCTTTATGGACGGTCGATTCCTCTAGATCACATTCGATGGTAGCTTGAGAACCTCTATGAGAGTAGATGGGAGCGAGGGGGATTAGATTAGTACTATGTCCCCCCATTTGATTTATTAGCCATGGTTTTGGATTTCTTGAATGCAAACCCCTATGGTGGGGATAATGTACTGAATCAAAATTTCCACGTAATTGTTATTTTTTAAAAATATATAGAATTATTTCAAGACTACACGCTCTGACGGAACGTGATTCTGAGGCCCGGTGATCCTGGAATGAAATTATGAACTTTTTTATACTATTTTCAATAAATATGAGAGCGGGTTTTTCTAACATTTGAACTGGTACTCGGGTAAAAAATCTAAGGGCACCGTTGAACATGGAATTCAGAGATTCACCAAGAAAGAATGTAACATAGACCAACAAGTGTTGGATGTAATAATTTTTTTCCAAACATTTCAAAAAATAATAAAAGTACATTAAAATGTAATTTTAATAATTTTCTCAACTATTGAGTGGAGGATGATGAATATACAGTTCATAGAAAACGTGATGACGAGGCACATTAAAGGATGCCCCTTAATGGCATGTAATATGCACCATAACAACTATGTTGTTTCGTAAACGTAATAGTGTAAAGAAGAATCATCGCAGCATAACAGAAACATTGTGACGTGTTCCCTTATTAATTAACTATCTCTTTGGAATGTAAGATTTAAAAACAGTCATAAAATATGAGATGAACCTCGGGCGAGTTTCCTCTCCAACGAAGAACGATGAATGCTGGTGAAATGTCATCAACTTCGATGTGCCTCGGTGAATATAGTTGGGAAGTGAAAAATGACATCAGCCTCTTGAACCATCGAGGAAGAAACAATTTTGAAACAAACATCAAATAACATAGGGGTTTTAACTATATAATTTTCCCCATTAATTTTATGAAATCGATGAATGTGGATCAACCAATGAACATGATGATCCATGGATAGTTCATTATTATAGGAGGAAGACATCATTTGTGATTTTCTTATCTATGATTAAATTATCACTTGTTTTGATTGATCAACAATCCCCAGACCTACCCATGTTATTAAACTTCTAACTTATATGGAGTGGCCGAACACGAATAAGGCTCGAGTCCCTCCACCTATGCATTCTTCATGACTATTATATCAAAGTGGAAGAAAGGGGAATCATAGGCCATCACAGGGAATATGGAATCCCCTAGTGGATGTAGGCACAAGAAGTGTGATTAATGGACCACCAATGTGTGTTCGGTGGATCACTGATAATTCACAGGGCGCCCCAGCTCATGAGGCCCGAGACGCATGTTAGAAGAATAGTGGAGATGGAACGCCCCAAAGGTGTGCCGAGTAGGGGAGACCACAACCACTGTGACTGCAGCGCTTGAGAACTATGAAGAGACGATGGCGCCACGTTGACTAGTAAACCCGCAGACAAGGCCCGTGGGTGACATAGAAGGAGGAAGAAGGTTGGCCGTGTCGAAGCTCATGTGCACTGCAGTCACATGACCATGATGAAAGGGATGCACTAAGGGGACCTGTAGGGTTGTAGGGTGGGCAGATGAGGCATTCGAGCGTTTACAGAGTAGAAAAACTGATCCTCCCTTGGCGGACTATGCTGGATGTAGGCCACCCCCTAAGGCTAGAACCTCCCTTGCTGACCGGACCTTCCCCAGTGGACTGGATCCACCCGATCAAGCCAGAACCACCCTACTGAGATAGACTCTCCCAACCGCGCCAAACCCAGGCCAGATCGGGTCAGTACGACCAGGTCGGATCAGACCCGGGCCCAACCACCCCCCTTAACACTAAAATGATTGTTACTGATAGAACGAGCGTCTGATTAATGCACTTTCTACGGAACGAGGGACCATGCAATGATGTGGTCATTTTAAGATACTCTATGCAAGCATTGGCAGAGTTTTACATATGGACGGGTTAGATCATACTCGAATCCAACTGTGTTCTTTTTTAAAAAAAAAATGCCCCTATCTTACAGACCGTGTGTTCGTTCGACACATCGTCTACTGTGTTGGGACCCTTATGATGAGATGGTACATTGGGTTACTCTATGTGGGACTTCAATGATGTTGAGGTATGAATGATGGATTAAGGAGATGATCCAACAAAAATAAATTGTGCTAGGTGCGGGAATCCAGTGGTTGGTTGTGACATGAAAAATGAAGAGAAACCCTTAGGGGATCAGCATAAGAGTGACCAATTTTGGATAACATTAAGAAATATTTTTTGGATTGACATAAGATTTTCCCTTCATGGATGAGAGTAAGATAGAACCTTCATGGATCATCATGAGAGAAGCTCATCAAGGATCAACAGTAGGGAGGAACCTTGTGGATCGATCGTAGAGAGACCCACTATGGATCAGCAGTAGAGAGACCCTTCGTGGATTAGCAGTAGAGCAACCCTTTTTGGATCAGCAGTAGAGACTCTTAATAGAATAATATGATATAGATTTAAAGATAATCATCATTATTTCAATAATAATGTTATACAGGGTGTGAGCTATGACTTTTTCTGTTTTTCTTTACTTTGAGATATTTCTTTGTGTTATTTTCCTTTATGGATTTCTGAAGGACACAAGTTAGTCTTATGTTTCCCACTTTGTATTGTTATACTCACCCCTAAATGGGATTCACCCTCACTTGTTGTGTCATATGTACATGACAGTCAACTTCGACTGAGAATTTTGGGTGCTAGGGCTAGATGGTGCTCAGAGGTGGACTGATAGACATGGTGTACTACTGTGACATCCGACCATGAGTTGTACCTACCCTTCAGGTGGGATCCTTGGAGGATGTACTCTAGATCATGTACTTATATTGGATGCACTTTCCTTTTATTTGGACTTGCCTTAGAGAACTTTTACTCCTAGTTTACACCTTTTACTCTTAGTGGTGGTTGTATTACGTTCTTTTCTTTGTGGTTTTCTTTGTGCAGTTTTTCCCTGTATTTGTGTGTACATGTTTAAAGGAAATGTCTTCCCTTTTGGGATATATCATTCATGTTATAGCCACTAGACCCTAGTCTTTGTAATGTGGGATTGGGGTTGTCATAGAAAGGGCCCCGAGAGACGGGTCATGATAAAACATGCATCTGTCAATAGATCTGGCAGTAAATGATGCATTAGTAGATCAACTACAGGTGGGTTATGCGTAGAAAAATCCACTATTGTTTTTTCATACGTTTGTAGCTTGGCTGTCAGTTTGTGATACATCTTTAGTTCATAAATAGTGAAATTCTGAGTGTTGGTCAGTCACTCTGTCGGTAGGCCGAGGGTTGGTAGGTTACGCTGTCAGTAAATCAATCCATCGGGGACTCACACTTATTAGTGACATAGAATTTTCCGTGACTTATACTTATCCAAATTCTGTAATTCTATATTATTGTGTAAATATGATAACTATAGGTTAAAATCATAATTAACCATTATTAAGAAATATTTATCTTAATAAATAATAATTATCACAGTGAAGCATGATTTGTGAGGATTAAAACAAGAGCAGTCCAATAATATCCCCAATTTTTATGATCAAAAATCATTGAATTAGATACCATAACAATTGAATTAGTTTATGAAGATGAGTGAAAAAACCATATTAACATATTACAATGAAATTTCAAAAGAAACACAAGTATATATTACTTATTAAATAGATAATTTCAATTATATGTTCCCTTTTATCCTTCAAGCATAATTTTAAAAGCCCCCTAAGAGAGATTCCATATTATTTCTTCCCGTTTTGAACTATCAAAATAGATTCTAAGAATGAATAATAAAAAATAGATAATAAAATATAGATGAGATTATATCACTGAGGATATTCCATTAATGAAATTGTAAAATGGAGATAAAAAATAGTACTATAAAAACGTACATCATAAATTTTTTAAAAAGTGATCCAAATACTTATTGGTCATACTAGTGTCAGTAAATCCTTTCCTTTATTAGAAGAAGGGGAGGGAGTCAAAGGTTTAGTAGTAGGATTTGTGGAAAGCATAAATAGGATGCTGAGGGAAGGAATAGGAACTCCAGTAAAGACGAAGGAGAAAATATGGGTCAAGAATAGGATGTAGGTAATGTGAGTTCTTGTTGGATGATAGGTGAAATTTTCCAATTATTTGTAGTAAGGGTCATGGTTAAATGTTGGAAAATGGTAGAATAAGATGAAGTATAATAAGGCAGGACTAGTCTGATAGGAGTAGCAGCTGGGAAAACAACAGTAGTGTTGTGATGGTGCATGTACAGTTTGAGGAAATTGATGAAGTCTCTAATGACATCCCCACCATATTTCATAGCCTTATCAAAATAAAATTTATTTTCCATGAACATTTCAAGGGTTGGAGTAAGTGATTTTAACTCCCTAACTATCTCTTGAAATTCATGATTCACTAGTGGTAGCCTCAAAATTTACATTAAATATTTGAAGTGAGGGTCAACTGTTATTGGGTGTAAATTTTCTGCAAATAGAAAAATACGTTCCTGGTAATTTCGTCAGGAGTTGTTGTGTCTTATTTTGAGTATAATATCACCATATCATGCACATGGTGACAGTTTTTTGCTAATATTACTAAGACTATATTGATAACTTCCACCCATCACTTTTCTAATTTTTTATCTAATCACATTTACGGGCATCTCAACATAAAGAGGGTGAGATATAGGAGTAGTTGTGCTAGAGGAACCTTGGACTATATCAATGATATATGATATTCAATGAGTTAAATCATGTGTTAGAGTCTAAGTATGAGTAGCTTTCTTAGAATATTCATAAGTGGTGTCTCCTTGACTTTGTATAAATTTTTCTATTGAATTTTTATATTCATTTGTAATACTATTAATTGCAGAAACCATATATGTTAACTCATTGCACATGTTTTTTTTTGAAAAAAAATATTCTACAAGATTTATCAATATTCAATCAACTTGAGATACAAATCTCTCAGTAATTAACTCATCATCTCTTTCACTACTTCTAGACACTAGAGCATGTGACTGTGAAGTGGTTGATCTAACAACAACTAATTGTACTTCCTTGAAGACATTAAAATCAAATTTTTTTTATATAGTCTATAAGTTCTGAATGAACCATTGGATTAATAGGATTAATTTTCTCTATGTAATGATAATTCAATCCAAGAGTCACAAACCCTAGGTCCCTCCTCCATATAAGTACCACAATATCATTTAATGGAGAAAGAACATTAACCTTCTCAATATTAGCTTCTCTCTCCCCATTCATCTGATGGACTCTTTCATTAATAAACCAACACCCTCACTAGATTCAATGATACATCCATTATAGCCTAAACTTCCTCCTAATCATAGAAATCATGGAATCTATCTTCAACCATTGATGACTCAAGATGAGCATCATGAGTTCTTTCCTCAATCACAACCTTTTTAGTAACCCTATGGGATTTGGCAATAGGTTCTTGTTCCACTAAAGAAAGACCAACATGATTCTCATGTCCAAAATGATATAGGAGTAGATCAATTATATCTCCAACATGACCTTGTCCATCATCACCATGGTTTGATATACTATCTGAATTATCAATTTTGGAATCATCTCTATCACTTACATCTTATCCATCAGGTCTATCAGATTCCCCAACATTATCATAAACTCCATCATCATCATCAACTCCATCATTATCTACATTACTGAATCCTTCTTCTTCACCATATTCTTCTTCACTACCATATGATCTCACATACTCATCATTTCATTACTATTCTATATCTTTAATCTCATTATAAGATAGAATAGGTTACTTATAAGGTAGAGGTTTAGGTGGACATGCAGAACCATAATACATCCTTATAAGACTATCAAAAACATCAGTATCACTCTTGTAATCTATTGGAGACTCATTTCCATAACCTTCCACATCCACATCCTTATCAAAATACTCAACAGCTTTATCTAGTCCTAGACTATGATAAAAAGTGTTCTTCATCCTAGTGGGGTGCTCAACATGATCAAATTTCTGATACATCTTTACATTATCATCATCCCAAATATTTATTCTTGGATTTAAATTAATTTTCATTCACATACAAATAGTATTTTTGAGATAGAAAGAATCATAATTTGATTATATATCTTTAGCATAATTTACAAATCCATACCTGTTATAATAGAATTGATAATTATATGTTAAAATAAATAGTTTTTCTGACAATGTTGATTGGTCATCACACTAATATGAACTATAATAAATTTTCACAAATTTACCATATAATCTTTCTTTAACAGATACAACAACTAAACATCATAAAAAATAATAGAACAAATGTACCTTTTCCTAGGACATTACTGATGCTAGATGAATTTAAATAAGAGCCTCTACTCACCATTGAGCTCTATATCAATAGGGATCATTTTCTCTCCATTTCATATCAACTTATCCAAATATGCCTCATAACTAAAGAGGTCACGTATTGTATGAGAACTTCTCGGATAGTCATCACAAACACCCTCATTGGATACCTTTAAACACTATACCGAGTTTTTGGATAAAAAAACTCCCTTTCCATCCACTACGTAATTTTTCCAAAACACCTTAGATCCTTCTAGACGAAATTCACCATGCTTGTAAAACTCATTTACTAGACTCAGATAATATGACCTCTAATTAATGAAGAAACATACAAACCACCCCTAGGATTCCAATTCATTCAGAAGAATAGACATATAGCCTAATATCCATTTAGAATGCACTTCCTTCTAAGAGGTTTTGATAAAGTTCACATATTTAGGATGAATAGGTTTAGGCTTAGGATTTGTTTGACTATATTTTCCTCTTATCATCTCAGACAGAACTGACTCAACCTTATATCATTCAGAAATAAACATGAGACAATATAATGAGAGAGGTTCGATGATTTCAATTCAAGAGAGAAGTGTAGCATGTTCGGAGTCTATGGTTTGAGTGTAAGAGTCTAGGACTTTGAGAGTGAGGGTACAATGTATTGGGTCAACTCTTAGTTTTATCATTTATGGAATGAAAATCATAAAATAATACATTTGGGTAGAAATAAATTAAAACAAATAAATCATCGACGTTTCGAAATCTAGATAGAGAAATAATTAAATATCAGATGGTGAGACACATCAGTGAGACGTAATTGAAGAGTATTGTTGGAGATACATCATCAGTGAGTCATGTTAGTTAGAAATCACCATTGAGTCACATCGATGAGACATTGTCGTTAAGTCACATCAGTGTGAAATCATCAGCGAGTCACATTGTTGAGACATCATCGGCGAGCCACAACGGTACGTTCTCAGAAATTGTTCATCCCTAACTCATGATTAATGTATCTCAACCTCTATGCATTTAAAGCATTAGTAAAAATATCAGAAAGATGATATTCTATTCCAATGTATTTAAGTGTTATATAACATTAATGATATTGATATATCAAATAGTGTTGTCTAATATCAATAAGCTCTGTTCTATAATGTGGAAGTAGATTCCTAGAAATGTTAATAGCACTTCAATTATCACAGTTGATAGGGAAATGTCTAAAATGATATCCATAATCTAGTAATGTGTGATTATTCCATATACTCTTACCACAACATCTAACAGCAGATATTTATTCATCATAATCTATAAAAAATTAAATATAATTTTTCTTTTTTTTTCTACTCCATGATACTGGAGACATGCCCAAAAAATTGCTTGTTTCAGAGGTTCTTTTTTCTATCTAACGTAAAACTAACAAAATTAGCATTATAATAACTAAATAAGTCAATAGGATTTCATCTAGGATAGATCAATCCAATGAGGGTTGTATAATTGATGTATTTAAAAATTTATTCAGCTACTTTTAAATGGTATTCTTTAGTGTTTTCTGGAAAATATGCACACATACGCACCCTAAACATAATATCATGTCGTCTAGTAGTCATGTAAAGTAGAATGCCCACCATAGCTCTTTAATTGGGTTGATCAATAGATTTTCCATTTCCATCAAGTTCCAATTAATAAGTGGTACTCATTAGAGTATTAAAACATTTTATACTATCAAATCCAAATCATTTAAAAATATTGTATGTTAAATTATTTTGATTTAAAATAATATCTTTGTTATTTTAAAAAATTTGAAATCCAAGAAAAAATTTGATTGCACCCTTTAAACACATTTCAAAATCATTTTACATCATTTTTACAAAATCAATACATAATGAACTTTTATAAGATTGAAAAATAATTTCAACAACATATATTTGAAAAACTAAAACATATTTTAATATTATTTTTATAAAAATATTAGGATCGTATATGTCATTTGTAAACCATTTATAAATATGAAAATTGAAGATCCCATCATTCAACCTCTTGGAGACTGTTTAAAACCTTAAAAATATATTGTTAATTTAAATATTTGATTTGGAAAATGGGGTTTTTAAAAACTAGGGTGTTGTTAAAAAAACATCTTCAACTATATACCCATTGATGAATGAAATTTTAACATTCATTTTATATAGTTTGAAATTGAGATGTGATGAATATTCTAACTAAATTATAATAGATTAAATTATTGAAACCAGAGATAAATTTTCTTCATAGTCAATTACTACTTCTTTACTATATCCTTGTGTAACCATTAGGGCCTTATTTATCACTATATTTCAGTCTTCATCTAATTTATTTCTAAACATCCATATAGTTCCTATAGTAAATATGTCATTGGTTCATTCAAATGGTTTCCAAAAATAATTTCTGTAAAACTGATTCACCGCTTCTTGCTTAACCATTACCCAAAATTCATCATTGAATGTATCATTGATGTTCTTATCTTCAAGATATGACAAGATGTCTTGATGAACAACCACGTTCTATAGAGAAACTCTAGTATATGTTCCCTTATTTATGTCTCCAACTACAACATCAATGGAATTATTTTTATGGGTTCTGATGGATCTAGAAAAAGAAGGGCCAATGATTTTAGGCTCTTTTGCACATTCAAGTTCACTATGAATAGAGTTTGGAGATTTTTTAGAAAATGATGATTTATCTTATTGAATACCAATATATTTAGATGGTTTATCATTAATTTTGATATTAGAGCAATCATCCTAAATAATTCCTAGGGAGTTTTTAGGTTCATGTGGATCTATTGCATAAAATTTCAAATGTATATATAATTCCACATAGTTTGTTCTTTTATTGAAAACCCTATTGGATTTTATTTATGATGAATAACCTAGAAAATTCATTCATCTCTTTGGGAGGAAAACATGTCAAGATTTTCTTTTGTGTTAAGGATAAATAATTTTCATCAAAAAACATTAAAGTAGATAGTATATGATTCCAATTATACAATAACTCAAAGGGAGATTTCGTAATAATATTTCAAAATGAAACTCTATTAAATATATGAAAACATGTATTCACAACTTCTACAAAATATTAAATAGGTATCTCATAATCATTGAGAATTGAATGGGAAATTTTTTGTAAGGTTTTATTCCTTCTGTATATAACTCTATTTTAATGAGATGTTCTTAGAAAAAAGAAGTTATTACTATAGCAATTTTGGGAGAAAAAGGATTAAAAATCTTTGGTTTCAAACTTTTTTCCATAGTCACTACATAAGGTTTTAATTACAATAAAACTAATGATCTCCATTGTTCAAGCATTCATGATGTGGTAAGAACATGAATCACTATTGTGAGAAAACAAATGCTCATGTATACCTAAAAAAGTCACCTAAATTAAAGTGTAAATAATTATTGAATTTAAAAAATTAACTCTAGAAGGATGAATAAAATCCATGTTAAACATCTTTAGAGGTCGAGACATTGAAACATCATTCTTCGATTTGGAAGATATTTTATATTTTTTATCTTGTTGACTCGGGTAACAAACTTTATCATTTAGAAACTCATGTTTAGGTAGATCCTTGACTAGTCCTTTCATAATAATATATTTGTGTGAGTGAATATAATAGTTTCCTAATCTCATATTCCAAATTCATGATTTTATTTGTAAACCACTCAAGAAAGTATCATTTTGAGAATCTAATGAACCTAAATTCATATAATATAAATTATTATTTATTAAATCATTGAATAGAAACTTGTTTTTAGAATTAAAAATATTTTCAAATTTAACATGAATTCTATCATCACATAATTGTAAATTCAAAAAAGATTGTACTTAATACCATCCTCAGAAAGAACATTAGAAATAATAATTGGGTCAGTGTAACAGATTATTCCAAGAACAATTAATTTAACGTTCTCAATGACACCAAAGTTTACATGTCGACTAACAATCTTGATATGGTTCTTGAAGCAAGAATAATACCCTATCATATGTCTTTAACACCCAATATTCATGTACCACAATGTTTTATAATAACTAATCATATTTTTTTCATATAAAAACAAATAAAACAAAGAACAATTTTGGTACCCAAACATTTTTAGAGACAGTAAAAATTGTAGTTAATGATTAGGAAACCACATTTTCTTCCTTTGTCTCTAATAAATAGTATGTGGAGTCTTAGAAAAAATGAACATTATTATTCTTAGAAAGACAAAAAATAGTAAAATATGTTCAACCATTGGAACTTATAGTAATTTTTCCAAAACTGGGAATAAATAAATATTTTCAAGGGGTGAATGTAGAATTGGTTTTAACAAATTTTTTTTCCATGTTCATATCCATTACCAGTATTATACTTTTGAGAAATATATATTCCACGCATTTTAACTAAGATATGTTTACTATTTGTGAATCTATGTAAATAAATCTTTAATTTCTCATTAAAAATTTTAAGTCTATTATTCTTATTGAGATACTAGACATTCTTTTCCTTTCCTGTTTAATGTTCGGAGCTAATAAAAATAGTATGAGCATGTCCTTCTATGAGATATTTATAATTATATTTCAATTCATTGCATGTATCATAAATGATTTTACAGTATTAAGACATTTCTTCATTTTTCATATTTTTATAATCAGATTCATCTTAAAAAAATAGTAATTCAATACAGGCAGTTATAGGTTTACCATAGATGTGTTCTTCATGACACACATATCGGCTCTATCAGCCATCTCATCATGTGAAGATTCAGAGTCACTAGAGATATCCTTTGATGCACTCCAGGTGGCCTTCATTGACTATTTTTAATTTCTATCAATGTCTTTATATTTCATTTTTAACAGTAATTTGAAGACATTCAGTCTTTATGTGTCCTCTTCTATTACACTCATATCATACTAGTTCATTTTTATTTTTATTTATCTTCCAATCCTTTTTCAAACATCCTATGTGGTAATGTTTTACTTTATAATAATGTTTTCAAAAAAACATATTTCTTCTGTAGAACTTTTTAAATCCCATGGATATTTGATCCATCACGTCGTCATTGTCAATAGATGATTTTTAATTGATGGAACCTTTTGCATGAACTTACACCTTTTCTTTTTGTTTGGAGGTAGTGGTTTTGAAAGCCACTGACTTTCCCTTTGGTTCATTATCATCTTCCCTATTTACCTTCATATCTCCTTCATACATATTAATCTTACCTATCAGCTCATTTATTGTTAATGTATTGACCTCACAATATTCTCTTATTGGTACTAGGGTTCCTCTCTATCATTCTAGTAAACATTTGAGAATTCCCATTATTTTTTTGTTGGATGTGATTGTATTTCCAAGATATATAATCATATTTTATATATCATTTAACATGATATAATTTTCATAGAGAGGTTCAACAAGAATCATCATGACGATATGAAATTTTATAGTATATGTATCATGTCTCATTTTTTAACACTATTGGTTCCTTCATGAGAAACATATAGTATATTCCAAATTTCAAGTGTTATTTTACATGAAACATTACAATTAAATTCTACTTCCCATAAAGAGAAGTATAAGTCATTCGTATCATTACAATTTTTATTTTAGGCTATTATAGAGTAATCATCCTATGTGTTCCAAAGTGTATCATGAATATTATATTCATTTACAATTGAAGACCAGATTTCAAATCCCATACTTTCCAAATACATTTTCATTTTACCTTTCCACTGAGAATAATTCGTTCCATTATAGTAGGGAGCTCTATTGGTCGTATAACCTTCTAGTCTATTGTCTATATTAAAATAGTAGAATAAAATTTTAAATAAATAATAATTAAGAATTTATAGAAATTTAATGAATTATAAAAGACATCTAAAATACCAATTAAAAAGGATTTTTAAAAAATATATTAAACCTTTGTCTAATAACAAATTATAGTTTGTGTAGGACACTAAAGAGGGGGTGAATTGAGTTTATATAAAAATTAATATCTAAAATTGTTATTTAAAAATTATTCCAATTTCATTATAGATATAAAATAGTTAAACAATATAGATGATTTTAAAATTTATTGATCATTTGAATGATGCCTCAAATATTGATTAATAATCAGTTAAAACAATATATGTTATTATTATAACTTTTGAAATCAATATTCTAAAAAAATATAATATAAAACCAATAAAATATTAACTATCAATCCAATGATTAGTTTTCTGAAATAATTACAATGATAGAGAAAATCAAATATGAAAACACATGGTAAAAGTAAACAAGTGGTTCAGTCTCATGTCGATACCTAATACTCTCCACTTGGTAATCACATTCCACCAAGAAGTTTATATTAAAAAATCTTGATCCATACCCTAGATTAGGGTAAAAATAGATACAAACAAAAAAAAACAAAAAAATAACTAAACAAACAAAATTATGGGCCATGCATGGACCTCTTACCATATTATCTGTGGGAAGTCAAAGTATTAATATATATTTGGGTGAAGTTTTCTTTGTATCTTATTGTTTAGCACATGATTCATTATGTGATTATAAAAAAATGATACACACACTACATGAAATGTAAATAATATTCATAAGTAGAGTAATATAAAGAGAATATTATTTAGAAATATTTGTGGGATGATCTAGGTTTCTTCTGGACTCTTTCTGAATAATAGAAGTAATGTTGGAGACTTATTCAAAAAAAGACAGCAAAACAGTGTCATTACTATCTTCTATGTTTTTTTCATTGTGATACTACAACTATAATTTTTTTTCTAAGTTATTATTTCATATAATTGTGGTGTTTTGGTTCTTATTATTTTATTCATGTATTCATAGTAATACCCTCTTTTATTTTTTTAAATGTACACGAACAATTTCTACCTGATCGCCACTTTATGGTTATGTCACTTATTGTTATAGATACTCTGTTAATAGAGAAAAACATCCGGTTTTCTAGTACATCATACCTCGTACTAGTCTCTAACATCATTAAATGTTTCCTTCAAAAGATATAAAGACACATTAGTATAATAAGCAGTACTAAATTTTATAAATTTTTTCGGTAGAGGTATGATTTTATTTACGAGAAAGATCATTGGTGACTCAGTCTCTCGGTAGATTATTCTATCGATAGATCAATCTATCAGCAACTTATTTTATCAGTAGATAATTTCTATTTTTAGATCATAAAATTAGAGGTCCACTCTGCTAGTAGTTCAAACATGTACCAGTGAATCAATATTTTAGTATATGATGTGTTAGTAGCTAGGTTATCGGTAGGTGATGTGCAAGTAGATCAGTAGTAGTAGGTGATACGTTGGTAGCTCGACTGTCTGTAGTTGATATATCGATAATTCATACTTTGAAAAATTATAACTATCAGTCGGTCACTCTCTCGGTAGGTTGAGTGTTTGTAGTATACCATATTAGTAACTCAATATGTCGGTGAGTCATACTTATTAGAGACATAGACCTATTGGTGACCTATACTTAACCAAAATCTATAAATCAATCATATGATGTAACAACTAACACCAGCGGTTAAAATCATAATTGAACATTATTAATAACAATGTATCTTAATAAATTACAATTAACATAGTAAAGTATGATTTCTGGGAAATTTAAACTAGAGGAGGACAAAAATGTTATAAAATGCAAAAAAGGTCACCTATAATATCTGAATATATTATCTTCGGAATACTAGTATTTATTATAACTATAAACTGATATGGACAGAATATGAATGTTTATTAAAATTGAAATTTAGAAAAACATGTATGATCACATACCCTCTACCTTAAACCATCACATTCCATATATTACAAATTATTATGTTAAATATAGAAGAGATAGTTGGGAAGGAGATTTGTGAGCCGTTAATATCCTCAACATATACAATATTGTGGAAAATAGTCAGAATAAATGTCCTTTAGTGGAATTAACTACCTAACTAAATATAGTGGTGGAATATAATAAATAAGTGAACATAATGATAGTATAGAATAAATGTAATATAAGGGAAACTATTGTTCCCTATACATGAACTGTTGTTAATGACCGATATGACAACTCAGTGTTTACCACATTGACTTAAAATTAGTCAAATTATAAACACAGAAGCACTAATATTACACATAATCGATCATTTAATAATTTAATTATTACCATTTTCATTATCATCATCATAAAAAATTATACCTTAATCATTCCCATTAATTCTTGAAAACCAACCAACTATTATAGTCATCTTTTAAATTTAAATGATTTTTTCAATTCTCTAAGATATTTTATCCCAAAAAATTCTCATCATCTATTTAACATATCATTAAAATCGTCAATAGGAATCCCCATTAAATAATTAAAATTAAATATTTCCACGTATTATGTGATATCAATAAATCTAATCTCAAGTAATAGATATACTATATGGTAAAACACAGTCCACAACAACCATGGAAATAAATTGTATAAAAAATGGGAAAGAACATATATTTACTTATACCAACTAACACCTTATCATCCCCATTACAATAAATTAATTATATGAAATCCCAAATCTAATCCACCCCTAGTAATATCAATACACTCTGCATGAATCCCATTTCCACAACCCAAAAAGAAGGAAAATAAGGAATGATTAGGTCTTTACCTACACCAACCTACCCAGCCACAATTGGATTCACAAATCAAAAAACAAACACTTCTCTTCCATAATATGTTATATACACAATATTAAATTATATTTTTAAAATAAAAAAATAACGTCAATCGAAGTCCATACCATCAAGGAGTATAACATAAGGAACTCAAGGCCCTGATTTATAATAGCGTCAAACATTTAATTCCATTTAATTTATTTAAATTACAAACATCAATTAAGTTATTCATGTTCGCAATGTTTCAATAAAGGTCACTATATAATCATTTACAAAAAGTACCTATAATCACCTAAAAACGTGCTCAAAGTAGTTCTTGTTAGGATACGTACTTTAATTAATGAATGATTATTCATATCATGTGACCCATTCAATATTCACTTATTATTCCAAAATGATATTTTTTTTCAATATTTCATTGATATCAAATCATCCATGGAAAAATAATGAGCACAAAGTGATTAATTATTATATCTAAAAAATCAGATGAGGCAACCAATCATAAATAAAATATAATCATATGTTTTCAAAACACCTTTTTAATACAAACTAGATATTTATTCTTGAATTATTATCTTAATTAATGTAAATTTTATCCATAAAACCATTAATTTAATAACATGATAATACCACGTCATCATATAAAATTAGAATAACTCATGAATCCACAACCTCAATATGAAACTTACAATAATCCAAATAGAAATAAAAAAACACATGTACATCTCTATATAAACTCTCACATGAAGAACTGAGAACCCTAAAGGTCATCATTCCAAAATAACTACCACTTCAAAAATAAATAAGAAATTTAGAAACCAACAATAATTATGACATAGAATTAGGGATTGAGATAGCTAATTTTAAAAAATGGGGGAAGAAAATGTACCACAGATCACCCATGAAATGTTCTCTAGAAGGAGACGATAAATACAAAAAAGGGGCCCAAGAGTACATAAAAGAGATATTTCGGTCACATAAGGTTAGAAATAAAATTTAAGAAATAATAGGGATTTAGAGGTCATTTGGATTTCATACATGATGTAATTTTAATATTCCATTGGCAAATTGGGTCACCCATGCTGTAATAGTTGGAATTGTTATAAGAACCATTGCACAACTTTTTTGTCCATGAAATAATGGATCCATGTAAAACATCCTCTCATAAAACATTTTTTGTATCTCCCCTATATCCCACATTTATTACATTGTAATATTCTAATTGGATATAACTGAGGAAACATTGTTATCTCTTCATCACAATATCGCAATGGTCCAAAAAATGAATGTGCTAAGAATTTTTTTTGGGACTCCAAATTGTAGCCAATAAATAATACTTAAATGGCCCCAAAATGATAAAATCAAAAAATCCCACTAATGAGGATCCATCGCGAATCTCATTTACAACGAAGCACTAGTCTCTATAATTGGAGAACAACCAAACCAAATATAGAGACTGAATCTCCTAAAATCCAAGAGACAATTCCTTCTTCCATTACATTAGAATAAGATACATGGAACGAAATCCCAAATATACAATCATTTTAATTATCTCAAAAAACATGATTCATAGATTAGTCTTGAATTACATTTTGAATATTAAAATGAAAAAATTGTTACAATTGAAAATTGTTTTATTCCCTCTTGTGTATACTTTAATATAAGTCATAGAAAAAATATTGGAATCCTTGATGAAGGAATAAATATGAAGGTGATCACAATTGATCAGAAAGCATTAAATATAGAAAAAAATAACATGAATCAATGTCGAATGGTAAATAACTAAATATACATCCCATTTCAGTAATATTTAATACATTAATAGATAGGTAAAGTTAAATATTACATGGTAAAGATCAATAAACACATTTCATTTGATATATAATATGAGAATGAAATTCATACAATGATATTATCATAAGGAAATTATCATGAATATGGAACAAATAATCTGAATGAATAAATATATTCAACTCATAAATAATGTTCCATATCAAATATCTGTATTGAGTAATGGATACATATTTAACAATATTTCCCAAGTTAATCAAATAAAATAAAAAGAAAATTCCATATATAAAAATGGTAGTAGGACTTTGAAATACATATTAAAATTATAAAAGAATAAATAAAATTTACGAGAAATGTAATATCTGATAATTTTTAATACAAATAAAGTGATATTTAATATAAAGTTAAAAATTAAAAAAGAAATATATATTGAATAATAGCATTCACCACTTTGTTATTTTCATGTCAAGTACAAATAGATGTGATAATTCAAATGAATAATTAAAATGCAGTGAATAACAAAATATTCATGATCTGTAATATAAACTAAGTGGTATACACAATAGATATGTGAATTGGTGCGTAATAACAATTAAATAATAGTGGAATGTGTATTGCGATGAAATCCATTACTTTACACTTACATTTGGTTAATATCACTTTAATCATGTCTATATTGGGTTTAAGCATGTTATATACATATAATAGAACCATATTTATATTTATAATATTATATATGATCGTTTTTAAAAATCATACAAATTTTTTTGTTGATAATCTTTCACAATTTTTATTATTTCAGATGTTAATTATATTCGTTTTTGAGTTTTTTATGACTTGTTATTTTTTTCCTATTAATTAGATCATTACATAACAGTATACATAATATAAAAAATGATTTAAATATAATATATATTTAATATATATTTATTTAGAGTAATATATAAAATTTTGTGATAAGAAATTTAATACACCATTCATGGAAATTGTAGTCCGTATGTACATAGGAATGCAGTTTACATTTTCTTATCCTATCGAAGTAAAGAAAAAAACTCTATATATAATTTTTAAGTTTAATTTATATTACACACATATATATATAATATTTTTATTAATCCCATCCATAACAAATTCCATTTAAATCATGAATGAATCTAATCGCTTCTCGGGGCGGCAATCCACCATAATCAGAAGTGACATTATCGTATTCCCACAAAAAGAAAAACATAAAGGAATGCATGATATAATAATTTCAAAAACATAATAACACCATAAATATAATATATATCATATATAAATAGTACTTCCATCATTATTCTCCACCATGAATAATGGTAATCTTTAAATAAATGACATCATTTTGCAAGGCGACACTCTATCATAAACATGAACAATGATTTCTTAACAATTTGATTGAACTCTATAATGTTGTAGGTAGTATCTATAACATAAAAAATATTAATACACAAATGATAATAAGGAAAATATATAACCATTATATAAAAATAATTTATATATTTTTATAAGGAAATAAAATAATAACACTTTCAGAAATAATTTCCTCGTCATCAGTTATCCTCATTAGGATTCCACTAATGCCTTCCAAAGATATATTTGTATCCATGATATGGACTAAATAATAAAGGGAGGTATGGTATTGAGTTATTTTTCTAGTAATTGTACAATAAATAGTCATTTAAATGTCAGAAGTTGAGTGTAGAGGGTGGGGGATTTTATAACTGAGGGCGAGGTCACCCTAGGTATTTTTTAAAAGAATATAGGGGTCCCCATGTTTTTACCAAACACGTGGATTCTATAATAAAATAAATTAAATACATGAAGAGTTATGGTAGAAATATAGTTATAAAATGGTATTTTGTTATGTTTTTAGTCATTCTTATACCTTATATTCTAAGTTTAACCACTAAATAATCTAGTTCTTAACATCATCATTATAATTAATTTTTTAAAAAATCACTAATAATTTTGGGTAAAAATATTATGTTGACCTTAATAAATAATATAAATTATTATTAATATGATTTTGGGATATATTTTTAGAAAATAAATCCATAGATTCATGAATACATAATGTAAAATTAATCCCATGTAATAGATGGGAAAATATGTCTTTAATGTGAAAAGGATCAAAAGATTAATATGTTTTTTATATATAAATTCAATCAAAAATGACTCCAAAGAAATAAGTTATATTTTTTAATTTATAAATGACATGTTATTACATTCAACCCAATTCATAATATAATTTATCATTATAAAATTTTATAAATAAAATTCACCTTTAAATTATAATAAATTATTTTTTACTAATCATAAAAAATGAAACATCTTTAGAAAATACAAAATATTCACCATAATATAATTTCGAAATTAATACTAAAACCATATTTTTATTTTTTCAAATAAATTTTTTAAATGTTTCAAATTTTTATTTCCAAATAAGTCCACGAATAATTGGCTTCAAAAATTATTATAGAAATCATTCATCTATTTATGAATACTATTTTATATGTTCTTATATTAATCATAGAAAATAAATTGGATTAATGTATAATTTTTATCTAATATAATAATTTCTTTATGTTCATTCATATATATAAATTAATTTAATTTATCATGATAAATTCCTTTAGGGAATATAAATAAATTTTTATAATAACATTTCTTTTATATTCAATTGGGTTTTACTTTAATTTTCAATTAATTGTTGACCATCAAATTCAAAAAATATATTTCCATATGCTAGTTAATCCTTTTAATAACCACAAATTTAACATCTATGAGATAATTTTAATTTAAAAAAATGATATTAATAGCATTTGGTAAAACTCAATCTTTCGTGTAATACAAGCCATCAAAGAAAGTCATTATTACATGCAATTAATGCTAAAATTAGTGTTCTCTTCATTTCGAGATATACCCTCTGTTGAATTTAATTTAAAAATAAAATATATCATTCATTTTAAAAAGTTTATATTCTCATCTATATTTGTTGTTGTCTGTCACACACTCAATTCAATATGATATTTATATTTAAGAAAAATATGGTATTAAATTCGCCCAACATTAAATAAATTGTGTCCACATATTATAAAATGGTCTCGATAAAAAGGGTCTAATATTTCAAAATATCATTTCAGGAAAACAATTCATAAAAGGATTAATAAAATAACCTCTTAATAAGAGGTAATGGGATTTCCAACAATCATATAGAAATACATATAACTATGTTTATATGTAAGAAACAATTAGTCTGATGCTATGATATGGACATATAGGAAAAGAGTATGTATTTATAGAGAGTTATTAAGAAAAATCTTGAAATGAAATTGAGCGATCAATGTAAATTTTATGGATTCATAAAAAAAAATTATTGATGATTTATAAGACCATATGTTCATCCAACGTTAAATTATTAGGAATTATCTTTGTTTCAAGACCCATTTTCCTATGTTTGGTGAATTTTTTCACTATATAATAATATAATGAAATATACAAGATAAGAATATAATTAATAACCACCATTTCAACCATTGTTTTTGGTTAAATTAGTTTCCAATTCACCCCTTTATATATGAAATAAATATTCAATAATTAACTTTTAGGCCTCGATGTTAAAATTCACTTTTAATGGACAATACGATACATAAAATTGTGAAAAGTAATTCCACATGTTTCTAAATAATTTCTAAAAACAATATGTTTAATTAATTAATTCTGGAACCTCAAATATTATACTACTTGATCATCATTAATATTTATTCTTCAAATTATATATCTAAAAAAATGGTATATTAACTAGGGTGTCACATAGGAATGTTTTAGGGTAGAAACCCTTTACATCCTTTGGTCTTTGGTTCAATCACCACCGACATTCCTAATGTAATGGTTTTTCACCCTACCTGTGATATTTCTTATTGATTAAAAATATTAATATATTTACCATAATTTTCACAAAAATATGATGAACATCCTTGAAATAATGATAATTGTGAACTAACATTTTTACTAGCATTTTCAATACATCTTATTTATTTTCAATGTATAAAAATATTATTTTGTTACTTTCAAATTTTCATTAATGATTATATTAACCCATAATGTTATCAATTACATTAAACATATATATCTAAAATATAAATTCATTAATGCTCAAATAAATTTTCAGATAAAATATTTACATTCCATAATTTTTTGAATGTTTCCTCCATCTTGGTAGACTCACAATACATAAAACATAAAACATTGTTTATGTTATTGAGATTATTTTCAGTCTTATGGTCATTAACCCATTAGGATATCCATAACTCTTATGTCAATGAGTACAAAATTTTTTCAACAAAAAATAAACTCCTTATATGTTTAATCATCTTTTAACCAATATATTATTAATAAAACACTTTAACAACTTATTTCTTAAATAAAAATTCATAAATACTTTATCTATTCATATACGAGAGGTCCTCCCTAGTAAACATTTTAACCGTAAGATAAATTATATGATATATAAATTAAAACACCAAATATTCATGTAACGCCCCGACCCTAGTTACCCAGAGTCGGTGCATTATTACATAACATTGGCATGATCACAAGAAAGATCAAATCTCGAAAGACCGATTGGTTTAGTAGCCTTGGAAACACTAGATATATTCATATGTTTTACATTACATCATAAAATGAAAAACTACTAAAACAACATAATGTCTCCATAAACCACACTCATATCCCCACATAACATCCCTGTAGGTCATTCATAATTTACTTCTTCACTTCCTGGGAAAAATAAAACATAGAAAAGGGGTGAGCTCAAATTCCCAGTAAGGATAACAATATAGCGGAAACTTTCATAAATAAGAATAAACATTTGAGGCAATGTATAAATAAAACAAAAGCCTTTCAAACATGAACTTTCAACATGGTATGGCATAAATAAAATGAAATAATGCCATTTACTTATTCACATGGATATTCTACTAATCGAATAATCACATGCAAAAATCAATAACCGCTTTCATAATGTTGGAATGCATAATGCCAGACAATCATAACCACATAGCCAAGGCCTCGTGCCAAGACTACAAATAAGATTTTCTCAAGGCCTTGTGCCAAGACACTAGTTTGTCTCATGATACCTACCGATGCATCGAGGAGCTATAGCGGGCTCCACCCGTCACTTACTAAGTCCAATGCATTCCTATATGAAAAGGTTTAAACATAACATAAACATTCGTATTAAAACTAGCATACGAAATGTCAATACATTCACCATAAACTATGAATGGCATAAAATAGCACATCCACAGTCAAACATATCACAAAACCTTCAACACAATATAGAAGTTTTGTATCATAATAAATCAACTTCAAATAATCTTAAAATCCATCAAAGGATGTTGACATAGATGAAATCAAAATTCATTTAAAAGAAATATCTCCTTTTATTTTGAAATCATTTAAGTTCTATATAAAATAAAACAATTTCTTTGAAAATATTCTTATAAGCTTGTAAGGGATGCTTTGAAGATTTTATAATGGTGGAAAATAGCCGCACCCGCCGTATAAGTTAAAAAAAACATTCTTACCTTAATTCTGTCAAAAAGGATAAAAAGGACCTTATTTTGAAAACGACTGAAATATTCTTTTATAAACCACTTATAAAAGTCAAAAAGGGTATTAATGACTTTAACTCATATTCTAGTAAATAGTAAAAATGTTTTTAAATACATTTTTAAGAAACATGGATGTGGATGATAAAGAGATCCCAGTAGATTATTACGTATAAACAACCTTGGATAATGAAGAGGTTGTAAAGTAAACCCTTACCTTTTACTTTTCCTTGGGTGGGGTAGGTTAACCTCCTGTATAATGGTGAAATAATTGTTATTAAATTATACAATAATCATATACATTAATATGATATCATATATGATCTTTTAATATTGATTTGATAATAATATCTTAGTATTATCGTTGTTTAAGGTGTTAACTTACTTGTTTCCTTTTATATGTTTTGTTACGTAAGACATGTTTGTAAAGGATAGGTTTTATATTATTCATATCCAGAATGATATCAAGTCCTTAAACATCATTTTTAAATCATCAAATGATAATTATACTTGAATGGATACGATGGAGAATGAATCTCATTGCGTTCGTGGAGACGGTAGTCCGTACGTACGAACGAGTGACAATATCATTCTTTTGATATTAAAATAATATATAAATGGATGGTATATCATATATACAGAATAATTAACATGTTATATTTATTATTTACCTTAGTTACACATCATTATTATACCCATCCAAATAATATTATATTGAATAACAATTACACCACGACGTGGAGACGGTAAGTCGTACGTACGCTCGTATGGTGACATGTTATTCAAAGGGTGGATAGAATACTGAATATGGTTGTACCATATTTATAATAAAATCACAGTATATATATGATAATGGATTTATTATTTTAGAATGGTAACAACAAAGGAAGAAGAAGTGGAAGAAGAAATGAACACAGAAAAGGGTGGTGAAATCATTACCTCTTCTTCGGGTTCTTCCTTTTGATTTGATCAAAAGGGCTCCTTAGGTTGGCTTTCTGATCAAACTAAGGCCCCTAGGTTGTAGTGAGGGAATTTGGGAGAGTATTTGGGCAGAGTTTGGCCGAACCAAAAGGCTTTGAAGGTGTAAAGAAATGAGAAGGAGGAGTGCCCTTTTATAAGAGGGGTGAGGGGCACCTTTGGAAAAGCTAGAAATATTAGTTTATAATAAATTCATATTCGGTTTCTAATGGCTCAAAAGTTGACTATTAAAAGTTTAAGGTGGGGATGGGTCGAAAAAAACTCAACCAATAGAATTTAGACAGGTTTGGGTACTTATATTAACCTTATCTTTAAGTATTAACTTTAAGTTAATTAGTTTCACTTTTACAATGTCTCTTTGTATTTTTATATAATATGGTTAATAAACTTACTACATACATCCAAGAGACCCCCATGTGGTCCATTAATGATTAAAATATCATTATATAAGTCTCTTGGCCGATACTTAGATTTTTAGGAATTTAATATCAATTAATAATATAATATTTGTTTTAAGAACTCTTTTATGTCAATTTTGACACTATTCAACAGTTGATTTTTTTGAAACTAATAACAGATTGATTACTTCGAAAAAAGTCCATTAAATCAATCCTAATATATCATATTATCCTAGAGAATTATTTTAATTCATTAAAAGTTTCATATTATATTTATTTGGGTATTTATAATATCAATTATTTTAATTTTTTACTATTATAGTAATTACTGCATCATCATTGTGTCATAAATAAAATAACTTATTTAATGTCTAAAAATTATAAATAAAATATCATTATGTAGGAAATCTTTTTATCTTTCTAATGAATATTTATAATCTAAAATCCAACATATATAACCCTATGTAACAATTGTTTTTCTAAAAGATATATGCCTGTGTCATTTTTGTATTCATTTTAACTTAATTAAAATAAAGTGTCATTATCACTTACAAGTGGATCCATGGGGTCCCAAAATAGTCCCAAAGATGCCCATGGTCGACCATGTATCAACCAATAGGGTTAAGACACGTTTTAGGGTAATTTAGTATTATTATAATATTATTGTTTAACCCTTATTTACCGGATTTACCCTTAACCATGGTAAATAAAATATTTACCGCAGTAATTATTCAAAATGTCTAAAAATAAAAGTTACCTATTTACACAATTTGAACATCATGATTCCAAATATGGAATCAATTTTCCTAAATTCAAAACACAGAAGTGGCAGAAATTAATTTAAAATTAATTCCCTCTGTCAAAACAAAAAGCGTGTTTTTAAGAGATAATAACTATCAAAAGATTGACACTTGTTTATGTTCGGTTTAATTGTAAAATTATGTCCAATGACCAACATTATATTAAATGGTAAAAATATATTCTAAATATACTTTAAAACCACTCAAATTCATAATTTATCACTATTAATTATTTTGATTAAAAAAGTTGTTTTTAATTAAAATTTAGTAATTTTCACTATTCATCAAAATATAAATGTTATCCGAAAAGTACCAAAATTTCACCCTAGGCTAATTTCAATATTCCGAATCCAAAAATGAAGTCCATTTTAAAATATAAAATATATATGATTTCAAAAAGTAGGTATTACTATTCACAACGGCTAGTTTAATTAGTTGTGGTGTGTGTTAGAACTCGAGGTTGCGTACAACACACGCTATCGCATTATTCGAAGGGAAACGTATCGTGGAAGCTTGGGGTGTTACATTCTCCCATCCTTCAAATAATTGCGTCCTCGCAATTTCTAGGGTATTACTGCATAAAAATACTCGGGTGGTTCTTCATCATAAGTTCCTTGGGTTCCCACGTTGCCTCTTCCATCTTATGGTTTCTCCACAGAACTTTTACCAGATGCGTCGTCCGGTTTCTCAGCACTTGTTCTCTCGTATCAAGAATCCTGACGGTCTCTTCACAATAAGAAAGATCGGGTTCCAGTTCTAATTCCTCATAGGTGAGTACATGCGTTGGGTCAGGCATGTATTTTCTCAACAAAGATACGTGGAACACATCGTGAACTTTGGAGAGACTTGGCGGTATTGCCAATCGGTAAGCTACAACCCAAATTCTTTCTAGAATTTCGAAAGGTCCGATGTACCTGGGACTCAATTTACCTTTCTTACGAAAACGTATGACTCCCTTCCACGGAGATACCTTCAGGAAAACATGATCACCGACTTGAAATTCCAAATCCTTCCTTCGATTATCAGCATAGCTCTTCTGCCTACTTTGAGCTACTTTGATGTGATTTTGGATTACCTTCACCTTTTCCACCGTTTCCTCCACCAGTTCTGGGCCTACAAGTTTTCTTTCACCAACGTCATCCCAACAGGTTGGTGTACGACATCTCTTTCCATATAACGCTTCATATGGTGCCATCTGAATACTCGAATGGAAGCTATTGTTATAGGAAAATTCTACCAGAGGTAAATATTGATCCCACATACCCTGAAAGTCAAGTGAACAAGATCTCAACATGTCTTCTAAGGTTTGAATAGTCCGTTCTGATTGTCCGTCTATCTGAGGGTGGTATGCAGTGCTCAAATGAAGTTCTGTATCCAGGGATTTCTGAAGACGTTTCCATAATCTTGAAGTAAAACGGGGATCACGATCAGAAACAATTGATAAGGGTACTCCATGAAGTCTCACAACTTCATTAATATATAGTCTTTCTAGACGTTCCAGGGGTAGATCTTCTCTTATAGCAAGAAAATGTGCTGACTTGGTAAGACGATCAACAATCACCCATATTGCATCATTCCTTCTAGGAGTCTTTGGTAGCCCCATGACAAAGTCCATCGTAATATTGTCCCATTTCCACTCCGGTATGGGAAGAGGTTGCATGAATCCTCCAGGCTGTTGCCTTCCAGCTTTCACTTGTTGACAAACCATACATCTTGACACAAAATCAGCAATCTCCCTCTTCATGTTGTCCCACCAAAAATGTTCCTTCAAATATCTATACATTTTGGTGCTCCCAGGGTGTATAGAGAAATTGGAACTATGAGCATCATCCAGCAATTCCCTTTTTAGATCAGGTAAATCGGGAACACAAAGTCTCTTCCCGAATTTCAAAATTCCATCTTCATACACAAAGTCTCTCAATTTCCCATCATTCACAGCTTTAATCTTCTTTTGGAATTCTTCATCATCGGTTTGAGAACTCTTAATCCTTTCTAGTAAAGATGGTTTGGAAACCATTTGAAAAAGCATTGATGTTTCACCTTCCCTGGTTATTCCCATGTCCATCTTCACTAGATCCATGAAAATTGGATCCCTTTCAATTCTCATATTTTTCAAAACTCCATGGTCTTTTCTACTCAAAGCATCTGCCACCTTGTTTGCCTTCCCCGGGTGGTAGTGTATCATACAATCATAATCCTTGAGTAATTCAAGCCATCTCCTTTGCCTCATGTTGAGTTCTTTTTGTGAGAAAATATACTTCAAACTCTTGTGATCAGTATAAATCTCAAATTTTTCACCATAGAGGTAGTGCCTCCATATCTTCAAAGCAAAGATCACAGCTGCTAACTCGAGATCATGAGTAGGATAGTTTTGTTCATGAATTTTCAACTGTCGTGATGCATAGGCAATAACTCTATCATTCTGCATAAGGACACAACCAAGTCCTTTCTTCGATGCATCACTATAAATAAGGAACCCATCATTCCCCGATGGTAGAGTCAATATAGGAGCATTGACTAATCTTTTCTTCAGTTCTTCAAAACATTCTTCACACTCTTTTGTCCAAAAAAATTTAACCCCTTTACGTGTGATCTTCGTTAATGGGTTAGCCAATCGGGAAAAATTCTGGACGAAACGTCGATAATAACCTGCCAAACCAATAAAACTACGTACCTCAGTTATACTCGTAGGTGCTGGCCATTCTTGGATTGCCTTGGTCTTAGAAGGATCAACAGAGATTCCATATTTAGAGACAATATGGCCAAGAAAAGAAATCTCCTGAAGAGAGAATTCACACTTGCTAAACTTCCCATATAATTCATGCCTCCTCAGAGTCTTCAAGATAATGCGCAAGTGATTTTCATGATCTTCGTAGGTTTTGGAGTATACCAAGATATCATCAATAAATACAACCACAAATTCATTGAGATACTCCTTGAAAACTCTATTCATCAGATCCATGAATACAAAGGGTGCATTAGTCAATCCAAACGGCATTACAGTAAATTCGTAATGCCCGTACCTGGTTCGAAATGCTGTCTTCGGAATGTCTTCCTTCTTCACACACAACTGATGGTATCCAGATCGAAGGTCAATCTTTGAAAAGTATTGAGCTCCATGCAGTTGGTCAAATAAATCATCAATATGAGGTAGGGGATACTTGTTCTTTATCGTTATAGCATTGATCTCCCTGTAGTCGATACATAACCTCATAGATCCATATTTATTTTTAACAAAAAGAACAGGGGCTCCCCATGGAGAAACACTAGGGAGAATAAATCCCTTATTACTCAATTCCTCTAGTTGTTTCTTTAGTTCGACTAATTCTACAGTGGCCATTATATAATGGGTCTTCGATATAGGCCTTGATCCAGGAATCAAATCAATGGAAAACTCAACTTCTCGTTCTGGAGGATGTCCAGGTAAATCTTCCGGAAATACATCTACAAATTCTTTCACAACAGGTACATCCTCTATTTGAACATTCCTTTCCTCACCGACAGTTATTTCATTCTCTTCCTCCCCAATAATTGAATTAAGTTGAGCTACTGGGGGTGGATCTAAATAAGAATTAGGTGGTGACGATTCTGCTCTAAAGATAAGGTGTTCCTTATCATTATAATCAAGAATCGTAACCTCTTTCTTCTTACAATAAATCTTCACATCATAGTCCGAAAGCCAGTCCATACCGAGGATTATATCAAACTCAATCATAGGTATGACGATGAGATCAGCAGATAAAGAAAATTTATGTGCTCTAATGGGGACTGATTCACAAAACTTTGTTGCAATGATAATTCCCTTAGGAGTTTTAACTGACAACTCCCTTATTAAATCAAATTGGAAATATCTAATTTTCTTAGCAAACTGGGAAGATATGAAACAATGCGACGATCCAGAGTCAAATAATGCATTTTCTAAACTTGAGGAAACCATTAAATTACCTGCCACCACGTCTTTTGGAGCTTCTACCTCTGCAGTAGTGATAGCATAAGCCTAGCCTTGATCCCTTGGCCTTTTCTGAGGTAAGTTCTCATGACGCTTAGGACATGCATTTGCATAATGCCCCATCTCCCTACAATTGTAGCACTGAACGTTGGTAGCTTCCTTCTTCCCCTTGCAATCACGAGCTTGGTGGCCTTTTTCACCACACTTGTAACAGACTCCCATTCCCTTCAAGAAAGTACCAGGATGTTTCTTCCCGCATTTACCACAAGATGGATATTCAACCTTTCCCTTCTTCCCCTTATTTCCATTCCCAGATTGATCAGCAGGTCTCTTATTCTCTTGCTTTGCTTTAAAGTCATAAGAATTAGAGAATTCCTTTTCGGTCTTGATAGCACATGAGACAATGTCTTCGTACGATGAAAAGGATTGTGAGACTAATGCTCGACGGAGAAATGGTTTTAACCCATCAAAGAAACGATCAATCTTACTTCTTGGGTTGCGAATATAATCTCCAGCATACCTCGCTAACCTTGTAAAGTTAGCCTCATACTTTGTGAAATTCTCATCCTCCTTTTGTCTCAGACCCAGAAATTGCCTTTCCATATCCTCTCTATGGTCACGAAGAAAGTATTTTTCTAAAAACAGATCTTTGAACTCCCTCCATTCCATATTTGATACTTCATCATCTTCCTTCATGTTTTGAATCAATGACCACCATTGATCAGCATCTCCAGTGAGGCGGTAAACTGCCATGATAACTTTTTCCCTTTCACTGCTCCCCAAAGCCTGAAATATTTTCTCTAGGGAATTTATCCACTGCTCGGCTACTAAGGGATTTGTACTCCCATTGAACGTTGGTGGTTGTTGACTCATGAATCGATCTAACATTGATCGTCCACGATGCGGATCAGGGTGATCCATACAGGTAAGGTTATTATTCATAACCTGAGTAAGTTGTCCCAGTATGGTGATTATCTGATCGGCACCAGTTGCATCACCAGCCCACTATAATTATCTTGAACAGGAGGGAAATCCCTACATGGAGTGCGTGCATTGATACAGTTTCCATTTCTTCCACTAGGAGCCATTTCTAAACAATGGCATAAACTAGATCAGTTTATGAATCAAAATACATAATCCCATACTTATAAAACACTCAACATAAATTGAACTATTTATGGATATAATCCAAAATCATAAAAATGTTTTCTTTGAGGAAGTATATACTCATAAACCCTTCATAATGATTTGTAAAGTAAATGAGAGTTATCCTAAGCATATCCCCCGGGGGTGTCGTAACCAAGAGTGCAGCAAGGCCCGTTGTCGTGCACCAGTTCCCGTTCGAGTCTAGCTCAAAGCGGTGTTTTCGGGTTTTACCCCTAGGTACATCTATGCCAGAGCCGCCTCTACCTACTCGTATCCAGACAGGGATGTATTGCTCGGAAAACTCACAAAATCTCTACAATACCAAAATTCTAGGAAGTTCTTCTATACTAATCCTCAAAGTTCATCTTAGGTCTACGTGTTCTAATCAGAGTTTATCTAAATATAGCTTCCAAGGTTTGTACTAAACTTTCTCTGATACCAACTGTAACGCCCCGACCCTAGTTACCCAGAGTCGGTGCATTATTACATAACATTGGCATGATCACAACAAAGATCAAATCTCGAAAGACCGATTGGTTTAGTAGCCTTGGAAACACTAGATATATTCATATGTTTTACATTACATCATAAAATGAAAAACTACTACAACAACATAATGTCTCCATAAACCACACTCATATCCCCACATAACATCCCTGCAGGTCATTCATAATTTACTTCTTCACTTCCTGGGAAAAATAAAACATAGAAAAGGGGTGAGCTCAAATTCCCAGTAAGGATAACAATATAGCGGAAACTTTTATAAATAAGAATAAACATTCGAGGCAATGTATAACTAAAACAAAAGCCTTTCAAACATGAACTTTCAACATGGTATGGCATAAATAAAATGAAATAATGCCATTTACTTATTCACATGGATATTCTACTAATCGAATAATCACATGCAAAAATCAATATCCACTTTCATAATGTTGGAATGCATAATGCCAGACTATCATAACCACATAGCCAAGGCCTCGTGCCAAGACTACAAATAAGATTTTTTCAAGGCATTGTTCCAAGACACTAGTTTGTCTCATGAGACCTACCGATGCATTGAGGAGCTATAGCGGGCTCCACCCGTCACTTACTAAGTCCAATGCATTCCCATATGAAAAGGTTTAAACATAACATAAACATTCGTATTAAAACTAGCATACGAAATGTCAATACATTCACCATAAACTATGAATGGTATAAAATAGTACATCCATAGTCAAACATATCACAAAACCTTCAACACAATATAGGAGTTTTGTATCATAATAAATCAACTTCAAATAATCTTAAAATCCATCAAAGGATGTTGACATAGATGAAATCAAAATAATTTTAAAAGAAATATCTCCTTTTATTTTGAAATCATTTAAGATCCATATAAAATAAAACAATTTCTTTGAAAATATTCTTATAAGCTTGTAGGGGAAGCGTTGAAGATTTTATAACGGCGCAAAATAGCCGCACCCGCCGTATAAGTTAAAAAAAAACATTCTTACCTTAATTCTGTCGAAAAGGTTAAAAAGGACCTTGTTTTGAAAACGACCGAAATATTCCTTTATAAACCACTTATAATAGTCAAAAATGGTATGAATGACTTTAACTCATATTCTAGTAAATAGTAAAAATGTTTTGAAATACATTTTTAAGAAACATGGATGTGGATGATAAAGAGATCCCAATAGATTATTACGTATAAACAACCTTGGATAATGAAGAGGTTGTAAAGTAAACACTTACCTTGTACTTTTCCTTGGTTGGGGTAGGTTAACCTCCTGTATAATGGTGAAATAATTGTTATTTAAATAAACAATAATCATATACATTAATATGATATCATATATGATCTTTTAATATTGATTTGATAATAATATCTTAGTATTATCGTTGTTTCGGGTGTTAACTTACTTGTTTTCTTTTATATGTTTTGTTACGTAAGACATGTTTGTAAAGGATAGGTTTTATATTATTCATATCCAGAATGATATCAAGTCCCTAAAAATCATTTTTAAATCATCAAATGATAATTATACTTGAATGGATACGATGGAGAATGAATCTCATTGCGTTCGTGGAGACGGTAGTCCGTACGTACGCACGAGCGACAATATCATTCTTTTGATATTAAAATAATATATAAATGGATGGTATATCATATATACAGAATAATTAACATGTTATATTTATTATTTACATGAGTTACACATCATTATTATACCCATCCAAATAATATTATATTGAATAACAATTACACCACGACGTGGAGACGGTAAGCCGTACGTACGCACGTATGGTGACATGTTATTCAAAGGGCGGATAGAATACTGAATATGGTTGAACCATATTTATAATAACATCACAGTATATATATGATACTGGATTTATTATTTTAGAATGGTAACAATAAAGGAAGAAGAAGTGGAAGAAGAAATGAACTTAGAAAAGGGTGGTGAAATCATTACCTCTTCTTCGGGTTCTTCCTTTTGATTTGATCAAAAGGGCTCCTTAGGTTGGATTTCTGATCAAACTAAGGCCCGTAGGTTGTAGTGAGGGACGTTTGGAGAGTATTTGGGCAGAGTTTGGCCGAACCAAAAGGCTTTGAAGGTGTGAAGAAATGAGAAGGAGGAGTGCCCTTTTATAAGAGGGGTGAGGGGCACCTTTGGAAAAGCTAGAAATATTAGTTTATAATAAATTCATATTCGGTTTCTAATGGCTCCAAAGTTGACTATTCAAAGGTTAAGGTGGGGATGGGTCGCAAAAAACTCAACCAATAGAATTTAGACAGGTTTGGGTACTTATATTAACCTTATCTTTAAGTATTAACTTTAAGTTAATTAGTTTCACTTTTACAATGTCTCTTTGTATTTTTATATAATATGGTTAATAAACGTACTACATACATCCAAGTGACCCCCAAGTGGTCCATTAATGATGTAACTATCATGATATAAGTCTCTTGGCCGAACCTTAGATTTTTAGGAATTTAATATCAATTAATAATATAATATTTGTTTTAAGAACTCTTTTATGTCAATTTTGACACTATTCAATAGTTGATTTTTGTGAAACTCATAACAGATTTATTACTTCGAAAAAAGTCAATTAAATCAATTCTAATATATCATAGTATCCTATAAAATTAGTTTAATTAATTAAAAGTTTCATATTATATTTATTTGGGTATTTATAATATCAATTATTTTAATTTTTTACTATTATAGTAATTACTGCATCATCATTGTGTCATAAATAAAATAAATTATTTAATGTCTAAAAATTATAAATAAAATATCATTATTTAGGAAATCGTTTTATCTTTCTAATGAATATTTATAATCTAAAATCCAACATATATAACCCTATGAAACAATTGTTTTTCTAAAAGATATATGCTTGTGTCATTTTTGTATTCATTTTAACTTAATTAAAATAATGTGTCATTATCACTCACAAGTGGATCCATGGGGTCCCAAAATAGACCCAAAGATTCCCATGGTCGACCATGTATCAACCAATAGGGTTAAGACACGTTTTAGGATAATTTAGTATTATTATAATATTATTTTTTAACCCTTATTTACAGGATTTACCCTTAACCATGGTAAATAAAATATTTACCGCAGTAATTATTCAAAATGTCTAAAAATAAAATTTACCTATTTACACAATTTGAACATCCTGATTCCAAATATAGAATAAATTTTCCTAAATTCAAAACACAGAAGTGGCAGAAATTAATTTAAAATTAATTCCCGCTGTCAAAACAAAAAGCGTGTTTTTAAGAGATAATAACTATCAAAAGATTGACACTTGTTTATGTTCGGTTTAATTGTAAAATTATGTCCAATGACCAAAATTATATTAAATGGTAATAAAATATTCTAAATATACTTTAAAACCACTCAAATTCATAATTTATCACTATTAATTATTTTGATTAAAAAAGTTGTTTTTAATTAAAATTTAGTAATTTTCACTATTCATCAAAATATAAAAGTTATCCGAAAAGTACCAAAATTTCACCCTAGGCTAATTTCAATATTCCGAATCCAAAAATGAAGTCCATTTTGAAATATAAAATATATATGATTTCAAAAATTAGGGATTACTATTCACAACGGCTAGTTTAATTAGTTGTGGTGTGTGTTAGAACTCGAGATTGCGTACAACACACGCTATCGCATTATTCGAAGGGAAACGTACCATGGAAGCTTGGGGTGTTACAATTCAATCTAAAACACATCATGTATAACCATGTTCATTCATTATCATTAGCTATTAGAATCTATAATAATGGTTTCTAAAATAATACATGAATAATCCTATGAATAACCACTATGAGTGTCAATTCAGGAGTACAATAAGGCTCCTTATCATGTACCGGGCTACACTCGATTCCAACCCTGTGTTCAATATTCAGAGTTATTACCCCAAGGCACATCCATACCAGAACCATGTCCACTTGTGATATCTAGAAATATTTTTATTTTAAGGAATAACAATTTATAATATACCTTACCTGAACATAATTATGTTCTTATATACCTATCATCAATGTATATCACATGTAAATGGTCATTAATCTATGTTTTACCACATATATCTCCCAAGGTTTCTACTACACATTCTCTGATACCAAATGTAGTGACACTGACACAAGTATACCCAAATATTTTTCCTCTTACCCATTACTTTTTATAATATACATGTAAACATGTCCCATAGGACTGATCTTTATATTAGTCTTGGTAAACTTGATACATGCATGGGTATTACATTAAAATTATAATAAATAAATTACAACATAGTTTTTTTTGAGAATAAAATTATTCCCTCTAGAATAACAAATTATATCATTCATATCAAGCTTCATGGGATCCTGGGGAAGAAATATTGGTGATATCAGATTCCTAGTAAGGGTTAAGTATAATGCAATCTATTAGGAATCAATTAGCATAAACTATATGGAAAATTAAATAAATACACACACATTTCATTTAAATAATATTAACCACATAAATAGATAATTAAGAATCAATATAGAAAGCTAAATAAATGTAAGAGCTTTCAATTTAATCAATTAAATGATAACGAAGTTAATACACAGTTAATATCTTATTTAAAATCTCATGGATAATGAAAACTATATCTGAATGAATAAATTCTTAATTATTTAGCGTCATGTTTCATAGTCATATTATAATTTTACTATCAGGATCTATCCTCAATATATTTTAAAACAAACTGGTTAAAAATCTATTTAATTTTAATAACTCAATCTCTACTATCATGATATATTCTCAATATAGTTTAAAATATACTAGTTACAAACTCCAAGGGTTTATCAAACTGATTTTGTCTAATGAAACTATTGATTCATTGAGTTGTTTAAGTTAAATGGTCCAAAACCCATTTCATTGAAGTCCAACTAATTTATCATATATATAATAATAATATTTAACTCATTAACAAGGTGGCTTATCATAAATTTATACTGAGTAAAGGATATATATTTATAAATATTTTCCATGTTGGTAATTTTACATTCAAAGTAATAATCTTATTTATAAATGGTATATAGATTAGGAAATAATCATATCCATTACACAATAATTTTGATATTAAATGGAAATTTAACTTCTCATAAAATTGATTACAGTAATGTGATTGTTTTACGAGAATGTTAACAATAACAAAAGAAAGTGTGATTATATAATAACTTTTTCCACTTCGTAATATTCAAGTAAAATGCACATGGATGATATAAAAAAATTAAACCTAAAATACCCGGAAGAATGAATTATCCAGGACATTAAATGTAAAAGGTAGAGTATATTCACAACATAAAAGTTAATCTATGCATAATACCAATTAAGACTCAAGGCAATGTAAATTGAGAAGAAATCCCTTACCTTACTATTCATATTGGTTGAATAATATTTATCCTCATCCATAATGGTTGTACAAATTTTATTAATTTAAATTAAAACTAAATTCAAATTTATAATATCATAGATGATACTTCTATAACATCTTATCACTCGTCTGTTAATAATCATTCATTTATTTTATTGTTTTGGTTATTAAATGCCTTATTTTTCATGTTTTTTGCATTGTTATATTTTTTTTACAACTACATAGATCATGAATTAATAATATATATAATGTAAAAAATGATTTTGAAATCATATATATTGGGTATATATTTGTTTAGATTAATCTTTAAAATATTGTGATAGGAAATGAAATACCACAATCATTAAGACAATTGGCTATAGGTAAGCATGAATGTTGTTTCCATATTCATTTGATATTGAACCAACGAAACATAAATTATATATATATATTATCATTTTAGTATATTTTTTTAATTCACTTGTATAAAATATTCTTATGAAATATGTCTAATCAATATTCTAATTTTGTCTGAACGAATCACATCTCTCCATGAGGAGGTAGTTCGTCGTACATAGGTGTGAACTTATCATATTCCACACAAACAGAAATAAATAATGTATGTGTGATATACTAATTGTAAATGCATAATAACAGCATAAATATCATAACAATCATATATAAATAGTGTTTACATCATTTCTTTCTACCATGCATGGGGGTAATGGAAATGCAAACCACATTGATCATGAGGCGGTTGTCTGTCATTCACGGGAACAATGAATTTTTAACCCATTTGATGGAAGACTTTGAAGATGAATTTCATCACCTAAATGTAATACAAATATCAGTATATTTAATATTCTAATGTAATTATATAATAATTTTATTTTAATAATTTAATAATGTGGTTAGATAAATTAAATAGAAACACTTTTAGAAAAAAATTTCCTATTTTTCAGGTATCCTCCTTAGGTTTTAAATAATGACTTCATAATTTTGATTTATGGACTTGATAATTATTCTTAGTAAGTGGGGATGGAATTTTGGGTGGGATTTTGTTGGTTCTTGTTTGAACAAAAGTGGTTTAAATGTGTTAATTGTATGGAATTTTGGGAGGTCTTTTATAACTGAGTGAGAGGGCACAGTTGGCATTTTTTAAAATAAAATAGTGATACCCACGTTTTTCCATCAAAAGAGGATTAAATAATACTCAAAATTAGATAAAATAAGGTTTAATTTTGACATATAGATATACTATGTGATATTCAAAAAATTTGATTCATTCTTACACATTATATTCAATGTTTAACTACTAAGAAAACCTGTTTTACCCTATTCACTATAGTTACTTTTAACTGTTTTCACTAATAATTTTGTTCAAAATTCATATTTAACAAATTATAAAATTAAAATTATTCTGATTAAAAATGTTTAATTTATTTTGACAAATTCATTTCATTTTGTTTGTGTAAATATATTTAAAAGTAATCCCACTGATGGGATGAGAAAGCTGGGTTTTAAAGTGAATATGTTCAAATGTTTTCAATGTTTTTATAACTAAATTATATTTAAAAAATATTAAAATTGTCTTACTTTAATTAATAAATTTATTATTTACCAATTATGACATTAAAACCAATAAAATTTTTATTAAATGTTATAAACTATTTTTATGAAATGTTTGCATTCATTTAAATTTCTGTATTTTCACTATTCATCAAAAAATAAAACCTCTTAGAAAAATAAAAAATAGTTCATTCTAAGTTGAATTTGGGATTAATATTTATAAAATGAAGTTTAAATTTCGAAATAAAATTTATAATCATTTAGAAATCTAGTATTATAACATGTATTCTATTAAAAGGATGCAACAATGCCTCTAGAAAAATTCTTCTTTTCTGTGCGTAAAATTGGATTTGTTATTATATTATATCTATGTAAAATATTTTATACATGTGAAAATATTTTATATAATATTTTAATTTAATAAATAATTTTTTTTATTATTACATATTTTTAATTGTTATGTCAAATTTTTTTTGGTGAATATACATAGTTTCTATATATAAACATTTCCTTTATATTCAGTTGGGTTTCATATTAATTTGTATTTAATTGGTAATCAATGAATTAAAAAATATATTTTCATAAGATACATAATCATGTTCATAACCACTAATTTAACTTATAGGAGATAATTTTATTTTTAAATTATTATATTAAGAGTATTTGTTAGTACTCGGTCTTGCATGTAATTCAAGCCGTCATAGAATGTCTTTATTGCTTGAAATGAAACCTTAAAATTATGTTGCATGAATTTCAAGATATATAATAGATTCAATTTTTTTATATAGATAATATAGCATAATTTATTGTAATTTTATATTCCATTTTATGTATGCGGTTGCATGTCAAACACACTATTGAATATAATGTTTATATTTTAAAATTTTGGCTGTTACAAAATCCACCCAGGTATCTACACTATGTAGGTCACAACCTCTCAATGAAGGTCAGTCATTGAAAGTATATGGAACACTATGAAAATAAATTATATTACAACAAATTCAATCATGCCCCGGCACCTATCCTCCAGACGAAATACTAAATTTGATTGCATCTCACATCATCAATCTCATTCCTGATACCTCCATTAAACATAAAACCTAATAGAATTTCTAATGAAGAACTAGAACCATACATCAAGAACCCATAAATCTATTCTATAACTTAATAATAAAATCCGAACCATTGATTTAATGTATGTTAAGGGTCAATGACAATCATCCCACCTGATAGCCCTCGAGAATATCGCTATAAAAGTAAAACAACCAACAACTTATAAGGTAAGAAAATACAATCACACAATATCATCTATATCATAAATCAATAAAAGTCATAAATATAAAAAAAATCAATCAAAAACCAATCAAGATATTGAGTGTTCATATTTTAATCATGTTTCAATGTACACTCATCTAAATTTCCATTCCACTATGGGACGTGAGCTCATAGAATAACCTGAATGTGAATCAATTTTTCCTCATATTCCTAAACATTAATTACTAATTCATAGAACATCGTGTCATATTAAATATATATCTTAACCTATTAAATGAAATAAGAATAAACATGAAGAATGTAATAAAGATGTGATATATGAAATGAATCTATGATTCAAACCATCTATGAGTGAAATCCTATCCAATGCGCATAATTTACAATATTTTATAACACTATAGTTTTAACAACCAACCAGGTAGAAATATTATTCCCATGGTGAATAATACACATATAATGATGAGAAAATACTATAAATAATAAATGATATGAAAACTATAAAGGTCTTATCTGATGATAAGAATTTTACATTTGATAATATCATGATTACATAATCTTCTTTTAAATCACCTAAAACATCTCTACAATTCTTTGTACCAATTCTGGACCGAATAAAGAAAGCTCTCTAACATGAATATATTAGAATGAAATTTTTTATTGCTGGATATAATGATTTTTAAACTGTGAAATTAGAAAAATGTGGTGATAATTTTTATTATTTTAAAAAAATTATAATGTTGGTGGCTCATCCAAAAAAATTCTATAATCGAAAACATGGCCACACAACATGTCTTCCAATGTCAATATGGTTTGTTCCATCCGATCGACCTTCTACAGGTGGAATGATGTGTTATAGAATATCTGAGCACCAAAATAATACTAGAGAACTCTACACACATAAAATGTGAAATATATATCATGATCATATACGGTCATCTTTGAAACCACATTGACCCTCACTACCTCTTCTCAACTTTTCCTCTATAAAATGTCCACTACATTAATATCCCTATTCTATATGAAGTGAGTTTACATTAACAAATGATATATAATCTCCAATATAGTTTCATATCCTCTTTGATATTGAGTTAAATAATTGAAAAATTCTATTTATGTGTCCACCAACATCTTCTAGGGAACAAACATCTGAGGTAATCCACAAAAAATGCAATGTTTTTCTTTCCCCATTATGAAGACTAAACAATGAAATAAATTCATTGAATATAATATCTTCATCCAAATTTAAAAATTTATAACATCTCAATGAATGATATATTTTATCCACTCTACGAAATATATCCACATAAAAAATATCTAACTCACCAAGAAGCACATCACACAACATTGAAGGAATAAAGATTCTCCCCGGGAATAAAACCTCTTATTTATTATATTTTGACCATCCCCCAGGGGAAGCACCATAAATGATTCAATCTCTCTATATAACTATATTGAAATTTCTTATCAAGGATTCCTATTCATACTACACCAAATATGACCACATCATCATTTGATAAAGACACACTCTACCATAAACTTATCTAGTATGAATATACATCACTTGGAGTTTTTATATCACACTATAATTATCATTACACTGAGTAAAAATATCACATTGTTATTTCAATCATATTTAATTATCCATAACATTTCATTTCCCTAGACTATAAGAAACATAAAGTTTGTAATAAATATGTTATTTAATCCCATTATTATTTCAAAATATTAAATCAATTAAGGATAATATATACATCATGATCTTATGATACAAGAATAACACAATGTAGACAACAGTAATGCAATCTTTTCAAAACAATATAAAAAAATCACAATGTGATGATAAAAATCCGATGTAGAATAGTTATTCTCATGAGTTAAAAAATTCCATGACCTATAGGTGTTAACTACTTTCTACGTTTAAAAAACTCAACCCGGGAAGTGATGTATCACAATAATCCTCAATAATGACATTATACATTAGAAAATAGAAAATCAAATCACTAAAAATCAACTCTATTAAATATTAAAAATCATAATGGTGCATGTAAATCTATGAAAAATCATGATCATTTATTGTCATATAAATTAGATGAGTCAAAATTTCATAGATGTTGGGTATTAATCTTCTATAATATCCTATATGAATAAGGATGCTATAAGACCAGAATAATTCTTAGGGAATACCTAAGAAAAAACATCCTTGATCTTAAAAGGATAAATGGTTAATACACATTGAGGGAAAAAATATCCCATGAAATGGGGCTCACAGTACCAGATCCTATACTTAGATAGATTCCCAAACAACTGACGATGCTGAAAACTCTAAAAAATACCTCAAACATAATTTTCTTGATACTCCTCTGAATTAGAACACACATTTATGTCTTCAATAAAAATAATTTCAAGTTAATATTGAAATTTTAGAAACTTATAATTTATCATTCTCATGATCAAATTCATCACATTCATGAATCCAAATGAAATACCCAGGAATCCATTATGTTGATATAGAATCTAAAGGAAATATTAGAGATATATTTTCCCTTTACTCACATATGATGACATCCCAATCACATTTTGATCTATGGGAGCATATTATCTAAATTCATATGATTTAACAGAACCTCATTCCATTGGATATTATAGTGGTTTTTCTCTATCAAATAATTAAATAGATTATTATAGATTCATAATAATATACAAACAAATTCTTTCTTCACAATAAATAAATAAATCATCCAATGAAGACACATTGGGCCAAATAAAACCAAACAAGAAATGGTCATCAATATAAATCATTATCTTGTATAACTAAAAATATAAAATCCCATATGGATACATATATTTCTAAGGAACACATAACTATAACTCTATCCAAAATTTTAACTATTTTTGTGAGGTTTGAATCACATACTATTTAATAAATACATGTAGGTATTAATTTACAACCCTATGAAATAAAAACATCCAAACATCTACTATTCTCAACATTATATCATGCATCTAATATGATAGGAAATAATCATGTCTTAGACCACTCCATGTATCTTGATTGAAAATACAAATTAAATACACTCAATAAGAATTATCAGATATAACTAACATAATCATGAAGTAAATGGTAGCTTTAACTATTTATAGACAATCCAGGCCAATAATAATGTCATATAGATATATTCATACACATTATAATTAAACAAAGGAGAAAATCTACCCAATAAACATCTCATAATATCAATAAATATTATAATAGAAAATTAGTCCTCCAACTAGAATATTTAGTTCCCATGTCACTAGATGTATCCCCACCTATAAACTGAATCATGGAATAGGTATATTGAAATAAATCATCACATAACCCATATATCAATAAAATACATCCTCATAGAATATATGTGGATAATACCTCCAAGGATATCTGGATCGCATTGAACTAAAAACTCTAATCAAATAATATGACCACATATTACACTACTTCATTTTATCCCAAATGGTGACCACAACCAAGACCATTCCCTACAATCTTTACCTAAGTAAAAGGAGCATTGTGGGGTTTTCATCTACTTTTGTTGTCCACTATCCAATTTTCATAACCGAGAGCACCAAATTGTTATAACTATCTTAGAGGATTTTATTGTGATGACCATGCACAAATATGTCCTTCGGCCCCATGATGACTACGGAGGAAGGTCAAGCACTAAATATTTTAATGGGAACAACATCTATATGAAGATGAACTATGTCTAATATCCTAGTTGGGGTCAAATATTTATCATATATTATGAAACTATATAGATAATAATGTAATCAAATCCTTGTTTAAAGAAACATCATTTGACCAGGTGAATGATAAATTAAAGCCGTATCTATACTCCATGAAGTGTTCTATTAACTATTATAGCATAAAAATATTGTTCTAAACAACTTCTTCTTAATGGCCTAATCTCTTCCAGCAATTCATGATACATCAACTATATGAACAATGTGACATTTTACTAGATATATTGATGTAATTCATCCATGAAATACCTCACCATAGATAAAACATATAGATTAAGGTATGTAGTACAATATAAGAAATTTGTGAAATAAATTCCAAAATCCTATACATTTTATTACCACTAGAAGATAGTGAGAAAATGCAATTAACAAGAAAATTTTTTGTACGATGAATAAAACTTAACATTAAACTAATAACATAACATATAATATAAAATTGTTGACACCTCATGATCCATAAGGGTAAAAATCTATGATAACCATTAAACATCATACACCATAAAATATATATATAGAATCTAGTAATTCATCCAAGAATAAATAAATATGAATTTAATATCAAAATTCTTCAAAATAAATACCAAACAATTAATATAAAATGTAGACCTAACACTTTTATTATATCTTATTCTAAATCTATATAATTATGTTCCCTCTAGTGAAATCAATTTTTATGAAAACTCTATGGTAATATGTTAGCATATCTTATTAAACATCATCTACATGAACCCGATGAGGATGTTTTTCAGAATCAACACCAAGAAAAGGGAAAAGGATAGAAACTCTTAAAACATAGAATATAGAATACATTAGATTAACTATTTAAGGCTCCTATTATTTCCTATTTTCTATAAAATTAAATAATAGGAATAAAATATTAATGCTTGTTCATAACCCTAGAAAAAACCATGCAAGAGGAATCACTTCACATTGTATTTTTAGTAAACCTAAGGTACTTCTGTCAGTTCAAATGGGTCCATAAAATCTTATTTTCTCATCTAGTCCCCATTTTTTATATCATATGTTTTTTTAGTTGATACTGATTCCATACCAACCCATGAAATTATTTTCAGTTCAAACACATATGATTTCTCTAATTATTTAACCAAATATTTGATACTACCCTTTCATATTTCCCTCCAATAAAACTTTTCTTTGTCTAATATTGAAGATAAGAGTTACACCTATGGTCAACATTGAATAGGCCATGAGTTTGAGATGAGAAACAAGGGTATAAGAACAATAATATAGAAGGAATTATAATAAATGTATCCCCAAAAATTATAAAAACGAAATATTCAATTCAATATAATAAATACTACACCAATCCAATATATTAAATTTTTTTCAATAGGAAAAAAGGAAGTAAAACATACATAATTCCTATATGGTGACCATAAATATAAGAAACTATAAAAAACATCACTGAGCATGTAACACATACCTCAATCACCAAACAACTTTTGAAGATATGAAAAAATCTATATATATTTTGGTGATCATATAAGTGTACTTAGTAGGATCCTCCCCAAAAACATTAATAAAAATTTGAAATAAGTATATAAAACAATAATGAATATACAAAAGAGATAAAGGCATTAACAATGTTTTATAAACTATAAAAAAACCTCACAACGGATAACTCGCCCAATAATGAAAAAAATATGTAATATAATATAAAAATAATATATATATATATATATATATATATATAAGGTACCTACATCCTCCATCTAACAAAACTAGTCACCCTGACTCAAACATATTTCATATTATTTACTCTTATTCCATCCATATTTCAATCTATTGATAAAAGAAACCATATCAAATCCAAATCTTTATCTCATGTACATTGTGTAACACATCACCGCCATACCCAAATACTAAGAACAAAGACAACTTCATAGCATGTAATTACACAATATATGCCAATCCATTATTACATGCTCATAATTACACTTATAAGCATATCCACTATAGTTAGGATTCATTTATACTCTATAACCATAAGTCACCACAACCCACATATATATGTATTGTTAAAATGAATCTCTTCACAACCACTATAATAACATTCCCTATACCAAAATATTTCACATCACAAATATGCCAACATATTATGATATTTCTTTAAGAAAGGGTGATGAATGAGATTAGTAATTTATAAGTATCATTATAATACTAAATGTTTCGAGAAAACAAATATAGCCATTATATACATTGAATACACAACTGACATTGGTAGTAATGAATTTGAAATAATTAAACATTATGATCTTATAGAATGCATTATGTATAAGTGAAACATTTCTTCTCTAGACTGGATCTATAGATAATATCCCAAATGAAAATCAAGCTAAAACTACAAGTACTAAGAATCTACCCTCATTATAAGTAAAAAGTAAATGAGATTAATCATCTTTATTCGATTGGAAATTTAATAATTACAATTTTATTTATCAAATTCATCATAAATTCATGTTTTTTGATTCACACTAATTCCTCAAAACCAAGGTTGTATTATAATCTTCAATCCAATTTTACTTTTTTATCCCAATCTATTAGAGAATTTATCCCAATAAGTTATAAATTTTCATTTAACAAATCATTACCATAATCAAAAAGCATCTGCATTGATTCAAAAAAAATTACATTACTCTATTTATTTTAATAATGAACCAAATATAATCTTATGTAAGATATATACCTACACATTACAAGTATTCTGTAGTAATAGCAAACTATGAACATAGATAATAAATAAGAAAAAAAGGAAATCCCATCACGCACACTCTACCATATAACCTATCCTTAGCCTCAGAGAAATGAACATCAATTAGGAACTCCTAGGTCTCATCCTATACAGAATATCCTAACAATAACTTTATCAGGACACTACAACAACTAAACATGAGTTAAAAAAAGTAATGCTCATATATAGAACAATACTAACCTATCTAACTATACCATGTTTCATATATCGGTATCAACAAGGTATCTACTATCCAATGGTATTTATAAACCATAAAATCATATTTTCATTTAAATATACTCATGTGGAAACAATGGTCATAACATCAGGTCATACAACATAGAGAAATCAATTCTAGGGTTTAAAGAATCTTCATTAATTTGCATCCATAAAACAAAACTTTATATCAACATCATGAATTAACTAATTCATTATGTTTGAGTTTCAATTCGATGAACCAATTACTTATCAACCATAAGTAGTTCTAATTATGTAATGGAATTTACCAAGGAAACTATTTTTAGGATAAGTGGTTTTATGAAAAAATGATAACACAAATCATATGCCTCATTGAATTTTCAAATATTTTACCATTGTTATGTTTTTATATATATTTAATTAATGTAAAATAATATAGGGAACAATGATGATTATAATATTAAAAATCAATTCAGTTCTTATATCATAGATTATTCTCTCGATTAATGATTAATATAGTAATACAAACATTGAAGATAAATTATGATAATATGAAACTAATGAATGAAATAAGATGATATGAGGAATCCACTACCACGATAAGAAGCATCCATTGTTCCTAGAATAATTAAAAATGAATAGGTTTAGATCTTTAAATCACCCATACAATGGGGAACCCCATATTATTAATGATATTATTCAACAATGAATCCTCAAATAATCATTAATCAGGCATATAGAAAAAAATTAAAATAGAGTAACTATATCATGGAGTAAGGGAATGCGAGAGAGTATGAATCAAATTGGTAGTAAGGAAACTCTCATTGGATCACTTTTGAGTTGATCTCTAGAATATAGGGTGGAATAATATAATATTAATTTTTACATATATATAAAACTATAGATGATATAATTTTAAAATTCCTTGACAAATTTTTATTAGAAACACTAAATTTGTTATAATTTTTATAAGTGGCATGGCACAGTAGGGGTGGTCATTCAAAAATGGATCGAAGATAAAAAACCCCTCATTAAATCATGAAACATCTCTTTATCTCCATTATTTAATACATAATCAATATACACTCTAATATTACCAAGGATAAAATGTGGAATTATTGAAGAAACATGCTATGGTTATCCCTAAAATTATTATGGGATGAAATTTTATATCCAAGACTCCACAATACAGCTGAAGCACCATTTTATAGAAACCGCTAAAAAGAAATTACCAACAAAACTATTCAGTTAGGCCTTTATGGTATAACTTTTGAACCAGAAAAAATGTTTTCTAATATAGAAGAAACAATACACCTTACACTATGGGATCCACACCATAGAATCCATGGAATTGATATGAAATCCATTTTTTGAAGTTAAATAAAACTACATGAATGTAAACCAGGATGTGACCAAAATAGTGACACGATAATTCATATCCCTTGTCTAAAATTCAATCACTAAAATATCCATCCTTGAAACATGTTATCTCTAATACCTATAATCATTTGAAATGAAGAAGTTGTGATTGAGTGTAACCATACGCTTACATAATCTCTTTAAAAATATCATTAAAACATGAAACATTTATTATAAATACATTTATTGAAGGGATGGCATGACCACTTTTAAAAATATCATATATATATATACACACACTCAGGGGGAATATTTTCCCACCTTGATAATTTCACATATATATAAATTCAACATAACGTGAATACCTCTTGAAAAAATACCATATATTCACTCAGTAGGAGGAGAAACCTACCCAGCCAAATCGCGTATGTATATACCAATGGGGTAACAGTAGTATACCTCAGTAATATATCATATATATACACTATATAATGATGATACCACCTAGAAACATCTTATATAAAAAAACTTGTGTGGAAGGGAATATTTTGCGAACAAAATATAATATATTTTAACATGGTGGAAGAGAATACCCACTCAATGTCATTATATATATTACTTAGGGAAGAACATGCCCACCCAAAACTATCTCGTGCTTACATATATGTAGGGAAACTTCTATATATCTGTATAATTTCATTCATTTAAATTCTCTAACACACAAACTATACCCCTTCAAATCATACTCACTATACCATGAAACACCCTTAGGTCACTTATGGCTAATCATGTTTTAGAGAACCCACATTTTCTAAATTCAATAATTCCACTATATAGGTTCATAATCCATCACTCAAATGGAATAAAAACCATCAATGATACCATTATCATTCCATGGTCTTACTTATCATACTAAAAATATGTTATATATAACAACCCTGCTTTTTATTACCCACATAAACCAAATTTATTACATAAAATCATCACTTTATACAAACATAGAAGATCGAGATGTATAGGGTATTTGGGGCTTATAAACATTAAATAACATCTTATAACATAAAATACACAAAATCTTTATTGAAAACATCATTTATAAGACCACTACATTCCCTCATACATAACAGTGCATGGGATAAAATGAGGACATGCATAAAAAATGATGAGCTATAAAGCCTAGTAAGGGAATAAAAAGGCAATAAAATGTGGTATAAAATACATTTTAGACGATAGGAATATCAATGGAGCACAAGAGCAACATAAACATAAAGGCATGATAAATCATGATAATCATAACATAGAAAAGTGCCAACAACACTTAACTTGGAATTAACATGAGACAAGGCTCATTGGACATGGAGCATGAGTAAACCCTCATTGCACATGAATCATGAGTAAAACCTCATTTCACATTAATTAGAATGAGTCAAAACCCATTTCACATGATGTATCATGATACTATAACTTACCCAATGCATTTTAGCACTATCAGGGTATACCCTTATCAAACATTTCATTTCAAGCATGAGTGTTCCACATGGATCATATAACATGGAATCAATCAACATAATAAGTTATTCAATGATTATATACTATAGGATAAATACATTAAATTAACATTAAATATGTATATTTTCATAAAGGTTAATACCCATGATAGATACATGGGTATGTTATTCACTACACAACGATCTTGTCTTGGAAATAAACAATGTGCAATTTTGGAAGCATAAAGTCGTGACATAAGGATTCATTATAATGGTTGATGAGAAAGAAATGGGTGCATAATCATATTTACATGAAATGGACATTAATGTGGTCATATAGATACCCCTCCCAACAAACAATAATGGAATTTAGATGCATAAAAAAAAAGAATTATCTGGATTTAAAAGAGGAGAGAGAAATCCCTAACGGAATTTCGGCATGGTAACAAGTGTACATGGGAGGCATTAATGAGAGATAAAAGGGTCTCCCATCACCCAAATATAAATAGGGAAGTATGGGGGATGTGCGAAATCATTCTCAAACTATGACAACTGTGATATTTTAATACACAATTAAACATAATTTATTACATGAACTTCACTTGATACGACATAGAAGATCGATAGGTATAGTGTTTTTCGGGCTTAGGATCATTACATAACAACATAAAACATGAAACATGCAACATATTTGTTAAAAACATCATTTACACGACCACTACATTCCCTCATACTTAGCATTGCATGGAATAACCTAAGGACATGATTAAGAAAATGGTGAGCTACATTGCCCAGCAACAGAATAAACATGGAATAACATGAGGAATAAAATACATGCTAGACAATATTCATATAAATTGAGCACAAGAGAAGAATAAACATAAAGGCATGATAAATTATGATAATCATAACATGGAAATACGGCAATAACTCTTATCATGGAATTAGCATGAACCAAGGCTCATTGCACATAGAGCATGAGTAAACCTTCATTGCACATGAAGCACGAGTAAACCCTAATAACACTTCAATTATCATGTGTCAAAAAACATTTCACATAATGTATCATGATACTATACTTTACCCAATGCATTGTAGAGCTATAAGGGTGAACCCTTCTTAAATATTTAATTTCATGCATATGTGTGCCACATAGATCATAAAATATTGAATCATTCAACATAATCATTTATTCAATGATAAATGAATATGGAATACATAAATGAAACTCATAAAACAATAAGTAAATGTTCATAATGGTGAATAACCTTGATAGGGAAATGGGCATGATATTCACTACACAATGACTTTAGCTTGGAAAAGCATGGTGCAATTTTTGCAGCATAACGACGTGACATAAGAACACATAAAAATGTTTGATGAGAGAGAATGGGGTGTCTCATCATATTTAAATGACATGGAAATTCAGGGTTTAATATAGATTAATGTCCCAACAAAATTAATGGAATTTAGATTCATGAAACAAATGAATTTCTTGAATGTGAATGAGGAGAGAGAAATTCCATTCAGAAATTCAGCATAGTACAAGTTTTACATGGGAGGAATTTAATGAGAGATAATGGGGTCTACCATAATTAAAACATAAAGTAATATTTTTGGGGGAGGTTCAAAACCGTACTCCAAAATTTATAATTGAAATTAGAATGTCATAACATCTTAACAAAAATTTCAAAAAAATGAGAAAGGAAGAAAAACCCTTACTTAGAAGTGTGCTTCCAACGGCTTGAGAGAGGCTTGAGAGAGGCTTCTTGGGAGCTTGGGGCACATTGAGAGGATTTTATAGAGATACAGGTATAGTTTGGACGAAATTTAAAGTCTTTTTTCATGGAGGAAGTGGGAGTTTGGGTGGGTTTATATAGGAAATGTGAGGGGTTTCTTTGTTATTTAGGTTTGGGACACTTCACATAAAACTAATCCAAGCCACAATCCAGCCCATGCTTTTTTCCAATGGTTATTGGAAAAAGAAAGTGGAAAACAATATTTTATAAACCCAATGTCCAAACTTCTTAAAATAATGGGGTTTCTTATGTGGAGTTGAGTCACACTCTCAAGGAAAGAAATTTAAAAAGACAAGATGATTAATAAGTTATGAAGGGTCCATTAATTCTTTGAAAAATAAGTCAAACAAACCCAAAATCACATTATATTATTGGTAAAACATATATTGGCTGAACATAATGATTATATTATTTTATTAAATCACTATTGGGTCATTATGATGTATGAAAACAGATTATATTTAAACGATATTTAAATTTTACCAAAAAAATTTACTGTCACAATAAATTATGAAAAATTTACCATTGGATAATTTTGATGTCCTTATTCCAGAAAAAATATTTATTTTACCTAAATAATTTTCTAAATATATTATTTTTCAATTTCAAAATAATAACCAATTTATATAAAATTAACGGGTTTTGACAAAAATGGCTTTCAAACCATAATAAAAATTAAGATTGCATTCATAAATTTATACAATCATTTATATTTATTAAAAATATATTTAATAACAATAATAATATTTTATTATAATATTATTTAATTAAAAAATCCATTAATTCATCCAAAAAAATTTGTTAGTTGAACATTAACTGAAAATACTATTAGTGCTTTAAAAAAACAATTTACAATGTAACTATAATAAAATGAATTTATATTCATTATTGTATTAAAAAATATTGTACATAACCATAGTTATATTGTCATGTAACATAACCCCTTATAACACCATCATAAGACCAAAATACAAGGTGTGCGATGGTGGGAGACTCTTAGGGTGGCTCGGATAACATTGCTCAGGTGGTCATCTTTATCAACATCCTCTTCTCTTGTTGGCGATCCTAATCAAGATTAAAATTTCTAAGCTCATCTTGGGATTAGTCAGGATTGAAGCCCAAAGGTGCAACCTCCATTCTGAGCTCTGACAAATGGGCATCGTATAGGGCACGTCTAATGGATGAGGCTATCTTTTCCTTTGTCTTAGTAATTGGATTTGTTAAAATAATATATTTATAATAATCATGTGGTAACAGTTCAATGACTATATTAGAAACAGTAAAAATTAATAACATAAAACCAAACACGTTTTCTTTTTATATAAACATTTTACATAAATATACATTTAATTAGATCAAGATAGATTTCCATTAATGAAAGTTTGGGTCGTTAGAATCTTCCCCCCTTAAGAAATTTCTCCCTAGGAATTTTCTGTCCCCACACTAAAACAAATACGGGTAACTCTACTTCATCACTTCCTCTGACTCCAACGTTGCTTCTTCAAACTTTTGGTTTTGCGAAAGCACCTTGATGAGGGGAATAGTCTTATTTCATAGAACTTTTTCTCAATGGTCTAATATCTTCACTGGTTTCCCCTCATAATAATGATCATCATCTAACTTTACCACCTATGGAGAGAGTACATGTGAAGGGTATGGTATATACTTCCATAGGAGGGATACATGAAAGACATCATGCACTTTTTCCATGGTAGGTGGAAGTGCTAGTCGATAGGCCACAACCTCGACATGTTCAAGAATCTCGATGGGGCCGATGTACCTTGGACTTAACATCCCTTTCATTACAAACCTCATGACCTTTTTCCACAAAGATATGCGTAGAAATACCATGTCTCAAACTTTAAACTCAAGGTATCTTCAACAGTTATCTACATAACTCATATGTAGAATGTAGGATTCCTTGATAAGCTAATAAATGGTTCTCACCTTCTCCCCCATTTCATCTACCATTTCTTGTCCAAGCATCTTACGCTCACCGACCTCATCCCAACATATCTATGTTCTACACCTTTTCCCATAATGGGATTCATATGGTGCCATTTGGATGCTCAAGTGGAAATTGTTATTATATGAGAACTCAACCTGAGGTAGATGTTGATCCCATCCTCCATTAAAGTCTATTTAGCATGCTCTCAACATTCCCTCAAGTGTTTGAATAGTTCGCTCAAATTTCCCATCCATATGAGGATGTTAGGCCGTACTGATGTTCATTTCAGTATTCAGAGAATGTTGAAGACTCTTTCAAAAGATGGAGGTGAATCTTGGATCTCGATCAGACACAATAGATAGTGGTACTCCATGGATACTTACCACTTCCCTAATATATATCTATGCCAGTTGATCCAATTAGAAATCCTCTTTTATAACAATGAAGTGTGAAACCTTTGTAAGACAATCCACAACGACCCAAATTGCATTGTTTCCAATGGATGTCTTCGGAAGTCCGGGGACAAAGTCCATGGTGATGTTATCCCATTTCCATTCTAGTATGGGAAATGGTTGCATCATCCCCATTGACTTATTCCTATCTTCCTTCACTTGTTGACACACTAGGCACATTAATGTATATTCAGCAGTCTCATTCTTCATATTATCCCACCAATAATGATCTCAAAGATCTCGATACTTCATTGTGTTTCCTGGGTGAGTAGAGAAATTTGAACTATGTGCATAATCAAAAAGATCCTTGTTCAACTCCGGACTTGATGGAACACATAGTCTTTTTGAAAATCTCACAATTCATTATTTATTAACTTTAAACTCTGAGGATTTCCCTTTTTCGATAGCTTCGACTTTTTCCGGAATTCCCACATCATCTTTTTGATCGTCTTTTAACCTTCACAAAAGTGACGGTTGAGGAATAATTTGTGAAAGGATTGATGATGTTCCATTCATTATGATTCCCATGTCAATATTTATCAAATATAAGAATGTTAGATCCTTTTCAACTCCCATCAATGATAGAATCACATGGTTTTTTCTACTTGGGGAATCTGCCACATTATTTTCTTTCCTCAGTTGGTAATGGATTGAGAAGTTAGAGTATTTGATCATCTCTAACCATCGTCTTTGGCGTATGTTCAATACTTTCTGTGTGAATATATACTTGAGCCTTTTATGGTCAGAATATATTTCACACTTCTTCCTAAAGAGATAATGTCACCAAATTTTCAAAGAAAATATCATTACCGCCAACTAGAGGTCATGTGTTGGGTAGTTCTGTTCTTGAACTTTTAATTTCATTGAAGCATAGGTAATGAATTTGTCATTATGCATCAACACACATCCCATTCCCTTCTTCAAAGCATCACTGAATACTACAAATGTCATCCACTTGTGGCTAAAGTGAGAATGAGCACAATGATAAGCCTCTTTTCATCTCCATGAAGCTTTCTTCTCATTCATCAATCCAAGAAAACTCTACTCCCATTCGAGTTAGATTTGACAGATGGTTGGACAATTATGAGAAATTTCTCACAAATCGTCGATAATTTCTAGTTAACCCCAGGAAGCTATGGATATCTGTTCCCAATGTCGGTCTTGGCCATCCCTCAATTGCATCTGTTTTGGAGGGATCCATAGATATCCCATTGCTTGTGATGATATGGACCAATAATGAGACCTCGTTCAACTATAAAAGACACTTGTTGTACTTTTCATAGAGCTTCACCTTCTATATGGTCTCTAGTATAGTTATCAGATGCATCTCATGACCCTCCTTGGTTTTTTAGTATATCATAATATGATAAATAAATACTACAACAAATTTTTCATGATAATCTCTAAATAATCTATTCATCAAGTCCATGAATATTGCTGGAGCATTAGTGAGTCCTAAAGGAATTACTATGAATTCATAGAGCCTGTATCTTTTATGAAAAGCTGTCTTGGGGATATCTTCAATATTCACCCTTACTTGATAATATCCTAACCGCAAATCCAACTTTGAGAAGTGTTGTGCTCCACACAGCTAATCGAACAAGTTATTTATTCGTGGGAGAGGGTACATGTTCTTTATCATTATTTTGTTAAGCTCGCAATAATCGATGCAAAGGAGCATTGACCCATCTTTCTTCTTGATGAAGAGTACTAGTGCACCACATGGTGAAGCACTTGGGTATATAAAACCTTTATCCAGATTCTCTTGTATTTTTTTTTCTTCAGCTCCTCAATCTATACACCAGTTATTCTATATGGTGTCTTGGATATTGGTAATGCCCCAGGTATAAGATCAATTTAGAATTACACATCTCTTCTAGGAGGAAGACCAAATAATTCCTCAGGAAACACTTCCGTGAATTCACTTACAATAGGCATGTCCTTGGGGATGGTTTCCTCCATAGACTCAATCATCGGAGATAGATATGCGTGCTCATAGGGCAGTAATAACCATGCTTGAGATGATGGTGAAAAGGAAGATTCATCTTCCTCCTTACACTTGTAATGAATTGGGGGTTTATTCTCTACATGGAGAGTGATTTCACTCTCAGAGCAATTTATGTTGGCTCTATATAAAGAAATCCAATCCATGCCAATAATTGAATCAAATTCCACCAGAAGGAGTATGATGATTTTCACTGGGAAGTTCAATCCAATGTTTATGATAGGGGAGGTGTTATATTCATGGGATACAATGATTTCCTCATTTTCTGTACTCACTAACATCTTCACTTCCATAATTTGTGGTGGTACTGGGATCATTTTACTAAATTTTTGAGATATATCCAAATGCGTAGAACCTGAATTAAAAATTATTTTCGCTATTCTTAAATGAATAACTAGCGTACCTATCACCACTTCATTGTTGGGGTTCACTTCGGTAGTAGTGATAGAAAAAGCTCACCATTTCTTCATTGGAGGTGGTTGGTTACCTCCGAAAACCATTGTCTTAGATCAATATTTTCTAAGATGACCTGTTTCATTGCAGTTATAGCAATGAACCAATCATTCCGGTTCGAATAGAGCATTCCTCTTCTCTATCGCAGTCGTGGGTATTTCTTGCTGATAGTTAACAGCCAGGTACCCATCGCTTCCATACTTAAAGCATTTTCTTGTACCCTTTAGCATAATTCTAGGGTTATTCTTTATGCGCCAATGGAATGTGGGGTGCTAGAACTTCATATCACTGTTGGGTTTATCCATCAGACTACCAGCATTGAATTCCACCATACTCTTCTTATCCCCATTATACCCCTAAGATTATATGATCTCTATTTTGACCTTGGGGGCACATTGGACAATTTCATCATAGCTGTCGATGTCGCGGATCACCAGCGCTTTCCACCTACAATGTTTAATCCCCCCAAAGAAGTAGTCATCCTTGCATTCAGGAGTAACAACAAAGTAGGAAGTAGATCATGCAAGCCTTGTGAATTTTTCTTCATACGCTCCAACATATTCAGCGTCTTTTTTCATGTGGTCAAGGAAGTCCCTTTCCATCCTAAGCTGGACGGTTCACGGAAAATATTTATCAAAAAACATATTCTAAAAATTCTTCCATTATAACATCTTGATCTCCTCCTCATGATTTGTATTTTTGATCAACGTCCACCATTGATCAGTTTCACCCTCCATACGATAAGAAGCCAGGAGAACCTTCTCTAGTTCAGAACATTGAAGGATGTAGAAGATCATTTCAATGGAGTTGATCCATTTTTTGGGAATTGAGGGATCCTATGATCCATTAAAATTAAGAGGGCTATGTCTCATAAAGAACTCGTTAGAGACTTGTATTTTCTTGGGGGGGGGGGGGGTTGAAAGATCCTCTATACCCATGATTCTATTCAACGATTGAGTTAGTTGAGAGAGAATTGTGAAAAAGTTTGTGATTACTGCTCTTTTTGGATTGGGCATCTCATTAGTACAGTCATCACATTGATTTTCACATTAGTTATTAGCCCGAGTCCTCCTATTACAGGCCATTGGCTGGAATAAAAGGAATGTTAGGGGTAACACATAAAGGGTAATTTAAGGAAAAATCTAATGAATTATAAATAAATTTTATTTCAATAACATATGAAACTATTGGAATCAGTCTATGTTATCCATGATATACTTTGTAACATATATTCTTAGGGAATTTTTTTGTACCATAATAATGGTTCATACTATTCTTGTGAATTTACCAAAGCATATCCCACAAGAGTTTCATAATAATGAGTGATGAAAGGCCCGTTTTATTTCACTAGTTCCCGTTCGAGTCTAGCTCAAAGCAGTGTTTTCAGGTTTTACCCCTATGATACATTTGTGCCAGAGCTGCCTCTACCTGCTCCTATCTAGACATGGATGTATTTTCATGATAAACCACTTACTCAATATTCACCAAAAAATTGGGATGTTTTTATTATACTTAGTATTATCTCTAAGGCTTCAATAGGCATTTCTAATCCTATTCCTCAAAATAACTAAACCTATCGTCTGATACCAACAATGACAATCATGATCATTTATTATACAATTAAACATAATTTTTTACATGAAAATCACTTGATTAAACATAGAAGTTAAATAAGACTAGTGTCTTTGGGGAATAGGATCATTACATAACAACTTAAAACATGAAACATGCAACATCATTGCTGAAAACATCTTTACATGACCACTACATTCCCTCGTACTTTGCATTGCATGGGATAACATGAGGGCATGTAGAATAAAAGGGTGAGCTACAAAGCCCAATAAGGGAATAAACATGGAATAACATGAGGAATACAATAAAGGTTAGACAATAGGCATAACTGTAGATCACAAGCGACTCCTAAACATAAAGGCATTACAAATCATGATAATCATAACATGGAAATGTGACAACAACTCTTAACATGGAAATAGCATGAGCCAAGGCTCATTGCACATAGAGAATGAGTAAAACCTCATTGCACATGAATCATGATTAAACACTCATCACAATTGAATTTTCATGATTCAAAACCCATTTAACATAATTTATATTGATACTATAATTTACCCAATGCATTGGAGCACTATAAGGTTTCACCCTTCTTAAACATTTCATTTCATGCATTAGTGTGCCACATGAATCATAAAACATTGAACCATTAAATATAATAATTTATTCCATGTTAAATGAATTTGGAATACATATATGGAACTCTCAGAACAATAAGTAAATTTTCATAATGGTGAATACCCTTGATAGATATATGAGAATGATATTCACTGCACAATGACTTTGGCTTGGAAAAGCGCGGTGCAATTTCGGCTGCATAATGACATGACATTAAAACTCATAAAAATGGTTGGTGAGAGTTAAAGGGCTGTATCATCATATTTAAATTACATGGAATGTATGGGGTCATATATATATATTTACAAACAAATTTAATGTATTTTAGATTCATCATACAAGATAATTGCTTGAATGTGAATGAGGAGAGAGAAATTCCTTTTAGAATTTCGTCTTAGTAACAGTTGTACATGGGAGGCATTTAATGAGAGAGAAACGGGTCCCCCATCATCAAAACATAAAGAGTTAAGTATGGGGGAGGTTTGAAACCTTACCCCAACATTTAAAATTGATATTAAAAGGGCATAACAACTTAATGAAAATTAGACAAAAATGTGAAAGGATGAAAAAACCGTACTTGGAAGTGTGCTTCCAAAGGAATGAGAGAAGCTTGAGAGGGGCTTATTGGGAAGATGGGGCACCTTGGAATGATTATATAGAGATTAGGGCAGAGTTCGGATGAACTCAAAAGGCTTTAATGGAATTGTAGGTGTGATAGTTTATGGGTTTATATAGGAAAGTTGAGATATTTCTTTATTATTTAGGTTTGGGACACTTCACATTAAACTAATCCAAACCAAAAACCAGACCAAGGTATTTTTCCATGGATTTTGGGAAAGGGAAGTGGAAAAGGATATTTTATAAGGCCAAAGACCGAAGTTCTTAAAATAATGGGGTTGCTTATGTGGAGGTGAGTCACACTCCCATGGAAAACAATTTAAAAAGACAAGATGTTTAATATGTCATGAAGGGTCCATTAATGCTTTTTAAAATAAGTAAAAAAACCCAAAATCACAATATATTAATGGTAAAACATATATTTTCCGAACATAAATCATATAGTATTTTATTACATCACTACTGGGCCGTTATTATGTCATAAAACATGTTATATATTTAAATGATATTTAATTTTGACGCAAAAATTTGACTGTCTCAGAAAATTATGAAAACTTTACTGTTGGATAATTTCAACATCCTGATTCTAGAAATAATATTTATTTTATCTAAATAATTTTCTAAATATTTTATGCTTTACTTTTAAAATAAAAATCGACATTTATCGAAAATTCACTGGTTTTTGACAAAAAATGGCTTTCAAACCTTAATAAAAATTACGTTTGCATTCATAAAATTATTTGATCATTTATATTGAATAAAAATTAATCTATTAAAAATAATAATATTATATTAAAATATAATTTAATTCTAAAATTCAATAATTCATCAAAATATATTTCTTTGTTGAACAATAACTAAAAATACTATTTTTTCATTAAAAAACTATTTACAAGGTAACAATAATAAAATTAAAGTATATTAATTTTTAAATAAAAAAATAATGTACATCAAAATAGTGTAAAGGCCTTGTTACATAACCCCTTATAACACCCACATTACACCAAAGAGTAATGTGTGCAATGGTGGTAGACTATTGGAGTGGCTCGAATAACATTGCTCGGGTGGTAATCTATATCTACTTCCACTTATCTAGTAGGAATTCCTACTCAAGCTTAACATATTCAAGCTCGGCTTAGGCTTGGTCAAGAGAGAAGCCCAAAGAAACATCCTCATTTCTGAGCTCTTGAAATTGGGCTTCATATGGGGCATGTATACTAGATGAATCTATTGCTTCCTTTGTCGGAGTAAATTTGATTAGTTAAAAACCTTTATTTATACTAATAATCTGATCACTATTTAGTGAGTATATTAGCATCGGTCAAAATTCTAAAAATAAAACAACGAAGATGAAATTTTATATAAACATTTTCAATAGAGATACATTTAATTAGATCAAGAGGGATTTCCATTAATGAAAGTTTGGGTCGTTACACAAACATTTGTAATTGAAAACAAAAGGGAATAACAACTTAAAGAATATTGGACAAAAATGAGAAGGGAAAAAATCCATTACTTGGAAGTGTGATCCCAAAGAATCAGAAGAGGCTTGATAGGGGCTTCTATGAAGCATGGGGATCATTGGGAAGATTCTATAGAGTGTAGGTCAGGGTTTGGTCGAACTCCAAAGTATTTGAGTGATGATGAAGTGGGAGCTTGGGTGGTTTTATATAAGAAAGGAGAGGGAATACATTATTATTTAGGTTTGGGACATCTCATATTAAACTAATCAATACTACAAACCAGCCCATGGTTATTACCCATGGTTTTTTCCAAAGTGGAGTGGAAACCAATATTTTATTAGGCCAATGGACTAACTTCTTAAAATAATAGGGTTGCATTTGTGGAGGTGAGTCACACTCTCAAGGAAAACAATTTAAAAATACAAAATGTTTTATATGTCTTCCAAGGTGCACTAAAGCTTTGTAAAATAAATAAAATAAATCTAAATTAACATTATTTTAATGATAAAACATATATTGTCCGAAAATAATGTTTATAGTGTTTTATTACATCATTATTGAGCCATTATGATGTCATAAAACACATTATATATATAATTAATATTTAATGTTTACACCAAAATTCGAATGTATCAGAAAATTATGAAGAATTCAATGCTGGATAATTTAGACATCCTGATTCCAAAAATAATATTAATTTTATCTAAATAATTTTATAAATATTTGAATTTATGCTTTTAAAATAAAAAACAACATTTATCGAAAATTCATGGGTTTTGACAAAAACAACATTCATACATTAATAAGAATTACAATTTAATTCATAAAATTAAATGATCATTAATATTTCATAAAAAGTAATTTAATAGTAATAATATTTTACTAAAATATTATTTAATTCAAAAATCCACTAAATCATAAAAATTTATTTCTTAGTTTAATATTAACTAAAAAATACTATTTGTTCTTTAAAAACTATTTACAAAGTAACAATAATAAAATTAATGCACATTCATTATAAAAAAATAATTTACATTATAATAGTGCTAGTGTTTTTTTACATAACCCCTTATAACACCCACATAAGACCGAAGGGTAAGGTGGGTGATGGTGATAGACTCTTGGGGTGGCTCAGATAACATCGACCAGGTGGTAATCTCTATTAACTTCCACTTTCCCCGAAGTTGGTTCCGATCTAGGTTAACATGTTCAAGATCAGCTTGGGCTTTGTCAAGAGTGAATCCCAATGATGCGACCTCCTTTCTGAGCTCTGACAAATGGGCTTTGTATGGGTAAAGTCTACTGGATGAGGCTATCAAATCCTTTGTCCGAGTAAATTGGACTTTTTAATGCCATATATTTATACTAATCATGCGATCACTATTCAATGACTATATTAGCAACTGTCACAAGTCATAACGGTATTTTAAAATCCAGAAACATAAAACCAAATAAGTTCACATTTTAAATAACAATAATAATATATTTATTTAGATCAATAGGAATTCTCATTATTGAATGTTTGGGTCATTACAATCTTCCTCCATTATGTAATTTTACTCATGAAATTTTCTTTTCCCACACTAAAAAAGATGTGGGTAACATTGCTTCATTAATTCCTCTTAATACCATATTGCTTCTTCAGACTTCTGGTTTCTCCACAACACCTTTATGAGGGTCATTTTCTTATTTTGTAGAATGTTTTCTCCACGATCTAAAATCTTCACTGGTTTCTCCTCATATGAAAGATCATCCTATTTTTTTACTACCTCTGAACAGAGTATATGTGAAAGGTCTGTCATGTACTTCATTAAGTGGGATACATGAAATACATCATGTACTTTGGCCATGGTATGTGGAAGTGCTAGTCAATATGCTACAACCCCAACCCAATCAAGAATCATGAAGGGGCCAATTTACCTTGGACTTAACTTCCCTTTAATTCCAAACCTCATGACCTAATTACATGGAGATATTCATAGAAATATCATGCCTCCAACTTTAAACTCAAGGTTTCATCGACGGTTATTGGAATAACTCTTTTGTCGACTCTGGGCTACCTTGATATGATAATGAATGGTTTTCACCTTCTCCATCATTTCTTCAACCATTTATGGTCCTAGAAGAATACTCTCACCGACTTCATCTCAACATACTGGTGTTCCTCACCTATTCCCATATAGATCTTCATAAGGTTCAATTTTGATGCTTGAGTGAAACTGTTATTATATGAGAATATAACCAATGAGAGATGTTGATCCCATCATTCTTCAAAGTCCATTGAGCATGTTCTTAACATATCCTCAAGTGTATGGATAGTCTGATTAGATTGGCCATCACTTTGAAGATGATAGGACATACTAAAGTTTAGTTCAGTATCGATCATTTGATGAAGACTCTTCCAAAACATAGAGGTGAATCATGGATCTCGATCAGATACAATAGATAGTGGTACTCCCTATAGACTTACCAATTCATTGATTTATATCTATGCCACTTGATCCAATGAGAAATCCTCCTAAATTGCAATGATGTATGCATATATTTTAAGATAACCCACGAAAAACCAAATTGCAATATTTCCTTTAGATGTCTTCGGAAGTCCAGTAAAAAAGTCTGTGGTGATGTTCTCCCATTTCCATGCTAGTATGAGTAATGGTTGGATCATCCCCTTAGACCTATGTCTCTCTGCCTTCAATTTCTGACACCCTAGGCACTTTGATGTATACTCAATGATATCCTTCTTCATATTATCCCACCAGTAATGCTCTCGGAGATCTTGATACATCATTGTGTTTCCTAGGTGAAAAGATAAATTTGAATTATGTGCATTATCCAAAAGTTCCTTCTTCAACTCTAGACATGATGGAACACATAGTCTTTTCCAAAAATTCACCATTCCTTCTTCATTATGATTTAATTCCAAGTATTTCCCTTTTCCGATAGCTTCCACTCGCTTCATAATTACAACATATTCCTTTTGGGCATCCATTAACCGTTCTAAAATATATGGTTGAGCGATGATTTGTGAAATGATTGATGATGTTCCCTTTTTATGATTCCCATGTCCATCTTCATCAAATCTATGAATATTTTATTCTTCATAATTCTTATCAATGATAGAATCGTAGGGTCCTTTCTACTTAGAGCATCATCCCCCTTGTTCACTTTCCCATGGTAGTAATTGATTGAGCAGTCATAGTTTTTGATCAGCTCTAACAGTCTTCATTGGCGCATGTTCAACTCTTTCTGTGTGAATATGTACATGAGGCTTTTGTGGTCTGTATATATTTCTCACTCCTCCCCAAAAAGATAATTCCACCATATTTTTAAATTGAAGATCACAGCAGAAACTTCCAAATCATGTCTTATATATTTCTTCTCATGAACTTTCAATATACATGAAGCATAGGCATTGACTTTTTCCTTTTTCATCAACACACAACCCATGCCCTTCCTCAAAGAATCATTGAATACCAATAAAATTTCTCCACTTGTGGGTAATGCGAGATCATGAACAGTGATAAGCCTCCTTTTCATCTCATTGAAGCTCTCATCGCATTCATCACTCCATGAAAACTTTACACCCATATGAGTTATCTTGGTAAGAGGCCTGGACAATCATTAGAAATTTTCTAACAAATCGTCGATAATATCCAGCTAACCCCAAGAAGATATAGATATCTGTTATCGATGATGGCCTTGGCCATCCCTCAATTGCATCTATTTTGGAGGGATCCACAGATATCAAATTTCTTATGATTATATGGCCCAATAATGAGACCTCCTTCAAACAGAACTCACACTTTTTGTACTTTGCAAAGATATTCTCCTTCCACAAGGTATCTAATACAGTTCATAGATTCTCCCCAGGATCCTCCTTGGGTCTGGAGTATATTAGAATGTAATCTATAAGGAATACCACCAATTTGTCGAGGTAATCCCTAATGACTCTATTTATCAATTTCATGAAGATTTCATGAGCATTAGTGAGTCCGAATGGAATTACTATGAATTCTTAGTTCCTGTATCTTGTAAAACAAGCAATCTTGGGTATAACTTCCTTCTTCAACCTTACTTGAAAATATCCCGACCGCAAATCCACCTTGGAGAAGTATTGTGCTCCACACAGCTGATCGAACAAGTCATCAATTTTTGGGATAGGATACTTGATCATTATAGTTATTTGGTTAGGATCAAGATAATCAATGCAATGATGCATTGACCCATCGTTCTTCTTGATGAAGAGGACTTGGGCACCCCATTGTGAAGATCTTGGGAATATAAACCCTTTATCCAGATTCTATTGTAGTTTTTTCTTCAACTCCTCAAGCTCTACAATAACCATTCTATACAGAGTCATGGATACTGGTAACACCCCAGGTATAATATCAATTGAGAATTAAACATCCCTTCGAGGATGAAGATCAGGAAATTCCTCTGGAAACACTTCAGTAAATTCTCTCACAATAGGCATGTCTTCAAAGATGGTTGCCTACTTAGACTCAATCATCTGATCCAGATACGCGTGATCATTGGGATGTAATATCCGCACTTGAGATAATGGAGGTAAAAAAGATTCATCTTCCTCCTTACACTTGTACAGAATTGGGGGACGATTCTCCACCGAGAGAGTGATTTCCCTTCACAAAAATTTATGTTGGATCTATATAAGGAAAGCTAATTCATGAAAATAATTGCATCAAATACTACCATAGGTAGTATGATGAGGTTATCTAGGAAATTAAATCCATAGATTATGATAGGGGGTGTTTTATATTCTTGGTATGTAATGATTGCCCCATTTTTCTTACTCACCGACATCTTTACTTCCATGATCTGTGGTGGTGTTGAGATTGTTATACTAAACTTTTGGGATATAAATGAATGCGAAGAACCTGAATCAAAAAGTATGTTCAATATTCTTGAATGAATAACTAGCGTACCTGTCACCACTTCGTTTTCAGGGTTCACATCGACATTAGTGATGGAAAAATCTCTCCCTTGGTGCCTTGGAGGTTGTTGGTTGCCTTCGAAATTCCGTGGAATAGGAAACTGATTTTCCAAATGCCCTGATATTTTTCAGTTGTAGAAATGTACAAAACGTTGAGGTTCAAATAGAGTGTTCCTCTCCACTATTGTAGCCACGTGTTTTTCTTGTTGGTAGTTAATCTCTAGGTGCCCTTCTCTTCCACTCCTAAAGCATTTTTTAATCCCCTTCAAGAAATTTTATGTGTGCTTCTTTCCACACCTTTGGAAAGTGGAGTGATGGATCTTCTTAGCACCGTTGGATTTATCCATTGGACCGCCAGTATTTGATTCCACCTTACGCTTCTTACGACCATGATTCCCCTGAGATTCTCTGATCTCCATTTCGTCCTTGAGGGCTCATCCAAAAATATTTTTATAGCTTTCGAATGCACGGATCAAAAATTCTTTCTGTAGGATAGGATTCATCCCACCATAGAAGCATTCAAACTTGCATTTGGGGGAAACAAAAATCTTGTAGGAATATCGTGCAAGCCTTTTTAAGTATTCCTTGTATACTCTGACAGATTCGTCATCTTTTTCATAAGGGCGAGGAAGTCCCTTTCCATCTTAAGTAAGAGGGTGCATGGAAAATATATATCAAAAAATATCTTCTGGAAGTCCATCCATTACAATGCCTCGATCTCCCTCAGGCTTCGTATTTTTGATCAACATCCAACATTTATCGGCTTCACCTTCCATACAATAAGAATCCAGAAGAAAATTCTCTTGTTAGGAACATTGAAGGATGTAGATGAACATTTCAATGGAGTTGATCCATTGTTCAGTGATTGAGGGATCATACGATCCATTAAAAGTAGGAGGCATTTGTCTCATAAAGCTCTCAATAGTGACTTGTTCATTATTGGGGGGGGGGGTTGAACGTTCCCCATGACCCATGTTTATATTAAAATCTTTAGTTAACTGAGAGAGAATCGTGAAAAAGTCCACGAATCCCGCTCCCTTCAGATTGGGAATCTCATTTGCATAGTCATCACATTGATATTCACATTAGTTGTCTCATGTGTCCTCCCTATTACAATCCATTAGCAGGAATAAAAGGAAGGTTAGGGGTAACACATAAAGGGTAATCCAAGGGAAAAACCGATGACTAATAAATTGATTTTATTTCCTTAACTTATGAATATATATGCTTCAAACTATGTTATCCACGATCTACTTTCTAGCATATAAACTTAGGGAAATTTTTTATGTCCATTAATAATGGTTTATACTAAGATTTTGAATTTACCAAAGCATAACCCCTGAGAGTTTCGTAACCAAGACTGCAGTAAGGCCCGTTGTTGTGAACCTGTTCTCATTCGAGTATAGCTCAAAGTAGTGTTTTTGGGTTTTACCCTTAGGATACATCTATGCAAGAGCCTCCTCTACGTGCTTGTATCGAGAAAGGGATGTAGTTTTTTGATAAACCACTTAAAAAATACTAACCAAAACATAGGGATGTTTTTATACATATTCATTTTTCTTGGTCATCACAAGGGTTTTCTAAATCCTAATCCCAAAAATAACTAAACCTTTCCACTGATACAAACTATAACAACCCTACATTTGATTACAAACTATAACCTGTTTTATTACATAAAATCATCAATTGATACAACATAGAAGATCTAGAGGTATAGTTTCTTTTGGTCTTAGTAACATTATATTACATCTTAGAACATAAATAACAACAAATAATTATAGAAAACAACCTTCACATGTTCACTACATTCCCCGTAGTTAGCATTGCATGGGATATCCTGAGGACATGCATAAGAAAAGTGGAATCTATAAAGAACAGTAAGGGAATAAAAATGGAATAACATAAAAAATACAATACATGTTAAAAATATTAATATCAATGGAGAAAAAGAGAAACATAAACATAACGGAATGATAAATCATGATAATCATAACATGGAAATGTTGCAACAACACTTAACATGGAATTAACATTAGCCAAGGCTCATTGCACATGGGGCATGAGTAATCTCTCATTTTACATGTAGCATGAGTAAAAACTCATTTAAATTGAATTAGAATGAGTCAACACCCATTTCACATTATGTGTCATGATACTATACTTTACCCAATGCATTGGAGTGCTATCAGGGCAGACCCTTCTTAAACATTTCATTTCATGCATTAGTGGGCCACATGGATCATATAACGTGGAATCAATCAACATAATATGTTCTTACAAGATTAAGTAATGTATAATAAATACATGAATGTACCATTAAATATGTATTTGTGCATAAAGGTGAATACCCATGATAGAGACATGGGTATGGTAATCACTACACAATGATCTTGGTTTGGAAAAATTATGGTGCAATTTTGGCAGCATAACGGCGCGACATATGGATTCATGAAAATGGATGATGAGAGAGAAATCAGTGTCTCATCATTTTTATATGAAATGGACAGTATGGGGGTCATATTGATACATGTCCCAAAAAACATAATAAAATTTAGATGCATAATACAAGGGAATTACGTGGATGTAAAAGAGGAGAGAGAAATCTCTCCCTGAATTTTGGCTTGGTAATAGGTGTACATGGGTGGAATTATTGAGAGATAAAGGGGTATCCCATTAACCAAAAATAAATAAGGAAGTGAGGTGGAGGTTTAATATCAGAAACCAACTTTTTAATTGATAAAAAAGGGCACACCAACTTAAATAAATATGTACAAAAATGAGAAAGGAAGAAATCCCTTACTTGGAAGTGTGATCTCAAAGGCTTGGGAGTGGCTTGAGAGTGGCTTCTTGGGAGAGTGGGGTACCACGGGATGATTCTAGAGAGAAGAGGTTAGGGATTAGTCTAAGTCCAAAGGCTTTGAGTGAAGAGGAAGTGGTATTTTGGGTGGGTTTATATAGGAAATGAGAGGGAATTCTTTATTATTTAGGTTTGGGACACCTCATATTAAACTAATCAATACAAAAAACCATCCCATGGTTTTTGTAAAAGGGGAGTGGGAAAAAATATTTTATATGGACAATGAACTAACTTCTTAAAATAATAGGGTTTCTTATGTGGAGTTTAGTCACACTCTGAAGGGAAAAAATTTAAAAAGAAAAACAGTTTTATAAGTCTTGGAAGGTCTACTAAAGCATTGTAAAATAAACCAAAAAAATCTATAATCACATTATTTTAATTATAAAACATATATTGGCAGAAAATATTGTTTATTTTATTTTATTACGTAACTATTGAGTCATTATGATGTCATAAAATACATTATATATTTAAACGGTATTTAATTTTTACACAAAAATGCGACTGCCTCAGAAAATTATGAAAAATTCACAATTGGACAATTTCGACATCCAAATTCCTAAAATAATATTCATATTTTCTAAATAATTTAATAAAATATTTGAATTTCATATTTTATAATAAAAACTTACATTTATCTAAAATTCATGGGTTTTGACAAAAACAGCTTTCAAACCATAATAAAAATTACAATTACATTCATAAAATTATATAATCGTTTATATTTAATAAAAAGTAATTTAATAATAATAATATTTTATAAAAATATTTCTCAATTCAAAAATCCATTAATTCATCGTAATATATTTCTTAGATGAATATTAACTAAAAAAAGTATTTGTGCTTTAAAAACGATTTAAAAAGGGACAATAATAAAATGAATGCACGTTATTTTAAAGAAAAATATTGTACATAGTCATATTGCTAGGGTCTTGTTACATAACCCCTTATAACACCCGCATAAGACCAAAGGGAAAGGTGTGCAATGGTGAAAGAGTCTTGGGGTGGCTCGGATAACATCACTCGTGTTGTAATATCTATTATCTTCCACTTTTCCTGTAGTCGGTTCCGCTCAAGCCTAATGTGTTCAAGCTCAGCAAGGGATTGGACAAGAGAGAAGCCTAATGATTCCACATCCTTTACAAGATCTGAAAAATGGGCTTCATATTGGGCAAGTCTACTGGTGAGGACATCTCTTCCTGTGTCTTAGTAAATTGGATTTGTTAAAGCTCTATATTTATACTAATCATGTGATCATTGTTCAACCACTATATTAGTAATGGTCACAAATCATAACTGAATTTTAAAATCCAGAAATATTAAACCAAATAAGTTCGCATTTTATATAACCATACTAAGACATTTAATTAGATCAATAGGAATTTTCATTAAAGAATTTTTAAGTGTTTACAATATAAATTAATCATAAGGTATTATAATAACATCTACAACCCATCCTAAGAGAAAATAGTTTTTCTTTCATAATGAACCAACATATAAATCCCTATTATTTTATCCCAACTCAGATACACACATATACAAATAGAGGAGGAACACTCACCAAATTCAAACAACTCCCCTAACCAAAATCTTGTTTAGAAGCTTAGTTTGTACATGGTCATCCCATATGAAAATCAAATTGAGTATATCAATATTCCTCCCATAAGGAGAAAAAATTTACTTATCCCAATGTCTATTTTTCTTCAAATATTTAATTTATATCTAATATGGGTCTTTATATCCCTAAGAACACATTTATATTGTATCCCCAATCCTTTTACCTTTGAGACGTTAAACTATTATTAATGGGTTAATCACGACCCCATACAATTATTTCCTATTCAAGGGGTTTATAAAAATAACCAATTTATTCAGAAATGAAGGTTAATTTAAGAAATATTTTTATTTCACATCTAAAAATCTACATTAACAAACCATTAATCATCAAAGAGATGAATAGTGACCACGTACCTCATTTGGAATTATTCTAATGGGATTATCCACTCATCAAGGAAAAATCATGTACATACATAAAAAAAATATTATAACAATACCCTTGACCATAAAATAAACAAAAATATCAATATAATTAATTATGACCATTTATAATTAAATATCCTATTTAAACCAATGAGGAATAATGGCCATGATATCACCAAGTGATGCATACACGCTAGGACCATGAGAAATGAAACACAAACCTATAGTGTTAGGATCCTGATACTCAGGTGAACAAAATCCATAGCAGAAAAATTAATCCTGGGAAAAAATTTTATGATAAAATAGTGGATACCATTGATAACATAATCAAATGATGTACCTTATATGAGATATTGAGAAGCTTACTACAACCTTCCTCCTGGGTTTTCATACATACATCACACATAAAAGACCCGTGATCTGATAAGACTAAAGAGTTCACTACACATCATTTCCTTATATATGATATAACTCCAATGGTCCCAACAAGACCAACATTCATCCTAGAAATTATCAATGAGAATTTATATGTTTTTCTAATATATAGTGTATTGGAACCCATCCTAGTGTATTTTTCTCAGTCCTAAAAAGGAACCAATATGTAATTTATTTTCATTTTAAAAAATATGAAATAAATTTTCATTCATGAAATGAAATTCCAATCATTTTTTTATCCACAATCATAATTTATTTCAATATATAAAACCAACACAAACCCCACAACACTATGACGGACCCTAGACATACCACCCCCTGCTACATCAAGACTATGGTTCATCATTATCCATGAAATGATACATTTAACACCCCAAACTCATGTAATGACCATCAACAATAATATAATGAAAATATAATTACAATAATAGTTTACCATAGGGCAACCCCAATCCAACCCTGACATTAACTCAAGAACCCAAAACAAATATCATACCTCCAATCACATCCAAAAACACCTCTATAAGGCAATGTAATTCCAAAACTCTAATAGAAAAAATATTTCAGAAATCTCCTCATATATTGAGATTAAAAATTAAACTTTTCCATATATTCCAAAAATCTAAAAAAATGATGTCCTTGAAAGAAGGAAGAATAGAAGACTCTAATGTCATTTACAAGTAAATGGTTCCTTTTAGAATCAGATATACTCATTAAAAATGACTATGAATGTTTTATTGTGATTAATAATCAATTGTATCGATGTTTATAAATTTTTAAATTGATATTCATATGGTTATTTGAATACACCACTCCAAATACAATCAAAGTTTTTTTATGGAACATTGAGCTATATAATTTTGAAGGAAGAGTTGTGTATGTTCCTGAGAGAATGGTTCAAGAATCAGTATATAAATTTTAAACATATGAATCAATCCAATAATAGTATGAGGAATAGAATATATTTTTGCAAAGTACATTTTGATATAGAAAGACCTAAGGAGAATGAGGGGGCCATAAGATGGGAGGGGTTTGATGGTATTGAAATATATTATTTGGACTAGCATAAATGACTCAGAAAAAACTATGTATCCTACAATAATATGAATAATGACGTAAATAATTCTGATAAATTATCTCTCTATATATTCAGATCATTTATTATAGAAACTATGTTTTCTTTACCCTAATTGTGGGCCCCCAAAAGACCAATCTGTATAAAAGTTCTCAGAAACATAGAAGGGTAGAGGGTTTGAAATTATTCCGATCTATGACTGGACTCATGTTGAGATATCAAAGTGACAACAAATATATCTTAATAATGTGAATTAACTAACATATTGTTATTATATGGTCTCTATATAGATCTATATCTTATATAAAAGTTAATAGGAGAAATTCATTGTTCTAGGATGAGAGAAAGAGGGATGAAACCCAATGTTAAATGGAAAAGGTCATGTGAATGAGAAAGAATATGGCATAGAAATTGAAACAATTATTGCACCTATAATGATAGATTCAGACATAACAATATATATCCTATGTGAAAATGAATCAAGCCTATTGATGTTTATATAATATTTTCAACAAATACGGATCATGTTAATTTTTCATGTGTCAAGATATAGAAGGTATTACCTGATGAAAATCTAGGGTGGTCGAACACTATTACATATTCCAATTAAATAAGGGATTATTTTTATCCTAGTGTATTTTTTTGAAATGGAACTGTTCACATTGTATTTTAAATATATATATATATATATATTACATAAGGAAATAATTCCATGCATTATTGGACACTCTACTAAGTTAAAAGGTCAACCATAAGAGACCATATATCATGTGGTGTAAGATCTTGAAACATTGACTTGGGTTCCATACTATTTAGGATCATATGATGAGGTCCTTCATATATAGGGATTTTAAATATTTTTCACATGCATAGGATGAAGTGATATTAAATTAGTATTGTGTTAATGGACTAAACATGGTGTGAATTGATTAGGTCCTGAACACCAAGAATAAGTTTATGTTTGATGAAAATGATGTTTGAGTATCATTATTAGATATTAGATATAAATTTTTTTATATATATATAAAAAAGAAAACAAGACACAAATAATTCAAAGTAATCTCTTAACAGATCTAGCTCATATAAAGGAGGTTTTTTATGTTATAACTAAGGATGGTGTTTACGTTATAACCATAGTTTGTGGTTATTTTATAACCATGGATGGGGGTTGCATTATAACCAAGGATGTTAGTTACTATATAACCAAGGACAATGGTTGTGTTATAACCAAGGGAGGGACCTATTTCTATCAATAATTCTTTGGTTAAAGATTGATATCTCATGATATAAATGGGATGTAATGGTGGGTGAACCCCCTTCAGTAAGGGGATTTGTCCAATATGATAGTATTGGGAGTGAAATTTATCTACCATGATGGTTTTGTGACTGAAACAATCCAACAATTAGAGTCTTGTATTTGAGCCTTCATTACTATGGAAATTATTTTTTATTCTTATTTTTATGCCAAACAATTATATAGTATTCTACTTTTATTCTCTCATGTAAAATGTTACATTATTATTCTTGATTTAGTTATTAGTAGGTTCGCTGATTTATTCAACGAAACAGTTTTCTAAACTATAATATATTGTTTCTTAATTTTAGATATTATGATTATGTTCTCATACTATTATGTACATGTTCTTCTCAAGTGATCATTGATACCATTCTTGTTTACATTTACTGAGCATATGTGCTAGACAATTATTAGGGGTTTTCCCATGTTATGAAGAAATGTAATATGTTTGGTATGACTATGTAGTGTGATAATTTTGAATAACTTAGTGGGATATAATATATATAATTTTTAAACACGTTTTTTATATGATCATGTTTCCAAACGCAATATACAAAAAAAAATTAAGTTTGTATCATTTTCTTATTTAATGAATAATCATCTCTTATGATGTGAAAACTATATATGACATGTGTATTAAATTATTGTTTTTATAAGATAATGTTTTAGTTAACCTTTGGAATGTAGGATTAGAAAACATTAGTGAGGCCCCTTGGGGTATGTCCATGTATATTATACATTCATACTGTTTTTGCAACAGTCATGAACAACCTATGTAAAAATATAGGATGTCAAATATTAAAAATGTGTTTAGCTATTTTAGAAATCCAATAAATGAATTTCTATAACTACAGTCTCTGATTATTTATATTCACACAATGTTATTTTGTTTTAGTCACTCACAGGATCAAGGAGGATTCATGTTAATTATTATTGACAATAAAAAAAAATTCCCTTTGAGAAATCATGTGAATCGTGAGTAGGAATGAAAAAAAATCACATTATGAATAAAAAATTATCATGATATATGAAAAATATTATTCTACATTAACCATATCTCAATCTCATCGGTTACGATATGGATAGATTTTACTATGAGATTGATAGGTGAAGAAAATGAAGGAAAATAAATCAGATTTTTATATGTATATAATATTCAAATAAGAATTCATGTGAAAGTTTCATTAAAAGAAGAATTTATTTTCTATAAAAAACAATTGGTATATAGAAAGTATTATACATGGAATAATTATGATTTTGATGATGGTAAGTTATGATCATCCTATAAGGGCCTGGCCTTAAAACATTACATAATCTTGAATTAAATGAAAAATCACATTGATGATCTTTTCAGGTTTATAGTATTAGAGAATTAGGCCATAACTATTACATTCCATCTTGAAAATTACATGTAGAAACTACTTAACATTATCCATTTTTCATAAATTAAAAACTCTTGAAAACCATATCTAGTTCCATGTTTTAGAAAACATGACTTTTCATTGATCCCATCCATGACCCTATTCATCTTTAAGTCCCATGGGAAATCATTTCAAAAAGATGGGATGAGCATTAAAATCGCAATAAGGGTCATAAAAAAAGGAAAAGAAACATTAATCAATCCATAAATACAAATCAATGAAACCAAACATTTCAATCATAACATACCTCATGAAATCATAAGATTTATGAATAACACATAGAATCATAAATCATAAAGGTAACTTGTTGAATACATATCATTCATACATTGTAGATATCACATCTACATAGGTAGTTACGTTAGAATACTCTTCACAATATATTCCCTAAATCTCATAGGGGAAAAATTAACATCTACCTCAGTCTCGTTACCCAATGCATTGGAGAGGAATCTGGGGCTCACCCACCCTAGGTTTATCACAGAACCACTCATATACCTAAAAAATGACCATGAACCATAACATATTCATAACAAATAAAACAAGAATAAAGGAAATATACATTCTAAAAATGGAAGTCACAACATATTATTTCATGATATAGACATAATCAATTCTTTATCAAACCATTTTCAAACCTTTTCAAAACATTTAATAAAAATATTATTTGAATCAAAGTGTCCCATTCCACTTTGATGCTATTACTAGAATTACCATTTTAAAACCATAATGTCATTATAAATAAATCCTGAAAACCATTTTTAAAACCCGGTCATTAATGAGAATGTTTTAGATGAATAAATCATCAAAACATATAAAACTATATTTTAGTTAAATAGTTCTTAACCAAATGGGAGATGCATGAATACAAATAATTGAGGAATAATAGTAATAAAAAAAATATTATCATGAGAATATAGAGATTAATGTTATAATACTTCAAAAAGGAAATATATACACCATATAAAGTTGAAATGGTGTAAAATAGTAATTAAGTTTCAATGGAATGTAAATTGAGAAAAGTACCTTGAAAAGATCTTATAATTAGATTAAAGAAAAATCAACGAAATAATTATGTGTGATAATTAATAATACACCAAATATTAACAGATATTATGTGTAAAAAAATCAGTTTCCATTAACACATACTCATAACATGACATAATAATGAATTAGAAGTATAACCTAATGAATTGAAATTGGGTAAATATGTTCCCTTAAAAAAAATTGACATCCCAATGACGTCGCATTAAAATTGGGAAAATGAGTTGATGAGAAAGAAAAGGTATCTCATCACATGGACATAAAATTTCCAAAAATAAGGATATAGAAGAATATATCCCAACATAAGAAGATGTAAATTAAAAGACATAAACAAAGAAGTCTTTTAAAAAGAAGATGTTGAAAGGTTCCCTTACCGATTTGGTAATATACGAAACATAAACTCCCTAAAAAAGGATCATAAAATGAAGATGTAAATACCCATAAATTAAATTAAATTATATAAATAATACAACCATGGGCATTACATACAACAAAAAAAAATGAAATAGTCGAAAACATAGCATGAATCACACAGGAACAAAAAGTGATATGAATTCCACATACCACGTTGTAATCAATCGAGTTGTAAGATAAAAAGATAATAACCACCAAATGAATCACAATGTACCCTAAATATAAAGATAATTATTATAATATATATCAAATGAAAGTATAAAATTCACTACATGCAATAAATAACTGGCGATCAATGAAAATCTCATGGAATTAAAAGTAAGATAAGAAACCACTTACCTCGTGTCTGACTTGACCAGTTCGTTCTTTAATCTCATGAATAATAAGATAAAGTTAATTTTTACATGAATTAAAGCCTTTTTCAAGTGTATTATTCAATTTATATCACTTATTACATTGTTATAAACATTATGAAATCATTTAAGTTAATAATGGTTGTTTTGTAGATATTTAGTACTTGAGTCAAAAATAAACTTCTTATAATTAAAAGTTGTTCATGTGGTCAAAAGTCCATTATCTCTAGAAAAATATTCATGATTTAGATATCAAATATATCATATATATTCAGTATATATTTTTATTTATAATATTACATAATATTTGGAGATAAGAAATGAAATGCACTGTTCATGGGGACGGTAAGTTGTATGTACGCATGAACACTACTTCTATTTCTATTTCATATTTAATGGAATGAAAAAATAATGATACATATGTATTTTATAATTCTATATAATATTATAAGATACATACGTTTCATATTTTCATCAACACCATCATTTATACATTCTATAAATATCATGAATGGATCATATCACCTTGAGAGGGCGGTAGTCCGCACTTCTTCAAATGAAATTATCGTATTTACACATATTGGATATCATTATGATATTATTATAAATAAAAATTACAGAATAATAGAGAAAACATAAACATAATATATATCATATATAAATACCGGTTCATCATAATGGTCACCATTAGAGGTTGTAGGGTAATATTGAACATTTATCGTTTCTTGAGGCAGTTGTTCACCGTCCACAAAAAAATATGGTCTTTACCAATTAGATGAAGGTTTATGTAATTTTAGATGGAATAATTATCATAAAAAACCTAGTATATTTACGATACTTGTGTTTTTGTAAAATAAAGGAATAAAAAGATTTTATGGGGTAGGAGAAGTAAAATAATAAAAAAAGAAATTAAGAGAAGACTTTACCTTTAAATTGGGTATCTCCCTTTTTTTTGAACCAAATGGTTTATTTGAATTGAATTATGCCTAAGGTAAGGATTCTTGGATGAGTAGAGGTATGTAGGGAGATTAATTTGATATAGTTTGGACGAGCCAAGGTTCTTGAGATGTGTGTGGAATGGGTTAGAAATGAGTGTATTTTATAAGGGGGAGGAGGGGCACTTAAAAAATTCTTGAAAATATTATTTTATTATATAATGATTTTCGGTTTATAAAGGTCAAAAACGCATTAAATTAGAAGATAAGATGACTCATGTTTGAAATAAATTTATCCAATACGAATTGAAAAGGTTATGGAAATTCTGTTAATCTCTATAATCTTATTTATTTAAATCATTCATTAATGACGTAAACATTACATCATTTTTGTGTCAAAAATATTTTTATTTATTTAATGTCTAAAAATTATAAAACAAATATCATGATGTAGGAAATCATTTTAGGTTTGAAATGAATATTTATATTCATATAGATAACTTATATAACCATATGTAATAATTGATTTAAAAAAAGATATTTGTTTATGTCATTTTTGTCTTTAAAATAATTATTATAAAGTGTCATTATCACTCCCATGTGGCTCCATGAGGTCCCAAAATTGTCCGAAGTATGATCGTGATCGGTAATTTAATATCCAATAGGATTAGGACACATTTTAGGGTAATTTAATATTATTATAATATTATTTTCTTTACCCATACTTACCGGATTTACCTTTTAACAATTTTAAATAAAATTTTAACTACAGTAAATATTCATAATGTCTAGAAATAAAAGATTCCTATTTAAAAAATTTGGAACTCCTGATTCCAAATATGGATTCAATTTTTCAATATTCAAAACATAGAAGTGGAAAAAATTAGTTTAATGTTAATTAAAACTGTTAAAACAAAAAAGTCTGTTTTTATGAAATAATAACTATCAAAAGATTGGAACTTATTTTTGTCCAATTTCAATGTGAAATTACTTCCAATGATCAAAATTGGATTAAATAGTAAAAACATAATATAATTACACTTTAAAACAAATTAAAAAGATAATATAACCTTATAAATATATTATATGAAAAGGTTGTTTTGAATTAAAATACAATATTTTATACTATTCATTAAAAAGTTAATTTTATCAGAAAAAACAAAAAATTTACCCAAATTAAATTTTAAGGTCCCGATTCTAAATAATAATTTCATTTTGTCAAATATAACATATAAAAGTCAGAAAAACTAGATTAAATGAGGTTTTTTCCATCAAAAGGCTGTAAATAGGCCTTTTAATGAATATTAGAGTATTTATGCCTAAAATCCGATTATTTCTTATTTTTAGTCTCTAAAACTTATTGGATAAATGTAAAAACATTTAAAAAAAATATTTAATCATAATATTGTTATTGTTTTTCATTCCTTCCAATACAACGACTATGCGTTAACTACAATTTAAAATAATAATATTATATTAATATTTGTAAGTATAACTCAACGTTGTGTGCAATATATGTTTTCAATGAAATTCTTTGTTGTGTATCAGGTATGCCATCGAACATATAGTTCCTTTTATAGTAAAATTAATATTTATTTCACATGTTTTAATAAATATAAAAAAGTTATATTCTTTATTTTCCTGGGATGTTAGATCCTTCCCCCGTTTTGGGAATTGCGTCCTCACAAAATTAAAATTGGGCTTCGAAACATTTCTGAAAATTCAACATCAAAAAAAGATTCAATATAAATGTCACATTTAAAGAAATAAAGGTAAATTCAATGGTTACCAAAGATTTCCCTTAGGAGGATTCCATTTAGGAAAATATGGATATGAAAGAGAAAAAACCATCAATTTTTGATGGAGAGTGGTAGAAAACATGATTAGGAGAATGTTATACATAAGAAAATCACAAACTAGTGATGGGTTAAATGGTATTTGATTCCAAAGTATGAAAATTTTACAGACAATGTTTTTTTTAATGTTACTTATCATAATGTTGAGCAATTTTTTATGAGCATAACAAAAAAAAAAGGAAACATACTTAATTTTCATGTATACTTTCATCCTTTATTAAATTTCCACCACAAACTCATCTTTTCTCCAAATGATTAGTATTCAAACAGACATGGTGAAATTAAAAGCCCTAGAATAAACTTCTAGATTATTAGTTAATCCATAAAATATGAACTATATATTTCCCATTTCTTTAGAGATCATCCAAAACCAAAAAGCATAATACAAGACCAGATAATCCCCAAAAAGGATTATACTTTAAAAAAAGAAATACTACTCCTAATTTCTAAAATTCGATAAACAGTACCGAAAGTTCAGTAAATACCATTCAATAAACAAATGTCTTTTAAAGTCTTCAATATAACCTAAACTATGATTGTAACCCAAAATAGAGAAGGATTTAATCACATAGTCTTCTATAGTAAATATTAACATTTATCTCCAAATAAAATCAACTACTCTTAATGCCTCATACTGAAGATTAAATAACCAAATCACATATTCTCTATGATAGCTAAATTGTTTCCATAAATAACCCATATCACCATTTGTCCATAATAAAAACATAGATTGTTACAAAATAAAATTCCACCATTAGTCATCAAAAGAAAAGTTAATTATTCTTTTAATAACAATTTAATATATAAAAAATCAGGATTACACATACTATAAAAAGTCTTCCAATGTAATCCCATCCTCAAAAGTGCATTAATTCTTTTAAGTATTTCATCATATTAAAATCTACCATAAATCTTTAATCCCTTATATGTTGACTTCTAACTCATTAAATTTTCTTCATGATCCATTAACCATTCCATACCAACATATTCTGAGATACATAATTCCTAAAAACAAAATGAGGAATCATATCCTAAGATTAAATAATATCAAAAACATTTTTAAGAAATAATCCATACATTTCATTGTTCATTATCAGTTTATTCATCCTCAATTGGAATGGAATTAGGTATTGGTAAACATATATTTGTAGGATCCTCGTGATCCCATTCCTGAAACATCTTTTTCAGAAATCTGTTTGTATAATGAACATGCACACCACATTTAAAACATTCAATTGATCCCTCTAAAATAACTTCATTAAATTTCATAGAGCCAACTGTAAGATTCCTTTTTTCCATTGTAGTTTATTACTTCATGAAATTCATTCCCACATCTATAGAATCATCCCATCCATTTGAATCATTTTCCTAGGAGTTTCTTTCCACATCCTTGACACATTGGTTTTGGAGCATACATACCTTTATGATTATTACCTAAACTTCTATAGGAATTTGTTTCTCTCATATATAGTGCCTTATAAAAATCACCATGTTTCAGGTGGTCAATCATGACTGTAGATAGTTTGTTTATAAAAACCAAAAGTGTTTTCATTGTAGCTCCCATTTCATTCAATTGATCATTCAGAAAACCATCATAGTTTTCTTCACATCCACTGTTACATGGGTCCCCACAAGATCCAACCATTTAATAAAATGAAAACGTTCTGTTTGAGGATATAAAAAAATTATCATATGATATCTTATGAGGATGGTAAATACTATGATTTATTTATTCGTGTAATCTTAAACTCATTCAATTTATCTAAAATAACTATCAATTTTTATAATGTGCTAACCATTATGGTTATGTAACATTTTCTAAAATAACACAAAAACAGAAAAAGGTATCAAAACTAACCTTTGATACCAACTATAATGACCTAGACTTAAAACATTACATAATATTGAATTAAATAAAAAATTCACATTAAGGACCTTTTATGGTTTTGAGTTTTAAAGCATTAGGCAATAACTATTACATATCATCTTTAATGTTTCATGTAGACATTACTACTCAGTATCTATTTTTTTTATAAAATAAAAAATCTTAAAGGTTCATGTCTAGTTCCAAGTTTTAGACAGCATGACTTTTTCTTTGATCCCATCCTTGAACCTATACATCTTTATGTCCTGTGGGAAAAAAATTAAAAACATAGTATGAGCATAAAAATCTTAGTAATAGTTATAAAATATGGAAGGGAACCATTAACCAATCAATAAATACAATTCATTGAGACTATAATTTTCAATCATAACATACCAAATGAAATCATATGATTTATGAATAACACACAGAAGTCTTAATCATAAAGGTTTCTTGGGAAATCCATATCATACTTGAATTTTAGCTATCACAACTTCTTAGGGAGTTAGGTTGGAATATCAACCAAATTATATTAACTAAATATATTAGGTGAAACATTAATGTTTACCTCTGTCATGTTACCCAATGCATTGGAGATATATCTGGGACTCACCCTCCCTAGGTTTTTCACAGAACCACCCGTATACATAAACAATGCCCAAGAACCATAACATATTCACAACAAATAAAACAAACATAAAGGAAAGAAAAAATCTCCTCATTTCAATCACAATATATCATTGAGATTTATTAACATAACAATTCCATTCTCAAAAACCTTTTTAATACCAAAATACATAATAAGAGTATATGGTATTTATTTTCCTATTAATAACCTGATGACTTTTTAAGGAAGTCAAAGATCAAATAATACTCATAGAGTAGGAACAGTAGATGCCACCATGTAAATTAAAGGAAACATTTTTTTGTCGTTTAGTAAAACTATTTGTAGAAAAATATTCCCTTTTAATGAAATGAAAACTCAAATGTGTTTATACATTGTATAAAAGATAATCATGTATTAAAACAAAATATGCTGCAATGAAAGAAGATTGAGGTGAAGTCCCAAACCACTTTAAATACTTTAAAGAAATTAACATTTTAAAACATTAATTGCCATATAAATAAATCCTTTACACCATTTGTAAAACATGGTCATTACTGAGAAATATTTACAAGAATTAATCCTTAAAACATTTTAAACAATATTTTAGTTAAAGTGTTCCTAACCAAATAAGAGACGCATGAATACAAATAATTGAGGAATAACATTAATCAAAACATATAATATCTTGAGAATATAGAGATTCATGATATAATACGTCAAAGGGTAGTATATAAAGCATATAAAAGTTAATTGGTGTATAAAAATAAATATGTTTCAGGGAATATAAATTGAGAAAAAGTCCATTGAAAAGTTCATATCTTTAGATTAAAGAAAAATAAATGACATAATTATGTGAGATAAACAATAATAAACACAAAATAAGTGGATATTAAGTATAAAACAATGAGTTTTCATTCACACATATTCATAGTGTGATATAAACTAGATTTAGAAGTTTATCCCAAAGAATTAGTATTGGGTAATGAAGTTCCCTTACAAAAATTCGACGGCCCAACGGCGTCACATTAAAATTCTAAAAATGACTTGATTAGAGAGAAATTGGTATCTCATCACATGGACATAAAATTTACAACAATAAGGATATAGATGAACATATCTCAACATAATAATATGTAAATTAAATTAAATGGCATACCTAGAGAAGTCTTTGAAAAAGACGAGGGTGAAAGGTTCACATACCAATTTGGTAATATACGAAACATAAAATCAATGAAAAAAGGATCATAGAATGAGGAAGTAAATATCCATAAATTAATGTATATTATAAAACTAATACAATAATGGTAATTATATAGACCACAAAAAAGGAAATATTGTCAATCATAGCATGAATCTCACGAAAATAAATTATTATATGAAAACCCCTTACCACGTTGTAATGAATCGAGTTGTAAGAAAAAACTATAATAACCAACAAATGAATCACAAAATAAAATTAATATATATATTATCATGATAATTTTTATAAAATTTCATTATAAAATACACCACATGCCTTAAATAAGTGGGAAATTATGGAAATCTCATAGAATTAAAAGTAAGATATAAAACCCCTTACCTAATGTCTGACTTGACCCGTTCGATCTTTAAAATCTTGAATAATAAGATAATGTTAATTTATAATTTATTAAGATACTTTTTCATGTTTATTATTCCTTTTATATCACTTATTAACATGTTATAATAATTATGCAATCATTAAAATTAATAATGGTCATTTTGACGATATTTGTTACTCGAGTCAAAAATGTACTACTTATAATTACAAGTTGATCATGTGTTAAAAATTCCATTATCTCCATAATTATATTATTTATTTATATATCATATACATAATATATATCTAGTATATGTATGTGTTAATAATATTACATAACATTTGTAGATAACAAATGGAATGCACCGTTCATGGAGACGGTAAGTTGTACGTACGCATGAACACTACTTTCATTTCTATTTCATATTTAATGAAATGAAAAAATAATTATACATATGTATATTATAATTCCTGTTTAATATCTTATGATATATGTTACATAATTTCAATAACTCCATCCTTTATATATTCCATTTATGTCGTGAGCAATTCATATCACCTTGAGGGGGTGGTAATCTGCACTTCCTCAAATATAATTATCATATTTACACATAATTGAAGGAATAAAGGTATGTTTGTAAATAAAAATTATAGAATAATAGAGAAAACATAAACAAAATATATATATTATATATAAATTCAGTGCCATCATAATGGCAACCATGAGATGTGGTAGGAGAAAATTGACCAATCATCGTTTCTTAAGCCAGTAGTTCACCATCCACACAAATAATATGTTCTTTACCCATTAGACGGAGGTCTGTGTAAGTGTAGCCCGAATAGTTCTCATAAAAACAACATAGTATATCATGTATGTTCGTTTTTTAATTAAATTAATTAATAAAATTATTTTATCGGGTTGTAGAAATAAAATAAAACTAAAGAACTTAAGAGAAGATGTTACCTTTAAATCAGGTATCTCTCTATGGTTTGAACCAAAGGGTTTACCTTAGTTACCTTATTAATAATGGAAAGATTATTGGAGATGTATATGTATGAAGGTAGATTAATTTTAAAGAGTTTGGACAAGACAAGGGGCTAGAGAAGTGTGTGGAATGGGTTTGAAGTGAGGGCTTTTTATAGGGGGGAGGGCCTCTTTTGGAAAGATTGAAAATATTATTTTATTATATAACAATTTTCAGTTTATAGAGTTAAAAAACTCATTAAAGTAAAATCTAAGATGAATCATGTTTGAAATAAAATAATCCAATAATAATTGGATAGGTTTTGGATATTGTGTTTATCTTTATAATCTTAATTAATTAATTAATTAATTAATGAGGTAAACACTACATTATTATTGTGTCATAAATATTTTTATTCAGTTGATGTCAAAAAATTATAAAGAAAATATAATTATGTAGGAAATATTTTTAGCTTTCAAATTAATATTTATAGTCAAAATGATAACTTATATTACACCATGTAAAAATTGATTTATTAAAGATATATGCATATGTCATTTTTTCCATTACATTAAATTAATTAATATAAAGTGTCATTATCACTCTAACTTGGCTTCATGAGGTCCCAAAATCGACCCAAGGATAACGATGGTCAGAAATTTTTTAATAAATAGCTTTAGGACACATGTTAGGATAATTTAATATTCTATTAATATTCTTTTTTACCCTTATTTACCAGATTTACCTTTTAACCATGGAAAATAAATTTTTTATCGATGTAAATATTGATAATGTCTAAAAATAAAAGTTATCTATTGACACAATTTGGACCACATGATTCAAAATATGGAATTAATTTTCCAAAATTAAATACACAGAAGTGGAAGATATTCAATAAAAATTAATTCCCTATGTCAAAACAAAATGTTTGTTTTTACGAAATAATAACTATAAAAAGATTGAAACTTATTTATGTCCAATTTCAATGTGAAATTAGTTCCAATGATCAAAATAAGATTAAATAGTAAAAAAATAATACAATTATAATTTAAAACTAATTAAAAATTTATTCTACCCACATAAATAGATTAGATTAAAAGGGTGTTTTGAATTTAAATACAGTTTTTTTCACTATTCATTAAAAAGTGAATTCTATCAGAAAAATTCCAAAAATTGACCCAAAGTATATTTTGATGTCCTGATTCTAAATGTAAAATTATTTTGTCATATAGAACCTATAAAAGATTAAAAACTAGATGTAAAGATCGGTTTCCATCAAAATATGGTAAATCGTCCTTTTAATGAATATTTGAGTATTTATGCATAAAATCAGAATCACCCTTATTTTAACAATATAAAATTAATTGGATAAATTTAAAAAAAATTCAAAACATATTTAATGAAAATATGGTCAGTTTTTTTCATTCCTGCCAATACAAAAACTATGAGTTAACTACCATTTCAAATAATAATATTATATTAATATTTTTTAGTATAACTCAACATTGTCTGCAACATAAGTTTTCAATGAAACCTATTGTTGCCTATCTGGTATGCCATCGAAAATAGAATCCAATTTAAGGTAAAATTAATATTTAATTCACTAATTTTAATAAATATAAAAAGATTTATTCTTTTTTTATCTGGAATGTTACATATCTTCCGGTACAATTTTTTATTCAATGTCCAATGTGTGGGGAATATACATATTATCAAAGAAGATTACAAAATCCAAGAATTTTCTCATATATTAGAGAAAGACTAATGATATGAATAAATTTATGTGTTTATGAATTATTAACAGAGATGTATTTCTTTGGAAGAGTTATAGAAATGATGTATTGGTTATAATAATCATTAATAATTTAAGGAATTTGTTAATATTAATATTCATACAAGTATTCATATGAGAGTATCATAAAATTTATAGCCACTATTATTAAATTGTGAGATTATGTTTGATTAGAATTTCAAATACATATACACTCCTATTGAGGTTTTAAGTAATGGTATTCTAATATAACTTTCTAAATTTTTGGATAATATAAATTGGGTTAAGAAATATGTAACCATCATGTTCAACATGATATATCATTTCATAATGAATAATATTTTATGACATTTAATGGTTTTGATAAATTTAATATTATTACTATAATTATGAAGGTTATATTTAAGGATAATATCAATATTTGTTTGGATATTATTGGAATTATAATAATATTGTTTCTAGAAGATGTAATCCCTTTATCTTATAGCAATCCCATTAGGCTTCAACCAAGAACTGAAGGGTGACAATAGTGAATTGACTATGAATAGCCTACATGTTGACTTAGTTAGTATGTTAATTTTCTTGTTTTTTGGTAGAAAAAAAGCTTATTTTTTGGAACATTGTTTTTTCATATAGATAAATATGGGATTTAAAAATATTTTTTTTATTAATTTTATTTAAAATTAATTCACCTATTTCAGAAAACATATATTATTAAGGTAAAAAACATAACTGGATTTATTTGGAATAAATTTTTAATTATTTTATAGAATCATATATGATTTTATTATTTCATTATAGGTACTCAAGATATTAAATGTTAGTGTATTCATCTTGAGAATTATCATTATCTAACCATTTCAGATATTGTTAATGTCTATAGATAGGATAAATATATTGTAATCCTTTTTAAGATTATTTGATCTCTTAAAAGTTTATTTTTGTCATTAGGTATAAAAAATTCATCTTTATTACTCATTATTATGGAGAAAGAGATTAAATTGTGGTGAGAATTGATTAAATTATGGAATTAATATTTTAATGTTAATGTATAACATAAATTCTCAGTATAGATTGTAATTTTTTTTCTACAGCAATAAGAAATATACCTTGAAAAAATTGATTTATATTACAATTATTTTTAATGAATCAATGGTCTTTTCCCCCATTATAGATGTATTTTTTTCTTGTCATTAACTATCTCACGAGATATCACACTCTATTAGTCATTGGGTGATAGTTTTAAATTCAAAATCAATGTTTTCATATCCCAATAATATTTCCCTATTCAGATTCCTTGTTTTGGGATACTATTTATGACCTTTGTATTTCCCATTCAATATTATCATGATGATTTTTTAGTAATATTTTATAAGATGTGGGTTAAAAAATAATTTTAAAATACCTAATCATTTAGTACAGATCACAAATTAAATTTTTCAGTTGGTAATTTATTAAACTATGGATAATGGAACACAATGAGAATTTATGAAATATGATTTTTCAATTACATTTATTTTCATTGATATCTTGTGTTACTCAAAAAATTTATTTTAAACGAATAAAGATATGTTATTACAATATTATTTAATAAGATAGTTATAACCTAGACATTATGTTAGAGTGTATTAATAGGATTAACTACCTAATGATGTAGCTATAAATGTATTACTAAATTCACAATATGTAAACAATCGATTTTTCGTAATTTCAAATTATTCTTCAAAAACATGTTATTTTTCCAAAAAGATTTATTTTCTTAGAAAAAAATTATGATTAATTGTTAATATATATATATTAATAAATTTATTATATTATTTTAAATTATATAATTAAAATTAATTAGGGTGAAATTTTGATAATTTAATTAAAAGATTTATTTTTAGTTAGTACTGAAAATTAATGTTTTTTATTGAAAACTATATTGTTGTTTTATGTAAGAACACAATTGAAATTTTTTATAAAATTATTTCAATATAAAACTATATCAAAAATATTTTTAAAAAATAAAATTATCTTCATTGTAATAAAATTGATGTTTGAATTTATTATATAAATATTTTTATACATCAAAATGCATTTTCCTGGAGAAGTAATTTAACTCACAAAATGTGTTTTTATCTTACTAAATTAAATTCATCAGTATTAGTGAATTGTTTTTTATTTATTTATATATTATATACTAGATATAATATTTTATCAAATAAAAAAAATTAAAGCATGGGATATACATAAATCTAGTTTTATGCTTTAAGGATCAGTTTTTAAAAGATAATTTCCACATGTTTTAAAACATATTATAAAATTATCATTTTTTATCTAATTTTTATGAATTTAATAAATTAAACTCGATATTTTCAGTAATGAGTATAAATTTTCTCAACAATAGAAAAATTTTATATTTGTTCAATGTGAATAGTAACTTTTGGTAAAACATTTCTCCACAATAAAGGGTAATTTGGGATAATCTCTCTAAAAGATATGTTATATGGTCGTAATGATTCATCATAATTCTTGCTAGATGAAGGTAGTTTAACCCTTATCATCATATTCTATGATTACTGTTCTTTGATAGAAGTTTTCCACAAAAAAAGTCATATAAGATATGTAATGCAATAAATGTTATAAAATATCAGCCTTTGTGTTTTAAATATATCTTACGTGTCCATAGAGGGGAAACAATGTTATCAATGAATATAGATGTCTATATTTGTATTAGTGAAATTATCTTCATGATAAAATATACTTCTGACATTTATTAAGTACGTGAGTTTTTTTAAATTATTACGAAATTATGATATAATATTTATTCTATAAACCTAGAAATAAATTAATTTTAAAAAAATATTAAAAGTTATATATTTTTAATTTGATATTTTTCCCATTAATTTAAAAAATATATAATACATATTAGGTTGGATTAAAATAATCATATTTTAAATACACAGTGTAATTATATATTTAAAGTTGTATTAAATGAGTAGTGATAAAAATAAGATTATTGATATTTTATAATAAATATAATTTTATTAAGTAATAAAAAGGTCAAACAAATATTATAATTTAAAAAATTAATTTTTACGGGTTATATAGAAACCAAGGTCTATTTTTAGTTATTTTAAAATATGTCAATATTTTAACCCATAAAGTGATGAAGTAATTAATTATAAAGTTTATATAACAGTTTTTTTCGAAGGGATAAAAATGATTAGAGGAAAACATGAAACAAATGTGTAAAAAATATTTAATGAGGTATTTTATACATATAATCATCTTATATTCAAATATTATCAATTTTGAGACATTTTTATATGAAGATTAATTTAAAATAATATACTATTTTAAAAAATTCAAAGAGTGTGCATCCACTCAATTATAAAAGCGTTCACATAAATTATTTTATGAACACCACTTTGATCCATACAGCTTAACCAAAAACAATAAATTTAGATTATACACTCCCCCAAACACATTGTATAGGTACATGTATTTATAAAATTCCATCCTTAAATCTAATAAGAGGTGATCTAATAGAGTTATTTTAAATAAGAGTCATTTTTCTAACTGATCACTCTCTTTTGGGGTTTTCTTTTAAGTTATATTAATATTTTATATTAATCAGAAAAATAATAAATTTGGTATCCCAAATATAATGAAATTTTATTATTATTTTTAATCCACATATATTCAACCTGATTCAACCAAATGGGTTGAGAAAATATCATTTGTGAGTATGTGTGGCTTCTCATCTCGATGTAGTGATACAAATCATTTCTCATCACCAATTTTGTGGATGTATATTATAATGAATTTATTTATTATATAGTATAATTAATAAATTATAATAACTTATAATGATAATATCATATCTATATTTTTACCTTCATATCTATTAGATCACAATAACGTCGAATGTGCATACATATACACTACCACCTCCACAAAGCAATGTGATTCATTTTTTCATTTCTATTTTATTTGGATGGTTATAATGATTGAAATAATTATTATATATGATATTTATTATATTTGAATGATTCATTAAATATTTAATATTTACATTTCATTAATTCGATCAAATTATTATAAAGAAAACAACATTTGCGCTTACATGTAACCTACACTCTCTATGAACGGTGTAGTTCAATTTTCAATATATTCATTTACAAATGACTCTATCCATGTATAAAATTAATATTTATAATACTTATATCATTATTAATTATATATATATGATTCAAACATGATCAATATACAATAACCAAAACTATTGAACAAAAAAATGTTAAAAATGAATTACACATCAATTGGAACATTGATTTTAATAAATAATAATTAATAAATGAGTGATAAAATGTAATAATAAAATAATATATGGTACGATATATATTAAATTGGTACATTAAAATATTTATAATATAACTATATATATTTTATAGATGAATTGAATGTGTATGAATGATTTCAAACCAATGGTAATTGATTTTCATCTCGGTTTTATTTCCATGCAACACATGCCTTATACACCACTATTTGAATTTGTTCGGTGTATATATATATATATCATGAATGTATTTTATGATTATTATTATGAAAATTTTTATGTTTTAAATATCCTTATAATTTTATTTATTTCATGAATCTTTTTATACAAAATTAACCACATTTCTAGGTGTCTAATGTTATAATCTCATTGTTAATTGTAATTATTTGTTATTTTTTTCTCAATGAGGAAATATTATTATCATCCTATAAAGAAAATATATAATTTTCTTATACTATTTGTATTTATTTAAAATAATTTTTTGATATTTAAATTCCTAAACTTAAGTAATTATTTGATCAAAAATTATTTTTTTATCAAATTCAACTTTATTTCTCTCAATGGTAGAAAATAAGATTTCTTCTATACGATTGTTTTAAAAAAAAGTTTCCATGATGGTTTTTAGTATTATCCAATATTTTTTTAAATTCAATTTAACTAATGTTATAATTTTTAAAAAATGGTTTAAATGGAATCTAATTATCATTTTCCAAATAGGGTACTTTTTTACTTTTTTTAATAAAATGTGAAACTAATGTTTTTTCATATAACAGAAGAATATAATTACCCCATCCTAAAAACTAAATGGTTTGAATAATCCTTAAAATATTTCTATCTTTATATTAAAATACAATGGTTTCTATAATATTATTGAAATATTTTTATTTTTAATGCGATTTTCAAAATGAAATGATTGTTTTCCTCCTGAAATATTTTAGTGATATTTTAATTGAATTTTTATACAATACAACATACATTGATGTTAAATATTATATTCCAGATATATGATCAAATTATCAAATTGTGATTCTTTCTCTAGATGGTTATTTTTTATTTTAAGTATATAATTATGAATAGAATTTATTTTCCATGGGTGTTTTTATAGTTAGATGATGAATGTTTTACTGAACCCGATTTCACTGCAGAAGTTATGATGATATGATATGTTGAATATTTTATAATATTGGGGTGGAAATTTGTATGGTTTTCATTATGTGGTGGTGGTTACTTTATAAATTAGTATTGTTGTTATGTTATAACCAATCAAGCTGTTGACATTATAACTAAGGATGTTGGATACTGTATAACTATGAATGGTGGTCATGCTATAACTATGGATGTGAGGGACCAATATCTATCACGAACACATTGATTTAAGATTGAAATATCATGATATAAATAGATCCGTTATGGGGATTGAAATATATTAATTAAGGGACTCATTCCAATATGATAGTTGTGGGAATAAACCATGACTAAAACGATGGTTTGAAGATTGAACTCATTATAAGAGTACAGTCATTGTAATGAGCCTGGAATACTAAGTAAATGAATTTCTATGACTGTTTTTATTCTATAAAACTATGTATTATGCCAATGTAAATATATCCTAGATCATGTTCCTTGATTCATTTATGATCAACTTCATTTAAACATCCATGAATTATTCCACAACTCAATATTATGATCTTGGATATATTGGGTATGATTTTCAAATTTTATGATCAGATTCTCATACCCTTATTTTAATGTTATCATATAGTAATAAATAATATATTATTTTTATAATATTATTGGGAATTTTATATGACCCATTCAATAATTAAATTCCCTAGTTTATTAGTAAATGTATTAAGTATGATATCTTTAATAAGGGTTCTATTTATTTTGAAATTAGTTAGAGATAATGTTGATATTTTATTAACATGTTATTTTATTTGTTAATGATTCCAAATGAACTAGACCTACATGATCATAGAATGTATCATAGTATTTTGTAATAAAAAATCATCCATTAATATGTGATATTTATGAATTAAAATTATGGGTACCATAGGTTCTCTTTGAAAAGTATGTTCCCATCAAACCAGTGATGGGGGTAGGAGATCTACAATAATATAAGGTATCATTTGTATCTATGGATGATATTCTTCCTATGTATTATTCCATCATCACTGGTTTCAATAAATCTTCATTTAATTTGATTATAAAGATGTCATTTCATGTATAAAATATGTAATTGTGGTCAATATTTGTTCATTGAGAGATTCCCCGATGATTATATACGCCTGGATGATCTAATTTCTTATCATCCTATAATCAAATCTCATTAAGTTTTTTAATAATTCTTACCACAAACCATATTTTATATGAGTAATAGATTCATGATTCTCACATGATATGGGTTTAAAAAAATTTATATTCCAATATTAAATCACCCTTTAGATCATGTAAATAAATATGAAAATATCATGGATATTATGACCAAAAATCAAATTAAAGTGGAATTACTCAAGGAGACCAATGAGACTAGATTCACTGGGTCTCCTAATATTTATAATTTTAAAAAAAATTATTTTAATTATAAATGACAATAAAATCATTAAACCTTTTCCATCTATATAGAAATAACATTATTCTTCTAAATTAATTTTTTTTGACTATTTATCTAATTTTTACTCTCAGGATGATGGTTTTTTAACTAATACTGTCTGTGAGTAAGATATAAATATTAATTAATAGAAATTGGGTTCCTAACATTTATTGGTGATGTTATGAGCATGAAAATTACAATTTTATATTTATTGGTTTTCTTACCATGTTTCAATTATATAGATCAATATTGGTATTTTTAAAATAGATTTGAATCTTTGAGGGGACTTTCTATCTCTAAAAAACATAGAACAGAACTAGATATTCCAATGGAAGTAGTGGAATATGAAAATAAACTTTGAAATTTTATGTTCATATCACAATAATATTCACATTTGGATAATGCATATTATTATTTTTTTTGAGGATTTTACACCATGTAATGAAGTCATAAATTCTCTCATTCTATCACTATTTACAATTTAAGAGGATTAGTACAATAATATTCCACATTTTAAGCTAAAAATATAAATTAATTCCCATTTATAATAATCCTATATGGGGATGGATCTTTTTAGTATGTTGTTATACTATAAAAACATATATATTTTTTCAGGGTTTTCAAGGAGATCCAGAGTTATTTTTCTTACTACTACTCTTGTATTACCTTCACGGGGATGCATCAATTCTAAATGGGAATTAGATACAACATTACATCTCATATACCATTAAAAATCAATAAAAAATGATTCTAAATGATAGATAAATTGTGATTCAGGTGTACCCATATATTAAATAGTTTGTTCTCTTGATTCATTAGTGTTCAATTACCCTCCATAGAATCTATTGGAGAAAAAAGGGACCAATGAAGTTAAGGATCTTTTGTGTATATATCAAATTGGATAATTGTATAGTGGGCTACTTTATATAATTTTAGATGTTTGGCCAATTTATTCAGGATATTGTAACGATATTGAGTTAGCATAGGGTTTATTTCTTGAAATAAGAAAAGGGTTTCCCCCCAACAAAGATAATTCAGTATATTCCATGGTTTATTGGGTTATAATAAATTTTTATTTTTGAACCCAAATAAGATTACAAGACTATGGAATTTCAATTTTATTAGTCCCCTATTATTGATGGGGATTAATTTAAGGGGATATATTTTCCTCGACCTGGGTGTTTCAATCATTGGGTATATTACCTAGGAGAAATATACTATCAAGTCACATAAACATCTGCATCTTGAAACCATATCCAGAAATCATCTCATAAGGAGAGATTGACTCATTTTATTTATGTGGAGGGTAATCCAAGTAAATAGATTCACACTTCACTTTATACTTATCTAATTATGTTTTAGTATGGAGTTGATAATATTTTAACTGGGATCCTAAATCTTGATCATACCCCTAATATAGGGTGTGGATTCCTACTTAATGAAATTTAGTGTGAAACATATTTGAATCCATTTTCTTCTCATCGTGTCTCTATGACATTTATGTTTTCATGTTATCTATAACATTAACATCATCAAAATGACAAATGTGAATAAAAAATCCATAATAAATTAATAATCCAAATCCAACTACAAGATGGATATATTACCATTCAAATAAGATTTATGAAATTTGTAATTTTTCTCTTTGATTTCATTTTTTGGTAAGAGTACTTTCCATTATGAACAATTTGAGGTTTTTCCTTATATTATTGATTATTTTTGAAAATTATTTTGTGGAATGTAGTAAAATGGGTGATACTAAGAGAATTCAATAACATTCCTCATGATAAATGATTTTAATTGTCACGAATAAAGGGAGAAATATAAGGGGCCCCTCATAGTGAAGATTATCCTATTCTATAAACGACCAAATTCTTTAGGGGAGGGGGAGATAAAAAGGCCTACATCCTTATGGGATGTGGATGATTTTTCGATACTATCACAATGACCATGATCCACCATGTATATAATAATTAAAAGTGTGTGAGGGGTTGTAAAAAACCATTCAGAACTAATGTTGGGGATTCTTCTTAACTATTAGCAGGGTAACTTTCATGGAATTTTAGTAATTTTATACTTTTATCCTAGCATGAGTTATAATCCTTAATTTTATGGGTGATAGGTGGTCACCATTGATTGATTCCTTTTTATTTTATGTTTTTATTTCCTCTAACATGTTACTTGTTTTAACATCATCAATGTGTTGTGAAAAAATCATATCAAATTCTATCTACAATTATGCATGGATTTTATGGTCTTCAGCTATAATGGGTACACTAGATAGAATAACTAGTATATTAAAATTATATTATGATAACATTATCTAATGTGGTACCATTAAATATTAATTTTATTATAACTCATTCTTCCACAGTGTTTTAATGATAAAAAAATCCTCCCATCGTTATAAAACATTCATTTATGTTAGTTTTAGTATTGATTATTGAATTGAATTTGGTGTAATTTATGGAAGATTCATGAACCACTAAATCCCTTATAGTCTTAGATACATATTTTTATATCCTTAAAAAAAATTAATTACATATAAGATAAATAGAATACCTTGATGTGGAATAGATGAATCCATACTTGATGATAGGATGTAACAAAATACACAGGATATTGGTTTTGTACACTGGCTAACTCGTAAAACAGTGTCAGTATGCCTCATTTTCATTTGGACCCCCAAACACCCAGGTGTAGTGAACCATATAGATATTTTCTCCTTCAATGTACTAATCATTTTGGTTAAGGACCACTAGCTGGTCAATGGCTAGTGGTGGATCACCATTGAAGGTTCATCAAGAGACCCAACTACAAGAATCCATCCCACTACATAGTGGAGGTTACTGAGTACCTATTGGTGTCGTGAAAATTCTAGTGAGGATGCATTTAATATTTTTAGAATTAAAATTATAGCATCAAATCCTAGGTAAAATACCCCCCAAAAAATTCATCAATATTTAGGATCCTTTTATATATAAAAAAGGACCCCATGCATCCTTTTATGTTTTACTTTAATCTTGAACACGATTTTTTTATAGGACTCAATGGTTAATATATTAAACAACCAATTTTATATAGATCTTATATGTTCCAAATTCATCGAAGGATCTCCCACAATCCTTACAATCTGTTTTTCTCCATTTTACTTCTTTAATTAGAATATATTTTTTTTCGTAATGAATGATTATCCAATCGAAAATCTCACATTATTCAGCCTTATTTAACTAATGGTTTATAACCCTCTAATGTGTTTAATGGGGTTTTTGACGATAAGTGATGTTAAATAGGGAAATCAAAATTCAAAATTGTGAAATTGTCTTTCTTTTTCACCATTTGGACCATGGTAGTTTTACCATTAACCTCTTAAGTAAAGGGGTAGAGTAGTATATGTAGACATCAATCTTTAGAAAATATTTTTAGGAATATTTGTTGTCATATATTTTCTTCTCTTCATTGGATTATTTAAAATCATCCCACAGACATCCATAATTTTAGTTTAAATTTTTTAGAGCTTCAACTACATTATTTATTTTACTTTTAATTTGAATAAATGTTATCAGCTATCTACATTTTTATTATATTTTTTTATATTTTACAATTTATTTATTTTTTGAATTACTACTTTATAAAAAATTATTTTTTTTAATTGTGAAAATTACCTCCTTCACATTCTATATCCTTGACCAAAAATTGGAATCAAATGATTTCTTTTACTATTTAGCTATAACAATAGTTTTTATAATAATTGATTAAATTTTTATTCAAATATTTAGTTTATTTAATATATATATATATTAATAATGGAATCTATTTCCAACATTCATTCAACTAATATTGATGACTCCAATTACTAATATTGGTAGAATTATATGTCCACTTTCCTTGGTTGTTTTAATATCTCATTTGAAAAATTGAAATGCTTGAGTATGTTCCCACCAAAATATTAGAAAAAATGGAATCCTAAAGAGAATAAAATATTGATATGAATATCAAGGATATTTATTTTATAATTTTTGATCATAATTTAAATAATTTTAATTGTGTTTTCTCTTTAAAGGACAACTTAAAAAATTTGGAAATATTTAAAAGTTACCCATGATGTAAAAAATAATGTAAATTTTATTTGACTAGATATTTTTTATGATATTGTATTTTTTATGGTGTTATGATGAATATATTAAAATAATTTTTAAATTAATTTCAAAAATATAACGTGGTAGAAAGTCCCTCAGTGAAGAATTATCTTTAAAAAAATTCGTAAACAAAATCTTATGGGTGTTGCCTAGCTGCTAGGCACATTAATTGATGACTATCTATAAGGCCCCAGCCTTAAACCTTACTTAATATTGAATTAAATGAATAATTCACATTGAGGATCTTTTCATGTTTAGAGTTTTAGAGAATTAGAACATAACTATTACATCTTAAAAGATTAAAAAGTAGACACTTCTACTAAGTCACCATAAAAAAAAACTCTTAAAAAGAAAGATGTCTAGATTCCATGTTTTAGATAGCATGAAATTCCCTTGATCCCATCCTTGACCTTATTCCACTTTAAGTCTTGTGAAAAAAATTTCGAAAAACATGGGGTGAGCATAAAAAGCTCAGTAAGGGATACAAAAAGAATGAAAACTGTTAGTTTTTCAAACATCAAGTAAACCACGTATACTATATCAAAGTAAAACCTTCACCTTCATGAAGTAGTAAAAAAAATCTTCACTGAATAAAGTATCATTACTTACCTTTTTGTAACCAAAGGATTACCATAAAAACCATATAAAGAACACATAGAATATATAAAGGTAACTTGGGACATAAGCATCCTTAAGTGGAATAACCTTACGGTTGACTTCCACACATATCACTTAATGGAATAGCCATACGGCCAATTTCCATACATACTTAATGGAATATCCATACGGCCGACTTCCATACCCAATGCATTGGAGGTTATAACGTAACCACCTGTCCTAGTATTCACGGCACCACCCGCCATATGGTTTATAACGTAACCACCCATTAAAATGTCCAAGTACCAATATAAAATCATAAAACATAAAACCAATATAAAGGAATGATAACATTTCCACATTTAAATCAAAATATATCATAATAGAATCCTTTATCAAAACCATTTTCAATACCAAAATACATAAAAGAGTATATGGTATTTATTTTATTTTAAAAACATTACGGCTTGTTGAGGAAGCCAAAGACCAAATAATACTCACGGCGGCGGAAAAAGTCGTTGTCACCGCGTACGTTAAAAAAAACATTCCTTTCTGTCGTTTAGTAAAACGCTTCGTAGAAAAAGATTCCTTTTGTATAAAAGTAAATGTCAAAGGGGTTTATACACCGTACAAAATAAAGTTGTGTATAAAACGAAATATGCCTCAATGAAAGGAGATTGAGACGAAGTCCCTTACCTCGTATCCGACTTGACCCGACCTTTATTTAATCTCCTGAATAATAAACTTGAGTTAATTTATACTTGATTAAAGAACCTTTTTAAAGTTCATTATTCCTTTTATATCACTTATTGCCATGTTATAAACATTATGTAACCATTTATGTTAATAATGTTTGTTTTGTCAATATTTGGTTCTTAAGTCGAAAGTTGACTTCTTACAATTACATGTTGTTCATGTGGTCAAAAGTTCTTTATATCCAGAATGAAATTCCCGATTTGGATATAATATGTATCATATATATCCAGAATATAATGTATTTATAATATTACATAATCATTTAGAGGTAAGAAATGAAATGCACCGTTCATGGAGACGGTAAGCCGTACGTACGCATGAACGCTACTTTCATTTCTTTGTCATATTAGTGGAATTAAAACTAAATGAGAGGTATGTATATTTTAATTCCAGAATTATATTCATCATTTAGATATATCATTAATTATATATATACATTATATACATGTAATTTTAAAAGTACATTACATCTGGGGATAAGAAATGAAATGCACCGTTCATGGAGACGGTAAGCCGTACGTACGCATGAACGCTACTTTCATTTCTATCTTATACTTTAATGGAAGGAAATAATAATGATATAGAGGTATATTATAATTCCAGTATAACATCATATATAAAAACTTTAAATCCATCCTTTACACGTCCCACATATGGCATTAACGAATCACATCACTTTTAGGGGGCAGTAGTCCGCACTTCCTTAAATGAAGATATCATGTTTACCCATAATGAAACCATAAAGGTATGCCAAAAATGAAAAATACAGAAGCTAAAAGAAAACATAAACATATTATATATCATATATAAAAATAGTGACATCATAATGGCCACCCTTGAAGGTGTTAAATGAGTATTGAACAATCATCGTTTCGGGAGGCAGAATTTCGCCATCCACGGAAACCGTATGTTCCTTAACCATTTTATGTAGTTGTGTGAGAGTGTAGCTCAAATAAATATTATAAAAACATCCTAGTATATTGAAGATACTGGTTTTGTTACAAAAGAAGTAAATAAAAAGAGTTTAGAGGGTTGGAGAAGCAAAATAAAACAAATGAACAAGAGAGAATGAATTACCATTAAAAGTGTAACTCCCTTTTGATTTGAGCCTAAAGGATTCCTTTGAAAGGATTATGCCCAAAGTTAATCCTATAGTATGAGTAGAGGGATGTGGAGAGAGTAAATGGGCAGGGGTTGGCCGAGCCAAAGGCTTGAGAAGTGTGTGAAATGAGGTAGAGGTGGGGGCCTTTTATAAGAGGAGAGGAGGGGCACTTTTGGAATGTAATGAAATATTACATTATTTGAAAATGTGTTTCGGTTTTAAAAGGTCCCACATTGATATAATTCGTGGATAAGGTGATAAGGGTTCGAAATCCACTCATCCAATTGGTTTTGGACATGTGTAGGTTTTAGATTTTTCATTATCTTTCCATTTTATTTAAATCGCCAAATAATGATGTCATCACTGCATCATTATTATGTCATAATTAATTTAATTTATTTAATGTCTAAAAATCATAAAAAAATAATATGATGTATGAAATATTTTTATCTTTAAAATGACTATTTATAATCAAAAATTGGAATTGTATAACCCCACTAAAAAATTATTTTAGTAAAACAATTTATGTTAGTGTTATTTTCACTTTAACATTAAATAAAAATATATTAATGTCATTTTCCAACTAAAGTGGCTCCATGGGGTCCCCAAATTGGCCCATGGCTTGTCTTGGTCGGCCATGACACAACCAATAAGGTTGGGACATGTGTATTATTTATACCTTAAACTACACTAATTACCACTAATCGCGATTAATGAAAAAAAGTTACTATTCACCAAAAAAATTATTTTAAACTCAGTGAACCACATTTTACTTCTTAATGACAACCATGTATGTCGGATTTTCAAAATTCAATACACATTAGTGGTAAAATTTCATTTAACTGAAAAATCAGTTTGCTTGATTACCACTTAGTGGTTTCACTATTCATCAAAAATTGAAGTTTTTCAGAAAATTACCAAAAATTCACCCAAAGCTATATTTGATATTCCGAATTCAAAAATGAAGTCCATTTTACAAAATTCAAAACATATAAGTCAAATTAATTAATTTAATAATTAATTCCCGCTGTCATGACAAATAGCGTGTTTTTGCGAAACAATAAGTATCAAAAGATTGACACCAGTTTAAGTCCAATTTCAAAGTGAAATTGATTCCAATGACCACCATTGGATTAACTGGTAAAAATATAATCTTATTTCACATTAAAAACAATTAAAATAATAATCTAGTCATATAAATAATTTAGATTAAAAAGAGGTTTTGAATTAAAATACAACATTTTACACTATTCATAAAAAAATGAACTTTATCAGAAAGGTACCAAAAATTTACACAAAGTAAATTTTGATGTCCCGATTATAAAGAAGAGTTATATTTGGTCCAAAATAAAGTATAAGAGTGATCAAAACTATATTTAAGGACATTTCACCATTAAAAGGTGATAAGTGAACCTTTAGTGAAAATTAGAGTATATATGCCCTAAAATTGAACTCTTTCCGTATTTTAAGACTTTATCTTTTATTGGGTAAATGTATAAACATTTAAAAACATATCTAATCATATTTTAGTTATTTATATCCATTCCCTCCAGTACAACGGCTACTTGTTAACTAACATTTAAAATAATATTATTTTATTACTAATGTGCTACGTAAGTTTCAAAGAAACTCATCGTTGCGTATCAGGTACGCTATCGAACATAGAAACCCCTTTAAAATAAAATTAATATTTAATTTGTAAATATTAATAAATATGAAAATTCTTTATTCTTTATCTACCTGGGATGTTACATCCTTCCCCTCTTTTGGTAATTGCGTCCTCGCAATTTTATTCACTTATCAAAATAAGTGGGGGTATTTATCCCTCATAGAATTTTCAGATTCCCACGTTGCCTTTTCAATCACATGGTTTTTCCACAAAACCTTTACCTGATGAATCACCTTATTCCGTAACACTTGCTCCCTGTGGTCAAGAATATGGACCGGTTGTTTCTCATAAGATAGGTTCTCTTCCAGCTGAACTACCTCTGGGCTCAAAACATGAGATGGATCTGGCATATACTTTATCAACATCGAAAAGTGAAAAACATTGTGTACCTGAGATAAACTCGGAGGTAAAGCCACTCAGTATGCAACTGATCCAACTCTTTCCAGAATTTCGTATGGTCCAACGAACCTTGGACTCAACTTTCCTTTCTTACCAAATCTCATCACACTTTTCCATGGAGAAACCTTGAGAAAAACATGATCACCTACCTCGAAAGATAGATCCTTCCTCCGGTTATCCGCATAACTCTTCTGCCTGCTCTGAGCTGTTCTCATGTGCTTCTGAATCAGCTGAACTTTTTCTGCCAACTCTTCTACCAATTCTCGTCCCATCAACTTCCTTTCACCAACTTCATCCCAGAAAGCTGGAGTTCGACACCGCTTCCCATATAATGCCTAAAATAGTGCCATCTGTATACTGGAATGAAAGCTGTTATTATAAGAAAATTCAACCAAAGAAAGATGTTGGTCCCAACTTCCCTGATAATCCACCAAACAAGCTCGTAGCATATCCTCCAATGTCTGAATTATTCGTTCTGACTGCCCATCTGATTGAGGATGAAAAGTTGTACTAAAATTTAATTCAGTACCCAAAGACTTATGAAGGCCTTTCCAAAAGTTAGAAGTAAACCTGGGATCACGATCCGATACAATGGAGAGAGGAACTCCGTGTAACCTGACTATCTCGTTAAGATACAGACAGGAAAGTTGATCAAGAGAGAAAGTATATCGTATAGAAAGGAAATGAGCAGGTTTGGTCAAGCGATCAACAATAACCCAGATTTCATTATTACCTCGAGATGTCTTCTGTAATCCCACAACAAAGTCCATGGATATGTTTTCCCATTTCCACTCTGGCACTGGTAAAGGCTGAAGCATCCCTTTCGGTAACTGCCGCTCTGCTTTAACCTGTTGACATGTCAAACACTTCACAGTAAAATCAGCAATGTCTCTTTTCATTCCATCCCACCAGTAATACTCCCGCAGATCTCTATACATCTTAGTACTGCCCGGATGAACTGAAAACGGGGAACTATGAGCCTCACATAACAACTCATTCTTCAACTGTGAATCACAAGGCACACATAACCTCTTCCCAAACCTCAAAACACAAACACAAAATTATCCAAGAACTCATGGAAAATTTTATTCATAAGGTCCATGAATACAGCAGGTGCATTGGTTTGCCCAAAAGGCATAACTACAAATTAATAATGGCCATATATAGTACGGAACGCAGTCTTCGGAACTTCTGCGTCTTTTACTTTCAACTGATGGTTCCCCGACCTCAAGTCAATCTTCGAAAAATACTGAGCTCCCTAGAGCTGATACCACTTCATTCGATGGCCCAACATCTGCTGAAGTTGTTACAAAGGATTTCACCACCCCTTTCTGCTTGTAGTCTGGCTGCATTCCCCCAGTTGAGTTCTTCGTTGGACACTCGTTTGCATAATGACCCATTTCATTACACTTAAAACATTTTACCGTTGGCTTTTCATTTCCTGCTGGATCATCTTCCTTACAGTTACGAGCAATATGACCAGACTTACCACAACGAAAGCACTTACCAGACTTGGATAAACATTCTCCAGGATGCATTTTACCACACTTCTCACAGGATGGATATTTGGTTTTCTTACCTCCTTACTTCTTTGATGAATTCTTCCCCTTTGCCTGCCAACTAGACCTCTTATTCTATTGTTTGTCATAGAACACCTGATCATCGGCAAACTCCATTTCCACCTTCTCCGTACATCAAACAAGTTTTTCATAAATTTTGAACTCACGAGAAGCTAAAGCCCTTCGATAATTTGGCTTTAACCCTGAGTAAAAATGGTTTATTTTACTATCAAGATCTCGTATGAAGTTTGGAGCATACCTTTCCAATCGAGTGAACTTTTCTTCATAAGCAGCCACAGAATCATCCTCCTGCCTCAATTCTAGGAACTTTTTTTCCATCCTAAGACGAACCACCTTAGGAAAATATGTCTCAAGAAACATACCTTTGAATTCGTCCCAGTGAATATCCTCAATATCATCACTATCCCTTATATTTTTCACCATCGACCACCACTGATCAGCTTCACCTTCAAAATGGTAAACAACAAGACTAACCTTTTGATGTTCTGAACACCCCATGACATCAAAAATCTTATCCAGTGCTTTAATCCACCCTTCAGCTTGCAAAGGGTCAGATGATCCTCTGAATGATGGGGGATGTTGCCTCATGAAATGTTCCACTACTGACATGTTCCTATGTGGTTGATCTGGCTGATCTCGTGCATGGATACCACCACCATTTATAGCCTGAGTCAACTGTGCCATCACTGCAACAAACTGTTCAGTTCCGATTCCGACCATCTCAGGTTGCTGATTTGGAAGGTTATCTTCCTCCTGACGTCGTCCCAACATAGCTGCTTTGTTTCCTCTGTGGAAAACCATTCTGAACACAGAAATATCTTAGGCGAAGCAACATGGTAATCCGTAAATGCTAAATCATTTCAATCATATTACAATTTAACACTTTTCTAACTCCTAAAGTTGTCTAAACCGACCTCTGATTCCAACTATAAGGCCCCAACCTTAAACCTTACTTAATATTGAATTAAATGAATAATTCACATTGAGGACCTTTTCAGGTTTAGAGTTTTAGAGAATTAGAACATAACTATTAAATCTTAAAAGATTACAAAGTAGACACTTCTACTAAGTCACCATAATAAAAACTCTTAAAAAGAAAGATGTCTAGATTCCATGTTTTAGATAGCATGAAATTCCATTGATCCCATCCTTGACCTTATTCCACTTTAAGTCCTGTGAAAAACATTTCGAAAAACTTGGGGTCAGCATAAAAAGCTCAGTAAGGGATACAAAAACAATGAAAACTGTTAGTTTTTCAAACATCAAGTAAACCATGTATACTATATCAAAGTAATACCTTCACCTTCATGAAGTTGTAAAAAAAAAACTTCACTGAATAAAGTATCATTACTTACCTTTTTGTAACCAAAGGATTACCATAAAACCCATATAAAGAACACATAGAATATATAAAGGTAACTTGGGACATAAACATACTTAAGTGGAATAACCATACGGTTGACTTCCACACATATCACTTAATGGAATAGCCATACGGCCAATTTCCATACATACTTAATGGAATAGCCATACAACCGACTTCCATACCCAATGCATTGGAGGTTATAATGTAACCACCCGTCCTGGTATTCACGGCACCACCCGTCATATGGTTTATAACGTAACCACCCGTTAAAATGTCCAAGTACCAATATAAAATCATAAAACATAAAACCAATATAAAGGAATGATAACATTTCCACATTTAAATCAAAATATATCATAATAGAATCCTTTATCAAAACCATTTTCAATACCAAAATACATAAAAGAGTATGTGGTATTTATTTTATTTTAAAAACATTATGGCTTGTTGAGGAAGCCAAAGACCAAATAATACTCACGGTGGCGGAAAAAGTCATTGTCACCGCGTACATTAAAAAAACATTCCTTTTTTTCGTTTAGTAAAATGCTTCGTAGAAAAAGATTCCTTTTGTATAAAAGTAAAAGTCAAAGGGGTTTATACACCGTATAAAATAAAGTTGTGTATAAAACGAAATATGCCTCAATGAAAGGAGATTGAGACGAAGTCCCTTACCTCGTATCCGACTTGACCCGACCGTTATTTAATCTCCTGAATAATAAACTTGAGTTAATTTATACTTGATTAAGAACCTTTTTAAAGTTCATTATTCCTTTTATATCACTTATTGCCATGTTATAAACATTATGTAACCATTTAAGTTAATAATGTTTGTTTTGTCAATATTTGGTTCTTAAGTCGAAAGTTGACTTCTTACAATTACATGTTGTTCATGTGGTCAAAAGTTCTTTATATCAAGAATGAAATTCCCGATTTGGATATAATATGTATCATATATATCCATCATATACATGTATTTATAATATTACATAATCATTTAGAGGTAAGAAATGAAATGCACCGTTCATGGAGACGGTAAGCCGTACGTACGCATGAACGCTACTTTCATTTCTTTGTCATATTAGTGGAATTAAAACTAAATGAGAGGTATGTATATTTTAATTCACGAATTATATTCATCATTTAGATATATCATTAATTATATATATACATTATATACATGTAATTTTAATAGTACATTATATTTGGGGATAAGAAATGAAATGCACCGTTCATGGAGACGGTAAGCCGTACGTACGCATGAACGCTACTTTCATTTCTATCTCATAATTTAATGGAAAGAAATAATAATGATATAGAGGTATATTATAATTCCATTATAACATCATATATAATAACTTTAAATACATCCTTTACACGTCCCACATATGGCATTAACGAATCACATCACTTTTAGGGGGTGGTAGTCCGCACTTCCTTAAATGAAGATATCGTGTTTACCCATAATGGAAACCATAATGATATGCCAAAAATGAAAAATACAGAAGCTTAAAGAAAACATAAACATATTATATATCATATATAAAAATAGTGACATCATAATGGCCACCCTTGAAGGTGTTAAATGAGTATTGAACAATCATCGTTTCGGGAGGCAGAATTTCGCCATCCACGGAAACCGTATGTTCTTTAACCATTTGATGTAGTTGTGTGAGAGTGTAGCTCAAATAAATATTATAACAACATCCTAGTATATTGAAGATACTGGTTTTGTTACAAAAGAAGTAAATAAAAAGAGTTTAGAGGGTTGGAGAAGCAAAATAAAACAAATGAACAAGAGAGAATGAATTACCTTTAAAAGTGTAACTCCCTTTTGATTTGAGCCTAAATGCTTCCTTTGAAAGGATTCTGCCCAAAGTGAATCCTCTAGGATGAGGAGAGGGATGTGGAGAGAGTAAATGGGCAGGGGTTGGCCGAGCCAAAGGCTTGAGAAGTGTGTGTAATGAGGTAGAGGTGGGGGCCTTTTATAAGAGGAGAGGAGGGGGCACTTTTGGAAAGTAAAGAAATATTACTTTATTTGAAAATGTGTTTCGGTTTTAAAAAGTCCCACATTGATATAATTCGTGGATAAGGTGATAAGGGTTCTAAATCCACTCATCCAATTGGTTTTGGACATGTTTAGGTTTTATATTTTTCATTATCTTTCCATTTTATTTAAATCGCCAAATAATGATGTCATCACTGCATCATTATTATGTCATAAATAATTTAATTTATTTAAAGTCTAAAAATCATAAAACAAAATACTATGATGTAGGAAATCTTTTTATCTTTCCAATTAATATTTATAATCAAAATTTGGACTTGTATAACCCCACTAAAAAATTATTTTAGTAAAACCATTTATGTTTGTGTTATTTTCACTTTAACATTAAATAAAAATATATTAATGTCATTTTCCAACTAAAGTGGCTCCATGGGGTCCCCAAGTTGGCCCATGGCTTGTCTTGGTCGGAGATGACACAACCAATAAGGTTGGGACATGTGTCTAGGTCATTTAATATTATTAAAGCATTATTTATACCTTAAACTACACTAATTACCACTAATCGCGATTAATGAAAAAAAGTTACTATTCACCAAAAAATTATTATAATCTCATTGAACCACATTTTACTTCTTAATGACAACCATGTATGTCGGATTTTAAAAATTCAATACACATTAGTGGTAAACTTTTATTTAACTGAAAAATCAGTTTGCTTGATTACCACTTAGTGGTTTCACTATTCATCAAAAATTGAAGTTTTTCAGAAAATTACCAAAAATTCACCCTAAGCTATATTTGATATTCCGAATTCAAAAATGAAGTCCATTTTACAAAATTCAAAACATATTAGTCAAATTAATTAATTTAATAATTAATTCCCGCTGTCATGACAAATAGCGTGTTTTTGCGAAACAATAAGTATCAAAAGATTGACACCAGTTTAAGTCCAATTTCAAAGTGAAATTGATTCCAATGACCACCATTGGATTAACTGGTAAAAATATATTATAATTTAACTTTAAAACCAATTAAAATAATAATCTAATCATATAAATAATTTAGATTAAAAAGAGTTTTTGAATTAAAATACAACATTTTACACTATTCATAAAAAAATGTACTTTATCAGAAAGGTACCAAAAATTTACACAAAGTAAATTTTGATGTCCCGATTCTAAAGAAGATTTATATTTGGTCCAAAATAAATTATAAGAGTGATCAAAACTATATTTAATGACGGTTCACCATTAAAAGGTGATAAGTGAACCTTTAGTAAAAATTAGAGTATATATGCCCTAAAATTGAACTCTTTCCGTATTTTAAGCCTTTATCTTTTATTGGGTAAATGTATAAACATTTAAAAACATATCTAATAATATTTTAGTTATTTCTATCCATTCCCTCCAGTACAACGGCTACTTGTTAACTATCATTTAAAATAATATTATTTTATTACTAGTGTGCTACGTAAGTTTCAAAAAAACTCATCGTTGCGTATCAGGTACGCTATCGAACACAGAAATCCCTTTAAAATAAAATTAATATTTAATTCGTAAATATTAATAAATATGAAAATTCTTTATTCTTTATATACCTGGGATGTTACACTATCAATGAAGAAAAAGACTTTAAAAAGAGGTATTAGATAAATTCATCAACTCTATTCATGAATATGAGAATAAAATGAATTATAAATTAGAAATGGTGGCCAATAAATCCAATGAGGATAAGAAAACCATTTCCTTTAAAATACTAATGATGAAAAATATATAGTTAAGGTTCGTATCTATGATATTCATTTCAAGAAAAATATTTTCACTCTTTTAAAAGATGGAAATTGATAAGAGATCTCAAAATCCATATGAAAAGACTAAACCAGATGTGATGTACTATTAATGTTAAATGAATGGCCACAAAAAACCAACGTGCCCTGTCTAGAAAAAAAATCCATGAAAATGAGAAGGTTAAAAAGCTATCATATTTACTATGTAGACTAAAAGTGGTGATTTTGTGGGCTAATAATAGTCATAAAATTTAAGTTAAACCAGATTGTTTTAGGATATAAAAAATAATGATTAATAAATTGATGTTTGTTATAAATTTTATATTTCCTCCACCTCCCCTTCTTCTCTTAATTCTTATTCTTCTCTCCCATATTCATCTTACTTCTTCAGTCACCTAAATTATGAGGATTTAAAATATTACTAAAATTGTAACGCCCCGACCCTAGTTACCCAGAGTCGGTGCTTTATTACATAACATTGGCATGATCACAAGAAAGATCAAATCTCGAAAGACCGATTGGTTTAGTAGACTTGGAAACACTAGATATATTCATAAGTTTTACATTACATCATAAAATGAAAAACTACTACAACAACATAATGTCTCCATAAAACACACTCATATCCCCACATAACATCCCTGCAGGTCATTCATAATTTACTTCTTCACTTCCTGGGAAAAATAAAACATAGAAAAGGGGTGAGCTCAAATGCCCAGTAAGGATAACAATATAGCGGAAACTTTCATAAATAAGAATAAACATTTGAGGCAATGTATAACTAAAACAAAATCCTTTCAAACATGAACTTTCAACATGGCATGGCATAAATAAAATGAAATAATGCCATTTACTTATTCACATGGATATTCTACCAATCGAATAATCACATGAAAAAATCAATAACCACTTTCATAATGTTGGAATGCGTAATGCCAGACTATCATAACCACATAGCCAAGGCCTCGTTCCAAGACTACAAATAAGATTTTTTCAAGGCCTTGTGCCAAGACACTAGTTTGTCTCATGAGACCTACCGATGCATCGAGGATCTATAGCGGGCTCCACCCGTCACTTACTAAGTCCAATGCATTCCCATATGAAAAGGTTTAAACATAACATAAACATTCGTATTAAAACTAGCATACGAAATTTCAATACTTTCACCATAAACTATGAATGGTATAAAATAGCACATCCACAGTCAAACATATCACAAAACCTTCAACACAATATAGAAGTTTTTTATCATAATGAATCAACTTCAAATAATCTTAAAATCCATCAAAGGATGTTGACATAGATGAAATCAAAATTATTTTAAAAGAAATATCTCCTTTTATTTTGAAATCATTTAAGATCCATATAAAATAAAACAATTTCTTTGAAAATATTCTTATAAGCTTGTAAGGGAAGCTTTGAAGATTTTATAACGGCGGAAAATAGCCGCACCCGCCGTATAAGTTAAAAAAACATTCTTACCTTAATTCTGTCGAAAAGGTTAAAAAGGAACTTGTTTTGAAAACGACTGAAAGATTCCTTTATAAACCACTTATAAATGTCAAAAAGGGTATGAATGACTTTAACTCATATTCTAGTAAATAGTAAAAATGTTTTGAAATACATTTTTAAGAAACATGGATGTGGATGATAAAGAGATCCCAGTAGATTATTACGTATAAACAACCTTGGATAATGAAGAGGTTGTAAAGTAAACCCTTACCTTTTACTTTTCCTTGGTTGGGGTAGGTTAACCTCCTGTATAATGGTGAAATAATTGTTATTAAATTATACAATAATCATATACATTAATATGATATCATATATGATCTTTTAATATTGATTTGATAATAATATCTTAGTATTATCGTTGTTTCGGGTGTTAACTTATTTATTTTCTTTTATATGTTTTGTTACGTAAGACATGTTTGTAAAGGACAGGTTTTATATTATTCATATCCAGAATTATATCAAGTCCTTAAACATCATTTTTAAATAATCAAATGATAATTAAACTTGAATGGATACGATGGAGAATGAATCTCATTGCGTTCGTGGAGACGGTAGTCCGTACGTACGGACGAGCGACAATATCATTCTTTTGATATTAAAATAATATATAAATGGATGGTATATCATATATAAAGAATAATTAACATGTTATATTTATTATTTACATGTGTTACACATCATTATTATACCCATCCAAATAATATTATATTGAATAACAATTACACCACGACGTGGAGACGGTAAGCCGTACGTACGCACGTATAGTGACATGTTATTCAAAGGGTGTATAGAATACTGAATATGGTTGTACCATATTTATAATAACATCACAGTATATATATGATACTTGATTTATTATTTTATAATGGTAACAACAAAGGAAGAAGGAGTGGAAGAAGAAATGAACTTTGAAAAGGGTGGTGAAATCATTACCTCTTCTTCGGGTTCTTCCTTTTGATTTGATCAAAAGGGCTCCTTAGGATGGCTTTCTGATCAAACTAAGGCCCCTAGGTTGTAGTGAGGGAAGTTGGGAGAGTATTTGGGCAGAGTTTGGCCGAACCAAAAGGCTTTGATGGTGTGAAAAAATGAGAAGGAGGAGTGCCCTTTTATAAGAGGGGTGAGGGGAACCTTTGGAAAAGCTAGAAATATTAGTTTATAATAAATTAATATTCGGTTTCTAATGGCTCCAAAGTTTACAATTAAAAGATTAAGGTGGGGATGGGTCGAAAACAACTCAACCAATAGAATTTAGACAGGTTTGGGTACTTATATTAACCTTATCTTTAAGTATTAACTTTATGTTAATTAGATTCACTTTTACAATGTCTCTTTGTATTTTTATATAATATGGTTAATAAAATTACTAAATACATCCAAGAGACCCCCAAGTGGTCCATTAATGATGAAAATATCATGATATAAGTCTCTTGGCCGAACCTTAGATTTTTAGGAATTTAATATCAATTAATAATATAATATTTGTTTTAAGAACTCTTTTATGTCAATTTTGACACTATTCAATAGTTGATTTTTGTGAAACTCATAACAGATTTATTAATTAGAACAAAGTCAATTAAATAAATCCTAATATATCCTATTATCCTAGATAATTAGTTTAATTTATTAAAAGTTTCATATTATATTTATTTGGGTATTTATAATATCAATTATTTTAATTTTTTACTATTATAGTAATTACTGCATCATCATTGTGTTATAAATAAAATAAATTATTTTATGTCTAAAAATTATAAATAAATTATCATTATGTAGGAAATCTTTTTATATTTCTAATGAATATTTATAATTTAAAATCCAACATATATAACCCTATGTAACAATTGTTTTTCTAAAAGATATATGCTTGTGTCATTTTTGTATTCATTTTAACTTAATTAAAATAAAGTGTCATTATCACTTACAAGTGGATCCATGGGTCCCAAAATAGACCCAAAGATGCCCATGGTCGACCATGTATCAACCAATAGGGTTAAGACACGTTTTAGGGTAATTTAGTATTATTATAATATTATTGTTTAACCCTTATTTACCGGATTTACCCTTAACCATGGTAAATAAAATATTTACCGCAGTAATTATTCAAAATGTCTAAAAATAAAAGTTACCTATTTACACAATTTGAACATCCTGATTCCAAATATGGAATCCATTTTCCTAAATTCAAAACACAGAAGTGGCAGAAATTAATTTAAAATTAATTCCCGCTGTCAATACAAAAAGCGTGTTTTTAAGAGATAATAACTATCAAAAGATTGACACTTGTTTATGTTCGGTTTAATTGTAAAATTATGTCCAATGACCAAAATTATATTAAATGGTAAAAATATATTCTAAATATACAATAAAACCACTCAAATTCATAATTTATCACTATTAATTATTTTGATTAAAAATGTTGTTTTTAATTAAAATTTAGTAATTTTCACTATTCATCAAAATATAAAAGTTATCCGAAAAGTACCAAAATTTCACCCTAGGCTAATTTCAATATTCCGAATCCAAAAATGAATTCCATTTTGAAATATAAAATATATATGATTTCAAAAAGTAGGTATTACTATTCACAACGGCTAGTTTAATTAGTTGTGGTGTGTGTTAGAACTCGAGGTTGCGTACAACACACGCTATCGCATTATTCGAAGGGAAACGTACCGTGAAAGCTTGGGGTGTTACATTCTCCCCTCCTTCAAATAATTGCATCCTCGCAATTTCTAGGGTATTACTGCATGAAAATACTCGGGTGGTTCTTCATCATAAGTTCCTCGGGTTGCCACGTTGCCTCTTCCATCTTATGGTTTCTCCACAGAACTTTTACCAGACGCGTCGTCCGGTTTCTCAGCACTTGTTCTCTCGTATCAAGAATCCTGACGGGCTCTTCACAATAAGACAGATCGGGTTCCAGTTCTAATTCCTCATAGGTGAGTACATGCTTTGGGTCAGGAATGTATTTTCTCAACAAAGATACGTGGAACACATCGTGAAGTTTGGAGAGACTTGGCGGCATTGCCAATCGGTAAGCTACAACCCCAATTCTTTCTAGAATTTCGAAAGGTCCGATGTACCTGGGACTCAATTTACCTTTCTTACGAAAACGTATGACTCCCTTCCACGGAGATACCTTCAGGAAAACATGATCACTGACTTGAAATTCCAAATCCTTCCTTCGATTATCGGCATAGCTCTTCTGCCTACTTTGAGCTGCTTTGATGTGATTTTGGATTACCTTCACCTTTTCCACCGTTTCCTCCACCAGTTCTGGGCCTACAAGTTTTCCTTCACCAACGTCATCCCAACAGGTTGGTGTACGACATCTCTTTCCATATAACTCTTCATATGGTGCCATCTGAATACTTGAATGGAAGCTATTGTTATAGGAAAATTCTACCAGAGGTAAATATTGATCCCACATACCCTGAAAGTCAAGTGAGCAAGATCTCAACATGTCTTCTAAGGTTTGAATAATCCGTTCTGATTGTCCGTCTGTCTGAGGGTGGTATGCAGTGCTCAAATGAAGTTCTGTATCCAGGGATTTCTGAAGACTTTTCCAGAATCGTGAAGTAAAACGGGGATCACGATCAGAAACAATTGATAAGGGTACTCTATGAAGTCTCACAACTTCATTAATATATAGTCTTGCTAGACGTTCCAGGGGTAGATCTTCTCTTATAGCAAGAAAATGTGCTGACTTGGTAAGACGATCAACAATCACCCATATTGCATCATTCCTTCTAGGAGTCTTTGGTAGCCCCATGACAAAGTCCATCGTAATATTGTCCCATTTCCACTCTGGTATGGGAAGAGGTTGCATGACTCCTCCAGGCTGTTGCCTTCCAACTTTCACTTGTTGACAAACCATACATCTTGACACAAAATCAGCAATCTCCCTTTTCATGTTGTCCCACCAAAAATGTTCCTTCAAATCTCTATACATTTTGGTGCTCCCAGGGTGTATAGAGAAATTGGAACTATGAGAATCATCCAGCAATTCCCTTTTTAGATCAGGTAAATCGGGAACACAAAGTCTCTTCCCGAATTTCAAAATTCCATCTTCATACACAAAGTCTCTCAATTTCCCATCATTCACAGCTTTAATCTTCTTTTGGAATTCTTCATCATCGGTCTGAGAACTCTTAATCCTTTCTAGTAAAGATGGTTTGGCAACCATTTGAAAAAGCATTGATGTTTCACCTTCCCTGGTTATTCCCATGTCCATCTTCACTAGATCCATGAAAATTGGATCCCTTTCAATTCTCATATTGTTCAAAACTCCATGGTCTTTTCTACTCAAAGCATCTGCCACCTTGTTTTCCTTCCTCGGGTGGTAGTGTATCGTACAATCATAATCCTTGAGTAATTCAAGCCATCTCCTTTGCCTCATGTTGAGTTCTTTTTGTGAGAAAATATACTTCAAACTCTTGTGATCAGTATAAATCTCACATTTTTCACCATAGAGGTAGTGCCTCAATATCTTCAAAGCAAAGATCACAGCTGCTAACTCGAGATCGTGAGTAGGATATTTTTGTTCATGAATTTTCTACTATCGTGATGCATAGGCAATAACTCTATCATTCTGCATAAGGACACAACCAAGTCCTTTCTTCGATGCATCACTATAAATAACGAACCCATCATTCCCCGATGGTAGAGTCAATATAGGAGCATTGACTAATCTTTTCTTCAGTTCTTCAAAACATTCTTCACACTCTTTTGTCCAAACGAATTTAACCCCTTTACGTGTGAGCTTCGTTAATGGGTTAGCCAATCGGGCAAAATTCTGGACGAAACGTCAATAATAACCTGCCAAACCAATAAAACTACGTACCTAAGTTATACTCGTAGGTGCTGGCCATTCTTGGATTGCCTTGGTCTTAGAAGGATCAACAGAGATTCCATCTATAGAGACAATATAGCCAAGAAAAGAAATCTCCTGAAGCCAGAATTCACACTTGCTAAACTTCCCATATAATTCATGCCTCCTCAGAGTCTTCAAGATAATGCGCAAGTGATTTTCATGATCTTCGTAGGTTTTGGAGTATACCTAGATATAATCAATAAATACCACCACAAATTCATTGAGATACTCCTTGAAAACTCTATTCATCAGATCCATGAATACAGAGGGTGCATTAGTCAATCCAAACGGCATTACAGTAAACTCGTAATGCCCGTACCTGGTTCGAAATGATGTCTTCGGAATGTCTTCCTTATTCACACACAACTGATGGTATCCAGATCGAAGGTAAATCTTTGAAAAGTATTGAGCTCCATGCAGTTGGTCAAATAAGTCATCAATATGAGGTATGGGATACTTGTTCTTTATCGTTATAGCATTGATCTCCCTGTAGTCGATACATAACCTCATAGATCCATCTTTCTTTTTATCAAAAAGAACAGGGGCTCCCCATGGAGAAACACTAGGGCGAATAAATCCCTTATTACTCAATTCCTCTAGTTGTTTCTTTAGTTCGACTAATTCTACAGTGGCCATTCTATATGGGGTCTTCGATATAGGCCCTGATCCAGGAATCAAATCAATGGAAAACTCAACTTCTCGTTCTGGAGGATGTCCAGGTAAATCTTCCGGAAATACATCTACAAATTCTTTCACAATAGGTACATCCTCTATTTGAACATTACTTTCCTCACCGACAGTTATTTCATTCTCTTCCTCCCCAATAATTGAATTAAGTTGAGCTACTGGGGGTGGATCTAAATAAGAATTAGGTGGTGACGATTTTTCCATAAAGATAAGGTGTTCCTTATCATTATCATCAACAATCGTAACCTCTTTCTTCTTAAAATAAATCTTCGCATCATAGTCCGAAAGCCAGTCCATACCGAGGATTATATCAAACTCAATCATAGGTATGACGATGAGATCAGCAGATAAAGAAAATTTATGTGCTCTAATGGGGACTGATTCACAAAACTTTGTTGCAATGATACTTCCCTTAGGAGTTTTAACTGACAACTCCCTTATTAAATCAAATTGGAAATATCTAATTTTCTTAGCAAACTGGGAAGATATGAAACAATGCGACGATCCAGAGTCAAATAATGCATTTGATAAACTTGAGGAAACCATTAAATTACCTGCCACCATGTCTTTTGGAGCTTCTACCTCTGCAGTAGTGATAGCATAAGCCTAGCCTTGATCCCTTGGCCTTTTCTGAGGTAAGTTATCCTGACGCTTAGGACATGCATTTTCATAATTCCCCATCTCCCTGCAATTGTAGCACTGAACGTTGGTAGCTTCCTTCTTCCCCTTGCAATCACGAGCTTGGTGGCCTTTTTCACCACACTTGTAACAGAATCCCATTCCCTTCAAGAAAGTACCATGATGTTTCTTCCCGCATTTACCACAAGATGGATATTCAACCTTTCCCTTATTCCCCTTATTTCCATTCCCAGATTGATCAGAAGGTATCTTCTTCTCTTTCTTTGCTTTAAAGTCATAAGACTTAGAGAATTCCTTTTCGGTCTTGATAGCACATGAGACAATGTCTTCGTACGATGAAAAGGATTGTGAGACTAATGCTCGACGGAGAAATGGTTTTAACCCATCAAAGAAACGATCAATATTACTTCTTGGGTTGCGAATATAATCTCCAGCATACCTCGCTAACCTTGTAAAGTTAGCCTCATACTTGTGTGACATTCTCATCCTCCTTTTGTCTCAGACCCAGAAATTGCCTTTCCATATCCGCTCTATGGTCACGAGGAAAGTGTTTTTCTAAAAACAGATCTTTGAACTCCCTCCATTCCATATTTGATACTTCATCATCTTCCTTCATGTTTTGAATCAATGACCACCATTGATCAGCATCTCCAGTGAGGCGGTAAACTGCCATGATAACTTTTTCCCTTTCACTGCTCCCCAAAGCCTGAAATATTTTCTCTAGGGAATTTATCCACTGCTCGGCTACTAAGGGATTTGTACTCCCATTGAACGTTGGTGGTTGTTGCCTCATGAATCGATCTAACATTGATCCTCCACACTGCGGATCAGGGTGCTCCATACGGGTAAGGTTATTATTCATAACCTGAGTAAGTTGTCCCAGTATGGTGATTAGCTGATCGGCACCAGTTGCATCACCAGCCCCACTATAATTATCTTGAGCAGGAGGGAAATCCCTACATGGAGTGCGTGCATTGATATAGTTTCCATTTCTTCCACTAGGCGCCATTTCTAAACAATGGCATAAACTAGATCAGTTTATGAATCAAAATACATAATCCCATACTTATAAAACACTCAACATAAATTGAACTATTCATGGATATAATCCATAATCATAAAAATGTTTTCTTTGAGGAAGTATATACTCATAAACCCTTCATAATTATTTGTAAAGAAAATGAGAGTTATCCTAAGCATATCCCCCAGGAGTGTCGTAACCAAGAGTGCAGCAAGGCCCGTTGTCGTGCACCAGTTCCTGTTCGAGTCTAGCTCAAAGCGGTGTTTTCGGGTTTTACCCCTAGGTACATCTGTGCCAGAGCCGCCTCTACCTGCTCGTATCTAGACAGGGATGTATTGCTCGGAAAACTCACAAAATCTCTACAATACCAAAATTCTAGGAAGTTCTTCTATACTAATCCTCAAAGTTCATCTTAGGTCTACGTGCTCTAATCAGAGTTTATCTAAATCTAGCTTCCAAGGATTGTACTAAACTTCCTCTGATACCAACTGTAACGCCCCGACCCTAGTTACCCAGAGTCGGTGCATTATTACATAACATTTGCATGATCACAAGAAAGATCAAATCTCGAAAGACCGATTGGTTTAGTAGCCTTGGAAACACAAGATATATTCATAAGTTTTACATTACATCATAAAATGAAAAACTACTACAACAACAGAATGTCTCCATAAACCACACTCATATCCCCACATAACATCCCTGCAGGTCATTCATAATTTACTTCTTCACTTCCTGGAAAAAATAAAACATAGAAAAGTGGTGAGATCAAATTCCCAGTAAGGATAACAATATAGCGGAAACTTTCATAAATAAGAATAAACATTTGAGGCAATGTATAACTAAAACAAAAGCCTTTCAAACATGAAATTTCAACATGGTATGGCATAAATAAAATGAAATAATGCCATTTACTTATTCACATGGATATTCTACTAATCGAATAATCACATGAAAAAATCAATAACCACTTTCATAATGTTGGAATGCATAATTCCAGACTATCATAACCACATAGCCAAGGCCTCGTGCCAAGACTATAAATAAGATTTTGTCAAGGCCTTGTGCCAAGACAATAGTTTGTCTCATGAGACCTACCGATGCATCGAGGAGCTATAGCGGGATCCACCCGTCACTTACTAAGTCCAATGCATTCCCATATGAAAAGGTTTAAACATAACATAAACATTCGTATTAAAACTAGCATACGAAATGTCAATACTTTCACCATAATCTATGAATGGTATAAAATAGCACATCCACAGTCAAACATATCACAAAACCTTCAACACAATATAGAAGTTTTGTATCATAATAAATCAACTTCAAATAATCTTAAAATCCATCAAAGGATGTTGACATAGATGAAATCAAAATTCTTTTAAAAGAAATATCTCCTTTTATTTTGAAATCATTTAAGATCCATATAAAATAAAACAATTTCTTTGAAAATATTCTTATAAGCTTGTAAGGGAAACTTTTAAGATTTTATAACGGCGGAAAATAGCCACACCCGCCGTATAAGTTAAAAAAACATTCTTACCTTAATTCTGTCGAAAAGGTTAAAAAGGACCTTGTTTTGAAAACGACCGAATGATTCCATTATAAACAACTTATAAAAGTCAAAAAGTGTATGAATGACTTTAACTCATATTCTAGTAAATAGTAATTTTTTTTGAAATACATTTTTAAGAAACATGGATGTGGATGATAAAGAGATCCCAGTAGATTATTACGTATAAACAACCTTGGATAATGAAGAGGTTGTAAAGTAAACACTTACCATGTACTTTTCCTTGGTTGGGGTAGGTTAACCTCCTGTATAATTGTGAAATAATTGTTATTAAATTATACAATAATCATATACATTAATATGATATCATATATGATCTTTTAATATTGATTTGATAATAATATCTTAGTATTATCGTTGTTTCGGGTGTTAACTTACTTGTTTTCTTTTATATGTTTTGTTACGTAAGACATGTTTGTAAAGGATAGGTTTTATATTATTCATATCCAGAATGATATCAAGTCCTTAAACATCATTTTTAAATCATCAAATGATAATTATACTTGAATGGATACGATGGAGAATGAATCTCATTGCGTTCGTGGAGACGGTAGTCCGTACGTACGCACGAGCGACAATATCATTCTTTTGATATTAAAATAATATATAAATGGATGGTATATCATATATACAGAATAATTAACATGTTATATTTATTATTTACATTAGTTACACATCATTATTATACCCATCCAAATAATATTATATTGAATAACAATTACACCACGACGTGGAGACGGTAAGCCGTACGTACGCACGTATGGTGACATGTTATTCAAAGGGTGGATAGAATACTGAATATGGTTGTACCATATTTATAATAACATCACAGTATATATATGATACTGAATTTATTATTTTAGAATGGTAACAACAAAGGAAGAAGAAGTGGAAGAAGAAATGAACTTAGAAAAGGGTGGTGAAATCATTACCTCTTCTTCGGGTTCTTCCTTTTGATTTGATCAAAAGGGCTCCTTAGGTTGGCTTTCTGATCAAACTAAGGCCCCTAGGTTGTAGTGAGGGAAGTTGGGAGAGTATTTGGGAAGAGTTTGGCCGATCCAAAAGGCTTTGAAGGTGTGAAGAAATGAGAAGGAGGAGTGCCCTTTTATAAGAGGGGTGAGGGGCACCTTTGGAAAAGCTAGAAATATTAGTTTATAATAAATTCATATTCGGTTTCTAATGGCTCCAAAGTTGACTATTCAAAGGTTAAGGTGGCGATGGGTCGAAAAAAACTCAACCAATAGAATTTAGACAGTTTTGGGTACTTATATTAACCTTATCTTTAAGTATTAACTTTAAGTTAATTAGTTTCACTTTTACAATGTCTCTTTGTATTTTTATATAATATGGTTAATAAACATACTACATACATCCAAGAGACCCCCAAGTGGTCCATTAATGATGAACCTATCATGATATAAGTCTCTTGGCCGAACATTAGATTTTTAGGAATTTAATATCAATTAATAATATAATATTTGTTTTAAGAACTCTTTTATGTCAATTTTGACACTATTCAATAGTTGATTTTTGTGAAACTCATAACAGATTGATTACTTCGAACAAAGTCAATTAAATCAATCCTAATATATCATATTATCCTATGAAGTTAGTTTAATTCATTAAATGTTTCATATTATATTTATTTGGGTATTTATAATATCAATTAGTTTAATTTTTTACTATTATAGTAATTACTTCATCATCATTGTGTCATAAATAAAATAAATTATTTAATGTCTAATAATTATAAATAAAATATCATTATTTAGGAAATCTTTTTATCTTTCTAATTAATATTTATAATCTAAAATACAACATATATAACCCTATGTAACAATTGTTTTTCTAAAAGATATATGCTTGTGTCATTTTTGTATTCATTTTAACTTAATTAAAATAAAGTGTCATTATCACTTAAAAGTGGATCCATGGGGTCCCAAAATAAACCCAAAGATGCCCATGGTCGACCAGGTATCAACCAATAGGGTTAAGACACGTTTTAGGGTAATTTAGTATTATTATAATATTATATTTTAACCCTTATTTACCGGATTTACCCTTAACCATGGTAAATAAAATATTTACCGCAGTAATTATTCAAAATGTCTAAAAATAAAAGTTACCTATTTACACAATTTGAACATCCTGATTCCAAATATGGAATCCATTTTCCTAAATTCAAAACACAGAACTGGCAGAAATTAATTTAAAATTAATTCCCGCTGTCAAAACAAAAAGCGTGTTTTTAAGAGATAATAACTATCAAAAGATTGACACTTGTTTATGTGCGGTTTAATTGTAAAATTATGTCCAATGACCAAAATTATATTAAATGGTAAAAATATATTCTAAATATACTTTAAAACCACTCAAATTCATAATTTATCACTATTAATTATTTTGATTAAAAAAGTTGTTTTTAATTAAAATTTAGTAATTTTCACTATTAATCAAAATATAAAAGTTATCCAAAAAGTACCAAAATTTCACCCTAGGCTAATTTCAATATTCCGAATCCAAAAATGAAGTCCATTTTGAAATATAAAATATATATGATTTCAAAAAGTAGGTATTACTATTCACAACGGCTAGTTTAATTAGTTGTAGTGTGTGTTAGAACTCGAGGTTGCGTACAACACACGCTATCGCATTATTCGAAGGGAAACGTACCGTGGAAGCTTGGGGTGTTACAAAAATCTAACTAGAAATATATATTATCAATAATATTTTTATATATTGAACTTGATAATATTTATAACTAAGTCATCATTGAATAATGTTTTCTCAAAAAAGAAAATGTTAATCTAATCTAGTAAAAATAAGATTTATATATTAAAATAAAAAATAACCACATGTTGAAATAATAATATCCACATTCAAAAATATCAAATATTCCCTAATTAATTATTTTATGGTAAATAGAATTTAAAAAAAACATTATGTCCAATCATGTGATATAATCAAGAAATTCTTCACAAAGGACTTTTTTCAATGTTTTCTCTAAAAATATATTTTAATTATAAAAAAATAACTGGAATTTTAATTTGTAAATTTGTTTCCATAAATGTGTTATATGAAAGGCCATAGTGAACTCATTTATTCTCCAATTATTCTCAATCAAAACATACCCATGCTATTTTTATTCTAGAATTATCCTTCTATAACATTAGAAGACATATTTTTTTTTTTGGAACACTATCTTTGATTAATTTAATATTATAGGAAATTTTTCTTCTGAACAAAATCTTGGATTTAAAGTGGTACATAGAATATTATTGCTGAAGACACATGAGTGAAAACAAACATAAATTTAATTAAAAAATATACATAAATTATGTTATTTAAATTTTAGTTATGATTAAAGGGTTAAAATAATTAGTGAGGTAACACTATATTTTTATAACACAAACTAAATTTAATGTTTTTTAAGAAGTACCGAAACATAATTTTTTAAGAATTACTCAATTTTTTTAAAACTATATTAAAATATCTTTCATTATTTATTTATAAAATGTTTTTTATTCCAATAGAAAACTATTATTTATATATTCTATATTTAAAATATTTATAAAGTTGACGTAAAATATGATTGTAGTGAAAACATCAAATTTTTTCAATCGGAATATTAGTGAATTATGGATTTGGAACCAATACTATAGTCATTGTTGCACTCACTATCTCATTAATTTAAATCAATATTAACTCATATGATATCCTTATAAATTGTATTTTAATGATAATATGATTTTTAAAGCACACCAATATGGTATGCAACAGAAATATTCATTTAAATATAAAAATTTTATTTTTCACTTCAAAATATATTCAATTCATTCCATCATAAACATTTTAGTCCTAATAATATTTAATATACAAGAGGAATATCAAGCACTCTCATTATATTTTATGACTATAAAATTCTAAATGGTTTTTTCTTAAATTATAAAAGAGAATCCTTTAATGAGTTCATCATGTTTTCTAAAAATAATAAGAACTATAAAGGAATAAAATTATTTAAATTTTAAGTGATCATGGTGGATAATTTGAAGATTATGAATTTAAGAATTTTTTATTTTTTGGAATTATATTACAGTTATTTTCTTCCTAATTAAACCACTTGAAAAAATTGGTTAGAAGAGAGGAGAAACCCATCGATCCAATAAATCACACAAACTCTTTAACTTAAAATTTTCATTCCAAAATATTTTAAGTGTGAGGCCAAGAAAACTTACTGTTATATAATTTATCACCATTTTATTAGACCTCCAATTAAGAAAAACCCTTATGATATTTTCCTTAAAAAAACTTATGGTTATCTTTTACAATGTTTTGGTTTCTAATTATTTTTAAACAACATATATAATAATGATAATTATATCAAAATCTTTTTGAGGTTATATTCCTTGTGAAATAAAACTTAATGAAATATTATTATGTCTTTTGGAAACGTACTCATATGGTTGAATAATCAACCTATGTTTTGTAAAAAAAATTCAAAACCACATATGAAAAATTATTTTCAAAATAATTGTTGAGGTAAATGATTTCAAAAAAATGTTGAAGGACAACTATAATATCATTAAAATTAAACATTAACAGTTATAAAAACATTTAAATAATGTGAAAAAACATCCCAATATGGCATATTTAATGACTCCCCAATCCCGCTTGTAATAGGATAGGGGATGGTTTCTAGCACCTAGTAGGAATATCAGTAAAATGGGAGGCCTTATCCCATGTACATGTACATACACAATCATATCCCTTCCTATACATAGTAGACATGTCAAAAACAGAACAATCTTGCATGACTTATTCTAAATCCCATAACTAGTGTATGAATGGAACTAAAGGAATGTAATAAAGGTCCCAATACAATCTCATCATAAAGAGTTTGTATCAAAAGTCCAACCTAAAAAGTATTTAATAGAGAATTATTCCAAAAAAAAACCATAGGAACACACCCTGGTCTATCTGATATCACTAACCACCATCTAGTCCTGGGGTATGCATGAATATATTAAAAGTTCGATCATCTTTGTAGGGTAGGACACATATAGGCAAATCCTATACTGAGGTGAGTATAACAATACTCAATTGGAAAACATAAAACCACAAGCATTTCAAAAAATAAATATATTCATCTATATACATGTATATATACATATCACATATAAGAATAATATCTCGATATACTCAACAAAGAGACACATTCTAATGGTTTGTCACAACCAATGTATTCCAGCATAGGATTAAACTCGAATATTCAATAAAAAATATTATATGTAGTAACATTCTCACAAGTATGATAGAACTAAAAATTTCCATATGATTAGTTTTTCTCATAATATTCATCATTATAAGTTCATGTCGAAGGTCTGTAGAGAATATGATACACATATTTAGATCACTGTCAAGGATATGGGGTTATAGAAAAATGTAATATTGATTAAACTACTATGTAGAGAATCAGTGACCTTTTATTGTTGGTCAAGAAGGCACCAAGAACTCCACCTTGGGTATTAATATGAATAGAAGATCTCACTATGATCATGTTGGAGAGATTCCATCTACTCTATGCAAGAAGTCCCACTGAAGCGATCGTTGTCATATGAGTATAAGATGATTCCATACCAACCCTCAAGGAAATTATAATGGTAATGAAACCTAAATAAACTATTCCTAAATATGAATAAATATGAATCCAATCTATTTATAAAAAATAACACAACGTGTAGTCAGGGTCAAACGATGTGTCCATTAACCCCGGGTTCTAACTGTGTAAACGGCTCAAGTCGATTGCACATGTCTATATAGTAGTTCACTCTATATAGGCTTCCAAGGTAGTCTAAATATGTTATAGTACATAGATATTTAATGTGTATAAGTTCACATGTACTAGTACATGGTTTTTCCTTTGTACATGGTCCATGATGTGTCGGTGTGGGTGAATACATGATGTTCTCCAACACGTGTACTCCATCCCATGTACGTGTACCATTCGAGGTACATGTCCTCTCATCGGGGAAGGATCACATGATAAGTGACATGGTCACATGCTATGTGATCCATAAGTATTACCCCATAGCCTAGAAGAATCAAAGTTGGACCAAACAGTGGGTAGACTTGAAATGCTTGTTGTTTAACGTGGATTTTTCTAGCAATCAAGATTCATCATTATCCATCATTAACATCTCTCCAGAAATATCTGTGATGATTAATTTGATCAAAAAACATATATTTAGCCTTCTAGAGACAACACATAAATTGGTCAACATGATTATGGGAATATATTCACATAGAAATTGTGATGATTTTTTATTCTCCATTGTGCAGGAAAGAACATGAAAATCGTGTATCTATGTCGTCTAGTCCACTATTGTCATCACCATCAATCCTCCTTCATTTAATGTGATCTAATATCTAAAATTTATGATTTTTGATAAATGAAATAGATTTATTATGATAAATTTATTTGAATGTGTCAAAAATATAGGAAAAATGGTGAACGATGGTGGTGGGTGAAGAACTAGGGGAGAAAAACTGAAGAATAAATATGAGGAACAAATATCATTCGATATTCTTGTAGATATCTATACATTTAAATTATTATGAAAAAAATCTAATTTTCAATTTAAAACAAGATTAAAATCATCAGTAACTCTATTAAACAATCACATCACATAATACAGATGGCCCACGAATCAATATCTTATTCAATTGATTCATGTTTTCTTATAGAAATCATGTATAGGGAAGGAAAAAAATAAAACAGCTATCCTCTCTCTGTTTGGATCAATAATTGATGATGAAAAATGTAGTTCCAATGTAATTAGAGAGATCCCCCGATTCTATCATGTTCCGGTCATCGATCCTCAATCTGGTTTTTGACCACTAATGGATTTCCTCTTAATGCCCTCCATGGCCTTCCAATGATTTAAAGGGTCATGTAGATAACCTTAATAATTTATATAATAGTGTATTGAATTTAATGGAACTAGGTTGTTGTATCTCTAGGAAAATGAAACAAATAAAATATGTTAATTTATTATTTTATTAATTTTACATCGGTGAGTACTTTTCCACAAACAACATGCGCCGAATAATGTTTTGTTATACATAAGATAATCCTCATGTTCTAAACTCAATGGTTCTATATGATTATTTATATTGGAATACATTTATTTTTTATTCCACTTTTTCTAGAAATCTATATTTACATTATATTTAATATATTTAATGTATTTCATTCATTTATTCTGGTCACATTAGGCCCTGAAATTTCATGCCATCACAGGTCCTAGTATCAAAAATAATCCATCCAATATCAAAAAATAATACATAGAATATCTGAGTCAATACATTCTAACCACCCTGAGGATTTACATCCCAAAAATGAAAACATGGCTTCTCAATATATGTGGGTACTGAGAAAGAATCTAAGCCTCCGGCTCTCATGTGCTCTCCTGATGATTCACTTGTTTCAACCAGACAGTCACTAATGTAATTTCTTTCCCACAATGGATCCTATCCATTCAATCCACAATCTATAATGGGTAGTCAGCAATGTTTTCCCCATCCTTAATGTCGACCTCACCCCAGTAGATAACATGTGAATGGTCTTGAATATATCTTTCTAGATGCAACATGTGGAACACATCAGGTACACAATCTAACTTCAAAAAATAGATCAAAGAGGTACACCACATCTCCAACTATACGTAGTACCTGGAAAGGGGCAATGAAACTCAAAGATAACATGATTCATCAAAAAATACCTATAATCCATGTCATGGTCAAACACATAGGAGAACATGGTCCCTTTAATCAACCTCCAAAGGTCTCCATCATCTGGCATCATAAGAATTATTATAGATCTATGCAATCCACTTCCACTCCAAGATGATTTTCACATTCACAGTTGTTTCTGGTACCAAATCTTAAAAAATTAGTGTGAATTCTACTTAGATAGTCTAGAAAAGTGGTGACCTATGTTTTCTCCTGTAAAATTCCTCAAATGGTGTTTTACCAATGGGGAAATGGAAGCTGTTATTGAACACAATCTCCACTAGTGGTATGTGGTCCTCCAAACTATTTCCAATGTCCATTATGAAAGCATATTGAATTTATTCCAGATCATGAATGGTCTGCTCATTTGGGCCATCATTTTTGGGGAGAGACACAATGATCAAGTGTAACAGAGTCCTAGACACCTCCTACAATCCCTTCCACAACCGATATTTTAAGCAATTATCACAACCAGAAAGAATCATCGATGAAACTGCATTATTTCAAACTATACTATGTACAATGAGGCGCCCAAAGATCATTATACAAATCTACTCTAATATAGGTAAGAAGATGACTGACATAGTGATTCAGTTTATGATCACCTAGAAGGAATCATTTCCCATGGACTTATATGGTATACCAATCACAAATTCTATGGATATCCCATCGCACATCCATTATGGAACCTCAAGGGGTTGAGCTAAACCAGTTGGAACATGGTGGTCAACCATCACATGTTGACTTGTAGAGAATCAAGAGACAGACGATGAAACTCATTTTTTTCTTCTGTTTATACCAAAACTGTCATATGAGGTCTTGATATACCTTTTACATACCTGTATTTACCTCCAAATGTGATATATTAAACTCCCTTGGAAACACCTCTTGCATTTTCCAGGGTACAATCGTACATCCTCTAAAAAGAACGACATGCTCCCATATTAAGAAAATCCATCAAGATATTTCTCTATGGATATCTAATTATTTAAGATGTCATAGTGGTTATCCCATATTTTTACCCACATAAATCTCTGTTAGATCAGAGGGGCGAAAACCATCAACTGAAGGTAAGCTATCCCTAATTAAAAAATACCATATACCAACTGTTTAGAGGAAAATTGGAAGATTTAGCATTAGGATTAGTATAGACTAAAAGTTCTAGGAAAACCATAGGTATATGTAATTCAAAAAAACATCATTTTGGTTTTTATTCCTGGATGTCCCAATTATAATCAAATAACCTATTCCATAACCTAACTTGAATTTTGTGACCATTATTTAATAAATATATATATTTATATTCATGCATATTTTAAAAATTGATTAATTTTATTTTATCTGACAAAAGATTACAAAAAACATATTTGTATGTATAAAAAGGGTTTTGAGAACCATTTGTATAGGTTCATTGATATATTGAGCTATACCAATGGCTTTGGTGTAACAGTTGGCATAGGGTGGACCTATACCAATAGTTTGGCTAAACCATTGGTATATGGATACTATAGTGGATATATAGAAATAGTTTAGGCCAAAACCATTGGTATAGGTCCAATTTAGTGACCAATACTAACATTTTTGTCAAAACTATTTGTATGGGTCCAAAATGGTGTCTTATACCATCAGTTTTGGCTGAACTGTTTGTATGGGTCCATATAAGTGACACATAAACTCTGTTTTTTACAAATATCGTGTATAGGTCCTATTTCAAGTAGTGTTCTCTATATCCATACATTAAGGATAATTGATTCTAGGTAAGCCACTCCAATTTATCATTTAGCATCTCCGAACCAGATATCTTGTTGAGAGAATATGATACCACGTTCCACTTCCCTGGAGAATTTTTTTTTGAAGTCATGATCCATGAGTAACTCTATCCACCACATTATTATCAATTTAGTATCATTTAGAGAGAATATTTAAGTGAGAATATTGAGACCAAAGTAGAAAATAAACCAATCACATAGTAGGTAGTGCCGCCACATCATTATTGATTAAAATACCACAACTAACTCAATAATGAAGATCACATAGTTCTACTTATGTCATCTTAACTAATGTGACCCATAGGAAATCATTTATTACTTATGCATTAGAAAATAACAATATAGGTTATTGATGAACTGTAGAACACAACATACTCGACACCCACCTATGGAATTATCAATATTGGAGTGCTCATCAAACACTTCCTCAACAACTAAAAAGCCTACAAACACATCTCATTCCATACAAAAGGTTTCCCATTTCAAGTAAAATCTATAATGGGTGATTATATTTTGGAGATATGAGGTATGAATATATAATAACAGTCTACTAATCGTAGGATGTAACATACCTCCAACACCCTCTAGGTTGACTCCCATGATAACACTTCCTCGGTCGTTGTTGGGTCCACTAGCACTCCATCCACTGAGATAACCTGTCCTAGAATGTGGAACTCATGAATCATGAACTATCACTGTGAGAGATTTCCATAATGGTGGTTCTACCAGAGAACATTTAGAACAATCCTCAAGTGTCTCGAGTTTTGCTCTTTAGACACTGAGTAAAAAATGATAACATCGATTAATACTACCATGAACCAATTTAATAAAGGATTAAAGATCCAATTTATGAATCTTGTGAATACAATTGGAATGTTTTTCATTAAAAAGGGAACCACCAAGTACTCATAGTGAACGTAATGGCATATAAATGTTTTATTCATTATATCCTCATTTTATACTTGAAACTCATGATATTCAAAACCTATGTCAATCTTTGAGAACCATTTGCCCCCTAATAACTGATTAAAGTGTTCATTGATCCTCGATAATGGATTTTTGATCTTGAAGGTCACTTGGTTCATGCACAAATTTTCCAAAAAAAGACTCAAGCACCATTCTTCATTCTAGGAAAAAATGGTCCAAACCAAGGTTAAACATTGTGTATAACAAATCCCTTCCTATGTAAGTCCTCCAACTAGAACCTTATCTAAGGAAGATCTATAGGAGCCATAATGTTTTCTGGTGAATATATCGATACGTTACCTAGGTTTAGATCAACGCAGATGTCTATATCTCAACATGGAGTAAACCTAGAACATATTAAATGAAAATTTCCTCATAAACTTCGACAACTATAAGAAACAGTGAACTAATAACATCTATTACATAAAGGGTTGGTCTATCCAATAGAGATGTAATCAACTACATGATCCTATGAACAATTCTATCTTGTGCTTCATGGTTTTTAATTTCACCAAAAAAGGAAAACCTAGTTCCTTCACTAGATAAGATGCCATCAATCATCACTAATTGACTATATAGGCATTAATCTAGAGATAATCATGTTATACTACAATGTAGTCATAAGGCCTCAATACTATATTTATGATATTCCAATAGTAGATCTCATATCCAAGAGTCTTGGAAAACTATCAGCACATGTGTGATATCAATAAGTCTTTCCCAGTATGAGTCTCTCTGCGCTTGGGGTAATCCATGAGATAAATGAGAATTTCTATGTCTCTAAAAAGGTATGTGTAAATAACTGATTGACTAGAACATATTTCTATCAGAACTTAAAATATGTTATAAAAGACATTTATCATACATTGAATCATTCCTATATCCTTTGGGTTGTACGTATCCTATACATGTAGATGTCCCTACCATTTTCTTCTAGCTCCCTGAGTCTGGTGTTCACAACATGGGGGTGTTGGTGATAACAAGTCAATGCATCTACCACCTCATGATACTCTCCCAGCTCCTCTGCCACATCCATTACCATTTCAACCTATCTTATCAAGCTATTTCCACTATATCAGCAGCTCATCTATGATCTCTTTGTCGTCATTATGGTGGGTTTGATAGTATCAAGAAATATTTCCCCTACCATAACATGAGTAACACCACTTTTCTCTATGATGACTATAACCACCTTGTGAGATATGAAATGTATAAATTTTATCCTTGGACGTCCTCCATAAATGTATGTCATGTACATGTTAATGAGACTAACGTCATATCCCTGATTTCGAGGTCTCTACTAATGACTTCCCACTATGGGAAAGCAATGGATGTATCTTCAAGGACAATAAACTCAATACCAACAATTATCATACTAACACCCCAACAGATGAAGGAATTTATAGTGGAATTACACTAACTTCTATGTCTCTATACTATCCTCAATTGAAATTCAATTACCTGAAGAACTGGTCAGAAACCATACCCATTTAGTACCTGGAGATGTTCGTAAACGACGCTGAATAACTTGATACTATAGTACTACCCTGCTAGAGCCCCAATTTCTCAGGGATATCTATATCCGTTAGTGTAAATGGTGAAAACTCATCTCTTTAATGGTACTCAATCAATATGAATGAGAGAGTAGCATCATATTAATATTTTTCACCACACCACACCATATTCCTATTGATCTATGATGAAGGGTCATCTTGAGGACCTCCATCAAAACAATTATTGTCTTAAAAATACGAAAAAATAGAGTCACCTCCCCAAAAATCTCCTTATCCTCCGATGGGTTGGAAAATCCATGGAGACTGAGGATTCTATGTCACTGGAAAACATGATGTGCACTCAAACTATTAATCAAATCCACTAGTAGTGGGTTTCATGTGTTTCTCTATAGTATTTTGTTTATCTAGGTCACCACGTAGAGGTAACAGCTCGGGACTTGTCCCCATATCAATACCTCATTACAAATGATATCATCCTTTTTATTATGATGAATCTTTTCTAGAGTGTGTCATGGAGGCATCCTAGACTAAAACATGAAATACCAAGGTCTATTGATATATATGGAGGCCCGACTCAAGAATTAAATGGAAATCATAACTCATTCCTATATGATTAAGGTAACATTTTCACTAAAATTATTTTTCTCATATACTGAGTTGAAAATTAGGGTATTGATGTCCTTGTGTATGAATACATCAACTTACAAAAAAAATTAATTCCATGGCCAGAAATATGAACTCTAAACACATAAAACTGTTAACCTAAACCAATATCAGAGACTCTTGGTTCTAATGTATAACATAATAATTTGATACCCTTGGGTCATGACCCACCCCAATGGGGACCACTCAAGGACTCATCAATCCCTCCTCTAGTATATTAGGGGATTGATACAAGCACCGAGTAGGAATATAAATAAAACGGGAATCCATAGCCTACATACCTATACAAACTCACACATCTCAAAAATTATACAATGCTAAATTGTAAAAAACAACAGAACAAAAAAGAATCCATACATAAAATCCAAAAACTACGGAGCTAATGTAAACAAAGTAACGTATCTTGGGAAAAATAAAATAACACCACAATGAATCTGAAACACATTTTCAACATGAAAGGAAAGTACTAGGGACTACTAAAAAAATCCACATGAACACACCTCAATCTATTCTAATTCAATAAGCACCATTTGGTACTGGAATATCAAGGACACTAACAAAATGTTGATCATCTCTACAAGACAGTACATGTGATTGAAAATCACATGCATGGGTGAGTATAACAATAACCAGTTGGAAATATCTAAAATACAAGAAAACAAAAAATATAATACAATAATCTCTAAATTGGTATATGTCTATAGCACATATAATAAAAATATCCAGATATACTCTAGAAAGACACATTATCTAAAGGTAAGTAAAAATCATAGAATCCCATACTAGGATTCCAGCCTACGGAATATAAAAATCACTCCTCTAGGATAACACACTACTAAGTCTAATAGCAGTAAATAAGTCCAACTGATAGGTATTTCTCATCATTTATCATCATAAAATGTTCACCTAGAATGTATGAAGAGAATACGATACATATATTGTGATCGCTACTAATGTCATGGGTTGATACCAACAACAAAATCTAGGTTAACCCTCTATATATAGGATTGGGGCATGTGCAATATTGTTCAAGAAGATACCATGAATTACACCATGGTCATGGAGATGAATAAAGGATCTCACTCCAAGACACTAGAAAGGATTACAACTACTCAACCATAATGTCCCACTAAAGGGATCATAATCCTAGGAGAATGATATAATTATATACCATCCCTTAGGGAAAGGATAAGGGGAAAATTACCTAACAAAACATATCACAAATATGGATAAAATGAGATCCAATCCATTAATAAAAAAGTACATGGCATGTAGTTGGGGTCATAAGCCTTGTCTATTGAACCTGGATTCTTCTTGTGTCTCATGAACATGACTGCATAGATTTAAATGGTTTGTAGGATGCATGTGTCATACTTCCATGTGCCAGAAAATGGATCTCACCCACGTACATGTGGTTGTGTACAATTACATGGATTATCTCACGTACTTGGTCGAGGCTCTGTCCATATTGGGGGGGGGGGTAATGTTTCCTTCTACCCATATACTTGAAACCATGCATGCATCCCCTCAATGGTACACGAAGATTGATTGAGGATGTGTCACATACGGTCTTATAGGGTCATACATCATTTTATCATTATCTCAAATATGATAGCCTCAACACTACAACGGGAACCCAAATAGTGTGTAGATATGGATTAGACGACGTGTAATGCAGAGTAGTTTTCATAAATCAGGATTTTCCACCATGAATCCTAGACATTTCTCCATCCATCAATCCAAAAATCAATTTTCATCTAAAATTTAGATCCATCCTCATCGATTCATTTCATTAACAAATCATGAATAATGGGGACATTGATTCACTCGGATAATATGATCATTTTTCATCTAACATTGCATGATGAGGAATACAAAAATTGGGAACCAAAATCATCTTATACACTATTATCCAAACTTTACACAACCACAAAGTCATTCTAAACCTCGTTCTAAGATTTCATATCATTATGAAAAGAAACAGGTGCAAAATGATCAATCGATCGGGATATGTCAATCCCCAAGCCAAATGAAGAATACATGCGGGTAATTAAAAATGATGTGAGAAATGAAAAGTGAAAAATAATAGTAACAACCCCTGATTGAGTTTTGTGTCTATCTTAATTATATTTTTCACAATGAAAAATGGACAATCAATAATAAAAATCATAAATAAAATCTCTCAAACCAAGATTAAACTAACCTATCTAACTATAAACACAATATGTGAATCAGTCCATTATTGGATTGATTTTTTCTCACCATATAGGTTGTGAAAAGGGAAGAATAAAATTAAACAACCACCCTAAATTTATTTGAATCAATATGTAAACAATAATTATTTGGTAACATAGTCATTGGATAGATACTTTGATTCAATTCTGTCACTGTAGTTGATCATCGATCTTGTTGTCGTATGCCAAAGGAATTTCCCTCCACACTCTCTATGGATATCTGTTAATTTGTAAGGTTATGAGACTAACCATATGAAGATTACATAATAATTTATTTAAATTATGAGAAATAATTCTCTTATTAAATACATCAATTAGAACAATAATATAAAATTATTATTAATTATATTCATTTTACACTCGTGATTCCTTTTCCAGGTCCTACCTGCACCATTAAATGATATATCATGCTTGGGGTAATATTCACATTCTGAACTTAGGGGTTCCCTCTAATTTTTCATATGGGAATCTGTTTATATGTAATTACAGTTATTTATGAATGCATTATATTTATTCTATTTATTATATTTCATATATTTTAATCATTTATTCTAGGCACACCGAGCCTTCGAATCGTACTCCATCATAGATGTAACGCCTCGACCCCAGAAGCCCAGAGTCGGTGAATTATTACGTATCATTTGCATGATCACAAAAGTCCAAGTCTCAAAAGACCTATTAGTTTAGTAGCCTTTGATGTAATAGATACATTCATAAGGGTTACATTATATCATAAAATGGAAATCTACAACAACATTGTTTCCATAGACAACACCGAGATCCCATATACTATTCTTGATGGTCAGTCATAATATACTTCTTTCCATCTTGGAAAAAATAAAACATAGAATGGGGTGATCTTAGATGATCAATAAGGATAACAATAAAGCGGAAACATTCATAAATATGCATAAACATTTAAGGGAATTTATAATACTAAAACAAAAGCCTTTTAAACATGAACTTTAACAAAATATTGAAATGATAAAATCAAATAATGCCATTTAAATATTCACCTGGATATTCTACTAATCTAGTAATCACAAGCAATATCAATAGCCATATTCATAATGATAGGATGCATAATTCCAGACTTCATAACCCAATAGTCAAGGACTTGTGCCAAGACTACAAATAAGAGTTTGTCAAGGTCTTCATCCAAGACATTAGATTGTCTCATGGAACCTACCGATACATCGAGAAGCTGTGCAGGCTCCAGCTACCACTTGCTAAGTCCAATGTAGTCCTCATAGGAAAAGTTTGAATGATAATATAATCTTTTGTATTATAAATGGCATACGAAATTTCAATACATTGTCTACAAACCCTGAATGGTATAAAAATAGAACATCCACAATCAAACATAACTCATTCAATAAAATATGGAAGATTGTGTTCTAAAAGAATAACCTCAATCGTAAATAATTAAGGATATTGACATAGATGAAAATAATCATCAAAACTATCTGAGAGAAATATCACCCTTTTTCTTGAAAACATTTAAAATTCACACTATTTGTCATGAAGCTATTTAAAAATAGATTTTTGAATCAAAGTGTCCCATACCTCTTTGAAACTTTTAAAATAAATTTTATTATAAAACATTAATGTCCATATAAATAAAACATTAAAAATATTTTTCAAACATGGAAATAATTGAGAATGATTTAGAAGTACAAAATTTTAAAAAATTTAAATTAGTATTTTAGTTAGTGTTACTATACAAATGAGAGATGCTTGAATGCACATAATTGAGGTAATCAAAACATTATAATACCATGATAATAAATGATTTCATTATATACTATGTCTATTGACAGTATATATAACATATAAAAGTGAATTGGTGCATAACAACAAAGAAGACTCAAAGGAATATAAATTTAGATGAAATACCTTATAAAGACAATATCCTTAGGTAAAGTTCCAATCAATGACATAATTATGTGTGATAAATATAAATAAACTCAATATGATTAGATATTCAGTGTAAATCAATCAGAGGAAATTCACACATATATTTTAAAAACAACACCAATGACCTGGATGTTTAACTCAATGAATGGAAATTGAGTTAAGATCATGTTTATATCAATGACTTGAGAAATCATCAAAGGATTGATTATGTGTCTAAAAAGTTTATCCACAAAAATGGGAGTGGAAGTCACTAAGTATATAATAAATAGTGATTCCACACATAATCATTGAGTAAAATAATCAATAAAGTTTGCGTAGATCCCACTCAGAGGAAATTGAAATTTGAAATTCCCTTACCGATTTGGTAACATATGAAACATACAACCCATGAAATAATGTTCATACAATGAATATGTAAATACTCATAAATTAAATTATATTACACCAAGAATACAGTCACAAACAGTACGTATTCCACACAGAAGGAAATAGTGGCCAATATAGCATGAATCTCATAGGAATAAAAAGTAAGATGAAAAACCCTTACTCCACTGTTATCAATTGACTCATATGACCAAAAGTTAATAAACACCAAATAAATCACAGAATACCATGAATATAAAGATAATAATGATAATATATATCAAATGGAAGTACACAATACACCACATGCAATAAATAAGTGGAAGACAATGGAAATCTCATGAAATTAAATGTGAGATTAGAAACCCCTTACCATGTACATTTCCTTGGCCGTGGGTATTGTAATAAACTTTATTATGGTGAAATCATTGTTATTAAATTATAAAATAACCATATACGTTAATATGATATCATATATGATCTTCTAATATTGATATTTTTGTATTATCATTGTTTCAGGTTTTAACTGATTCGTTCCCTTTTATATGATTGATTACATAAGAAAATGTTTGATATGGATGGGATATATGTTATTAATATTCATAATTATATTAATTTGTTAAACATTATTTTTAATCATAAAATGAAATTTATTCTTTAATGAATATGATGGGGAATGAATCTCATTGTGTTCGTGGAGACGGTAATCCGTACGTACGGACGAGCGACAATATCATTGTTTTGATATAAAAATCATATATAAGGGGATGGTAAATCATATATACAGAATCATTATAATTTTATATTTATTAATTACACCAATTATACATAATTATTATAAAAATCCAAATAAGTATTTATTGAATAACAATTACACCATGACGTGGAGACGGTAAGCCGTACGTACAGACGTATGGTGACTGTCATTAAAAGGATGGATGGAATAAGAAATATGGTTATACCATATTTATAATAACATCATAGTATATAGAAGATACTAGAGTTATTATTTTAGAATGGAAACAACAACAAAAGAAGAAGTCGAAGAAGAATGGAACTTGAAAGAGGTGATGATATATTTACCACTTCTTTGGGTTCTTCCTTTTGATTTGATCAAAAGGGCCCCATAAGTTGGATTTATGAGTAAATTAATTCCACTAAAATAAAGTTAGGAGAGTTGGGAGTATATTTGGGAAGGGTTTTGACATTCCTAATCATTTTTATGGTGTCAATTATAGATAAGGGGGAGTTCCCTTTTAAAAGAGGGGTGAGGGACACCTTAGGAAAATGTAGAAATATTCTTTTATAATAAAATCATTTTTTGGTTTCTAAAGGCTAAAAAATGAATTATTTTAAGGCCAAGTTGGGTATGGGTTGAAAAGCACTCAACCAATAGGTTTAGATAGTTTTGGGTCACTATACTAACCTTATCTTTTATATTTAACTCTTAGTTAAATAGTTTGATATTTACCGTGTCTCTTTGTATTTTTATATTATATGGTTAATAAACATACTATATATTTCAAGAAAACCCCAAGTGGTTACTTAATGATACACCATCATTATATATGTTTTTTGGCTGACACTTAGATTTTTAGGAATAGAATATCTATTAATAATATAATATTTGTTTTAAAAACACTTTTATGTCAATTATGACAATATTTGGTATGTTGTTTTTTCTAAATTTATAACAGATTTATTATTTTGAAAAACATTCATCTATCCAACCCTATCATGTCATATTAACATATAAAATTATTTTAATTCATAAAAAGTCTCAAATTACATTTATTTGTATATTTATAATATCAATTATTTTTATATTTCATTTATAAGGTAATTACTACATCATCATTGTGTCATAAATAAATTAAATTATATAATGTATAATTTTTTTAAATAAAATAAAATAATGTCGGAAATATTTTTATCTTTATAATTTATATTTATAGTCAAATTTATCTTATGTTTATCCCTATATTAAAAATGGTTTAGTTATTAAACATTGAATTTAACACTTTTAACTCTTCTTTGAATTAAATAATAATAAATGTCCTAATGTAATCCAAGTGGACCTAAAGGATAATATTTTATTCATAATGTATTTTTTGTTGAATTAAACTTATCCAATAGAATTAGGACATTTATTCGGGTATTAATAATATCATTTTTACCCTTAATTACTCTATATACTTTTAACCGTGGTAAATATAAATAAAAAATTACTATCCTCCAAAATTTATTTTCAACTTATTGAACCACATTATATGTACTGATATCAATCCCGTCTCTCAGATTTGTGAAATTCAACTCACAGAAGTGCTAAAAATTATATTTTATGTAAATTTGGAAATACTCCTAGGAGGTGGGTAAAAGACGGTAAAAAGTTCTATAAAATTGTATACATATAATTTTTTTATAAAATGACTCCAATGAATTATATTGAAAATATATAGGTATTATATATATAGTTTTACTTAAATTAAATTAAAATAAAATAAATAAATATTAAAATAAAAATTATTTTTTTAACTATGACATAGTGTTTTTCACTACTCATCAAAAATTGAATGTTTTCAGAAAAATACCATCGATTTACCGTAAGAAAATTTTTATATTACGAATTCAAAAATTAATTATATTTTACCAAATTCATTATATTAAAGTTGCATTAATTAATTTATAATTAATTCCCATTGTCAAAACCAAAAAGCAGGTTTTTAAAAAGTAAAAACAATCAAAAGATTGACACGTGTTTATGTTAAATTTTAATGTTCAATTACATATAATCACCAAAATTATATTAAATGATAAAAATACAATATAATAATACTTCAAAACCATTCAAATACATAATTTAACACTATAAATTATTTCGATTAAAAATTTGTTTTCAATTAAAATTTAGTATTTTTTAGTATTCATCAAAATACAGAAGTTATTAGAAAAGTACCAAAAATTTATCGAAAATAAATTTTAATGTACCTATTGAAAAGAAAAATTTAATTTTATTAAATTGAATATATATAATTATAAAATATTTGTTTTAAAAATGGTATTCTTTTAAAATGTCGTAAAATTGCATTTTTTGGAAAAATACATCATTTATCTGAAAAAAATGAATTTATTCATATATTATGTATAAGAAAAACAAAATATAGATTATAAAATTATATGGATTATATAAAATTAAAAATTCAGTTAATACTATTCATAACTGCTTTTGAACGGCTAGTTTGGTAAGTCGTGGTGTGCTCGAACTTGGTGTTTCATATAGTGCAAGCTATTGAATTAAAGAAAATAACTTAATTTGAAATATTGGGGTGTTACGTTATTCCCCCATTTTAGAAATTACATCCTCACAATTTTAAAATTGGGCTAGAGAACTTCGTAGAAAGTCCCACATCAGAAAACAAGTCAATATAACTATCTCATTAAAATAACGAAAGAGAAGTACAAAGGTCCCACGAGATAACCCACAATAGGATTCCATGTAGGAAAAAATGGATATGAAAGATAAAATAAGTTTCAATTTATAGTGGATATTGATAGAAAATGTGATTAAGATAAAGTTAATAATAAGAAAACCACAAACTTGGGATGAGATAAACATTCATTAGTTTCTTAGTACCAAAAGTAAATGGAATTTTTTTTATTTAAGTTCCATTTCATAAAGATGAGGATTTTATTTAGGATATTGACTAAGAACATAAAGAGATATACTTACTTTTTAAGTAGAGTTTCATCCTTTAATAAATTTCTACCACTAAATCATCTTTTTTTCAAATGATGAGTATTCAAGATGACTTGGTTACTATTGAAGCACTAGAATCAGCATCCATAGAATCACATAATCCAAAAAGTGAAAACTCTATATGTTTACCTTACCTTTAGAGATTAGCCAATAACAAAATGGTTAGTACAAGATCAGATGATCCCCAAAAAGGAAAATTCTTTAGAGAAAGGAATACTTATCCTAATTTCTAAAATTAAACCAACAATACCCAAAGTTCAATAAATACCATTCAATAGAAAAATTTCCTTAATTTCAATCAATATAATCCAAACTAATATTGAATCCCAAAACATAGAAGAATATGATTACGCAGTCTTCCACATTAAATTATATTTCCAAATAACATCGATTACTCTTAATGTCACATACCTAAAAGTAATTAACTTAATCACATATTCTATATGATAGGTTAATCATTTACATAAATAACACAAATCTATATAAACCCATAATAAAAACATAGAAAAATATCCAACCATTACTCCTCAAATGAAATCCCATTGTATTCTAATTTCCATAGGCATATAGTATCCCCAATTGAGCGAACGTCTTCCAAAATAACATTTATCACTTAATCCCCAAATCATTTTCCTATACTAAGGATATCTATTTGATAAGAAATACGATCCCAAATCAACTTATTATTGATCAATAAAATAATATAACTAAATATAATTAGTCACACTAACCAGAGACTTCACGTAGTCCAGTGGTAGGAAATAAATCCCAATGGCACTATGCTTGTGGGTTTGATTCCTGTATCTTTATCTGATGCGAAGGGTTGTCACACAATCTACGTGTTGTCATTTTTTTAAAAACTATATTTTATAACATTCCTAAAATCAAATAAATTCATCAAAATAACTATAACTAAATTTCACAACAAATGTTATCTCATAACATGCATTTTCATCCCAAAATTTAGTAACATGTAATACCCTCAAATTCAAGGATCATATAAACCCCAATGTTTATTTATAACTATATCTACAATATAAAAACCAATTCTTCCTAAAATTGAATTTTCACATAATAATATTCAGGGTTACACCAAAGAGAAAAGTCTTCCAATGTAATCCCATTTACTAAATCACTAATAATTTTAAACATTTGAACATCCATTTATTTCAACATAGGTTCTTCCTTGACCAAGTGGTTATCCTATAGAATAGGTTATTCACACGTGTAATGCCCTGGTCCCCTAAATTTATAGAAAATGTCTGTAAAAGGATTCATGGGATCATTTTTATTTTCTTCCCTAGTACTCTTCATTTTTCCTCGGCAATTATTTAATATATCTCCATCTTTCCCACACATAAAGCTTTTCATTGTTCCATTAAGAAACTTCCCTAGGTGTCTCCTTCCACATTTCCTGAATGATGGAAATTGATCTTTCTTTTATCCATGGTCTCCATTGCTGGAGCTCTTATCATTCAGTGCCTTTATCTTCTTTTTTTGGTTTGGGAGTTGGTTAATATATATGTTGTTGATCATATTTTTAGAAAACTGATTTAGCATGAACATGATATCTTTAACACATATCAACATTCCATTCTTTTTCTCATTTCCCCTAATATGGCCACCTTAAACATCATATTCAATGTAACTATGACATCCTTGGAATCCATCCATTGAATAACATATGAAAGCATAATCTGAGTCATAAAATCATTCAAAGAATATCATAACACCTTATTTTCAATCTAAAAGACCTTAGGATTAATGAAAGTTATTTATTCTCATCTAATATTATAATCCTTCAAACTTGTTTGTAATGAAAATGTGAATTATCCAAATCATATTTCCAGGGAGTGTCGTAACCAAGAGTGTAGCAAGGTCCGTTGTTGAGTACCAAGATAACCCGGGTCAAGCTTGAAACTCCTTGTCTGAGTTTTCACTCCTAGTTAGATCTGTTCCAGAGCCACCTCTAACTGGTCATATTCAGACAAGGATGTATTGTATAGAAAAACCACATAATCTCTACAATAGGAAAATTATTGGATGTTATTCTATAATAATCCTCAAATTCTATCTTCGGGTAATTTGCTCAAATCAGAGTTTATCTAAATTTAGATTCCAAGGTTTGTAATAAACTTACTTTGATAACAACTATAATGACCTGACCCCAGAAGCCCAGAGTCAGTGCATTATTAAGTATCATTTTCATGATCACAATAGATTAGGTCTCAAAATACCGATTAGTTTTGTATACATTGAAGTACTAGATACATTCACAATGTTTACAATACATCATAAAAAAAACTACAAAAACATTGTTTCTATTGACATCACTGAGATCCCATAGACTATCCCTAAAGGTCAGTTATAATATAATTATTTGCATCCTTGGAAACATTAAAGATAGAAAGGGGAGAGTTCAGATGATTAGTAAGGATAATAATAAAGCAGAAACATCCAAAAAAAATCATAAACATTTAAGGGAATATTTAAGACTAAAACAAAAGTCTTTTAAACGTGAACATCAGTATATTATGGCAAATATAAAATCAAGAAATTCCATTTACTATTTCACGTGGATATTCTACTAGTCGAATAATCACATGAAATATAAATAGCCACTTTCATAATGATGGAATTCATAATTCAAGACTTCATGACCACATAGTCAAGGCCTTGTGCCAAGACTACAAATAAGATTTTATCAAGGCCTTATGCCAAGTCACTAGTTTGTCTCATGAGACCTATCGATGCATAGAGGAGCTATATCGGGCTCCACCTGTCACTTATTAAGTCCAATTCATTCCTCATATGAAAAGTTTGAAACATAACATACCCATTAGAATTAAAACTAGCATAAAAAATGTCAACACATTATCCACAAACCAGAATGGTATAAAAATAGCACATCCACAGTCAAACATAACTTATTCAATAGAATATGAAATATTGTATTGTAATAGATTATCCTCAATAGAGAATAATTAATGTTGTTGACATAGATGAAAATAATCATCAAAACCAATTGACAGAAATATCCCCCTTTATCTTGAAAACATTTAATAGTGAAACTATTTTTCAAGAAGCTGTTTAAAAATATATTTTTGAATAAAAGTGTCCCATAACTCTTTTAAACTTTTAAAAGTAATTTTAATTTTAAAATATTAATGTCCATATAAATAAAACCTTAAAACCATTTTCAAAACATGGACAATAATGACAATGTTTTAGAAGAATAAAATTTTAAAACATTTAAAATGGTATTTTAGTTATAGTTACTATCGAAATTAGAGATGCTTGAATACAAATAATTGAGGTAATCAAAAAATTATAATACCATGAGAATAAAACATATCATTATATACTATGTCAAAGGGCAGTATATACACCATATAAAAATGAATTGGTTCAAAACAACAAAGATGTCTTAGAGGAATGTAAATTGAGATGAAATAGATTATAAAGATAATATCCTTAGTTAAAGGATAAATATATTACATTATATTCTGTGACAAAAATAAATACACTAAATATGAATGGATATTCAAAGTAAATCAATCAGAGGACAATCACACATATTCTTATAAAAACATCCCCAATGACTTGGATGTTTAACTCAATTAATGGAAATTGAGTTAAGATCAAGTTTATATCAATGACATGAGAAATTATCAACGGAGTGATTATTTGTATCAAAATTATATCCACACAATGGGGAGTATAAATTATTATGTAAATAATAAATAGTGATTCCGAACATAATATTGGAGTAAAATAATCAATAATGTAAGCGTAAAACCCACTGAGTGGAAATTGAAATTTGAAATTCCCTAAAAAATTTGGTAACGTATGAAACATACAACCCATTAAAGATGTATCTTACAATGAAGATGTGAATAATAATAAATTAATGTATATTACCCCATGAATACTATCTTGGATGGTATATACGCCACACAAAATGAAATAATGGCCCATATTCAATGAATCTCATCGGAATTAAAAGTGAGATGAAAAAACCTTACTAAGTTGTAATCAAATGGGTCATATGACCAAAAGATAATGACCACCAAATGAATCATAGAATACCATGAATATAAAGAGAATCATGATAATATGTATCAAATGTCATTACACAATACACCACATTCAATAAATAAGTTGCGAACAATGGAAATCTCACGGAATTAAATGTGAGATATGAAACCCCTTACCTTGTACTTTTCCTTGGTCGAGGGTATGCTAATATCCTTTATAATGGTGAAATAATTGCTATTAAATTATTCAATAAACATATACATTAATATGATATCATCTATGATCTTCTAATATTGATATTTTAGTATTATCGTTGTTTTGGGTGATAACTGATTCATTCAACATTATATGCATGGTTATGTAATCAATGTTTGTTATGGATCAGATGTATCTTATTATTATACAGAATTATATTAAGTGTTTAAACATTTTTTTTAATCATCAAATAAAAATTATTCTTGAATGGATATGATGAGGAATGAATTTCATCGCGTTTGTGGAGATGTTAATCCGTACGTATGCACAAGTGACAATATCATTCTTTTGATATTAAAATAATATATAATTGGATGGTATATCATATATATACAATCATTATCATGTTATATTTATTATTTACACCAATTATATATCATTATTATACCAATCCAAACAATAATGTATTGAATAACAACTACACCACGACGTTGAGACGGTAAGCCTTACGTACGCACGTATGGTGACATGTCAATCAAAGGATGGATTGAATAATGAATATGGTTGTACCATATTTATAATAACATCACAATATATAGTGTATACTATATTTATTATTTTAGAATGGAAACAACAAACAAAGAGGAAGTGAAAGAAGATAGGAACATAAAAGAGGTGATGAAATATTTACCTCTTCTTTGGGTTCTTCCTTTTGATTTGATCAAAAGGGCCCTATAGGATGGACATAAGACTAAATTTAGGCCACTATGATATATTTAGGAGAGTTGGGAGGATATTTGGGTAGTTATTAGCCGTGCCTAACAGCTTGGAAGGTGTGAATTAGACAGAATGGGGAGTGCCCTTTTATAAGAGAGGTGAGGGGCACCTTAGGAAAACTAGAAATATTATTTTATAATAAAAATAGTTTCAGTATCTAGTGGATAAAAAATTAATTAATTAAAGGATAATTTGGGGATGGGTCAAAAACCACAAAACCATTAGGTTTTAAATAGGTTTGGGTCACTATATTAACCTTATATTTTAGATTTAACTCCTACTTATATAGTTTGACATTTACCATGTCTTTTTGTATTTTAAAATTATATGGTTAATAAACATACTATATACATACAAGTGAACCCCATGTGGTTCATTAAAGATAAACCTATCATTTTATAAGACTTTTGCCCAATCCTTAGATTTTTAAGAATAGAATATTAATTAATAATATAATATTTGTTTTAAAAACTCTTTTATGTCAATTTTGACAGTATTTGTTATTTTGTTTTTACAAAATTCATAACAGCATTATTACTTCAAAAAAAATCATCTATACAACCCTAAAATGTCATATGAACCTATAAATTTAGTTTAATTCATAAAAATTCTCAAATTTCATTTATTTGGATCGTTATAATATCAATTATTTTAATATTTCAATAATTAGATAATTACTGCATCATCATTGTTTCATAAATAAATTAAATTTTTTAATGTCTTAAAAATATAAACAAAATAAAATAATGTATGAAATATTTTTATATTTCTAATGTATATTTATAGTCTAATTTATCTTATGTGTAACCAACTATTAAAAATGTTTTAGTTTTTTAAACATTGAATTTAACACTTTTAACTCTTCTTTGAATTAAATGATAATAAATGTCCTAATCTAATCAAAGTGGACCTAATGGATAATATTTTATTCTTAAGGTTGTTTTTGGTCTAATTATACATATCCAATAGAATTCATAAATGTGTTAGGATAATAATAATATCATTTTTTCCCTTAATTATCCTATTTACTTTTAACTGTGGTGAATAAAAGTAAAAAGTTACTATTCACCAAAAATTATTTTAATATTATTGAACCACATTTTGTCGAGTCAATAATTTTTTCCTTATGCCTTTTCCATTCATTAATACTTGGGGGATATTGTTGAGTAAATAAGGTTTCCTTATGACTTTACCATCCCTTCTTGTTTTGAAAATCACAAACACCTTATCTCAAGGGAAATATTATTTTACCCTGTGTTTTTAGTTCTATAAAGAAAATTTTCCTTCCCCATGAAAATTTATCCTTAAAATGTTTTTAATTGTTCATTATATTGTCTATTCTTAAAATTTGGTTTAATATCTAAAACCTCATAATCATATAATACTTTGATAAAGAGCATACTTTTTTAAGGATCTGAATTCAGACTCTGAACTCTCATGAGTTCGGACTCCGAGCTCTCTGAATTCAGACTTCGAACTCTTCTGAGTTCTGACTCCATATTCTCTGAATTTAGACTCTGAACTCTTCAGAGCGTTGACTCAGAGATCTCCGAATTCATACTAGGAACTCTTATGAGTCTTAACTCCGAGTTCTCGGAATTCAGACTTCGAACTGTACTGAGTTCTGACTCGGAATTCTAACGAATTCAGACTCCGAACATTGTATGTTCCGGTTCCGAATTCTTTGGAATCCTGATTCTGAATTTCTTGAAATTTAGACTCCAGAATTCTATATAGTTCAGGTTCCTAATTCCTTTTAATATAGAATCTGAATATCCTTATATAATAGATACCGAATGTGTTTTGGTTAGACTCCAATCTTTTATTTTCTTACATTCCGAATATTTGATTTTGGTTATGTAACCATATTTTTCTTACAGTTGTTTTTTTTAAAAAATTATGAATTTAGTTACTAACTAACCATTTTTTGACTTACATGTGTACAGGTCCATCTGAAATTCACGGATAAATATTATCGTTGGAAGAGGGTGCCAACTTTTGGTGTTGTACCTATAAATAGAAGCTCATTTGAAAGAGCTCGATATTGTTCTATGACTCTAGAGATGACATTATGTTGATGTTATTTCTAGAGAGTGACTCTCAATAATAGTGTGTACTGAACATCTTGTTTAGTATTTCTTTTTGGGACTTCGATTGTTGTTGTGTACAATCGAGGGCTTCCGGGGATAATAAGACATTGTTGCCGACTACCTTCATGTCGATGGCTAGCAGGGATAGCAAGACAGACTCCGATCATTGTATCGAGGGATTACCATGGTGTGGGTAAGACTGAATTTCTTTAATGTATAAACAAAGGGACCTTTATCCAAGGTTTTTGGATACCCTTCTGTTTGGGTTAAATGATTTACTACTTGTTGGTTTCTTTGTTACAAGTTTTCTGCAACATTTTATTTGTGGAAGAAATTATTACTATCTTATACTTTCGTATACTTGTATACTCTAATTTAGTAAGATTCTATATGCTTTAAGGTAGAATATTTATCTTTGTAAAGATTCATTTTCTGAAATCATCTTTTCGGAATAACTTTATTCGAATCATATTTTCGGAATCTAGCTAGTATGTAGAACTAGAGGTTTTGGGAATTAGCTTGTTTAACCTTGTTATACATAACCATCTTTAAATGTTACAGAGGAATTTTTAAAAGTGTTAAATTGACCCCCCCACTTTTATATTTATTATCATTAGATATTACATACAGTATCTACATTATTTTGATCCTACATTTGGTATTTTAGAGTATATCATAATCCACATACCATCTCAATATTTGGTATTATTGTATTTGTTCAATCTAAATTAATCTCACAATTATATTCATAAGAAAATATATCTTATTCTTTTTTTGAATCTTATTTTTGGACTCATAATGCTTGGATTCATTTTTACTTAGAGATAATCTTGTTCAATATTTTCCTTACTGAGGAATATTTATCTTGTTTAAAATTTTTATCTATAAACATGTTTTTATGGAAAAATAATTTTCTTTAAAGATATAAGAAATCAATGTTGGTTCTATAGACAATCTAAATCCAAACAGGCGAAATATTTTTGATGGGAATAATTATGAATATTGTAGAGATCGCATGAAGACATTCACGATCAATACTAGAGTGGGTAATTTTGTTATGCTAACTGGAGGATATAAAATCCCTGAAAAGGATGTTAGTACCTTTACCAATCATGAAAAGCATGAATATCAACTGAATTATAAGGTAAATAATACTTTGATTTTTTCTATGACTATAAATATATATAACCAAATTTCATCCTGTGAAGCAGCGAATTGTATTTGGGAGAATCTTGATGTTACTCACTTTGGAACATCCAAAGTTATTGAAATTAGATGATCCATTCTCAAAGCTGAATTTCATGGTTTTTGATTTTAATATGAAGAACCCATATGTAAGGTGAAACAATGATTCATGACTATTGTGAATAGTTTAAAATCCATAGGTGATAAGGGATTAGATGATGAAGCTCATGATGATAAGATAATAGACATTATGACCAATGAATGGGAATCCAAGAAAAATACTATTGGTGACAACAGAATGGTTAATCAGATTTCCCTTGAGGAACTTTTTGGAACTGTTCTTCAACATGAGTCCAGAATGAAGAGAGATGCTGAAAACATTAAGAAGAATAATGGGGATGACATTGTTGCTTTTACTACAACCTCAAATCATATGAATGCCAAGACTCCTGAGAGAGTTAGTAAATACAAATCTAAGAATGTTGATATTCAATCCGAATCTAGTGAAAGTGAATATTCAGAAAATGAGTTAGAAATTTTTTCTCGAAGGATGAACAAGATTGTTGGACAGAATAACATTCAATCCAGATATAAGAAGAAATAAAGGAAAGATAAGGAAGATTCAGATGTTACATGTTATGAATATAAGAGAGCTGGACATATAAGACATGATTGTCCTATGCATAAGGAAAAGGAAAGAATGGAAAATCATTCTGAGAGAAACAGAATGAAGTACTACAAAGATAAATTTAAGAATGTCTTGAAAGCTAATTACACTTAGAGTGCCAGTGTTGGATACTCTTCATATGAATCATCAGATTATGATTGTTCTTGATAGAAGAATCATGGTGTAATAACTAGACTACCTATTGACAATCATTGCTTAATGGAAAAGGTACACAATATTGAATGAAGGAAAAATATTTCTTTAAATGAAAATTATAGTGATAGTAAATTCTATAACTCTTCTGATGAAGAATATTCTTCTAATGAAGATAATACAATACCTACCTATGAATAAGTTTCTAGGTTTTCTAAGCTCCTTGAAATTCAGAATTAAAAACTCTTTAAAAATCATGATAAGAAAAACACTAGGAATACTATTCTAACTAATGAAATATTAGATCTTTCTAAAGATCATGATAAGAAAACTCTTGATTTTGATAATTTTTAAAAAAATCTTGAGGAAGTAAATTTTGAGAAGGATAAACTTTCTAAAGATATAGAAAAAGTAATTTCTAAGAAAAAAGTTTTTCGATCCAAACTCTAGTTCAAAATCAAATGTTTTGGAAGACAAGAACATAGTTATCATACTAAAATCCGAATTTTTTTCATTAAGGATGTGTCTGTCAAACTTTACATTAGGTAAAAAATTTTTTGATAAAATGTATTCTCAAATTCGACCAGTAAGGAATAGTTCTAGTTTTGGTTATATAAGTTCTAAACCAATTTTTTGTAACAATTATTTTGTTTCTCAAAGTGCTCCTTCTTCCACTATGTGTCAGTACAGTAGTCATTGAGAAAAAAATTGTCCCCTAATCAAAACTCAGTCTATAGGATTTCATAAAGCCTAATTCTCTAAGAAAATATGGGTACCTTAAATATTGCTTTCTGAAATTTATCGATCCAATAATGTTTCGGTTATGAAAGTATAATCATTTGTTTTCAGGAAAATAGAGAAATCTGCAACAACAATACTTGGTACCTGGATAATGGATGTTCCTGGCATATTACTGGTAACAAAAACTACATTGAAAATATTATCAAGATGAAAGGAGGGAAAGTAACATTCTGAGATAATCCTCAGGTAGAAATTATTGGTATATGTAACATTGTTCATAGTGGAAATACATTGATTTGAAATGTTTTATTTGTTAAGGGCCATAAGAATAACCTCAGTATCATAAGCCAATTACGTGATGAAGGTTACCTTGTGGTTTTTAGGAATGACAAGTTCTTAGTACACAATTCTAAAGAAGTGTTTATTCCTTCTGCCCATAGGAAAGAGAATGTATACAAACTAAACGTAGAAGGACTTAGAAGATGATATCTTCCTTGCCTTAATGAAATGGAATAACATTCGTGGTTGTGGCATAGAAGATCATGCCACTGTAACCTTAAGAACCTATGAAAACTTTCTATGAAAAGAGTAGTTAAGGATCTACCAGATTTTATATTTGAGTCTTCAAAAGTTTGCGATCCTTGTCAATATAGAAATAAATATAAATCACGTTTTAAATCACTCAGTGAAGTCTCAACTACTGATGCATTACAGTTAGTGCATATGGATCTCTTTGGTCCTACACAAACTAGAATCATTGGAGGCATGTATTATATATTTGTCTTGGTTGATGATTACACTATATTTAAGTGGTTCTAGTTTCTAGCAAATAAATTTGAAGCTATATCTTATTTATAATGTTTTAGAGCCCAATTTAAAAATGAGAAAAACCATCCTTTGAATACTATTCAAAGATATCATGGTGGAGAATTTCAAAATTCTGATTTTGAAACATTTTGTAGTAGAAAAGGCATTACTCATAACTTCTCAACAACCAGAACACATCAACAAAATGGTGTTTTTGAAAGAAGAAATATAATTCTTCAAGTGATAACAAGAACCATGTAATGTGAATATTCTATAGCAAGAATTTTTTTAGTTGAAGATATATGTACTCATTGTTATACTATAAATTGAGTTTTAATTAGAAATTTTCTTAATAAAAATCCTTATGAGTTATGGAATTGTAGAAAACCTAGACTTTCCTACTTCACGGTTTTTGGTCACAAGGTATTCATTCTGAATTCTAAAGATAATTTACATAAATTTGCACCAAAATATGGCTCTTCTGGCATCGCAATTTCATAATGTAGATGTTAGAGGCGGGGGACCAATTTTTAACCACTAAGGTCATTGCCAGTAACCGAACCATCATCGTTTCCTTTGTCTACAAAAGGTGCGCCCCCCTCCATCGTGAATCCCTCTTGGGTGCTCTCAGCGGCTTCAATCCTGGAAACCTGCCTTTGTTTGTAGGGGGACTTAAACGTCGTCGCAGAGATGGAGGAAGGGAAGGGAAGAGGCCATTTCAATCGTTCGGCCAACCTAGCCTTCTCCCATTTCATGGCAGGGAAAGTGCTCATGGATCTCAGTTTCACGGGAGACCGGTTTACGTGGTGAAACAACCAACACGGTGCACACAGATCATGGAGCCTGTTGGACAAGTGCGCGGGGAACCTGTCGGCTCTCTTGGAGTTCGCTAGATCCCGGGTGTCTCACCTCACACAAGGAGTCTCAGATCACTCCCCTTGCTGATCAGCTTAGACTCCGGATAGGATCATCTCCCTCGTTTCTTCTTCTATCAACATTGGGTGAACAACCCTAGCTATCAAGATCTGGTTAGTGCCTCTTGGAACTTACCCACGCAGGGCCACACGTGGTTAGCCATCAAAAATAAGCTCCATCATCTCAGGAAGAGGCTCTACAGATGGGTGTTGGAAATCCCGAATTTAGTGAGGTATCTGGAAAATGTGAAACAGGATGTCGATCGCATTGAGAGGAAACTCGAAGAAAACTAGGGCGATCGATCTTTTGAGGAGTTAGCGAGAATGCAGGAGCTTATGTCTTACATGCTTTTGAGACAAGAGAGAAAGGCAAGGGATGAGGCCAAGATCAAATGGATTAGATAGGGGGATAAGAACACCGCCTACTTCCATGTGTGTATCCAAGAAAGGAAGAGAAAGACACCATTTAAAATTACTCTGGGGTATGGTTCCTACTCTGGAAACAGGGAGTTGGTGTGGGAGCTTGCCAATGCACACTTCCACAACCTGATCACTAGTCCAAATGTGAACTTCCCCAGTGGGTTCAATGGTGACGACAGAGAGATTCTTGAGGTCATTCAGCCCATCCTATCAGGACACGATAATGATTCTCTAATTTCCATGCCATAGGAGGAAGATATCCGATGATCCATGCAGATTTTGAACCTGGAGAGTGCGGCAGGTCCGGACGGGTTCCCTTTAGCCTTCTACAGGGCCTCGTGGGACACTGTGAAGGCTGACCTCACTGCTACCATTCATAATTTTATCAAGGGCAGTGCCTTGCCTCATGTTGCTAGTTCTACCACGGTGGTTCTCATTCCCAAGTCCAGATCCCCTACCACAGTGGAGAACTTTCTCCCGATCAGCATGTGTAATGTCCCTTACAAAATCCAAGCATGAATCATTAATGCGAGTCTATCGTCTGATCATCCCAAATGGATATCAATGGTGCTTCACGGCTTCGTGAGAGGGAGTTCCATCTAGGGGTGATCGTATTGGCCCAAGAAATGATCAAAGATCTCCACATTAAATATTGTAGCTCCAACATGGCGGTCAAGCTCGACATGAGCAAGGCATACGATCGGGTGGAGTGGGGATTCATCAACAAGGTCTTTGTAGGTATGTGTCTCTCCCACTAGAGCATTGATCTAATTTTCCGGTGTTTTAGCTCAGGATGGTTGGCGATCTCACTTATGGGGAAAACCTTTAGCTTCTTCAATGCCACACAAGGCCTTCGACAAGGGGACACAATCTCCCCGAGAATTTTTTATCATCACACAGAATTTACTAAGAAGACTCATTCATAACTTCATTAGCAAAGGTGAGATCCTCCCCTTTCAAAGGAGGATGATACTTCCCTCCATCTCTCACATCATGTTTTCAGATGATTCAATCATCATCACCAATGCGTCAAGGAGATCAATAAGATGCCTACGCAGAGTGCTGGAGGTGTACTGCCTCTACAGCGGACAACACATCAACAATAGTAAGAGAACCTTCCTCATCTCAAATCAATGCACTGAAGAGCGCATCCTTATTGTGAGCCTCTCACTGAGAATGGAAAAAAGGAAACCTCCCCATGATGTATTTGGGCGCTCTAATTTACACAAAGCCTTTGCGCATCCGGGACCTTGAACCCATCGTCTCCAGGATCACGGAGAGGGTGCTTAACTGGAACAATTGATATCTGTCCTTTGGTGAAATGATCTCCCTGATCAATAGCATTCTCCTAGAAACCCCAATCCACTTCCTCTTTGCTATCAAGGTTCCTAAGGGGGTCATTCGGTGCATGTGAAGAATCATTGAATGGTTTATTTGGGATCCTCAATCCGCGGGAAGGAGGAATTGGGCCTCCTATGGGATGCTCGCAAGAACTATCAACGATGGGGGTATCAATGTTCGAAGCCTCAAAGACACAATGGAATGAATGCATGCGAAACTGGCTAGGGAGGTTCTGGAAAACCGCACCCTTTGGGGAAAAACCTTGAACACCTGTTACGACAAGGTTGGGGCTGACATGGTCCATCGAACCTCCCCATTCTGGCATGAGCTTGCTCCCCTCACCACACTTCTTATGAACCAATCTTGCTGGATTTTTGGAACATGGGAGATTTCTTTCTGGAATGACAACTGGTGCAGGGGACTTAACAAATACCCATGCTGCCCAGCCATGAGCATCTCCTTCAAGGAGGCTAGCTGTCATCCTTCCTTCAATAAAATAGTCCTTAACACAGTCCAACTAGAAGAGTTTCATCCCATCGAGATGTCTTCTCACCCAGGCAGCCGTGTCTTCACCCCATCCCCCTCTGGATCATTCTCAGCTAAGGATTATCGTCGCATTGATAACATGTAGGGGGATGAGGAAGAATGGAATGATATTTTGTTGGATCGTGTCATTATGACAAAGATCAACTTTCTCACGTGGCAGATACTCCATAGAGCTCTCCTCACAGAAAAAAACATTAAGCATTGTGGAATGTACATGGCCTCTCGATGTGTCTGTTGTAAGGGGAACAAGGAGGAAGGGACGAACCATATATTATTTTAATATGACTAGGAAAAAGTCCTCTGGTCTAGCTTTGGTGATTTTACTAGTTTCTCGGTTCCTGGTCTGGTAGGGGAACCCTTCCTTGTTCGCTGGTTCCACAGATCGAGGCCCCAAGGGTTGTAGGGGAAATTTCACAAACTGGTCCTCAAAGCTGGATGTTGGTGTATTTGGATACTAGGAACAATTGTCTTCATGATGGGGCGCCCTCCTCTAGCCGTGCGATTGTGATAAGAACCTAAAACCTTCTCCTCGACATAGTTAGAGAGATGAACATCGGAATGGATGCCCCCACCAAGCAGCAATTCACCCACAATGCACATGGCCATGCTTTCAATAACTCTAATGGAACATGGGTCAGGTGTAACTCCCAGTCATATGGCCTCAATCTCAACATCGACGGGTCTTATATTGCGGGGCTCATGCACAGCGGAGGACGGATTCGTGACATGAATGGTTCGGTCATTCTGGCCATGTTCATATGCTTGGGCAATGGTTCGTCGCTCATTTCAGAGGCAAACACCATGCTGGCGGGCCTCTTGGTTAAAAAGAATAAGGGGATCACCCTTGCAGAGGTTGAAACAGACTCTCTCAAAGTCCATAATTCCCTCAAGGGAATGGGTGATATCCCATGGGCTATAGAGTGAATTATCCAGAAATACGATGATCTCCTTTACAACAACATCAAAATCTCCCACACCTTACGGGAGGGTAAGAAGGCAGCAGACTTTTTGGCCTCCTACGACATTCATGGAACAGAGATCCTGTTCATTCATGACCTTCATATGCAGACTCTTGTAGGTACCGACATCATCTGAGGGTATGCCCTTGGTCTTCACTATTTTCGACCCCCGTAGCCTTTCCCCCAACCCCTTGTTGGCTCCTTATCCTAATAAAAATATATTTTATGATGATGAAACTAATCCCATTGTTTTTAAAAAACCCCAACCTACATATTAAGATGGTTTTTCAAAAACTGATTACCAACCATTTATGGAAGATTTTTATGATAAGGAAAATTCCCAAGAAAATGTTTCTGAAGCATTTAGCCCAGAATATTTCCTACCCAATGTTGATGAATAGGTTTTACAAAATCGAATTATGTTGTTTCTAATGAATAATCCTAGTGATAGTATCATTGGTGATGTCAATCAACCTGCAAAGACTATATGTTCCTTGTGAAATGAAGTAGAACATCTAGCATTTCATTCTAAATTAGAACAAAAAAGCACTAATGAAGCTTTAGGTGATGATGATTGGATAAAAGCTATGCAAGATGCGCTAAATGAATTCGAAGGGAATAAAGTCTGGACCTTTTTTGAAATACTTAAGGAAAATTATATTATTGGAGTATAATGGGTATTTAGAAATCAGTGTGATGAAAATGGAATCGTAGTAAGAAATAAATATATATTTTTTTCTAAAGGCTATAATCAACAAGAAAGAATATACTATGATGAAACCTATACTCCAGTAGCTAGACATGGATCTATTCATATCTTACTTTCCTTTGTAGCATTATTCAGTTTTAAATTTTTTCAAATGGATGTAAAATGTTCTTTCCTTAACGGTTATGTTGAAGTGGATGTTTTTGTTGAACATCCTCCTGGTTTTGAAGATTCAAAACATCCTGATCACGTTTCTAGACTTACCAAAGCTTTGTATGGACTTAAGGAAGCACCTCAAGCCTTGTATGATAGGCTTAAAGGATTTTTTGCTTCAAAATAATTATTTTAAGGGAAATTCAGATCCAACCCTTTTTATTATGAAAGATAAGGAAAATATTTTGATTCATTCCACTACTGAAGCTGAATATGGAGCAGCTGGAAGTTGTTGTGCTCTTGTGTTGTGGATGAAACAGACACTCATGGACTATGGTATGAGTTTTACCAAAACAAATTTTTTTGTGATAATACAAGTGACATTGCCCTTAGTAAAAACCCTGCAAATCACTATCATGTAAAACACAAAGATATTAGGCATCACATTCCTAGGGATCACACACAAAAAATAGTTACCATTCTTCAATTTATCAGAACTCATGATCAACATGCAGATATTTTTACAAAATATTTACCCTCTGATGGATTTGAATACATTAAATAGAAGTTAGGAATGATAAAATTATTATAATATTCCTTGTTAAATTATTTTTGAAACAATCTCTTTACATTAATAAACTCATTTTTATAGGGGGATTACATTTTCTTGATGTTTTCAAAAATATACGAAATGACGTTTTTAATGTTTTTTATAACGATGTATTCATAAAAAAATTTATGATGTTCTGAAAACTTTTTGTAATGATGTTTTCAAATAAAAAATTTACTTGAAATATTTGTAATGATGAATTTTTGAATTGAAATTATCTTAATGAAGGTTTTCGTAATTGAAAATTTTTTAATGAACGTTTTCTTTGTCAAATTTTTTTGAATCTAAAGTTCTTAAAGAATATTAATAAATATTAAGAATAATATTTTGGGCAATATGAAAGGTATTATTTCTTTATTAAGTTTTCATATTCATAATTTACTTGTTGTTATTTTCTTTTGTGTTTTAAATTTTTTGATTCTAGTTTCCCTAAATCCAAATTATTTTCTTAATGACCTCAAAAGATTGGATCCTACAAAATTTTCCATGTGGCTATCATATCAACTGTTAGAAATGATCAAATGGATATTGTTCCATTGGATTGACTTTGGATGTTCAATCATCACTTTAAACACCTATTTAAAGGACCCCTTATGGGTTTTCCCACATCGATTTCAAGCTATCGCGTGCTGAAGTTATGACCTTCTACATAAGCCCATTCAGAATTACTCAGAGATTTATCGATTCCAAATGTTTGCAAAAGAATCATCTTAAAAAGAAATGTCTACCTTCAAGCCAATTCCAAAATTGCAAGTATATAGAGAAAGGCTGCTGCATCTGAATTTCATCAACATGTATGAGTCTATTATTTCAAAGAATATCAAGCTCAATGGATGGGAGAGTGTTTGTATATAAATGACATATGCTCAAGATTTGGTTTATCCGGATTTACTTGTTGAGATTTATGAATCAGTTATTTTCTTCTAGGAAGAAGGCAGAGAGATGTTTTCTTTCAAAAGCTATGGAATGACTTATGCTCTCTCATATACAAAGGAAGATAGTTTGATTGCAGTACCATTTTATGGGGAAGCTGAGTTCTGTTCGCATAAGTCACCAGATGTTCAGGGAATTTTTTCAAGGTGAAAGCTATCAAATGTCTCGGTCTTACAAATGTTAAGACTCCAAATATTTCCCACCTCTCTACAAATAATCGAATCCCAAAATTATGGGTTTAAGTATTCTTCATTCCGAGAAAAGATGATAAAGACACTTTGAATAAGAGTGACATGTACATCCTACATTTTTTTGGTGAATCTAAGGATGATAAATTTGGTTAAGTATATTCTAATTACGATAGAGAATATAAATAATGGAAACTTGAAGGCTCAAATTATAATGTATCTAACTATTCTTTCCAAGTTGATTGTTCGATGTCTGGAGTCTTTCAAAATCCCTTACAGTTCAATATCGAGGAATTGAAATGTCATGCTGATTAGTGAGGATACCCTTAAAAGGATGAATGTTTGTTTTTCTAAGGTATCATGAGCATTTTATGATCTACCAGTAAGAGATGGTAAAGCTGTTCCAAAATAACAAGAAGTGGGTGAACCATCGAAAAAGGATGGAAATAAGAGAATGTTGAAAGAAGTAAAAGAGGAATAGAAAACACCAAAACATATGAATGCTCAATCCACACCTCCAAAGCCTAATACGAAAAAAGCATATCCGGATGTGGTTGTTACAAAGTTGAGGGAAGACAAGAAAAATCAGAAGGATGGAGAGCCACAGTTTGGCTTTGATCCTACAGAAGGTAAGACTTTGAATGAAAAGAAAGATGAGGAGCTTAACATGAAAGCTAAAGAGAAAAAACAAAAAAAGAAGATGTCTGAAGCTAAAATTGTGCAATCCCTTATGAGGGATACTAAAATTGCTTCCGAGAATATCCCTGTACCGAAATGCATCTGGGTATAACCCTTACCTGAGACTCTAGGGAAGAAGTTCATGACTCCAAAAAAAGTAAAAGAAAATATTGTTGAAGAAAGGGATGTTGTGGAACAAATGGATGATGATTAAAGTAGTGATGAAACAACTGATTTTATTAAGAAAGTTGAAGACTTTCATGAGAAGGAAAGTACTTCTGAGAAATTATCAATCCGGACCTCTGAAGCCAAATCATTAAAGCATGCTACTCTTGGATTAGATGACAAGGATGAAGATGAAGTGAACAAGTTAGCTGAGGAAAAATTTTATAATCAATATTTCATTCATCCTGAAGATGTTGAAGTAGGATTTGAGAAGGAGAAAATAGATAAGGAGAGAATTATTCAGCAGTCTAACAACGAAAATCAATCTCCGGATGAGGATGTTGTTCTGAGAACTGATAAGGGGAAACATGTGGTTGAAGATACACCTACTAATGTTATTTTATGGGATAAGGAAACTAGTGTATCTTCAAAGAGGAAGATTGTTGAGATAGAGAAAGAGACCTCACCAAGCAATGTCTCAGATTCGGAATCATCATCCCCAGGTCATGATTTTGTGATTCAATCACTAAATAAGCTTATTGACACCATTCCGATCTTTCCAAGAATTGAATTGAGATGTCAGATGCTCCAACACATCTTGAATCAATAATCGGATTCAATATCCACGGTGATGAAAAAGTGTATAAAACTTGGTGCTGATTTCAAGAACTTCTTCATTAACTACGATGCCCAAAAAAATCTTGTACGAATGTAGTTAGATGGTCAAAGAGGATAGTTGATGTTTTGAGAGAGAATGATGAGTTTCAAGATGATTGTAAGTAAAATTTTTCTTTTGAAGATAGTAAAATCAAGGATCTCATGACTAGAATTGAGGAAAAGCTAACTCTTGAGGAGAATCCTCAGATTCAAGAGGTAAAGTATCTGAATGGGAAGCAATATTCTATTTCCCAATTTTGGAAGAGGGAAAGGGATCTTCGTATCGAGATTGAAGAGAAGTTAGTTAAGCAAGATGAATTGTTGAAGGCTTAGGCAGAGGCTCTGAAGGCTCAGGAAGAAAAGATAAAAGCTTTAGAGAAGAAAGTAGTGGATCAGGGTTGATTCCTAAAGAAAGCATAGGAAGACCACAAGGAACATAAAAAGTTGAAAACCATAGAGAATAAATTGATAACCAAGGAGTAGTAAGGAAAATAGATCCTATCCAATATTTTTTGTATTCTTTCATTGTAAAAATTCATCCTATATTACTGAAATTTTGGTTGCTCATTTTTTTTGAATGCATTTTACTAATATTTCATGTATTATAATTTCTTTTCCATTCCCTCAAATTCTTTTTGAAAATCAAAAAGGGGGAGAAAGGAAAGACAATTCTATGAAGTAATGAAATATCCATATGTAGGGGGGGGGGGTTATCTAAGGGGGAGTTTTCATTATAGACATTTCTGTACTGAAGATAATGAAAAATATCATTCCAGAAATATAGAATATGATCCATAGTGTTCCAAATACTTAGGTGGAGTTAGTCGTATTCATATTTTCCCAAATGTTAAGGGAGATAAGTTTTATTTTCAATGTCTGGAAAAATATTTTCTATGTCCTTTTATTCTTTTTTTTAAGGAATTTTGTGCTTCCCAAAAAGGGGGAGATTGTTGTGTCAATAAGGTTTTACTATTAACATTTCCATTCCATCATACTTGGGGGGAGATTGTTGAGTGAATAAGGATTCCTTATTACTTTACCATCCCTTTCTGTTTTTAAAATCAGAAACACCTTATCTAAAGGAAAATTTTATTTTACCATTTATTTTTACTTATATATGGAAAATTTTCCTTCCCCAAGATAATTTATCCTTACCATGTTTTTCAATGTTCATTATCTTGTATAAGTGTAAAATTGGGTTTCATATCTAAACCCTAGGAATCATATATTACATTGATAAAGAGAATTCTTTTTTCAGGATCCAAATGCAGACTCTGAACTCTCACGAGTTATGAATCCGAGTTCTTTGAATTCAGACTCTGAACCCTTCTGAGTTCTAACTCTGAGTTCTCTAAATTCAGACTCCGAACTCATCTAAGTTCTGACTCTGAGTTCTCCGAATTCAGACTCCGAACATTGTGTGTTCAGGTTCCAAATTCTGGTGAATCCAGATTCGTAATGACCTGAAACCCAGACTCCATAATTCTATAGAGTTCAGGTTCTGAATTCCTTAGAAAACAGAATCCGAATATCCTTGTATTATATACATTGAATGTGTTTTGGTCAGACTCCAAACCTTTATTTTCCTACATTCCGAATATTTGATTTTTTTTATATAACCATATTTTTTCTTACACTTGTTTTTGTTATAAATATTTTTTGTGCATTTAGATACTAACTAAACATTGTTTGAGTGACACATGCACAGGTCCATCCGAAATTCACAAAAAAATATTATCATTGGAAGAGGGAGATGACTATTGGTGTTGTGCCTATAAATAGGAGCTCATTTTAAAGAGCTTGATATTGTTCTTTGACTCTAGATATGACATGTTGTTGAAGTGATTTCTAGTGATAGACTCTCATTCTTAGTGTGTAATAAACTTCTTGTTTAGTTTTTACTTGCGAGACTCTGATTGTTGTTTTGTACAATTGAGGGTTTCCGGGGATAATAAGACAGAGGTGCCAACTACCTTGAAGTACAGGGATTGTGGGGATAACAAGACAGACTCTAATCTTTGTATCGAGGGATTACCCTGGTGTGGGTCAGACAGACATTCTAGAAAGTATAAATAAAGGGATCTTTATCCATGGTTGTCGGATATCATTCTCTTTGGGTTAAAATATTTACTACGTGTTACTTGTTTTGTTACAAGTTTCCACCACATTTTATTTGTTGAGGAAATTATAACTATCTTATATTTTCATATATATGTATACTCTGATTTAGTATGATTCTATACGCTTTAAGGTAGTATATTAATCTTTGGAAACTTTCATTAAGTTTAATTTTCCTGAATCATCTTTTCGAAAGCACTTTCTCAGAATAATATTTCCAGAATCTAACAACTGTGTAGAACTAGAGGTTTTTTGAATTAGCTTGTTTAACCTTGTTAAACATATCCATCTTTAAAAGTTCCAAAAGGAATTTTGAAAAGTGTACAATTCACCCCCTATTGTATATTGAGTATCATTAGATATTATATATATTATCTACATTATTTTTATCCTACATTTGGTATTATAGAGAATATCATACTACACATACCATCATAATATTTGGTATTAAAGGATTGGTTCAATCTGAAATAATCTCATGATTTGATTCAGAAGAGAATCCATCTTATTATTTTTCGGAATCAGATTTTTGGACTCATAATGTTCCAATTCATTTTTACTTAGAGATAATCTTGTTCTATATTTTCACTGCCGAGGATTGTTTTCCTTGTTTGCAAACTTTTTATATTAACAAGTTTATGTGGAAACATATTTTTCTTTAAAGATGGAAGAAATAAGTGTTGGTTCCAAAGACAATCTAAATCCAACCAGACCACCTATTTTTGATGGGAATGATTATGAATATTGGATAGATCTCATGAAGAAATTCATTATCAATACTAGAGTGGACAATATTTTTTATGCTTACTGGAGGATATAAAATCCATGAAAAGGAAGTTAGTACCTTTACGAATCAAGAAAATCATGAATATCAACTAAATTATAAGATACGTAATACTTTTCTTTGTTCTATGACTAGAAATATATATAGCCAAATTTCATATTGTAATGCTGCAAATTGTATTTGAATGAAACATGATGTTACTCACTTAGGAACTTCCCAATTTATTGAAACTTGAAGTTACATGCTCAGAGATGAATAGCATGGTTTTTGATTTTAATATGGAGAACCCATACGTAAGGTGCAACAAAGATTCATGACTATTGTGAATAGTTTACAATCCATGGGTGAGAAATGATTAGATGATGAAGCTCATGTTGATAAGATAATAGAAATTATGCCTAATGAATGGGAATCCAAAAAAACTACTATTGATGAAAACATAAAGGTTACTGAGATTTCCCTTGATGAACTTTTTGGAAATCTTCTTCAACATCAGTCCAGAATGAAGAGAGATGCTGACAACCTTAAGAAAAATAATGGGAATGATAGTGTTTCTTTTACTACAACCTCAAATCAAATGAATTCCAAGACTCCTGAGAGAGGCACTAGATCCAAATATAAGAATGCTGATATTCAATCCGAATCTTGTGGAAGTGAATATTTCGAAAATGAGTAAGAAAATCTTGCTCGAAGGATGAATAAGATTGTTGGATAGAAGAACTTTCAATCCAGATATAAGAAGAAATAAAGGAATGATAATAAATATTTAGAAGTTACATGTTTTGAATGTAAGAGAGATGGATACATAAGACATGATTGACCTATGCATAAGAGAAAAGAATGAAAGGAAAATCATTCTGAGGGAAATAGAAAGAAGTACTATAAATCTAAATCTACTCATATCTTGAAAGCTAATTACACCTAGAGTGCTAGTGGTCGAGACTCTTCAGATGAATCATCAGAGTATGAATCTTCTGAACAGAAGAATCTTGGTGTAATATCCAGACTACCTATTGAAAATAATTGCTTAATAGATAAGGTACACAATAATAAATCAAGGAATAATGATTATATAAATGAAAATTATAGTGATAGTAAATAATATAACTCTTCTGATGAATAATATTCTTTTGATGAAGATAATACATTACCTACTTATGAAGAAGTATTTAGGTTTTCTTAGCTCCTTGAGATTGAGTATTAAAAACTCTTGAAAAATATGTATAATGATATCTATAAGAATACTATTATTACAAAAGAAAGATCAGATCTCTGTAAAGATATTGATAAGAAAACTCTTGATTTTTAAAATTTTTCAAAAAATCATGAGGGAGTTAATTATGAGAATGATAAACTTTCTAAATATCTAGAAAAATTAGTCTCTAAGAAACATGTTTTCGATCCAAAATCTAGTTCAAAATCAAAATTTTTTGAAGACAAGAACATAGTTATGATACTAAAATATGAATTTTTTCCCTTAAGTAATTGTTTTTCAAACTTTACCCTAGGTAAAGAATATATTGAGAAAATGTATTCTCAAATCTGACCACTATGAAATAGTTCTGGTTTTCTTACATGAGTTCTAAACCAATTTTTAGTACCAATTATTTTATTTCTCAAAGTGCTCCTTTCTGCAATATGTTTCTGTGCAGTGGGAAATGGGGAAAAAATTGTTCCCTAATAAAAACTTAGTCTATAGGATTTCATAATGCCTACTTTTCTATGAAAATATGGGTACCTAAAATATTGATTTCTGAAATTTATGGATCCAATAAGGTTTAGGTTTCGAAAGTCTAATATATCGTTTTCAGGAAAATAGAGAAAGTACCGACAAAAATACATGGTGCATGGATAGTGGATGTTCCTTGCATAGGACTGGTAACAAAAAATAATTTGAAAAGATTATCAAGACAAAAGGAGGGAAAGCGACTTTCTGATATAATGCTCAGGGAGAAATTATTGGTATATGTAACATTGTTCTTCGTGGAAAAACATTGATTTCAAATGTTTTATTTGTTAAGGGTCATAAGCACAATCTCATTTTCATAAGACATTTATGTGATGAAGGTTACCTTGTGAATTTTAGGAATGACAAGTGAATAATACACAATTCCAAGGAAGTGTTTATTCTTTCTTCCCATAGGCTAGAGAATGTATACACACTAAACATATAAGGCCTTAGAAGATAATATCTACCTTGCCTTACTGCAATGGAAGAACATTCTTGGTTGTGGCAAAGAAGGTTAGGTCACTGTAACCTTAAGAACCTATGAAATCTTTCTAAGAAAAGAGTAGTTAATGATCTACCAGAGCTTATATTTGATTCTTCAAAAGTTTTTAACCCTTGTCAATATGGTAAGAAAAATAAATAAAGTATTAAATAAGTCAGTGAAGTCTCAACTACCGATGCATTACAGTTCGTGCATATGGATCTCTTTGTTCATACACAAACTGGAAGAATTGGAGGCAAGTATTATGTAATTGTCTTGGTTGATGATTACACTATATTTATGTGGGTCTATTTTCTAGGAAAATATATGAAGCTGTATCTTATTTAAAATGTTTAAGAGCCCAAGATAAAAATGAGAAGAACCTTCCTTTGATAACTATTCATAGTTATCATTGTGGAGAATTTCAAAATTCTGATTTTGAAACTTTTTGTAGTAGAAAAGGCAGTACTCATAACTTCTCAGCACCTGGAACACCTCAAAAAAATGGTGTTTTTGAAAGAAGAAATAGAATTCTTAAAGATATAAAAAGAAACATGTAATGTTAATACTCTATAGCAAGACATTTTGGGCTGAAGCTATAAGTACATCTTGTTATACTATAAATCGAGTTTTAATTTCTCATTTTCCTAATAAAACTCCTTATGAGTTATGGAATTGTTGAAATCCTAGACTTTCTTACTTCACGGTTTTTGGTTACAAGGTATTCATTCTGATTACTAAAGATAATGTACATAAATTATCACCAAAATCTGATGAAGGAATTTTCCTAGGCTACTCAACAACCTCAATGACCTATAGAGTTTTCAATAAAAACAGTTGTACTATCGAAGAGATAGTACATGTGAAATTTTATGAAATTGGTCCCTTTGTTTTTAAAAAACCCCAACCTACTTCTTCCAATGTGTTTTCAATAAATGATTACCAACCATTGATGGAAGATTCTTCTGATAAGGAAAATTCCCATGAAAATGTTTCTGAAGCATTTTACCCAGATGATTTCCTACCAAATGTTAATGAATAGGTTTTAAAAAATCCAAATCAGTTGTTTCTAAAGAATAATCATAGTTAAATTATCATTGGTGATGTGAATCAACCTATAAAGACTAGATTTTCTTTATGAAATGAAGTATATCATCTAGCATTTCTTTCCAAAATAGAGCCAAAAAGCACTAATGAAGCTTTAGGTGATGATCGTTGGATAAACGCTATGTAAGATGAGATAAATGAATTCAAAAGGAATAAAGTCTGGATATTGGTTATAATACCTAAGGAAACTTATTTTATTGGAGTAAAATGGGTATTTAGAAATAAGTGTGATGAAAATTGAATTATAGTAAGAAATAAAGCTAGATTGGTTGCTGAGGGCAATGATCAACAAAAAAGAATATACTATGATGAAACCTTTGCTCCAGCAGCTAGATTTGAATCTATTCATATCTTTCATTCCTTTTCAGCATTCTTCAATTTCAAATTTTTTTAAATGGTTGTGAAATGTGCTTTCCTTAACGGTTATGTTCAAGAGGATGTTTTTGTTAAACAACCTCCTGGATTTGAAGATACAAAACATCATGATCACGTTTTTAGACATACCAAATCATTGTATGGACGTAATGAATCCCCTAATGCCTGGTATGATAGACATAAAATATTTTTTCTTCAAAATAATTATATTAAGGGAAATTCAGATCCAACCCTTTTTATAATGAATGATATGAAAAACGTTATGATTCTTTTCACTAATAAAACATAAAATGGATCACCTTGAAGTTGTTGTGCTCATGTATTGTGGATGAAACACACACTCACGGACTATGGTATAAGTTTTACCAATTTTTTTTAATACCAATGCCATTGACCTTTGTAAGAACCCTACAAATCTCTCTCATGCAAAACACATTGTTATTAGGCATCACATTATTAGGGATCCCACAGAAAAAGGAGATATCATTCTTCAATTAATTGGAACGCAAGATCAACTTGCTGAAATTTTCACAAAATATTTACCCTTTGATAGATTTTAATACATTTAACAGAAGTTAGAAATGATACCTATATAGAAATATTCTTTGTTAACTTCATGTTGAACCAATCTCCTTACAGTAATAAACTCTTTTTCATAGGGGCAATACATTTTCATGATGTTTTCAAAAAAAATTTGAAATGAAGTTTTCAAAATTTTTCGTAATGAAGATTTAAAAAAATTTTATAATGAAGTTATAATTTTTTTTCGTAATGTTGTTTTCAAAAATTTTTGTACTTGAAATCTTCGTAATAAATATTTTGTAATTGAAATTCTCTTAATAATGATTTCCGTAATTGATATTTTCTTAATGAAGGTTTTTGTAGATAATTTTTTTTGAATTTAAAGTTCTTCAAGAAGATTATTACCTATTACGAATAATCTTCGGGGAAATACGAATGTTATGTTTTCTCTCCTATATTTTCATATTCATAATTTACTTGCTGTTATTTTCTATTGTGTTTTATATTTCTTGAATTCTAGTTTCCTTAATTCCGAATGATTTTTTTAATGACCTCAAAAGATTGGATCCTACCAAATTTTCCTTGTGGCTATCATATCGATCGTTAGATCTGATCCAAAGGCTTTTCATCCATTGGATTGACTTTTGAAGTTCAATCGTCACTTCAAACACCTATTTAAAGGACCCAGGAAGGGTGGTCCCACATCAATTTCATGCTCTCGCGTGCTGATGTTCGGACCTTGTACTTAAACCCATTCCGAACGTCTAAGAGTTTTATCAATTCTGAATTTTTGCAGAAGTGTCATCTCAGAAAGATATGTCTACTATCAAGAAAATTCCGGAATGGTAGGTATATATAGAAAGGATTGTGCATCCGAATTTCTTTAACATGTATGAGTCTATTGTTTCAAAGTATATCAATCTCAATGGATGGAAGAGTGTTTGTATATAAATGTCAGATGCTCACGATTTGGTTTATCCAGATTTACTTATTGATTTTTATGAATCAGTTATTTTTTTCTAGGAAGAAGGCATAGAGAAGTTTTCATTCAAATGTTATGGAATGACCTGTGCTCTTTCGTATACAAAGGCAGCTAGTTTGATTGCAGTTTTATTTTATGGGGAAGGTGAGTTTTGTTCGCATAAGTTTCCAGATGTTCTAGGATGTTTTGTCAAGGTTAAAGATATGGAATGTCTCTGTCTTACAGATGTCAAGACTCTTAATATTTCTCACCTCTATACAAATAATTGGATCCCTAAATTATGGGTTCAAAGATTCATCATTCCGAAAAAATATGATAAGGACAATTTGAAAAAGAGTGACTTGTACACCCTACATTTTCTGGAGAATGTAATGATGATAAATTTGGTGAAGCATATTCTCATTACGATATAGAATATCAAGAATGGAAACTTGAAGGATCAAGTTATAATGTATCCAAAAATTCTTTCAAAGTTGATTGTTCGATGTATGGAGTCTTTCAAAATCCCTTGCAGTTCAATGTCGATGAATTGCAATGTCATGATGATCAATGAGGATACCCGGAAAAGGATGAAATTTGGTTTTTCTAATGAATGATGATAATTTTATGATCTACCAGCAGGAGAGGGTAAAGCTGTTCCAAAATAACAAGAAGTGGGTGAACCATCAAAAAAGGCTGGAAAGAAGAGAATTTTGAAAGATGTAGAAGAGGATGAGAAAACACCCAAAGCAATGAAATATCAATACACACATCCAATGCCTAAGAGTAAAGAATCATATCTGGATGAGGTTGTTACAATGTGGAGGGATGATAAGAAAAACCAGAAGGATAGAGAGCCACACACTGGCTTAGATCCTACAGAAGCTAAAGCTTTGAAAGAAAAGATGGCTGATGAGCTTGATAAGAAAGTGCAAGAGAAGAAACAAAAAAAGATGTCTGAATATGAAATTGTGCAATCCCTTCTGAGGGATACTGAAATAGCATCCTAGAATATCACCGTACCTAATTCCTTCTTGGTAAAACCCTTACCAGAGACTCTCAGGAAGAAGTTCATGACTCCAGAAATGTACAAGAATAGATTTTTTAAGAAAAGGAAGATGTGGAGAAAATGGAAGAAGTTTAATGTAGTGATGACACAACTGATTTGATTAAGAATGTTGAAGACATTCATGAGAAGGAAAGTACTTCTGAGAAATAGTCAATCTTTACCTCTCAAGACGAATCTTCAAAGCATGATACTCCTAGAGTAGATGACAAGGATGAAGATGAAGTGAACAAGTTATTTGAGGAAGAATGTTATAATCAACATTTCATTCATCCTGAAGATGTTAAGGCAGGAGCTGAGAAGGAGAAAATAGAAGAAGATATAATTGTTCAACTTTCTGACAGCGAACATGAATCTTTGGATGAGGAAGTTGTTCTGAGAACTGATTAGGGGAAACATGTGGTTGAAGATACTCCTACTAAAGCTGTTTTAATGGAAAAGGAAGCTAGTGGGTCTTCGGAGATGAAGATTGTTGAGATAGAGAAATAGACCTCACCAAGAAAAGTATCAAATTCGGAATCATCATCCCTAGGTCATGATTTTGTCAATCAATCCCTGAAGAATATTGTTGACACCATTCCAATCATTCAAAGCATTGACTCGATATGTCAGATGCTCCAACACAGATTGAATAAAAAATCGGATTTAGTATCCATGGTGATGGAAAATGTGTAAAACTTGAGGCTGATTTCAAGAACTTCTTCATAAACTATGATGCCCAAAAAAATCTTGTAAGAAATTATTTAGCTAGTCAAAGATGATAGTTTAATATTTGAGAGAGCTCGATGAGTTTCAAGAATATGTTTAGGAAACTTTTGATATTGAAGATAGTAAAATCAAGGATCTCACTACTAAAATTGAGGAAATGCTAACTCTTGAGAAGAATCATTCGATTCAAGAGGTAATAGATTTGAATGGGAAGCAATATTTTGTTTCCCAAAGTTGGAAGAGAGAAAGGGATATTCAGATTGAGATTGAAGAGATGTTTCTTAAGCAAGATTAATTGTTGAAGGATTGGGCAGAGGCTCTGAAGGCTCATTCAGAAAAGATCAAAGCTTTATAGAAGAAAGTATAGGATTAGGGTTAGATCCAAAAGCAATAATAGGAAAACCACAAGGAACACAAAAAGCTGAAAACCATTGTGAATAAATTGATACCTAAGGAGAAGGAAGGAAAATATATCCAATCCGATCATTTGTTGTATTCTTTCCATTTACAAATTCTTCCTATCTTAAGGAAATTTTGGTTTCTAATTTTTTGTCTGAATAATTTTTACTAATATTTCAGGTATTATAATTTCTTTTCCATTCCCTCAAATTATTTTTGAAAATCACAAAGGGGTAGAAAGGAAAAAGAATTCTAACAAAATAAGAAATACCCATATGTAAGGGGGAGTTTATCTAAGGGGGAGTTTTCATTATAGAGATTTCTTTATTGCAGATAATGAAGAATCTCATTCTGGATATTTAGAATACGATCCATTGTGTTCCATTGACTAAGGTGAAGTTAGTCGTATTCATCTTTTCCACTATGTTAAGGGAGATATGTTTTATTTTCAAAGTCTAGAAAAATATTTTCTACGTCCTTTTATTCTTTTTCACAAGGATGTTTGTTCTTCCCAAAAAGGGGGATATTGTTGAGTCAATAAGATTCTCCTTATGAATTTTCCATTCCTTCATTCTTGGGGGAGATTATTGAGTCAATAAGGATTCCTTATGAAATTTCCATCCCTTTTTGTTTTGAAAATCACCAATGCCTTATCTCAAGGATAATGTTAATTTACCATATGTTTTTACTTATATAAGGAAAATTTTCCTTCCCCAAGAAAATTTATCCTTACCATGCTTTTCATTTTTTATTATCTTGTCTAAGTGTAAAATTCGATTTCTTATCTAAACCCTCGGAATCATATAATACATAGATAAAGAGCATTCTTTTTTCAGGATGCAAATTCAGATTCCAAACTCTCATGAGTTCTGACTCTGAGTTCTTTGAATTTAGACTCTGAAATCTTTTGAGTTATTTATCTGAGTTCTCTGAATTCTGACACCGAACTCATATAAGTTCTGACACTGAGTTCTCTGAATTGAGACTCTGAACTCTTTGAGTCCCCACTCTATGTTCTCTGAATTCAGACTCCGAAGTCTTCTGTGTTCTTACTCCGAATTCTAATGAATTCAGACTCCGAACATTGTAAGTTCAGGTTCCTAATTCTTGTGGATCCATATTCCAAATTTCTTGAAATTCAAACTCTGGGATTCTATAGAGTTCAGGTTCCAAATTCATTAGAAAATAGAATCCAAATATCCTTGTATTAGAGTCACCGAATGTGTTTTTGTTAGACTCCAAACATTTATTTCCATACATTATGAATATTTGTTTTGGTTATGTAACCATATTTTTTCTTACACTTGTTTTTGTTATAAAATGATGTCGTTAATTTAGTTACTAACTAACCATTGTTTGAGTGACATGTGTACAATTCCCTCCAGAATTCAAGGAAAAATATAACTGTTGGAAGATGGATTCGACCATTGGTCATGTGACTATAAATAAGAGCTTATTTGAAAGAGCTTGATACAGGTCTATGGCTCTAGAGATGACATGTTATTGAAGTGATTTCAAGAGAGAGACTATCATGATTAATGCGTAATGAACTTCTTGTTCAGTTTTTCATTTTGCAACTCCGATTGTTTAGGTGTTCAATAGAGGGCTTCCGGGGATAAGAAGACAGAGGTGCCGACTACCTTGAAGTTGAGGGCTTCCCTGCTGAAGATAATAGAGGTGCCGACTACCTTGATGTTGAGGGCTTGTCGGGATATAAAGACAGACTCCGATCTTCATATCAAGGGCTTTCCCTGGTGTTGGTAAGACAGACTTTCGTGAAAGTATAAATCAAGGGACCTTATTCCAATGTTGTTGGATACCCTTCCTTTTGGTTTAAAAGATTTACTACTTGTTACTTGTTTTGTTACAAATTTTTCACTGCATTTTAATTTTTGAGGAAAGTATAACTATCATATACTTCGTTATACTTGTATACTCTGATTTAGTAAAATTATATAGGCTTTAAGGTAGTATCTTTATCATTGTAAACATTCATTAAGTTTCATTTTCCAGAATCACCTTTTCAGAATCACTTTCTCGGAATCATATTTCCGGAATCTAGAAAGTGCGTTGAACTAGAGGTTTTTTAATTACCTTGTTTAACCATGATAAACATAACCATATTTAAAAGTTCCTTATATATTTTTAAAAGTTTACAATTCACCCCCCTCTTGTATATTGAGTATCATTAGATACTACAAATAGTATCTTCATTATTTTGATCCTACATTTGGTATTATATAGTATATCATACTCCACATACCATATCAACACATTTTACTTACTGATATAAACTGTGTCTCTCGGATTTTAGAAATTCAACTCCGAGAACTGGTAAAATTAAGTTTATGTAAATTTGCAAATGCTTCTAGGAGGTGGGTAAAAGATGGTAAAAAGTTTAATAATATTATATACATCTAAATTTATGATAAAATGACTACAATGATTTATATTGAACTTATTTAAGTATTATATTCTATTTATACATAAAATAAATTTAAATATAATATAATAGTAATTAAATGAAAAGTCAGTTTTAAACTATAACGCAATGTTTTTCACTATTCATTAAAAGTTGAATGTTTTCAGAAAAATACCCAAAATTTACCCTGAGCAAATATTGATATTCTAAAATCAAAAATGAATTCTATTTTAAAAAATTCAAAAAATAGTAGTTTCTTTAATTAATTTAAAATTAATTCCCATTGTCAAAACTGAAAATCGTGTTTTTAAAAAGTAAAAACTATCAAAATATTGACATGTGTTTATGTCAATTTTAAATGTGAAATTACATATAATCAACTACACTGTAATAAATGATAAAAATATAATCTAATTACATATCCAAGCCATTCAAATACATAATTTAACACTATAAATTATTTCGATTAAAAATGTTATTTCAATTAAAATTTATTATTTTTTAGTATTCATCAAAATACAAAAGTTGTTAGAAATGTACCAAAAATTTATCCAAAATAAATTTTCATGCACCGCTTTGAAAAAATAATTTTTTTTCATTAAATTTAATATATAAAAGTGTCAAATATTGGTTTTAAAAATGGTTTTCCATTAAATGATGGTAAAATTGCATTTTTTTAAAAATACTTCTTTTAACTGAATAAATGAATTTGTTCTTATATTATGTCTATGAAACACATAATATGGATTCTAAAATTATATGGAGTATATAAAATTCAAAATTCATTTTATACTATTCATAACTACTTTTGAACATCTAGTATTGGTAAGTTGTGGTGCGCTCGAACTCGGTGTTGCGTGAACCATAAGCAATTGAATTAAAGAAAATAACTTGAAATGAAATATTGGGGTGTTACAGTAGAGCATGGACTCAAAAATAATATATATGATATCTAAAAATAATAAATGGAAAATGCGAGTCATTATTAGGGAAAAACCCATGAAAATGTGATAATTGGGAATTTATATGAATCCCTCCAATATATATTTTTATTGCCAATGACAAAAACATTGATCACACCCTATGTATGATATCAAAGTTTCCCCTAACAGATATTGAATTTCTATTGTCACTGTTTATAAACTATTTGGATATAATACTAAAGGTATATGATAATATAGTAGATTGGGGTTTAAAATTTGAAAAATATATAAATATATGTAAAAGAAAAACAAAATTAATACAAGACATAAATAAAATAATAAAGAAGAAAATACTGATCTTTGGTGTTCATGGTAAGGAAATTATTATTCATTTAAAAAATTGTCTCATCGGTTTAGTCAATATATTGATCAATAAATATCACAAAACACCCAATCATTTGAAATTTTATAACCACAAACCCATATATTTGAATTTTGGTTAATTTCCACTTGAACAATGGCTAGGATAAATATTCTCTATAAATCAGTATCTCAATGCTAAAATATCCTATGTGACATTTTAATGATGAAGGGATAGAATATAGATAAATATGAAAATGAAGTTAGTAGAAGGAAAAAAAGGATAAATTGAAAAACCTAATTAGATTAAACACTTCTGAAAGCCTAAAATAAAATTATGAGAATGTATTAATGGACCAGAAACAAAAATATTACTACTCCTACCCCCCTTAAACAACATAATGGTTTAGTTATCTATAGTCATGTATTTGAGTAGAATTGTGGTGGGAGAAACATAAAATAGAATGAAAGGCAGTTGAGTTATAAGAAGACTAACATATATAAAAATTCAAAACACTATTAAATGATATAAGAACCTAAAAGTCTATGAAATGGTTAAAATAGAATACCAACCATTTGAAATGGAGACGAGATATATTTTTATAGGAAAAAGTGTGTCCACATTTCCCTATAAAAAATTCTTATGAAAGTTAAAATATGATAGAAAACATAAATCCGAAATTGAGAAGAGTTTTCCTCTACAATGTTTTTCATTTGTATCTCATATTTTTGCCAATTTGTTTTGATTATATGTCCACATATAGAGAGATACATCCAAAATTTGAATGATTTTATCATCGTATAGACAAACGAGTTGGATTATAATACACAATGTTCCCATGCCTTTCTGAACATCATATGTGAATAATCTCAAGGGGGCATTGTTAGGAGACATTTTTCTTTTTGGGATATATATATAAATTTAGAATTTTAGGTTAATTATGCATACCACTTTTAAGATACTATCTCATCATAAAAAATATGATAAATCTAGTCACAGATTATGATTTCCCAATTTTGATATTCTGTTGGGACTCAAAATGTAGGATTCATTCTTTTTTATTGTTATATAAAGCATATCCCAATTAAAATACAATCTTAATAAAAAACTATTCATTTTATATTATTATATAAAAATAAAGGACTAAAATATATTTCTGACTAAAATACATAAAATTAAAATATTAAGGTTTTTTTATTAATTTTTACTTTTTTTGTGGATGCCATATGATTTAATTAATGAATATTTTTATTTCCCAAAAAATGGTTAATGTGGAAAAACATTAGATATTACTAATTATTTTTATATTCATAGATTATCTATTTATATCAGTTCAAGTCATGTGTACTTTATAAATACAATGTTATGTTTATTGAAGTGTGATATTTTTATAGACAGATACTAGGGTTATTTGAAATATCTTATATTTTATTCCCTTATCATTGACTTATTTTACTTCTCCATTTCCATACTAAACATTCAATGCCATTAATATTTTTATACTATTCACATATTACTAATGTATTGTGTGATTAGTGATTCATTTAACAAATACATTTCAAAAGAATATATTAATAGTACAATATTTATGATTGAAAAGGGTTATACATATTGATATGATAAATTATATATGGACAATAATATTAAGAATGGATTTATCTCTATTTATATTTATGGGACTCATTACTTTTCCTAGACACTATTTTTAGTGATTGGTCTCAATGAATCAATCACTGGTGAAATGGATAATGATGGAAATAACACTTTTGGTTAATACCAAGCATGATCTATATTATTTATCTACCATCAAATCTTTGTCGATTTAAATAATTATAATATCATAGGAAATGATCCATTGGTTCAATGATAGAGAATAGTGTCATGATCACATTAAGGTGGTAATAATCCCAAGTGAATTATTCAAGTGGATTCATTTATGATCTGATAAAATTATTCAATATGTGAAAAAATAATCTAATTATAAAATAACATCAGAACTGAAATTATATGTAGACATTATCACTGATGTAAATATATTATAAAAACACTTCTACAATTCATTCCTTTAATATAATTATATAATTATTATATCATTAGATAGGGTCCAATAAAAAAATTTAATTACATTCTTTATTTCTTATTACTGAACCTAATATTAAAATTCAGATGATGAATAATGAATCCCGACTTATTTGTGCAGATATATTCCATGAATTTAATGTAGAAACTTATAATGAAATTTAAAAAATGAATCTATCTAATTGAGGTTGAGAAATGTCTTCCCCTCTCAGTTGGCATACAATAAATGAGTGGAGGAATGGGAACTACTAGAACTGGTCTAATTGTGAATAGACATAACTAATCAAACCAAATAAAAATAAAGGTTAATTTTTTTCGATGTGTAATGATGGGGAACTAAAATAAATTCATACATTGAAGATAATTTTGGACACATTCCAAAATTATATCTATGGGAAAGTAAATCACAGAGTGAATATTTCTGACTATGAATTTAAATATAATGAAAATATTATGAACAATTAAATGACTTATTATTTTTTTAAATCATGATGTTTTTATCATATAAATCATGCATCAATTCTCTTAGTGGAGTTACTATTTTTTTTAACTAGATAATTAATATTGATTTTTTATATTTTTTCTTTTCAGGTAATTTATTATATTCACACTTATATTGCATTAATAGAAATTGATGATAAAAAGTTACCAATTTAGAATAATATAAATATTGTATATATTTATCTCATAAACATTTCCATGATGCATAAAATTCATAAATATGAGAAACATTTTATCAGAATTAAATTATAGAGTGATTTTGAATTTACATTAACCAGTTGTGAACAATTAATCGAAGGCTTGGGAAGTGAAATTTTTTTCAAAACTTTTGGTAAATCAAATTCGGAAAAATATTAATTTCTTTATGAAATGTTGGACCATAATATAATATTTCTTAAATGAGTATTTAATCATGTATGTCACATTGAGACCATTGATAATGGAGGTGAAAATTACCACTATATAAATAATCATTATTAATTTGTGAAAATGGATTTAATAAAATATTTCATTATTTCCATATAGATTGTAAAATGTCAATATTTTTCAATCAAATAAATTATTTTAATATATAATTTTTCATCATTGGTATACTATTTTATAAAATTACCATTCAGGTCATCTTGGTTCAATAATAATGTGTAGAATTATTAATTATATGACAGTTCATCCATTGGTTGATAAATGGGTTATTACACCTTATGATGTCTCATCCACTACTTTCTTTCTAAGAAATTTAATTTTATGAACTCCCTAATAGATATTGTGACTAAATCAATTATGTTTCAGGATCAAATTCAAGGTGATATATATGGACCGATAAAACCACCATTTGAACTGTTTCAATATAATTCGACCATGATTGAAACATCAACTAGATTAATCCATGTGTTTATATTATCCACTCCAAACCTAGAGTCTGAAAAATTACTTTTCCACATAATAATGTTAAAAGCACAATTCCATGACTATTAATTGAAGTATACTAAACTTGACAATGTTGGTGAGTATTCATCAGGTGAAATAAATAATCAATGGATGTCACTAAGAATAAATGTTGAATATATTATATCTCATTTCCGTACACATAATGGTTTAGATAAATAATTAACAAATAAAAAAAATATAATAATGTTATATATAAAAACAATATTACCCAATTTGGAATAGCGACATGAAAATTTTCATTTAGAGTTACTACTAAAAATAAGTCCATTAAGTTGTCAAGATTATTCCCCTTTACATTTATCTTATGGACATGAACTAAATATTTTATACTTAATGGCATTTAGTTCTATTTTATATGTTCCTGAGAACCCCCACAAAATAAAATAATGGTACCCCAAAGGGGATTGGGGATATATATTGGTTTTTAATCTTGAATTATCATTAATATATTATGATATTTACTAGATATCAATTCAAAATAATATTTACATATTTTCATTTTAATGAAAAATTATTCCCAACAATAAATGGGGAAAATAAATCTACATCAACTAACATATCAAGATAAATAACTTCATTATTACATAATTATCCTTTTATAAATATGAGCGAAGATGAGGATAAACAAATAATTAATTCTAAAATTTTATAAAATCATTTTCTCCATGAATTCAGCGATTCAATATGGGTAATAAAATCATATATACCCAATGTTAATGCACCAATAAAAATTAATATCCAAGATGGAAAACGTTATGGAATCACCAATAATGATTCTAATCCACAAATGAAAAATGGTAGACTAAATTATTTGAGATATAAAAGACCTCATCAAAGGAAATGGAAATTATATATTTGTTTCCAAATATAAATGAAACAAAACAGAATGTAAATGTATTAGAAGTACATGATCGTGATGAATAATAACTGTCAGAAAAAATAACAAACACCATAAGACATTGGGATTGAGAGTAGTCCATTTTTTGATAAAAAAATTCAATATTTCCCTTAAAATTATGGATGAGAAACTATAATGTATATTGATTTGTGAATTTTTTTAAGAATATTTTTGGATCAATAGAAAGTAACAATATAGTGTGAGAAATTATCTCATTCTTAAAATGATGCCCTTGGGATTATTGTGAAAAACAATATGGGATCATGAATATTGGAAATAAATTGTAATTTATTTGAATAAAATAATAATATAACGAATTCTAGAGATATAAATCATGACTAGTTTCTCATGGATTCTCACAAAACTATGGATTGATTATATTGATAAATATAATCATCAAATGGATGGGAAAAAAATATTTATATCATAACATTTTATGTACATAATTAACTGGAATTATGATTTTATGGATATTTTGAATGAATATTTTTGTGGCGATATTGATAATTATGTCTATATTATATTCCCAAAGGATTCAAATTTCTAATTAAAATATCTTTTATCTAGAGACAATTACATTATTAAGAATAATAAATCATTGTATAAATCAAAGATGTTAGTTAATATATGTTATAGCCATATAATTAAATATTTATTTAATTAAGGTCAAAAAATTAAAATATTTTCCAATGTTTCATCATTAGTAGGGCGTGATTTGAATTTTTTATCATTTCTTTTAAAATTTATCATATTAATATAATTGGGACTAATGAAAAACATTCCAAGACATTAGAAAAAATTATAATTGAATTTGAAAAGATTGACTCTAGAAATAAAAAAATCCACTTTAGCCTACAAATTAAACATTGTATGGTTGGAATTATTATTCATCATTCATTATATACTATTAATTTTCAATCAGGATTTGATATGATTAAATAATATCAATAATGTACACCAATGGTTATATCAAGATATTGGAAATTTTAATCCATGATATAATAATGAAGAAAACATGAGTCTAAAAGTATCATTTTAAGTGATATTGGGTCAAAAATGTACTAGTTAAACAACACAAGTATAAATACATCATTTTTTATAAATTTATATTGAATTTTTAGTTCTTTGACTACTCATCTGTATTGTAATGTTGTCAGACAAATCATAAGATACCTTCAAGGATATAATTATTGGAGATACATCATTCAAAATGTTTAGAAACAATTATAGTTGTTAATGTTGTTTATGAATATATGTCTGATCCATAAAAGGAATGATATTATACTTGTTGTTTATTTACATATCCTAGAACTCATATTTATAATCATTTAAAAAAACTAACCATTTCTATTATTTCTTAAAACAATACTATTTTAATTTCCCTGATAATTCTTTTAAGGAGGAAAAATATCTTGGAATAATTTTGATCATCAATTGATTCTCCCATGGAGTATTTTAAATTAAAATTTTAATATAGTTAATGAAAATTTGAAATTAAGTGGGGTGGATGATAAATTATTAAATATTATATAGATATCATCAGTTTCAATAAATGAAGACTTTTTATTTCCCAGATAAAATATATACACGGAAAAACATTTGATGTTCCTATAATTGGATTTTATTTGTATATATTTAATCATGAACATTGATCAGGTCATATGTACTCTAAATATAAGAGTATATTTTAATGTAATTTTACAATTTTTCTTTCAATATAAGTTGGATCTTTCTATAACACCTTTATATATATATGGAAGACGATTACGTTTGGCTTAGTAAATGACACACAACACTAAGATGACATTAGAATTAAACACAACCATATATTATGATATATTTCATTTTTAATAAATTTAATCAATTTAAAATAATTCAATACGACCAATACTATGATTTTTATGCTCCATAGGTTGCAAGACACAGAAACCCCATCATTAACAAACCATGAAATTTTTTATTATATAAACATAACCATTACAAACATACCATTAAATTAATTGGTATAATTTGAAATAAATAAATTTAAAAAATTTAATTGTGAAAACTTGTATGTAATAAATTAAATCTTTATATAATAATTATAAATAAAAAAATTATCATTTGAATTTAAGAGAAATTTTTTAAAAAATGAATTTTTATAAGTGCTTGTTTAGTTTTTTACCACAGAATATATAATAAATTATTCCAAATTTTATATAGTTTATCTAACCAAAAAAATACATTTTCTGAAATAATGATATAATAATTATCTTACACTAGTTTTGGGTTTTTTTAATACATTGATTATATTGTTTAATACTAAAAAATACATTATTTTAGTATAAATCCTTCATTTTAATTTAATTAGTTATAGAAATAAATTATATTTTAAATTTCATAAAAATTAAATTTATTTCATATATATATATATATCCAATTTAGTTATTTGTAATCATTTTCATATTAAATGTTTAAATAAAAATATTGTGTCCTTTTGAAACTATTTCTTTCAAAAACTTTCTTTCTCATCCCATCCACATACATAAATTAATATTAAATTTTTTGATATATGTGAATTGAATTTTGAAAAATTTATTCCATACTTGTTATCTTAAAAATATATATTATAAAATAAGGTGAACTTTAATTTTTTCCATAATGATTAATGAAAATAGGAAAAAAATAATTACATAGAATAAGGATAAAATGGCATTTTGTGCCTTACATGATCTTGTGTACAAAATAATTTATTACACACCTAGGTTTCTCATTAAATAATATGAAATTTATATTTAAAATAACTTCTTATATATTAAATAATTAGGTTCATTTTATTTTAGTCTTAATGGATAAATTACCAATATTAGAAAAACTAGTTACCGTAATGAAAATTAAGACAGTCAAAGAGTGTAAGCCATAAAGGATAATGAGTGGAATATATAAAATAATTATTTAATTAGATGGGTGTAATGAACATATAAACTATCCCCTAAATTTTTAATCAATTTTGGATCCACAAGAGGTGAAATTGACCTCCTATTATGGAATACGTTTGTGTATTTACAAAAATTCCTCTCCTCCACTATTATACAAGGATACTCACTCCACTAACTTATTATAACCTTCCAAGACCTTTTTCTCAACCAAATATTAGCAATACCCCTCCCAAAAATACTCATACACATTTTATATTTTATTTTCATTCCAACATTCCAAGACATGGGTCCTTAATAAGATATCCAAATGTGGTTTGTCTTATTGATGGTAGATGTAATAACATTGTATTTTGCTTTATTTATACTTTTCAACATTCAATTATATATTAACATATAAAAATGAAAATAATATTGTATTAAAAAAATGATATTTTTTATTTTTATGGAATAATATTTATCACTATCTACAACCATCAAATTGGTTACAAAATAATCATTTCTGTGTACGGTAAAGTACCTCCATGTGAACCGATGTCATTCATTTTTCCATTAACACCTATCACAGATGGGTATGATTATCGATATAAAAATATATATCTGTTATTTATAACTTAATAAAAACTCTAAAGATATTATATCATAATATTTTTACACACTGCATTTGGTTGGGTATTTGATAACATCGCACTCATGTATAGTGGACAACAACCTCACAAAGCTATGTGATTCCTTTTTCACTAATTATTTTCAATGAACATAATAAGGGTAAATATAATTAATAAATGTTATATGAATTTGAAATATATTATATCCATGACATATGTATCTTTATAAAAATATAGTATATCATTTTATTTTTTACATATTTATTCACTGGAAAAGTGATAATGTCGTTATTGTATGTGTTGACTACCACTTCACAAAGTAATGTGACTCTATTTTTATCACCACTCCATATGTATAATATATATTACTGTATTTAAAGTGTCAATATGATCTATATTAAATAATTATCATCCTATAAATAAAAAAATTTACTCTCTTTCTTTCTATAAAAAATGGTGAAGAAATGAAATGTTACTCACACGTATATATGACCTACCTTCTCCATGTTCGTATTGTTCATCATTTCAAAAAAACATATTTAATGATTAGTATTAAAAAAAATTTAGGTATAAATATTATAATTTTTTCATTATAATTATTCTGTAGATTATTTAACTATGATCAATGTAAAAGGATCAATAATAATAATCCTAAACATATACAAAAAACAAAGAAGTTGTTAATTGAAATATGATTTTAACATGTAATTGTAAATAAACATCTAATAAAGGGTCATAAGTATATAATATTTTTATTGATATATATAATTATTTATAAATAAGATATTTTTACCAATCATATATATATATATTTTATAGCAAGTTCTAATGTGTACGATGAATGTTGAATCATATGATATGCGATTTCTAGTAACTCCTATATTTTTGGGAGACATGTGAAAATTTACCACTAGTTTCGTTTTTGTGGCTTATATACTACACCGTCGAAATTTTATATTATCAATCCCACTATTTACTTGATTTTTAATGATTATTTTGATGTTATTAACTATTCAAGATTTTTATTCAAATGAATACTAAAGCGTCAAGGAATTTTTATCTCAATTATCATTCTTTAAGTCTAATGTAATATTTTAAACCAATAATATTTTAGGTGGTGTATATAAACCTCCTTTAAAATTTAATATCATAAAATTATTTATTACCATGATACATTTTGTTTCATTTAATTTTATCATTTCATGGAAAATATTATTCAATGTTACCAGTGTGGTAAGAACTTTATGTTATAATATTATCACTTATTTGGATTGTTTATGATTATGTATCCAATTTTAAAATATTTTGATCTACATCTAAATAATTATATTTAATTTTATTGTACTATTGTTTTCCATTATATTTTCATGTAATCATACAATTTAACACTCTTTCATACTTAAAACAATTGAAAAAAAGACTTTAAAAAATATATTCATTTATATCACTTCAGTCGAAAACCCTTTTCCTTTAAAAATTATATTTTATAAAAAGGTATTGGATAAATTTTTTAAAATTCATGAAACTTATTATTAAATATTTTTTTTCATTATTTTAATTTTTATTTATTTTTAAATGAAGTCTTAATATCATTTTCCAAACAATTCCCATTTGTATTTAATAGAAAATGTGTATATAATATATTTTTATATATATGACATGAATGTAATTTACCACCATCCTAGACATTATTTGTTTGAATCACCGTTTGTATGATTATCATAATATCTTGAATGAAAATTATTCTCAAAATGAATTATGTTTTAAATTTTTTTTCAAAATAGACAGGAAATTCATCCCATGAAAAGTATTAATTGATTTTTAAATCATACATCATATTTTTTCAAATTCATTATTTGAGAGACGTATTTTATTAATATTTTTTCAATATTTAGTTATTTTAAATATTATTTAAAAATGTTTATTTTCCAAAAAATTTATTTAATGATATTTTAATGTTATTTTCATTCATCAATGTCATCAAACATTATTGTATCTTACACACTAATGGGGATATTTTCTATTGATACCATCCTCATAAATTCTGGGTAGGGATTAATATTATTGTAATGGTAATATTAATGAATCCATTTCTTTTCCATTGGTTAATCATGTATCAAAGTAATTATTTTGGAACCCATTTATTTTCTACAAGTTAATCGTATTATGAATGTAATAGTAGTTTTTATGAGTTTTACAATGATGAATATGATTTTTATGATTTACTATTGTCCTTGGGAATTGTAAGTGATGGGTGAAACTAGATTGTTCCTAGTGAGATCATTATAGATTATATAATGTGTACAACTAGTGAGTGATAGGTCAGCCCGATATAACTTATAAGATGGGTGTGCCTAGATAGCTATCGATTGCATTTTGTAATTTTTATGTTCTATATGGAATCATTTATTATGTTTTCCACATAGTTATTCTAATTTAAATGATTATATAATAGTTCTATGATTATGACATTCAAAGATACCAATATGTTTTCTCTATGTTTTCCATGAGTTTAGAATGTTTAATTTGATTCAGATAGGTATCACATAACTTGTGATTATTAATTATTATGACTCATTCACTTGTTAGTACATTATTCCTAGTTCATGATTGATGATTCTAGTATTAAAGGGTATTGGTTTCCTTATGATTCAATAATTTACTCTTATTATGTGATCATTACCGAATGCAGTTATTATTCTCATTGATAAAATGCATCATTTAATGTTTTCGTTTACCCTTAAAAAGAATTTTAGCTCAAATTTATTATGTTTTCTTTTCCCAAGGTTATTCAGAGTAACGATGGATTAATTATATAATGTATAGTTTCATGTGGATTAGTATGATAGATTTACATGATATTATAAAAGATGGGTTAAGTAAGAGAAATGTTCTTTTAATGACATCGGTATTATTAATGATTGACTTCTTCGAAATTCTATAAATCTATTAACCTGAAATTTCCTTGAAAATATAACTGATCCAAATATTAATTTCTATGCAGATTAGATTGGATTGTAAAAATTTTATTACCTTCATTTTTAACATATCCAAAAATTAAAAGTTCAATATTTTGCGATGTATCCTCTATTGTGGGTTCTAGGCTATTATAGTTGGTATTATAGTAATTTTTTATATATTTTTTGAGATTTGGAAATATTAATGTGTAATAACATTAATTGTTATGTATTCCATCGTAGGTATATAATATTATTGTTTATCATCTTCTCAAATACATACACAACCCTTTTTGTGTTATATGTGATGTGATAATAAAGTGACTAATTGAACATTATGATAAATTTTATTATGAGGAAGTATAGATATTTCAATTGGTTAACATGATGTATTCATTTAAATTTTGTGTAAAGAATATTTAACATATTGATCACAAATAGTGTTTATATGATATTTGATATTACATTAACTATGTGTACACATGTTTTGTTGAAAAGTTAACCATGGGATTCAAATATGATTTTGTTGAATAACAAATTAATGTTATTTAAAATTAATATAACCTTATTTCAATTCATGTAATATAAAAGGTATTAGATTTAATTTGAATATAAAATGGACTTTCAATTTGATGTTATTTATTAATTATTTAATTTGAACTCTGGGAATTACAATCGAATTTTAAAGATTAATGTATCAGATAAAGGTTTACTCATTTCGTGAATTATCATACCATGTTCAAATTTGTTATAGTTTTTAAAATTTAAAATGATATTTGGAATATATTATTATACCATTTATGTTTATATTATCCGTTAAAATTACATTTTAGTTATTTAAGCATGAATAAATCATCTTAAACACTTATCATTTAGAGGTAAATATGATATTGTTGTGGAAATTGTATAAAGGATAAAATTATACTAGTCAAGTATATATATTACTATTTTTTCATTATAGATGGTGAAATAATTCATCAAATATTTAAAAAGTTTCTGGAAACAAAAATTTTATCAGAGTACATTATCTTTTGATAAACCAATGTTGTTTTCACTCATCGAGGATATCTGGGTTTTTGGTCCAAAAAAATTTATTGATCAATCATTTTAATATGATCAATTATATATATCACTCATTATAATTATTTACCCTTTTTCTAATATTTCTTAATTGTCCCATCCTACTTATATTATCATATTTTTAATCCTATTATGCATTATTCATGTTGAAACTCATACAACCCTTTCACTTTTATCAAGAGTTTTTTATTAAAAAATTACTGAAGTGGGTTTATAAAAAAACTATTTTCCAATACCTATCATTTTTTATAGTGATATATTTCAAATCATAAGGATTCATGTTACTAATTGGGACGAGGATGTATAACCCCATGATTTTAAAGGAATAAAATTATGTTTAATAGTGTAAAAAATGTGAATCATTGAGCTTAGAAAATAATGTATCATAAAGATACATGAAGATATTTATCATTTTGAAAAAAAATTTATCACTTAAATATGATATGGTGTATTAAACCCCAATATTTTTATGATCTATAACATATAAGAGATGCCACCATGAGTTTTAATAAACCAAAAAAGAGTATTATTATTTCCAAATGATCATTATAACCTAGAAAATAAATTGGAATTTATGATTAATAATAAGAACATTATGAAATATATATTTTGTAAAAATATATAAAATAAATTATCTAGATAATGAAATAATAATCATTTGAACATAAATGAATGTTTTTTTATAAAAAACTATATTTTTATAATGTTTAGTTTAGTGTCTCATTACAAACATAATTTATCAATAACATTTTACACTATTAGTATTTTGTCTCATAAAATAAATTTTATTTGTTAAATCATAATACTAAAATTATCATAGGGTGAATTTTTTGGATTTTTCTAAAATGATTCTTTCATTGATGTACATTGAAGAAAACTTAATTTTTATTGTAAAACAACCATTTCATTTAATTTTTTTATAATTATAACTTATAATTTAATTTTTTATGTAATTGGAGTTCATTTATATAACTCTTAATCTAATTTATGTCATTTCAATCATCTTAATATTGAATTTTTTTATGAAGAAATTGTAAAATTTTTATCAATTTTTTGGAACAACTCGTATTGTCATAACCATAGTGGTATTAATTTAAAATTAATAATTTACAATTATTTGAATTGAATTTGAATTAATGATTTTTCAGAGACTCAGGTTTTTCCATATTAAAATATGAATCATTTCTAGTAATATTTTTGGTGCTAGGTAACGAGGCGACATGAAATTCCATTGCATTACGTGTTTGAAATTAATTTTATAATAATATTAAATATATCCTTATTACACATGAATAGTTTTTCATAAATAATTGAATATCTCATAAATAGGAGCTTGCATCAGAAATCTATGTGCACGGTTTGGTCCAAAACCTAGTGTTCACCCTATGCATGACATAAAACTGTCGGCATAGGATGTTTGGACCCCATTATCATAATTAGTGTGTTAAATGGATAAATTAGTTAATTAATTTATTTATTTAATAGCTCAAAGGAAAATAAATCACGAGATTGGGCTCATATGAGAAATCTAATACCACCAGTGTGTTTGAAACATCGGCTTGACCCAATGCGGGGAATTTCCTTACTCAGTGTCAGATGTTTTTTATGTTTCTTCGTGGGAGAATAATTAAATAATTAAAAACATATTTACATAATTATTTGATTAATAAAATTACATAAATTTAACATGTATAGGTATTATAATGTATATTTACCAGGGTTTATCATCATAATAATGGGATCATCAAGGGTAACCTTTTGTCTCCTTTTCGTTTTAAAATGACCATGAATGATTGCAGATGATGATGACATTTTAGATCAAGGTGACTCGATGTGTGGTTAACATAACAGATATATAGATTGTGTTCTTCATCTACGATGATCGATCCAATATAGGTAGGTCTCCTTCATTGGTATTTTCACTCGTTCTTTATATAATTCGAATGTTATTATTCAATCTGTGCCCATTTTATAACCAATTACATGAGCCTATGTGTTGAAAATAAAATGGTATTAGTTATTTATTCATTTTCCAAATCTGAATTGTCCATTCTGGATCGATTGGAAAATAATTCATGGCCAATTATCAGAAAAATCATTGTTCTTGTACATCCCTCCATCAGTTCTTCACATTCTTCCCCGTCGAATCTCTTTGGATCTCGGTATCAAAGTTATCGAGCATCCTGATCCCAATCGGGTTCCCATATTTGTGGCGGGATAGTGAAACAATGATAAAAACATGAGTGGAAAATTGATATGAAATCATTGCTATGTGTACAATGCTTTTAGATCTGATCAGATATGAACATAGGTGTGACACTATGCGGATGGAACCGTGAGGCCAAGCGGTTTGGCCGATGCAAGAATAGAATATGGCGGCGTCATTCTTCGCAGCTGAGGACATTAGACTGGGGTGGTGGGATAGTAGATCTCAGAGGAATATCACTCTGAATTATAGGTGAGGCAGGTAGTCTAGGCGGTGGTGTCACGAGGTGGATAACACCAAGTCAGTTTTTGGTTGTTTTTTAGGGAGAGAGAAGGGGAACAATGACAAGATGTGTTGTTTCACAGTGGTCTGGTGAGTGAGGATGCAGCGGTCCCTACAGAGGGAAATAGACCACTAGGTTTAATATGTAGGTGGTAGTGAATGTTTTTTAGACAAACGTCCGAGGAGATTATATAGGAGAAAAAAAGTAATAGAATGAAACTATTTGTAATAAAATTATTTATTTAGTCCCCCAAAACTCCCACCGCGGGTCCGATTCACTCATTGTTTTCACTTTCATGACCCCATTTATAATACCATCCTTTTAAGACCATTTAAAATAATTTTCAAGGGACCAGGAATTGGGCCCTAGAAATTCCCCTAAAACATAATATTCATTTTTAATAATAAATATTTCACCCACCATAACTCATGCATGTGACGTCCAATTGATGTACAATCAATGGCGATGTGACAATGAATTTTTGGTGGATGTCTTGATACCAATATCTTGATTTTAATTTTGGATTGAGTCATGGTCCCAATGAGACTCCATTCATGAATGATACTACAAAATGAAACTTCCTCACAGGGTGTCCAATTTAGTAGAATTAATAGTTAATCATATTCTCTTTGTTTCAAGTATAGTAACTAAGTGATCCGTTTAGTTATCCAGGGAACCTCAATTTAATTCTCGTTATAATGTGAGGAGATTGATTTTTTATCCCATTATATTTGAAAACTTGAAAGTAATATCAGTGGATAATCCTAATGATGTGTTAAAAAAGAATCCAAGGCATAGGTCAGAAAATGCTCTTTTGAGAGTAGAGAATATGTATGAAGAGATGCAGTAAATGATTTTAGGGATGTTTGAGGAGGAATGTTAGTGAAATAATGTTTTTCCCATATACCCATGATGATCCTCGCGTGCTCATAAGTCTATTGGAAAGATATTACCTGAACTCTTGGAGTACACCGGCACACCAATGGTTCTATGTCTGTAGTTTAGTACCTATGTATGCCTAGGTACACAACCAGGTGATACGGTAGGGACACACTTGATGTGGTCCCCATACGCATTGTGTACCTCATTAAAAATCTTCTATATCTTGCATCATCTTCCTTTATAGTCAAATTTTTTCCTACAAGTAGCATATCTTGAGTGTTTATCTGCGTAGAATGCGATTAAGCCATCTATAGTTTAATTATAGATAATATGTGAGATATTCAGGGTGTGAAGACTATTTGAGGTGAAACTCGATGGTGACTATGATCAAGAAGATTAACATGAGACTTATTCTATAGTGGAACCCCCTATCAGCAAGGATATGATCCCTCTATAGTTACATCGATGTAGGACCCCCTAGCATTTAGGGTGTGGGTCATTAATGATCTATAGTGGACCTCCTATGATTTCAAAAGGGAAGTTCCTCAACCATAATAGTGGACCCCCTCCCCCATAAACATTTGTGTGTTTCTTTTACCTCACAAGAAGAATCACTAATCAGAAAGAACATAGGTCCTCAGCCACCATCGTCGAACCCGCAAATTTTAACTGGGCATAGGTCCCTATGAAACCGGAGTTGAACCCCCCAATGAAATCGATACAAATCGTCTATGTCTAATATCAGTGTGCATGACCCCATAAGAATGGGAATGAGTCCGCTTCAACTAATATCTGATTGGAATCCCCTTAATGCACTTGGGTGTGAGTCGTCTACTATGAGTTTATGGAAACACAATCACGAGTCATAGTAAAGATACATGGTTTGACGTAATTTTGAACTCATGAGAAAGAGGAATGCTTTCCCCATCATGTAATGTCTTTTTAAAAGGACCTAAACACGTTCAATATAGTTTGTTCGACCCAAATCAGATAATATCAAGATGTGGTGATTGAATCTCTTTGACTTGTGTGTTTGGGGATGATGAGTGTGGTGCTGGGAATCGTAGATGAAAATACCATGGAACTGTTGGTGGCTAATATTCTTAGTATGAGCATTGATATGGAGAACCCCATATTATCTCATTAGAAATTTTGTGACTGGCCATATATATAGATCTCTATTTTTGATGAGTTTACTTCTACTCTTTTATTGGATTGAGAAATATTCTATTATTGTAGCTTCTTCCTTATACTTCATTCATGTTCCGTGTATCTATTACTGCTCCCCCTTTACCCATTTGATGGGTTCGACATAGTATGTATATACTCATCCAAAAATGGGATTCACCCAACACGTGATATGTATTTTTCAAATGACATATAGTTTGATCATGACTTCAAAGTAGCTTAGGGATACGAGTCCTTGGACTGTGTACGATGGTTTTATCTTGGGATTCAAGATCTATTCTGTCTTCGCTATTTTACATTTCTAGTTTTTTCAGATTGGGATAGGATTCGGGTTGGTCATGTATTTTTTCCATTTACTCTCAGTTTACACTGCCATACTCTCATACTGTTTATAGTTTTATGAATTATTGGTTTATATTATATAAGTGTTGCATCATTTATTTATTTCCATCAAAAATTTTGAATTTCAGATTGCTTTGTGAATATGTATATGTTTTTAGAAAAAGGCCTCCATGAGTTTATTTTTTCATGTTGTAATTATCTCCATCCTCAGACTATGGGGGTGGGCTTGTGGTAGTTGTGGATCGATCCCTAGATTCGGTCAGGTTGAGACCGATTTGTATCCGAGCAAGTTTGTTTCATGGGATGTTGTACGAACATTCCCTAAATAGGGATTGGATAGGATTTAGAGAAACTGTGTCAATATGTTGTTAGTGAAACTCCCAGGATATGCTGTCTAGTAGTGGAATGAGAAGCCAACATATCCATTAACTAGTACACTGGTTACCCTCTTGTTGACATAGCATGCTGAGACATTTGTTTTAGGGATCAGTGGTATAAACAACGTATATGATTGAGTATTTGAATTTCCTTCTTGAGTTATATCCCCATTATTGTTACAAATATATTTATATTTTTTTGTCTTACTATGGTGTTCTTTGATACTTTTCAGGAGACCCCATGATGATAGAAAGCCCGATTACCAGCTCTGATTTTTTAATATGACTTCAAGAGAGATGGGGTGTCAGTTCATGGTCCATCCTGTGACCCCCTTCCTTTGGGTGTGTAGGTGGAAGAACATCCACCTATTGAGCAGTAGGTATTGAGTATCAGATCATCCCAACTGAGTAACATAAGGGTGTTCACATGCTGAGTTCATGAAATGTGGTCCAGCGTTAGAGACCACTTAGGTTTCACAATGAGATAGATCCCAATGAAGAAGAGGATTGTATAGAGTCGGCAGTATGCATCTTTAGTCTAGTTTGGAACCCAGTGATCTGATGGTGGCTTTGATATCCAGTCAGTTCCATTGAAAAAATGGATTTGGTGGAGATTGTTTTACTCAGATGAATGCTGAGTATGCTCTAATGGGAAGTATTCTAGACATTGTTTTGTGTGGATTTCAATCCATCCTTCTTACGATCAATTCGTATCTAATAGATTCTAGAGCATTACCAGGTATGGATGAATGTGGAAGAGTATACAACAAGGGTCAAACAACACATTCTCTTGACTCTTGGAAGGATCATATGTGGACACTTTTTAGGATTGAAGTTTTAGTAGGAACTCCGTAGAGAGATCCAAGAAATCATTGTACCATTATAAATCCCCACTGGTGTCAGGGTGATAAAGAATGAACTTTTGATAGAGATATTTCTTTCTGAGGGACACCAGATAGTTGAAGCTAGATGTGGGTGAAAAAGAGCTGCGACTTCTGAGGTAGCAAGGACATGTCAGTCGATAGGATCTCAAGGTAGGAGGAATCCAAATGATCAGACTCATGCACCTAGTTGTGTATAACATCGTGGAATCAGAAATCCATGAGTAGGGAGGTGTACAAATATTATAGGAAAGGTCACATGGCATGTGAAATACCTCCCAGACGTACTGAAGAGCACATGTAGATAGCTAATTCAACACCAGGAAGACTACTTCAGAATCCGGGAGCTGGCATCAATGGCCATAAACAACTACATTCATTCAATTTCTACAACCCCATAGTGAACAATATGACAAGAGATAATCTCTATGTGTTTTCCACATTATTCGGTATATTATATTGAAATTTTGGTGATGTAATCTTTTATTTCTTCTACTTTCTCATGGTTAATTTTTTTTCATATTTGACGTTAGTTTAACCCCATGTTAGTGTTGTGCGATGGAGTTCCAGAACAGGTCCTGGCATTGATGATGGAGTTTTCTATCATGACACTTTATACATGGGATGCCACTAGTATGTTTGGTAGGGATCCTAGGTTGGGGTTACTCTCCTTCCAATAGTAGAGATGACATTTGGGGTATTCCACATGATTTTTATGTCAAGATTCTCAGGGTGGGATGATTCTACTCACCATTATTATTCACATATACTGATTAATTCTCAACATCAACCATGTGGTAGTGACATACTATTATCTCATTTGGGATGGGCAGTTTAGACCCCGTGAGAAGAACTATGTGACACTATACCTAGAGATGGTAGTAATAGTATTCACACTGTGAATGTGGAAACAATACCTCCTTGATGAGGGATTCGTGATTTACTCAGTCTAATAGAGTCTCATGTACGTCTTCACTTACAGAGACCATAACATAAGATAGTGGTGGTTGTTGGAATTATTTTAGGAAAATGTCCTGAAGATATTTTATACTCTAGGGAAGTGGCAAGTTGTAGAAGATTCCCTTAGAAGGAAGTCCCATACTCTCATACTTAATGAGGCTTCAGAGAAGTTAGCTTCCCAGTAGCTAACCATGGTGAAGCTGGAGGGTTCAATTTTTTATCAGTCGATGTTTTTTACTCCTTTTCCTCTCAAGAATGTTCAAGATACCCTATTGGGAGACATTGAATATGATGTTCAATGTTACAAAATATCCACATGTGACACACTAAATGGTTATTATGAGAAAGGTAATCACATCATCCCCAATAAAGTGGGAATGGTTATTTTGGTCATTATGGGATAAGAGGTTACAATGATGTTTCACACTTCTCGTTTGATTATACATACTCGTGTAGAGTATAACAAGTTTTTGGCTCAGTGTAACCTTTTTTAGTATTAGTTTTCATTTTTTGGGGACTAAAATCATTGATGAATGGAATATTGTTGAGACTCTTCTTTTCATGTTAGACTTTAAAATATTATTAGGAATATTTTATTCCCCATGAACTGTAGAGACACGTGATTTACACACCCGACATGCACATACTTATTTTTATTGAAATATTAAATATATTTTTAAGACCCCCATTTTGTTTAAAAAAATAATTGAATACCTCCTAAATGGATGCTCAGATCATATGTATGTAGACATGATTTCGTCCAGAACAAAGTGTTTACCCTAAGAATGACTAAAATATATCGGTATGAGATGTTCAAAGCCCTCACTCCTCAGAATTATGTTAAATGGATAAATTAATAAAATTAATCATTTGATTAATTTTTCAAACCCATATCACTCATGAATAAGGGCTCAGATAAAAAATTTGAGAACACCATTGATTTCAGAACACATTTTCTACACTCGGTATGGTATAAGCTTAGTCTACGTAAGGTGTTTGTCTAATGTATCATCAAAGGTGAATAATTAAATATTTAGTTATTATATTATTTAACTAATTACCTAACATAATTTTCCCCTATAATGATTTTGTTATGGAAATTTACCTAGGGTTAGACTCATAAACCTAGGATCATCATGGTAAACCTCTCTTATTTTTTTGTTGGAAAATGATGATGAATGATGATGTAGGATGATGAATCTTTGGACTAAGGCTATCCAAATAACAATGAATTCAATATATCTTTGGAAAGCATGTATTTCATCAATGTTGATCGATCCAATCTATGTATGGATTGTCTATTGGTAGTATTATCTCCATTTGATTAAATGTTTGAGAAGATCAAATGTTATTCATTTATCTATACAACTATTGTAACCCTTTACATGGTCCTAAGTATTGAAACTCAATTTGTATTAGTTATTTATTTATTTTACTAATCAGAATTGACCAGTCAAGATCGTTTGGCCAATAAATCATGGTCAAAGATAGTCAAGAGGTCATTTCTTGTAGATCACCCCTTCTTTTATTCTTGTTTTTCATCTTTTAAATGGTGTAGATCTCAGTTTAACAGTTTCCAAGAAACCCAATCTCAATCGGTTGCAACGATTTGAGCAGGAACTATGAAACAACAATGATACCTCTAGAAGATAATATATCTGGGATATTTTTAATCAGTCGATGATAAATATGAATGTTTTAGACCATATCTAGTTTTAAAAGTTTTATATTTCCTATAAAATGAAGGGAGAGGCAGAAAAGTTTGACCGATGTGAATAGGGTGGGTAGTGGCAGCAGACAGTGAGGCAGAAGTGGTCAAAGAAATTCCAGGGGGGTGGAGGATCAATATGGTAGCTTATAGTGAATTTTAGAATATGTAGGTAGTCTAGGTGATAGCATACCAAAGTGGTAGGAAGCAGGGCGGGGGCTAGGGGCTGGTCCGGGTGAGACATCGACGATGATGGTGTGATGCAGCGACTCACTGTGGTTTGACGTGGAAGGATGTGGTTCTCTCTGCCTATATCTGGTGGTGGATGGGAATCACATGGGGAGATGGAACACCACATGGATACCATGTGGGGGAGGGTAAATCCATAGAGAAAAAAATAAAAAGAAAATGAAAGATAATGATAATAAAAATTATTATTATTATTTAAACTGCCACAAATCTTGTTTGGGGGTCCTATTAACGCATCATATGTGGTGGTTTGAACTCATTTATGATAAAATAATTTCATGACTATTTATGATATTTTTCCACAACCTAGGCCCACAAAACACCAAAGAATCATAACATTTAATAATATTATTATATAATTGACCACACCATCACTCATTCATACGATGTCAAATTGATACGTTGTCGGAAATGATGTGACATTGACATAAAGGCGAGCACTCTGAGACCAATATAAAGATTTTTATTAATGATAAAGGAATGTTCCACATGAGATTACATTCATGTGTGATACTTTGAAATGAATCTTCTTCACTGGGTGTCCGGTTCGAGAATGTAAATAATCAATCTGGTGTGCTTTTCCACGAGGATCAAAATGGTGTCATCTATTTGGTTATCTAGGGACTCACAATTTTATGATCATTATGATGTGAATAACCTTTTTAACGATCCCATTATATGTGGAAACATTAATGGAATATCATTGGAAGATCCTTTTGATTTCTTTGAAGAGAATCTACAGCTTAGGATAGGACCAAATCTTGTGAGAGTGGATAAGAGGTATGAAGATATGTCGTTAATGCTTCTATATCCATCATGCACTTTTATGTTTTTTGGAAAGAAATTCCACATACTCTAGCAGTACACTGGTACCCAAAGGGGTACATGTACATAGTTTAGTACCTGATGATGGCAAGGTACACTGAGAGGAGAAATGATGGGGTCACACAGCATGACGACCCCACACGAACAATATACCTCACAAAAAATCATCTACCTCTCATCTTCCATTCCTTTGGTCATAGATTTTGGCCCCCAGTGGCCTATCTTGTGTTTTTTTCCATAGAATGTGATGGTGTCCTCTATAATGGATTTTGAGATATGATGCAATATATTATGAGAATGAATTCTATCTAAGTTGATGCTTGAAGATGGATATGATCAAGAAGAATCACAATATACTTTTTATATAGGTGAACCCCCATTCATAATGAGTTGGGATCCTCTGCAGGTATTTCTTAGCAGAACCCCCAATCGGGTATTATGTGGGTTCACGATGACCAGTAATGAAACCCCTTTATGAAACCCAGGGACATCTCCTCAACAATGAGAGTTCTACCCCCACCTTCATTGGAATGGGTCCTCTAAATTTCAAGTGCACCCATATTTGTTACGGAACACGTACTTAATAACCAAGGAAGATAAGAATGTTGTACCAGGGCACGGGTCCCCATGACACTAGAGTTGAAATCCCCATCGACATGAGAACATGTTTTGTATTACTACTTTTATAGGAGAACACCCCATCAGATGGGGCCAGTTCCTCTGAAACTAATATTATAGTGGAAACCACCATGACTCTATAGGGTTATGATACTCTACATCATGTATGTGCCCACATGACTATGGGACACATTGACGCGACATGGTTTGAAGTAACTTTGAACTCATGAAAAAGAGGAATGGTATCTCCAAATAGACCCATCAATGTGAAGTGAACTAAAACAATTCACGCTTTCCAATTCTACCCGTATTGGATAGTATCAAGATGTGGTGACTGAGTCCCTTCTATAAGTTTGTCTTAGGACGACGCGTGAGGTGCTGGGCAACATAGATGAACATATATAGGAACTTTTGACTTCTCCTCTTCTTTGGTAAAGCTGTTAGATAGATTTCCCCTTACTATCTCATTTGGGATTCTTTAGCTGAGCATATATATATATATATCTAGTTTTAGTACCCACTCCATGGGTTTTGGTAACTCTCTTTAGAGGAGGTGTGATGACATGTGGGGTATGCCACATGCTTTCTTTTTCTATCTTTTCCTAGTTGGACTAGTAAACTCACCTACTATATTTAGAAAATACTTGACGAGAATATCATTCTCTCACTACTTCATGCTCCTGGAATTTTGATGAGTATATTTCTACTCGATGGTTTGGTTGATTTTTACACTATTACCGCACCTTATTCAATTTACAAGTTTCATCTTCAGGGTATCTCTTAGTGATCCCCCATCACCCATTTTATGGAGTTCAAAAGGATATGTATATACTCACCACTTCATGGGATCCACCCAACACCTGATGCGTCTTTTACAGATGACAGATATGTTGACTGTTTATTTAAAAGATATTAGGGATATAGAGTGCTTGGACCATGTATGGTGGTCTAATATTGTTATTCAGGTGCTATGATATCTTCGCTGTTTTACATTTCTAGTTTTTTTTATGTTTGATAAGTATCTAGTTATGTGTGTATTTTTCCCCTTTAATTTCAATTTACAGCAGTGTAATATAATACTATCTAGAGGTTCATGCAAGCATCGATTATTTAAAAATAGAGTGACATATTTTTATTAATTCCACTATTCTATTATTCATCGATATCACTATGTGCATGTGTACAGGTTTTTAGGAAAAGTCATCCCTGGGTATAGTTTTCCTTCACCACATTTTCCACCCCTTGCCTATTGATGTAGGCATGGGGTAGTTCCAGCTGGAGCCTTGGAAATTACTAGGTTGTGAAAATATTCCATAATTGAAATTTTAATAATATGTATTATACATCATATTATTTGTTGTTTTTAAATTTAAATGGTAATGAAAATAGTTAAAAATTAATTACCATGATTAACGTTAAAACTATGTTTTGTGCCATACACGCGCTTGTGAAAAAGTTATTTTTCCACATAATGAGGTTTTTTATTTAATAGATTTTATTTAATTTTTATAATTATTATATTTAATTCATATTATATCTATCATTCTATTTTATCCAAAAATTATGAATCACCAACAATAAAAAACTATTGATTGTGGTTAAAATTTAAACATTAAAAGTTTGTATAACATAAATTATAAGGAATGACATGATAATTTTTTAGGGGTGGTGTGGATATAAAATATATTCCCTCCCCTATTTTATAAATAAATATTTTATCCACATGATATTAGAGTGACCTACTGATATTGAATACATTCTCTTATTTTAAGAAATGCCTCCTCTAATGAATTTTAAATAGGCAGTCACTCCCTACACTTATTCACACAAATCATGCCCATTTTCACAACCAAACCCTACAGAAATAACTCACCAACATTCTTATACACATTCCAGAGGTACTGTTAAAACCAAAATATCATAAAAATAATTCCTAATAACAAATCGAGAGGAGGTTTCTCTTAGACAAAAGAAATTATCTTAACAATTCTCTTTCCATTTATTTCATCTTTTCCCACAAACACTTATGTATTAGCACATAAAATATAATAATAAATATATATTACATATATTATTTTGATAGTATGTTTATATAATAATATTTATACATATACATTTCCATCATATGAGTTACTAAATTATCATTCATGTGGACAACAGACTACTTCCTTACAAACCGATGTTATTCATTTTCCCTTTGCAATCTCCTACAACTGGGTATGATAATTGATATAAAGTAAATATATAAAAATTTTAACATATTTATAACTCAATATAAATTTTATCATATTATAATTTTTTATATCCCATTCCATAAGATATATAATAATTTTTCTTTTGTGTATCCTAGACTACTTCATCACGGAGCAAAAATATTTATTTTTAAATAACGCATTACATGTAAAGTAATAAGGGTAAGTAAAAAAAAGATATAAAATATGAATTAAATAATAATGATATTAGTTAAAAATGTACCATTATTATATTTTAATATAAAATTTTCTTTGTTCAATTTTCAATAACAGAAAAAGTGACAATGTCATTCATCTATGCGTGGACTACTGCCTTCAAAAAGAGATATGCATAAATTTTTAATCATCGCACCACATGGGTAATATATATTATTATATTTAAATAACTAATAGGGGATATATTATATTATTATAATTATTTATAAATAATATATTACTTAACTCATTTCAAAAATGTTTTTGGGAAATTGCAATTTTACTTTTACAAATGTAGGGCTTACCGGCTCCATGATCATATCATTCTTCATTCCAGAAAAACACAATTCATGATTGGTATGAAAAATATTATTGATGTGTAGATATGATAATTAAATAATTTATATTTTTATTTAACTTGTCCATCCATGATCAATATATGAGTTATTAAAATTACAAATAAAAAACATATGAAAAACAAAGCGGTTGTTACCTGAAAAGTGATATTTACAATGAATTTTTAGTAAACATGTCATAAATGGTCATATTTAAATATACTATGGTTATATATAAATAATTACAGATCTATAATGGATTTATTATAAAAATATATTCATTATAAATTATATTCAATTGTGTATGAATTATGTAAAGACTTATGGTTAGGGATTTATAGTCTCTCTATTATTTCTAGGAGACATTTGAAAATTAACAACTCATTTCATTTTTGGAGAGTATATACTACCCCTATGACATTTTATAGCCATAATTAAAAATTTTCATTATATATAAGGGGTAATATTATTTTATGAAACATTGTCGATTACAATTCAAAATATTACTTAATTGAAAATCAATTTTATTATAAATTTTCCTTGTTTGAGTCTTATATCATGTTATGCACCTATCTACGTTTATGTGGTGTATATAAATCCACATTGAAAATTAATATCGTTAATCTAGTTATTAAAATTATATTTTATTTTTCATTTAATTTTATCCTTTCAAGGTACTTATGATTCAATGTTACCAATGCAAATATATTATTATGTTACAATATCATTGTTTATCAGGATTGATTATGATTATGTTCCCAATATTGAAATATTATGATATATATCTCCATAATTCCCATGAATTTTCCTCTCTTAGGATTATTCATGATATTTTAAATTATTATTACCATTTTCCACTCTTTGGAACATACAGTAATTAAAAAAATTATTTAAATAAAAAATTTATTATTTATCACTTTTATCGAAAACCATTTTTATTATTAATGATATTATTCAACTATGAATCCCCATATACTCATTAATATTACATATAGAAACTAATTGACATAGAGTTACAATATCATGGAATAAGGGACTGCGAGGGAGTAAAAAAAATTGGCAGTAAGAATACTCACATTGGATCACTTATGAGTTGGTCTCTATAATTTAGGGTGGATTAATATAATATTTATTTTTAGGTAAATATTAAAATACTTGATATAATTTTAAAATTCGAGGAAAATTTTAGATTGGAAATGCTAAATTGGTTATAATTTTTGTAAGAGGCATGGTAGAGTAGGGGTGGTCATTCCCCAAGGGATTGAATACGAACTACCCAATTTAAATCATGAAGCATATTTTTATCTCCTTTATTTAATACTTAGTCAATTCACACTCTAATATGAGAAAAGAACAAAAATTGGAATAATTAATAAAACAAGCTATGGTTATTTCCAAAATTCTTTTGGGATAGAATTTTGTATCCAAGACTCTACAATGTAGTTGAAGCATAATATTGTAGAAACCCCTAAAAAGAATTATAGAAAAAAACTATTCAGTGAGGTTTATATGGTATAAGATTTGAACCAGACACAAGGTTTTCTAAAATAGAAGAAGGACGAAACCAATCACTATAGGAACTACACCATAGAATCCCTGGCTATGATGTAAAGGAAAATTTTGGAAGTTAAATAAAGCCACCTGAAAGTACACCATGATGTGACAAAAAAAGTAACATGAAAATTCATATCCCCTTACAAAAATTCAATCTCTAAAAGAACCTACCTTTATACATGTTATCTCTAATACCTATAATCATTTGAAAACAAGAAGTTGGGATTGAGGGAAACGATACCCTTACATAAGCTCTGTGGAAATATCATTAAAACATGAAAAATATAATATATATACATTTAGTGAAAGGATGAAATGCCCACATTTAAAAATATCATATTTATATAAATATATACTAAGGGGGAATATTGCTCCACCTTGATAATTTCACCTATATATACAATCAACATAAAGCGAATACTGCTATAAAAAATATCATAGATACACTCAGTGGGAGGAGAAACCTACCTATAAACATCTCATATATATATACATACATACCAACAGTGTAAAAGTAGTACACCTCAGTAATATCTCATATATATACACAATGTAAAGATAATACCTCCTTGGAATATCCCATATTTTAAACCTCGGGTGGAATGGATGGTTTGACAAACAAAATATCATATATATACACGTGCTAGAAGAGAAGACCCATTCAAAATCATTATATATAATACTTAGGGGAGAATAGGCCCACCCTGAACTATCTCATGCTTACATATATGTAGGTAAAATTCCAAATATATTTTTAATTTCATTAGTTTAAACTCCATAACACCCAAACCATACCCCTTATTATCATATTCACTATATCATGGAACACCCTTAGGTCACATATGACTAATCATGTTTCAGACAACCTAGATGGTGTCACTTCAATAATTCCACTCCCTAGGATCATAATCTATCACTCAAATAGAATAAAATTCATCAATGAAACCATGCTCATTCCATGTTCTTACTTATCACACTAAAAATATGATATATATTAAACATAAGGTCGTATAATAACATCCACAACCCATTCTAAGAGATACAAGTTTTTTATTCATACCGATCAAATATATGAATCCCAATTATGATATCCCAACTCATATATACACATATACAAATAGACGGGGAACGCTCACCACATTCACACAAATCCACTAACTAAAATCTTGTATATAAACACAGTTTGTACATGGTCATCCCATATGAAAACCAAATAGAGTATATCAATATGCATCACATAAAGAGTACTAATGCATATATTCCAATGTCAACTATGTTTCACATATTGAATTTATATCTAATATGGGTATTTATATCCCTAAGAGAACATTTATATTGTAACCCTAATACTTTTACATTTGAGACCTTAAAATAGAATCAATGGGTCCATCACAGCCATATACAATTATTTCCAATTCATATGGGTTTATGATAACAACTAGTTTATTCATAATTTATGGTTAATTTTAGGAAAGGGGTTATTTCACATCTAAAAAGCTACATAAACAAACCATTAGTCATCAAGGAGTTGTATAGTGACCACCTACCTCGTTTGGATTTATTCTAATGTGATTATTCAATCATCTAAGGAAAATCATGTACATACATAATAAAATATTATAGCAATTCCTTATCCCATAAAATAAATGAAAATAACCATATAATTAATTATTACCTTTTATAATTAAATTCCCAATTTAAACCAACGAGGAATAAAGGCCATGATATCACTAAGTGATTCCTACTCTCTAGGACCATGAGAAATGGAATGAAAACCTTTAATTGCATGATCCTGATACTCATGTAAACAAAATCCAAAGCACAAAAAATAATACTGGGAACAAATTACATAAAAATATAGTGGATACTAATTAAAACATAATCATGGGATGTACCTTATATGACATATTCAAGAAACATCATACAACCATCCACTTGAGTAGTTGTACATCCATCACACATAAAATACCCAAGATATTTTATGATTAAAGAGATTACTACACATCATGTCCCTCTATATGATAAAACTCCAAGGGTCCAAACATAACCAAAATTCATAATAGAAATTCACAATTAGTATTTATATGTTTTTCTAAAATATATTTTATGGGTACCCATCCCAGTGTAGTTACCTCTATCCTAACATGTAACCAATATGTAATTTTTTTCCTTTTAAACAATAAAAAATAAATTTTTATTCATGAAATAAAACAACAATCATGGTTTGATCACATTCTTAATTTTTTTCAATAGATAAAACCAAACCAAACCCTACCACACTATGTCATGCCCTAGACACAACACACCTTGCTACATCAAGACTTTGGTTTATCATTAGCCATGAAATGAGAACATTATCACCCCCTTCTCAAGTCATTACCATCACCAATCATAGAATGAAAATCCACTAACAAAAATATTTTTCATTAGGTCCACCCCAAATCAACCCAGAGATTAAATCAGGAACCCAAAACAAATATCAAACCTACAATCACTAACAAAATCACCTCTATGAGATAATTTAATCCCAAAAACTCTAATAGAAATGTCAATTCACATATCTCCCCATATATTTAGATTAGAAATTCAAAATTTCCCAATATTCTCCAATAATATAAAAATTATGTCCTTACATGTTGAAAGAATTTGAGACTCATATGTCATTACCAAGTTAATTGTTCCTTTTAGAATCCAATATACTCATTTACAATTACTATGAATGTTTTATGGTGATTAAAAAAAATGGTTTAGATGTTTAGAAATTTTTAAATGGATATTCTATATTGTTATTTGAAATCATCACAGAAAATATAATCAAATTTTGGTTGTTATGGAACATTGAGTTGGATTTTTTTAATGAAGAGTTGTGTCTAAGCCTGAGAGAGATGTTTATAGAATTAGTATGTAAATTTTAAAAATATGAATCACTCCCAAAATAGGATGATGAATTAAATATATATTAACAAATTATATTTATATACAGAAAGACGTAATGTGAATGATGGGGGACATATTTTGGGAGGGTTTTGATGGCCTGAAAATATATTATTGGGATTGGAAAACGTGAATTGGAAAAAACAATGTGTCCTAAAATAATAAGAAATATGTAAATAGTTCTGCGAAATGATCTCAATATATATTTGGATCATTCACATGGTAAAAAATGTTTTCTTTAACCAAATTGTGGGTCACCAAAAAGACAAATATGAAAAATGTGTATCAAAAACTGTGAAGGGTAGGGGGATTAAAATTTATGGGATCTATGCATGTACTTGATTTGAGAAATCTACGAGACACTAAAAATACCTTAATAATATAAATCAACAAACATATTGTTCTTATATGGTCTCTATATATATCTATTTATTATATAAAAGATAATGGGTAAAATTCATGGTTCCCGAATTAGAGAAAGGTCGATGAAACCCAATGTTAATTAGTAAATGTCACATGAATGAGAAAGAATATGGAATAGAAATTGAAACAATGGTTGGGCCTATAATGATAGATTCAAATAAAACAATGTATATATATTATGTTAAAATTATTCAAGGCTCATGTAGTTTATATAATAGTTTCAACAAATATAGATAATGTTCCTTTTACATGTTTCAAGATATAGCAGGTATAACCCAATGGAAATCAAGGGAGTTCGAACACTATTACATATTCTAATGAACTAATGTAGTATTGTTATCCTAGTGATTTTTTTGGAAATGGTACCATACACATGGTATTTTTAAAATGATATAGATATTATATAAGGAAATAATTCCATGCATAATGTAACACTCCACAAAGTTAATGGCAATCTATAGATGTCTATATATCATGTACTGTAAGATCATGCAACATGGTCTCAGGTTCCATACTATTTTGGTTCATCTGATGAGGTCCTTCTTATATAAGGATTCAAAATATTTGTGCCATTAATATGTTGAAATGATATTACATTAGTATTGATTTAATGGATAAAACATGATGTGAATTGATAAGGTCCTAATGTCCAAGATGACGTTTTTGTTTGATGATGATAATGTTTGAGTATTATTCAAAGATATTTAATCTAGACATTACTATATTTCCAAAAATAAAATAAATCAATCCCCACATAATTCATAGTAATCTCTTTATAGATCTTTCTCAAATGAAGGAGGTTGGTTATGTTATAACCATGGAAGGTGGTTCTGTTATAACCATAGAATGTGGTTATGCTATAACCATGGATGGGGTTACATTATAACCAAGGATGTTAGTGAGTATATAACCAACGACAGTGGTCTTGTTATAACCATGGGAGGGACCTATTTCTCACTACAATTCTTTGGGTAAAGATTGATATCTTGTGATATAAATGGGATGGAATTGTTGGTGAATCCTATTCAGTACGGGGATTTTTCAAATATTATAGTATTAGGAGTGAAATTTATCTTCCATGATGGTTTGGAGAATGAAACCATTCTACTATAAGAGTCCTGAATATGATCCTTCATTACATTGGAAATTGTTTTTTATCTATATTTTTATTTCAAAATAATTATGTAGTATGATAAAATTGTTCTCTCATGTCAATTGATATGTAAGAACCCGGACCTTCCTTTTAGGTATTTTTTTCTTTTCTGGTCATTTTTGGGAAAAAGAGGAGAATCTGGTAATTTTCTATGTAAAAGTCGTGTACTTTATAAGTACACCACATGTACATTGATGATGAACGATGTTGTGTGTTGGTCGTGTCATGGCCACACACACGACCATTTAGGGGTGATGTGGAGGCTTCTTAATACGGAGTACGGAAAAGCCTTGTACACGTCGTGTACTCCAAAAGTACATGCCATGTACTTTCTTTTTTTCATTAACTGGACCGGGGTCAGATCTTAACACCAAAAACGTTTTATTCTCTAGCTTCTTCGACTGAGAGAAAGGGTACTGCCCTAAATCATCTCTGAGCTACCAATCCATCACCGTTTATCCGAATCCAATGTCATCAGTTTCAATAGAATCACAGTGGTGAGTTATTGGTTATTATTTTGCCATGTTTCCGGATTCTATCTCTTATGAGAGTTATCATAGGATAAACATTTAATACATTTTTGTAGGTCTACTCCATTATAGGATGATTCACAGTCCATGGTTCAATTATATCAATCTCCTAGGATCAAGGTAGGTGGTTTGATTCCTCATGTTGAATGTCTTTGAGTTTTTGTGAAAAAGTGACGGATACACATGTTTCAGGTATCTCATGTTAGGGTTTTGATCCTTCATTATTGTATACCTTTGATTTCTTGTATTTATGAGGCTATTATATGAATAATTATTTCTATTTATCATGTTTGAGGATCACCCCATGTGTGTTTCCCTTGTTTTGGTTGTTTATCACAGTTTGGCTTAGGTTGCCTATGTGGAAAACCTTGTTGAATTGATTGCCTACCTTGACATAATTGATTGAATGTAATGGATACTGTTTATATGCTTTTGATTATTTTTAGCTATTAGCCAAGTAGTTTTGTTGAACTTACTTAGGGCTACTGAGTGTCGATTATGCACGAGTGGACTGCTCAGGGCTGTGTGAACCTGATGTAGTAGAATAAAGAGGGAATTGATGATTAAGGGCTTCCCAAGAGAGACTGCTATAAGTTATTATCTTTCACAGGACCTACAGGAAAAATACATTGTGCTTCCTTAGAGTTTCCTTAGTTATGTATCAAGACACCATGGGGAATTAGACGTATGTTCTTCCTCAGAGAGTCTACAACTTTCATTGCAAGACCGTAGAGGAATTGACTGTGAGAGCTTCCCAGAGTGTCTGTTCCTTTGTATGATTACATGACTAGAGGGGTATTCTGATATGAGCCACCCATAAAGTCCGTGTGAATATTGTTTTGTTGGTTTTGATGAGTCCTCCAAGACAAAGAACAAGATTGGGTTTTCTACTGCTTGTTGTTTTAGGTAGTCTGCTGAGATACCTATTGTGTTACCTTCAATGCATTGGGAATATAAAGCTGTTTCCTAGATAACATAATTTATAATTAAATTATTTAATTATATTAATACATAAATGTGAATGAAGATTTATAGGATTGTTTACTTTGGTGTACTTATTTTTATCTTCTGCATTTATTCCACTACTTTTTCTATATTGCTCACTAACAGTAGAGCACATATCTTGTGGTGGATGTCTTCTGGGATTAGTCTCACACCCTGTTTTGGTCCTGATTTTTGGCCCAAACAGTTTATATGGTTGCAGGTGTGGATAGGGAATGTGGCCCTTCTACTTCATGTACATGATTTTTGGTTGGGGTTAGAGATCATAGGACCGAGCTTAGGCTTGCAATGCTGCTGGAGTTACTGATTACTTTTAGTACTTGTTCTCAGTTGTATTTCAGCCCGTTGTTGTGTTTTCTGATTTCCTTAGATACGTGTACCTGATGCATCATTATAATCATTACTATATGTTCATAGATTCCACTGTTTAATTTTAGTTATTGTACGTTGTTTACTGCTTCCGCTATTGTATGTTATTTCCTATCCCTTGTATACCTTACCAAATGAGGGTACAGTTTCCCCAATGACTCACCAAGGCCCTCGATGCTAGACGGCAGCCTCTGGCATTTTGGAAAATGCCCTTGAGGTCATGTGGTGAACTGGGTATGGGGCACCAGTTTTAGTGCCTCTGGATTTGGGTCGTTACATGATAAATTATTATTTTTGATTTAGGTATTATGAGGTTCCATGATATATTCCATGACCCAGTATTGTAATCTATGATATATAGTGTCTTATTTTTAGATATTATGATTATGTTCTCATACCATTATGTCCATGATCTTCTCAAGTTATCATTGATATCTTTCTTTTTTACCCTTACTGAGCTAATATTCTATAAATTTATTAGGTTTTTCCCATGTTTTGAAGAACTCTACTATGTATTTTATGTCAATGTATTGTGATAATTATGATAAACGTAGTGGGATACAATATACATCATTTTTAAATAAGTTTTTATATGATCATGTTTCCAAATGATTTATACCAATAAAATTTATGTGTTGATCATTATGTTATGCAATGAATAATCGTCTCTTAAAACATGACATCTATATATGAAAATAATAGTCAATAATAGTTGTTGTGAAAGATTGTTTTAGTTAACCTTTGCAATATAGTCTTAGAAAACATCAATGTGGCCCCTAGGGGTATGTCTAAGTATAATATAAAACCATAATGTTTTTTCAACAATCATGGAAAACCTATGTAAAAATATATTATGTCAAAGATTATGAATTAGTTTCCCTATTTTAGACATCCAATAAATGAATTTTTAAAATCACTCACTATGATTATTTATATTCACACTATGTTTTTTAGTCACTCACTGGATCAAGGAGGAATCATGTAAATGCTTATGGATAATGGAATATTTTTTCCCATGAGAAACTAAGTGAATCACGAGTAGGAATGAAAAAAAATCTCATTATGAATATCAAATTATCAGGATATATGAAAAAAATATTCCATGTTAACCAAATATCAATCTCCTAACTTAAGAGACGGAATGATTTTACTATGGTATTTAGAGGTGAAGAAAATTTTAGAATGAAAATACATATTTCTATATGTATATAATCTTCGAATAAGAATTCATACGAATTTTTCATTAGAAGAAGAATTTATTTTATATGAAAAACAATGGGTATATAGAATGTAATATCCATTGAATAATTATGATTTTGATGAAGGTAAATGATAATCATCATCAGGTACAACTTTTTATTCAATTTCAAAAGTGTAGGGAATATACACATTATCATAGAAAATCCCCAAATCCAAGAGTTGTCTCTTAGATCTGGAAAAGTCTTATGATGTGAAAATATTTACGTTTTTATGAATTATTAATATAGATGTATTTTTTGGAAGAGTTATATAAATGATTTTTTGGTTATAATAATAATAATGAATCATTAATGAAATGTGTTAATATTTGGAATCAGACATGTATTCAAATGAATTTAACATAAGACTTATAGAAACAATTATTAGATTATCAGTTTTTGTTTGATCAGCATTTCAAAGACTTATACACTACTCTTGATTATTTAAGTAATGTTATTTTAAGGTATCTAATAAAATTTTTGGAGAGTATAAATTGGGTAAATCATAATGTAACCTTCAAGTTCAACATGATGTATCATTTGAGAATGATAAATAATTTATGAAATTTAATGGTTTTGATAAATTTAATAGATTTTATCTAATGATGATGTTTATTTTTAAGGATGATATGAATATTTATTGGGATAATATTGGAAATATAATAATATGATTTCTAGAAGATGGACTCTCTATAACTTCTAGAAATCCCATGAGGGTTCAACCTAGAACCGAAGGGTGAAAAAATTGAAATGATTATGAAAAGCCTACATGATGACTTCGTTAGTATGTCATATTTTAGTTGTGTACTAGAAAAATAATATGTATATTTTTTGAACATATTTTTTACATATAGATAACCATGGATTTGAAAAAAAAATGTTGATAAATTTAATTTTAAATTACTTCACATATTTCAAAAAACATATATGATTAAGGTAAAAATCATTATTTTTTATTTGGAATAAATTATTAATTATTATATAAGAACATATCTGATTTTATTGTTTAATAATAGGGACAAAAGATATTATATAATTATGGTCCATATATTTTTGGAATGCGACATTAATGTTGTTTTATTTTATTTAGATTGAAACATTAATTTTTTCTTGAAGGATTATATGATAAAATCATTTTAACCATTATATTTCAATCATTTCTTGGAATATTTTGACTATTTTTTTTGGTTTGTTCTTTATATAACGATCTGTGTTGAAAATTGGATATAATTATTAATCCGTGGGTGGTGAATGGTGTAATTATTTTTATTATAGTGCGTTCATCTTGAAAATTATAATTTTATAACCATTTTGGATATTGATAATGTCTATTGAGAGGATACATATTTTTTATTCATGTTGGGATTATTTGATCTCGTAAAAGTTTATGTCTTTGCTTCAGGTATAAAAACATCATATTGATTACTCATTAGTTGGGAGAAAGAGATTATGTTGTGGTGAAAAATTATTAAATAATTTAATTATAATGTTAATGTTAGTGTATAACTTAAATTCTTAGTATAGATAGTAATGTCATTCTATAACTATAAGAAATGAATCTTACAACCAAAATGATTTTAAATTACAATTATTTTTAATGAATCAATGGTCTTTTCACCCATTATAGATTTATTATTTTCTAGTCATTAAGTCTATCATGAGATATCACCCTCTATTAGTCATTGGGTGAACGTTTTAAATTCAAAATATATGTTTTCACATCCCAAAAATATTTTCCTATTTAGGGACCATGTTTTGGGATTTTCTAAATGACCTTCGTATTTCCCATTTACTCTAAACATGATGATTTTTTAGTAATAATTTTTAAGATGTGGGTTTTCAAAAAAGGAATTTTAAAATACCTAATCATTGATTGCCGATCAAAAATAAATTTTTTTAGTTGGTAATTTATTAAAGTGTGGATAATGTAACATAATGAAAATTTATGAAATATGATTTTTCAATAAAATTAATTTTCATTGATATCTTGTGATATACAAAACATTGATTTTAAACAAATTATGATATGCTATTACTATATTATTTAATATGATAGTTATAACAATGAAATTATGTTAGAGGGTATGAATAAGATTCACTACATAATCATGTATCTATAAATGTATTACTAAATTCAAATTAAATAAACACTCAATTTTTAGTTATTTCGTTATATTTTTCAAAATATGTTCTTTTTTAAAAGGATTTTTATAAAGAAAAAAATAGGATTAATTTTCAATAAATTTTTATATTCTATAAATTGAATATATTATTTTAAATTATATAAATAAAAATAATTCGGATGAAATTTTGTCAATTTAATGAAAAGATTGATTTATAGTGAGTACTGAAAAATAATTATTTTAATTGAGACCTAAATTTTAGTTTCATGTATAGAAAAAATTGAAATTTTTTATCAAATGATTTCAATGTAAAAATATCTCAAAAATATTTTAAAAAATATAATTTTATTCATTTTAATAAATTTGATGTTCGAATTTAGTATTAAAATATTATTATACATTAAAATCCATTTTCGTGGAAAACTGATTTAACCCACACAATGACTTCTTATCTAACTAAATTAAATAGATCACTAATAGTGAATAGTTTTAATTAAATTTATATATTACATACTAGAAAAAATATTTTATCATTTAGCTAAAAAAATAAATGCCTGGGAAATATATAAATATGGTTTTATGCTTTTAATAATATTTTTTTAAAGACGTTTTCAACCTTTTTTCCAACTTATTATAAAATTAATTTTTTTCATCTATTTTTTCTTAATTTCATTAATAGGACTTCATATTTTTAATCATGAGTTTAAAATTTTCAAAAAAGGGACCTCTTATATTTGTTCAATGTGAATAGTATCTGTGGCCAAATTTATCTCCTCAATAATGGGTAAATTAGGTTAATCTGTGTTAAAAATAAGATATATGGTCATAAAAATTCATCATAATTCTAATTGGATTAAGGTAGTTTAACCCTTATCACCATATTCAATTAATAATGTTCGTTGATAGAAAATTTAATATCAAAAATGACATATATGTTATTTAATGCAATGAATGTTAGAAAATATCAGTCTCTATATTTGAAATATATCTTACATGTCTATATAGGTGAAAAATTCTTATTAATGAATACAGATGTATATATTTGGATTAATGAAATTATCTTCATGATAAAAAATATTTCAGACTTTTAAGAAGTATATAATTTTTTTAAATTCTTGTGAAATTCTTAAATAATATTTATTAAATTATCCTTAAAATGAAATAATTTTTAAAAATTATTATAAGTAATATATTTTTAATTAGATATTTTCCCCAATGATATTAAAATATCTAAAACATATTATGTTGTTATGAAATAATCCTAATTTAAATACACCAATGTCATTATATATTTAAATTCGTATTAACTAAATAGTTTTAAAAATAACATTATTGATATTTGATAATAAATAAAATTTAATTAAGTGATAAAAAGTTCATAAAAAATAGTTTTAAAAATGAATTTTTATGGTTAATATAGATACCATGTTATATATAATGTTTTTTTAAATATATCAATAATTGTTACCAATAACATGCTGAAATAATTTATAATAACGTATATATAGAAATGGTTTAAGAAGCATTAAAAATGATTAGAAGAAAACATGACCCAAGAGTGGAAAAAAATTAATGATATTTTTAGGAGTTATAATCATCTTATATTCAAATATTATCAATTTTGAGCAATTTTTGTATGAATATTAATTTAAATTAATATAATATTTAGAAAAATTCAAAGAGTGTGCCTCCCCTCAATTATAAAAGGGAACCCATAAATTATTTAATGAACACCACATTGAACCATATAGATCAAACAACAACAACAATTGTATCTTATAAACTCTCCTAGACACATTCTATAGTTACATGTATTCATAAAATTCTATCCATAAATCTCATAAGAGGTAATAAAATTGAGTTATTTCAAATAAGAGTAAATTGCCTTAACTGATCACTCTCTTTTGGATTATTATTTTACAACCTATTAATATTTAATATTAATTAAAAAAATAATAAATTTAGTATCCTAAATATAATTAATTTTTATTAATTTTTTTAACCCACATTTATTCACCCCTATTCAATCAAATTGGTTGAGAAAATATCATTTTTGAGTATGTGTGGCTTACCATCTTGTAGTAGTGATATAATTCATTTCTCATCACCATTTATATGGATGTATATTATGATGATTTTATTGATTATATTGTATAATTATTAAATTAGAATAATTTATAATGATAATATCATATCTACCTTTTTGCCTACCTAACTATAAGTTCACAATAACATTGACCGTGCATTTGTATGCACTACCACCTCCACAGAGAAATGTGATTCATTTTTTTCATTTATATATTATTTGGATGGTAATAATGTTTAAATTAATTATTATATATGATATTTAAGATATGATAAGGATTAATTAATGTTTTATTATTTACATTTATTTAATTCCATCATATTAATATAAAGAAAACAACATTTTCCCTTACGTATGTCATACAATATCTATGAACGTCTTAGTTCAATTTCCAATATATACATTTAAAAATGACTCTAAACACATATAAATTTAATATGTAAAATAATTAAATAATTATTAATATTATATATATGACTCAAAGATGATCAAAATACAATGACCAAAACTATTGAACCAAAAAAATGTTAAAAATGACTAACATATCACTCAGAACAATGATTTTAATAAATAATTGTTAATAAATAGGTGATAAAATTTTATAATAAAATAATATATGGTATGATATATATTATAATGTTACATTAAATAATTTATGAAAAAATTTATATATTTTATTGAAGATTTATATCTGTATGAATGATTTCAAACGAATGTTAATTGAATTTCATCTCAGTTTTATTTCCATGTGACACATGCCTTATACATCACTTTTTGATTTTGTTTGGTGTATATATATACCATGAATGTATTTTATGATGATTATTATGAATGTTATTATGATTTACCTATATATATAATTTTATTTATTTCATGAATCTTTTTATATAAAATTAACGAAATTTAAAGGTGTTTAATGTTATAATCTAATTTTTAATCGAACTTGCTTGTGATTCTATTCCAAATGATGAAATATTATTATCATCCTATAAATATACTCCGTAATTTTTATATACAATGTTTATTTGTTTTAAATAGTTTATTTGTATTTAAATTCATGACCTTATGTAATAAATTGATCGAAACAAGTTTTTTTATCAAATTCATCTTTATTTCTCTATACGGTTCATACAAAATTTTCATTAATAAGATTGTTTTAAAAAAAAGTGTAAAAGATGGTTTTTATTAATATATTGTATTTTTTAAAATTTAATTTAACCCTTGTTTTAATTTTTTTAAAAATCGTTTAAATGGATTATTCTTATCATTTTCCAAATTAGGTACTTTTATTATTTTTTTCAAAAAAAATGTGAACATAATGTTTTATTCATATAACATAGGATGTAATTTCCCCCATCCTAAAAACTAATGGTTTTGATGTTCCTTAATAATATTCCATGTTTGTTTTTAAATGAAATGGATTCCGTAATATTATCGAAATATTATTATTTATAATGTGATCTTCAAAATGAAATGATTTTTTTCCTCATGAAATATTTTAGTGTTATTTTAAATGAATTTTTATACATTACAACATCAACAGATGTTAAATATTGTTTTATAGATATATGATCAAATGAATAAATTATATGTCATTCTATATATGGTTAATTATTTTCGTTAATAGATAATTATGAAACCCATTTATATTCTAAGGGGGTTTTTATAGTTAGATGATGAAAGTTTTATTGAACCTATTTTCATTGCAGATGTTATGATGATATAATATGTATAATATTTTAAAATATTATTGTAGAAATTTTTATGGTTTTAATTGTATGATGATGGTTACTTTATAAACTAGTAGAATTGTTTTTTTATAACCAATTATGGTTGTGACTTTATAACTAAGGATGTTGGTTACTCTATAACCAGAAGTTGTTGTCATGATATAAATATGGATGTGAGGGAGCTATATCAACCTCAAACACATTGTGTTAAGATTGAAATATCATGATATAAATAGGGTTGTAATGGGGATTGAAACACATTAATTGAGGGACCCATAACACTATGATTGTATTGGGAGTGAACCTTGACTACAATGATGGTTTGAAGAGTGAATACATTATATGATTACAGTCTTGGTAATGAGCCTTGACTACTGTGTAAATGCATTTATAGTTCTATTTTTATATAATAAACCTATGTATTATGCCAATGTACTTATATCATGAATCATGTACGTTGATTAATTTATTATCAACTTCATTTAAACATCCATGAATTTTTACACAACTCTATATTATTATCATTGATATATTGGGAATGATTTCTAAATTTTATAATCATGTTCTCATACCATTATTTAAATGATATGATAAAGTGAACATTAATATATCCTTTGTTTAAAATTATTGAGAATTTTATATCTCCCATTCTTTCATTCCATTACTTAGTTTATTAATAAATGTACTAAGTTTCATATCTCACATAAGGGTTCTAGGTATGATGAAATTAGTGGGAGATAATAATGATATTTTATAAACAAGTTATTTATTTGCTAATGTTTCCAAATGAACTAGACCTACATGATTATAGCATGATCATTAGATTTTTTAATAAATAATCATCGATTAATATGTGTTATCTATGAATGAAAGTATGAGTCCCTATAGGTTCTATTTGGAATGGATATTCCCATAAAAACAGTGATGGGTGTAAGAGATCTAAGACAATATAATGTATCATTGGTATACATGTAGTCTATTCATCCAATATATTATTCCACCATCACTGGTTTCATTGAATCATTGATGAATGTGATTATAACAATGTCATGTCATGTATAAAATAAGGAATTATGGTCAATATTTATTGATTAAGACATTCCTTTGATGATTATGTACACTCGGTTGATCTAATTTCTTATCATCCAGTAATCAAATTTCATTAAATTTTATTCAATAATTCTTACCACAAACCATATTTTATTGTAGTAGTAGATTCATGATTCACACATGATATGGGTTTACAAAAAATTATATTCCCTATTAAATCATCCTTTAGATCATAACCATAAATATGAAATATCATTGATATTATGACCAAACGTAAAATTAACGTGGAAGTAATCAAGGAGATCAATGAGACTTGATTCACTAGGTCTCCTTATATTTAGAAATTTTAAAAAATCAATTTCATTAGTAATGTCAAAAAATCATTAAAATTATTCCTTCTATATAGATTTAACATTATTCTTCTAATTTTAGATTTTTTGTCTATTTATCTAATTTTTTCCCTCAGTGGGATGGTTTTGTAACTAAAATTATTTGTGTGAAAGATATAAATATTAATTAATAGGAATATGGGTTCTATTATTTATAGTTGATGTTATGAGCATGACAAGTAAAATTCTATATTTATTGTCTTTCTTCCATTGTTTCAATGATGTAGATCGAGATTAGTATTTTCAAAATAGAATGGAATATTCGAGGAGTTTTTCTATCCCTAAAAAACCAATAAAACACGTAGATATTCTAATGTATGTAGTGAAATATAAAAAAACTTATATAATTTATGTGCATATCTCAATATTATTCTCATGTGTATGATTCCTATTTATAAATTTTTTTAGGATTTTCCACCAAAAAATGAAGTCATAAATCATCTCATTATATCATTATTTAAAATTTAAGAGGATAAGGACAATCATATTCCATATTGTTAAGCTAATTTTCTAAAGTAATTCCAATTTAAAATAATCCTATATGGGGATGGATCTATTTAGTACGTTGTTATACAAGAAAAACATGTTTTTTTTCATGGTTTTCAAGAAGCCCCACAGTTCTTTTGTTTACTACTACTCCAGTTTTCCCATTATGGGGATGAATCAATGCATAATGATAATTAGTTGAAACATTTCATCTCATATACAATTTAATATTTATAAAAATGTATTCCAAAAGATAGATAAATTATGATTCAGGTGTACCCATATATAAAGTAGTTTTTTCTCTTGTTTCATTAGTGTGCATTTACCCCCCATAGAATCTATTGGTGAAAAAAGGGACTAATGAAGTTAAGGTTCTTTTGTGTAGATATCAACATGGATAATTAAATAGTGTGGGTATTGTATAGAATATAAGATTTTTGACCAATTTATTCAGGATGTTGTAATAATATTGTGTTAACAAATGGTTTATTTCTTTAAATGGAAATGTTTTTTCCCAAAAATTATAATTCATTTTATTACCTGGTTTATATATTTTTTATAAACTTTTATTTTGGATCCCCAATAATATTAATAAACTATTCTATTTCAATTAGATTAGTCCCCTATTATTTAGGGGGATTCATTGAAGGGGATTCATTGAAGGGGATATTTTTTCCTCGACCTAGGTTTTTCACTCATTGTGTATATTTCCTATGATAAATTTATTATCAAGTCACATAAATATTTGAAACATGAATCCATATTTGGAAATCATCTTAAAAGTAGAGCGTTATTCATCTCATTTATGTGGGGGGTAATCTAGGCAAATAGTTTCTCATTAGAATTTATGCTTAACTGATTCTTTTTTAGTATGGAGTAGATAAATTTTAAATGGGACCCTAAATCATGACCATTCACCTAACATAGGGTGTGGATTCCCACTTTAGAATCTTTTGGGTGAAACACATTTGAAACAATTTTCTTCTCATCAAGTCTCTTTGTCATTTCATTTTTCATGTTATCAATAACATTGATATCAACATAATTTATTAATGTGAAAAAAAATCCATAAAAAAATAATAATCCACATCCAACCAGTAGTGGTATCTATTATCATTTAAGTAAAATTTATTGAATATGTTATTTTACTCTTTGAATTCTTTTTTAGATGAATAATTTCCATTATGAACTATTTGAATTTTTTCCTTCTATTGATGATTATTTTTTTAAATTATTTTGTGGAATGTAATCCTAGGGGTGCTACTAATGTAATTAAATAACATTACTCATGATAAAAGATTTTAATATTCATAAATAAATGGAGGAAACTAAGGGGTCCCCCATGTAGAAGATTCTCCCATTCTTGAAATGACAAATATCCTTAGTGGGGGGGGGGGGGTTATAAAAATGTCTATATCCCTATAGGATACAGCTAATTTTTATATACTATCACAATAACCATGATACAGAATGTATATAATAATTACAACTGTAGAAGGGGTGGTAAAAATCCATCTAAATCTTTTGTTGGGGATTCTCCTTAACTATTACTAGGGTTACTGTAATTTAATTGTTGTGATTTTTTTAATTTTAACCTACCATGATATTTATTCCATGAATTTTATGGGTGATAGGTGGTCACAGTTGATTGTTTCCCTTTTATTATTGATTTTAATTTCCACTAACTTGTGTCTTGTTTTATCTTCATCAATGTCTTCTGAAAAAACCATATCAAATTTTCTCTACCATTTTTCATGGATTTTATTGCCTTTAATTATAATGGGTATATTAGACAAAAAACGGGTATAAACTAATTAGAGTATGATAACATAATCTATAGTGGTACCATTAAAAATTTATTTTATTGTAAATAATAATTCCAAGGTGTTTTAATGATAAGAAAGACTCACCTATCAGTATAAAACATTCATTTATGTAATTTTTGGTATTTATTATTGAGTTAAAGATGGTGTAATTCATGGAACCTTCGTGATCCCTTAAATACTTGATAAATTCTTGGATACATCTCTTTATATCTGTAAAACAATTTGAAATAGCATATAAGATACATAGAAGTCCATGATATGGAATAAATGAATCTCTACATGATGATCGGAAGAAAAAAAATACACTAGATATAAGTGTTTTACATTGGCTACTCAGTAAAATGGTTTCAGTATGTCTCATTTCCAATAGGAACCCCAAATACCTAGGTGTAGTGAACCAGATAGATATTTTCTCTATAAATGTTCTCATCATTCCGGTTAAATACCACTAGCTAGTCAATGGTTAGTGGTGGATCACCATTGAATGATTATCAGGAGACCCAAATACTAGTATCCCTGATGCTACATAGAGTTGGTTACTAGGTACCTATTGGTGTCATGGAGACTCCAGTGAGGATGAATTTTATATAGTCAGAGTTAATATTATAGAATCCAATTCTCTGTAAAATACCCATAAAAATTACTCTATATTTAGGATCCTTATATATACTAAAAGAGTACCCCAATTCCTCCTTGTATGTTTCCCTTCAATCCATAAAAACATTTTTAATATTAATCAATGGTTAATTTATTAAATTAACAATTTTCTATAGATATTATTAGTTCCAAATTAACCAAAGGATCTCCAACAATTCTCACAACTTATTTTTCACTATTTTACTTCTTTCATCCTAATATAATATTTGTGTGTAATGAAAATAGTTTTTCAATATAAAACCTTACATTATTTAGCCTCATGTAACTAGTGGTTTACACGCCACTAATGTGTAGAATGGGGTTTTTGATGAAAAGTTTTTTTCAATAGGGAAATCACAATCCAAAATTCTGAGGTTTTCTTTCTTATTCACTGTTTGGACCTAGGTATTTTTACCATTAACCTCTTGAGTTGATGGGTGGAGTTTTAGAGGTAGACATCAATCTTTAGCCAATATTTTTATAAAATTTGGTTTTCTTATATTTACTTCCCTTCATTGGATTATTTAAAATCATCCTTATACTTTCAGAATTTTAGTTGAAATGTTTTAGTGCCTCAATAAGTTTAATTATTTTAATTTAATATTGAATAAAAGTTATCAAATAACTCTTATTTTATTATAATAGTTTTTATATTTTACAATTCATTTAATTTTTTCATTATAATTTTATTCCAAATAAATATTTTTTAAATTAAATTTACCACCTCTACATTCAATAATCGTTGACCAATAATTGGTATCAAATGATTTATTTTACAATTTATCAATAAGCATTGTTTTTATAATATGTGTTTAATTTTTTTTCAAATATTTTATTTATTTCAAACAAATATTTTAATTATGGAATCTTTTTCAAACATTCATACAAGTATTTTTTATGACACCGATTACTAATATTGGAAGAATTATATGTTAGCAATCCTTTGTTGTTTTTATATGTCATATGAAAATTTTAATTGTATGAGTATGTTCCCACCAATATATAAGAAGAAAAATGGAATCCTAAAGAGAATAAAATTTATTTATTGAATATCAAGGATAATAATTTTATACATTTTGATCATAATTGAAAAAATTTTAACTGTGTTTATACTTTAAAGGACTACTTACAAAATTTTGAAATATTTAGAAGTTACCCATGAAGTAAAAAATGACATAAATATTATAAGAGTAGATATTTTTTTTTGATATTTTATATTTTACTCTTTGTTCTAATGATTTTATTACATGATGTTTTAAATGAATTACAATAATATAAAGTGTTAGAAAGTACCTCAGTGAAGAATTATTTTAAAAAATGTCATAAAGACAATCATATCATTTTTTCCTAGCTATTTGGCACCAGAAGTGAGGAGTATACAAGATGAAAAAGACTTTAAAATGATGGTATTAGATTAATTTGAAAACACTACTCTGGAATATGAAAATAAAATGAATTATAAAGTAGAAATGGTGGCCAAAAATTCTAATGAGATTAAGAAAACAATTTATTTGAAAATACTAATGATGAAAAATATATAGTTGAGGTTTGTGCCTATGATATTCTTATCAGGAAAATGTTTTAACACATAAAAAATAAGAACATTAATAAGAGATATCAAAATCCATATGAAAAGGCCGTGCCCGATTTGATGTACTAAGAATGTATAAAGAAAGGACACATCAAACCAAAGATCCCTGACTAAATGAAAAATATCATGGAAAATATGAAAGGTAAAAAGGCTATAAAATTTACTATGTATACTGAAAGTTATGATTCAATGGATTAACCAATGTCAAAAACATCCTGTTACACCACCATATTTTGTATTATAAAAAATGTTGAATAATAAATTGATGTTTATTTTCAATTTTATATTTTTTTCTCCTCACCTTATTCACTTAATTCTTCTTCTTCTTTACCGTATCCATCATACTTCATTATTCACCTAAATGGTGAGGATTTAAAATATTTCTAAAATCTAGTTTTAAATATATATTATCAAAAAGAATTTTATATATTGAAATAATAAATATTTATAATATAGTCATTTATGAAAGAAGGTTTTCTCCAAAAAGAAAAGTTAATTCAAATATAGTAAAAATATTAATTATATATGGAAATAAAAAAAACACATTTCGAAATAATAATATCCACATTAAAAAATATCAAAAATTCCATAATTAATTCATCTAACGTAAACATAATTTAAAAAAACATTTATGTCGAATCGTGTGATATAATAAAAAAATCAACCCAAAGTAATTTTTTCATTGTTGATTCTAAAAATAAATTTTAAATATAAATTAAGAAAAAAAATATTATTATTGGATAAAATAAAAAGACTTATGTTTGTTTGGGAACCCTAACCTCGAATCATTTAATAATATAAGAAATATTTCATCTGAAAAAAACATGGTTTCAATGTTGTATAAAGAATCTTGTTTATAAAGACACATGAGTGGAAACAAACATAAATTTATTGGAAAAATAAAAGTAAATTATGTTCTTTATATTTTTGATATGATTCGAGGATTATTATAATTAGTGAGCTTATCGTGTATTTTTTTAACACAAAATAAATTTTAAAAAAATATTTGAAAATGTCCCAAAACAAAATTTTATAAGAATTACTCAATTATTTTGAAAAAAAATTTAAAATATCTTTCTATATTTATTTGTACATTTTTTTTAATTCAAATATAAAATAATTATTTATATATTATAGATTTGAATATATTTATACAGTTAACATAAATTATGATATTTGTGAAAACATTATATTTTTTCAATCTGAATGTTAGTGAATAATGGATTTAAAACCAACCCTATGGTCATTTTTTCACTCACTATATCATTAATATCAATAAATTTTAACTCATATAAGATACTTTTAAATTTTATTTTAATGATAATATGAATTTTAAAGCACACCAATATGCTATGAAACACAAATCCTCTTTTAAATATAAAAATATTATTTTTTACATCAATATATATTCAATTCATTTCATCCTAATTTTTTATGTCCTAATAATATTCTATATTCAGGTGTAATATCAAGTACTCTCATTATTTTTTATGAAATAAAAAATTCAATAGGAAATTTTTCTTACATTATAAAAGTCAATCCTTTAACGAGTTCATCATGTTTTATAAAAAGGACAAAAATGGTAAAGGAATAAATATTATTTTAATTCGAATTGATCATAGTGTATAATTTGATAATAAAGAATTTAACAATTTTTTTATCTTCATGAAATATATAAATGTAGTTTTATTTTCCCTTAAACCCCTTGAAACAATGGGTTAAAAGAGTGGAAAAACTAAACAATACAATAAATAACTCAAACACTTTTACATAAACATTATATTCCAAAATATTTCTGGGTTAAGGCAATGAAAACTACTTGTTATATAATTTATCACCTTTTTATTATACCTACAATTAATAAAACCCTTATGATATTTTCCATAACATAAATCATGTGGTTATCTTTTTCATTGTTTTGGTTTTCAATTTTTTTAAACAACAAATATAATATATGAACATTTTAATTTTGTTCCTATGAGGTTATGTTTCTTGTGAAATCAAACTATATAAAACCTTATCATGACTTTTGGAAACGTTCTCCAATGGTTGAATAATCAATCCTTGTGTTTATAAAAAATGTAAAACCACTTCCCCATAATTTTTTGAAAAATAATTTTCATGGTAATTGATTTCAAAAAAAATGATGAAGGAAAACTATAATATCCTTAAAATTAAAGTCCTAAATTTCTCAAAACATATAAATAATGTTACAACACATCCCAAAGTTGCATGTTCAATGACTCCCCATTCCCACCTCAAATGGGCTACGAGATGTTGACAAGAATAGAGTAATAATATCACTAAGATGGGTGGAATTAGCCAATATACATGTACATACGCAGACATCTCCCAGCCTTTACATAGTAGAAATGTAAAAAAAATAAAACAACCAAGCATGAATTCATATAAATCCCACAACTACAGTATGAATGGAACTAAGGGAATGTAAAAAATTTCCAAATATAATACCATCGTAAAGACATTGTGCCAAAATTCCAACCTAAATGGTAAGTAATTGGGAATGATTCCAAAAAACCATAGGAACACACCTTAGTCTATCCCACAACACTAACCACCATCTATTCCCGACGTATGATGGACTACATCAAAAGGTCAATCATCTACATAAAATAAGACTCTTATAGGCAATGACCATACTCAGGTGATTTTAACAATACCCTATAGGAAATCCCGAAACAACAAACATACAAAAAAATAAATATATTCATCTATATACATGTATATATACATATCACATATAATAATAATATCCAGATATACTCAAAAAAGACACACATTCTAATGTTTTGTCAGAACCATAGTATACAGGCATCAGAATAAACTTGAATATTCGATAAAACATTATATGCAGTAACACACTCAGGAGTCTCATAGAACTAACGATGTCCATATAAGAGTTTTTTCTCATCAGTTTCATCTCTATAAGATCACGTCGATGGTCTATAGATAATACGATACACATATTAAGATCAATGCCAAGGCCATGGGGTGATACCAAAATAATTAATATGAATTACCATATATGTAGAGAATTAGTGACCTTTTATTGTTGGTCACAAAGATACCTACAACTCCACCTAGGATATTAATATGAATAGAAGATCTCACTCTGAGCCTGTTAGAGGCATTGTATATAATCTATGAAAGATGTCCCACTAAAGGGAGTGTAGTCATATGAGTAAGAGATTATTACATACCAACCATCAAGGAAATTATAATGGAAATTAAACAAAAATAAACTTTTCCCAAATATTAATAAATATAGATCCAATATATGTATAAAAAATAACAAAACATGAAGTCGGGGTCAAACGATGTGTCCATTAACCCCGGGTTCTACCTGTATAAATGGGCCAAGTCGATTTCTCATTTCTATATAGTAGTACACTCGGTCTTGGCATCCTAGGTAGTCTACATATGTGATAGTACAAAAATATTTCATGTGTATAAGTTCACATGTATTGTATATGGCTTGGACTTCATACATGGTCCAAGATGTGTCAGTGTGGGTGAATACATGATGTTCTCCTACCTGGGTTCTCCAACCCATGTATGTGTACCCTCCGAGGTACATGCCAAGTCATTGTGGAAGGGTAACATGCTATGTGTCATAATGATACACTGTGTGATCCATAAATATTACCCCAAACACTAGAAACATCAATGAGGGCCCCAAACAGTGTGTAGATTTGAATTACTTGTTTTTAATGTGGTTTTTTCTAGCAATCAAGATTCAGCATCGTCTATATCGAAAATTTCCCCGTCCTTTTATCTGATGATTTATTTACTGAAAAAATATATATTGAGCCTACTGGAGCCATTCCATCACTAGGTCCACTATAATAGGGAATCTTATTCACTTAAAAAAGATGAATGTTCTTTATTCTCCATTGCGCAGAAAAGAATATGAAAATCCTGTATCTATGTTGTATAATCCACTATTGTCTTCACCATTACACCACCTTCATTTCATGTGATCCTGTAACTATATTTTAGGATTTTTGTTGTCTGAAATAGGATTATAATGATCAATTGATTTGGATATGTCAAAAACATAGGAAAAATGATGAACGACAATGGTGGGTGAAGAACCGGGGGAGAAAACTAAAGAATAAATAAATGGAATGAACATTGATCGATGTTCATGTACATATCAATTCATTTAAATTATAATGATAAATGAATAATTTTATATTAAAAAAATGATTAAAATCACCAATAACTTTATTAAACTATACCATCCCATAATACAGATGATCCATGAATCAATATTTTAGTCGATTGATTCATTTTTTTATTGAAATCAATAATATGGATGGAAAAAAATAAAATTGTTGTCCTACATCGGTTTGGATCAACCCGTGATGAAGAAAAATATAGTTCCATATTCATTAGAGATATCCCTCAATTAAATCTTGTTCCATTCATCAATCCTCATTCCGGTTGTTTACCACTAATAGAATTCCACTAAATGCCCTCCTTGGACTTCCATTGATTTAAAGGGTAATATAAATAACATTAGAAATAAATATTATATTGTATTGATTTTAATGGAAATAGGTTGTTGTGTCTCTATGAAAATGAAAAAATAAAATTATTTGATTTATTATTTTATTAATTTTGCATTGATGAATACTTTCACACAAACAACATGAACCGAATAAAGTTAAGATAGAGATAGGATAAGATTCATGTTCTAAACTCAATGGTTACATATGATAATTTATATGGGAATACATTTATATTTAATTACATTTTTTCATTAAAACTTTATATGAATGCTATTTAGTATATTTAATGTATTTCAAACATTTATTCTGGTCATATCGGGACCCAGAATTACCCGTCATCATGGCGCTAGTTTCAAAAATAATCCATACAATATCTTAAAATAATACCCAAAATATATGATTCAATAAATTCTCCCCAACCTGAGAATTTATTTCTACAAATCAACAAAAATGGATTCTCAAAATATGTGGGTACAAAGGAAGAATCTGAGCCTCCTTCTCTCATGTTCTCTCCTAATGATCCATGTGATGCCACCAGATAGTTAATAAAGTTATTTATTTCCCACAGTGGATCTTATCCATTCGATACACAATCTATAATGGGTAGTCAGTAATGTTTTCTCCATCCTTAATGTCTACCTCACCCCAGTTGATAACGTGTCACAGGTCATGCAAATACCATTTTAGTTGCAACACATGGAATACATCGTGTAACCAATCTAAGTATATAAATAGAGCTATGAGGTATACCACCTTGCAAATTGTATGTAGAAAATTGAATGGGGAAATGAAACTCACAGATAACTTGATGCATCAGAAAATATCTAAAATCCATGTCATGGTCGAACATATAGGAACACATGGTCTCTTTTATCAACCTCCAAAGGACTCCATCATCTATGATCATAAGAATTATTATAGATCTGTTCTATCCTCAACCACTCCTAAATGATCTGCACCTTCACAGTTCTTGCTCATACAAACTCTCGAGCCATTAGTGCGAACTCTCATTGGATAGTCCAGAAAAGTGGTGACCTATGGTTTCTCCCATACAAATCCTCAAATGGTGTCATACCAATGGTGCAATTGAAGCTGTTATTGTACACAATCTCTACCAGTGGTAGGATTCCCTCCAAACTATTTCCAATGACCATCATGAAATCATAATGAATTTCTTCTAGAACATGAATGGTATTCTCATTTCGGCAATCTCTTTGGGGGAGAGACACTATGATCATGTAAAACCGATTCTCAAACACCTCCCACAATCCCTTCCACGACCGATATGTGACACAGTTAACACAATTAGAAATAATCATCGATTGAACTACATTGTTTTGAACTATCTCCTAAACAATGAGGCATCCAAATATCATTATATAAATTTACTCTCATATAGGTAAGAAGTGGGATGACATGGTGAGTCAGTCTATGATCACATAGAAGAAATCATGTTCTATGGATTTATATGGTATACAAATCACAAATTCAATGGATATCCTATCCCAGGTCCATTATGGAACCTCAAGGGGCTGTGCTAAACCCGTTGGAACATGGTACTCAACCTTCACTTATATACATGTACTGAATCATGAGACAAACTCTGAAATTCATATATTCATTTCATGATACCAAAACTAACATATGAAGTCTTGGTATATCTTTTACATACATGTATTTACCTCTAGAGGCGATGTATTAAAATCCCATGGAAACAACTCCTGCATTGTCCATGGTACAATCATACATGGTCCTAAAAGAAAGACCTTCTCCCTCATTAAGAAAATCCATCATGATATTTCCTTAGGGTTATCTGATTGTTTAAGATCGCACGGTGGTTATCACATATTTTTCCTTCCATAAATCTTTATAAGATTGGAGGGGGTGAAAACCATCAACTAGAGTTAACCTATACCTAATTGAAAAATACCATATAAAAAATAGTTTGGAAGATCATTGGTTGATTTAGAATTGGGATGGGTATAAACCAATGGTTCTAGGAAAACCATTGGAATAGGTAATTCAAAAAATTAATTTTGGTTTTTAAACCTGAACATCACAATTATAATCCAATGACATAACCAATAACCTAACATGAATTTTGTGAACATAATATAATAAATATATATATGTATATACATACTTATTTTTACAATTGATATATTTTATTTTATTTTAAAAAAAAATTCCATAAAACATATGTGTACCTAGACCAACAGTTTTGAGAACTGTTGGTGTAGGTTCCTTGATATTTTGTGATATACCAATGGTTTTAGGGAAACTATTGGCACATGGTGTACCTATACCAATAGTTTGGCCAACCTATTGGTATTGGGTCACTATAGTGGATCTATACCAATAGTTTAGGCCAAATCTATTGGTATATGTCCAAATTATTGACCAAGACTAACGATTTTTTCAAAACCGTTGGTATAAGACCAAATTAGTGACCCACACCAACAATTTTTGATTAACTATTGGTATAGGTCCATATATGTGACACATAAAAACAGTTTTTTTCCAAACTGTTATTATTGGTCATATTTCATGTAGTGTACTCCATCTCCATCTATAAAAGCTAATTGTATCGAGGTAAGCTACTCCAATTTCTCATTTAGAACTGTGTACCAGATCTCTTGAGAGAATATGCTACAACGTTCCACTTCCCATGAGTAAAAAAAATTTCAATGTCATTATCCATGAGTAAATTTATCCACCACAACATTATCATGTTACGATTAATTTGAGAGAATATTTACTTGATAATATTGTTACCAAATTAGAAAATAAACCACTCACGTAGTACGTAGTGCCACCAAATCTTTATTGTTAATAATACCACTAGAAACTCAATAATGAATATCACGTAGTTGTGCTCATGTCTTCTTAACTAATGTGTACCATAAGAAATCATTGATTACCTATAAATTATAAAAAAACCAACATTGGATCTTGATGAAATGTAGAACACTTCATACTCAACACCCACCAATGGAATTATCAAAATTTTTGTGCTCATCAAAATCTTCTGCAAATGCTAAAAATCCTACAAACACATCTCTTTCCATTCTAACGGTTTACCATTTCGAGTAAAGTCAATAATTGGTAATGATATTATAGAGATATAAGGTATAAATCTATAATAATAGTCCATTAACCCTGGGAAATACCTCACCTCTATCACCCTCTTGGGTGAATCCCATGTAAACACTGCCTTGACCGTGGATGGGTCCACTACCACTCCATCTGCTGAGATAACTTGTCGTAGAATGTGGAACTCTTGAATCTTGAACTGTCACTATGAGAGATTCCAATAATGTTTTTTCTCTCAGAGAAAACATGGAAATATCCTCAAGTTCTCATGTTTTCTTCTTTAGACACCATGTACAAAAGGATAAAATCGATTAATACTACCCCGAACCAGTGTAATAAAGGATAAAAGATCAAATTTATGAGTCATGTGAAAACTATTGGGGTGTTTTTAATTAAAAAGGGATCTCCAAGTACTCATAGTGAACTTAAAGAAAAATAAATGATGTATTTAGAATATCCTAATTTTATAAATTCATCTCATGATATTCTAAAACTATGTGAAACTTTGAGATCCATTGATCCACAAATAACAGGTGAAAGAGGTTATTAATCCACGATAGTGGATTTTTGTTCTCCAAGGACACATGGTTCATGCAAAGATAGTCCAAAAAAAAGTCTCAAGAAAAATTATTCCTTCTAGGAAAAATGGGGCCACCCTATGTGAAACAATGGGTATAAAAAAACCCTTCGTACATAAGTCCTACAGCTACAAACTTTTGTAATGAAGCTTTATGGGAACAATAAAATTTTCTGGTGAATATATTGGTATGTTACATGGGTGTTGATCATTGTAGATGTCTATTTCTAATTATGGGGTAAACCTAGAACATCATCAATGAAAATGTACTCAAACTCTTCCACAACTATATGAAACTATGAACTCATAACATCCCTTGCATAAAAGGATGGTTTATCCAACAGAGAAGTAATCAGGTACATGATCCTATAAACAAGACTTTCTTCTTCTTCTTGGTTTTCATTTCACCCAAAAGAGTAAAACAAGTTCATTCACTAAATCAAAACTCCATCCATCACAAAAAATTGTCTATATAGGCATTAAACAATAGAAAAACAAGTTATACTACGAATTAAGTCATAAGGCCTTGATACTACATCAAAGAGATTCCAATTGTAGCTCTCGAATCCAAGAGTCTTAAAAAACACTATGCACATGTGTGATATCGCCAAGTCTTCTCCAGTAGGAGTCTCTAAGTGAACGGGTAAATCCAAGAGATAAATGAGAATTTCTATGTCTCTTAAAATTTATTTGTAAATTAATGAGTGTCTAGAACATATTTCTATCAGTACTGAAACTATGTTATAAATGAAAAAGATCGTACCTCAAATCATTCCTAGAGCCTATGGGTTGTATGTATTCTCCACATGTAGATGTATCTAAACTTATCCTCTAGCCCCATGTGTCTGGTGTTGAAAACAAGGGTGTGGTTGTAGTAACAAGTCAGAGCCTCGACCACTTCATACTTCACTCCCAGATCTAATGCCACATCCACTATAAATTTAACATATCTACTCATGCTATTTCCACTATGTCATCAGCCCATCTATGATCTCTCTATCATATTTATGGCGGGTTTGATAATCTTGAGAGTGATTTCCCTGTAATCACATGAGGAACACCACCTTTCTCTATGATGACTCGAACCACCTTGAGTTATATGAACTATAAAAGCTCTATCATGTGACCTCCTCCATAAATGTATCAAATGTACAGGTCATTGAGACTAACGCCAACTCCCAGATATCAAGGTCTCTGCTAATTATTTCCCACTACTGAAAACCAATTGATGCAACTTCTTGGAAAATAAACTCCATACAACCAATGATCATACTAACACCCTAACAAAGGTAAGAATTAGTAGAGCGATAACACTGATGCCTATGTCTCTATACAGACCTCACATGAATGTCTATTACCTAACGAGATGGTTACTAACCATACCCCTTGAGTACCTAGAGATGTTGGTAAACATCTTTGAATTATTAGATACTATAAGACTACCCTACTGGAGCCTATGATCTCAGAGACATCTATATCCCTTAGTGTAAATGATGATAACTCTTCATTGTAATGGTACTCAATAACTATAAATGTAATTGTTTCATCATTTTAATATTTTCCACCAAACCCCACCATCGACCTATTGATCTATGAGGAAGGATCATCTTGTGGACCACCATCTGATCTATTATTGTCCTAAAAATAAAAAAATAAAGTCACCTACTCAAGACACTCCTTATCCTATTGTGGGTTGGAAATTCCTTGGAAACTGAGGTGTCTATGTCACATAAAAACATGAAGTGCACTCAACCTATTAAACAAATGAACTGGTATTCTGGGTTCTAAGTATTTTTCAATAGGTGTTGGTTTTGTTGGATCACCACATAGTGGTAACAACTCGAGAACTAGTCCCTATATCAACACCTCATCACTAAGGATTTCATCTTCATTGTTATGATATATCTTAGCTAGAATATGTCATGGATAATCCTGAAATAATACATGAAATACCCTAGTAAATTGATATATATGGAGATGTTTGGTCCACTAGGCTATATACCCTAAGAGGGTGGGGGTGAATCAGGGTATTAAAGATTAAAACGAATTCTCCTTTTGATCTTGTTTTGTGGTTAGAAAAAACCCTCGTCTCTCTCTCATTCCCATTGTAGAGTATGAATAATCCATAAAGCATACAGTAGAAACAACCATTTTTACTTGGTTCTCCCTCATTGGGCTATATACATGGAGCATACACCGACAGTGTGTCGATGTACCAATTTCACTATAAGTGCACTTCGGTTTACATGTTTGAAGTGGACTCACTATCCCTCATGGTTTACAACCACCCTCAATCTGAGATCTCACTTCTCTCTCAATATAAGTGAGCTCAATGCTTCTTCCAAAGATCCACTCATAGTTTATAGACCTGTATGTATCTTCAATATCATGAAATCATGCATCCACAACATTAGGTAGATTCTCTGTTAAATTACAACTTTCGTCCACAGATGAATACCACATTTCCTCTGAGCACTGGGGAACACACTTTGGAAATACCTTCACAACGCAACCTGCTTCGCGAAGCACCCTATTTCACGATGCGCAATAAAATATTCACAAAGCTCTTGCATTTTCGCGAAGCTCCTACCTTCTCACAAAGATCATACCTTCTCATGAAGCTCCTGCAGTCATGAATCTCCAGGAATCGCATAGCAACCTCCTTCATGAAGCTCACTGAGCCAACATGGGGCACACCATTTTTTTGGAGCTAGACAAACTGCCGCGAAGATCCTTCCTTTCTCAAAGCACACTGCCTTCGCAAATCAGCTTCACAAACTGAGAGAAAAATATATTCTTTTAAAAATCTCTCACTCTATCCAGGGGGTTGAGGCCTATTTATAGGAGACTCGACTGTCCCATGAACATTCCATGTGAAGTCAACACAATGTAATCTCATATCGTGAAGCTCTGAATTTCCCGCCGAAATTATCTCTAAATCACAAAGAACCACGGAAATTTTCCGATTGCGGAGCTCATCGTAATCATGAATCATTCGGTCATTTAAATTTTTTCGTCACCACCAAGCACCACTCGTGATGCCCTTTTCCATAGCAGTGCTCTTCAACGCTTACATTCGTGAAGCTCGTCGTAATCGCAAAGCATCACCATCAACATTTTTCATGTCTTTGAGAAATCCAATCATTGAATCCTATCTCCGTGAAACTGCTTCCTTTTCCATATTTTGATGAGATCTTCAAGGAGATCAATATTTTTCGATGCTCACCAAACTCTAAATTTTAGACCCCAAAAATTTGGAAGACACTGGAAAACGGCTCCACCTTCAATCTGTTCTTTTATACCGCCTCCAGATTGTCCATTCCATTATCATGGTTCTATACCAACGTGGATTGTAAACAAAATCTGTAGAACATGAAAATTCATCGTGGAAACATGCTTTTTCAAAAAACACAATCATCCCAAAAATGTTGCAATGTTACCTTGAGAGAATTTTTTCCCAACAGGAGAGCAGACTCAAGAAGGAAATGGAAATCATAACCCATTAATATATGATTAATGTACAATTTTTCCCTAAACACAGTTCTCTCATATACTGATTATAAAATTATGTTATTTATGTCCTTCTGTATGGATATATCGACCACAAAAAAATGAAGTCCATGGACAGAAATATGAACAATTAACACTTAAAACTACTGACTAAACCAATTTCACAACCTCTTGGTCATAAGTTATATCATAATCCTTTCATATCCATTGTCATGACCCACCCCATGGGGGACAATTCCATGAATCTCCAAGCCCTTATCTGGTAGATTAGGGGATAGATACATGAAACAAGTAGGCATATGACAGACATGAGAAGCCTTAGCATATATATATGTACGAAGTCACACATCTCCAAACATATACAATGCAAAAATGTAAAAAAGACCAGAAAAACTAAGAATCCATATATATAAATCCCAAAACTAGAGAAATAATGTACGTAATGTAATATAATTTGGGATAACTAAAATGCCACCACAAAGAATCTAAAACACATTTCCAACCTGAAAGGTATGTTTTAGGGACTAGTATAAGAAATCCACATGAACCCACCTCAGCCTATGCTCATTCACTAAGAAAAATTAGGTCCTGATCAATCTAGGACTCTGTCAAAAGGTTGATCATCTCCACAAGATAGGACACGTGTTTGAAAATCACTTGAACGGGTGAGTATAACAACACTTAGTTGGAAATCACTAAAGAAAATGCATAAATAACTAATAAAATAAGATCAAAAATTTTATATGTCTATAGCACATATAATAAGAATATCTGGATATTCTCAATAATGGTACATTGTATAAAGGGATTTAAAATCATAGTATACCATTCTAGGATTCTATATATAAGATTATAAAAAGAATTCATCTATGATAACACAGTCCTAAGTCTCATAGCTCTAATAATTTCCAACTGATAGGAAGTGCTCTTCTAGTCTTATCATAAAATTTTCACATCGAACGTATGAAGAGAATACAATAAACATATTGTGATCCCTGCTAATGTCATGGGTTGATACCAACAACTCAATCGGGGTAATCCTTCTATATATAGGACTGGGGAATGTGTAGTTTTGGTCATTAAGATACCATGATTTACACTATGAACATGGAGACGAAAAAAGGTTCTCACACCAAGACTCTCGAAGGGATTCCAACTACTATATCTTAGAAGTCCCAAAAAAGTAATCATAATCCTTGGAGTATGATATAATTTCATTCCATCCCTCAAGGAATATATACTTGGAAAAAAACATTATAAAAAAATTCACAAATATAGTGAAAAAATATCCAACCCATTAATAAAAAAATACATCACGTGCAGTTCGAGTCACAAGATATTTTCATTAACCAAGGATTTTTCCTATGTCTCTTGAACATAACTGTGTATATGTACATGGTGTGTAGGATGCTTGTATAGTCCTTCCATGTGCCAGTACATGGATTTCACCAACATATATGTTGTTGTGTACCATTACATTGATTATCTGGTGTACTTGGTCGAGGCTGTGTACATGTTGGGGGGGGGGGGGGTTTACGTGTCCTCCTACACATATACTAGAAATAATGAATGCATACCCTACAGGGCACATTAAGATACACCGATGATGGGTTACATTATATAGTTTCATACATCATGTTATCCTTAACTCATATATGAAACCCTCAACACTGCAATAGGAACCCAAACAGTGTTTAGATCTGGATTACATGCCATGTAATGAAGATTTTTTTTCATAAATCTAAATCTGACTCAATTAATCCTAGCTATTTCTCCAGCCATTGATCCAATAAACAATTTTATTCTAAAATTCATATCGATCATCATCGATTCATTACATTAACAAATAATGAATACTATGTAATTTGTTTCACTCGGATAATATGATCGTTTTTCATTTTACTATGCATGATGATGAACATAAAAAATGTGAACCCAAATAATCAAATACACTATTATCTAAACATTACACCACCTCCACATGGTTCAAAACCTAGATATATGATTTCATAACATTATGAAAAGAAATGGGTACACAATGATCGATCGATCGGGACATGTCAAACCCTATGCAAAATGAAGAATACATGTGGGTAATGAAAAAATATGTGAGAAAAGAAAAAGGAAAAATAATAGGAACAAACCTTGATTGATTTTTCCATGCATACTAATAATATTACTTTACAATAGAAAATGAATAATCAACAATTAAAATCATAATGAAAATCTCTCAAACAATGATTAAACTAACCTATCCAACAATACACAGAATATGTGAATCTATCCATTAGTGGATTGATTTGTGAACACCATATAAGTCAAGAGATGGGATGAAAAAAATTAAAAACCACCCAAAATTTATTTGAATCAATATATAATTAATAATGATGTGGTAAAATATTCATTGGGGAGATCCTTTGATTTAGTTCTATCACTATAGTCGATCCTCGGTTTAATTTCATAAGCCATTATGAATTTCCCTCAAAACTCTCCACGGATTTCTGAAAATTTATAGGGTTATGAGAATAACCCTTTGAATTTTCCTTAATAATTCATTTAAATAAATGGAATTAAGTGTCTTATTCAATACATCAATTAAACCAACAAAATAAAATAATTATTTATTTTATTCATTTTACACCCCTGATTCCTTTTCCACAACCAACATGGACGAACAAAAGATATGTCATGCCTAGGGTAATACTCACATTATAAACACAAGGGTTCCTTCTAATTTTTCATATGAAAATCAGTTTATATGTAATTACAATTTCTTGGTAAATCATTAGATGCATTTAATTAATTATATTTCATATATTTTAAACATTTATTCTAGGTACACCAGGCCTTGGAATCACACACCATCATCGAAACATGGACTCAAAAATAATCAATACAATATCTAAATTTAATAAACAGAAAATATTAGTCATTACTAATAAAAAACCCATGAAAATTTGATAACAGGTAATTTATTGGAATTCCACCAAAATATATTTGTAATACCAATGACTATAACATAGATCAGACCATATGGATGATATCATGGAGGACACTAACAAATATTGAATTTCTATTATCACTATTTACAAACTAACTAATATAATACTAAATGTAAATGACAATATAGTAGAGTGGGGCTTAAAATTTCGGAAATATATAACTATATGTAAATGAAAAACATAATTAATAGAAGTCATAAATAAATTAGTAATGAAAAAAATATTGTTCTTTGGTGTTCATGGTAAGAAAATAATTTTTCTTTTAAAAAATTGTCTCTTTATTTTACTCAAGATGGGATCAAAATATATCACACAACACCCAATAATTTGAAATGTTATAACCATAAACCCATATCTCTAAATTTAGGGAAATTCCCTCTTGAACAATGGCTTGGAAAAATATTCTCTATACATCATTATCACAATTCAAAAATATCCAATGTGAAATTTTAATGATGAATGACTAGAATATATATGAATATTAAAATGATGTTAGTAGAAGGAAAATGGGATAAATTAAACAACCTCATTCAATTAAACACTACTAAAAGCCTATAATAAATTTATGAGAATGCATTAACGAGCCAAAAACAAAAATATCACTACTCCTACCCCCATAAAACAATATAATGGTTTAGTTACATATTTAAATATATTGGAGAAGAATTATGGTTGCATAAACAAAAAATCAAAAGAATAGAAGTAGAGTTATAAGAAGACTAACATATAAAAAAAATAAAACATGATATTAAATAATACTATACCCTAATAGTCTATGAAAAGGTTAAAATAGAATACAATCTATTTGAAATGGAGACGAGATATATTTTAATTAGAAACATTATGTCCAAGTTTCTCTCGAAAATATTCTTATGAATGATTACATATGATAAAAAAATGCGTAAATTGAGAATAGTTTTCCAATACAAATCTTGTTATTTTTATCTCATATTTAGTCCCAAAACATTGATTATATGACAACTTGTAGAGAGATAAATCCATATTAGTAACAATTTTATTTATGGATTGACAACCGTTTCATATTATAATACACAATTTCCAATGCCTCCTTGAACATCATATGTGTAGAATCGCATGGGGCCATTGTTAGGAGGCATTTTACTTTTGGGGATCTATATATTAATCGAAACTTTTAGGTGAATTATTCATACAATATTTAAGATATTATCCCATAAAAACTATTTTGATAGACCAAGTCACATATTATTATTTCCCAATTGTGTTCTTATTTTGGGACTCAAACTGTTGTTTTTATCCTTTTGTATTTTTCTATGAAACTTGTCCCAATGAAAAAATAATCCTAATAAAAAAATTCAATTTAGATCCGTATAGAAAAATATAGGACTAAAATATAAATCTGACTTCAAAAACATAAAATTAATATATGAAGATTATTTTTTATAAATTTTTAATTTTTATGTGGATTCCATGTGTTTTAATTAATGAATTATTTTTATTTTCCAAAAATGATTTATGTGGTCAAACGTTGGATATTACTAATGATTTTTATTTTTATAGATTGACCATTTATATCATAACAAGCCAAATGTAAATTAAATAAATTGTTATGTTTATGGAAGTGTGATGTGTGATGTGTTTATAGATATATACACAAGTTATTTGGATTATCTTCTATTTTATTGCCTTATATTGTGTAACGTCTCGACCCCAAAAGTCAATAGTCTTTGCATTATTACGTAACATTTTCATGAACAAAAAAGATCAAGTCTTGAATGGACGATTAGTTTATTAGCCATAAATGTACTAGATACATTCATAAGGTTTACATTACATCATTAAATGGAAATCAACGACAACATTGTTTCCATAGACAACACTGATATCCCATATACTATCCTTACAGGTCATTTACAATATACTTATTCACAACTTGGGAGAAATAAAACACAGAAAGGTATAAGATTAGATGATCAGTAAGGATAACAATAAAGTGAAAAATTCCATTAAAAAATTAAAATTTACTACAATGTATAAGAATATAACAAAAGAATTTTAAAAGGTTAACTTCAGCAATATATGGAAAAGATAAAATCAAATAATTCCATTTACTTATTCACATGGATATTCTACTAGTCTTATAATCACAATCAATATCAGTATCCACTTTCATAATGATGGAATGCATTGTTCTTGATATTCATTACCACATAGTTAAGGCCTTGTGCCAAGACTAAAAATAAGATTTTTTCAAGGCCTTGTTTCAAGACACTAGTTTGTCTCATGAGACCTACTGATGCATCGAGTATCTATAGCGGGCTCCACCCATCACTTACAAAGTCCAATTCATTCCTCATATGAAAATGAATAATCATAACATAAACATTTGTATTAAAACTGGCATACGAAATATCAATATTTTATCCATAAACCTTGAATTGTGTAAAAATAACACATCCATAGTCAAACATATCACAAATCCTTCAATACAATATGGAAGTTTTGAATCATAATAAATCAACTTCAAATAAGTTTAAAATCCATCAAAGGATGTTGACATAGATGAAATCTAAACTTTTTTAGAGAAATATCTCTCTCTATTTTAAAATCAGTAATGAAAAAAATTTATTTTTAAAATATTCTTATATGATTTTTAGGGAATCTTCGACGATGTTATAAAGGTGGAAAATAGAAACACCCACTGTATAATTTTAAAAAAACATTCTTACCTTAAAGTTGTCGAAAATGTCAATAAATAAATTGTTTGGAAAACGACGGAAAGATTCCTTTCAAACCAATTTACAAAAGTCAAAAAGGGTATAAATGACTTTAACCCATAGTCTAGTAAATAGTAAAAATGTTTTGGAATACATTTTTATGAAACATGGATGTGGATGATAAAGAGGTCCAAGTAGATACTTACATAAAAACATCCTTGGATAATAAAGAGATTGTAAAATTAACCCTTACCTTGTACATTTCCTTGGTCAAGGTTAGGTTAACCTCTTGTATAATAGGGAAATAATTGTTATTAAATTATACAAGAATAATATACATTAATATGAAATCAAATATGATCTTTTAATATTTATTTGTTAAATTTTTTTTAGTATTATCATTGTTTCTGGTGTTAACTGATTTTTTTTCCATTATATGATTTGTTAGGTAGGTAATGTTTTTTATGGATAGGATGTATCTTTTTCATATTCGGAATGATATTATTTCTTTAAAAATTATTTTTAATCAGTTAATGAAAATTAGTCTTGAATGGATATGATTGGGAATGAATCTCATCACGTGTCGTGGAAATGGTAATCCATATGTACGCACGAACGACAACACCATTCTTTTGTTATTAAAATAATATATAATTGGATGGTATATCATATATACAGAATCATTATCATGTTATATTTCTTATTTACATCAATTATACATCATTAATATACCCATAAAAATAATAATGTATTGAATAAAAACTACACCACGACGTGTAGACAGTAAGTCAGACATACACACATATACTGACATGTCATTAAAAGGATGTATATAATAATGAATATGGTTGTACCATATTTATAACAACATCACAGTATATAGAAGATACTGGATTTATTATTTTATAATCAAAACAACATAGAAAGGGTATTTTTAAGAAAAAAAGGAACATGAATGATGTGATGAAATATTTACCTCTTCTTCAGGTTCGTACTTTTGATTTGATCGAAAGGGCTCCTTAGGATGGCTATATGACTAAACGAATACATCTAGGATTAAGGGAGGACAATTGGGAGGGTATTTGGGTAGGGGTTGTCTAATCCAAATGGATTTGAAGATGTGAATTAGAGAGAAGGGGGGGGGGGTACCCTTTTATAAGAGGGGTGGGGGTGATCTTATTAAAATCTAGAAATGTTATTTTATTATAAACTCATTTTCACAGTCTAATGTCTAAAAAATGAATTATTTAAAGGATAATGTGTGGATGGGACTAAAAACACTCATACAATAGGTTTTAGAATGGTTCGGGCACTATATTAACCATATCATTTAGATTGAACTCTTAGTTAAATAGTTTGACATTTACCATGTCTGTTTGTATTTTGAGATGATATGGTTATTACTCATACTATATACTTCCAAGTGAACCCCTACTAGTTCATTAATGATACACCTACCATTTTAATATATATTTGGCCGAACCATAGATTTTTTGGAATATAATATCAATTAATAATATAATTTTTTTAAAAACTCTTTTATGTCAATTTTGACTCTATTTGGTATTTTGTTTTTACTAAATTAATAACAGAATTATTACTTCCAAAAAAATTCATATAACAAGCCCTAACATGTCATATTAAAATAGAAAATTTTTATAATTTATAAAAACTCTCAAATTACTTATATTTGGATATTTCTAATATCAATTATTTTATTCATTCATTAATAAGGTAATTACTACATCATCATTGTGTCGTAAATAAATTTAATTATATAATGTCTAAAAATTATAAATAAAAAATCATTATTTAGGAAATCTTTTTATATTTATAATGAATATTTATAGTCAAATATATCTTCTATGTAACCCTATTTTAAAAATGTTTTAGTTATTAAACATTGAATTTAACACTTTTAACTTTTCTTCAAATTAAATAATAATAAATGTCCACATCTAATACAAGTGGACATAAAGGATCATATTTTATTCATAAGGTTGTTTTAGTCAAATTACGCTTATCAAATAGAATGAGGAAATGTGTAAGGGTAATAAAAATATCATTTTTACCTTTAATTACCCTATTTAATTTTAACAGTGGTAAATAAAAGTAAAACGTTACTATTCGCCAAAGATTATTTTCACCTTATTGAACAACATTTTACATACTGATATCAACCGTGTCACTCAGATTTTTGAAATTCAACTCACAGAAGTGGTAAAATTATGTTTTATGTAAATTTTCAAATGCTCATAAGAGGTGGGTAAAAGACTGTAAAAAGTTAAATAAAATTTTTATATATCAAAAATTATTATAAACCGAATGTAATAAATTAAATTGAACATATATAGGTTTTATGTATCTATTTTGTTGTAAAAAATTTTTAAATATAATAAATAATATTTAAATAAAAATTTTGGTTTTAAACTATAAATGAGTGTTTTTCTCTATTCATAAAAAATTTAGTGTTTTCAGAAAAATAACACAAATACACTCTATGATAATTATGATATTCAGAATCCAAAAATGAATTCCATTTTGAAAGATAAAATTTATAAAATTTTAAAAAGGAGGTATTACTATTCATAATTGCTTGTTTTATTGGTAGTGGTGTATTAGAACTCAATTTTCCATACAACAAAGGCTACTGTTTTATTCAAAGAGAAGCTTACTATGGAAGCTTGGGGTGTTATATTCTCCTCTCCGTCAAATAGATTCATCCCATAAATTTCTAGAATATTACTACATAAAAAGTCTCAAGTTGTTCTTCATTATAATATCCTCGGTTTCCCACATTGCATCTTCCATCTTATGGTTTCTCCATAGAACTTTTACCAGATGAGTCGTCTGGTTTCTTAGCACTTGTTCTCTTATGTCAAGAATCTTGAAAAGCTCTTCGCAAAAAGATAGATCGTGTTCCAGTTCTAATTCCTCATAGGTGAGTATATATGTTGTGTTAGGCATGTATTTTTTCAACAGTGATACGTGGAACACATCGTGAACATTGGAGAGACTTGGCGGCATTTCCAAACGGTAAGCTACATACCCAATTTTTTCAAGGATTTCGAAAGGTCCGATGTACCTGGGACTTAATTTTCCCTTCTTATCAAAACTTATAACACAATTCCATGGAGATACCTTCAAGAAAACATGATCTCCAACCTAAAATTCCAAATTCTTCCTTCAGTTATCAGCATAGCTCTTCTTCCTTCTTTGAGCTACTCTGATGTGGTTTTGGAGTACCTTTACCTCTTCCATCATTTCCTCCACCAGTTCTAGGCCTACAAGTTTTCTTTCACCAAAATCATCACAACATGTTGGGTTGTGACATCTCTTTCAATATAACGCTTCATATGGTGCCATTTGAATACTTGAATAGAAGTTGGTGTTATAGTAAAATTATACTAGAGGTAAATATTGGTCCCACTTACCATGACAGTCATGTTAGAATGATGTCAACATGTCTTCTAAGTTTGTAATAGTCCATTCTGATTGTCCATCAGTTTGGGGGTGGTTGGAAGTGCTCAAATGAAGTTCAGTATCTTGGTCATTCCGAAGACATTTCCTGAATATTGATGTAAAATGAGGATTATGAACAAAAACACTCGATAATGGTACTCCATGAAGTCTTACAACTTCATTAATATATAGTTTTTCTAAAAGTTAAAGTGGTAAATATTCTCTTATAGCAGGAAAATGTGCGTACTTGTTTAGACTATCAACAATGACCCATATTGTATCATTACTTCTAGGAGTCTTTGGTAGTCACATGAAAAATCCAATTGTAATATTATCCCATTTCCACTCAGGTAAGGGATGAGGTTGCATGAATCCTCCAGGATGATTTCTTCCAGCTTTCACTTGTTAAAAAACCATACATCTTGACCCAAAATCAGAAATCTCCATCTTCATGTTGTCCCATAAAAAACGTTCATTCAAATCACTATACATTTTGGTGCTCCCATTATGTATAGAGAAATTGTAACTATGATAATCATCCAACAATTCTCTTTTTAGATCAGGTATATTGGGAACACAAAGTCTCTTCCCAAATTTCAAAATTCCATCTTTATATACGAAGTCAACCAATTTCCTGTTATTCACTGCTTTAATATTCTTTTAAAACTCTTCATCATCAGCTTGAGAAACTTTTATCCTTTATAATAAAGTTAGTTTTTCAACCATTTGAAAAAGTATTAATGTTCCACCTTACATGGTTTTTCCCATATCTAACTTTACTTTATCCATGAATATAGTATCCTTTTCAACCCTCATCTTGTTCAAAACTCTGTGATCCTTTCTACACAAATCAATCTTCCACTCTATTTTCCTTCCCTGGGTGGTAGTGTATAGTGAAATCATAATCCTTGAGTAATTCAAGCCATCTCCTTTGCCTCATGGTGAGTTTTTTTTGTGAGAGAATATACTTCAAACTCTTGTGATTAGAATAAATCTCATATTTTTTCACCATAGAGATAATGTCTCCACATCTTGAAAGAAAATATTAAAGTTTCTAACTCAAGATAATGTGTATGATAGTTTTTCTCGTGAATTTTCGGCTGTCGTGATTCATAGGCATTAACCGTGTCATTCTACAAAAGGACACAACCATGTCCTTTCTTTGAAGCATCACTTTAAATAAGAAACCCATCATTCCCTAATGGTTGAGTCAGTATAAGATCATTGACTAATATTCTCGTATGTTCTTCAAAACATTATTCACACTCTTTATTCTAAACAAATTTATCCCATTTTCATATGAGCTTAGTTAATGGGTTAGCCAATTGTGAAAAATTCTGGGCAAAACGTCGATAATAACCTGCTAATCCAATAAAACTGTGTACCTCAGTTATACTCGTTGGTGTTGGACATTATTCGATTTCATTGTCCTAAGAAGGATAAATAGAGATTCCATTATTAGAGATAATATAGCCATGAAAATAAATCTCTTTATGCCAGAATTCTAACATGCTAAACTTCTCATATAATTCATGTCTTCTAAGAGTCTTCAAGATAATGCGTAAGTCATTTTAATGATCTTCATAGTTTTTGGAGTATACCAAGATATCATAAATAAATAAAACTACAAAGTCATCTATAAACTCATTGGAATCATTATTCATTGGATCCTTGAAGACAGAGGAAGCATTAGTCAATACAAAAGGCATTACTATAAACTCGCAATGCATGTACCTGGTTCAAAATGCAGTCTTCAGAATGACTTCCCTCTTCACGCACAAGTAATGGTATCCAGATTGAATGTCAACCTATGAAAAATATTTAGCTCTATGAAGTTGGTCATATAAATTATCAATTTGAGGTAGGGGATACATGGTATTTATTGTTATAGCCTTGATCTCCCTGTAGTCAACGCACAACCTCATAGATCCATCTTTCTTTTTAACAAAAAAGGACTGGGGCTCCCCATTGAAAAACACTAGGGTGAATAAATCTCTTGTTATTCAATTTCTCTAGTTGTTTCTTTAGTTATACTAATTCCATAGTGTCCATTCTATAAGGTTTCTTCGAATGGGCCTTGAACTAGGAATTAAATAAATGTAAAAATCATGTTCTCATTCTGGAGGTTGTCCAGGAAAATATTCTAGAAACACATCAAAATATTCTTTCTCAATAGTTACACCCTCTATTTGAACATTAAATTTTTGACCCATAGTTATTTCATTCTCTTCCTCCCTGATAATTGAATTTAGTTGAGCTACATGGGGTGAATCTAGATATGAATTAGGTGGTGACATTTTTTCTCTAAAGATAAAGAAATACTTATCATCATAAAAAATGGTAACCTACTTCTTAAAATATATTTTTTCATCATGGTTTGAAATCCAATCCATACCAAGGATTATATCAAATACAATAATGGGTATGAAGATGAGATCTGAAGAAAAAAAACATTTCAATTCCATAATGGGGACTGATTCACAACACATTGTTGAAATGATACTTCCCTTAGGAGTTTTGACTAACAACTACCTTGTTAAATCAAATTTGAAATTTCTAATGGTCTTAGAAAATAGGGATGATATTAAACAATGTGATGATCCAGAATCAAATAAAGCATTTTCTAAACATGATGAAACAATTAAATTACATGCCACCATGTCTTTCTGAGCTTTAACCTCAGCAGTAGTGATAGTATAAGCTTGGACTTGATCCCCTGAGTTTTTCTAAGTTATGTTCCCTTGATGCTTAGGACATTCATTTTCATAATTCCCCCTTTCTCTACAATTGTATAATTCCACATTGACATCATCTTTATTCCCCTTTCAATCAAGATCTTGGTGGAATTTTCACCACACTTGTAACAAACTCCCATTCCATTCTGGAAAGTACCAGGGTGTTCCTTCCCACATTTACTATAGAATGGATATTCATCTTTTCCCTTCTTCCACTTATTTCCATTTCCAGAGTGTTCAACAAATTTCTTCTTCTCTGGATTTTCATTAAAGTCATAAGATGTAAATAATTATTTTTCTGTACTGATAGCACATGAGACAATATCTTCATACGATGTGAAGGATTGTGAGACTAATGCTCGACGGAGAAATGGATTTAACCCATCAATGAAACGATCAATCTCCCTTATTGGGTTACATATATAATCTGAAGAATGACTCACTAACCTTGTAATGTTAGCTTCATACTTTGCGACATTATTTATTCGATGGTCCTTAATAAAGTATTTTTATTAGAAAATTTCATTAAACCCCATCCATTAATTATTTGATACTTCATCATATTACTTTTTGTTTTGAATCAACGACCACCATTGATTAGAATCTCGAGTGAGGTGGTAAACTGCCATGACAACTTTTTCCCTTTCTCTACTCCCCTTGGAGTGAAATACTTTTTTTATGGAATTTATCCATTCCTCTACTACTAGGGGATTTGTACCCCCATTTAATGTTGGTGTTTTTTGCCTCAGGAAGCGATATATCATTTATCCTCTACAATGTGGAGCATGGTGCTCTATATGGAAAAAGTTATTATTCATAACCTGAGTGAGTTGTCCCAGTATGGTGATTAGCTGATCATCACCATTTGCTTCACCAGATCCACTATAATTATATTTATAGGATGTAAATACCTACATGGAGTGTGTTCATTGATACAGTTTCCATTCTTTCCATTAGGTGCCATTAATAAAAAATGGCATAAAATAGAATAGTTTATGAATCAAAATACATAAATCAAAACTTGTAAAACACTTAACATAAATTGAATAGTTTATGGATATTATCCATAATCATAAAAAAATTTCTTCGAGGAGGTATATACTCATAAACCCTTCATAGTGGTATGTAAATAAAATTAAAATTATCCTAAACATATCCCCCAAAAGTGTCATAACCAAGAGTGCAGCAAGACCCGTTGTTGTTCACTAGTTCCCATTAAAGACTAGCTCAAAGTGGTGTTTTTGGGTTCTACCCCTAGGTAAATCTGTGCCAGATCTGCCTCTACCGGCATGTATCCAGACAGGGATGTATTTCTTGGAAAACTCACAAAATCTATACAGTACTAATATTCTATGAATTTCTACAATAATAATCCTCAAAGTCTATCATAGGGCTATGTGCTCAAATCAGAGTTTATCTAAATATTGTTTCCAAGGTTTGTACTAAACTTTATCTGATACTAATTGTAATGACCTGACCCCAGCTTCCCAGAGTCAGTGAATTATTACATATCATTGGCATGAACACAAATGATCAAGATTCAAAAGACCGATTATATTAGTAGCCTTGGATGTACCAGATAAATTCATAAGTATGACATTACATCATTAAATGGAAAACTATTACAATGTTGTTTGCATAGAAAACACTAAGATCCCATATACTATCTATGCAGGTCATTCATAATATACTTCTTCGCATCCTGGAAAAAATTAAACAATTAAAGTGGTGAGATCATATGTTCAGTAAGGATATCAATAAAGCAGAAAATTTCACAAATAAGCATAAACATTTAAAGCAATGTATAAGAATAAAAAAAATCCATTTTAAAAATTAAATTCAGCAGAAAATGGAAAAGATAAAATCAAATAATTCCATTTACTTATTCACATGGATATTCTATTTATCGAATAATCACATGAAATATCAGTATCCACTTTCATAATGATGGAATGAATAATTTCAGATATTTATAACAACATAGTCAAGGCCTTGTGCCTAGAGTTTAAATAAAATTTTGTCACAGCTTTGTTCCAAGACTCTAGTTTGTCACATGAGACCTACCGATGCATCGAGAAGCTATAGCAGGCTCCAACCTTCACTTACTAAGTCCAATGAATTCCTTATATGAAAAGGTTTAAACATAACATAAACATTTTTATTAAAACTAGCATAGGAAATGTCAATAATTTATCCATAAACAATGAATGGTGTTAAATAAAACATCAATATTCAATCATATCACAAAACCATCAATACAATATGGAAGTTTTGTATCATAATATATCAACTTCAATGAATCTTAAAATCCATCAACGGATGTTGACAAAGATGAAAGCAAAACCTTTTTAGAGAAATTTCTCTTTTTTTTGAAATCATTTAAGAAAACATTTATTTTGAAAAGATTATTATAAAATCATAAGGGAAGCTTCAATGTTGTTATTACGACGAAAAAAATCCACACCCATCATATGTGTTAAAAACATTCTTACCATAAATTTGTCGAAAAGGTTAAAAAGTAACTTGTTTGGAAAATGACGGAATGATTCCTTTCAAACCATTTTATAAAAGTAAAACAATGGTACCAATGACTTGAACCCATAGTCTAGTAAATATTAATAATGTTTTGGAATACATTTTCATTAATCATGGATGTGGATGATAAAGAGGTCCCAGTAGATGCTTACATAAAAACAACCTCGGATAATAAGGAGATTGTGAAATTTACCCTTACCTTGTCCTTTTCCTTGGTCAAGGGTAGGTTAACCTGAAGTATAGTTTTGAAATAATTGTTATTACATTATACCAAAATCATATACATTATTATGATATCATATATGATCTTTTAATAATGATTTATAATAATATTTTACTATTATCGTCATTTCGGGTGTCAAATGATTTGTTTTCCTTTATATGAATTGTTACATAATTAATGTTTGTTATGGATAGGATGTATATTATTCATATTCATAATTATATTAACTCTTTAAAAATTATTTTTAATAATCAAATGAAATTTAGTCTGGAATGGATATAATGGGGAATGAATCTCATCGCGTTCCGTGGAGACGGGAATCCGTACGTACGCACGAGTGACAATATCATTTTTTTTATATTAAAATAATATATAATTGGAAATTTATATCATATATACAGATTCATTATCATGTTATTTATCTAATTTAAATAAATTATACATAATTATTATACCCATCCAAATAATAATTTATTAAATAAAAACATCACCATTACATGGAGACAGTAAGTCGTACGTACGCACGTATGGTGACATGTCATTAAAAGGATGGATAGAATAACGAATATGGTTGTACCATATTTATAATAAAATCATAGTATATAGATGATAATGAATTTATTATTTTAGAATGGAAACAACAATGAAAGAGATGTGGAAGAAGAAAGGAACCTGAAAGAGGAGATGAAATATTTACCTCTTCTTCGGGTTCTTCTTTTTAATTTGATCAAAAGGGATCCTTAGGTTCACTTTTTGACAAATGGAAGGCCTCTAGGATTAAAGTAGGACAATTGAGAGGGTATTTGGGCTGGGGTTTTCTGATCCAAATCTATTTGAAGGTGTGAATTAGAGAGAAGTGGGAGTGCCCATTTATAAGAGGGGTGAGGGGCACCTTAGGAAAATCTAGAAATATTATTTTATAATAAAATCATTGTCAGATTCCAATGGATCTGAAATGAATATTTTAAATTATAATGTGCGGATGGGTCTGAAACCACTCATCCAATAGGGTATATAGTGGTTTGGGTCACTATATTAACATAATCATTTACATTTAACTCTTAGTTTAATAGTTTGACATTTACTATCTCTCTTTGTATTTTTATATAATATGGTAAATATTCCTAGTATATACTTCCAAGAGAACCCCATGTGGTTCAATAATTATACACATATCTTTATATAAGACTTTTTTCTGAACCTTATATTTTTAGGAATAAAATATCAATTAATAATATAATATTTGTTTTAAAAACTCTTTTATGTCAATTTTGACACTATTTGGTATTTTGTTTTTTCTAAATTAATAACAACACTATTACGTCAAAAAAATTAATATAACTGACTCTAACATGTCATATTAAAATATAAATTTAGTTTAATTCATAAAATGTCTCAAATTACATTTATTTGGATATTTATAATATCAATTATTTTATTCATTCATTAATACAGTAATTACTGCATCATCATTGTTTCATAAATAAATTTAATTATATAATGCCTAAAAATTATAAATAAATTACCAATATGTAGGAATGTTTTTATATTTTTAATGAATATTTATAGAGAATATATCTTCTGTGTAACTTTATATTAAAAAGGTTTTAGTTATTAAACATTGATTATTACACTTTTAACTCTTATTAGAATGAAATAATAATAAATGTCATAATTTAATCCAAGTGGACCTAAAGGATCATATTTTATTCCTAAGGTGTTTTTTAGCCGAATTAAACTTATCCAATAGAATTAGGATGTGTGTTAGGGTAATAATAATATCATTTTTACCACTAATTAACCTATTTAATTTTAACAGTGGTAAATAAAAGAAAAAATTTAATATTCACCAATGGTTATTCTAATCTTATTGAACCATATTTTACTCACTAATATCAACTGTGTCACATCGATTTTTGAAATTCAACTAACAGAAGCGGTAAAATTATGTTTTATGTAAATTTACAAATGCTCTTAGGAGGTGGGTAAAAGATGGTAAAAAGTTCAATAAAATTTTTATATATTTAAAATTATTATAAACTAAATCCAATGAATTAAATTAATCATATATAGGTATTAAGTATCTATTTTGACCAAAAATAAATTTAAAAAAATAAATAATTATTTAAATAAAAATCTGGTTTTAAACTATAACTCAGTGATTTTCTCTATTCATATAAAATTGAGTGTTTTCAGAAAATTACAAAAAATTCACCCTAAGATAATTTCGATATTATGAATAAAAAAATGATGTCCATTTTGAATGATAATATTTATAAAATTTCAAAAACTGCGTATTACTATTCATAATGGATCGTCTGATTGATTTTGGTATATTAGAACTCGATGTTGCGTACAACACACACTATTGTATTGTTAAAAAAGAAGCAAACCATGTAATATTATGGTGTTAAATAATTGATTTATTTTACTTCTCCATCACCGTCCAAAAAATTAATATCAATTAATATTCTTTTCTTCACATATTACTAACTGTTTTTGTGATTTTTAATTCTTCTAACCAATCCATTTCTGAAATCTATATTAACTATACTATATTTAAGATTGATAAATGGTATACATATTCATAAGTTAACATATATATGGACAATACTGTTGATCATGGACTTATCTCTCTGTATATTTTTGGGACTAATTACTTTTCAATGACTCAATATGTGGAGATTCATCTCAATGAAAACATCATTGGTGAAATGGTTAATGATGGTAATAACACTTTTGGTCAATAACAAGCATGATCCATATTATTTCTCTACCATCAAATCTATGTGGATTTAAATTATTATTATGTAATAGGGAATGATACATTGGTTAAATGGTAGAAAATAGTTCTATGGTCACCTTACGGTGGTAATAATCACAAGATAATGATTCCAGTGGATTCATTTATGATTCAATACTATATATCATTATGTAAAAAATCATCAAAATTTTAAAATAACTTCAGAACTGAAATTCTATAGAGACATTATCACTTATGTAAATATACTTCAAAAACATTTCTATATTTCATTACATTAACATCATTATATAATTATAATATCATGAGAAAGGTTATATTAATTTTTTTTAATTATATTCTCTCTTTCTTATTAATGAACAAAATAGTAAAATTTGGATGAGGAATCATGAATCCTGACCAATTGGTGAAGTTATATTCCATGAATTGAATGAAACTACTTATAATCAAGGTTAAAAAATGAATCTATTTAATTGAGGTTGACTAAAATCATCTTCTCAAGGTTGTTGAACACCAAATGAATGGTGGAAAGGGAACTACCAGAAGTGGTATAATAATGAATAGACACCACTAATCAACCAAAATAAAATTAAAGGTTAATTTTTTCTATTTGTAATGTTGGGGAACTAAAAACTTTTCATACATTTATGATCATTGTTGACCCTTTCCAAAAAAACTATCAAAGGAATGGAAAAAAGACAGAGTGAATTTTTTTGACCATGACATGATTTAAAAAGAAAATATTTTGAATAATTAAATGACTTATTATTTTTTAAATCATGATGTATTTAGCATATAAATCATGCATTGATTCTATTTGTAGAGTTACAATTTTTTTCAAATTAAAAAATTAATATAGATGTTTAAATTTGTACATTTCATTTAATTTATTGTATTTAAATGTATGTTTAATTAATAAAATTGATGATATACATTTACCGATTTGTAATAATATACATTATGAAGATATTAATCGCCTAAACAATTTCATGATGCACAAAATTCATAAATATAAGATATATTTTATCATAATTAATTTGGGGAGTGATAAAAAATGTACATTAACCAGTAGTGATCAATTAATCAAATGATCTAGAAGTGAAAAAATATTCATACCTTTTGGTAAAAAAATTAGGATAAATATTAATCTTGTTATCCCATTTTGGAACACAATATAATATTTTTTAAATATTTTTTTTATAATGGATGTCATATTGAGAATATCGATAAAAGAGGTGAAAAATACCTCTATATAAAAATCAATATTAATTAGTGAAAATGGATTTAAGAGAATATTGGAATACTTCAATTTATATTGTACCATTTTTATATTTTTTCAATCAATTTAATTATTGTAATATATAATTTTTCAACATTTGTATGTTAATTTTTAAAAAGAACATTCAGGTTATCCTAGATCAATAATAATGAGTAGAATAATTAAATGTATGATAGTTCATACATTAGTTGATAAATTGGTTATTACACCTCAGGACATCTCATCCATTGCTTGTTTTCTAGGAAATATAATTATATAACCTCCACAAATAAGGATTTTGACTAATGTAAATATTTTTCAAAATCAAAATCAAGGTGATATATATGGATCAATAAAACCACCATTTTAATTATTAAAATATAATAAAACCATGATTGATTCATTAACTAGATCATGCCATGCGTGTTTATTATCCACTCCAATCCTAGAGTCTTCAAGATTACTTTTTTGCATAATAATGTTAAGATCACAATTCAATGACTATTCATTAAAGCATATTAAACATGAAAATGTTGTTGAGTATTCATCTGGTAAATTTAATAATCAATTCTTATCACTAGGAATAAATTTTGAATATAGTATAGCTCATTTTCAGGAAAATAATGGTTTAGATAAATCATTAAAAAATAAAATAAAACATATCTATAAATGTTATATATAAAAACTATATTTCCCAGTTCTGCATAAGGACATGACCATTTTCATGCAGAGGTACTTATTAAAATAAGTCCATAAAGCCGTCATGATTATTCCCCTTTACTATTATCTTATGGACATGAACTAAATATTTTAGTCATAATGGTATTTGGTTCTATTGTATATGTTCCTGAGCACCCACACAACAGAAAAATATGGGACCCCAAAGGTGATTAGGGATATATGTTGGATCATAATCTACGATGATCATTAAATATATTGTAACATTTACTCGATATGTATTCATAGTAAGATTTTAATATTTTCATTTTGACGATAAATTACTCCCAACATTAAATGGGGAATATAATTCTTCTTCAATTGAAATATCATAAAAGATAACTTCATTATTACATAATTTTCCTCTTATAAATATGAGAAAAGTTGATGATCAAAAGAGAATTAATTCTTTAAATTTGTGAAATCATTTTCTTCATGCATTCAATGATTCAAAATGGGTTATCAAATCATATATACCCAAAGTGAATTCACCAATAAAAATTAATATCCATGATGGAAAACCTAAGGGAATCACCAAAAACGATTCTAATACACAAATGAATCATGGGAGACTAAATTATATGAGATATAATTTCCTCATCAAAGGAAATGGGAACAACATATTTTTTTCCAGAAAAAATTGATACAAAATAGAATGTAAATTTATATGTAGAACATGTTCATGATGAATAATAAATGTCAGAAAAAAACACCAACAACATAAGATATTGGGATTGAGTGGAGGCCATTATTGATAAAAAATTATTCAATATTTCCCTTAAAATTATGGATGAAAAACTATAATGTATATTGATTAATGAAATTTGTTGAAAAATATATTTTGATAACTAGAAAATCACAATATAGATTGAGAAAGACTCTAATGATAAAAATTATGTCCTTGGGTTGATTTTGAAAAATCATATGTAATCACGCTTATTGTAAATCAATAGAAATTTATGTCAAAAAATATGAAAATAATTAATTCTTGAGATATAAATTTTGACTAGTTTCCCATGGATTCAAACAAAACAAAGGATTAATTATGTTGATATATATAATCCTCAAATTAATGGGATTAAAAATATTTATATCATGACATTTTTTGTACATGATAAACATGAATTATGATGTGTTGGATATATTGAATAAATTTTCTTGTGGCGATATTGATAATAATTTCTATATTAAATTCAAAAAAGGATTCAAATTTCCAAAAAAATATCTAGTATAGTTAGTTAATTATATAGTTAAGAAAAATAAATCATTGTGTAAATTAATTTCGTTAGTTAATATGTGGTATAGCCATCTGATTAAATATTTGTTGAATTAAAGTCATAAAAAATAAAATATTTTCCCATGTTTCATCATTAATAGGATATGATTAGATTTTTTTCATTGTTTTTTATTTTGATCATATTAATATAATTGGGACTAATGAAAAAGAATCCAAGGAATTAGAAAACGTGATAATACAATTTTAAATGATAGACAATGGTTAAAAAATATACACTAGCTTACAAATTAAAAATTGTATGGTTGGAATTATTATTCACCATTAATTATATAATATTAATTCCCTATCATAGTTTAATATGAATAAATAATATCAATAATATACACTAATGGTTGAATCAAGACAGTGATAATTTTAATCCATGATAGAATAATGAAGAAAAAATTGTTCCAGAAGTAGAAAATTTAATTGTTATTGGATAACTAATGTACTGGTTAAACAACACAAGTATAGATACATATATTTTTATATATTTGTTTGGAAGGTGTAGTTATTCGACTACTCATCTGTATTGGAATGAAGTAAGACAAATCATAAGATACATTCAAGGATATAAAGATATGGGGATACATCATTATAAATGTTTAGAACCAGTTATAGTTGGTTATGTGGTATATATATTTATGTCTGATCCATAAAAAGAATGATCTCATACTAGATGTTTATTTTCATATTCTAGTACTCTTATTTATAATCATATAAAAAACTATCCATTTCTATCACTTCTTCAAACCATACTATTTTAATTTCTCTGATAATGCTTTTGAGGAGGAAAAATACCTTGGAATAATTTTAATCATCAATTGATTATCCCATGGTGTATTTTAAAGATAATTTTTTTAATATAGTTCATAAAAATTTGAAATTCTGTGGGGTGTGTCATAAATTATTAAATATTATAAAAATATCATCAATTTCAATAAATTATGACCTGTTATTTCCCAAAGATAATATTTACATGGAAAAACATTTGATGTTCCTATCATTGAATTTGGTTTGTATATATTAATCCTGAACATTGACTCGGTCATATGTACTCTACATATAAGGAGATATGTTAATGAAATTTTACAGTTTTTCTTTCAATAAACTTTGGTTCTTTCTATAACACCTTTATATGTTTAAATAAGATGATTATGTTTGGTATAATAAATGAAACACAACACTACGATGATATTAGAATTTAACACAACCATACATAATGATATATTTCATTTTGAATAAATTTATCAATTCAATATAATTCAATACAACCAATCCCATGATTTTAATGATCGATAGGTTCCATGACACGCAACTCCCATCATTAATAGACCATGAATATTTCTATTATATTAACATGACCAATAAAAAATAACCACTAAATTAGTTGGTATAATTAGTAATAAATAAATTGAAAAAATTTAATTGTGTAAACATGTATTTAATAAATTAAATGGATATATACTTATTACAAATAAAAAATATTTATCATTTTAATGTAAAGGAATTTTTTTAAAATAAATTTTATAAGAGCTTATTTAGTTTTTTTGAGCACATAATATATAAATAATTATTCCAAAAATTAAAAAAATTTATCTGACAAAAAAACTACATTTTTTGAAATAATGATATAATAATAATTATATGCAGATTTTTTTGTATTTCTTAATAAATTAAATTTATTGATTAATGCAAAAAAATACAAAATTTTAATATTTTTTTTATTAAATTAGTTTTAAAAATAAATTATATTTTAAATTTTATATAATGTACAATTAGTTCAAAATTATAAATATATTAATCCAATTTAGTTTAATGTAATCATTTTAATATTTAATGTTGAAATAAAAATATTGTAATCTTTTAAACATATTTCTTTCAAAAACTTGTATTTTCATCACGTCCTCATACTTAAATAAAAATTAAAAAATTTGATATATGTGTATTTAAATTTAAAAAACCGATTCCATACTTGTAATCATAAAAAAATTTATATTATCAAGTAAGGTGAACGGTAATTCTTTCAATAATGATTATTGAAAATAGATAAAAATTTATTTACTAGGAATAAGGCTAAAATTTCCTCTTACGAGTTACATGATATTTTGTAAATATTAATTTATTACACAACTATTTTTTCATTAAATAATCTTAAATTAATATTTAAAATCACTATTTCTAAATTATTTAATAAGGGTCATTTTATTTTAGTTTTAATGGATAAATTACCTAGATTAAAAAAACTAGTTTCTGTAATGAAAATAAAAATGGTCAAAGTTTGTAAGACATGACGTATAATTAGTGGAATATAAAAATTATTTTTTCATTGGATGTGTGTATGGACCATATAAACAATCCCTTCAATTATTAATCAATTTTGGATCCACAAGAGCTATGATTGAAATCTTATTATAAAATACTTTTGTGTATTTTCAAATATACCACTCATCCCCTATTATATAAAGATACTCACCCCATATCTTATTAGAACATTCTATGCCACTTTTCCTAACCAAATATTATCAGAATCCCTCCCAAAAATCCTCATACACATTTTATATTTTATTTTCATTCCAAAGTTCCAAGACATTGGTCCTTAATAAGATATCCAAATGAGGATTCTCTTATTGATTGTAGATGACTTAACAATTTCTTTTGTTTTATGTTTTACTTTTTCAATATTCAATAATATATTAACACATAAAATATGACAATAAAATTGAATGACATATAATTAGATCTTTTATTTTGATGGATTAATATTAATTTCTATCTGCAACCATGATAATGGTTACAAAAGCATCATTTCTTTGTGTGGTAGAATACTGCCATGTGAACTGATGTCATTCATTTTTCCGTTAACACGTCTCAGAGTTTGGTATGATTATCGATAATATATATATATATATGTTATTTATAATATAATTATAAATATAGAGTCATTATATCATATTATTTTGTTACTTTCCATTTGGTAGGGTATGTGATAACATCACACTCGTGTACAGTGGACACATGCCTCACAAAGCAATGTGATTCCTTTTTCACTAATTATTTTCATGAAACATAATAATGGTAAATATATTGAATAAATGAGATATGAATTAGAAAAATATGATATCAATGACATATTTATCATTTTGAAAAGATAGTTTATCATCTTATTTATTATATTTTTACTCACTGGAAAAGTGATAATGTCGTTATTGTATGTGTTGACTACCACCTTGACAAAGGAATGTGACTCTATTTGTAACACCACACCACATGTATAATATATTTTATTGAAAATAATATTTCAATATGGTATATATTAAATCATTATCAATCTTGAAATAATTTTTTTACTAACATCCATTCTATAATGTATGGTGAAAAATTGAAACGTTTCTCACACATATACATGACCTACCATCTCCATGTTCATATCATACATAATTTCTCAAAATCATATTTAATGATTAGTATTAAAAGAAAATTTATGTATACATATTATAATTGTTTCATTATAACTATTCTGTAGAGTATTGAATCATAATCAATGTATAGGGATCAAAATTAACAAACCAAAACATATTCAAAAAAATCATTTGTTACATGAAATGTGATTTTTACAAGGAATTGTTAATAAACATGTAATAATTGGTAATAAGTAAATAAAATTTGTAATGATATATGTAATTATTTATAAATTATATATTTTTTTAAAATGTATATATCTTATATAGGTGTTTTGAAGTGTACAAAGAATGTGGAATAATTTGATAAGGAATTTCTAGTAACTCCTTTATTTCTGAAAGACATGTAAAAATTTACCACTAATTTAATTTTCATGGTTTCTATACTACACCATTTAAATTTTACATAATCTATCCCATTATTAACATGATTTTTAATGATTATTTTTGTGTTATTAACTATGTAGAATTATTATTCAAATGAATACTTAAGTGGTATGGGTTTTTGTCTCATTGTTCATTCATTAAGTCTTATGTCAAATTATGCACCTATCATATTTTATGTGTTTCATATAAACCCCCATTGAAATTTAATTTCATCAAATTATTTATTGTCATAGTATATTTTGTTTCATTTAATTTTATCATTTCTTTGGGGAATATTATTCAATGTTACCAGTGTGGTAAGAACATTATGTTATAATATTATCATTTATTTGAATTGTTTATGATTATGTCTCCATTTTTAAAAGATTTTTATATACATATTAATAATTCTATTTAATTTTATTGTAATTTGGTTTTCCATTATATTATCATGTAATCATATAATTTAACCCTTTTATGTACTTAAAACAATTGAGAAAAATGAATTTAAGTAAAATATTCATTAATTTCCCATCGTTCGAAATCCCTTATCCTTCCAAAATTATGTTTTATAAAATGAAATTGAATAATATTTTTAAAATTAATAAAATTTATAAATTAATAAATTTTCTATCAATGTATTAATTTTTATTTTTTTTCTTGAAAGGATTCTTCATATCATTTTCCAAAAAATTCTAATTTGTATATTATCAAAAATGTGAATATAATATTTTTTTAATATGTATGACATGACTGTAATTTTCCAACATCCTGCATATTATTTGTTTGAATCATAATTTGTATGTTTTTCATTTTATTTTGAAGAAGAATTACTTTCAATTTGAAATATGTTTTAAATTATTTTTTTTTCAAAATAGAAACGATATTCACCTCGTGAAAATATTTAATTGATTTTTAAATTGTACTCTATATGTCTCTAAATTCATTTTTAGAGAAAATTATATTTCTCAATATTTTGGGAATGTTTAGTTTTTTTTAATATGATTTTAAAAAGGGTATTTTCCCAAAATATATTTAATGGTATATTAATGTTATTTTCATTATCATTGTCAAAAAACATTATTGTATCTTACCCTGTAATGGGGATATTTTTTATTGGTACCATCCTAATTATTCTTTTTGGTAGGGATTAATATTATTTTAATGATAATTTTATGGAAACCATTTCTTTTCGTAGGGATAATAATGTTTGAATGTAATTATTTTTTAACCCATTTATTTGCCACTGATTAATCATGTTATGAAAGTAATAATAGTTTTTAAGAGTTTTACAATGATGAATATGATTTGTATGATTTACATGAGGTTCATTAGAATTTTATGTGATTTGTGAACCCAGATAGTGCTAGGTGAGATCATAATTTCTTATATCATGGTTTCATCTAGTGAGTTCTAGGTCATACAGATATACCTTATAAGATGGGTGTGCATAAATAGCTATCCAATGCATTTTATAATTATTATGTTCTCTAGGTAATCATTGTTTATGATTTACATATAGTTATTCTAATTTCAAGGTTTCTTTAATAGTTCTACGATGATGAAAATCAAATATACCAATATGTTTTTTCTATTTCTTCAATGAGTTTAGAAAGCTTTATTTGATTCCAATAGGCATCACATAGCTCATGATTATTAATTCTTATTACTCTTTCACTTGTCAATATAATATTCCTTATTTAATGATTGATGATTCATTTATTAAATGGTATTTGTTCTTTTAGGATTCGATCATGTACTCTTATTATGTGATAATACCCTTTTTCTGTTAGTATTCTCATTGATAAAATTCAATTGATAATGTTTATGTTTACCCTTGTAGAGAATTTTAGCTTAAAAATATTATGTTATCTTTTCCATGGTTATTCATAGTGATGATGGATGAATTGTATAATGTATGGTTTCATATGGATTTGTATGACATATTTATGTGATATAATAAAAGCTAGGTTAAGTAGGATAAATTTTCTTTTAAAGACTTCGGTGTTGTTAATGTACTTGTTTTTGGTAATTCTCTAAATCTGTATAGCGAAAATTTATTTGAGAATATTAATGATAAAAATTTTCATTTCTATGTTTATTACATTGGATTGTAAATATTGGATCACCTACATTTGTATCATAACAAATATTGTGAAGTTCATTTTTTAATGTTGTATCCTGGAGTGTGGGTTCTGTGCAATTATAGTTGGTATTATATTAATTTTTTACATAACTTTTGAGATTTGGAAAACATCATGAGTACTAACATTAATTGTTATGGATTTCATAATAAGTATTTAATATTATTGATTATCATATTCTCAAATACATAGACACCCCTTTTGGGTTTTATGCGATGAGATCTTAAAGTTACTAATAAAACATTATGATACATTTTATTATGAGGATGTATATATAATTCAATAGGTTTATATGATGTATTCATTTAATATTTGTGATAATAATATTGAACATATTTATGACCATTAGGGTTCATATGATCATGGAAATTACATTAATTATGTGAACATAATTTTTTTTGATTAGATAACCATGGGATTAAAAATTAGTTTTCATCACTAAGCGATTAATATTATTTAAAAATAAGGTAACCATATTTCAATTCTTATAAGATAAAAGTTATGAGATTTAATTTGAAGTAAAATGGCCATTTAATTTTATGTTATTTAGTAATTATTTATTTTGGATGCTATGAAATACAATGTAATTTTGATGATTAATGTATCATATGATGGTTTACTAATTTGTTGAATTATCTTACCATGTTCTATTTTGTTGTTTTTTAAATTTAAAAATATATGTGGAATATATTAGTATACAATTTATGTTTATATGATCTTTTAGATGTCTTTTTTAGTTATTCAAGCATGAATAGATCATCATAAATACTCATCATTTAGAGGTAATTTTGAGATTGTTGTGTAAATGGGATAAAGGATAAATTTATACTAGTCATGAATGTGTATTTTAATATGTTTTCAGTATACATGGTGAAATAATTCCTCAAATATATGAAAATTATTCGGAAACAAATATGTTCTCATAGAACATTAACATCCGATAAACTTATTGTGTTTTCATCATCGAGTATTTATGGGTTTTTTGTCTATAAAAATCTATTGATCATTCACTATAAAATGATCAATTATATATATCACTCATCATAATTATTTACCATTTTATTATATTTCTAAATTGACACATCCTACTTATATTCTCCAATTTGTAATCCTATTATGAATTATTCAAGATGATCCACATACCTAAATTTCACTTTTAACAAGAGGTTATTTTATTAAACTTATTTTTAAGTGGGGTTATAAAAAAACTATTTTAAAATACCTATCATTTTATTATAGTGATAAATTTCAAATCATAAAGATCAACATTGTTATGAGGGAGGAGGATGTATCACCAAATGATTTTAAAAGAATAAAATTATCTTAGATAATGTAAATAATGTGAATCATTAATCATAGAAAATAATGTAACACACTAATAAATTATGATATTTTTCATTTTGAAAAAATTTAATCACATTAATATCTTATGGTGCATAAACCCCAATATTTTAATGATATATAGAATATAAGAGATGACACATCGAGTTTCAATAAACCACAAAAGAATATTATTATTTCAACATGAACATTAAAACCTAGAAAAAAATATGAATGTCTGAATAATAATGATTTCATTATGAAATATATGTAGTGTAAAAATGTTTAATATAAATTATCTAGATAAATAAAAATGAATCATTGGAACGTAATGGAATTTCTTTCTAAAAACTGTATTTTTATAATGTTTAGTTTAGTTTATCATTAAAAACATAATTTATAATTAATTGTTTCCCCAATTAGTTTTTTTATAAAATAAATTTTATTTTTGAAATTATAGTACCAAAATTATCTTACGGTGAATTTTTTGGATTTTTTAAAAATGTTTGTTTCTTTTATGAATATTGAAAACATCTGAATTTTAATTGAAAAACTACCATTTTGTTTAAATTTTATAAAATGATAACATATAATTTAATTTTTTTATATAAATTTTGTACATTTATATATCTTATAATAGAATTATGTCGTTTCATTCATCTTAAAATTGATTTTTTATATAGAAACATTGTACACATTTGAACATTTTTTTTGGAAAACGTTGCTTTTTCATAACTAGAGTGGGATTAATTTAAAATTAATATTTTAAATTATAAGGACTGAATTTGAAATATTGAATTTTCAAGGACTCTGTATATTTCATATAAGAATATGGAATATTCATAGAAATATTTTTGGAGCTATGTAATGAGGCGGAGTGCAATTTTATTGCCTGACTTGCGTGAAATTAATTTTATAAAAATATTAAATATATTATAATTACAAATGCATGGTTTTTTCAGTTTTAATGGAATGTCTCATAAATAGTAGCTTGCATTAGAAATCTGAGCGCATGGTTAGGTCTAGAACCTATTGTTCACCATAGGCGCGATGTAAAAAAAGCCGACACAGGATGTTCATACCTCATTGTCACTAGTATTACATTAAATAGGAAAATTTATTAGTTAATTAATTCATTTAATATCTCAAATGATAATAAATCATGAAATGGGGCTCATATGAGGAATCTAATATCAGCAGTGATTTTGAAACATAGGTTTCAACCAATTCTAGGAATATCCTTAGTCAGCGTAAGGTGTTTGGTTTATGTTTCATCATGGGAGAATAATTAAATAATTAAATATTTATTTATTTAATTATTTGATTAATTACATAACCTAAATTTATCCTGCATAGGTATTATTATGTAAATTTAGGTAGGATTATCATAATAATAACTGGATCATCAAGGGTAACTTTTTTCTATGCTTCATTTTCAAATGACCATGAACGACATCAGATGATGATGACACTTTCGATCGAGGTGGCTCGTTGTGTGGCGAACAAAAAATATACTAGAGAGAGTGTTCTTCATCAACGATGATTGATCCAATAAAGTTAGGTCACATTTATTTGTATTTTCACCCATTCATTAAATAGATCGAATGTTATTCTTCAATCTATGCCCATTTTGAAACCATTTACACAAGCCTATGTGTTGAAAATACATTTGTATTTGTTATTTATTTTTTTCCCAAATCTGACTTGTCCATTCCTGATCAGTTGGAATATAATTCTTGGCCAACTATTCGCCAATCCACTGTTCTTGTGTATACCTCCCTCAGTTCATCACATTATTCACCTTCAAATCCCTATGGATCCTAGTTTGAAAGTTATCGAGCATCCCAAGCCCAACCGGGTTCCCAGATTTGGGGGTGGTATAGTGAAATAGTGATGACACCACGAGTGGAAAATTTAAAAGAGATCAACGTGATGTATACGAAGTTTTTAAATTTGATCATATTTGAACAGAGGTGGGACACTATATAGAATGAACAGCCAGGCCAAGCGGTTCAGTCGGTGAGAGCAGGGAATTTGGCGACAAAATCTTTCAAGTATGGGGATGTTTGACCAGGGTGGTGGGGAAGCAGATCTCGGAGGAGTATCACTATGGATTACAAGTGAGGCAGGCAGTCTAGGTGGTGGTGTCCCGAGGTGGATGACATCAAGGCAGTGATCGGTGGCTGGTTAGGGCGAGACAAGGGCAACAACGACAAGATGTGTTGGTTAGCCATGGTCTGGTTAGTGAGGAGGTGACAGTCCACGCAGATGGAAGGAGACCACTAGGTTAAATACTGGGGAGTTAGTGAAACTTATTGAGACCAAGGTGCGAGGGGATGACCTAATAGATAAATAATAATAATAATACTATTAGTAATAATATTATTTATTTAAACCCCAAAAACTCCCACTGGGGGTCCGATTCACACTTCTTTTACTATTTCATGACCCCATTTATAATACCATCCTTTTAAAAACAGTAAAATTAATTTTCCTTTGCCTGTGAATTGGGCCCATGAAATCCCCATGAAACATTAGATTTAAAAATAATATTAAATATTTTTCCTTCCACAACTCATGATTGTGATGTCTAATTGATGCACAATCAGAGGCAATGTGACCCTGAATTTAATGTGGATTTATTGAGACCAATATCGGGATTTCAATTTTGAATTGAGCCATGGTCCCCATGAGACTCCATTCTTTAATGATATGGAAAATTGAAACTTCTTCATCGTGTGTCCAATTAGATTTAATGAAGAGTTGATGTTGTGAAATTTTTTCTCAAGTATAGTAACTATGTGATCTGTTTTTTATCAGGGGACCCAAAATTATATGATCCCTATGATGTGTGTAGATTTATTTTTTATCCCATTGTATGTGGAAACATTAAAATAATATCTGTGGAATATCCTTATGATGTGTTAGAAAATAATCCAACCCATAGGTCAGGAAAGGGTCTTTTGAGAGTAGAGAAGATGTATTATGAGATGTAGTCAAATATTCTGAGGAAGTTTGAGGAGGATTGTTAGTGAAATTATGTTTTTCCCTCAGACCCATGACAAGCCTCGTGCACTTGTCAGTCTTTTGGAAAGATATTATCTATACTCTGGTAGTACACTGGCACACCAAGAGTTATTTGTATATAGTTTAGTACCTATGGATGTCTAGTTACACAACCATGTGATGTGGTAGGGCCGCACATCCGGTGGTCCCCATACGCATTGTGTACCTCGTTACAAGTCTTCTATATCTCGCATCCTCTTCATTTGGACTCATATTTTTTCCCGCAAGTAGCATATCTTCAGTTTTTATCTATGTAGAACGTGATTGAGCCATCAATAATGTAATTATAGATATGATGTGAGATATTCAGTGTCTGAAGACTATCCTAGGTGAATCTAGATGGTGACTATGATCTGGAAGAATAATCAGAGACTTATTCTATACTGGAACCCCCATCAGCGAGAGCATGAGCCCTCTACAGTTACATCTGAGTCGGACCCCCTACCAGGTAGGCTGAAAGTGCTTGATGATCTACAGTAGAACCATGTGTGATACCAAAGGTCGGTTCCTCATCCATTATACTGGAACCCTCAGTAGACATGTGTGTGGGTCCTCTACATTCCATGTGGAACCCCCTATCGGATAGTGGAAAGGTCCTAGACCACCGGCGTGGAACCACCTAATTTTAACTGTGAAAGGTTCCCTATGAAAATAGAGTTCAACCCCCACATTGACTTGTGTACGAGTCATCTTTGACTAATATAAGAGTGCATTCCCCCATCAGAATAGGCATAAGTCCTCTTCAACTACTATCAAATTGGAACCCCCTTAATGCATTTGGGCGAGTTTCCTCTACTAGGAGATTATGGAAACTCGACCATGAGTCACATTAACTGGACATGGTTTGAAGTAATTTTGGACTCATGAGAATGTTTAATTCTTTCCCCATCATGTATAGTCCTTTTGTAGGGAACTAAAAATGTACAAGATAGTTATATCCACTAAAAGTAGATAGTATCGAGATATAGTGATTGAGTCCCTTCGACTTGTGTGTCCATGGATGATGCATGTGGTGCTGGGAATCATAGATGTACTTACAATGGAATTGTTGGTGGCTAATATTATTATTTTGAGTTGTGATATGGAGACCCCCATATTCTCTCATTTGAAATTTTGTGACTGGGAATATATATATCGTGTTGCAGTACCAATTCCTTTGTATATGGTTACTCTTCTTCCTGGATTGGTGAAGACGTGTGTGGGATGCCTTGGGATTTTCATGTCTAGTTTCACATGGTTTGACTAGTCTACTATCGTACTATAGGTAGTGATAACTCGTTGAGAATTTCAACTTATCACTATTTAGATCTCCTTTTTTAATGAGTTTACTTCTACTATTTTATTGGTTTGGGATATACTCTATTACTGTAACTTCTTCATTAAACTTCATTCCTCTTACGTGTCTCCCTTACTGCTACCCCTTCACCTTTTGGGGGGTTCGTCTAGGTATGTATATACTCACACCTACATGTGATTCCCCCAAAACGTGATCTCTGTTTTGTAAATGAAAGATAGGTTGATCATGACATCAGAGTATCTTAGGGATACATTTCATTGGACCGCATACGTTGGTTGTATCATGAGATTCAATAGATGTTCTCTCTCCTCTATTTTACATTTCTAGTTTTATAATATTGTGATAGGTTTCTGGTTGGTCATGAATTTTTCTCTATTACTCTCATTGTAAACTACCATACTCTTGTACTGTTTATAGTTTCATGCATTCATGATCTATTTTATATAGTGTTTCATTTTTAATTTCATTCCATCCACAATTTTGAATTTTAGCTGTCAATGTGAATATGTTTAGGTTTTTAGGAAATGACCTACCTGGGTTTATATTTTTCTTATTGTACATATCTCAACCCCCAACCTATAGAGGTGGGATTTTTGTAGTTGCGGCTTGAGCTATGGCTTAGGTTTGGTTGAGACAAAATTGTATCCAAGCTAGTTACTTACATGGGATAGTGTAAACACATCCATTGAATATGAATTTTCTAGGATTTAGGGAATTTGTGTCAAAGTGCCTTGAGTTCAACTCACAGGCTATACAGTCCATTGGTTAAATGAGCAGCCAACATATCCATTCACTAAAACCCTAGTTACCCTCATATTAACTCAGCATTCTGAGACATATTTTGTAACAATCAGTGGTACAATAATCGTACAAGATTGAGTCGTTGAATTGCTTTCTTGAGACAACTCCCCATTATTGTTACCAATATATTTATATATTCTCAGTTTATTATGGTATTCTGTGATAATTTTCAGGATTCCTCCATGATGATAGCTATCCCGGAAACCAGATATGATATGTGTATATGACTACAAGAGCAATGGGACCTCATTTCGGCATCCATTATGTGACCCCCTTCCTCTGAGTGTATAGGAGGGAGAACATCCACCCATTGAGAAGTAGGTGTTGAGTAGTAGATCATCCCAACAGAGCAGGTTAAGGGAGTTCACATGCCGAGTCCACTCTATTAGATCCAGTGATAGAGACCATTAAGGTTTCATGATGAGATAGATCCCAATGAAGTAGAGGATTATATAGATTTGGTGCTCTACATCTTTATGCTAGTTCTAACCCTGAGTGATCAGATGGAGGCTTAGACAGCCAGTCATTTCCAATGACAAAAAAGGAGATGGTGGAGATGTTTTTTAATCAGATGAATGATGAGTCTATGCTTTGATTGGACGTATTCCAATATATTTTTGTTAGGATTATAGTCCCTCGTTATGCTCCATTAGTATCTGTGAGATCCTATAACTTCACCCGGGAGGAAAGAATGTGGATGTGTATACGAAAAGGTTCACCGAACATATTCTCTTCTCTCTTGAAATGATCATAGGTGGATACTTTTGAGAAAGGAAGTTTGAGTAGGGACTCTGTAGGGATATCCAAGCCAACATTTTTCCCTTATGAGTCCCCAACTATGTCAGGTGCTAATGAAAAGACTTCTGATAGACTTATTTCTGTCAGAGGGACAACAAATAGTTAGATCTAGCAGTGGATGAAACATAGCTGAGACATCTACAATAGCTTGGAAATGTCAATCGATAATATCTCCATACTAGAGGAATCCACATGATCAAACTCAATCACTTGGTCTGGTATAACACAGAGGAATAAGAAAGCCCAGAGGGGGTCAGTGCTACACATGTGACAGGAAAGGTCACATGGCTTGTGACCTACCTCAATGACACGATGAGGAGCACATGTAGATATATGATTCACCACCAGAAAGAACACATCGGAATTAGGTAGCTTCCATCCAGGGAAACTAACAATTGAATTCCTTTGATGTCTATAACCCCACAGAGATCAAGATGGCAACATATACTCCCTATGTCCTTTACACATTCACTGGTATTTTTTTGATATTTTGATGAGGTGATCTTTTATTTATGCTGTTTTCTCACAGGTATATCATTTCTATGTTTGACATTTGATTAACCCTGTATTAGTGTTGGGCGATGGAGTGCCAGAATATGTCCTGGCATAGATGATGGAGTTTTCTATCTTCACACTTTTTACTTGGGATTCCACTAGTATGTGTGGCCGGGATCCTGGGTTGGGGTTACTCTCCTTCCAATAGAGGAGAAAACATATGGGGTATTCCACATGATTATTATGTCTATATTATCATGGTGGGATGAGTATACTCACCTTTATTATTCACTAGTACTCATTAAATTTCCACAAAAACCCTGAGGTAGCGACATACAATTATCTCATATGGGTCAGGTAGTTTAGACCCCATTATAAGAACTATGCGAATCTATACATAGCGAAGGTAACAATAGTCTTCAACCTGATAATGTCGACACACTACCTCCTCGGAGTGCGCTTTGTGATTTACTCAGTCTAATAGAGTCTCACATACATCTGTACATAGAGAGTCCTTACCCTAAGATAGTGGTGCTGGTTTGAATTATTTTAGATCTATGGCTTCATGATAGTTTATACTCTAGAGAAATGGCATGTTCTAGACAATTCCCTTAGAAGAATGTCCCATACTCACCTACTACATGAGGCTTCAGAGAAGTTATCCTCCATGTATCTAACCTTGGTGGAGATGGAGGGTACACTTTTTCATTAGTAGATGACTTTGACTCCTTTTCCTCTCAAGCATGTTCAAGAGACCCTGTTGGGAGACATTGAATGTGAAGTTCAATGTTACCAAACATCCAATGGTGACATAATAGATGGTTATTCTAAGGAATGGAATAACATAATCCCTTGTAATTCGGGAATGGTTATTCTGGTCCTTATGGGGTAGGAGGTTACAACGAAGTTTCACACTTCTCCTTTGACTATACATATTCGTGTAGAGGATAACCACTTTTAGGCTCAGTTTAACCACATTTATTATTAGTTTTCATTTTTTGGGGATGAAAATCATTGATGATTGGAATGTTATAGAGAATCTTTTTTAATATCACACTTTTAAATATTATTAGGAATAGTTTCATCCAAATGAACTATAGCGGCGTGTGATTCCGACACCTGATGTGATAATAATTATTTTTATTGAAATATTAATAAAATTTCTATTACGTACATGGAGTTTTTAAAAAATAAAATAATTACTCTTAAATTGAAGCTCAGATCAGAAATATGCAGACATGGTTTGTTCCAGAATGCAGTGTTTAACCTTATCATGACTAAAATATATCGTTATATGACGTTCAGACCCTGCACTCATCATAATTATGTTAAATGTACAAATTAATTAATTTAATCATAAATTTAATTTCTCAATGACATATTACTCATGAACGATGGCTTAGATGAAAAATATAAGACCCCCATAGATTTCAGAACACCTTCTTTACACTAGGTAGGGAATAACCATATTCGACATCAGGTGTTTGTCTAATGTGTCATCATAGGTGAATAATTAAATATTAATTTATTTAATTATTTGTCTAATAACCTACCATATATTTCTCTTATAAAGGTTTTGTTATGGAAATTTACCAAGGGTAATCCACATAACCCTAGGATCATCATCGGAAACCTCTCCTCTCTCTTTTTAAAAAACAATGATCAATGATGACTGAGGATGATGAAGCACTGGATAGAGGTGATTCGAATCCTGATGAATGCAACAGATCTTGGAAAGCATGTCCATCATCAATGACGATCGATCTAGTCCATGTATACATTTTCAATTGGTATTTCCTCTATGTGATTAAATTTTTGAGAAGAACAAACATTGATTATTTATCTACACCCTTATTGTTACCCTTTATATGATCCAACTTATTGAAACTCAATTTGTATTAGTTATTTAATTATTTTACTAATCTGAATTGCCTATTCATGATCGTTTCTCCAATAAATTGATGACAATAATAGTAAAACCATATTTTCTTGTACATAAATACATATTTTATTCATGTTATTCAATGTGGAAATGGTGTGGATCCCCGTTTTTCAATTTCCAGGCAACCCAGTCCCGATCGGGTGCCAAGATTTGTGGTGAAAAAATGAAACATTAATGATACCGCTGGAAGATCATAGATCTAGGATATTTTAGATGAATGGATGATAAATAATAATTTTTTAGAACATATAGGTTTTTAACAGAGGTATGATTCCTCCATAATGAATGGTGAGACCAATCGGTTCGACCAGTGCGAATATGGAGAGAAACATCGGTGAATGACGAGGCCAATGTGGTTAGGAAAGGAATGTGGTGTGGAGGCTCAATGTGGTAGCTCTCGGTGACTTTCAGAAGAGGTAGGAAGTATAGGTGATGGGATACCCAAGTGGTAGGAAGCAGGGTGTTGGCTCAGGTCCGGTTTGGGTGTGACATAGGAGTTGATGGTGTGATGCATCAGCTCGCTGTGGTTCGGTGAGCAATGATGTGGTGGTCTCTGAGGATATCTGGTGTCGGATTGGGATTACATGGGGAGAGATAAGACCACATGGAGACCTTGTTTGGTAGGGTAAAACTATAGATAATTTTTTTAAAAAAAATGAAAAATATAGATAATAACAATTATTATTATTATTTAAACCCCTATAACTCATGTTTGGTGGGGGGGGGGTCCTATTAACTCATCATCTCTAGTGGTGTGAATAGGTTTATGATAAAATTATTTTAAGACTATTTTAGATATTTTTCCACAACCTAGACCCACAAAACACCACTGAAACAAATCATTTAAATGTATTATTAAAACACTGACCACACTATAACTCAATCATACGACGTCGGATTCATGCACCCTCAGCAATGACGTGACAATGAATTTAAGGTGGACACCTTGAGACCAATATCAAGATTTTAATTCATGATTAATGAATGTTCCCCATGAGATGTAATTCATTTGTGATACTGTTAAATGCATCTTCTTCATCAGGTCTCCGATTCGAGAAAGTCAATAATCAATATTCGGTGCCTTTCCACAAGAATGAAAATGGTGTGATCTATTTGGTTATATAGGTACTCCAAATTTTTTGACCATTATGATGTGAATAGACTTATTCATTATCCCTTTAAATGTGGAAACATGAAAGGATTATGAGTGGAATTTTATTTTGATTTTTTTGAAGAGATTCTATAGTATAGGTTAGAAACATCTCTTGTGAGTGTGGATAAGATGTATGAAGAGATGTGTTCAATTCTTCTGGGGCTATTTCAGGAGGCAAGTTAGTGAAAATAGATTTCCCTGTGGACCCATGATAAAACTCGTGCACTTGTCTGCATTTTGGCGTGATATTCCACACACTCTAGCAGTACACTGGCACACAATGGGGTACATGTACACAGTTTAGTACATGATGATGGCTCAGTACATGGAGAGAGAAATAGGTGGGGTCACAAATCACGAGGGCCCAATATGCACTACATATCTCAAAAAAAACTTCTAACTCTCATATTCACTTCCATTGGACATTGATTTTTCTCCCTGATGGAATATCTTGTGTTTTTTTCGCGTAGACTGTGATGATGTCATATGTAGTGGATTTAGAGATAAAATTTGATATGTTACATGAATGAATTCTATCATAGGTGATGCTCAATGATGGATATGATTCGGAAGAACCACAAGATACTTATTCTATAGTGGAACCCCCCATCATCATGGGTGTGGGTCCTCTACATCTACTTCCAAGAAGAACCACCTATTGGGTAGGGTGCAGGATCGCAATGAACTATAATTGAACCCCCTTTTTATTCCAAGGCATAGGTCCTCAACAATGAGAGTTCTACCCTCATCATCATTGAAAGGTGTCCTATACATTTCTAGTGAACTAGTATTGGATATGGAGCACATCCTTAATAACCATGGTAGATCCCCATGTTGAACCAGGGCACGGGTACCCATGAAAATAGATTTGAAATCCCCAATGACCTGGGATTGGGTTCTGTATGATTACATTTAGAGGGGAACCCCCCCCCCCTCAATCAGATGCGGGTAGTTCCCCTAACTCTATATTCATAGTAGAACCCCCCCTGGCAGACTAGGGTGTTGGTCCCCTACATCATGTTTGAACCCATATGATTGTGGGACAGAGTGACATGACGTGGGATAAAGTACCTTTGAACTGTTGACAAAGAGGGATGTTTTCTCCAACGAGACCCATCCTTGTGACGTGACATAAAAACATGCAACCTATCCATTTCTTAAAAAATGAATAGTATCAAGGTGTGATGATTGAGTACCCTCTACTAGTTTTTCTTGGGATGATACGTGAGGTTCTGGGCATTATTGATGTACATACCTTGGAAATTTTGACTATTCTTCTTCTTGGGAGAAGCATTGAGATGAATATCCCCTTACTATCTCATTTGAGATTCTTTGACTGAGCATATATATATATATATATATATATATATATATAGATATATAGTACCCACTCCATGGGTTTTGGTTACTCTCCTTAGAGGAGGTGTGAAGACTTGTGGGGTATGCCACTTTCATCATGTGTCTAGCTTTTCATGGTTGGACTAGTCTACTCTCCTACTATAGGTAGCGAATACATGATGAGAAGATCATCTTCTCATTGTTTCAAGTTCATTTATTTTGGAAGAGTTTTTTCCCTCTATGGTTGGGCTGTGCTATACACTTTTACTGTACCTTATTCCATCTACTGGTTTCATCTTTAGGGTATCTCTTAGTGATACCCATTCACCCGTTTTATGTAGTTCAACATGATAAGAATATTCTCACCACTTCAGAGGATCCACCTAAACGTGACGTGTCTGTTACAGATGAAAGATTGGTTGATTGTTTATTTAGAGGAGATTTTGGATATAGAGTGATGGGTCATGTATGGTGGTCTAATATTTTGATTCAGTAGTTGGGATCTCTTTGCTCTTTTAAATATATTGTTTTCAAGGTTGGATATGTTTCAATTTGGGTTTGTATTTTTCCCCTTTAATTTCAATTTAAGCTACTGTAATCTAATACTGTCTCTCGGTTCATGCATGCAAGGATTATTTTATATTAATATGACATCATTTATTAATTCCACTATGCATTGTTTTCCTCATGTTCACTATGTTCATGTGTATAGGTTTATAAAAAATTTCCTCCCTGAGTTTAGTTGTTCCTTCAGCACATTTCACCACCACCTAGCCTATGGAATCAGACATGGGGTAGTTGCAGCTGTGGCATTAAAAAGGGTCCGATCATGAAAATATACAATATTTTAAATTTTAATAATCTGTATTGTCCAAAATTTTATGTATAGTTTTTCATTGTAATTGGTAGTGAAAACACTTAAAAATTAATTACCATGATTTAGTATAAAACTATGTTTTCTGCTTTACATGAACTTGCAAAAAATGATATTTTTCCACCCACTGAGGTTTTTTATTTAATAAATTTTATTTAATTTTTTTAATCATTATATTAAAATTATCTAATAAGTGTGATTATATTTTATCCATAACTTCGGAATCCCCAACGATATAAAACAAGTGATTATGGTTGAAATTTAAACCTTAAAATTATGTATAACATAATGCTAAGGAATGAAGTGATAAATTTTTGTAAGGTGGTGTGGATAAAAAATATATTCCATCCCATATAATATATAAAATTATTTTATCCTCATGTGTTTAGAGTGACCTCCAAATATTGTATAAATTTTTTTATTTTATGAAATGACTCCCAAATTAAATTTTAAATAGGCAGTAACTCGCTAAACTTATTCACACATATCATGCCCATTTTCAAAAAACATACCCTACAAAATGATACCTCACAAACATTATTATAATCATTGTAGAATTACTGGTAATACCAAAATATAAACATAAAAATTATTAATAAGAAATCTGGAGGAGTTTTCTCTTAGAGAATGTAATTATCTTGGCAATGCTCTTTCATTTTATTTTATCTTTTCCCAAAAACCCGTATATATTACTAAATAAAATATAATAATACATACATATTCAATATATTGATATATTATTATGTTAATCTAATAATATGTATTCCTATACATTTCCATCTTATGAGCAACTAAATAAAAATTCGTGTGGACAACAGACTATTTCCTCACGAACTGATGTTATTCGTTTTTTCCTTTTCCATCTCTCACAACTAGGTATGATAATTGATATAAAGTAAATATATGAAAAATTTTACATATTTATAACTCGAGAGTTATTTTATCATATTATAATTTTTTATATCCAATTCCATTGGAGATACAATAATGATTCTTTTGTGTACGACAGAGTACTTCCTCAGAGAGCGAAAATATTCATTTATCAATAACTCATTACATGTAATGTAATAAGGGTAAATACAATAAAGATATGAAATATAAATGAAATAATAACGATATCAATTAAAAAAATATCCATTATTATATGTTAATATTACATTTTCTTTGATAAATTTTATCTCACTAAAAAATTGATAATGTTGTTCATCAACGCATGGACTACTAGCTTCAAAAAGAGATATGCCTCATTTTATAATCACCACACCACATGGATAATATATATAATTAAATTTAAATAATTAATAGGGGATATATTATATTATTATAAATAATTAAATATAATATATTACTTAACTAATCTCTAATTTTTTTTGGAGAAATGGAAATTTTACATTACATATGTATGACTTACCATCTCTATGATCATAACATTCTTCATTTCACAAAACCATAATTAATGATTTTTATAGAATGTATTATTGATGTATAAATATGATAATTAATTAATTATTATTATTTATATTATATAACCATGATCAATATAAAAGTGCATAAAATTACAAATCAAAAAACATATGAGAAACAAAGCGATTTTAACCCGTAAAGTGATTTTAACAATGAAGTTTTAATAAAAAAATAAAAAAATATTAATAATTAAATAGAATATGGTAATAGATAAATAATTAAGGTTCTATAGTTGATCTATTATAAACCTATATTCATTATAAATTATATTCAAGTGTCTATGAATTATGTAAATACTTAATGTTAGGGATTTATAGTCTGTCTTTTATTTATAGAAGAAATATGAAAATTAACAACTCATTTCATTGTTTGTGGAGTATATACAACCCTATGCCATTTTATAACCATAATAGCATTTCATTCATTATATATAAGGTGAAATATTATTTTATGAAACATTGATGATAACAATTCAAAATATTACTTAAGCGGTAGAGGATATTTTTCTAAATATTCATTGTTTGAGTCTTATATCATGTTATGAACCAATCTAATTTTATGTGGTGTATATACAACCACATTAGAAATTAATATTGATAATTTATATATTATCATTAAATTTTATTTTTCAATTATAATTATCCTTTCATGGGGCTTATGACTCAATGTTAGCAAATGTGGACATATTTTAATGTTACAATATCAATGTTTATCGGGATTTTATGTTATTATGTTTCGAATGTTGATATATTATGATATATTTCTCAATAATTCCCATGAAATTTTTCTCCTAGGTTTATTCATCATATTTTCAAGTAATATCACCATTTTCCACTCTTGGGAAAATAAACTAATTATGAAAATTATTTTAAAAAACATTGATTATCTCTAACTTCTATAAACAAACCTTTTAATTATTAATGATATAATTAAACTTTGAATTCTTATATAATCATTATAATGAAATAAATAAACTAATTAAAATAGAGTAACTATATCATGGAATAGGGGACTGTGAGAGTGTAAGAGCCAAATTGGTTTTAATGAAACACACCTTGGATCAAATATGAATTTACCTCTAGAATATAGGGTGGAATAATATGATATTAATTTTTATATACTTATAATACTATACATGATATAATTTTAAAATTCTATGAATTTTTTTTATTAAAAACACAACTTTGGTTGTAATTTTTATAAGATACATGAAACATTAGTGGTGGTCATTCCCCAATGGATCGAAGACAATCAACCCTCTTTTAATCCTGAAACATCTCTTTATCTCATTTATTTAATACTTAGCCAATCCACACTCTAATATGATCAAGGAGAAAATGTGAAATAATCAACAAAACATGCTATGGATATCCCCAAAATTCATTTGGGATGGAATTTTATATCCAAGACTCAACCTCAATAATATCTCATATATATAAAAAAAATTAAAGAGAATCCCTCCTAGAAACATCTCATATATGAAAATTAAGGTGGAAGGGAAGATTTCACTAACAAAATATCATTTTTTCACATGGTGGAAGAGAATACCCATTAAAAATCATTATATAAATACTTAGGGGATAAGATTCCAACCCAAAACTATCTCATGCTTACATATATGTAGGGAAACTTCCACGATCTGTATAATTTCATTAGTTTAATCTCTATAACACACAAACTGTACCCCTTATAATCGTGCACACTATATCAAGGATAACCATTAGGTCACTCTTGACTAATAATGTTTTAGTTAACCCACATTGTCTCACTTCAATAATTCCAAACTCTTGGTTTATAATCCAAATATCAAATAGTATAAAATCCTTCAATGATACCGTGCTAATTTTATGGTCTGACATATCCCACTAAAAATATGATATAAATTAATCCTAATGTAGTATAACAACATCCACAACCCATCCAATGAGAAAATAGATTTTTCTTCATACTGAATCAACATATTGATCCCTATTAAGCTATCCCAACTCAGATACACATGTATATAAATAGAGTAGGAACACTCACCACATTCACACAACTCATGTAACCAAAATCTTGTATTGAAACTCAGTTTTACATGTCCATCCTGTATGAAAACCAATTTGAGTATATAAATAGTCCTCCCATAAAGAGTAATAATGCAATTATCCCACTGTACATTATTTGTCACATATATAATTTATATCTAATATGGATCTATATATCCCTTTGGACACATTTATATTGTAACCCTAATCCTTTGACATTTAAGACTTTAAACTAGTATCAATGGGTAAATCAAAACACTAGGCAATTATTTCCAAATCATATTGGATTATAAAAATTACTAATTTATTCAGAATTCATGGTCAATTTCATAAATATGGTAATTTCATATTTCAAAAGATACATAAAAAACCTTTAATCATCAAGGAGATGTATAGTGGCAACCTACCTTGTAAGGGCTTATTCTAATTTGATTATCCACACATCTATAGAAAATAGTCAACATACTTCATAAAATGTTATAACAATACAATATCTTATGAAATAAAAGAAAATATCCATATAATTAATTATTTCCTTTTATAATTAAATATTCAATTTAAACCAACAAGGTCTAAAGGAGATGTTATCACAAACTGAAGAATAATTTCTAGGACCATGAGAAATGGGATGCTAACCTATAGTGTCATGATCCTGATACTCATGTGAATAAAATCCATAACACAAAAAATAATCTAGGTAAATAATTACATGAAAAAATAGTGTATACAAATGAGAACATAATGAGATGATGTACCTTATATCATAGATTGAGAAAAATCATACATCCATCCACCCGAGTTGTCCTTCATCCAACAGACATAATAGACCCTTGGTTTGGTATGATTAAAGAGATCACTACACATCATGTCCCTCTATATGATATAACTCAAAGGGTCTCAACATGGTCAACCTTAATCATAGAAATTCCCAATAACAATTTACATGTTTTTCAATTATATATTGTGTGTGTACCCATCCAAGTGTGGTTTCCTCAGTCCTAGAATGGCACCAATATGTAATATATTTTACTTTTAAAAAATAAAAAATAAATATTCATGAAATGAAATGAAACACCAATCATGGCTTGATCCACATTCGTAATTTTTTTTCAATAGAATAACCAACAAAAACCCCATGACACTATGGAATTCCCTAGACATAGTAGACCCTACTACACCTAGACTATAGTTTATCATTAGCAATGAAATGTGACTTTTATCACCCCTTCTCAAGTTAGGGCCATCACCAATCACAGAATAAAAATCCACATACAAAAATATTTTTCCTTAGGGCCACCCCAAATCAACCATGACATTAACTCAAGAACCAAAAACAAATATTAGACTTCAAATCACATCCAAAAACACTTCTATGAGAACTTGTAATCATCAAAACATTAACATAAAACCAAATTCACATATCTCCCAATATATTGAGATTAAAAATTCAACATTTACCTATATTCCACAAACCAATAAATATTAAGTCCTTACAAGTATGAATATTATGGTAGTTAAATATCACTACCATGTAAATGGTTCATTTTAGAAACAGATTTATTCATTAACAATTACTATGAATGTTTTATGGTGATCAGAAAACAATGTTTTAGATTTTTAGAAATTTTTTAAATGGAAATTCATATGTTTATTTGAAAACACCATGCCAAATCTAATCGAATTTAGGATTTGATGGAACGTTGAGGTGGAATTTTTTTTAATGAATAGTTGTGGCTAAGCCGAAGAGAGATGGTTCTAGAATCAGAATATAAATTGTAAAAATATGAATCAATCCAAAAATAGGATGAGGAATTGAATACATTTTCACAAAGTAGATTTATATATAGAAAGACTTAATGCAAATCAGGGGGTAATATGTTGGGTGGGGATTGATGGTATGGAAATATATTATTTATACTGACATACGTGACTCAGGAAAAAATATGTATGAAAAAATAATATGAATACATATGTAAATAGTTTTGAGAAATTATCTCTATATATATTATGGTCATTCATAGGGGATACTATGTTTTCATTTCCAAAATTGTGGTTCACCAATAATCATAATATGAATAAGGGTTCTAAAAAACTATACAGTGTAAGGGGTTTAAAATTTATGGGATCTATGACTGGACTCGAGTTAAGATATCAAAGTGACACTAAAAATACCATAATAATATGAATCAACCAATATATTGTTCTTATATGGCCTCTATATAGAACTATATCTTATATAAAAGATAATGGGAGATATTCCTAGTGCCCAGATAAGAGAAAGAGGAATGAAACCCAATGTTAATTGGTAAAGGTCACAAAAATGTGAAAGAATATGGCATAGAAATTGAAACTATGGTTCGACCTGTAATGATAGATTCAGACATAACAATATATGTCATATGTTTAAATGATTCAAGCCTCATTTAGTTCATTTAAAATTTTCAACAAATACAGATCATGTTCATTTTTCTTGTGTCAATATATAGATGGTATAACCTGATGAAAATAAAGGTTGTTCGAACATTATTACATATTCCAATGAAGTAATGGAGTATTTTTATCCCTGTGTATTTTTTTTAAATGGAACTATAGATATTTTATTTTTAAAAAGATATAGATATTATATGAGGAAATAATTCCTTACATGATGAAATAATCCACAAAGTTAAAAGGTCGTCCAGAGGGGAACATATGTCATGTTGTGTAAGATCATAAGACATGGACTCAGGTTCCATACTATTTAGGTTCATATGACGAGGTCCTTCAAATATAGGTATTTAAAATATTTGTCCCATGCATAGGATGAACCGATATTACATTACCATAGAGTTAATGGATAAAACAAGATGTCAATTCATAATTTCCCGAACACCAATAAGATAATGTTTCTTGATGATAATGATGTTTGAGTATTATGCTTAGATAGTTGATCTGGACATTAACATATATTCTGAAATTATATAAATCAATACACACTTAATTAATAGTAATTTCTTTAATGAACTTTCTGATATAGAAGAGGTCGGTTATGTAATAACCAAGGATTGTGGTTATGTTATAACCATAGGATGTGGTTATGTTATAACCATGGATGGTGGTTACATTATTACCAAGGATGATAGTGAATATATAACCATGGAAAGTGGTCGTGTTATAACCTAGGTAGGGTCCCATTTATCCCTATAATTCCTTGGTTAATGATTGATATCTCTTGATATAAAGGCAATGGAATGGTGGGTGAACCCCCTTCATTAATGGGGATTTTTCCAATATGATTGTTTTGGGAGTAAAAATTTTCTACCATGATGGTTTGGGGACTCAAACCATTCAACTATCATAGTCTTGGATTTGATCCATCATTACAAGGGAAATTATTTTTTATGCATATTTTTATGCAAAAAAATTATGTCGTATGCTAATTTTATTCTCTCATGTCAATTGTTGCATTATTATTTCTGATTTTGGTATTATATGGTTCCATGATTTATTCCATGACCTAGTATTGTAATCTATGATATATAGTGTCTTATGTTTATATATTATGATTATGTTATCACAACGTTATGTCCATGTTCTGCTCAAGTGATCATTTATATATTTCCTTTATAACCTTACTGTGCATATATGCTAGAAATATATTACTATTTTTCCCATGTTATCAAGAAATTTACTCTGTATGGTTTGTATATGTTGTGTGATAATTATTATGAACATAGTGGGAAACAATATATATCATTTTTAACATGTTTTTTATATGATCATGTTTCCAAATGAAATATACCAATAAAATTTAACTATGGATTTTTATGTTATTTAATGATTAATCATCTCTTATGACATGATATCTATATATGACAAGTATAGTAAATTATAGTTGTTATGATAGAATATTTTTGTTAACCATTGGAATATAGGTTTTAAAAACAAAAATGAGGCCCCTAGTGGTACTTAGTATAAAATTTTGATGTTTTTTCTACAATCCTAGAAATCATATGTAAAAATTTATGATTCCTACATTTAAAAATAAGATTCCCTATTTTAAAAATCCAATAGACAGGTTTTCATAATTACTCACTCTGATTATTTATATTCACACTATGTGTTTTGGTTTTAGTCACTCTCTTTATCAAGGAGGATTCATGTTAATGCTTATGGAAAATGGAATATTTTTTCCCCATGAGAAACCAAGTGAATCAATAGTTGGAATGAAAACAAATCTCAATATGAATAAAAAATTGTCATGATATATGAAAAAAATATTCCATGTAAACCAAATATTAAACTCATTAGTTAAAGGATTGAAATATTTTATTAATAGAATGAAAGGTGAAGACAATGGAGGAAATAAAATTCATATTTCTATATGTATATAATATTTCAATAAGAATTCGTGTGAATGTTTTATTTTAAGATTAATTTGTTTTATATTAAAAACAATAGGTATATATAGAGTAATATCCATGGAATAATTAAGATTTTGAAGAAGGTAAATGATGATCATCGTTCGGTGAAATTTTGTAATCAATGCTTAATGTGTGGGGAATATACCCATTATCAATGAAAATTACCAAATCCAAGAGTTGTCTCTAGGATTGGGGAAGGACTTATGATGTGGAAAGATTTAAGTGTTTATGAATTATTAATAGAGATATTTTTTTTGAAGAGTTATATAAAGGATATATTGGTTACAGTAATCATGATTAATTTATGGAATGTGTTAATATTTAGAATTATACATATATTTATATGATATTACCATAAGATTTATAAACACAATTATTAGATTATGTGAATATGATTGACCATAATTTAAAATACTTATACACTCTTATTGAGGGTTTATGTAATTTTATTTTAATATATCTAATTATAATTATTTAGAATAAAAATTTGGGTTAAGCTATATGCAACCCTCATGTTCAACATGATGTATCATTTGCAAAAGAATAATATTTTATGACATTTATTGGTTTTGATAAATTTAATAGATTTTCTCTAATGATGAAGTCTATTTTTAAGGATGATATGAATATTTAATAGGATATTATTGGAATTATAATAATATAGTTTCTGGATGATGGAATCCATGTAACTTCTATAAATCCCAAGTGGCTTCAACCCATAACCGAAGGGTGACAATAGTGAAATGACTATGATTAGCCTACATAATGACTTAGTTAGTATGTTATTTTTTTATTTGTGTGATAGAAAAATATTATGTTTCGTTTTGGAACATATTTTATTCATATAGATAACCATGCGATTGAAAAACATTTGGTAGATTAATTTCATTTTATATTAATTGACCTATTTCAAGAAAAATATATGATTATTGTAAAAAATTAATGTTGGATTTTTTTGGAATATTTTTTAATTATTATCTAGAAGCACATATTATTTTAGTTTTTCATTATAGGGACTCAATATAGTATATGATTTGGGTACATATATTTTTGGAATGAAGCATTAAGATTGGTTGAATTTATTTAGAGAGAATATTTTATTTTTTCATGAATGAATATATGATCAAGTTAATTTAATCCTTCTATTTCATTCGTTATTTGGAAGATTTTGACAAATTATTTGGTTTGTAATTTATTTAACGATCTATTTTGAAGATTGGATATAATTATTAAACCATGGGTGGTGACTTGTGTAATTATTTATTTGATAGTGTATTCATCTTGAGAAGTACAATGCTCTAACCATTTTGGCTATTGATAATGACTATAGATAGGATAAATAATTTTTTTAATATTTTGGATTATTTTAGCTCTTAAAAGTTTATTTTTTCATCATGTATAAAAAATTAATCTTGATTACTAATTATTTGGAAAAAATATATTATATTTTTGTGAAGAATGATTAAATTATGGAATTAAAATTTTAATGTTAGTGTATAACATAAACTCATAAAATAGATAGTAATGTAATTTTACAAATATACTAATTGGATATTGAACAAAAATGATATTATATTACTACTGTTTTTAATGAATAAATGTTCTTTTCGCCGATTATAGATTTATTATATTCTTGACATTAACAATCTCCCGAGATATCTCCCTCTATTAGCCATCAGGTGATAGTTTTCAATTCCAAATATATGTATTTGTATCATAATAATTTTTTCATATTCATAGACCATGTTTTGGGATATTCTAGATGATCTTTGTATTTCTCATTCACTACTATCATGATGATATTGTAGTAATATTTTTTAAGAGGTGGGTTTTCAAAAAAAATTAATTTTAAAATACTGAACCATTGATTACCGATCACAAATTAAATTTTTGAGTTCGTAATTTATTAAATTGTCGATAATGGAAGAAAATGAGAATTTATTAAATATTATTTTCTAATTAAATATATTTTCATTGATATCTTGCGTTACACAAAATATTGATTTCGAAAAAAATCATTATATGCTATTACAATATTTTTTAATATGATAGTTTTAACCTAAAAATTATGATATAGGGTATTAGTATGATTAAATACCTAATGAAGTAGCTATAAATTTATTACTAAATTCATATTCATTAAACCATCAATTTTTAGTAATTTTTTTTATTCATAATAAATATGTTCTTCTTCCAAAAGGACATTTTTTTAATTTTATGAGAAAAAATTTATTATTAACAATTAATAGATTTATATATTAGATAAATTAAATATATTATTTTCAATTATCTAATTTAAATTAATTAGAAAGAGATTTTGATAATTTAAAGAAAATATTGATTTCTAGTGAGTACTGAAAATTAATGATTCGTATTGAAAACTATATTGCTACATCAGGTATGAAAAGAATTTAATTTTTTTATAAAATTATATCAATGTAAAACTATCTCAATAATTTTTTAAAAAGATAAAATTATCATCATTTTTTTAAAATTTAATGTTCGAAATTAGTATAAAAATATTTTTATACATCAAAAGAAATTTTCCTTAAAATCTAATTTAACATACACAAGGTGTTTTTATCTAAATAAATTAAATTGATCAATATTAGTTAATTGTTTTAATTAAATTTATATATTATATACTAGATAATATATTTTATCATTTAACTAAGAAAATTTATTCATGGGATCTGAATAAATCCGTGTTTATGCTTTAAAGAATATTTTTTAAATGAATTTTTCCACCTTTTTTCAAACTTATTAAAAAAGTAATTTTTTTTCTTAAAATTTTTATGAATTTCATAAAAATAACTCTATAGTTTTAATCATGAGTTTAAAATTAAAAAAAACTTTTATATTTGTTAAATGTGAATAGTAATTGTGGTAATGATTATCTATTCGATAATTGATAAATTTGGTTAGTCTGTGTTAAAAAAAAGTTATATGGTCGTAATGATTCATCATAATTCATAATAGATGAAAGTAGTTTATACCTTATCGCCATATTCTATGAATAATTTTCATTGATAGAAATTTTTCTACAAAAAATAACGTATATGATATTTAATGAAATGAATGTTTGAAATTATCAGTCACTATGTTTGGAATATATATTACGTGTCCATAAAGGGGAATAATGTTATTAATAAATATAGAAGACTATATTGGGAATAGTGTAATCATCTTCATGATAAAAAATATTTTTTATTTTTAGGAAGTATATAATTTTTTTAATTATTGTGAAATGTTAATTTAATGTATCTTCAATTACTCTAAAAATAAAATAATTTTTTAAAAATATTGAAAGTTCTGGACGTTTAATTAGATATATTTTCCTAGTAATTTTAATGATATCAGACAAATATTATGATGGTCTGAAATAATCAAATTTTAAATACACCAAAGCCATTATATAGTTAAAGTCTTATTAAATGAATAATGCTAAAAATAACATTATTGATATTTTATATTATATAAAATTTTATTAAGTGATAAATACGTCATAAAAATATAATAATTTTACAAATTTATGTTTATGGTTTATATTGATACCATGGTCTATTATTAGTTTTTGTAAAATATATCAAAAATTTTAACCCATAAATTGTTGAAATAATTAATAATAAAGTATATATATAAATATTTTATGAAGGGATAAAAATTATTAGAGGAAAACATAACCCAAACATGTAAAAAAAATTAATGATATTTTTTAGACTTATAATCATCTTATATTCAAACATTATCAATTTTGAGCCATTTTTATATGAAGATTAATTTAAATTAATATTCTATTTTATGAAAATCAAAGAGTGTGCCACCCATCGATTATAAAAGGGTGCCCATAAATTATTTTCTGAACACCACATTGAGCCATATAGCTCAACCAAAAACAAAAAAAAAATTAGCTTATACACTCCCCCAGACACATTCTATAGGTACTTGTATTTATAAATTTCCATCCCTAAATCTCATAAGATGTGATCTAATGGAGTTATTTCAAATAAGAGTCAATTTACATAACAAATCACTCATTATTTGATTATTCTTTTACATCCTATTAATATTTATATTAATCAAAAAATTAATAAATTCAGTATCCTAAATATAATAAATTTAAGTATTATTATTAATTCACAAATATTCACCCTGATTCAATCAAATGGGTTGATAAAATATCATTTGGGAGTATGTGGGGCTTACCATCTCGATGTAGGGATGCATTTTATTTTTCATCACCATTTTTATGGATGTATATTATGTTGATTTTGTTTGTTATATATTATAATTATTAAATTATAATAATTTATAATGATAATATCATATCTACCTTTTTACCTTCCTAACTATTAGGTCACAATAACGTTGACCATGTATGTGTATGCACTACCACATCCATAATGCAATTTGATTCATTTTATCATTACTATTTTATTTTGATGGTAATAATGATTGAAATAATGATTATATATGATATTTATGATATTATAATGAATCATGAAATTTTTATTATTTAAATTTCCTTAATTCCATCATATTAATATAAAGAAAAATCATTTGCGCTTACGTACGACCTGGAGTCTCCATAAACTGTGTAGTTCAATTTTCAATATATAGAATTAAAAATGAATCTAAACATATATTAAATGAATATTTATAATACATATATCATTATTAATATTATATATATGATTCTAGCATGATCAATATACATTGTCCAAAACAATTGAACTAAAAAAATGTTAAAAATGATTTACATATCATTTCAAAGTATTATTTTAGTAAAGATTTTAAAAAGGTGATAAAATGTTATAATAAAATAATAAATTGTAATATATATTTTAAAATGGTACATGAAAATATGTATAATATAAAAAATATATTTTATTGATGATACCGATGTGTATAAATGATTTCAAACCAATGGTAATAGATTTTCATATCGGTTTTATTTCCATGTGACACAAGCCTTATACACCAATTGTTGATTTTGTTTGGTGTATATATATAAAATGAATGTATTTTATGATTATTATTAGGAAAGTTATTAGGATTTACATATACATATAATTTTATTTATTTCATGAATCTTTTTATATAAAATTAACCAAATTTCTAGGTGTTTGATGTTATAATTTCATTGTTAGTCGAAATTGATTAGTGATTCTATTCCCAATGATAAAATATTACTATCATAAAATTAAGAAACTAGGTAATTTTCATATAATAAGGATATTTATTTAATTTTTTTTTATATTAAAAATCATCACCTTATGTAATAAATTGATCAAAAATAGTTATTTTATCAAATTCAATTTTATTTCTCTCTATGGTTTAAACAAAATTTTATTCTATAAGATTGTTTTTTAAAAAGGTTAAAATATGGTTTTTATTATTATCCTATATTTTTTAATTTTAAATATAACATAAGTTTATTTTTTAAAATTACTTAAAAGGAATATTCTTATCATTTATTAAATGAGGTACTTTTTAATTTTTTTATAAAAATGTGATTGTAATGTTTTTTTTTCAGATAACATAGGAATATAATTTCCCCTATCCTAAAAGGAAAAGGTTTTTAATATTCTTTCATATGTTTCCATGTTTATTTTAAAATTACATGGTTTTTATAATATTATGGAAATATTATTATTTTTATTTTGATTTTCAAAATTAAATAATTATTTTCATCATGAAATATTCTTTGTTATATTTTAATAGAATATTTATACAATACAACATCCATTGATGTTAAATATTGTATTCTAGATATATGATCAAATGATCAAATTATAAGTCTTTCTCTAGATGGTAAATTTTTATGTTTAGTAGATAATTATGAAAACCATTAATTTTTCATGGGGTTTTATATAGTTAGATGAGGAAATTTTAATGAACCCGTTTTCATTGTAGATGTTCTGATGATATGATAGGCCAAATATTTTATATTATTATGGTAGAAAATTGTAGGTTTTTCAATATTTGATGGGGGTTACTTTATGAAGTAGTATGTTTGTTATGTTAGAACCAATGAAGCCGGTGACTTCATAACTAATGATATTGGTTACTGTATAACCTAGAAGGTGGCTTATGCTATAATTATGGATGTGAGGGACCTATATCTACCTCCAACTCATTTGATTTTGATTTAAATATAATGATATAAACAGGGTTGTAATGGGGATTGAATCCCATTACATAACAGATTATTTCCACTATGATAGTATTGGGAGTGAACCCTGAATACAATGGTTGTTTGAATAGTGAACCCATTTTAGGATGACCATCTTGCTAATGAGCCCTGACAACCAAGTAAATTAATTTATATGACTATTTTTATTATATAAAACTTTATATTATGCCAATGTAATTTTATCATGGATGACGTTCCCTCATTCATTTATGATCAAATTCATTTAAACATCCATGAATTATTCTAGAACTCAATATTACGATATTTGATAGATTGGGTATGATTTATAAATTTTATGATCATGTTCTCATACATTTATTTTAATATTATGATAAAGTGATAATTAATATATCCTTTGTTTAATATTATTGAGAATTTTATATTACCCATTCTTTCATTACACTGCCTAGTTTATTAATTATTGTACTATGTGTTATATCTCTAATAAGGGTTCTAGTTATGAATAAAATAGTGGCAGATAATGTTGATATTTTATAAACATGTTATTTATTTGTTAACAATTCCAAATGAACTAAACCTACCTGATTATAGCATATATCATTATATTTGATAATAATTAATCATCCATTAATATGTGATATATATGAATGAAATGTTTGGTTCCCTAGAGATTCTATTTGGAAATGAAGTTCCCATGAAACAAGTGATGGGGGTAGGAGGTTTAAGGAAATACAAGGTTTTACTGGTATCCATGGAGGCTATTATTCATATGTATTAATCCACATTAACTAGTTCCTATGAATCTTCGATGAATGTTATTATAAGGATGTTACTTCATATATAAAATACGTAATTGTGGTCAATATTTGTTGACTGAGACATTCCATGATGATTTTATACACTTGGTTGATCTAATTTATTATCATCCCATAATCAAATTTCGTTAAATTTTTTCATTAAAACATACCACCAAATTTTTTTTATTGGAGTAATAGATTCATTATTCACACATGATAACGGTTTAAAAAAATTTATATTCCCATATTAAATCATCCATTATATCATTGACAAAATTAAGAAAATATCATGGATATTATGACCAAACATCAAATTAAAGTGGAAGTAATCAAGGAGATCAATGAGACTATATTAAATGCGTCTCCTGATATTTGAAAATATAAAAATTTATTTTCATTAGTAATGAAAAAAATCCTTAAACATCTACTTTCTATATATAATTATCCTTATTCTTCTTATTTATGATTTTTTGGCTATTTATCGACATTTTTACTTAGGATAAAGTTTTTGTAACTACTATTGTTTGTGAGTAATATATAAATATTAATTAATAGGAATTTGGGGTTATAACATTTATAGGTGATGTTATAAGCCTGAAAATTACAATTTTATATTAATTGGTTTTCTTCCCCTATGACAATGATGTAGAACAAGATGTGTATGTGTAAAAAAGAATGGCATCTTCAAGGGGGTTTTCTGTCCTTGAAAAAACCTTAAACACTCCTAGGTATTCTAGTGGAAGTATTGGAATATAAAAATATCATTAGATATTATATGTTGATATCTCAATAATATTCTCATGTGGATGATTCATATTTTTAAATTTTTTAGGATTTTCCACTATGTAAGGAAGTCCTAAATCCTCACATTATATATCTATTTACAATTTAAGAGGTTAGGGACATTCATATTCCCCATTATTATGTTAAACATTTAAATTAAATCCAATATAAAATAATCCTATATGAGGATACATCTATTTAGTACATTGTAATACTATAAAACATGTGTTTTTTCATGTATTTCAAGAAGAAGCAGAGTTCTTTTGTTTACTACTACTCCGGTTTCCCCTTCATGGGGATGCATAAATGATTAATGGGAATGAATGGAAACATTACATCTCATATACCATTTAATATCAATAAAAATGGATTCCAAATGTTAGATAAATTATTATTCATGTGTACCCATATATGAAATGTTTTGTTCTCTTATTTCATTAGCGTTCATTTACCCTCTAGAGAATCTATTTGAGAATAAAGGGATTAATGAAGTTAAGGGTCTTTTGTGTAGCTATCAACTTGGATAATTATATAGTGGGGTAGTTTATAGAATTAGAGATGTCTGAAAAATTTAGTCATGATTTTTTATTGATATTGAGTTAACATAGGGTTTATTTCTTCAAATGGAAATGATTTTTCCCCAACCAAGTTAATTCATTATATTATATGGTTTATATGGTTATTATAATTTTTTATTTTGGAACCCAAATAAGATTAACAGACTTTGCTATTTCAATTTGTTTAGTCATGTATTATTAAGGGGTATTATTTGAAGTGGATATATTTTCCTTGAGATGGGTGTTTCACTCATTGGGTATATTTCCTATGAGAAATTTATTATCAAGTCACATAAACATCTACAACATGAAACCATATCTATAAATCCTCTCATAAGTATAGACTGGTTCAACTTATTTATGTGAATGGTAATCCAGGAAAATAGTTTCACATTTTAATTTATAATTAACTTATTATTTTTTAGTATGGAGTAGATAGATTTTTAAATGGGATCAAAAATTATGAATTTACCCATAATATAGGTTTTGGATTTCTAATTTAGGAACATTAGTGTGAAACATGTTTGAAATAATTTTCTTCTCATCACATCTCTATATGATTTCTATTTTCACATTATCTATAACATTAACATCAACTATATTGACTAATGTGAATACAAAATCCATAATAAAATAAGAGTACATATCCATGTAGTATTGGTATCTATTATCAATCAAATAAGATTAATGGAATATTTTATTTTACTCTTTGATTTCAATTTTTTGGAAGAATACTTTCCATTGTGAAATTTTTGAGGGTTTTCCTTCTATTATTTAATATTTTTGAAAATTATTTTGTAAAATGTAATCCTAGGGGTGATACTATTGGAATTCGATAACTTTATTGATGCTAAAGGATTTGAATTGTCAAGAATAAATGGAGGAAACTAATGGGGCACTCCTTGTAAAGATTATCCCATTATATAAAAGAAAAACATCCTTAGTGGAGGGGGAGACAAAAAGGACTACATCCCTATAGGATGTGGCTTATTTTTCGACACTATCACAATGACTATGATCTACCAAGGATATAATAATTACAAGTGTATTATGGGTGGTAAAACCCCATAAAAACTAAAGTTTTGGATTCACCATAATTAGTATTATGGTTACTTCCATGTAATTGTGGTAATTTTATACTTTTAACCTTAAACGAGTTTTATTCCATGAATTTTCTTGGTAATAGGTGGTCATTGTTGATGGTTTCCATTTGATTGTTGGTTTTTATTTCCTATAACATGTGTAATGTTTTATCTTCATCAATGTATTGTGAAAAAATCATATCAAATTCTCTCTACCATTATGCATGGATTTTGTGGTATTTAGTCATAATGGGTACATAATATAGAAAAACTTGTATATACAACTTAGTGTATGATAACTTTATCTAAAGTGGTACCATTAAAAAATAATTTTGTTTTTATTCATTCTTCCAAGATTTTTTCATGAAAAAATACTCACCTATCAGTATAAAATATTCATTTAAATGAGTTTTATAATTGATTATTGATTTTCATATGTTGTAATTCAAGGAAGCTTTATGATTCATTAATTCCTTGATAATTTCTTGGATACATCTCTATATATACATAAACAATTTGAAACAACATATAAGATATGTAGAAGACCTTTTTGTGGAATATAGGAATCCCTACTTGATGATAGGAAGCAAAAAAATTCACGGGATACAGGTGTCAAACACTCACTACCTGGTACAATGGTGTTAGTATGCCTCATTTTCATTCGGACCCCAAAATTCCCAGGTGTAGTGTACCAGATTGATATTTTCTCCCTCAATGTACTAATAATTTTGTATAAATACCACTCGATAGTCAATGGCCAGTGGTAGATCACCATTGATAGTTCATCAGGAGACCTAAGTACTAGTAACCTTCAAGCTACATAGTTGAGGTTATTGAGTACTTATTGGTGTCATGCAGAATCTAGTTGGGATACATTTAATATGGTTAGTATTACCATTATAGCATCAAATTCAATGTAAAATACACTCAAAAAATTCCTCAATATTTAAAAGCCTTTTATATACTAAAAGGACCCTCCTGACATTTAATAAAATTTAATTTAAACCTAAAAAACTTAATATTAATCAATGGAGAATCTAGGAAATCAGAAATTTGTTATAGATCTTACATGTTCTAAATTAATTGAAGGATCTATAACAATTCTTACAACCTATGTTTCTTTATTTTTGTTCTTTCATTGAAATATAATTTTGTGTGTAATGAAAAGAGGTTTTCAATAGAAAACCTCAAATTATTCTGCCTCATTTCACTAATGGTTTACACATCATTATGTGTTGAATGCGGGTTTTTATGATAAGTGAAGTTCAAAAGGGAAATCACAATCCAATATTGTGAGGTTTTCTTTCTTATTCACCATTTGGACCAAGGTATTTTTACCATTAACCTCTTGAGTTGATTGGTTGAGTTTTAGAGGAAGACATCAATCTTTAGCCAATATTTTTAATGAAAATTGGTTGTCTTATATTTAATTCTCATCATTGGATTATTTAAAATCATCTTACAGACTTTCATAATTTTAGTTGAAATGTTTTAGTGCTTCAACTATAGTAAATATAATAAAATAAATTTGAATAAATGTTATCAAATGTATCTTATTTTATTTTATTTTAATATATTTTAAATTTCATTTAATTTTTTAATTAATTTTTTTTATCAAAATTAGTTTTTTGAATGTGAATTTTACCACCTTTACATTGAATAATATTTGAAAAATAATTGGTATCAAATTATTTTATTTACTATTTATCAGTAACCATAGTTTTTATAATATTTGTTTATTTATTAAAAATATTTTATTTATTTCAAATATATATTTTAATTTTGGAATCCATTTCCATCTTTCATACAACTATTTTTGATGAATCCATTTACGAATATTGGAAAAATTATATGTCAACATTCCTTTGTTGTTTTTATATCCCATATGAGAGACGGTGATGCATGACTATGTTCCCACCAAAATATAAGAAGAAAAATGGAATCCTAAAGAGAATAAAAATTTTGATTTGAATATCAAGGTTATTAATATTTTATATTTCGATATTAATTTAAATAATTTTAATTTTCTTTCAACTTGAAAGGACTAGATACATTGAAAAATATAAAAGATACCAATGAACAAAAAATAATTTAAATTTTATAAAATTAGATATTCATTGATGATAAATTATTTTTTACTATGTGAACTAATGAATATTTTACAAGAATATATACATGAATTACAAAAATATAATGTCGTATAATTCCCCCAGTGATGAATTATCTAAAAAAATTCTCTTAAAAATTTCATAAGGGTTTTTCCCAAATGCTAGAAACCTGAAGTGATGATTATCAAAGAAGAAAATGGAATTGAAAAGATGGTATTAGATAAATTCCATAACTCCATTATGGATTATGAATATAAAATGAATTCTAAGGTAGGAATGGTGGCCAAAAAATCCAATGAGTTTATGAAACCCATTTCCTTAAAAATACAAACATTCAAAAATTTATTATTGAGGTTCATATCTATTATTTGCTTATCATGAAAATTATTAAACACTTATAAAAGAAGAACATTGATAAGAGATTTGAAAATACATATGATATGGTTGAATCATATGTGATGTACTATGAATGTAAAAATAATAGCCACATCAATCCAAAGTGCCCTATCTAAACGAAAAATATCAAGGTACATGAGAAAGGTAAAAGTGTTATAAAAAATTCCATAATTAATTCTACTAGGATGAAGACAATTTAAATAAAATTTTATGTCAAATCATGTCATCTAATCCAAAAAATTATTTACAATGTACTTTTTTCATTGTTAAAAATAAATTTAAATTATAGAAAATAATTGAAATTTTAATTGGTCAACGTGTTTTCATAAATGTGTGATATGTAAGGCAATAATAAACTCATCTATTCTCCAATCATTCTCAGAGAAAACCTACCCATGAGATTTTGATTCTAAAACTATCATTGGACAATTAAAGAAAACCTATGATTGTTTGGGAACCCTAACCCTGAATCATTTAATTATAATGAAAATTTTCTTCTGAAAACAAAACTTGGATTCAATGTGGTACATAGAATCATGTTTCTAAATTCACATGAGTGGAAACATATATAAATTTAATTTAAAAAAACATAAATTTTGTTATTTAAATTTAATATATGATTCAATGCTTATGATAATATGTGAGGTTACTATTTATTATTAAAACACCAAATAAATTTCAAAAAAAATATTTGGAAAAGTCTCAAAACATAATATTATAATAAATACTCTTTTTTTGAAAATTATATTAAAATTTCGTAAAAATTTTATTTATACAATGTTTTAAAATATTTATACAGTTAACATAAAATAAGATAGTAGTGAAAACATCAAATTTTTTCAATCTGAATATTAGTGAATCATGGATTTGGAACAAACACTATTTTTATTGTTGCACTAACTATCAAATTAATATCAATAAATATTAACTCATATGAGATCATCCTAAATTCAATTTTAATCATAATATGATTAGTATAGCTCAAAAATATGGTATATAACACAAATCCACATTTAAATATAAAAATTTTATTTTTCACTTATAAATATATTCAATTCATTCTATACTAAACTTTTTTGTCCTAATAATATTTAATAAACTATAGGAATACCAAGTAATCTAAATATTTTTTATGTCTTTATAAAATTCAACAAGGAATTTTGTATACTTTATAAAAGTGAATCCTTTAATGAGTTCATCATGTTTTTTAAAGAGGATTTAAATGATAAAGAAATAAAAATTATTTCAATTTGAAGTGATCTTGGTGTATAATTTTATAATTAATCTTTTAAAAAAATAACTTTATGAATTATTTAAAATTAGTTTTCTTTCCTCATAAAACCCTTGAAAAAATGGGAAAGAAGAGAGTAAAAAAAAATAATCCACTAAATGACTCAAACTCTTTTACATAAACATTATATTCCAAAATATATTTGGGTTGAGGCCATGAAAACTTATTCTTATATAATTTATCACCTTTTTATTAGACCTCCAATTAAGGAAAAATATTATAATATTTTCCTTAACAAAAAACATACGGTTATAATTGTCAATTTTTTAGTTTCCAATTTTATTTTAAACAAAAAATATAATATATGAACATTTTATTCTAATCCATTTGAGGGTATCTTCGTTGTGTAATAAAAATTTATAAAATCATATCATGTCTTCATCAAATTTACTAAAATTGTTAAATAATCAATCCATGTTTTATAAAAAAAATCATAACCACTTCCCCATAATGTTTTTGAAATTTTTTTAAGGTAATCGATTTAAAAAAATGATGAAGGCCAACTATAATATATTTAAAATTAATCTCTAAGAGTTATGAAAACATATAAATAATGTGAAAACCCATCAAAAAGTGGAATGTTCAATGTCTCCCCAGTCCAACCTCTAATAGCCCAAGTGCTGGTGACTAACACAGATTAGGAATATCACTAAAATGGAAGGCCTTAGCCTATGTACATGTACATACACACACATCTCCCAGCCTATACATAGAAAAAATGTAAAAAAATAGAACAATCATGAATTAATTATTCTAAATCCCACAACTGTTGTATGAATGGAATGAAAATAATGTGAAAAAGATACGAATAAAATCCAATCATAAAGAGTTTGTAACAGAAGTACAACCTAAATGGTAATTAATAAAGAATGATTCCAAAAAAACTACAGGAACACACCTCGGTCTATCCGATGTCCCTAACCTCCATCTAGTCCTGGTGTAAGAAAAACTATATCAATATGTTGATTATCTACATAAGATAGGACACATGTAGGCCAACCCCTTCCTGAGATGAGTATAACAATACTCAGTAGGAAAACCTGAATCCACTAGAATACCACAAATTAAATATATTCATCTATATTCAGGTATATATAAATATCACCTATAAGAATAATATCCAAATGTGCTTAATATCTACACACATTCTAAAGGATTGTCACAACAATATTATACGAACATAGTACTAAACTCAGATATTCTCTAAAAAATTATATGAAGAAACACACTCATGAGTCTGATAGAACTAAAAATTACTAGTTAAGAGGGGTTTCCCTTAATTTTCATCATTATGAGTTCACATAGAAGGTTTGTATAGAAAATTATACAAATATTAAGATACATGCCAAGGCCATGGGGTGATACAAAAAATGTAATATGGATTAACCTGCTATGTAGAGAATCAATTATCATTTATTCTTGGTCAATAGGATGCCAAGAACTCCAACTAGGGTATTAATATCAATAAAAGATCCCACTCTGAGCCAAGTAGAGGGGTTCCGTCTACCCTATTCATGAAGCCCCACTGACAAGAGCATAGTATTATGAATAATAAATGATTCCATACCAACCATCAAGGAAATTATTATAGGAATTAATCCTAAAAAAATTTCCCGAATACGAATAAATTTGAAATCAATTTACCAATAAAAAATTACACAACATGTAGTCATGTCAAAATATGCGTGCATTAACCCCAGGTTCTACGTGTGTAAATGGACCAAGTCGATTAGACATGTTTATATAGAAGTACACTCTATTTAGGCTTCCTAGGTAGTCTACCGATGTGATATAAGATAGATACTTCATGACTATAAATTCACATATACTAGTACAAGGTTTGGCATTTGTACATTATCCAAGACATGTCGGTGTGGGTAAATTCATGATGTCCTCCGACCTGTGTACTCCTTCCCATGTATATATACCTTTAGAGGAACAGGTCTGGTCATCAGGGAAGGTTCACATGCTTTGTGACATGGTCAAACACTATGTGATATATAACTATTACACCAAACCCTATAAACATAAAAGAGGGCCCCAAACAGTGTGTAGATTTGAATTATTTGTTTTTATAGTGGATTTTTCTAGCAATCAAGATTCAGCGTCGTCCTTCATGACCATTTCTCTATCCTTTTATCAGATATTTCCATTTCAAAGAAACATAAATTGAGCCTTATGAAGCGATTAAATCACTATGTAAACAAGATTAGGTCCTTCTATTCACATAGAAAACATGATTGTTCTTTATTCGTCATTGTGTAGGAAAGAACATGAAAATTGTGTATCTATGTCATCTAGTACACTATTTTATTCACCATCACACCATCTTCATTTCATGCGATATTATATCTATAATTTAGGATTATTGAGCCATGAAATAGGTTCATAATGATCAATTAATTTGTGTATTTCAAAAAATAGGAAAAATGATGAATGCTTATGATGGGAGATGAATCTGGGGAGAAAATTTGAAGAATAAATAAGAGGAACAAACCTCGATTGATTTTCATGTCGATATCAATTCATTAAAATTATAATGAAAAATGAATAATTTTAAATTTAAAAAATGATGAAAATCATCCATAACCCTATTAAACTATCCCATCCCATAATATTCATGATCTGTGAATCAATATTTTAGTCGATTGATTCTTGTTTTTTTGTAGAAATCAAGAATAAGGACAGAGAAAAATTAAACTGCTATCCTAATTCGGTTCAGATCAATCATTGTTGAAGAAAAAAGCAGTTCTATAGTCATTATATTGATTCCTCAATTCTATCTTGTTCCGGTCATCATTCCTCAATCTGGTTATTGACCACTACTGGAATTCCTCTCAATGCCCTCCAAGGTCTTCTAATGGTTTACAAGGTTATGTTTATAACCATAAAATTTATATAATAGTTCATTGAATGTAATGGAATGTGGTTGTTTTTTCTCTATCATAATGAAACAAATAAAATTATTCAATTTATTATTTTAAAATTTTTACATTGTTGAAGACTCTTCCACAAACATCATGAACCAAATAATGTTATGTTACACATAGGATAATAATCATGTTCTAAACTCAATGGTATCATATGATTATTTATATGGGAATACATTTATATGTTATAACACTTTTTCATTAAAATTGTATCTGCATTCTATTTAATATATTCAATGTATTTCAATCCTTTATTCTGGTCACATCGGGCCCCAGAATTTCACTCCATCACAGGTTCTAGTTTAAAAAATAATCCATACAACATATAAAAATAAAACATATAATATATGGGTCAATACATTCTCCCCAACCGGACGATTTATATCACAAAAATGACATAAAATGGCTTCTCAAAATATGTGGGTACTGAGCAAGATTCTTAGTCTCATGCTCCCATGTGCTCTCCTGATGATTCTCGTGCTGCCACCAGACTCTCACTAAAGTAATTTCTTTCCCACAGTGGATCCAATTCATTCGATACACAATCTATAATGGGTAGTTAGCAATGTTTTCTCCATCCTTAATGTCTACCTCACCCCAGTTGATAACATGTGTTTTGTCATGCAAACAAAATTTCAGCTGCAACAAGTGCAACACGTCATGTACCCAATCTAACTATATAAATATAGCTAAGAGGTAGACCACATCACCAAATATATGTAGTACCTATAAATGGGAAATTAAACTGAAAGATTACTTGATGAATCATAAAAATATCTACAATCCACGTCATGGTCAAACTCCTAGGAATGAATCGCCTATTCTATTATCCTCCAAAGGACTCCATCATATGGCATCATAAGAATTATTATAGATATATGCTATCCTCATCATCTTTTAGATGATTTGTACCTTCAATGTTGTTGAACATACCATCTCTAGAACCATTAGTGAAATCTCTCCTTGGATTGTCCATGAAAGTGGTGACCTATGGTATCTCCAGTACAATGCCTCTAATGGTGTCATTCCAATAGTGCAGTGGAAGCTATTATTGTACAAAATCTCCAACAGTAGTAGGTGATCCTCCGAACTATTTCCAATGTCCATAATGAAATCTTGATTAATTTATTCTATACCATGAATGGCTTGCTCATTTACGCCATCATTTTTGGGGATAAACACTATGATCAAGTGTAACAGAGTCCCAAACACCTCCTAAAATCCCTTCCACAACAGATAAGTGACATAATTATCACAATTGTAAATAATCATCAATGGAACTTCATTTTTTCAAACTATATCATTTACATTGAGGTGTCTAAATATATTTATATGAATCTAATCTCATATATGTATGAAGTGGACTGACATGGTGAGTCAGTTTAGGGTCACCTAGAAGAAATCATGTCCCATGGATTTATATGGTATACCAATCACAAATTCAATGGATATCCCATCCTTCTTCCATTATTTCCATTCATGGGGTAGAGGTAAACCCATCGGAACATGGTGCTCAACCAAAACTTGTTGACTTGTAGATAATCGACAGACAAACTATGAAACTCCTTTATTCATTACATGATACAAAAACGAACATATGAGGTCTTGGTAAATCTTTTACATACAAGTATTTACCTCAAAAGGTGACGTATTAGTTTCTCACGGAAACACCTCCTTCATTGTCCAGGGTAAAATCGTACATCCTCTAAAAACAATGAAATGTACACACATTAAGAAAATATATCTAGTGATTTCCCTATGGATATCTGATTATTTAATATCTCATAGTGGTAACCCCATATTGTTTCCACCATAACTCTCTATAAGATTGGAGGGGTAAAAACCAACCACTGGTGGTATGCTATCCCTAATTAAAAAATTCAATATACCATCGGTTTTTAGGACCATTGGCTGATCTAGCATTGGGATATGTATAGACCTACGATTCTAGGAAAACCGTTGGTATAAATAATTAAAAAAACATCATTTTAGTTTTGATTCCTAAATGTCCCAATTATAATTCAATTAACTAACCAATAACCTATCATGACTTTTGTGAAAATAATAAATATATATATGTACATTAACACATATTTTAACAATTGATTTATATTATTTTATTTTATAAAATATTCCATAAAACATATGTGTACCTATACCAATGGTTCTAAGAACCGTTCGTATTGGTTCATTTTTATTTTGAGCTATAACAATGGTTTTGGGGAAGCCATTGGCATATAGTGGACCTATACCAACAATTTATGTAAAACGCATTGGTATAGGTTCAAATTAGTGAACAATACTAAGGATTTTGACAAAACCGTTGGTATTGGTACAAATTAGTGGCCAATACCAATAATTTTGGCTAAACTGTTGGTAAATGTCCATATAAGTGACACATAACAACAGTTTTTTCCAAACAGTTGGTATAGGTCCTATTTCATTTAGTGTTTTCAATCTCAATCCATAAATGATAATTTTACCGAGTTAAGCTACACCAATTTCCCATTTAGCAACTACGAACCTGATCTCTTGTTGATAGAATATGCTACCACGTTCCACATCCAATGAGTATAAAAAATTTCAAAGTCATGATCCATGAGTAAATATATTGACCACATCATTATCATGTTAAGATACTCTAGAGGGAATCTATTCATGAGAATATTGTGAAAAAAGTATACGATAAACTTCTCACATAGTAGGTAGTGAATCGACATCATTATTGATAATAATACAGTGAAAACTCAATAATTAATATCACATAGTTCTGCTCATGTTGTCTTAACTAATGTGAACCATAAGAAATCATTGATTACCTATGCATTAGAAAACAAATAATATAGGTTCTTGATGAAATATTGAACAATTCATACTCATCACCCAACTATGGAATTATCAATAATAAAGTGATCATCAAACTCTATCTCAACTACTAAAAATCCAACAAACACATCCCTTCCCATAGAAAAGGTTTCGCATATCGAATAAAATATATATTGGGTGATGATATTCTAGAGAAATAAGGTATGAATCTATAATAATAGTCTACTAGCCCTAGTAAGTACCTCACCTCTATCCCCCTCTGGGGTGACTCCCATGATATCACTACCTCGATCGTGGATGGGTCAACAACCACTCCATCCACTAAGATAATATGTCCTGAAATGTGGAACTCCATAATCTCAAATTGGTACTATGGGATATTTCCACAATGTTGGTTCTCTCATTGTACATTTGGAACTATCCTCATGTGTCTCATGTTTCCTCTTTAGACAACGAGTAAAAAAGGATAACATCGATTAATACTACCATGAACCAGTGTCGGAAAGGGTGAGAGATACAATTTATGAGTCATATGAATAATTTTGGGGTGTTTTTCCTTAAAAATGGAACCTCTAAGTTCTCATAGTGAACGTAACGATATCTAAATGTTTTATTTAGTATACCCTCATAATATACATGAAACTCGAAATATTCTAAACTTATATCAAAAATTGAGAACCGTTGATCCCCTAAAAACTGATGAAAGAGGTCATTGATCCTCGATAGTGGTTTTTTGTTCTCGAAGGTCACCTGGTTCATGCCCAAATAGTACAAAAAAATAATCAAGAACCATTCTTCCTTCTATAAAAAATGGGGCCACACTAGGTGAAACAATGAGTATAAAAAATCCCTTCCAATGTAAGTCCAATAACTACATCCTTATATAATGAAGCTCTATGAAAACCATACAATTTTCTGTTGAATGTTTCAGTATGTTACCTTGGTGTAGAACAATAGAGATTTCTATATTTCAACATGGGGTAAACCTAGAACATAATCAATGAAAATTTCTTCATACTCTCCCACGACTACAGGAAACTATGAAATCATAACATCCATTACATAAAGGGTTGGTATATCCAAAAGAAAAGTAATCACTAAGACGATCCTATAAGTAAGTCTATCATGTGCTTATTGGTTCTTTATTTCACCAAAAACAAAAAAACATAGTTCTTTTACTAGATAAACACCTCATCCATCAGAAAAATAGACTATATAGACATTAAACAATATATAACTAAGTTATAATATGAAGGATGTCATAATAACTTGATACTAAATCAAAGAGCTTCTAATAGTTGCTGTCGTATCAAAAAGTCTTGGGAAACTATCTGCACAAGTGTGATATCACCATGTATTCTCCAGTAGGAGTCTCTAAGCGCATTGGTAAATCCAACAGTTAAATGAGAATTTCTATGTCCCATAAAATGTATGTGTAAATAAATAAATTACTAGAACATATTTCTATGAGTACTAAAGCTACATTATAAAAGGAATAAATTGTACCTCGAATCATTCCTAGAGCCTATACTTTATATGTATCATCCACATGTATATATCCCTACCATTAACCTGTATCTCCCTTTGTCTGGTGTTGAAAACCTAGGGGTGGTGGTAGTAACAAGTCAAATCATCGTCCACCTCATGCTGCTCTCCCACCTCATATTCCAAATCCATTGCCATTTGAACCCATCTGCTCATGCTATTTCCACTATGACAACTTCCCATCTATGATCTCCCTATCACCTTTATGGAAGGATTGACAATCCGGAGAATTATTTCCCCATCCATCACATGAGAAACACCACCTTTCTCTAGGATGACTGGAACCTCCTTGTGAAATATGAATGGTAGAAACTCTATCCTGATACATCCTCCATAACAGTATCACATGTACATGTCAATGAGACTAACATCATGTCCCAGATGTTGAGGACTCTGCTAATCATTTTCCACTACCAGAAACCAATTGATGTATCTTCATGGACAATAAAATCTATACCACAAATGCTCATACTAACACAATGAAAAAGGTAGGAATTAATAGAGGGATAACAAAGACTCTAATGTCTCTATACAGAGCTCACTTGAAAGTCTATAACCTGAATAAATTGTTACAAACCATACTCATTGAGTACCTGGAGATGTGGGTAAACTCAAAGAATAATCAGATACTATAGGACTACCCTAATAGAGCCACAATATCTTAAGGATATCTATATCCCTTAGTATAAATGGTGATAACTCCTCTATGTAATGGTACTCAATCATTAAAAATGAAAGAGTTTCATTATCGTAATATTTTTCACTAAACCCCGCCACCTACCAATTGATGTACAAAAAAGAATCATCTCTAGGACCACCATATGATCTATTATTTTGCTAAAATATATAGAAAATAAATTCACCTATTCAAGACACTCCATACACTCTGGTGGGTTTGAAATTCCTTGGAAACTGAGGTGTATTTGTCACTGAAAAACATGACGTCCACTCAACTTCTTAACCAAATCCACAGGTACAGTGGGTTCCATGTGATTCTATATAGGAGTTGGTTTAGCTAGATCTATATCTAGACATCTCATCCACAACATGTTTTATAGAAAATTTAATTATACATCCTCACCCAATTGATATTGGGTGCAATTCAATTATGTTTCAGGATCAAATTTTGGGTGATATATATGGACCAATGCAACCACCATTTTGACTATTTCAATATAACATGACCATGATTGATACATCTACTAAATCATTACATGTGTGTTTATTATCCACTCCAAACCTAGAGTCAGCAAAATTACTCATCGAGATGATAAGGTTAAGAGAACAGTTCCATGACTATTCATTGAAGCATACTATACATGATAATGTCGTGGAGTATTCACTAGGTGAATTTAATAATCAATACATGTCAGTAGGAATAAATGTTGAATATATTATATCTCATTTCCATACACATAATGGTTTAGTTACTTAATTAATAAATAAAATAAAACTTATCTATAAATTCTATATATAAAAACAATATTTCCCAGTTCGGCGTACAGACATGAACATTTTCATGTAGAGGTACTACTAAAAATAAGTCCATAAAGCTGGCATGATTATTCCCATTTATAATAATCTTATGGATATGCACTAGATATTTTAGACTTAATGGTATTTGGTTCTATTATATATGTTCCTTAGAAACCCCACAATAGAAAAAGAAGGGACCCCAAAGGGGATTGTGGATATATGTTTGTTCTTAATCATCGATGATCATTAAATATATTTTGATATTTAATAGATATGTATTCATAATACGATTTTCATATTTTCATATTTACAAAAAATTATTCCAAATATTAAATGGGGAAAATAAATCTACTGCAATTGATATATCATGAAAGACAAATTCATTATTACATCGTGATCCTCTTATAAAAATGAGCGAATGTGAGGATGAAAAGAAAATAAATTCTCAAAATTTATAAAATCATTTTCTTCATGCATTCATTCATTAAAAATGTGTTATAAAATCATGTATACCCACTTTCAATGCACCAATAAAAATTAATATCTGTGATGGAAACCATGATGAAATCACCAATAATTATTTTAATCCACAAATGAATCATGGGAGACTAAAATATTTGAGAAATAAAAGTCCTCATAAAAGGAAATGGAATCAACATATTTTTTTCAAAAATAAATGAAACAAAATATAATGTAAATGTATCAAAAGTACATTACCATGATGAATAATAAATGTTAGAAAAAATCACCATCACCATAAGATATTGGGATTGAGTGGAAGCAATTTTTAATTTAAAAAAATTAAATATTTACCTTAAAAATATATATGAGAAACTATAATGTATATTGATTAATATATTTTGTTGAAGAATATATTTGGATCACTAGAAAGTCGCAATCAAGTTTATAAAAGACTTCCATGCTAAAAATGATATCCTTGGGTTGATTGTTAAACCCCATATGTGATCAAGAATATTAGAAATAAATGGTCATTTATCAGAATAAAATATGAAAATAATGAATTCTATAGATATAAAACATGATTAGTTTCTCATGGATTCTCAAAAAACCAAGGATTGATTGTGTTGATATATATATTCCTCAATTAGATGGGATAAAAAATATTTTTATCATGACATTGTTTGTACGTGATAAACATGAATTATGATTTGATGGAAATTTTTAATTAATATTATTTTGATGATATTCTTAATAATGTATATATTTAATTCCTAAAAGAATTCAAATTTGTAATAAAATTTCATGTATCTTTAGATAATTATATAGTTACGAAAAATAAATCAGTTTGTAAATTAAAGCTGTTAGTTAATATGTGGTATGGCCATATGATTAAATATTTGTTGAATTAAGGACATTAAAATTATAGTATTTTCCCATGTTTCTTCATTAAAAGGGCTTGATTAGATTTTTTTATAATTGTTTTTTATTTTGATCATATTAATATAATTGGGACTAAATAATAACATTATAAGGAATTATAAAACATGAAAATTGAATTTGAAATGATTGAATATGGAAATAAAAAAATCCACATTGTCTTACAAATTAAGCATTGTATGGTTGGAATTATTATTCACCATTCATTATATGCTGTTAATTTCCTGTCATGATTTAATATGAATAAATAATATCAATAATGTACACCAATGGTTCTATCAAGAGAGTGAAAATTTTAATCCATGATTGAATAATGAATAATAAATTGGTCCACAAGTAACATATTTAAGTGATATTGGATCACTAATGTACTGGTTAAAAAACACATGTATAGATATATCATTTATTATAAATTCATTTTGAAGGTGTTGTTCTTCAACTAATCGTATGTATTGGAAGGTTTTTAGACAGATCATAAGATACCTTGGAGGATATAATGATTGGGGATACATCATTCATAATGTTTATAACAAATTATAGTTGGTTATGTTATTTATGGATATATGTCTGATCTATAAAAAGAATTATCTTAGACTAGATGATTATTTATATATCCAGGAACTCTTATTTATAATCATTTAAAAAAATTAACCATTTCTATTTCTTCATCAAAACATACTATTTTGATATCCACGATAATGATTTTGTGGAGGTAAAATACCATGGAATAATTTTTATCATCAATTGATTCTCCCATGGCATATTTTAAAGTAAATACATTAATATAGTTCAATAAATTATAAAATCCAATGGGGGTGTGTCATAAATTATAACATATTATATAGGTATCATCAGTTTGAATTAATGAAGACTTTCTATTTCCAAGGGAAAATATTTACATGGAAAAACATTTGATGTTCCTATCATTGGATTTGATTTGTAGTGATTAATCTTTATCATTGATCAGGTCAAATGTACTCTACATAAAAAGGGATATGATAATGGAATTTTAAAATTTTTCTTTCAAAATACATTGGTTCTTTCTATAACACCTTCATATTTTTAAAGAAGGTGATTATGTTTGTTTTAGTAAATTACACACAATAGTGAGATGAGATTATTATTTGAAACAAACACACATTTTGATTTATTTAATTTTGAATAAATGTAATCCACTCAATATAAATCAATACACCCAATCCCATGATTTTTATGCTCCATATGTTCCAAGACACACAAATCCCAACATTATCAAACAATTATTTTATTTATAATATTATCATGACCAATACAAACTAACCATTAAATTAATTTGTATAATTAGTAATAAATAAATTGATAAAATTTAATAGTGTAAACATGTATAAAAAAAGTAATTGGATATTAATGATTATAATTAAATAATCATTATCATTTGAATGTAAAAGATTTTTTTAAATGAACTTTTATATGTTATTGTTTAGATTTGTTATGAGCACATGATATATAGTTATTTATTTAAAATTTTATAAAATTTATCTGATAATTTTATTTTTGAAATAGTGAAATAAAAATTATCTTAGGCTGTATGTGGGAATTTTCTGAATACTTTCATTTCTTTGATTAATACTAAAAAATAAATTAATTTAATAGTAAATTTTATTTTTGATAATATTTGTTATAAAAATAAATAATATTTTCAATTTCATTAAAAGGTAAATTAGTTCAAAAATATATATCTTTTAATTCAATTTAGTTAATTGTAATCATTTTCATATTTACTGTTGAAAAAATTGAAACCTTTTGAACATTTTTATTTAAAAATCTTGTTTTCTCATCCAGTTGACATACATAAATTAAAAACAAAAATTATGATATATGTGAATTTAATTTTTAAGAATTGATTCTATACTTGTAATCATAAAAATTATTATTATCAAATAAGGTGAACATTTATTTTTCCACAATGATGAGTGAAAACTGATAAAAATTAATTACTAAGAATAAGTTTAAAAAGGCATATTGCATGTTACATGATCTTGCATAAAAACTAATTTATTACAAAACTAGGTTATTCACCAATTAATAAGAATTAAATATTTAAAATTAGAAGTTATTATATTACAAAATACCGGTCATTTTATTTTAGTCCTAATGGATCAATTACCTAGATTAAAAAAACTATTTACCGTAATGAAACTGAAAATAGTGAAAGAGTGTAAGACATAAAGGATAATGAGTGGAATATATAAAATCGTTTTTTAAATTGGATGTGTTTATTAACCATATAAACTATCCCCTGAATTATTAATCAGTTTTAGATCCACAAGAGCATAGATTGACCACTTTATATGGAATTCTTTTGTGTATTTACAAAATACCACTACTCCCCTATTATATAAAGATACTCACACCCCTCAATTATTTGAACACTCCAAGCCATTTTTCTAAACAAAATCATATAAAAAATCCATCCCAAAAATCCTCATACACAATATATATTATATTCTCATTTCAAGGTTCAAATACATGGGTCCTTAACATGATAACCCAAAGTGGTTTCTCTTATTGATGGTAGATGTCTTGACATTGTCTTTTGTTTCATTTCTACATTTTCAACATTAAATTATATATTAACAAATAAAATATGAAAATAAAATTCTATAACATATAATTTGATGTTTTATTTTCAAGTAATAATATTTATCCCTTTCCATAACCATCAAGTTGGAACAAAAGCATCATTTCTGTGTACTATAGAATATCGCCATGTGAACCGATGTCATTCATTTTTCCATTACCACCTCTTACAGTTAAGTATGATTATAGATATAAAATATAATTTTTTTCACATCCTAGGTAAATAAAGAAAAAATGAATATTCATAATTATTCATATTTTTGAATTAAATATTAATTTTACTTTAACGGGGTCGATATGCGCAAGGGAGTATGCGATACACAACAACATGTATCTTATAAATATTTTATTACACACTAATAATATAATAGTATTATTTTAAATATAGTTAACTCCTAACCGTTGTATTGGAAGGAATGAATAGAACTATCTACAATATGATTATTCATGTTTGTTAAATGTTTTTAAATTTATCTAATCAAATTTAAGGGCTTAAAATGTCAATGAATCTAATTTTAAACATTATTTACATTAAGAGGTTGATTTAACACCTTTTAATGGAAAAACTTTTTTAAATATAGTTATGGTCACTCTTATATGTTCTATTTGACCAAATAAAATTCTTCTTTATAATTAGGACATAAAAATTTACTTGTAGAATTTTTTTTTGTATTTTTCTAAGAAATTACATTTTTAATGAATAGTGAAAATAACTGTATTTAAATTCAGAAATTCCTTTTAATATACTATATTTATTTGGTTATATTTTTTTAAATTTGTTTTAAAGTGTAATAAGAATATATTTTTACCATTTAATCTAATGTTCATCATTGTAATTAATTTTACATTGAAATTGGACATAAACAAATCCCAATCTGTTGATAGTTAATATTTCATAAAAACACTCCATTTGTTTTCACAGATGAAATTCTTTTTAAATTAATTAAAGAAACTTCTATGTTTTAAACATATTAAAATTGACATCACTTCTGAATTTGGAATATCAAACATAGCTTAGGCATATTTTTTGGTATTTTCTGAAAAACAAACATTTTGGATGAATAGTGAAACCACTAAGAATTAGTTAAGAAACTGAATTTTTTTATTTAAATAAAATTTTACTAGTTATGTAAATTGAATATCATAAATCTAACATAAAAGGTTGTTATTATTAATTTATATGTGGTTCAATAAGATGAATATAGTTTTTGATGAATAGTAACTTTTGACTTTTATTTACCATGGTTAAAGGTAAATATGGTAATTTAAGGTAAAAATAATTTCATAATAATATAAAATTAACATTAAAATTTTTCTAACCTTATTGGATGAGTAATTGATGACCATGGGAATCCTTGGGATGATTTTGGGACCCCATGGATTCACTTGGGAGTGGTAATGGCACTTTAGATTAATTAATTTAATGTAAATACCAAAATGAAATAAAAAAATATCTTTTAGTAAGTAATTTTTACCTAGTGTTATATAAGTTATAATTTACACTATATATATTCATTGTAAAGATAATAATATTTAATAATTTATTTTATTTTTTTATAATTTTTATACATCATATAAATTTAATTATTTATTACATAATAATGATTCAATATTTACCTCATTAATAAATGATTTAAAAAATAGATTATAAATATGGAAATAATATCCAACACCAGTACAATTCTGATTCGATGATTTTATTTCAATAATGAGTCATCTTATCTGATAATTTAAATAGTCTTGTACCTTTAGAAACAGAATATTATTTTATAATAAAAAAATATTTTCACAGTTTCCTAAAGAGCCCCTCCCATCCCTTATAAAAATTGCTCACTTCTAACTCATTCCTGACACCTCTAAAGCCCCTCAGATCGTTAACCACTGCCCCAATAAGCACTAAATATCCCTATCTTCCTCCTAGAATCCTTACATTAGGCATAAGTAACTTCAAGAAGTCCTCTTGGTTCAAAACAATAGGAGTTACCCAAATTAAAGGTAACACTTTCTCTTAACATCATTTCTTTTATTTTACTTTTCTAACCCCTAAAGCATTGTATTACTTTTTTTATGACAAAACCAGTATCATAAAAATACTAGGATGTTGTTATGAGAAGGATTCGAACTAAACTTAAAACCACATCCATTTAATGGGTGAAGAAAATGTTGTTTCTATTGATGGAAAACTAACTTCTCTCAAAACGATGATTGTTCGATTATCTCATACCGCAACTCATGGTGGCTATTATGATGGAACTATATTTATATATGATATATTTATATATATATATATATAATGTTTATGTGTCTTTATAATTCTTTATATACAATTTATATCATACCTTTATGGTTTCCATAATGGGTAAACACGATGATTTTATTTGAGGAAGTGCGGACTACCGCCCCCTCAAAGTGATATGACTCATTAATTCCATATGTGGGATGTATAAATGATAAATTTAATGATATTATATAATATATTATACTGGAATTATAATATACCTATGTATCATTATGTTTTAATTCCATTAAAATAAGAAATATAAATGAATGTAGCATTCATGCATACGTACGACTTACCACCTCCATAAATGGTGCATTTCATTTATTATCTCTAAATGTTATGCACTGTTATAAATACATGTATATATTGGATATTTATGATATATATGATATCTGAGTCATCTATATTATTTTTTATATAATGAATTTTTTACCACATGAACATCTCGTAATTACCAGTAGTCCATTTTTGACTCGAGTACCAAATATCGACAAAACGACTTTTATTACCATAAATAATTGAAAAATTTTTATACCTTGGTAAAATGTGATATAAAAGGAATAATAAACTTGAAAAGGGATATTAATCAATCAGAAATTAACTTTAATTTTTTAGGATATTGAAGGATATACGTTTCATGTAAGGCACAAGGTAAGGGACTTCCCCTCAATCTTCTATAATTGAGGCATATTTTGTTATAATACACAATTTTCATTTATATGCAGTATAAAAACCTTTGAATTTTCATTTCATTCAAAGAGATTCTTTGCCTATAAGTGTTTTACTAAATAAAAAAACTAATTTATCTTTTAACGTATGTAGTGACAACATCATTTCAACCGCCATGAGTAATATTTGATCTATGGATTCCATAACAAGAAGAAATATTTTTAAAAGGAAAATAAATATCATATACTCTTTATATGTATTTTTTTATTTAAAATGATTTTGAAAATGGATTTGTTATGTCAATTAATTTACTTGTTATATTGTGATTAAAATTTGGAAATGTTATCTTTCATTTATGTTTGTTTTATGTGTTATGAATGAGTAATGGTTCTTGAGAATTGTTTACGTATATGAGTTCTTCCGTAATAAACCTAGAGAGGGTGACCACGAGATAGCTCTCCAATGTATTGGGTAATGTGGAAGAGGTAAATGTGAATGTTTCCCTTAATATATTTAGGGAATATACTATTATGGGTATACCAAGTGTAACTCCCTACGTAGTAGTGATAGCAACAATGTAAGAATGATATTGAGGCCACATGTTTCCTTTATGATTTATGTTTTCTATGTGTTATTCATAAATCTTATAATATCATGAGATATGTTAATGATATAATATTATGTTTCTAATGATGGAATAATGTTTTATTTCTTTGTTTTATAAAATTTAATGAGATTTTTATGCTCATCCCATGTTTTGAAATATCTTTCACAGGACCTAAAGATGTATAGGGTCAAGGATGGGATCAAGGAAAAGTCATGTTGTCAAAAAATGGGACTATACCTGACTCTTTATTTTTTCAAGTGTTGTTATTTTATAAAAATAAATGAAATTGAGTTAAAGTGTATACCTTGTAATTTTTTAGATGTAATTTAATTGTTATGGCTTAATTCTATAAAACTCTAAACCTAAAAAGATCCTCAATGATGAATATTCATTTAATTCACGATTATGTAATGTTTAAGGCAGAGTACTTATATATATGTTATTGATAACTAAATTATAACTATAGAGACATTATATCATATTATATTTTTACATTCAATTTGGTAGTGTATATGATAACATCACACTTGTGTACAGTGGAAAACCACCTCACAAAGCAATTTGATTCCTCTATCATTAATTATTTTCATAAAATGTAATAATGGAAAATATAATAAATAAATGTGCAATGAATTATAATAATACGATATCAATGACATATGTATCATTATAATACGATATTATATCATTTTATTTATTAAATTTTTACTCATAGTAAAAGTGATAATGTTGTTATTATATGTGTGGACATCCATCTTTACAAAGAAATGTGACTCTCTTTTTATCACCACATCACATGTATAATATATAATAGTGTATTTAAATTATTAATATGGTATAAATTAAATAATTATCATTCTAGAAATAAAAAATTTTACCCACCTATTTCTATAATGGAGGGTGAAAAATTGAAATGTTACTCACATGTATATATGACCTACCATCTCTACGGTTGTATCGTACTTAATTTCTCAAAAAAATATTTAATCATTAGAATTAAAAGCAAATTTATGTATAAATATTATAGTTTTTTCATTATGATTATTTGGTAGATTATTGAACCATAATAAATGTATAAGGATAAAAAAACAAACCAAAACATATAAAAAAACTAAGTAGTGGTTACCAGAAATGTGATTCTAACATGGAATTGATAATAAACCCATAATAAAACATCATAAGTAAATCAAATTTTTAGTGTTATAAATATTTATTTATTAATAGTATATTTTTACAAAACATATATATATTATATAGTGGGTTCTAATGTGTAAGAAGAAGATTGAATCATAGGATAATGGATTTCTAGTAACTCCTTTATATCTGGGTGACATGTGAAATTTTACAACTCGTTTCATTTTTGTGGTGTATATACTACACCTTTTAAATTTTATATGATCAATCCCACTATTTACATGACTCTTAACTATTATTTTGATGTTAATAACTATTCTACATTACTATTTGAATGAATACTAAATCCGTATTATTTTTTTGTCGCAATTTTCATTCTTTATTTCTTATATCATATTATAAACCTATCATATTTTATGTGTTTCATATAATCCCCCTTTGAAATTTAATTTCATCATATTATTCATTGTCATGATATATTTATTTTCATTTAATTTAATCATTTCATGGTAAATATTAATCAACGTTACCAGTGTGGTCAGAACATTATGTTACAGTATTATCATTTGATTGGATTGTTTAAGATTATGTCTCAAATTTTGAAATATTTTTATCTAAATCTTTATAACTCTATTTAATTTTATTGAACAAAGGTTTTCCATTATATTATCATGTAATGAAACCATTTTTCACTCTATGGTACTTAAAATAATTGAGAAAAAGATTTTATGAAAAATAATCATTAATTTCACCTTGGTTGAAAAAACATTTCCTTCATAAATTATGTTTTATAAAAAGGTATGGAATAATAATTTTAAAATTAATGAAATATATTATTAAATAAATATTTATCAATTTTTTAAATTTATTTTATAAAAATGAGTCTTCATATCATTTTCTAACAATTAACATTTGTATTTTATCAAAAATATAAATATAATATTTTTTTAAATATGTATGACATGAATGTATTTTCCCACCATCCTAGAAATTATTTTTTTGAATCACCATTTCTATGTTTTTCATTTTATTTTGAATGAATATTATTTTAGAAATTAATTATTTTTTAAATAGTTTCTTTTAAAATAAAAATTTTAATCTTCATATGAAAATTTTTAATTGATTTTTAAACAGTACTTCATATGTTTCCAAATTCATTTTTAGAGAAAAGGATTTTCATAATATTTTGTGACTATTTAGTTTTTTTAAATATGATTTATAAAAGGATAATTTTCCAAAATTTATTAAATGATATTTTAATGTTATTTTCATTCATCAATGTCAACAAACATTATTGTATCTTACACACAATGGGGATATTTTTTATTGATACCATCCTTATTATTTTTTGGTATAGATTAATATGATTGTCATGATAATATTATGGAAACCATTTATTTTACATGGGTAAATCATGGTTAAAGTAAATATTTTGGAACCCATTTATTTTCCACATGTTAATCATGTTATGAAATTAATAGTAGTTTTTATGAGTTTTACAATGATGAATATGATTCGTATAATTTACATGTGGTTCTTGGGAATTGAATGTGATTGGTGCATCTAGATAGTGCCAGGTGAGATCATTATATCTTATATAATGGCTACAACTAGTGAGTGTTACGTCGGCTTGATATACATTATAAAATGGGTGTGCCTAGAAAGATATCCCTTGTATTTTGTAATTATTATTTTTTCAATGGAATGAATGTTTTTTTTAGATATAGTTATTGTAATTTCAATGAATCATTAATAGTTTTATTATGATGACATTCTAAGATACCAATAAGTTTTCTCTATGTTTTCCTTAAGTTTATAATATTTATTTTGATTCAAATAGGCATCACATAGCTCATTATTATTAATTCTTATGACTCTTTCACTTATTAATTCCATATTTTTTGTTTCATTATTGATGATTCAATTATTAAAGGGTATTTGTTCGTTTATGATACTATAATGTACTCATATTATGAGATCATACACTTATTCAGTTATTAATCTCATTGATAAAATTCAATTGCTAATGTTTATGTTTACCATTACAGAGAATTTTAGCTCAAACTTATTATGATTTTTTATTTAGGTAATTCAGAGTGATAATGGATGCATTATATAATTTAGGGCTTCAAATGGATTAGTATGATAGTTTTGTATGATATAATAGAATATGGGTTAAGCAGAAGAATATTTCTTTTAAAGACATCAATATTGTTAATGTTAGAGTTTTTCCGAATTATCTAAATCCATAAAACTAAATTTCCTTGTGAATATAATTGATCTAAATTTTATTTTAATTTTTTATTATATTTGATTGTAAAAATTGAATCACCTTCATCTATATCATATCCAAAAACGTACTGTTCATTTTTAGGCATTGTATCTTGGAGTGTGGGTTCAGGGCTATTATATTTGGTATTAAAATAATTTATTATATAACTTTTGGGATTTGGAAATCATTATGTGTACTAATCATAATTGTTATATATTCCATCATAGATGTAAAATATTATGGTTTATCATATTATCAAATATATATACACCCCTTTTTGGGTTTTATGTAATGAGATCTTAAATTGACTAATTAAACATTAGGATACATTTTATTAGGAAGATGTTTTTATAATTCTATAGGTTAACATGATGTATTCATTTAAATTTTTGGAAAATAATATTTAATGTATTGATCACCATTGGGGTTTATATGATCTTGGATATTAAATTAACTATTTGAACACAAGTTTTGTTGAATAGATAACCTTGGGATTAAAAAGTGATTTTTTGCTAAATGATTAACGGTATTTAAAAACAAGGTAACCATATTACAATTCATGTAAGCTCAATGGTATGAGATTTAATTTGAAGAAAAAATTTCCTTTGAATTTGATGTTATTTAAAAATTATTTAGTTCGAACTCTGGGGATTACAATGGAATTTGTATGATTAATGTGTCATATGAAGGTTTCCACATATTTTTATTATCTTACCATGATATTTTTTTTTTGATTTTTTAACTTTAAAAATAAATTTATAATATAAAATTATTCTATTTTTTTATATGGTCCTTTATAAGTCCATTTTTAGTTCTTCAATAATGAATAGATCATCTAAAATACTCATCATTTAGAGGTAAATATGATATTGTTGTGGAAATTGGATAAAGGATAAAATTATACTTGTCACGTATGTATATTTTACTTTGTTTTCATTATAGATGGTGAAATAATTCCTAAAATATAGTAAAAGTATCAGGAAACAAACATGTTATCATAGTACTTTAACTTCTGATAAAGCAATGGTGTTTTCACTTATCGAGGATTTATGGGTTTATGGTCAATAAAAATCTATCGATCATTCAATTTAATATGATAAATTATATATATCACTCATTATAATTATTTAACATTTTATAATATTCAAAAGTGTCTCATCCTTAATATATCCTCATATTTTTAATCCTATATTTTATTATTCAAGAGAAACCTCATACATCTCGTTCACTTTTATCAAGATGTTCTTTTATTAAAAAATTTATGAAGTGGTATTATAAAAAAACTATTTTCAAATACGTATCATTTTATTATAGTTATAAATTTCAAATCATAAGGATTAATGTTATTATGTGGTAGGAGGATGTATCACACTATGATTTTAAAAGAATAAAATTTTGTTTGATAGCATAAACAATGTGAATCATTGAGCATAGTAAATAATGTAACACACTAAGACCATAAGATATTTATCATTTCGAAAAACATTAATCACATAAATATCATATGGTGAATAAAACCCCAATATTTTTATGATCAATAGTATATAATATTTGAAACAACGAGTTTTAATTAACCACAAAATAATATTACTATAAGGCCCCAGCCTTAAACCTTACTTAATCTTGAGTTATTACAAGATTACACGTTGAGGATCTTTTCGAGTTTAGAGTTTTAGAGAATTAGATAATAAAACTTGCATTACATTCCACATATAAAAAAAGTGGTTACATAAAGATAGTATTCTTCTTTCCCATCAATGGAAAAATATTTAAAATAAAACATGGATTCTTTCTTGACAACTCCTTGACACTATCATCATATCATGTACCTTTCCCTTGACCTGTGAAAAACATTTCAAAAAACTTGGGATGAGCATAAAAAGCTCAGTAAGGGATATAAAAATATGGAAAGGAAACATGGGTAAATATATAAATAATAATGAAATCATACTTTACCCATAAAACATAAGCACTTTAACATACCTCATCAAATCATGAATAAATCATAGAAATCATAAGACATAAAGGTAACTTGAGGCATTCATAACATTCTTACATAGGGAGTAACCATCTTGGTTACGTTTGGAATACCCATCACAGTATATTCCCTAAATATCTTCGGAGAAACCTTAATGTTTCACTCCTTCGCGTTACCCAATTCATTGGAGAGCTATATCGGGCTCACCCGCCCTTAGTTTATCACATAACCACCCGTCTTCATAATAATGCCCAAGAACCGCAACATAATCATATCACATAAAATATGAAAAAAGGAAACATAACATTTCCCCATTTTAATCACGAGATATCAATACAACACATTGATGTTATAAAAACATTATGAAAACCATTTTCAATAAAAAAATAAAAGAAAAGTAAAACATGGTATCTATTTTTCTTTTAAAAAGAAGGTATGGCTTGTAGAGGAAGCTGAAACCCAAAAAACGGTCACGGCAGCAGAGAAGTCGTTGTCGCCACATACGTACGACAAAAACATTCCCTTTTTTCATTTTGTTAAACGCTTCATATAAAAAAGATTCCTTTTGGATAAACGTAAAAGTCAAATGGGTTTATACACCGTATAAAACAAAGTTGTGTATAAAATAAAATATGCCTCAATGAAAGGACATTGAGACGAAGTCCCATACCTCGGGTCCGACATTACTCGGTCGTTCTTTAAGCTCCAGAATAATATACTTGAGTTAATTTATACTTGTTTATGAACATTTTTCAAGTTCATTATTCCTTTTATATCACTTATTGTCATGTCATGAACACTATGTAATTATTTAAGTTAATAACGGTCGTTTTAACGATCATTGGTACTTGAGTAAAAAATAAGCCCTTTATAATTACAAGTTGTTCATGTATCCATTATATCCATAATGGTATTCATGATGTAGATAAAATATATTCCATATATATATCCAGTACATTCATGCATTTATAATATTACATAATCATTTAGAGGTAAGAAATAAAATGCACCGTTCATGGAGACGGTAAGCTGTACGTACGCATGAACGCTACTTTCATTTCTATTTCATATTTTATAGAATGTAATCATAATGATATAAAGGTATATTATAATTCCAATATAATATCATATATAATATCATAGTTCCATCCTTTATACGTCCCACATATGGTATTTAACGAATCAAATCACTTTGAAGGGGCGGTAGTCCGCAGTTCCTTAAATGAAGATATCGCGTTTACCCATAATGGAAACCATAAAGGTATGCCCAAAATAAAAAATAAAAAAGCTTTCAGAAAACATAAACATATTTTATATCATATATAAATATAGTGACATCTTAATGGCCACCTTTGAAGGTGTTAAAATAATGTTGAACAATCATCGTTTCGGGAGGCATAAATTCACCATCCACGGAAACAGTATGTTCTTTAACCATTAGATTTATGTGTGTGTAAGTGTAGCTAGAATAATTCTTATAACAACATCCTAGTATATTGAAGATACTGGACTTGTTACAAAAGGAATTAATAAAAAGAGTTTAGGGGGTTGGAGAAGCAAAATAAAACAAAAGGACTCAAGTGAAAACATTACCTTAAAATCGGGTAACTCCCTTTGGTTTGAGCTCAAAGGCTTCCTTGGGAAGACTTCTGCCCAATGTGAGGCTTCAAGGAGTAAGACATGGAAGTGGAGAGTCAAAATTAGCATGGTTGGCCGAGACAAAGGCTTTTGAAAGTGTGGGTAAGGAGGTAGAGGGGGGGGGGCTTTTATAAGAGGAGAGGAGAGGCACTCTTGGAAAGTAAAGAAATATTACTTTATTTGAAAATGAGTTTTGGATTTAAAAGGTCCCACATTGATATAATTCTAGGATAAGGTGATAAGGGTTCGAAATATACCCACCCAATAGTATTTGTACATGTGTAGGTCATAGATTTTACATTATCTTTTCATTTTATTTAAATCCTTTATTAATGAGGTAATCGCTACATCATAATGATGTCATAAATAATTTAATTTATTTAAAGTATAAAAATTAAAAAAAAATACTATGATGTATAAATTTTTTTTAGCTTTCCAAATGAATATTTATAGTCAAAAATATGACTTGTATAACCCCATTTAAAAATTGTTTTCATAAAACATATTATGTTTGTGTCATTTTTACTTTTTCATTAAATAAAAAGTTATTTATGTCATTTCCCAACCAAAGTGGCTCCATGAGGTCCCCAAGTTGACCCATGGATTTTCTTGGTCGACCATGACACACACAATGACGGTAGGACATGTTTCAAGCTCAAATCATACTATTAAAACATTATTTTTACCTTAATCTACACTAATTACCACTAATCGCGATTAAAAACATAATAAGTTAATATTCACCAAAAATTTATTTTAATTTCATTGGAACACATTTTACTTCTTAATGACAACCATGTATTTTGGATTTTTGAAATTCAAAACACAAAGGTGGAAAAATTTCATTTAAATGGAAAATCAGTTTTTATAAGTACCACTTAGTGGTTTCACTATTCATCAAAAATTGAAGTTTTACAGAAAAATAACAAAACTTCACCCAAAGATATATTTGATATTCTGAATTCAAAAATGATGTCTATTTTACAAAATTCAAATCATATAAGTGACATTAATTAATTTAATAATTAATTCCTGCTGTCATGACAAATAGCGTGTTTTTATGAAACCATAAGTATCAAAAGATTGACACCAGTTTAAGTCCAATTTCAAAGTGAAATTGATTACAATGACCACCATTGGATTAAATGGTAAAAATATATTCTAATTTTACTTCAAAACCAATTCAAAAGATAATATAATCATATAAATAAATTAGATTAAAAATCCGTTTTGATGTAAAATGCAGTACTTTTCACTATTCATTAAAAATGAACATTGTCAGAAAAATACCAAAAATTCACACAAAGTAAATTTTGTGGTCCCAATCATAAAGAATAAGTTTATTTTGACAAACATAGTTTATAAAATTGTCAAAAAATATATTCAAAAACAGTTTTCCATCAAAAGGAATTAAAACAATCTTTTAAAAATATTATTGTCTTCCATGCTTAAGATTGGATTTATTTTCATTTTAAGCCTCTAAAACACTATCTAATTCATTAATAGACATAGATAAAAATATCTATTATTCATTACTTAATTGGGATGTTACATCCTTCCTCCATTAGAAAATTTCGTCCCCTCAATTTATTTACTTATCGAATAAAAGGGGGTACTTATCCCTCATTGCATTTTCAGATTCCCATATTGCCTCTTCCATCATGTGGTTTTTCCACAAAACCTTTACCTGATTGATCAACTTATTCCTTAACACTTGCTCCCTGTGGTCAACAATCTGGACCGGTTGTTACTCATAAGATAGGTTCTCTTTCAGTTGAACTACCTCTGGACTCAAAACACGAGATGGATCTGGCATGTACTTCCTTAACATTGAAACATGAAAAACATTGTGTACCTGAGATAAACTCAAAGGTAAAGCCACTCGGTAAGCAAATGATCCAAATTTATCCAGAATTTCACATGGTCCAATAAACCTTGGAGAAATCTGTCCTTTCTTACCAAATCTCATCACACTTTTCCAAGGAGAAACCTTGAGAAAAACATGATCACCTACCTCAAAAGTTAGATCCTTCCTCCGGTTATCCGCATAACTCTTCTGCCTGCTCTGAGCTGTTCTCATGTGCTTTTGAATCAGCTGAAATTTTTCTGCCATCTCTTCTACCAATTCTGGTCCCATCAACTTCCTTTCACCCACTTCATCCCAGAAAGCTGGTGTTCGACACCGCTTCCCATATAACGCCTCAAATGGTGCCATCTGTATACTAGAATGAAAACTGTTTTTATATGAAAATTCAACCAATGAAAGATGTTGGTCCCAACATCCCTGACAATCCATCGAACAAGCTCGTAGCATATCCTCCATGGTCTGAATTGTTCGTTCCGACTGCCCATCTGATTGAGGATGAAAAGCTGTACTAAAATTTAATTCAGTACCCAACGACTTCTGAAGGCCTTTCTAAAAGTTAGAAGTGAACCTGGGATCACGGTCAGATACAATGGAAAGAGGAAATCCATGTAACCTGACTATCTCTTGAAGATACATACGGGAAAGTTGATCTAGGGAATAAGTGTCTCGTATAGCAAGTAAATGAGCATATTTGGTCAAGCGATCAAAAATAACCTAGATTTTTTTATTATCTCGAGATGTCTTCGGTAATCCCATAACAAAGTCCATAGATATATTCTACCATTTCCACTCTGGCACTGGTAAAGGCTGAAGCATCCCATTCAGTAACTGCCGCTCTGCTTTAACCTATTGACATGTCAAACACTTCACAGTAAAATCAGCAATATCTCTTTTCATTCCATCCCACCAGTAATACTCCTGCAGATCTCTATACATCTTAGTACTGCTAGGATGAACTGAAAATGGAGTACTATGAGCTTTACATAACAACTCTCTCTTCAATTGTGAATCACAAGGCTCACACAATCTCTTCCCAAATCTCAAAACACAATCATTATCAATGTTGAATTCAGGAAACTTACCTTTTTGAACCAGCTCTACCTTTTTCTGCAACTCACTATCTTGCTTCTGTGATTTCTTGATTCTGTCTGATAGAGAAGATTTCACTGATACCTAAAACAAAATAGAAGAACATCCTGCACCAAAAAATTATATTCCAAATTTCATCAAATCCTTAAACAAAGGATCACGTTCCTAACGCAACATTGCTAATGAAGCATTACTTTTTCGACTCAAAGAATCAGACACTTTATTTTCTTTTCCTGGATAGTAATGAATTGTACAATCATAATCCTTGATTAATCCGAGCCATCACCTCTGTCTCATGTTTAACTCTATTTGAGTGAATATATAATTAAAACATTTGTGATCGGTATATATTTCACACTTTACTCCATACAAATGATTCCTCCAAATTTTTAAAGCGAAAACAACAGCAGCTAATTCCAAATAATGTGTAGGGTAATTTACCTCGTGAGTTTTCAACTGTCGTGAAGAATAAGCAATTACCTGATCATTCTGCATTAGGAAAGAACCATGTCCTTTCAATGAAGCATCACTTTAGATAACAAACTCTCCATTCCTGGAAGGTAGTTCTAAAACTAGAGCATTCACCAATCTTCTTTTCAACTCCTGAAAACAATCATCACATTCTTTTGTCTAGATAAACTTAACACCCTTCCGAGTTAGCATAGTCATTGGACTAGATAACCGTGAAAAATTTCTAACAAACCTTCGGTAATAGCCTGCCAAACCAAGGAAGCTACGAATCTCAGTTACATTTGTGGGTCTTCGCCATTCTTCCACAACTTTTGTTTTTGCAGGATCAACATTTATTCCATCTTTAGAAACAATATGACCATGAAAAGAAATTTGTTGAAACCAACACTCACACTTGCTGAATTTTCCATACAGTTTATTTTCTTTTAAGGTTTGCAAGATAACCCTTAAATGTCTTTCATGCTCCTCTTTACTTTTAGAAAACAGCAAAATATCATCAATGAAAACCACCACAAACTTATCCAAGAACTCATAGAAAATTATATTCATTAAGTCCTTGAATACAACAAGTGCATTGGTTAGCCCAAAAGGCATTACTACAATTTTATAATTGCCATATCTTGTATGGAATGCGTTCTTGATAACATCTTCTTCCTTTACCTTCAGCTGATGGTACCCCGATCTCAAGTCAATCTTTGAAAAATAATGAGCTCCCTGGAGCTGATCAAACAAATCATCGATATTAGGCAATGTATATTTGTTCTTAACAGTGATTTTATTCAAGGCCCTATAATCAATGCAAAGCCTCATTGAACCATCTTTCTTTCTAACAAATAAAACAGGAGCACCCCATGGTGATGTTCTAGGTCGAATGAAACCTTTCTCTAATAAATCTTTCAATTTCTCCTTCAACTCTAAAAGTTCAATTTGAGCCATTCGATAAGGGGGTTTTGAAATTGGATTAGAATCAGGAAATAAGTCAACAGAAATATCAACTTCTCGATCTGGTATTATTCCAGGAAACTCATCAGGAAAAACATCAGGATACTCATTTACTACCAGCACATCATTAATTTGAACATTTCCCTTGTTTTCAACAATGTGTGCAAGGTAACATTCATTTCCATCTTTTACAATTTTCTCGGCCTCTTAATATGTTATCAACTGTAAGGGTTCATTCCTGTACACAAACTGAAATTCTTTCTGAAAAGAAACTTCTTTAGCTCTACAGCCAATGTTAGCATGGTAAATAGAGAGCCAATCCATACCCAAGATAACATCAAACTCTACTAGAGGTAAGACAACAAGGTTCGTAAGTAGGTTCTTTCCACAAATAAGGATAGGAAGATTCTTATAAATTATTTTTGCCTCAACATTTCCCCCATGTGTTTTTACCATAAGTTCAGGAGTCATTTCTTGAGATGGTATTTCCATTTTACTAGAAAAGGTTTTAGAGATGAAAGAATTTGTAGACCCCGAATCAAACAACACACTGGCATAATATGAAAAAACAAACAAAGTACCTGATACAACTTCATTTGATGGCCCGGCGTCTGCTGAAGTAGTTGCAAAGGATTTCACCACCCCTTTATGCTTGTAGTCTAACTGATTCCCATCACTCAAGCTCTTTGTCGGACACTCGTTTGCACAGTGACCCATCTCATTGCAGTTATAACATTTCACTAACTGTAAATCAAATTTGGTCTTACCATAACCCTAATCTTTTTCAGTGCAATCACGAGCCTTATGTCCCATCTTACCACATCAGTAGCACTTTTCAGAATTCAGAAGACATTCCCCAGCATGCCTTTTGCCACATTTATCACAAACTGGAAACTTAGTTTTCTTACAATCAAACTTTTTTGAATAATTCTTACCTTTCTCCTTCCACCTCGGTCTCTTCTTCTGTTGGTTGTTATAGAACACTTGATCATCAGCAAACTCCATTTCCACCTTCTCAGCACATCGAACCAGATTTTCATAACTTTTAAACTCGCGATAAGCTAATTCCATTCAATATTTTGGCTTTAATCCTGAGTAAAAACGATTGATTTTACTATCAAGGTCTCAGATAAAATATGGAGCATACCTTGCCAATCGAGTGAACCTTTCTTCATAGCCAGCCACTGAGTCTTCCTCTTGCCTCAATTCCAAGAATTGATTTTCCATCCTAAGTCTAACATCCTTCGGAAAATACTTCTCAAGAAACATACCATTGAATTCATCCCAGTCAAGAGAATCAATCTCATCAGTGTCCCTGATATTTTTAACCATCGACCACCACTGATCTGCTTCACCCTCCAAACAGTAAATAGCAAGACTAACCTTTTTATTGTATGAACACCCCATGACATCACAAATCTTCTCCAGTGCTTTAATCCACCCTTCAGCTAGCACAGGGTAAGATAATCCTCTGAATGATGGGGGATGTTGTCTCATGAAATGTTCCACCACTGACATGTTCCTCTGCGGTTGATCTGGCTGATCTCGTGTATGGATACCACCGCCATTTATCGCTTGAGTCAACTGCACCATTACTGCAACAAACTGTTCAGTTCCAATTCTGACCATCTCAGGATGCTGATTCGGAAGGTTATTTCCTTCTGTATGCCTTCCTAGCACTGCTTCCCTATTTCTTCTGCGGAAAACCATTCGAAACAAACACGTCCTAGATGAAGCAACATGGTAATCTTCAAATGCTATATCATTTCAATTTTACCATAAAAAATATTTTTGGATAATCATTTAATAGAATTATAACTCCTAAAGTTATCTAAACCGACCTTTGATACTCACTATAAGGCCCCAGCCTTAAACCTTACTTAATCATGAGTTATTACAAGATTACACGTTGAGGATCTTTTTGGGTTTAGAGTTTTAGAGAATTAGATCATAAAACTTGCATTACATTCCACATATAAACAAAGTGGTTACATAAAGATAGTATTCTTCTTTCCCATCAATGGAAACATATTTAAAATAAAACATGGATTCTTTCATGAAACTTCCTTGACACTATCATCATATCATGTACCTTTCCCTTGACCTGTGAAAAACATTTCAGAAATCTTGGGATGAGCATAAAAAGCTCTGTATGGGATATAAAAATATGGAAAGGAAACATGGGTACATATATACATAAGAATGAAATCATACTTTACCCATAATTTATAAGAACTTTAACATACCTCATCAAATCATGAATAAATCATAGAAATCATAAGACATAAAGGTAACTTGAGGCATTCATAACATTCTTACGTAGAGAGTAACCCTCTTGGATACGTTTGGAATACCCATCACAGTATATTCCCTAAATATCTTCGGAGTATCCTTAACGTTTCACTCCTTAGAGTTACCCAATGCATTGGAGAGCTATATCAGGCTCACCCGCCCTTAGATTATCACGGAACCACTCGTCTTCATAATAACACCCAAGAACCGCAACATAATCGTATCACATAAAATATGCATAAAGGAAACATAACATTTCCCCATTTCAATCACGAGATATCAATACAACACATTGATGTAATAAAAACATTATGAAAACCATTTTTAATACAAAAATAAATGAAAAGTGAAACATGGTATTTATTTTTCTTTTAAAAAGAAGGTATGGCTTGTAGAAGAAGACGAAACCCAAATAATGGTCACGGCGGCTGAGAAGTCGTTGTCGCTGCATACATACGACAAAAACATTCCATTTTGTCGTTTTGTAAAATGCTTCGTATAAAAAATATTCCTTTTGGATAAACATAAAAGTAAAAGGGGTTTATACATCGTATAAAATAATGTTGTGTATAAAATAAAATATGCCTCAATGAAAGGAGATTGAGACGAAGTCCCATACCTCAGGTCTGACTTGACTCGGTCGTTATTTAATCTCCTGAATAATAAACTTGAGTTAATTTATACTTGTTTAAGAACCATTTTCAAGTTCATTATTGCTTTTATATCACTTATTTCCATGTCATGAACACTATGTAATTATTTAAGTTAATAACGGTCATTTTAACTATCATTGGCACTTGAGTCAAAAATAATCCCTTTATAATTACAAGTTGTTCATGTATCCATTATAACCATATTGGTATTCATGATGTAGATATCATATATTTCATATATATCCAGTACATTCATGCATTTATAATATTACATAATCATTTAGAGGTAAGAAATGAAATGCACCGTTCATGGAGATGGTAAGTCGTACGTACGCATGAACGCTACTTTCATTTCTATTTCGTATTTTATAGAATGGAATCATAATGATATAAAGGTATATTATAATTCCAGTATAATATCATATATAATATCATAGTTCCATCCTTTATACGTCCCACATATGGTATTTAACGAATCAAATCACTTTCAGGGGGCGGTAGTCTGCACTTCCTTAAATGAAGATATCATGTTTACCCATAATGGAAACCATAAAGGTATGCCCAAAATGAAAAATACAAAAGCTTTAGGAAAACATAAAAATATTATATATCATATATAAATATAGTGACATCTTAATGGACACCTATGAAGGTGTTAAAATAAAGTTGAACAATCATCGTTTCGGGAGGCATAAATTCACCATCCACAAAAACAGTATGTTCTTTAACCATTAGATGTAGGTGTGTGTAAGTGTAGAACTAATCCTTCTTATAACAAAATTCTAGTATATTTAAGATACTGTAGTTGTTACAAAATAAATAAATAAAAAGTTTTTATGGGGTTGGAGAAGAAAAATAAAACAAAAGGACTCAAGTGAAGACATTACCTTAAAATCGGGTAACTCCCGTTGGTTTGAGCTCAAAAGCTTCCTTGGGAAGACTTCTGCCCAAAGTGAGGCTTCACAGAGTAAGATAGGGAAGTGGAGAGACAAAACATGCAGGGTTTGGCCAAGAAAAAGGCTTTGGAAGTGTGTTTAAGGAGGAAGAGGTGGGGGCCTTTTATAAGAGGAGAGGAGGGGAACTCTTGGAATGTAAAGAAATATTACTTTATGTGAAAATGAGTTTCGGATTTAAAAGGTCCCTCATTGATATAATTCGAGGATAAGGTGGTAAGGGTTCGAAATATACCCACCCAATTGGTTTTTGACATGTGTAGGTCATAGATTTTACATTATCTTTTCATTTTATTTAAATTCTCTATTAATGAGGTAATCGCTACATCATTATGATGTCATAAATAATTTAATTTATTTAAAGTCTAAAAATTATAAAAAAAATAATATGATGTAGGAAAGATTTTTAGCTTTCCAAATTAATATTTATAGTAAAAAATCTGACTTTTATAACCCCATTTAAAAATTGTTTTCGTAAAACATATTATGTTTGGGCATTTTTACTTTTCCATTAAATAAAAAGTTATTTATGTCATTTCCCAACCAAAGTGGCTCCATGGGGTCCCCAAGTTGAACCATGGATTTTCTTGTCGGCCATGACACATCCAATGAGGTTAGGACATGTTTCATGCTCAACTCATACTATTAGAAAATTATTTTTACCTTAAACTACACTAATTACCACTAATCGCGATTAAAAACTTAATAAGTTACTATTCAACAAAAATTTATTTTAATCCCATTGGAACACATTTTACTTATTAATGACAACCATGTATGTCGGATTTTTTGAAATTCAAAACACAAAGGTGGAAAAATTTCATTTAAATGGAAAATCAGTTTTTATAAGTACCACTTAGTGGTTTCACTATTCATCAAAAATTGAAGTTTTTCAGAAAAATACCAAAACTTCACACAAAGCTATATTTGATATTCTGAATTCAAAAATGATGTCTATTTTACAAAATTCAAATCATATAAGTTACATTAATTAATTTAATAATTAATTCCCGTTGTCATGACGAATAGCGTGTTTTTATGAAACAATAAGTATCAAAAGATTGACACCAGTTTAAGTCCAATTTCAAAGTGAAATTGATTCCAATGACCACCATTGGATTAAATGGTAAAAATATATTCTAATTTCACTTCAAAAACAATTCAAAAGATAATCTAATAATATAAATAAATTAGATTAAAAAGCAGTTTTGATGTAAAATGCATTATTTTTCACTATTCATTAAAAATGAACATTGTCAGAAAAATAGCAAAAATTCACACAATGTAAATTTTTATGTCCCAATAATAAAGAATAAGTTTATTTTGACAAACATAGTTTATAAAATTATCAAAAAATATATTCAAAAATGGTTTGCCATCAACAGGTAGTAAACCAATCTTTTAAAAATATTAGTGTATTCCATGCTTAAGATTGGATTTATTTTCATTTTAAGCCTCTAAAACACTATCTAATTCATTAATATACATAGATAAAATATCTATTATTCATTACTTACATGGGATGTTACAATTATTATTTCAACATAACCATTATAATCTAGAAAATAAATATTAATTTTTTATTAATAATAACACCATTATGAAATATATATAGTGTAAAAATGTATAAAATAAATTATCTAGATAATTAAATAAGAATAATTAGAATGTAAATAATTGTTTTCCTAAAAATGGTATTTTTATAATTATTAGTTTTGTTTCTCAATAAAAATATAATTTATAATTAATTTTTACCACTATTAGATTTTTTCATAAAATAAATTTCATTTTTTAAAAAATCATACCAAAATTATTGTATGGTGAGTTTTAAGGATTTTTTCTAAAATTTTTCTTTCTTTGATATATATTGAAAACAACTAAATTTTTATTGTAAAACTACCATATTGTTTAAATTTTTTATAATGATAACTTGAAATATAATTTTTTATGTAAATTTAGTACATTTATATATCTCTTAATCCAATTTAGGTCATTTCAATCATTTTAATATTTATTTTTTAAAACATTGTAAACTTTTTAATTTTTTTTGCAAATACCTGCATTATCAAAAACATAGTGAGATTAATTTAAAATTAATCATCAACAATATTAAATATATTCTCATTATAAATGCATGTTTTTTCAGAAATAATAGAATGTATCATAAATAGAAGGTCGCATCGGAAATATGAGTGCACTGTTAGGTCCAAAAACTAGTGTTCACCCTAGTCGCAACATGAAACATGTCGGCACAGGACATTCAGAGACTTGCTCATAAGTATTTTATCAAATGGATTAATTAATTAATTAATTAATTCTTTTAATATGTAAAATTAAAATAAATCATTAAATGGGGCTCATATGAGAATCTAATACCACTAGCGAGTTTGAAACATAGGGTTCACCCAATGCAGGGATTATCCTTACTCTGCGTCAGGTGTTTCGCTTATGATTCATCATTGGAGAATAATTAAATAATTAAATATTTATTTGTTTAATTATTTCATAAATAACATAACCTAAATTTATCTTATATATGTATTATTATATAAACATACCCATGATTGTCCTCATTATAATGGGATCATCAAGGGTATCCTTTTGTCTCATTTTCGTTGTGAAATGACCATGAACAACATCATACGATGATGACACATCTGGTCGAGGTGATTAGAAGTGTTTCGAACACAAAAGATACTAGAGATCATGTTCTTCATAAACGATGATCGATCCAATATATTTGTGGCTCATTCATTGGTATTTTCACTCATTCATTAAATAAATATAATGTTATTCTTCCATCGTTCCCCATTTCGAAACCAATTACACGAGCCTATCGATAGAAAATCAATTTGTATCATTTATTTATTTATTTTACAAATCTAAATTTTCCATTACTGATTGGTTGTAAAATAATTCTTGGTAAACAATCAGAAAAACCAATGTTCTTTTGCATCCCTCCCTCAGTTAGTTACAATCTTCACCATCAAATCCTTAGGGATCCCAGTTTGAACTTTATCAGGAATCTCGAGGCCAATCAGGTTCCCAGATTTGTGGCAGAATAGTGAAACAATGTTGAAACCATGAGTGGAAAATTAATATGAGATTAACACGATGTATACGATGGTTTCAGATAAGATAAAATTTGAGTAGATGTATGACACTAGGCGGAATGAACAACACGGAAAAGTGGTTCGACAGGTGCAAGCATGGAATGCGACGGTGGCGTCCTTTGAGGCCGAGGACGTCAGTCTAGGGTGGTGGGGTATCGGATCTCAGAGGAGTATCACTATTGATTACAGGTGAGGTAGGATGTTTAGGCGGTGGTGTCCCAAGATGGCTAGCACCAAGGTGGTGGCCGGTTGCAATTTCAGGCAAGACATGGGAAACAACGACAAGAGGTGTTGGTTCGCGGTGGTCTAGTTAGTGAGTAATCGGTGGTCTATGAAGATGGAAGGAGACGCCAGGGATTTATAAGGGGTAGGTAGTGAAATTTGTTGAGACCAAGGTTTATGGGGATGACCTAAGAGAAAAATAATAACGATACTATTAGTAATAATGTTATTTATTTAAACCACCAAAACACCCACTGAGGTGTCTAATTCACACAACGTTTATAGTTTCATGACCCGATTTATAATATAATCCTTTTAGAACCATTTAAAATAATTTTTCTTGGCCCATGAATTGGGCCCCTGATATTCCCATGATTCATAATATTTTCTAATATTATTAAATATTTGACCCACCATAACTCATGCATGTGACGTCCAATTGATGCACAGTCAGTGGAGATGTGAACCTGAATTTAAGGTGGATGTCATGTGACCAATATCAGGATTTTAATTTTAGATTGAATCTTGGTCCCCATGAGACTCCATTCATGAACGATACTGCCCAATTCAACTTCTTCACCAGCTGTCCATTTCGGTAGAATGTATAGTTGATTATGTGATATTTTTTTAAATTATAGTAACTTGTGATCTGTTTGTTTATCCGAGGACCCTTTAATTTTATGCTCACTATGATGCATGGTTTTCTATTTTTTATCCCATTATATGTGGAATCATGAAATGAATATCAGTAGAAGATCCTTGTGATGTGTAAGAAAAGAATCGAAGCCATAGGTCAGTAGTGGCTCTTGTGAGAGTTGAGAAGATGTATGATGAGATATAGTCAATGATTCTAGGGATGTTTGGGAAAAAATCATAGTGATATTATGTTTTCCCCTCAATCCCATGACGAGCCTCATGCACTGATCAGACTTTTGGAATGATCTTACATGTGGACTAGAAGTACACTGGCACACCAAGGGTTATATGTCCATAGTTTAGTGCCTATGGATGGATAGGTACACAACCAGGTGATGAGTGAAGGTCGCACATCACATGGGCCCCATACACATTGTGTAAATCATTAAAAATATTTTATATATCTCATCATCTTCCCATGGAATCAGATTTTTTCCGGAAAGTAGCATATCTTGAGATTTTATCTTTGTAGAACATAACTGATCCATATATAGTATAATTATAGATATGATCTGAGATATTCATGGTGTGGCAATTATCTGAGCTGAAACTAGATGGTGACCATGAACATGAAGAATAACCAAAGACTTATTCTATAGTGGAACCCCCATCCAAAAGGGCATGATCCCTCTAGTGTTACATCCAAATAAGACTCCCTACCAGGTAGGGCATGGGTCCTTGATGATTTACAGTAGAACCCTACGGCCTAACTAAGGGAGGTTCCTCCACCAATATTTTGGAACCCCCAAAAAACATGGGTGCCGGTCCTCTACCATCCATGTGGAACCCCCTATCGGATAGTGTATAGGTCCTCAACCACCGGTGTGAAACACCCTAATTTTAACAGGTCGTGGGTCCTAGTGAAACTAGAGTTGACCCCCCCCCCCCATTGACATGGGTATGAGTCATCTATAAAATATATAACAGTGCATTCCCACATCAGAATGGACATGCATCCTCTTCAACTAATATCATATTATAACCCCATTAATGTACTAGTGCGTGAGTCTTCAACTAAGAGTTTATGGAAACCCGACTGTGAGTCACAGTAACGAGACATGGTTTGAAGTAATTTTGGAATCATGATAAATAAGAAAGCATTCCCCAGCAGGTAAAGTCTTTTTTGGGGACCTAATCATGTACAAGATAGTTATATCCAAGAAAATCAGATACCATCAAGATGTGGTGATTGCTTCCCTTTGACTTTTGTGTCCTGGGATGATGTGTGTGGTTATGGGAATCATAGATGGACTTACCGAGGAACTGTTGGTAGATAATATTATTAGTTTTATATATGATATGGAGACTTTAATATTCTCTCATTTGAAATTCTATGACTAGGCATATATATATATATATCCTATTTTAGTAACAATTCCTTTAGTAATGGTTACTCTCTTTCCTGGATAGGTGAAGACGTGTGGGGGATGACAAGAGCTATTTGAGCCTAGTTTCTCATGGTTGGACGAGTCTACTATCACAATATAGTTAGTGAATACTTGATGATAATTTCTTCTAATCACTATTTAAGGATCCTTTTTTGATGAGTTTACATACACTCTTCTATTGGTTGGATGTTTACTCTATTACTAAAACATCTTCTTTCTACATCATTCTTCTTTCGTGTATCTCTTACTTCCCCCCCCCCCTTCACCATTTGGGGGGTGGGGTTCCACTAGGTATGTATATACTCACCCCTACATGGTATTCACCCAACACGTGAATTGGATTTTTCAAACGATAGATATGTTGATCATGACATCAGGGTAGCTTTGGGATACCGTTCCTTGGACACCATGTAGTGGTTGTATCTTTTGGATTCAAGAGTTTCTCTATCTCTGCTATTTTACATGGCTAGTTTTTTCAGATTGGGATAGGTTTCTGGTTGGTTATTTATTTTTCCCCTTTACTCTCAGTTTACAATACATTACTATCCTACATTTTATAGTATCATGAATTCATGGTTTAATTTGAAATTTTTTTTAATCTTTTATTTCATTCCATCCACAATATTAAATATTAGTTGGTTTTTGGAATATGTATAGGTTTTTAGGAAAATCCCTCATTAAGATTATTTTATTTTGTAGTACATATCTCAACCAAAACCTATATGGGTGGGATTGGGGTATTTGGGGCTCAAACCCTTGATTGGATTGGGATGAGATAGATTTGTATGAGAGAACATTTGTTCCTTGGGATGTTGTAAGGACCTTCCTTGAATAGTAATAGGCTAGGATATGGGGAAACTATGTCATGTTTTCTTGAATGCACCTCTTAGGCTATGGAGTCCAGTGGTGGAATGAGAAGCCAACATATCTATTCACTGGTACCATAGTTTCTGTCTTGTCAAATCAACATGTTGAGAAATTTGTTGTAGAGATTAGTGGTACAAGCATCGTATAGGATTTAGTATTTGAATTCCCTTCTTGAGTCAACTCCCCACTATTGTTACCAATATATTTATATATTATCATGTTACTATGGTATTCCATGATAATTTTCAGGATGCCTCCATGATGATAGTTGGCCTGGATACCATCTCTGATTTCTTAATATGACTACAAGAGTGATGGGGAATCAGTTCAGAGTTCATCATGTGACCCCCTTCCTATGGGTTTGTAGGTGGAAGGACATCCACCTATTGAGAAGTAGTTTCTGAGTTGTAGACCATCCCAACATTGTAGGATAAGGGTGTGCACATGCTGAGTTCACTCCCTGAGATCCAGTGTTAGAGACCATTGAAGATTCACAATGAGATAGATCCCAAATAAGAAGAGGAAAAGATTGATTCGGTGGTATGCATCATTAGGCTAGTTCGGACCCCGAGAGATCAGATGGTGACATCAACAACAATAAATTTCAATTGAGAAAATGGAGTTAGTGGAGCATTTTTTTAATCAAATGAATGATGAGTCTATGATCTCATGTGATGTATTCCAACAGTTGTTTTGTGATGATTATAATCCCTCCTTCTTACACTCCATTTGTATTTAAGAGATTCTAGAGCATTACCAGGGAGGGATGAAAGTGGAAGAGTATATGGCAATGTTCACATAACATATTCGATTCTCTCATGAAATGATCATAGGTGGATATTTTTGAGCATGGAAGTTTGATTAGGGACATTGTAGAGAGATCCAAGACAACAATATACCTTTATGAATCCTCACCTATGTCGGCATGCTTGAGAAGGAACTTGTGATACAAATATTTCTGTCAGAGGGACACTAGATAGTTGAAGCTAGAAGTGGGTGAAACCGAGCTGAGACATCTGTGGTAGCTTGGAAATGTCAGTTGATAAGATCTCAATGCAATAGGACTCCATAGGATTGGACTCAGGCACATAGTCTGGTATAACACAGAGGAATTGGAAATCACGGAGTGGGGAGGTTCTACACATGTGATAGGAAAGGTCACAGGGCATGTGACATCCCTTCTAGACATGTTTAAGTGAAAAAGTACATAAGTGATTAACCACCAGGAAGAGTACTTCAGAATCAAGGAGCTGGTGTCCAGGGCCACAGACAACTACATGCTTTAGATGTCTCTAACCCCACAGTGAACAAGATGAAAAGAGATAATCTCTATGTACTTTCCATATTCACCAGTATTTTTTTTGATATTTTGGTGAGGTACCCTTTTATTTCTCGTACATTATCAATATTAAAACATTTTTATGTTTTATGTTAGATTAACCATATTTTGGTGTTGTGCGAAGGAGTGCTAGAACTACTCTGGGAATTGATGATGGAGTTTTCTAGCTTGTCACTTTTTACATGGGATGCCACTAGTATGTGTGGTAGGGTTTCTAGGTTGGGGTTACTATCCTTCCAATAGTGGAGAGGACTTGTAGGGTATTCCACAAGATTTTTATATCTCGAATCACATGGTGGGATGAGTCTTTTATCCTTTATTTTTCATTAGTACACATTAATTATCAACATAAACCCTGAGGCAGTGATATACAATTATCGCAAATGGGTCGGGTTGTTTAGACCCCATCAGAAGATCTATGAAACTCCATACGTAGAGAAGGCACAAATAGTCTTCACCATGAGAATGTGAACACACTACCTTATTGGAGAGATATTTTTGATTTCCTCAATCTAATAGAGTCTCAGGTACGTCTTCACATAGAGAGACATTAACCTAAGATAGTGCAGCTGGTTGGGATTCCTTTTGGAATCTGGCTTCAGGATAGTTTATACTTTTGGGAAGTGGCATGTTGTAGAAGATTCCAATAAAGGTAAGTCCCATACTTGCTTACTCCATGAGGCTTCATAGATGTTAGCTTTCCTAATGCTGTACTTGGTGGAGCAGGATGGTACAATGTTTCATCACTCGATGTTTTTGACTCCTTTGCCACTCAAGCATGTTCAAGAGACCCGATTGGGAGACATTAACAGTGAAGTTCTATGTTACCAAATATCCACAGGTGGAACACAATATGGTTATTATAATGAAGGGAATCACATCATCCCATGTAATGGGAGAATGGTTATTCTCGTCATTATGGGATATGAGGTTACAACGAAGTATCACACTTCACCATGCACTATACATACCAGTGTAGAGAATAACCAGTTGTAGGCTATGTGTAACCTCCTTTAGTATTTGTTTTCATTTTTTGGTGATGAAAATCACTGATGAATGGAATATTCTAGAGACTCTTTTTTCATGGCATACTTTGAAATATTATAGGGAATATTTTCAGTGCCATTAACTGCAACGACACTTGATTCCGACACCTGTAGGCCCATAAAATTTTTATTAAAATATTTAAAAAATTATTACGCTCATGATTTTTATTCAAAATTAATGGAATACCTTTTAAATGGATGCTCAAATCTTAAATATGCAGACATATTTCAGTCATGAAGGTATTTTTTACCCTAAAAATGACTAAAAAATATTGGTATGATATGTTCAGACCCCTCAATTATTGAAATTATGTTAAATGAATAAATTAATTAATTTACCCTTTATATAATTTGTCAAAACCATATTACTCATAAACGGGGGATCATATGAAAAATCTGAGTTTCCCAATTATTTCAAAAAATACGCTTTACAATAGGTAGGCTATAACTATATTATGTGTCAGGTTTTTGTTTAATGTGTCTTCATATGTGAATAATTATGTATTTATTTATTTATTTATTTGACTAATAACCTAACATAAATATCTATTATAAAGGTTTTTAATGGAAATTTACCTAGGGTTAGACTTATTGCACTAGGATATTCATGGGAAACCTCACCTCTATTTTTCTGTTAGAAAAAGATTATGAATGATGATGGAGGATGTTTAATCTTCGAACCGAGGTGATTCGAATCACGACGAATATAACAGATCCTGGAAAGCATGTCCATCATTAATGGCAATCTATCCAATACAGTAATAGCTCGTCAATTGGTATTTTTTCAATTAGATTAAATGATTTAGAATATAGAATATTATTCATTTATCTACGCCCCTATTGCAACCAAATACATGATCCTATGTGTTGAAACTCAATCTGTATCAGTTATTTATTTATTTTATTAATCTAAATTTCACATTCATGATTGTTAAGCCAATAAATCTTGGACGATGAAAGAAAAAAACCTATTTTCATGTACATCGCTACTTTTATTCATATTAATCATCTTGGAAATATCATGGATCCCATTTTGACAGTTTCTAGGCAACCCAATCTCCATCGGGTTCCATGATTTGAGGCAGAACAATGAAAAAACGATGATACAACTAAAAGATCATATTTCTAAAAGTTTTTTAGGAATATATGATAAATATAAATCATTTATAACATATGGGGACTTAATAGAGGTATTATTACTATAAAATAAAGTGTGAGGCCGAGCGGTTTGACCAGTGTGAGAAGGAAGAGAAGCGGCGGCAGACAGTGAGGCCGAAGTGTTCAGGAAAGGGCAGTAGGGTGGAGGCTTAATGTGGTATCTCAATGTGGCTTTTTGAAGAGGTATGTGGTCTTGGTGATATAATACCAAAGTGGTAAGTAGTATGGTGGTGTCTAGGAGTCGGTCTGGTCGAGATAGTGGAGAAGAAGGTGTGATGCAGCGGCTCATGGTGGTTCAGCGAGCAAGGGTGTGGTGGTCTTTGTGGATACCTAGTAGTGGATAGGGTTTACAAAGGGGAGAGATCACACTATGTAAAGACCATGTGGGGGAGGGGAAATACATAGAGAAAAAAAGAAAAAGAAAAAGAAACAAATGATAATAATAATAATAATAATTATTTAAACTGCTATAACTATTGTTTGGGGGGGGCTATTCATGCATCGTCTATGGTGGTGGGAACCCGTTTATGATACAATTATTTTAATAATATTATGGATATTTTTCCACAAAGTAGTCCCATAAAACACCCATGAGACATAACATTTAATAATACTTTTAAATCATTGACCACGCCATAACTCATGAATAAGAAATCAGATTGATCCACCGTCAACAATGATGTGACACTGAATTTGAGACGGACATAGTGAGACCAATATAAAAAATTTAATCAATGATCAATGAATGTTCCCCATGATATTCAATTCATGTGTGATACTGTGAAATGCAACTTCATCACTAGGTGTCTGATTCGAGAATGTGAATAGTCACTCTTTGGTTCTTTTCCACAATTATCAAAATGGTGTGATCTTTTTGTTTATCTAGGGAATCCCAATTTTAATCTCATTGTGATGTTAATGGCCTTACTCATGATCCCATTAAATTTGGAAATAGGACTGGAATATCAGTGGAATATCCTTTTGAATTTTTTGGAGAGAATCCATAGCTTAGGATAGCTCCAGCTCTTATGAGGGTTGATAAGTTTTATTAAGAGATGTGGTCAATTATTCTAGGTCTATTTAAGGAGGAATTTTAGTGAAAATAAATTTTCTCCCAGACCCATGATAAGCCTCATTCCCTTGTCAGCCTTTTGGAAAGACATTCCACAAACTCTAGTAGTACATTGGCACACAAAGGGGTATATGTACACATCGAAGTACCTGATGATGTCTAGGTACATGGAGAGGCGAAAAGGCGGGGTCACACATCATAAGGTCCCCAAACGCACTATGTACCACTTATAAAATCATTCTCCTCTTGCGTTCCCTTCTATTGGACATAGATTCCCCACCCAGTGGCCTATCTTGTGTATTTTTGTGCATAGACTATGATGGTGTCCTCTTTAGTGGATTTAGAGATACGATGCGATATGTTATGTGAATGAAGTCTATCCATGGTTTTTCTCGATAATGGATATGATCCGGAAGAATCACTATATACCTATTCAATAGTGGACCCCCCATCATCATGTGTATGGTCCTCTACACCCACATCTAATTGAAACCCCCTATCGAGTAGGGTGAAGGTTAAAGATGACCAATAATTGAACCCCCTTGTGATACCAAGGAATAGGTCCTCAACAATGTGACTGCTACCCCTTTTGTCATTCCAATTGGATCTCTAGATTTTGAGTGGACCCATATTGGATATGGTCAACGTCCTTAATAACCACGGTAGATCCCCATGTTGATTCTGGGAACAGTTCCACATGAAACTAGAGTTGAAATCCCCATCGACCACGGAACTGGTTCTATATGATTAATTTTAGAGGAAAATCCCCCATCGGATGGGGGATGTTTCTCTACAACTACTATCAATTTGATACCCCTTGGCGCACTAGGTAAATGGTCCTCTTCATCATGTTTGTGACCACATGACTGTGGGACATAGTGAGGAGACGTGGTTTGAAGTACCTTTGAACTCATAAAAAAGAGGGATGTTTTCTCCAATGAGAACTAACCTTGATACGTGACCTAAAAACATGAAGCGATTTGATTCTTCCAAAAGTGGATAATATGAAGGTTTAATGATTGAGTCCCTTCTACTAGTTTATATTGAGATGATATGTGAGGTACTGAGCATCATTGATAAACATTCCATGGAACTTCTGGCTGCTCTTTTTCTTGGGTGATGATGTGAGATGGATATCCCCTTACTATCTCATTTGGTCTTATTTGACTGAGAATATATATATATATATATATATCTAGTTTTAATACCCACTCCATGGGTTTTAGTTACTCTCCTTGGAAGAGGTGTGAAGACATGTGGTGTATGACACATTCATTGAATATCTAGTTTTCATGGTTAGACTAGTCAACCCTCATACTATATGTATAGAAGACTTGATGAGAAGATCATCTTCTATCTTTTTCAAGCTCCTTATGTTTGGATGAGTTTATTTCGACTCTATGGTGGGGTGGAGTTATTCACTTTTACCATAACTTATTCAATCTACTAGTTTCATCTTCATGGTATCTATTAGTGATCCCCCTTCAACCATTTCAGTGAGTTCAACATGATATGTATATACTCACCACTCCCTCGGACCCACCCAACAAGTGATGTGTCTTTTAAAGATGACAGATTTATTGATTGTTTATTTAGAGTAGATTTGGGATATAGAGTGCTTGGACCATGTACGGTTTCTAATCATGGGATTCCGGAGATGGGATCTCTTTGCTATTTTGGTTTTGTAGTTTTTTTATGTTTTAATAGTTTCTAGTTGGGTGTGTATTTTTTTTCCTTTTATTTCAACTTACACTACTATAATGTAACATTGTCTAGTAGATTAGGAATGCTTGGTTTATTTTATAGTAGTGTGACATATTTTATTAATTCAATAATGCCTTTTTTTCATTGAGTTAACTATGTGCAAGTGTATAACTTTTTTAGAAAAGTATTCCCAGAGTATAGTTGATCCTTCAGCACTTTTCACCACCCTCTGGCCTATCCATGCAGACATGGGGTTGTTTTGTCTAGAGCCTTAGAAAGGGTTAGGTCATGAAAATATTCTATATTGGAAATTTTAATAATAATTATTATCCAACATTTTATGTGTAGTTTTTCAATGTAATTCGGTGTGAAAAAATTTAAAAATTAATTACCATCATTACGGTTAAATGTATGTTTTGTTCCATACATGTGCTTGTTAAAATGTTATTTTTCCATTCACAAAGGATTTTTAATTATTAAATTTTATTTTATTTTTCAGATCATTATATTTAAATTATGTTATAATCGTCATTCTATTGTATCCATAAATTCTAAATCACTAATGAAAAAAGTTATTGTAGTAAAAATTAAAACATTAAAAGTGTGTATAAAATAATTGCTATGGAATGAAATGATAAATTTTTTTAGCGGTGGCATGGATAAAAAATATATCCATCCCCTATACTATATATAATTATTGGATCCTCATGAGGTTAGAGTGACCTCCCAATATTGAATAAATTTGTTTATTTTATGAAATGCCCCCACTGTTCAATTTTAAATAGGTAGTCACTCCCTACACAAATGCACACATATCACGCCCATTTTAAAAACTAATCACTAAAAAAATACTTCAAAAACATTCTTATAAACATTATATAGTTACTATTAATACCCAAATATCAACATAATAATTCATAATAAGAGTTCCTTGGGAGGTTTCTTTTAGAGAAGGTAATTATCTAAACAATTCTCTTTCATTTTATTTCATTGTTTCCAACAAACACTTATGTATTATCAAATAAAATATAATAATAAATATATAATCCATATATTGATATGTTATTATTTTTATCTAATAATATTTATCCCTATAATTTTCCATCATATGAGTAACTAGATAATTATTCGTTTGGACAATAGAGTACTTCCTCACTATCCGATGTTATTCATTTTTTCTATTGCCATATCTCACAACTGGGTATAATAACTGATAATGTACATATATGAAAATTTTAACTTATTTATAACTCAAGAGTTATTTCATCATATTATAATTTTTTACATCCCATTCCAAAAGATATACAATAATGTTTTTTTGTGTACGGTGGACTACTTCCTCACAGAGAGAAAATATTCATTTTTCAATAATGCATTACATGTTAGGTAATAAGGGTAAATAGAAGGAATATGTGAAATATACATGAAATAATAATGATATTAATTAAATACTTAAAATTTTTATATGTTATTATAACATTTTATTTATTCAATTTTTACTAACTTAAAATGTGATAATGTCGTTCATCTATGTGTGGACTACTGCCATAAAAAAGCGATATGCCTCAATTTTTAATCACCACATCACATTGGTAATATATATTATTATATTGAAATAATTAATTGGGGATATATTATATTATTATAATTATTTAAATATAATATATTACATAACTTATTTCCAATTTTTTTAGAAATGGAAATGTTACTTATACCTATGTACGTCTTACCGGCTCCATGATCATAAAATTCATCATTTTACAAATCCAAAATTCATGATTGGTTTGAAACATATTATTTGTGTAGAAATATAAAAATTAATTAATTATTGTCATTTTTTATATTATCTAACCCTAATAAATATAACATTTCATAAAATTACAAATCAAAAATCATATGAAAAACAAATTGGTTGTTACTCAAAAAGTGATTTTAACAATTATTTTTAATGAAAATGTCATAAATGGTTATAATTAAATATAATATGTTAATATATAAATAATTTAGGTTAAATAATGGATCTATTATAAAAATATATTGATTATAAGTTAGATTTGAGTGTGTATTAACTATGTAATGACTTATGGTAGGGGACTTATAGTCTCACTTTTATTTCTTGGAGACATATGAAAATTAACAACTATTTTAATTTGTGTAGTGTATATACTACCCCTATGACATTTTATACCCACAATAACATTTCCTAATTATATATAATGTGTAATATTATTTTACAAAATATTGGGGATTAATATTAAAAACATTACTTTTGCGGTGATAAATTTTTTTTCTAATTTTTTCTTGTTTGAGTCTTTTATCATGTTATGCACCTATCGAAATTTATGTGGTGTATATACAAGAACATAGAAAATTAATATCATTAATTTAATTATTATCAATATTTCTTTTCTTTCATTTAATTTTATCCTTTCATGGTTCTTATGCTTCAATTTTACCAATGTGGACATATTTTTAAGTTAAAATATCATTATTTATCAGGATTGTTTATTATTATGTACTCAATATTGAAATATTTTGATATATATCTTCATAATACACATGATTTTCCTCTACTCGGATTATTCATGATATTTTCATGTAATATTTCCATTTTCCACTCATGGGAACATAAATTAATTAGGAAATTTATTTAATGGAAAACATTTACTATTTCTCACTTCTATGGAGAACCGTTTTTATTAGAAAATCATTTTACCTATAAATTCATTCACTATTTATTATTGCACTATTATAATGATTCGTTAAATTATTTTTTAAAAAAATTATGAATTTTCACAAAACAAATTGACTGATTCTTCATGTCGCATTCCAATATATTCATATTTATCTTTTACTAAAAATGTGAATAAAATTAATGTTTTAACCTGTATGGCATGAAAAGTATTTCCCATATTCATGAACATTTATTATTTGAAGATTTATTTGTATTTATTCATGTATATTTCAAAACGAAATGTTTTTTAATATACCGTATGTTTTTAAAAAAATTATAAAAGGAAAATATATTTTCCTTAATTTATGTTTTAAATTATTTTTAAATCATCTTTTATATGTTTCCAAGGTTTTTTAGGATAATGATTTTCATAATATGTTGGAACTTTTTGGTTTTTTCTTAAATATTATTTGTCAAATAAAAATGTTATTTTTTCTCAAAATATATTAAATGATTTTTAATGGTATTTACATTTTTCAATGTTCACATCCCTTGTTGTTACTTATGATCCAATTGGGATATGTTTATTACTGATACCATAATCATTCATTCTCCTGATGGATTACGATTATTGTAATGAGATTTCTATGGAACTTGTTTCTTTTATAGGGGTTAATCATCTTTCAATGAGACTGTTATAGAACCCATTTCATTTATATGTGTTTATCATGTCATTAAAGGAATATTGGCTCTTTTTTATGTGTTTAATGATGATTTGTATCCTCTATGAACTCACTTTTTGTTCCTTTTAAATTATAAATGATTGTTGAACCAAGATAGAACTATGTGGGACTATTATAACATATATTAATGGTTTAACCAGATAGAGTTAGGGAATCATAAGATAACTTATATGATGGGTGAACCAACATACACTCCAATTATTTGGGTAATTATTATTATCTCTATGGAATCGTATTGGAAATCATATGTATGGACAATAAATGGTTAATTCTATTGTAAGATTTCAATGATTATGATGTTACATTACACCAATAAATTTTATATATTTTTTTTCTATGGGTTTCAAATGTTTCCATTGATAATGTTTGTTATCAAATAGCTCATGATTATTGATTCTTATGAATCATTACCTTGCTAAATCCTTTGGCAATGATTCAAGATATATGATTTATGTTTTAATGGGTATGAGTTCACTTTTGATTCACTATGCACACTAATGATGTCATCATACCCTTATACACTCCTTATTCTAATTGATTACATTAAATTGTTAATTTTTATGTTTAACCATAAAAATTATTAGATCTCACACGTATTTTGTATTATTTTTCCTTGGATGTAAATATAATTTCTAATTATATTAATATGTAGGAGGATTTATTAAATATTATGATGACTATTTAATAAGGTATAATATTACATTTGTTATGTGGGAGAAATTCAAATTAATAGAATGTGTATTATTTATTTAAGAGTTTTAAAAATTTAATAAAATATTAAACATAATAGGTCTTTGATAATATAGGAGATCCTTTTTTTATTATGATGTTTGAATGGTTTGGTTGGATAAAATTGGGTCACTATTGTAACACCCGTAGATTTTGTGAATTACTTGGATTAATTAAATATTTTTGATATTCATAATTTCACAAAAAACTAAATATATCTTATGTTATATGGAAGAATGAAATACATATTGAATTATATGAAAAAAAGTTATTCATTATTTGTACGTTACACCAATATAATATTTCACTATACACAACATCGACTTGGCTTTTGTTACACAAAACATCATGTTTCTAAAAAACATCATTTTATTATAATAATTATTTATATAATATAGTTATAACATATTAATTTTATTTATAAATATATTTAGTAATAAATCATTTTTAAATATAATTTATTTTTATTTCATATAAATAAAACATATATATGATAAAACATGTAATTTTATTAATGTTATTATGTGATTTAAAATTCTAGTTTCTCAAAAGAACTGCATTTTTTTCCTTCTATGAAAATTAATAAAATTAAATTTATACACTTTTATAAATTCAGAAGGATAAAATAAACTATTTTTTAACCTTTAATGTCAAAATTATCTTTGTTTTAATATTTTTGTATTTTATAAAAATCATCTTCTTGGTATGAAAAATGAAAAATACATATTTTTAATTCAAAATTGGGTTTTCATCTCATTTATTTAAATTTATTAAACAATATGAATTTGTTTCTAGTGTTTTATTAGAAATTTTTTTAAAAAAGTAATCTAATTTAGATAATTGGAATCAATTTAAACATTAAATTGGATATAATAAAATTTCAATCTTTTAAACATTTTCTCCTAACAAAGCCTCTCTCGCGACCTATTTGTGGGATTATATTTAATTCAATTTCTGCCACATATGTGTTTAAAATTTGGATAAATATATTCAGTATTTGGAATAATAAAAATTTGTAATTCATATTATGTTCAAATTAGTTTTTTTACCAACATGATTTGTGAAATTGATTAAAATAAATTATAAAGATTAATGATAAAATCACTTTACTTAGTGGTCAAACATTATACTTAAGGGGATAAATGACTAGGATACTTCTCTAAATGACATTTTATGCCCTTATTTAGTCCTTATTTCATTTTTTAATTGTATTAGTTAACAAGATACATTATCATGAAATTGAAATATATAATGATTTATGTAAGGAAAAATACAAAAAAGGGAACTTCTTTATCTTTAAAATTTATAAATACATAAAAAATCGAAAAAACCACATTTTTAAGCTTTAAAAATTATTTTTAAATTTATTTTTGTTAATCATATTAAGTAATATTTAATTTTTAGTGGTAACATATTTAGATTAACTACTTATAGAATTCGAAATATGGTAATTATTTAGTTAATAATTAACTAAAACAAATGATACAAATATTATTAAATGTAATGTAAATTTATTAAATTAAATTTTAAGATGAATATATAGTGTAACACAGGTTTGAAGTTAATACATTAAAAAAAATATTTTTTTTGTTATTTTTTTTAAATTTGAATTAAGAAAATAACGTTTAAATTGATACTAATATTATTTTATCATAATTGATGTTTTATAAATATATTTAAAATTTACTAAATTTACAATATTCTAGAAATTTATTTTTAGATGTTATTAAATATAGAATAGTCTATATTAATGAAAAAATATTTCTTCTATAAAGAACATAATGAACATTAAATAGTAGGAATATTATTAGCATGTGTTGGGTTAATGTATTGTTTTGTGTGTTACATGGAGATGTTTTTATATTAATTTACTACACATATTGGATATATTTTTTTATAAATATTATGTTATATTTATATTATCGTGGTTCTATATTTCTTAAGAAATCCTAGATAAATTTAATATTAATAGTTAAATTACTTTTTATAGAAGACTTGTTTCCATAATAAACACAATAATATTAATATTGGAGAAAATTAGATGTTATGAGACAAAATTATAGAAAATAATTTATTATTTGGTGGTATAGGTTTAGATCAACAAAAATTTACATCTAATACATTAATTTGACATTTTTTTAGATACATGATGTTTGGGGACTACTCAATAATGTCTACCTTTTTATATTTTCAATATTAACACTCCACCACCACTATTTAAGGGATCTAACCCCCATAAGTTCCTCACACCCCTCAAGCCACATTAGATTGGAAAAAACATACCAAATATCCAATAAAATTCCTCCCCATCATCATATAATCCTCATTTTATTCATTAATCCAACCATGTAATTGGTGAAAGCAATGAAAAGTTACCAAAAGAAGATATAACAACCATCCATAAGATTTTTTTCTTTAATTTCATTTTCAACCACCTTGATTCAACATTAAAAAAGATTTTATAATAACCATAGTATCATCAATATAGTGAAATTTTCATTTTCAAATAATTTTACCTATACCTACATAAACTTAAATCAAATAGGTGAAATACTTATTCCTCTTGTTTACTATAGACTAACGCCTTACAAAATGATGTTGTTCGTTTTAACATTACCACCATTCATGGTTGGTAATTGTGGTGTAAATACTATTTTTATAGGATATAGATTATATTTATGATTTATTTGTGCTCCTATAATTATTATATATCATATAAAGTAATTATTCCGAGTTTATTTAAGTATGATAACATCATTTGTGGATATATAGATTTCCACCTTCGAAATGCAATTGGATTCATGCATACATTACATGGATTTAATTAAGGATGTGTATTGTAAAATAATATGATAATTAAAACATTATAATGATACAAATATTTTATTATATATATATATATCAAATACATTCTTCCATTATGATTATGAATAAATTTAAAATATTATTCATGCATACGTACTATATACCTTCTCCATGAATGGTGTATTTAATTTTCTATTTCCACATTTTATAGATTATTATAAATATTTATATACTAAATATGTACGATATTTATATCATTGTTAAATGTTTCAAATAATTATATAATAATCTTAATAAGAGGACAAAGAATAGTATGTCAAAAAATTCATTAAAAATTGGTAATTTATTTGAAACAAAACATTGAAAAGGAATTTTTAATAAAAAAAAGGTATTGAAAAGGAATAATAAAATAATTTATTGTATTTGATATAATAAAATAGTATTGTGATATATTTATAATAAAAATATATATAGTATACATTCATTTGGAATGAGTATGATGACAGACCAGATATAAGGTATGGAAATTCTCGTGTGAATTTTATTTCTATTAGACATATGCCTTATTCACCACATATTTCATTAGTGTGGTGCAAATACTACCCGTTAATGTATTAAATGATTTGTATAATTTAAATTATGTGTATTTATATATCCATTTTATGATTTTTATATAAAGAGTTAATTTCCATTGTTTGAGAAAAATGTTATGTTATGCACCTATATATTTTAATGGGGTGTATATAAAACTCTTTGACCTGTTATATCATGAATCTCATTATATAATAATATTATATGATCAATTTAATTATATTTTTTTTGTGGGTTATGATTCAATGTAACTAATGTGGTAATATTTTATTGCCACAATATCATCATTCAATGGGATTGTTTATGATTATGCTTCCAATGATGATATATAATGGCCCATATATAATGAAAACTAGTTAAATTTGTTCTCCTCATTTTATTAATAAAATATTCTTGTATTGGTTCCATTTTTCATCTCATTGACACTTAATATAATTAAGAACATGTTTTTAGGAAAATATGAAATTATCTCTCTCTTCTATCATAAATCCTTATTCCTTCAGAACCATGTCTTCTTAAAAGGTTTTATGCTTAATAATATTTTTATATATATTCATGATTTTTTTATTAGTTTTCATGGTAAATGATTTTCAAAAAAAATTATCCATTTTTTATATTTTTTCAAACCATTCAGAATGAGAAATGTATCAAAATAAATTCAATATTTCTTTATAATTTTAATTTTTTTATAATAATAATGTTTGAAAAAAATTATATATTAATTTATAATTTTTCAAGTTTATATCCCTGGAAAAGTATTTTAAAAATATTTCATGATTTAAAAATAAATTTCCATATAATTGAGGTTATTTTCATCAATAATCTATTTAAAAGATATTTCAATGATATTTTCTATATAAGATGACATCAGTTGGTGTTACTAATTTCTTTTCTAGATAGATGATCCAAGGGTTCCATTCATATTCTTTTTCTAAATGGTTTTTGATTTTATTGGATGATGTTAATGAAACATGTTTCTAATTTATGGTTTATTTTTTTATAAAAAACATTTCTCTTTCATAGGTTCTATATTTATGAATCCCATTTCTCATTCACTGGTAATATGTTTATGATAACAATTTCTATTTCATTGGTTATATGTTTATGTACCCATTTATCATTCATGAGTTATATATTTATGAAACCTAATTTTATATAATGGGTTATATTCTTATGAAACATTATATATTTAATCAGTTTTTATTTGATGAAATGATTATAAAAACTGTCTTTTTTCCATAGTTTATGATATGATTATATGTATATGAAACCCATTTCATTTAATGGGATACAATATGGTGAATGTTTATGATCTAGTGGAACACATATATTTGATTTCATTATTATATTTGGGGTATATTTATCTCCCTCCAATTAATTGGGTAATTAATTATATCTCATGAGATAGATATGGCTAAAATGGGGATTGAAATTGGGTTAGTAAGGGACTTTTTATGCTAATATGGCCTTGGGAGGGAACCTTGACTGCTATTCTAGTAATGGGAGTGAACCATGGAACCCAAGATAGTATGGGGAGTGAACCCATACTACTATGATGGACCTGGTTGCGATGACTTGAGTACTATGGAAATCATTTTATACACTTCATTCTTCCACAATTCCATGTATTATTCCTATATTCTTTCTCTATATTGTAGAATCTTGATTTTCTTATGATTAATGTATTATTAATGTCCAATATTCACACCATGATTCATGGTTATGTTCTTTGATATTTAGGGTTTGGTCTTATAATAACATGATTATGTTCGCATACCCTTATGGTAACATCCCATGTAAATAAAGAATAATAAATTTTCATATTTATTACTATTTCTGAATTGAAAATTAAGTTTAATTTAAAGGGGAAGATATGTTCAACGGCGTGCCTAATACGCAATAACGAGTTTTTGGAAATCTTATATTGCACACAATGCTGAGTCCTACTAAAATAATAATAATATAATATTATTATTTTAAATGGAAGTTAATTCATAGCCATTTATATGGTGTGAATGAACTGAAATAACTGAAATATGATTATACATGTTTTTTAAATGTTTTTTAAATTTTTTCAGTAAATTAAGTAGGCTTAAAATAAGAAAGAATCTAATATTATGTAAAAATTCACTAATATTCGTTGAATGGTTAATTTACCACTTTTTGAAGGTGGACCATACTTAAATCATGTTTTCAAAAATTTTATAGGTTATATTTTAAAAAAAAAATTATTTTTTAGAATCAGGGAATCAAATCTTGCTTTGGAGAAATTTTTTTTATTTTTCTGATAAAATTCATTTTTAAAGGATAGTGCAAAATACTATATTTTAATTCCGAATTTTACTTTTAATAGAATTTATTTATATGCTTATATTATCATTTTGAATGTTTTTAAAGTGTAATTAGATTATATTTTTATGATTAAATCCAATTTTTCACATTGGAAGTAATTTCACATTAAAATTGGACATTAACAAGTGTCAATATTTTGAAAGTTATATATTGTTAAAAACACACTGTATATTTTTAAAAAGAGAATTAATTATAAATTAATTATTTCAATTTTTATGTTTTTTATTTAGTAAAATAGACATCATTTTTGAATTCGCAATATCAAATATATATTAGGCTGAACATTTGGTATTTTTCTGAAAACCATTAATTTTTTATTAATAGTGAAAACACTAACCAGTAGTAAAAACCCAACATTTTCTTTTAAATGAAATTTTACAACTTTTGTGAATTTAATTTCAACAATCTGAAATACATGGATCTTATCAGTAAGTAAAATTTGGTTAAATAATATCAAAATAATTTTTGGTGAATAGTATCTTTGGAATTTTATTTATCGCTGTTAAAGTTAAATATGGTAAATCAATGTAAAAACAAAATAATAATAATATAAAATCAAAATAACTCTCGTATTATCCTTATTGGATGAGTAATGGTAGACCAAGACAATCCTTGGGTGATACTTTTGTCCTTTCAAATCCGCTTGCGTAAGATAATGTCATTAAAAAATTTTTATTTAAAGTCAGAAAAATCATAAACATGTACTTTTTTAGTAAACAAATTATAATGTGGGGTTATATAATTGATATATTTGATTATAAATATTCATTTTAAAGTTAAAAATATTTACTATGTCATGGTATTTTATTTATATTTTTTAGACATCATATAAAAAAATATTTATGACATAATAATGATGTAGTGTTTACCTCATTAATGATTGATTTAAATATATAAGATTATGAAAATTATAACAATATCCAAAACCTATAAAATTCATATTTGGTGGTTTTATATTGAAAAAGAGTCATCTTATCTGAAAATTTAATATGTTTTAGTCCTTTAAAAACCTAAAATCATTATATAATAAAATAATATTTTCAAACATTCCTTAAGAGCCCCCCCCCCCAATAAAACTCCCTAACCTCTAACCCATTACTCACACCTCTCATGCCCCTCGACTCATCCAACCTCTAACCAAATAATCTATCAAGATCCCTCTCTTCCACCTATAATACATTCCATAGTTAGAAGGCACTTTAATAATTTCTTTTGGTTCAAACTAATGGGAGTTACCAGATTTAAAGGTAACCTATTCTCTTAAGTTCTTTTCTTTTATTTTACTTCTCTGGCTCCTTATATTATTTTTATTCTTAAATTTTATAAAAAAAATACTATAAATATTCTAAGTTTTTAATATTATGAGAATTTTTACTACACTTACACACCCCTCCATCTAATGGGTAAAGTAAATGTAGTTTCTGTGGACGGTGAACTTTGGCCTCACGAAATAAGGATTGTTCAATATTTTTCTACCACCTATTATGGTGACCATTATGATGGAACTGTAATTATATGGGATATATATTATATTTTTATTAACTCAATGCTTCTTAATTTTTCATTTATAGCATTCTTTTATGGTTTCCATATTGGGTAAACCCAATAATATCATTTGAGGATGGAGTTTATAAAGGATGGAGTTACTGAAATTATATATGATATTATAGTATAAATATAATATAACTATGAATCATTAATTTTTCAATCCAATAAATAAAAAATGGAAATGAATGTAGCGTTCATGAGTACGTACAACTTACCATCTCAATGGACGGTGTACTTCATTTCTTACCTGCAAATGTTATGTACTATTATAAATACATATATATGTAGGATATATATGATAAATATGATATATAAATCATGAATATCATTATGGAGATAATTAACTTTTGACCACATGGACAACTTGTAAATATAAGAAGTTAATTTTTGACTGAAGTACCAAATATTGACAAAACAACCAGTATTCACATACCTGATTAAATAATTATTATAACATGGTAATAACATATATAATATTGAAATGATATAGAATTTACAAATTACCATGTTTCTTCTCCTCAGATATTTCTCTGTTAAAAGGTTTTTTCTGTAGAGGAAACATGGAAGATATGTTGGGAAGACATCAAGAGGAAGACAACCATCCAAATCAACAACATGAGATTTTCGGAATCCGAACTGAATAGTTTGTTGCAGTGATGACACGGTTTACTCAGGCTATAAATGTTCTTGGTATCCATGCATGAGATCATCCAGATCAACTGTTGAAGAATATGTCAGTAGTGGAGTATTTCATGAGGATACATCCCACATCATTCAGAGGATAATCTGACGCTTTCCAAGCTGAAGGGTGGATTAAATAATTGGAGATGATTTTTTATGTCATTGCGTTCTTAGGACATCAAAAGGTTAGTCTCTTTATTTAATGTTTTCAAGGTGAATCCGATCAGTGGTGGTTGATGGTAAAAAATATCAGGGATAGTGAAGAGATTAATTATCTTTATTGGGAAGAATTCCAATGTATGTTTCTTGAGAAATATTTTCCTAAGGCGATTCATCTTAGGATAGAAAAATAAATCTTGGAATTGAGGTAGGTGGATGACTCAGTGACTGCTTATGAAGAAAAATTCACTCGACTTTTATTTTATGATCCAAATTATGTAGGGTTTCATGATTGTAAAATCAAACTTTTTTACTCAGAATTAAATCCAAAGTATCGAAGGGATTTACCTTCTTGTGAGTTCAAAAGTTATAAGAAACCTATTTGATGTGCAGAGGAAGTGGAAATATAGTTTTCTGATTATCAGGTTTTATCAGACAAAAAACAAAATAAGTGGTCGAGGTGGTAGACGAATGGGAAGAACTCTTCCAAAAAGTCTTTTGGTATGAAACTTAAGTATAAAAACAGTGAAAATTGTGGTAAAAATAAGGCTGGGGAATGTCTTCTAAATTATCGTAACTATTACCGATGTGGTAAAATGGTACATAAAGGGTCATTATTGAACTAAACAAGTACAAGGTTATGGAAGTAAAAAAACTTATTTACAGTCAGTAATTTTTTTTATGTGCAATTAAATAGGTCATTATGCAAATGAGTGTCCAACGAAGAACTCAACTGAGGGAATGTAGCTAGAATACAAGAAAAAAAGGTGGTTAAATCCTTTAAAAATACTTCATAATATTTTGGGCCATCAAATGAAGCAGTATCAGGTACAATGGTAGTTTTTTTAGATTATTCCAATGTGTTTTTTGATTCAGGGTCTACACATTCATTCATTTTTGAGATGTTTTCAAGTAAATTTGGAATTCCATATCAAGATATGAATCCTAAACGTATTGTAAAAACCCAGGGAGGAAATGTTGAGATAAAAATAAATTATAATAACCATCATTTCCTTGTGTGTGGAATGAATCTACATGGAAATCATATTTTTTTCCTCTAGTAGTGTTTGATGTTAATTTTGGTATGGATTGGCTTTCCGTTTACCATGCTAAGATTGACTGCAGAGCTATAGAAGTTTATTTTCAGAAATAATTTCAGTTTTTGTATAAGAATGAACCATTACTTATAAACACATACCTAGAAGCTGAGAAACTAGTTAAAGATTGAAATTAATGTTACCTTGTATGTACTTTTGAAAATAAAGGAACTGTTTAGATTAGTCATTTTCAAGTGGTAAATGAGTATCAAGATGTTTTTCTTTATGAGTTGCCTCATATTATACCTAATCATAATGTTTAATATCCTGTAGATTAGTTCATAATGATTAGCCAATTTCAAAACACCCTTATCGAATGGGTCAAATTAAACTTTTACTGATAAATAAGAAATAGTAGGAGTTATTAGATAAAGGTTTCATTAAACCAAGAACATATCTATGTGGTGCTCCTGTCTTATTTGATAAAAATAAAAATGGTTCAATGATACTTTACAATGATTATACAGAATAGAATAACATCATAATTAAGAACATGTATCTTTTTCATCATATTAATGATTTATTTGATATGATCCATGGATCTTTGTATTTTTTGATGATTGACTTGCGGTCAGGGTACCATCAGTTGAATGTAAAGGAAGCATACATTTCAAAGACCATATTTCATAATAGTTATGCCATTATGAATTTTTAGTTATGCCTTTTGGGTTAACCAATGTGCCTTTTGTATTCATGGATCTTATGAATAGAATTTCATATGTGCTTTTGAATAAGATTTTTGTTGTGTTTATTGATGATATATTTGTTTATTCTAAAAAAAAGAGTATCATTAAAGTCATTTAAGGGTTGTCTTACAAACCTTAAAAGAAAAAAAAACTAATTGGGAAATTCAGAAAGTTTGTGTTTTGGTTATTACAAATTTCATTCCATAGTCACATTATTTTGAAAAAAGGTCATAACTATTGATCATCCTAAAACCAAATTTGCGGAAGAATGACCAAGACCCACAAATATAACTTAGATCTGTAGTTTTCATGGTTTAACAGATTATTATTGGAGGTTTGCTGAGAATTTGTCACTGTTATCTAGCCCAACAACTATGTTATCTCAAAACATTTTATGTTCATTTATATAAAAGAATGTGATGCTTGTTTTAAGGAATTGAAATGAAGATTGGTGAAGGCTACTGTTTTGGCACTGCCTTCCAGAAATGGTGATATTTTTTATCTATAGTGATGGTTCATTGAAAGGACTTTTTTGTGCCCTTATGAAGAATGATCATGAAATTCATTATTCCTTACATCAGTTGCAACCTCATTAGTTAAATTACCCTACACATGATTTGGAATTAGCTACTGTTTTTTGGTATAAACATTTGGAGTCATAATTTGTATGGAATAAAATTTGAAATATCTACTGACCACAAAAGTTTAAGGTATATATTCAATTAAATGAATTGAATATGAGATAGCATATATTTTAGGATTAATCGAGGAATATGATTTGATGATCTATTACCATCTAGAAAAAACAATAAAGTGGATGATGCTTTTACTCGACAATGTAATGCTTCATTTAACTTGATACGTTTGGAATGAGATTATTCAGTTTTGGATTTGATGATCATTGGTATAGAATTTTATGATGTAGGAAATTCATCTTTTTTGTTTTAGGTGTTAGTGAAATCATCACTATGGGACAAAATTAAGCAAGAAAAAAAGGATGACAGTGAGTAATAGAAAAATGTAGAGTTGGCTCAAAAGGGTATGTTTCTTGATTTTAACATTGATAGTGATTGTGTTTTTATGTTTGGGAAGATATTATGTATTCTATGTGATTCATAGTTGAAGCAATAGTTATTATCTGAAGCTCATAGTTCAACGTTTTCAGTTCATCCTGCATGTACAATGATGTATAGGGATCTACAAGAGTATCACTAGTGGGATGGAATGAAATGAGATATTTCTCATTTTCCGATGATGTGTTTGACTTATCATTTGGTTAAAGAAGAGTGGCATTTACTGGAAGGGATGATTCATTCTTTAACAATTCCTACGCGGGAATGAGAAAATATATCCCTGGACATTTTTTATGATTACCAAAGTCATCTCGAGCTAATAATGCAATCTGGGTTATTGTAAATCGATTGACTAAATCTGTTCATTTACTTCCTATTTGAGAAACGTTGTCTCTAGATCAACACTCTTAGTTGTATGTTAATGATATATCTAGGTTTCATGGAGTTCCCCTCCCCATTATATCTGATCGTGATCCCAGGTTTACTTCTAACTTTTGTAAATTCCTTCAGAAGTTGTTAGGTACTGAATTAAATTTTAGTATAGCTTTTCATCCTCAATATGATGGGCTTTGAGAATGAAAAATTCAGACCACGGAGGATATGCTATGTTCTTGTTCACTAGATTAACATGGATGTTGGGACCAACATATTTCATTGGTTGGGATTATTATAATACTAGTTTTCATTCTAGTATACATATGGCTCCATTTGAGTCATTATATCGGAAGTGGTGTCAAACTCCAATTTTTTGGGACGATGTATGTGAAAGGAAGCTGATGGGATCCGAATTCGTTGAAGATGTGGTGGAAAACGTTCAGTTGATTCATCATCCCATGAGAACAGCTGAGGGTAGACAAAAAATATATGCGGAGAACCAAAATAAGCATATCTCTTTTGAGGTTGGTAATCATGTATTTTTTCATGTTTCTCTATGGAAATGTGTCATTTGTTTTGGTGAGAAGGGAAAATTGAGTCTAGGTTCATTGGACCTTATGAAATTCTATAAATAGTTGGACCAGTTGCCTACAGAGTGGCTTTAACTCCATGTTTTCCCCAGGTACACAATGTGTTTCATGTTTCAATGATGATAATGTATTTACTGGATCCATCTCATGTTTTGAGTCCAGAGGGAGTACATATGGAAGAGAATATATATTATGAGGAACATGTAGTCCATATTCATGAGGGATAGATACTACTATTTTTTTAATAAGTGAATAAAAATTGTGAGGACACAATTTCAAAAATGGGGGAAAGATATAACATCCCAAGTTAATAAAAAATAATACATTTACATATTTATTAATATTTGTGAATTAAATATTAATTCTATGTTAAAGGGGATTCTATGTTTGATGGTGTACCTGATACGCAACAACAGATTTCTTTGAAATCTTATGTTGCACACAATGTTGAGTCATACTAAAAAATAATAATATCATATTATTATTTTAAATGGTAGTTTACACATAGTCGTTGTAATGGTGAGAATGAACATAAATATCTACAATATGATTACACATGTTTGTTAAATGATTTTACATTTATCCAAAAAATTATAGGGGCTTAAAATAAGAAAGAATCTAATTTTAAGCATAAATACCCCAAGATTCTTTAAGAGGCCTATTTTCTGCCTTTTGATGGAGAAACCACATTAAATCCAGTTTTGGTAACATTTATAAGTTTTTTTTGACAAAATTAATTTATTCTTTAGAATCGAGACATCAAAATTTACTTGGGATATTTTTTTGGTATTTTTATGATAAAATTCATTTTTTAAATGAATAGTGAAAAATATTGTATTTTAATTCAAATTTTCTTTTTAATCTAATTTATTTATATGTATATATTAACTTTTTAATCAGTTTTAAAGTGTAATCAGATTATATTTTTTCCATTTAATCCATTTTTGTCAATTTTAAGTAATTTCACTTTCATATTGGAAATAAACAAGTGTCAATCTTTTGATAGTTATTATTTCTTAAAAACATGCTTTTTGTTTTGAGAATGAGAATTAATTTTCAATTAATTAATGAAAAATATATTTTCTTATTGGGTAAAAAAACATCATTTTTTAATTTAGAATATCAAATATATCTTTGGCTGAATTTTTGGTATTTTCTTGAAAAACTTTATTTTTTGACAAATAGTGAAAACACTAAGTAGTAGTTAAAAAACTGAGTTTTTCATTTAAATGAAATTTTACCATTTTTTAAAGGAATTTATGAAATACGACATAATTTTTTTTTTCATTTAATAAAATGTGGTTTAATAAGATGAAAATATTTTTTGGTGAATAATAACTTTTGACTTTATTTACCACGGTTAAATGTAATTAGGGAAATCCAAGGTAAAAGAATATTATAATAATATATAATTACCATAAAACATGTCATAACCTTATTGGATGAGTAATTACCGACCAATAAAATCATTGTTTGAGACTTTGGGAAATTTAATGCTACTTGGGTAAGATAATTACATTAATAACTTTTTATTTAATGTAAAAATAAATTTATCAAAAACATGTATTGTATATCTAAAAAATATATAATGTGGGGTTATATAATTGATATATTTGACTATAAATATTATTTATAGAGATAATGATATTTTGTAAATCATGTTATTTATTTTATAAATTTTACACATCAAATAAATAAAATTATTTATGACACACTAATGATGAAGTGTTTACCTCATTACTGAATGATTTTAATAAATAAGATTATAAAAAATATAAAAATATCCAAAACCATTCCAATTTTGATTGGATGATTTTATTTTAAAATATAGTCAAATTATCATAAAATTTAATATGTTTTGGACAATTAGAAACCTAAAGAATTATATAATAAAACAATATTATCAAACATTCATAAAGAGCCCCTCCTCCCTCTTATAAAAAACCCTCACCTCTTACCTATTACTCACACCTCTCAAACCCATTGGCTCATACAAACTCTTCCCCTATAATCTATAAATATCTCTCTCTTCCACCAAGAATCCATACCTTAGGCAGATGTCACTTTAAGATATCCTTTTGTTTCAAACCAAAGGGAGTTACTCAATTGAAAGGTAACGACTTCTCTTATGTTTTTTCATTTATTTTACTTCTCTAACACCATAAAACCTTTTTATTTCATTATTTTATAACAGAACTAGTATATGAAATATACTAGGTTGTTTTTATGAGATGGATTCAAACTACACTTTCAAACACCTCTACTTAATGGGTAAAGAACATATTGTTTCTGTGGACTGCGAACTACTGCCTCACGAAACGATGATTGTTCAATCTCCTACTACCACCTCATACAGTGGCCATTTTGATGGAAATGAATTTATATGTGATATATATTATATTTATATTATCTCTATTATTATTTATTTTTTATTTATAGCATAACTTTGTAGTCTCCATAATGGTAAATGGCGATAATTTCATTTGAGGAAGTGTGAACTACTGCCACCTCAAAAGGATATGAATCGTTTATTCCATATGTGGAACGTATAAATGATGAAGTTATTGATATTTTATAATATATTATACTATAATTATAATATACCTATATATCATTAAGTTTCATTCCATTAAATATAAAATAGAAATGAAGGTTGCGTTCTGGCATACGTACGCCTTACCGTCTCCATGAATGGTGCATTTCATTTTTACCTAAAAATGTAACATACTATTATAAAAACATATATATAATTGATATGATATATATGATATCTAAAACATTAATATCATTCTGGAGATAATGAAATTTTGACCACTTAGACAACATGTATATATAATAAGTTCATTTTTGACTCATGTACAAAATATCGACAAAACGACAGTTATTAACATAAATGAATAAATAATGTATATAACATGGTAATAATTGATATACAATTAATAATTAACTTGGTAATGTTTCTTAATAAATTATATATTAACTTTACCTTATTATTCAATAGATAAAAGAAAGAACGAGTCAATTCAGACACAAGGTAAGGGTCTTTGTCTCAATCTTCATTCATTAAGACATATTTTGTTTTATACAAGACATTCCTTATTATTGTGTATAAATCCCTTGGAATTATTATTTCATTCAAAGGGAATATTTTTTCCATGAGGTGTTTTACTAAATTACAAAAAAATTGTTTCTTTAACCTAACCGGTGAAAACGGACTTTTCTGTTGCAGCGAGTATTATTTGATATTTGGATTCTATAAAAAGCTGTTATGTTTTTAAAAGGAAAATAAATACCATATACTCTTTTATGTATTTTGGATTGAAAATGGTATTTATAAAAGATATGTTATGTCAATATATTTAAATTATAAATTTTGATTAAAATGTGGAAATGTTATTTTTCCTTTATAATTGTTAATGTGTTATGAATATGTTATGGGTCTTGGGCATTGTTTTCATATACGGGTCGTTCTGTGATAAACCTAGTGTGGGTGAGCCCGAGATAGCACCCCAATGCATTTGGTAACATGATGGAGGTAATCATGAATGATTATCATAAAGTATTTTGGGAATATACTATGATGTTTATTCCAAATGTAACTCCCTACGTAGCTATGATAGCTACAAATTAAGTATGATTTTGGATGCGAAACGTTACCTTTATGATTTCTGATTACTATGTATTACTCAAAAATATTTTGATTTTCTGAGTTATGTTAAAAAGCTTATGTTTTTATGGAATAATGTTTTCTTTCATTATTTTATAAACCTTACTATGATTTTTATTCTCATCCTAGGCTGTGAAATTTTTTTCAGGTGACTTAATGATGAATAGGTTTAAGTATGGGAGCTTGGAATAGACATGTTTTCTAAAACATGGAACAATACATGACCCTTTTTTCAATGGTTTTTTATTTTATGAATAAAATATATACTGTGTATAAGTGTTGATATGTAATATTGAAGTTGTTATGTTTGTATTATGACCTAATTCTGTAAATCAGTATACTTGAAAAGATCATAATTGTGAATTATTAACTTAATTCATGATTATGTAATGTTTATGGCTGAGTCCATATACTTATTCTAATGATTATACATACATATCTCCCATGTTTTCCCTTACTGAGAATCTAATGTAAAAACATTTTATGTTTCCTTTCACCTTTTTATGAATAAATGTAATATTTGTGATCTATCTAAGAAGGATTCAAGTCCTGATAAGACTAGTGGGAAATAATGTCACTCACTTAGGTACTAGTTTTTATGTTAACTTCTTTCCAAATTCACTAAACTAATATCGTTCTTAGGTATATATTTGTATAATCTATTAAAAATTCTGAACAAATGATGTAAAATTAATGTATGTTAAGTGAGGTTCACTGTAGTTACTGTTATAGAAAATAATTATCCCACCATTTGAAACTATTATGAGAAAATAGTAGTGATATCCCTAGGTATATTTATAGGGATATATCAAGGGTGTTACTTATGGATAATCCTACGATGCATTTGATTTAATGGTATGTGCGATTATTTTATTCATCCTATAAGAAATATTTCATGAGTATGTAGTTTTACGCTATGATGATTGTTTTTTACCTTATGATTTGTAGTTTTAATCAATGTATGGATCAAGAAGTAAACTAGTTATGATTAAATGTTTTAGATATAGAAATTATGAGAATTATGCAAATTTATTTCTGAATTTTAAATATCATAATGAGAATCATGAAGGTGGTATAGCAATTTGTTATAGTAGTGTAGATAAAGGGATTGAAAACAACATGTGAATGGTATCAGATGTTAAAGTATTATTTTTGTTGACCTCTCCTATTTTGATAATCCCAATTATGCTTTCATAAACTTTGATAATCTCAATCTAATGTTTTTCTATATATTAATTGTTTCAATATGTGATCAAGATGATAATAATATTAAAATGATCCTTGAGATATGTTAATCCATGTCTATCTATGTTTATATGAGTTATGAAGTTCTTCTAACCCATTTGGATGTGTTTTGTATAAAACCGACAAGTGTTATAGCTACTGGTATAGATCTACTGTTACTCAGTCTACCGATAGACACAGTCTACCGATATACAGAGTCACTGATACACTATGGTCACTGATATAGACAAAGTCACTGATAAGCCAAGTCTACTGATATGCACAAGTCCACTAGTAAGTAAGTCTACTGACAGATTCAGTCTAACGATACGAGCTACTGATGTGCATGTCTACAAGAGTTACTGATAGAGTAAGCCTACTGATACGAGTACTGAATCACAAACCAGAGTTATCGATATGAGGAAGTCTACTGATAGAACCAGTCTACTGAGCTACCGACAGACAAACACACCAGAGCTACCAATAGAGAGAAGTCTACTGATAGAGCCTATTAACATATACTTATCGATACAAGTATAGTCACCGATATATCAAGCTACCGATAGAAGTCTGCTGATAGTAATATTCTACCAATAGACTACTGATGCAATGAGCTACCGATGGAGCAACAACTACGGATAACATGAGCTACCGATGGAACTAAATTCATCAGTATATGAGCTACCGATGCAAGTTTTTGAACTACCAATGGAAGGTTCTGGGACACAAAGTCAACTATGCACGTCTACCAATAAACGACTACTAATTATTGGCCAACCATTCGAACCTTATACTCTTCATACTATTTATTTATTTAGCTAATGGTTAAATTTGATGGTTTTAATGCAGTTAACGTTATTTAATAATTTCTGTTGCCTAAAAGGGAACCGTACCTAGTACCAATGTAAAAGGTGATTATTCTTTTTTGCCGAAGCTAAAAACTATAAAGGGATGGAAAGAAAACACTAGACATATACAGATATGCAACACAAGAGGAACACACTAGATATATACAACAAGCATCAATGGACTAAGAAGATACACGAAGGGTGAAAGAGACAAGAGATGAACAACATTCAAACCTGGATCATTTTTTAGAAGACTACCTTTATACTCCAAGAGGTCTGGATATACATGAAGAAACTCATTCTAGAGGAGAACGCAAGCTGCATATTGAGTGAAGAACTACAACAAACATTTCATGACCTTAGGCTGCTAAGCTGAACCATGAACCCAAGAAGAAAATGACACTCTCTTTTCCGAACAAGAAACCAGAGAAGGACTCAGAAGCTTATCAGACAAATCAAACGAGTCCAGACCTACACTGATGATTACTAAAGAATTTCTAAACTCAGTCATACTTATCATTTGTGATTCTATCTTTATGTTTTGAGTAGTGTGTGTATCCTGTTTATTTTACACACACACTGTCTCTTGAGAAAAACTGGAGGATTCCTAAATCCTCACTCAATCTTTATTACCCTTTGTTTCCCACTATGGATAGTGGTAGAGGTCGATTAAGACCTAGAAAGCCTATGTGCTATTGTTTATTTTTCCCATGAAAAACTGTGGTAGAGGAATTTGGACCTGAACATTAGTGTACTGTAGTTAACCCTGCTCTAGGGTGTGGATCAATTTATATAAATTATTGAGAGGACTATGTCTCGACTTGAGACTGAACCTCATTGTTAACATTTTTGTGCATTAATTTTAAGTCTATAAGTATTACATATATATTTTACATTCCGCTGATTATTACATTGAAATACAAAACTATTTCAAAGCTACTTTGATAGTTAAATTAGAAGGTGTTTATACTTATTGTAAACCAGTAAGTTATTTTCAAAAGTTAATTTAATCATCAGATTAAGTCTACTGAGACCTAATCAATCATTGAGAAACTGAATGAACATTTACACTCTTTATAGATTCACTATAGTTTAACATTGTTTTAAATTGGTGGATTTTAAGAGAAATATTTTTAACAGAAAATTTAATTGGAACTCAATTCACCCCCCTCTTGAGTATCCACTCCGACCAACATTTGGTATTAGAGGATTGTTTTTGTTTATGGATTTTTGAAATAATCTGTTTTTCAACTGTGATTTTAGTTGCATCATTAAAAATCATAAAGTTCAATTAGTTCTAAATTTTATCACTTTAATAATATTTTATAAAATCTAGTTATGGATAATAGACTAGAGGGTGCTGCTACTAACCGGCCACCATTCTTCAAAGGCACCAATTCTGCCCAGTGGAAACTGAAAATGATGATTCATTTAGAAAGTATGGGGTTTGATATTTGGACTACTATTGAGTCTCAATAACAAATTCCAGAAACTAAGAGAAAAACATGGGATGAACCTACAAAGACTGCTTATAATAATAATTTTAAAGCTATTAATTCTTTGTACTATGATTTAGGAGATGAATAGTTTAATATAATTTCTTCTTTTAAAACTGCATTTGAAATATGTGATACTTTGCATGTTTCTCATGAAGGAACAACCAATGTTAAAGAAATGAGTTTGAATACTTATACTATTAAATATGACAATTTTAAAATTAAAACTAATGAACCTATTTCTGATATGTATCATAGGTTTAATGAGATAGTTAATCCAATGAGTTTACTTGGAAAAGTTGGTCCTGCTAAAGAACAAATTATAAGGATACTAAGATGTCTGCCAGAATGATGGAGAGGCACCTCTCTCTCAATCAGAATGTCATGTGACATTGGAGAACTGCTAGTAAAGGAGCTTATTGGTAAATTAATGAGGTATGAGGAAGATATAAAGGTGAATATGGAGGAAGATGATGAACCTAATAGAAAATCCATATCTTTCAAGTCTACTGCCTCTAAGAGTAAAGACAAGGAGAAAATGAAAATACCTACTAAGAATTCAACCAGTGAAAATTATGATTCTGATAGTGATGCTAAGATGGATCAAATAACCAAGAGATTCAAGAAGTTTTATAGGAAGAAGAATTTATTTAGGAAATGTAATTACAACGGAATGTATGACAACAAGGGACACTAGAAGAAGGACTGAAAAAAGGTAGAGAAAAGTGATGAAGTTGTCTGCTATGAGTTTAAAAGTAATGGACATATCAAGGCTGATTGTCAAATGTTAAAATTAAAAAAGAAATATGATTATAAGGACAAGAAGAATAAGAAAGCTATGAAAGCAACCTGGAGTGCTTCAGAGGACAGCACAAGTGAATCTGAAGTTTCTGATTCTGAGAATATTCATTCCAACATGTGTTTCATGGCCAATACCTCTGAGGTACCTATTTCCCCTGTACTAAATGATTATCATTTTGGAAATAACAGTGGCTCAGACAATGATGAAAATATGTCTAAAGCTGACTTATTTTAATATTGTAATACACAAGAAGAGACATGCAATTAACTTATGGATAAAAAAAATTATTAAAGAAACATCATGCTCTCACTACTACTATTAAAACCGAATGTACTTTTGAAAAAGAGAAGAATGATCAACTGTTAATGGAAAATACAGAAATGAAAGTATCAAATGAGAAACATAGAAAATCCCTAGAAAAGATCACAAATGGAATGGATACACTAACTAAAATGCTATGAATGAAAGTGGCACCAAAATACACTACTGGAATAGGATACCAACCTGGACAGAGGCAGTTCACTAATACTCGATTTATTCATGAATCTGGAAGGAATTCTGCTAGTTCTAGTTCTAGAAATTTATATGCTTCAAGAAGTTATTCATATGTTTATAGGTCAAATAAAGTTTATCGTTCAAAATATTTTGATTCTGTAAATTATATGAGACCCATAAGACAAATATGGGTACCGTAAGCTTTGATGGCTAACCTTTCTGGGCCCAAGAATATCTGGGTTCCAAAATCATTTTCTATCTAAATCTTTTTTGTAGGAAACATGCTTAATTAGTTCTCACAAGAAGGTATGGTACTTGGAAAATGGATGTTCAAGACATATTTTTAGAGATTATTCATGTATTAAATGAATAATAAAGGTTTATGGAGGCCATGTCACCTTTGGTGATAATTCTAAAGTAAATATCATCGGCTTAGGCCAAAGTGGTAACAATGATTCAGTTGTAATTTCTAAATTATTATTTGTTGATGGACATAAGTATAACCTGTTAAGTATTTCTCAAATATGTGATGATGGTTTTAATGTCATGTTTGAAAATGATTCTTGAAATGTTTTTAATTATAAAAATGATTTAGTATTTTCTACTTCTAGAAATGAAATTTTTTATGTAGTTGATTTAAATTCATTAGCTAAACAAAATGTTACTTGACTAAATGCTTTTCATAAAGAGTCTTGGATTTGGAACAAAAGATTAGGACACTGCAAGATCTATTCACTTAGAAAAGTGACAAGAAAGAACTTGGTTAGAGACATAACTAAACTTGAATTCCAAATTGACAATGTTTGTAATCCCTGTCCAAAGGGAATGAAATATAAAGATTCTTTTAAATCAGATAAAGAATATTCAACTTCTCAACCTCTCGAGTTGGTTCACATGGACTTGTTTTGACCTTCAAGAGTTTCTAGTTTAAATGGGAAGCACTATGTCTATGTTTTAGTAGATGACTTGTCTAGATATACTTGGGTATAATTCTTAGCTCACAAAATTGAAGCGTGTTGTTACTTTGTTAAATACTCCAAATCTATAGAAAATATTAGTGGACATAAGATGAAAACCCCGAGAAGTGATCATGGCCGTGAGTTTGAATCTTATTTCTCACACAATGGATATAGTAACAACTTTTCTGATCCTAGAACACCTCAGAAGAATGGTGTAGTAGAAAGAAGGAATAGAACCCTTCTATAAATAGCTATAACCATGCTTAATGAGTATGACCTGCCTATTTACTTTTGGGTTGAGGCTATAAATATAGCTTGTTATATTATAAATAAAGTATTAATTAGATCAGTTCCTAAGAAGACCCCATATGAGTTGTGGAATAATAGAAAACCAAATGATAGTTACTTTAGAGTCTTTGGCTGCAATGTTTTTATTTTTAATACAAAAGATAATCTGGATAGGTTTGCTTCTAAGAGTGGTGAAGGAATTTTTCATGGTTATTCTTTAACTAGAAAATCCTAGAGAGTATTTAATAAAAGAACCAAATGGGTGGAAGAATTTTTTCGCATCAAGTTTGATGAAACTGATCCACATTACCCTAAAATCACTCTTGAAAATATTGTAGAAGATTTGAGTGTTCTGAACCTTAATGATAAATCTAAAGAACCTGCTGTAAAAAGATCCAGTTCTTGACATATTATAGAATCTGCTGCTATAGAACCCGAACCAATAGATGAACCTGAAATTTCTAGTCCTACCGTTACTAGATCAACAAGGATTATAAAGAATCATCATTTAGATACTTTTGTTGGTAATCATGATAGAGGGACACAAACTAGAGATTTTCTAAGAAATTAGGTTGAACATCAATCCTTTCATTCACAACTAGAACCTTAAAATGTCAATGATTCTATCAATGATGAATTTTGGGTAATGTATATTCAAGAAGAGTTAATTCAATTTGAAGGAATCAATGTCTGGGAATTAGTTGACAGATCTAAGGACACTTTAACAATATGCACTAATTGGGCTTTTAGAAACAAATTTGATGAGTCTGGAAGAATAGTTAAAAACAAAACTAGGATAATTTCACAAGGATATAGTCAAGAGGAAGGTATAGACTATGAGGAAACCTTTTCATCTGTATCCAGATTAGAATCCATTAGGATCTTACTTGCCTATACTGCTCATCTTAATTTCAAGTTATATCAAATGGATGTCAAAAGTGCTTTTCTAAATGGTTTAATTGTTGAAGATGTTTTTGTTGAACAACCACATGGATTTACTAATCCTCATTTTCCAAATCAAGTTTGAAATACTTCTAATGCTTTTTATGGTTTAAAATAAGCTCCACGAGATTGGTATAATAAACTTTGTAATTTTATGATTTCAAAACGTTTTACTAAAGGGATTGCTGGTCCAACTCTTTTTATTAAAAGAATTTCTAAATATTATTTAATAGTACAAATTTATTTTGTTGATATTATTTTTGGATCTTATAAACATTCTTTATTCACTGATTTTTCAAAGAGTATGTAAAATGAATTTGAAATGAGTTTAATGAGAGATCATAAATATTTTATTCGATTTCAAGTGTTTAAAAATGAAAATGGTATTCTTTTGAATTGACGTAAATAAAAAAAAGATCTTTTAAATTTTTTTTATTTGGATAGTATTAGGGAAAGTGATACTACTATGAGTACTGTTTGTAAATTGGATGCAAATGATACTGGGAAACCATTGGATCAAACCAATTATAGAGGTATGATTGGAAGCTTACTTTACCTTACTGCTTGTCGGCCAGATATTATGTTTAGTGTGTGTATATGTCAAATAATTCAAGCTAATCCAAAGGAATATCATTTACATTCTGTTAAATGAATTTTTAAGTATCTTAAACATACTGTAAACATTGGTTTATTTTACCCAAAAGGACAACCCTTTGTGTTAATGAGTAATTCAGATGTTGATTTTTCTGGTTGGAAGTTAGATAGAAAAAGCCCTTCTGGAACATGTCATTTATTGGGAAAGTACTTAGTATCTTGGTGTAGTAAGAAGTAGAATTTTTTAGCATTATCCAATACCGAAGAAGAGTACATAGCTGCTGGTAGTTGTGGAGCACAAATTCTGTGGGTGAAACACACTCTTTTGGACTATGGATATGACTTTAAGCACGTGTCAATCAACTATGACAATACTAGTGCAATAAATATCTCAAAGAACCTTGTGTCTCACTCTAGGACCAAACACATTGATGTAAGGCACCATTTCTTGAGAGATAATTACAAAAAAGGGTATATTACTCGTGATTTTATAGGAACTAAACATCAATTAGCCAATATTTTCACTAATCCTTTGAGTTCAGATAGGTTAAGTTACATTAGACATGATTTAGGAATGTTTAACCTAAATTGGTAGCTATTCTCACCGATGTGAATCCTCACCGATGTGAATCCTCGCCGTTGTGAAATTCTCACCGATGTGAAATCTTCAATGATGTAGAATCATCACCGATGTGATATCCTCACCGATGTAACCTCACTGATAGAGATTCTCACCGATGTGTGTGTTGTTTTATAACTTCTGTTTGCCGCAAGAATCTGAATCGTTTTTATGCTATTTTATTTTATTTTATTTCTTTTATGATTCCTAAATGATAAAATTAATGTCTGAGATACTTCTAAATCTACTGAGACTCAAACCTTAACCCTCAAACCTTAGCTCCTGAATCCTTAGAGAACCCTAAATCCTTTGGACCCGTGATGGAAAAGACCAAACTTTCTACCGTCAGAGATGACTCCGTTGAGCCACAAACAAAGAAGTAGAAGTCCGATCAAGAAGAAAGTGGCAGTGGTAGTGTTGCTAGAACTAGGTCGGGGAGACGACCAGTGAATCCTCATCTACAAAATCGAGTTATTGTGATTGAAAAAGAAACTATGTATAGAATGGCTACTTCCTAGTAGGTCCTTAGTGCTCAAAGTTCTTGAAGGTCAAAAATGGGTATAATGTTTTTCGAAAAATAATGGTCCTTACTTTCCAAAATTAGTGAAACCATTTTACGATTTTTTAACCTTTGAAGAATCAGAGATTGAAAATCGAGTAACCTCTTTTGTGAATGGAAATGAGATGTCATTTTCATCTGTTGAATGTGATGAGTGCTTGAACATTACACATGAAGGAGTACCTGGATTTTTCGCGAGAGCCATGCTACCTAAAAGTGATATTTTCAACTATGAGACTGCTTTGGAAGAGATCACTGGTGATGGAAGTCAAAGGCAAGTGGTTTCTGCCAAAATGGATAGAGAGAATAGATTGTTGTTCAAATTTGTCCAACATGACTTGATACCGAGGAGAGGAGACTTTTCCAATTTGAGATATCAGGATATCTATCTCCTGCACCTCTTAAGACATTGTGTAAAGGAGAATTTGTCCAGATTGCTGATGCTTCAGATGGAAGATATGACAAGGCCGAAATCAAAGACAAATTCCCTATTCTTTTCTAAGTTAATATCTTTGATGATCAAGGTAAAAGGGTTGCTGAGTCTCAAGATGAGACAGTGGTAGTAAAGAATAACTTCTGTATGACAACCACAGTTTGTATGTACAAGAAAATAAATTGGAACCATTGGAGAGGATAATGGGTCAATGATGAACAGAGGGTGTATGACAAGATTAATCATGTGAATCATCCTTCAAGACCATAGTATGTGAGAGATCCATGTCTAGGACCTAATGAAGAGGATCCATAATACAGTGATGATTCAAAAGAGGAAGAGTCCTCTGCGGATGAAAGAGGATACCATGAATTGCCTCCTAGCCCAGCTCCTAAATATCTAGTTCAACATAAATCAGATAATGAAGAAGCTATTTTAGAGGATGCTGAAGTGGTTGCTGTAGAGAATGAAGAAGATGTGCATGAGAGCTAAGAATATCTGTCACATGATTTGAGCCTGAGTCTAGTGATTGGACAATATTTAGTACCTATTGAGGAATAAAATGATGTTGACATACACTTACCTAATATAGAAGACCCTCCTGCGGCTGGAGTGATGGAATTGATAGTGGAAGATTCTCCTCAGGATGAAAGACCTACTGAGGATGCTGCTGTGAATGTTTTTGAGAATACTGTTATCCTAATCAAGGATGCACCCATTGAGGGGGAGCATCGATCTATGTTTGGAAGTGTTATAGTGGCTGTTGGTTTTAGTGATTGGGCAGAAGACCCTGGTTTTGTAGTTTGTGGTTTAGACTATTCAGATTCAGATAATAAGGCATCTCACAATAGATCTAATATTACTTAGGATGTTGATTCTGAGTTATTTACTGAAGATGTGGTCAGAAAGCATGACCTGGATAAGCTGAAGAAAAACCTTAAGGAAGGTTTTGTGGAAGAGGTAAAGAAAATGGAAGTTTCTATGGAATCGTTAATTCAATCAGTTATGACTGACTCTATGGTCAGTTTAGCCTCTTAAAGAGCATCTGCAGCAGTTTCACCTGTTGATTTGGTTACCAAGGCTGATATGGATATCTTAAAAGATGAGCTGAAAGAATCTTTTAGTGCCTCAGTAGCTGAGATGAAGCAGAGTTTTGCTGATGAAATGATCATGTGGGTAAGATCTTTTGAGCTATCTCTTGCTTGTAATTTGTCATCTTTTGTGGGAGAAATAGTTAAAGAAGTTATATACTATTAGGCTCATGTTTCTAGACATGAAGCAGATCCTAAAGCTCTAAAGGAATCTGCTGTTTCTTTAGACTCTTACATGAGCTCAAAATCCCAAGAAGATAAGACTTAGCCTATGTGAAGCGTGTTGTAAGATAGATGGTTTCAGTATTTGAAGGTTTCAAAACTTCTATAAAAGATCATATTACAATCCAGATTTCCCAAGTTTAAAATCTTATCAATGGTTTGACCAAAATCTTCAAAGAGACTATGTCTATCTCTGTTGGTTCTATTGCATCTAAAACTTTGATGGATTTGAATCAGATTAGAGCTATGATGGAGGAGCATGGTTCTTCCTCAACCAGTGGCTCTGTGGACTCATCTTAACTGAGTAGAGTTTTTCTCTCTACCAGAGATTCAGCCAGAGAAATTATGAAGATAGTCCAAGACTACATAAGATAATCCTCTATCTCTCAAAGAGAATTGAAAGAAATGGTGGACTCCTATTTCTCCAAAATTTACAAAAAGACCCAAATGACTAGTCATTTCAAGCTTCTGATTGAAAATATGAAACTTCCTCTTGTCAATCAAGCCTTCAGAGAGAAAGTTAGAAAGCTCATAGAATTTACTCCAGCATTTGACAAGTTTATGGAGAACAAGGATGACTTCATATCTGCTATAGAGAGATGAGGAGGAATCATTATGGATTTTGGAAATCTGTTGCTGCCTTTTCACCATGTTGATGCTAGGCCAGTAATTGTCCCTCATGCTTTTCATGCCTCTACCTCTACTCCTTCTCCAATTCAGATGACTCCTATCCAAGCCATTCGATGCCTTACACCTATGATCACACAAAGGACTACTCAATACAGGCCAGGCACATTGTCAGTTTCTCAGCCTCCTGTGGTCATTTCAAGAATTCCTAAGCCTTCACCAGAATCCTCACCACCTGAATCCTCTTCAGACCCCAAGGGGAAATCTCACGTTGAGGATGTCGATTGATCAAGTGGTTGGTCTTCTTAATAGTAATCCTATGAATTGTTTTCTGTCTTTATACTTTTTTATAACATTTAATACATGTGATTATATTCTATTCCTATGATTCCACTTCTCTTTATTATTTCCCACTTTTTGATTACCACAAAGGGGGGGAAATATTTTACAGGGGGAGAAATATTCACCCAAAGGGAGAGATATTAATGAAAGGGGGATAAATTTTATCTAAGAGCTATCATTCTTTTCCCTTTGATACCTCTGATTTTCATCTTTGAATACCAGTGCCTTTACTCTCATCCTCTGATATCTTTTCATTTAGTTCTCTGATACCACTTAATTTTACCTCTAATATCATGGTTTTTTCTCTTATTTCTGATTCATTTAATTCTATCTATGATAAATTATGTTTTATACCATACTGTTTTCTCTGAGAAAATTGATTTTAAATATATATCCTCTAATATAATTTTTTTAAATGATAATATCTTAAGTTGTTATTATCAAAAAGGGGGAGATTGTTGATCTCACCTATTTTGATAATCCCAATTATTCTTTCATATACATTGATAATCTCAATATGATGTTTTTATATATATTAATTCTTTCAATCTGAGATCAAGATTATTATAATATTAAAATGATCCCTGAGATATGTTAATCCATGTCTATCTATGTTTATATGAGTTATGAAGTTCTTCTAACCCATTCAGATGTGTTTTGCATAAAACAGACAAGTTTTATAGCTACTGGTATAGCGCTTCCGGTACTCAGTCTGCCAATAGTCTTAGTCTACTGATAGATAGAGTCACTGATACACTAAGGTCACTGATATAGACATAGTCACCGATAAGCCATGTCTACCGATATGCACAAGTCCACCGGTAAGTAAGTCTACCTACAGATTCAGTTTTCCGAAACGAGCTACCGATGTGCATGTCTACCAGAGTTACCGATAGAGTAAGCCTACTAATATGAGTACTGAATCAAAAAACAGAGTTACTGATATGAGGAAGTCTACTAATAGAAACAGTCTATCGAGCTACCGATAGAAAAACAGACAAGAGCTACCGATAGACATAAGTCTACCGATAGAGCCAGTTCACAGATAGTTACTGATACAAGTATAGTCACTGATATATCGTGCTACCGATAGAAGTATAATGATAGTATAATCATACCGATAGACTACTGATGTAATGATCTACTGATGGAGAAATAGGTGCCGATAACAATAGCTACCGATGGAACTAAAGTCACCGGTATATGAGCTATCGATGCAAGTTCAAAAGAGCTACAAAGGGAATGTTATGCGTCACAACGTCCAATGTGCACGTCTACCAATAAATGGCTACTAATGAATGACCAACCAGTCAAACCCTATACTCTTCATACTATTAATTTATTTAGATAACAGTTATATATGATGGTTTTAATGCAGTTAATGTTATTTAATGATTTCTGTTGCAGGTCAGAGAACCGTACCAAGTACCCATGAAAAAGACGATTATTCTATTCTGCCGAAGCTGAAAGTTATAAAGGGATCTAAAGAGAATAGTGTACATATAAAGATATTCAACACAAGAAGAACACACTGGATATATACAACAAGCATTAATGAACTAAGAAGATACACGAAGGGTGAAAGAGACAAGAGCTGAACAACATTCAAACGCGGATCATTTTTCACAAGTCAACCTTTATACTCCTTGAGTTATGGACATAAATGAAGAAACTCATTCTAGAGGAGAACACAATATGCATCTTGAGTGAAGAACTACAACAAAATTTTCATGCACTAAGGCTGCTAAGCTGATCCAAGAACCCAAGAAGAAAACAACACTCTATTTTCCGAACAAGAAACCTGAGAAGGACTCAGAATCTTATCAGACAAATCAAACAAGTCCAGAGCTGCACTGCTGATCACTAAAGAATTTCTAAACTCAGTCATACTTATCATTAGTGATTCTATCTTTTTGTTTTGGGAAGTGTGTGTATCCTGTTTATTTTACACACACACAGTCTCCTAAGAAAAACTAGAGTATTATTAAATCCGCACCCAAACATAATTACCCTTTGTTTCCCACTGTGGATAGTGGTAGAGGTCGAGTAAGACATGGACATCCTGTGTAATGTTGTTTATTTTTCCCATGAAGAACTGTGGTAGAGGTCTTTAGACCATAACAGTAGTGTACTGTAGTTAACCCCAATCCAGAGTGTGGATCAATTTATTTAAATTGTTAAGAGGACTAAGTCCCGGCTTGAGACGGAACCTCTTGGTTATCTTTGATGTGCTTTTATTTTAAGTCTATAAGTATTACATATATATTTTACATTCTTCTACTTATTACATTGAAATAAAAAACTATTTTAATGCTACTTTGATAGATAAATTAGCAAGTGTTTATACTTATTGTAAACCAGTAAGTTAGTTGAAAAGTTGATTTAATCTTCAGATTAAGTCAACTGATACCTAATCAATCTTTGAGAAACTGATTGTACATTTACACTATGTATATATTCACAACAGTTTAACATTGTTTTAAAATGGGGGTTTTTAAGAGAAATATATTGAACAGAAATTTTAATTGGAACTCAATTCACCCCCCTCTTGAGTATCCACTCCGACCAACAATTTTTTATATTAAATGTAAGAAGCAAGATTAGATTGAGGTTGAGGAACCATAAAACTTGGGGCATATTTAAAATTCATAGAAATGTGTATTAAGTAATAAGATGATGAATCATGGTTAATGGTTTAAAAATAATGTCAGATTATTAATGTGTATAAATTTTGGAATTCATAGATAATGTTATACAAATCAGAAAATATAAAATTCTTTTTAGTATATGTTTTTCATTAATGATTTAAAATGATAAATTTAATGGTTCTGATGACATATAAACGTGACTAAACAAGAATGTGATATTTTTATTAAGGGAAGGTAACACATAATGTGTTAGTAATATTGAAGAAATTGTGTGAATCTTGGATAAATAAATGATATATATGGATAATGAATGATGGATAGTTTTGATTACAATTTAATTGATTATTTATTTGTTCAGAAAAGAGTTCTATGTTATCGTGGATGATGTTCACAAGTTCTTGTATATAAAAAATATAACCTGTAAACATTGGAATAAGGAATCATGCATGTTTCACAAAAGATTTATTTGTAATTCATGTTATTACCTTGTTTCAAGAGAATACATGATGAATGTATTCACATGTTTGGTATGTGAAAAACAAGAGTTTCTTTATCATATATAAGGGATCAAGGCTGTGATGTTTATAAGAAATTTAGTGACCTTATTTCTAATGATTCATATATTTAACTTGTATAAGGGTTATAATATTAACCCTCTATGGAACAGTTTCTATTAATATTTAGATGATGTTATATATAATCCATTATTATATCTCTATATATGAGTATTTTTGAGTATTGTAAAACTTTTTATAACCTTTTAGTTGGGTACAAACCGATGGAATGACCTATCATTCAATTTATGGATACCATGATCTGCTAAAGATTTAGTAATGAAAAATTCAACATCATTTAATTTAATAAGATATGATGTAAAAATTGATCAAGGAACAAAATTGGATAGCTTTTCTTAAAACCATGTCAGTATATATTTTCATGCAAATTAATCAAATTTAGGAAAAATGGGTCGTCAAATAAAATGTTATCCTATTATCATATTTTGGTAATATTAATCACATTTCCATTCCTATTTTGGTTATATAATTGTTATGAATAATTTTATCCAAACCTAGTTCTCTCTTAATCACCATATAAATATGATATTTATATTTCTCTTCCAAGTCCATGTTTTCATTAGCCACATATACACTCTAATGGGGAATCCTAGTTACGAGTGACATTGAGTAACTGTTATGTTTTCAACATTACCTATATAATAAATGATTTAGAATTAATTTTTATGATGTGGGTTTTGATGGAACAAACTAAGAAGTATTGAAATATATATAACCTAGATGAATTTCAAGGGTGAAATTTATTTTATGGGGGGGATAATGTAACATCATTAATTTTTTCTGAATGTTTTTCGAATTATTTTAATCTTTTTGAAATTTCACTTTTCATGAAATAGTCAATAAATATTTTGTTATATGAATCATTTATGTTTTGATTTCATTATATTTTATATCATGTCATGCTTTTGTTATATACTACCCATATATAATATGGCTCTACATGCAACACCAACTTGGCTTCCATTACAAACAACACTTAGTATCTAAAAAATCATATTTATATTATTATATTTATTCATACAACTTAGATATAAAATATTCATTAAACTTATTAATATGAATAGTAAATACAAAAAAATTAATATTATTTATAATCTTTTATATAAATAAAACATATATTTCATGTAAAGTCTATATATTATTGATAATACTATTTTCTCAAATGAACTATTTTTATTTCATTCTATAAAAAATAATAAAATAAATTTTAATCACTTTTCTAAATTGAATATGTTAAAAAAATTATTATTTGATCTTTTAATTTCAAAATTATCTTATGGTAAATTTATTAGATTTTTATTAAAAATATCATTTTCAGATGAATAGTGAAAAACCTTGAATTTTAATTCAAAAAATGATTTTTCTTATAATTTATTTGTAATGTTAATTTATATTTTAACATTTTTTTATTTTTTTATTTGATCTATTTCAAATCAATAAATTCAATGTATTTCATTATAACCAATTTTAGATTGACATTAGATATAATGATATTATAATCTTTTAATAATTTTCCAATAAAAAACTAGCTTTCAAGACATATTTGTTGGATTATTTAAAATTAATTTATGCCACTTATGAAATTATAATTTGTAAAAATGGATTAAATATTTTGAATAAAATTAATTTATAATGTGTATTAAGGTAAACTATTTTTTTGACCAATAAGATCAGTGATCTTAACTAAAATTTATTTCTCCATTTAAGGAATAACATTAGGTTACTTAGTATTTAAACATTAATATTAAAGGAAAATATCCAAGAAACTTTTTAAAAAGACTTTATATGACCATATTTATAATATATTTCATCATCATTCGAATTATATAAGTTAGTGAGAATCTATATTGCTAAAGTGACCTATATAATATGTTAGGTAAAGAAAATACAAAAAGAAACCACCATTAACTTTGACATTTATAAATCTATGATATATTAAAAAAACAACCTTATTTTGGTTTTACATATTATTTTTAGTTGTAAAGTAGTTTTCTCATCATATACATTCATATTTAATTTTTAGATTTTAATTATTTTGAATGACTGCTTACAGAGTCCCAAATGCGATATTTAGTTTGTTAAAAATTATCTAAAATTAATGATACTAAAAAATTTAAAAGATAAGTAAATTGATTGAATTTTTATCTTTCTTTTTATATATTAATATATCATCTTAAACATGATTAAAATTAATAGTTTCATATTAAAACATTGTCTTGATATTTTGAAAAATATAAATTATGTAAATGAATAAAAACTTGATATTAATGTTAGTTTATAATAAATGATATTTTTTAAAATGATTTAAAATTTACTAATAATAATATAATATAATATAATATTTTAATATATTATTCAATAGAAAATATGGTATTTTCATTGACCAATTGTAATTTTATAGTGAACATATTGATCTTTAAATAGTAAAACATTGTTATCACTGTTCGAGTTAAAACATTGTTTGTGGTGGTACATTCGCTTTATTGGAAATTATTTCCATCACACATTGTATTTATTTATTTATAAATTTTATCAAAATATAATTTAGTGGCTATAAATTTTATAATAAATATTAGTTTAATTTATTCATCGTTTTCAATTTTCATATGTTGAAGAAACAAGTCAACTTAATAAAAACCAAAATAATAAATGTGGGGAAACATAGAATTTAAGGTAACGAATTATAAAAAATAAATTTTTTATGTGGTGAAGGTTTCGATAGACCATAAATACCGTTTAATCCATTATTAGTCCATTTTTGAGATACTTTATCTAAGGGGGACCTCTTAATTATGATTAGCGTTTTATATTTTCTAGATTTCTACTCCACCTACACTATAAAAGGGAACTCACCACCCTAACATGGTCACACCCCCCCAAGCCTCATTATATCTGAAAAACTCAGCCCAAATCTCCTCCAAAATCCCACCCATTATTTATTAAATCCACCATTTTTTATAAATTTAACCTATGAATCCCTTTGTTGAAAACAAATAAGAGTTACCCAAATAAGTTGTAGCATCATACCACATGCTCTATTGTTTTTATTTTTATTCTACGACCTATCAATTATTATTATAAAATAATTATTCAATAAAATAAATTATTATTATATAATGATATATTTTTATTTGTTGGTTTCAAACTACATCTACACACAATTCCTCTGAATGGGTAACAAACTTACCTTTCTCGTGTGTGACAGACCACCGCCTCCCAAAATGATGTTGTTTGTTTTTCATTACCACTTATCAGGGTTGAGAATTATAATGGAAATAATTTTTTATACTACATATATTATATTTATTCAGAAATTTTTACTTTCATATTTATTATATAATATTTACCTTCATGATTTCCAGTTTGAGATAATATGATAAAATTGTTTGGGGACGTGTCGACTAATGCCTCCTCAATGTGGCAGGAATAGTTCACACTTTAACTGGAATATATTAATGATAGTTTTTAAAAAAATTATAAACATGTAATAATAATGATACTATAATTATATTATATATATACATATATATTTCATTTAATTTCGTTTCATCAAAATGACAATTAAATGAAAACGGCCTCTATGCATACGTATGACCAACTGTCACCATGAATGATGGATTACATTTTCTATTTCAAAATTTTATAGATTATTATAAATATTTATAAAATTAATTTGTATCATACTTTTATCATTATTTACTATATGTAAATATTTATATCAGGATCTATGTATGTGTATCAAGAATAGTAAAAAAAATTGATATGAAAAGCAAAGCTAATATTACCAGAAACAGAACATTAACTTGGAATTGTTATTAAATAGGTAATATAAAGTCTCTATCAAATAATACATGGTATTATATATAATAATATGGTTATTATTATATTTATAATATAATTATAATTTTTATGCAGGAGTATTGAATTAGTACAATGATAGTTAAGACAAAATGTAACGCGTTTCTCGTCTAACTTGTATTTCTATGAGAATTATGCATCATTAACAGAAAATTTATTTTTTATAGTGTATATACTTCTCATAAATGTATTATATGACTGATATAAATAAATTTATGGTTATTTACATATCCATTATATGATCTTTCTTTCATGCGGTATATGGTTCAAAAGTTACAAAATTAGTAGAGTAATATTTATCTCAATTTACCTTTATTGAAACACATGCCATGTTATAAACCTATATTTATCTATACGGTGTATAGAATACCTATTGACACATTATATCATGAATAAAATTGTTTAATTATATTTAATTATTAATTTATTTTTATTCCCTCTTGAGGATTATGAGTCAATGTTACCCAAGTCATAATAGTATATTTAATTAATCTCATCATTTATCAGGATTGTTTATGATTATGTTCCTATTAATGAATAGTTTGATCCATATTTCATGAACAATCATTTAATTTTAATATATAATACTTATTCATGATATATAAATTTATTGATTAAGTTTTACTCTCATTGATACTTATGATCATTAAGAATGTTTTTTCATAAAAATACTACTTTAACTCTTTCTCATCAGTTGGAAATATATATTCATAAAAACCATTTTTTCAAAGATAAATTCAATAATAATTTAGGCATCAAATGTTTTTTAAAAAATTTCAATACTATATTATGGTATTTCATGGAAATTTCTTTTCAATTTTTTTTGGAACCCATTTTATTTTTTCGAATCATTCTCAAAGAAAAATGTTTTCAAAATTTTATCGAGCATTATTTATAATATTTAAAATTATTTTCAAAGAAAAAGGTTTTAATTTTTTTCTTCCTTCCATTATATGTTTTAATTTTTTTTGAATAAAATGGATTTCAAATGTTTTAATGTTTTAAAAATAATTTTTCCAAAAATAAAGGATATCTTTATCCAGATTTTTTTTAAATGAAATTTCAAAATTACTTTCCATTAATGATGACATGTGTTGGTGCTACTCATGCCTATTATCAGGATATGTTCTAATGGATACATTCAAATTATTTCTCTAAATGGTTTATTTTTATGGATTTATTTATATGAATCCCATTTATATTTCACCAGATGTATTTTTATGAATCCCATTTATCTTTCATGGGTTATATGTTTATGAAAACCGTTTCTCTTTATTAGGTTACAGGTTTTTGAAGCTAATTTGTATTTCGTGATTTATATGTTTCAAAACACATATATCTCTCTAGGGTTATATTTTTATGAAACCCAATTTCTATTTCACAATTTATATAATTTTAAAATATGATTCATTTTATAGGTCATCATTTGATGAAATGATTTTGAAACTCATCTCTTTTAAAAAATTTATTATATGATTACATGTTTATGATTCCCATTTCATTTCATCGGGTATGTTATTATTTATGTTTATGATATAGTGGAAAACTATGTATGATTTATTTTTGAGATCCGTGGGACCTACTTCTCCCTCCAATTCATTGTGTATTGATCTATATATAATTAGATAGGCATGGATGGGACAAGGAGTGAAAATGGTTCAGTAAAGGACATTGTACCCTAAGATGGTGCTATGAGTGATCCATGACTATTAATATGGTCAAGGTAGTGAACCATGACAAAAAAATGGTATGGGGAGTGGAGAAATAAAACTATTATGGCATTGGAAGCGATTACTTTTCTACTATAGAAATCATTTTATATTCTTATGTGCCTACCACTTTTCTATTTCCTATTATTATGTTAGGATTTCATTGTTTACTCTCTTGATTTCCATATGATTTATATCATATGAAAAAAAAATATTTATTCAAGGATTCATTTTTATTATCTTTTATATGAAGGGTGTGTTTTTATAATGTTATGATCACATTCTCATACACTTAAAGTCATGTTAATTCTTATATATCTTCTTCATCTACCCGTAAATGGAATATGAGATCACCCATTTTTTTGTCTTCCTTCTCCAATTTATGAAGACATGTAGTATGTTTGATGCTTCAAAAAAGGGTTATATTCATAAAGAATCTACTAAGTGAAAATTTAGTTCACTTGTGTAATAGTGTTTATGATTCCATTCACTCAAAGTCACTAAATCAATATTCTATTTACAAATCTATTTTTTAATGTATTATGAATTTTGTCAAAATTTTGTAATGTTAATTTATTTTAATAGAGGGTCACTATTACCTTCAATAGTTTCAAATATGAAAATGTATTGTTTTTATTATTAGTAATGGTTCAATGATTATAGGTTCTAGGATATTACTCTTCCTCTCTTCACTAACATATTCTCTTATCATCGACTTATTTTATATCACCATCATAATCCTAGACTTTTGTAACCAATATACATTCAACATTTATTTACATTGGATCGACATATTATGTGACATATAAAACCATTTATATATTTGTTTCATAATAATTTTCACAATTAAGATAATATTTTTCCAAAACATAAAAATGTGATAATTTACTATAAAACAATACTTTTTTTGATTAAAAACAGTGTATTAAATAATTAAAATTATGACAATATTAGCTTCATAAATACACTACACAATACCATTAAACTCCCAGTAAATCATAAAATATTTGAAATAGAATCCAAATGAATATAGAAAGTTAGAAAAAATTATAAAAAAATATGAAATACAGAATTCAAACATGTTTCATATACGAAAAAATTCCCTTCAATTTTAATATCTCACATTTGAAATTATTTAACCTCAAAAGTCATTCTGTTGAATAATATCACTTACCTAAAAATGAATTTTTATGGGACTCATAATTCAAGAGAAATGAAATACGTAGTTATGTTATTACATAGAAATATCATTATCACCATAAAAATTCTAATGTTTTTATCATTTCACACTGAGATATATAAATACATTTTCATGATTAGTAATATTTTCCATATCATTTTAGTGGATAAGGGTTGGTGGGTAATGTATATAAAAGAATATGGATAATGAGTGGTGGTTAAAATATTAAGTATAATCAAATTAATATTAACATGGAAACATTGGTAGATCCTCAAAAAATAACCATTAAAATGTATACCAAACACCCTTTATCATGGGACATGACTCCAGAATAAAATTCAATGAAATATTTCATCTGAAATATCATTTCTTCGGGTTATCTAATTTTTTTTAAAAAAATTTCCCTTGAGAGTGAGATGCAATTAAAATAAAAAGATAAAATATAAAATCATGAAATTAATTTTTGATAGGTAGATAGGTCACAAAAGTAAGAACAATTATAAATTCAAGACCAAATTCATTTTTTTCTATCTTATATGAATTATATATTTTTTTAAATGATGTTACAAATGCAACCAAATGAATAAAATTGGAACATTTCCATTAGAATTTCCAAAATTTTGACACAGAACTCACACCCACATTTAATGCATTATATCCAAAAACACACACAAATAGCCATTCCCCCATAGTAAAATATGAAATATCCTCGAATAAATATTTATAGTTATTGTGGGTGAGGAAAATTTTTCTTGTAATGTTTTTTAGACTTATAAGGATTTTCATGAATTATAAGGGAAAAAACTATGGTAGATATATAGGTATTTATCTAGATAAAATATTGATTTCAAAAAATGACTGAATCATGTTAGAAACATTTTAATAATTCCAATTCTTTGAAATTGAAAAATTGCATTCTCTAATTCCCAAAAAAAATCGTTTATTCAATAGGGAAAGTGTGGGTATTATGAAGTATATTATAACAAGATATAAAAGACCTCACATGATGAAAAATTTAATTTAATTAATGTTTAATGGGAATTAATTTCTATTTTCTATCAAACTCATAAAAATAAATTAAATTCAAAATCATAGAATAATGATGCACATTAATAATTATTTAAAATCTACTTCTTCAAAGATCAATATATTCATTTGAAATCATTTCAAACATAAAAAATGACATAAATATTCAATAAATATATATTTTCATAGAATATATTATAAAAATAAGAAGGTAAGGGTAGAACTACAATGGGAAGGAAAGACCCAACATGAGTTTATTCTATAGTGGTATCCTTTAGTTACTATACAAGATATTACAACTTTAAAACTACAATAATACAAAAAATAAAGATAAATTATTTCCCATGATTCATATTTATTTATATTCCTTAATTATATTTTCAATATGGTGTTGAGAATTTAGATAAGTCCCCAATTACTCATACAAATATTCACCTTTCGCCAAATTAATAAGTTTCCTCTACATTAACATCAAAGAACTATTCAATTATAGCTACCACACCAATAATTTTATCATGGGGATATATAGTTGGAAATTAATTTTTTTATAATAGATATTTTAATAAATAAGAAAATTTTATTCATTATTTTTAAATTGATGACAAATTTATTTATTCATGAAAATATATTAGAATATTCTCATGTAAATTCTCTAAAATAATTTTAACATCATTGTGGAGCTCCATGTGTTCCTCTTTTGGTTCAATTACATTTTCTTCGTTTTCATCCATGAGAAAAAAAAAAGTATTCCAATACTAAAATTTTTAATATGGTGAGTTAATTATCACGTAGATTTCAATTAAATAAATTAAAATTTAGTTAATTAATGGATTGACTCCATAAATTAGTTTGAATTCAATTTCATCTTCATTTTCAAGAACCCAATGGAGGTGTGTTTTCATTTATGGAAGGTGGTATATAATAGGCTCACTATTTTGATAAAATTCAACAACATAATTGTTTTCTTCATCCCATTTAAATGAGTAGTATATTATTCAAGATTTTTCTATTATATAGATTATAAAATCGCAAAAAAAAATTGAGATTTAAAAAAACATATCCAATTATCATCTAATTTAGTTTGATCTCCCACTATTACACTAACTAGAATTCTTTCTCCAAGAAATTACCCTAGAAATATTTGAGAAATAATGCGTATATATTTAGGACATTAAATTCTGACCCCATCTGGTTCATTAACTAGAACAATTAATGACGATAAAATTTCTCCCATTGGTTCTAGTACATGTTTAGTTTATTTCTCATTAGATGCATTAACATTTTCAACCATCAACTATAGTTTCATCTGAAGGTCTCTAATTTATATAGGTCATTACAAATAAGAATTTTCGTCACATTTAAATTATTCTTATTATTCACAAGATATTATTATGTCCTTTCATAATAATCACAATTTTTATATATCTTGAACAATGATATTTTTTTAGATTTTTAAATTTCATTTTTTATATGTTTTTATGAATGATTTAGAGGGCCATTGTTTCTAAACCATTTAATTGACACAAAATTGATATATATGAATAATAATAAACCCCACCCCAATTTAGTTTTATTACCAATGGATAAAATATATTGATTAAACTAGTGTTAACCACGAAGAGGACACTTACAAAAATGAATTGATATTGTCAGTATTTAAAAACTATCTTATTTAATAATATAGGTAAATACTAATTTAGTGGAGTCTGTTTGAAATATATTATTGGAATATCAGTATGTAAAATAGAAACACAATAAAAACTAGGAACAATGAAATGGGTAAATAGGTAACTATTGTTATTAGGCATTCACAATTAAGAAATAATTTTTTATCAAAAAAAATTATAAAATAATTTTAATCAAATTAGAGATCAAAATTTATCACAGAACACTTTCATTTTAAAAATGTTAATTACCCCCCCCCCCAGGATCTTTTCATTTAGTGAAATACTCTCTTTAACTATTTATTAGAGAATTCTTCATCAAACATCACTATCATAATTAATCGCAATCACATAGAACATTATAATTATGGAGTTGAATAATGAAGAATTGTATACAGAAACCAGATTTAGGGTAAATGGGAAAATTTAATTCACAAATGACATTACCCACCACAATAATATTTTTGTGAAATTATAAGAAACTATTAATGTGAATGAAACTCAAATAACATTTCATCACCCATTGAACAAAAATGGGAATTAGTTCCCCATTTTCATCTATTTGAGAAGAAGAAAAGTGGAAGAATCCCAAAATAATAAAATATTTAATATTGGAAGAAGAATATATATATAGTGAATATTACTAGTATGAAGGAAATAAGCTTAAAAATTAAAAAATGGTAAATTATAATAAAAACCATTTGATAAAAATATGACATACATTATTATTAGCAAAATACTCTTTAAATTTTTTCAAAATAACCATTTCCAAATATTAATCATAGAGGACACATTAATTAAGTGAATTTAAAATTTTATTATTATATGTATTTATTTCTTAAATTATCATCTATCTATAAAAAAATCCTTCATATTTTTAAATTCATAGGGAGATATGAATTTTATTTATAAGACAATTTAATTCTTGATAGAATTTCTATTTGAATTCCTATGCTATGAATTCTCATGCCATTATGCCCAAGAGAGCTGATGTATCCTATGGGAAAAAATCTATAAAATAGGTTCATTCGGGTTTTACCTATATTTCATAAAAAATCCCATCTAATTGAGCATTAAAATTTAGATATATGATGTAATATTTAAACCTCATCAAATTCAGGTTTAGATTCCAAGGTCTACAGTGTGAGCTTCTTTTGAGCCTCAAAATGTATGATTCAACATTTAGTAAATTTTATTTGTCATGTGTCATTGTGGAAAAAAAGCACTTAAAAAACATAATTATAGTAATTAGAGTATTAAATGATATGTTGTTTCTGAAATACAAACCTATATTTAATGACATAAAATTACAAAATTATGTTATTTTCTCAATAAAGATCAAAAGACATCATAAATATAAAAGTATAAAATATCACATATAAATAATTTTTTGTGATTAAAAATATGTAATTATAGAATAATATTGATGAAAATATTTTCTATATAAATCCCCCACACATAACAACTACACTCCTAAAAAATCATCAAATATCATAATAAAAATCCACAAAAGAAACTAAAAGTGAAAAAATACTTCGGGATCACTTCAAAAATATAATTCCATCATAGGTAATTTTAAAAAATGGTAAAAATTTAATTTTATTAACATATATTTAAATTCATTCAATCTAAAAAATACAACCATGTCCCAATCAAACTTACAACACATTTACAATTTTTATCACTTTTAAACTATGAGAAATGAGTTATGTAGTTATGCTTATGCATTGAAATTTTATTCCACCCAGGATCTAGTAGAAATTATCATTTATCTACAATGTGAGATATAAATATAGTTTAAATAAAGTGGAAAGAATTAAGGAATTTTTAGTGGATAAGGATTGGTGGAAAATGAATATAAAAATATAATTCTAAAAGGAAGAGATTGAATTCATATGTGAAATCACATTAATATTCAAGAGAAACTTATAGATTAATCTATATTAAAATTTCCTTAATAATATAAAACACACTCCCTATTAAAGTTTACATAATTCATATTATAAATTGAACTAAATATTCTATCCAAAGTCTCATTTTTTATCATTTTTAAAATTTTAATTTGGAATGTTTTAATTTTATTCATTTTTGACTAGATGAAGTCATCTATAATTAATAAAATAAAATAAATGAATGAAATTTTTTATAGTAAAATGAATCAAATAAGTAATAAAAATGAATAATTCAATAAGATGTAATTTTTCCATTTTTTTTCTTTCTCGTTTCTTTTTTCACTTTTGTGGAGATAAAATATGATAAAAATATTGAAAAATTAGTAAAATTGACTCATAGATATAAAAATGCAGAAATTGTTTACAACCACCTCATACCACCATGAAATTAAGTAAATAAAAAATAAAACACACAAAATTTACTTCTACCATAATCAAACATGAATAACATATAATAAAATATTAGGAGTAAAGGTATATATGATTTTTCCCATATAATTTGGATTAAACGTATAATACAATTATTTGATTCTATGTTTTAAAAAGTAAGATGTAATGGTATATCTCAAGTGAAAATATTTCTTTGCAAAATAAATCTATAATAATGTCATATTTTTATGGATTATCATGATTAGAAAAACAAAAACAAAAAATTTATATTTCTCACAAAAAATCATTGTTTCCATCATTAAAATGTGTATATTATAATGAATATGCCTATAAGTATTATAATAGCTCACCAGATAATAAAAAATATCCCAGTTAGTGTTTCATGGGAATTTATTTCAACTATTTTTATAAATTCAAAAAATTTAACATGAAATTCGAAGAAAAAGTTAAAACACACACAAAAAATTAAAATCCACTTCATCCAAAATCGAGAACATCATTTTAAAATAAATTCACATTGAACGATTATTTAAATATTTAATAAATCATAATGTCTTAAAAATCATGAAAGCATAAAAATATATAGAAACAACTAATAATGTAGACTATTTCCCACAATTAAATTTAACTACACATCACAAATTATAAATAAAATCAAATTAAATGTGAAAAAACAATTGAGATGAAAATAACTAACGGATTTTATTTATTAGTGGAATACTTGAGTAAAACACCTATTTTTTGCCTCCTAAGAAATAAAATAAAAAAGAAAAAAAAGAAACACATTTAAAATAATTAAAAATAAAAATAATTGGAAGTGTATAAAATTTGATTTGACCCCCATGTTAGTGATAGGTTTTTACAACCCCTAGAGAGGAACTTATAGTGTATTATCCCTTTTTGGATGATTGATTTAGTTTAATTATTGTGAAATACCATAGGTGGCTCTTTCACTATGACTATAATTACACATGGATAATGTAGACCACTAATAGAAAATATAACTGACATATCATCTTTAATATTTGGAGAAAAAATAATTATGTTGTGTGTGTGACGTAAAAAAGGTGTTTTATATTGACTATTACGGTGTCTTCCTATATTTTTTGTTTAATTTTGAGTTGATTATATAAGCGCATCATTTTTTTTCCAAAAAAAACTCTTCTTCTACCATATCATATGAGGTAAATTCCTTAAATTCTAGTGCCTTATTATTTTTCTTCTATATGCATAATTTTTGGAAGTATAATTTAAAAAATAATTACTTTTTTATGTGAATTAAATTAAATTGATTAATTATATACAATTACCCCTTCATTAGAATCTATTGGAATGATTATTTCTCTACAAAATGACAGTAGGATATCATATTATAAAATTATATAATAAATCGTAGATTGGTTTGGGGAGTACCGTGTTTTTCTATTCATGTGATATTTCATTTTATTCATTTTCCTCAATAGAAAAATACATTTTAAATGATTTATAAAATTCATATGATGTGGGTTATTTATAAATTCAGTTTTGGAAAAACTAAAATTAGTTCAATATGTGAATTAATAAATATTTTTTTTGGATACTAGATTTTTTCCATTTGTAGGCTCCTCTTGGAGTTGTGTTGTTATCAATATGAAGTATATATTTAACAGCATTTATGTTTTTATCAAATTCAACCACATTAGTAGTGTATTCTTACAATTTAAGAGTGAGGCCAATATGTTCTTATTTTTCATTGATATAAATGATAGAATAACTTGACTTTATTATTTACAAAATCTAATCAGTACTCATGTAATTGAATTTGGTTTCCCATAATTATATCATATAGAATGTTTTATAAAAATAACTCATCTTAAAATGGTTGAGAATGGTCGAATGGATATTTAGTAACCCCCCCTGCCCATAGGTTCACTAGATGAAAAATAAATAAAGAAACAAATTCTCCCATTCATTTTTATAAGCCCAATTAGGATAAATACCCTATGAGGGGGGGTTAATTAGGGTAGGACATATTGAAAAAACTACCCCTTAAAATCAGGATTCATGATTAAAAAACAAATTTCTCTCTTCATCCCATTGAAATATAGAAATAGAAATGAAATCATGCATGAGAGATATCCATTTTTTCTTGTTTTACCCTCATTAGGTTTCGTCTGAGGAGAATACAATGTTAATGTGTTAATCCTACCAAATCTACCAATGTTTATTTAAAAATAACATGATTGGGGCTAGATCACTTGTATACCAAGGCTCAATTAATTTTTATGATTTAGGTTCTTCTCAATATATTCCCAGGGGACAGTCTTCATGTCTCTATCTCTTGCTCACTATTGATGGAAAATATCATCTTCTTCACCTTTCTTTGCAAACTTCTCTTCGAGAGAATCCACTACCATTTTATTGACATGTAGGTATTTTCATTATGTCAAATGAAAACATACCATCTTGTATATGAATGCTATATTGATGTCCATTTTTCACCAATAGATGAAATCCACATTTTCACATACTATTAGTTAGGGAAAATTGCATTCACGAACTGTTTAAGTCAGTTTATAGAAAACATTCTTCCTCCATGAACTATTATAAAATGTGTAGCATGTATGCTTTTGAAATATCCTCTTATATAGACTTCCCTTTCTTTAACAACTACATACCACCTCCATGCACCACCCTCCATAATCGCCTATACATACCCCCTATGTTTACCGCCTCTACTTCCATGGACCGCTTCTCCCCACCAACCACTTCTTATTATGTGAACCATATTTTAATTCAAAGAACACTTCCCTTTTGTGAGATATAGAGACAAAAAAACCCCCATTATGAACCATTCTAGTGAACTCATTCTCCTTTCATAAAATCCTCCTCTCAATCCTCTTCCTATTTGTGAACTCCCTACAAACTCTTATAGATATAGTCAAAGATCTTACTTTAGAGAAGATGTTTTCTAATGAAAATCGCTCTTAGTAATAATGATATTCACAATTCTTATGTAGGAAAATATATCTGAATGATTTCTTAATCTGAGATACCCAATATTTCAATGTAGTAATATCTTCACCATGTTCTATGATTCATTGATGAACCATTTATAAGTCTGGGTTTGTATACTATGCATTTAATTCAACTTTGATGTCTGATCACTTTCATGAATAAATCCATTAAAAAAAATACAAATCACCATATTTTTTACATGAATGATGAGCCATCACGCGAAATCCGAGACTTCCTCATATCATTTTTTTTCTAGTGATCTTATTCTGTCCCCGAGAACTATTTCAATATACTGTCCACATACCGCACTTCATGGTCTGTATAGAATTTATGTGAAAAATCATTTCCTTTACTTATGTTCATTTATATTCCTCATATCACCTATATGGTATACAAAAATTGTGTTTTGAAAAAAGTATTCCTTTTTAAAAAAGAAAAATCATGATTATGAGTCTAAAAAATTTGTCAAATACTGGGAAACTACGCCACCTTAAACACCAACTTGGGAAAACACCAACAATTAAATTTGAAAAAATATTAGTTTTTCAACAATAAAATTCAATTTGAAAAAAACCTATAGGAATTTTGCTGGGATTTCCCCCCATCAAATCTTTTTTTCTATTATACACATCTATGTTGCAAGGATATATTCAACTATTCTATTTTTTTCTCTCGTGCTTTTTAATTTTATGTTTATATCCTTGTAGTTTAGAATTTTTATTACTCTGAACTAATTATTTTTTATTAGAATAGGTTTATTAATTCCTTGAATACAATTTATATGTTTAATACAAGAATGAAAGATAATTTTTTTTGTGTTTATGATTTTTTTAAAAAAATTCTATTTACATGATTTAAACCTCAATATAAGTGGATAGAAACTATTTTTTGAAAAAAAATTGAATCCCTCATTAATATATTTTAATTTCTAATGATGATTAAATAGTGTTCACCAACAATTAAATCGTTAAGTGTCCACATTAGAGCAATGAGTTTATATTGATAGTATTTATCATCTAACTAATAAACCACTAAGTATAAATACTAATATAGTGGCGGTAATTTCAAATAATGATGTTCAATTAATATATGTATGTAAGGAAAAAAATACAAATATTTAAAAGGAAATAATTATGATATAATAAATTATTCTTTAGGGATAATGGTGAAGCAATCAATATCCTTGAAAAAAAATCATTCATAATTTTCTAGAAAGTATTAGTCAAACTCTATCACACTACAACCTCACATTAAAATTTTCAGTGCGCAAAACAGAGATATCTAAAATTATAATAATAATATATTAAAAAAATATTTTAATATATATTCTGCAAAGATCCGTATTATATGGTTACCCCAAGGTATGCACCATTTAATGATGATTCATAGAAATATATATGAAAAATAAGATGAATTTATTGGTAGAGAAAATGGGGAAATAAAAAATAATTATTATTTTATCCCCAAATAAAATCTTATAATAAATATATGGGAACACATTAAAGTGAATGAAACTAAAATATCACTACTCCCCCCTATATTAATTAAATGTTTTGGTTATTCATCGTTTTCTTTGGAGAAATACGGTTGTTGAAACACAAAATAGAAACAAAAGTAAGAGGCAAAGCTAATGAAAAATACATACTGAAAAATTATAATACTATTAAAATAGAAAATAAATAAGAAAACCATCATACTGGAAAATCGGAATACCGTCACATTGAAATGTAAATGGGATACATATTTATATGAAAAATATTTACCAAATTTATTAAATAAATATTCCTTTTATATTTACTATGTTGTAGAAAAATATAAAAAGAATTATTTGGATGTTTTCTCTTAATTAAATTTTATTTCCTTCACTATGTTCTAGATAAAAAATCCACATAATTAGAATCTTGTGTAAAATGATATTTTGTAATTAGAAAATGAATTACATCATGATAGAATAAAAATTTGAATTCTAATGATATGAGATCATGATATATGAAGAATCATGTTGGGAGATAGTTATCAAAAATGCTCTTTTGAGTGTTCAATATCATAAATTAAATTTTTAGTTTAATTATTTTAAATTGTATTACATGGTCCCATATTTATAATTTTCCCAATGTTGGAACATATTAAATGGTTTAGGCTTTAAACTTCTTATTCAACTCAAAATGATGGAATCAGTCATTGGTCCATCATTATGAACTGTAGCTCTATGAATGTAAAATCTTAAAAAAATTAATTTTAATATTTCAAATAGATTACAAAATTTTGTGTCTAAATTAATAAAATAAAATAAAATAAAATAAATTCAAAACTAATGTAACCTCATAATTAACAAATAAATAAAACTAAAACATAGAAATGTAATAATTTTCTATAAAATAAAATATTTTTGTGATTCATAAAATTTAATGAAAAAATAAAATTTTCCAAACTAATAGAATCATAAAAATTTTATTGATGATTTATATAATATAACTCAAATACATATATTGGATATAAATGAGGTTGAACACAAATCCTTTTTCAATAATATTAAACCCTAGAAACATAATGATACCATTATGGATGGGAATTTTGTTGTTATCAGGAAAGAATAACTATATCAATTAACTTGAAATGAATTATTGACTCTTATGGAAAGACATAGTGATAAAACCATTCATGGATTAAAATAGTTTTTTTTGAAATAAAATATATGAAATTGGTAATATAACAGAATAATATAACATAGTGGCCAAATTTTATAACCATTAATAAGTAATGAAATATGATGAAACCTTTTCACCTATATCTTTGATTGAATATATAAAAATTTAGTTCCCATTCTCTTACCATCTAAATTTAAATCTCATTCTAACAGATGTAAACATATATTATCTAAATCAAAATATTTCTTTTAATTCTATTTGATAAGAAACCACATAGTTTGAGAAATCCATTTATTCCAAATTCTATTTTCAAAATTAAAAAACATCTATATTGATAAAAATGTTCCTCTCATATTTTGTATGATCTTATTTAAAATTTTCATCATTTAAATATTTTTAATGTAAAAATATGACTCAAATCTCTTTTTAAAACACATCTATATATTTTTTACTCATTAATATTAACATTGATGATGTGTTTTAAATCTACCCTAATGAAATGTATTTTATGAATTCTCAGATTTATTGAAACAATAATTTTAAATCAGTATTATCATTAAACATAAGTTATTCCTCTTTTTTAAAATTTCATAAAATTCCATGGGAATGTATTTAAAATATGGTAAACACGCCAATGATTATATAATGAAACTCCGAATGGATATTTCAATGAAAATTAACACTCTCTTGTATATTCAATATATGTTAACTTTGGTTAAATCTATTAAAATTGATGAAAACAATCTTTATTGAATTATGATATGTAGTTTAGAACACCTTACAACAATCTAGTTTGTTATTATGTTCAATTTATTCATTTTTCATAATTATCAGTAAATTCAAAAGGAATATCATTTAAAACATATTAAAAAATTAATTTCTATTTATATGTTTCTTAAAGTATCATTTTTTATTGAAAAGTAATATGTTTTGATTTTTCATCATTATTTTATTCTAGTTTCATAGGATTCCAACTAGATATGAAATACATTAGTGGAACTATTAATCTATTAGGAAAATAAGTCATCGTATGGGGTAGTTAGAAACATAATCCGGTTGATCATTCAATATCCGAAGTTCAATACATTGACACTAATTGTTTTTGTGATCAAATTCTATGGATGAAACATATTATCATGGTCTTTGGGCTAACATTCATAATATTATGAAGTGAAATAATACCAATTCAATCAATATATCTAAAAATATTTTCATGTTGTCTCTTACTAATAACATTGACATTCATCATAGTTTACTAATAGATCACTTATAAAGAAGCTATATATTATGGTTTTTCCCTAAATAGAATATCAACTCGCTGATAATTTCACAAAAATGTAACACTATATTATTTCAAATTTATTAAAATTTATTTATTAAAAATTTTATTATTTCATTCCATATATTATCTATGGATTTCTTGTGTTCTATTTAAAGAATGTTTTTAAAATATTTTTAAAAAAAATTATTTTCATATCAAATTTGTTTATTTTTTTATTTATATATCATTGTTATTCTCCCTTATATCAGTAGAATAATAATGTTAGTGAAGGTTTTATTAACTTAATTTTGAAATTTTCTTTATTAGAGGTATTTTGTTTTCTCTATTAATTTAATATTACATTATAAATAAATTACTTTTATTTAAAATTTATTTTTAAAAATATAATCCCATTATAATTTTTTTTAGAATTGTAATTTATAATTCATTTTTATATGTATATTTTACACTTTTTTTTAATATTTTAATCTGATTAGTTTTTTTAAAACAAATAGAAAATTATTATTTGAATGAATAATTATTTTTTATCAATCATAAAGATGATTAAAGATGAGTAATGATATATGATATGTACTTATCTCTAACTTTCTTCCAGTTTTCCTTTCAATGATATTCCAAACTTGAGACATATTTCCAAAGTATGGTATCACATTAAAATATTTTCAATGATAAGCTCAATAAATGACGAAATCTACCAATAATGGTGAGACTATTCTGTAAATTATCATGGAAATGGTATTTAATAGTAATATTTTTCTTTTTTCCCATTATTTATTAAATATAAATTTTATTCTATTAAATACTATTATATTTTTTTACTTTTCATTATTTTTCCTGCATTTTCAACATTTTTATTGTTATTATTTCATTTGATACATCTTTTTTTATTTCTTAATTATCCTCTGTATCTATAACAATCATATTATTTTGAATATTATATGTGATATGTTTTTTCATTAAAATACATCCCATTTACTTATCCTTATTTTCTGTTCCACATATGTATATTAATTATTATAATATTTGGGGACTTATAGAAATTAAAAGGATATTTTACGACCATTTTATCATCTGAAATCTCTTTTCATATTATTTTTAATTTATTCAAAATTCCCGCATCATTTTTTCATCATCATATTAATTTTTTAAATAATAATTCATCATCTCTTTGGTTTTAAGTTTTTAATATTCTTCTATTATTGTTAATCATGATGTGATAGAAATATCCTATAAAAATTAATTTTTACAAGGGGAAGGGTAATTTTACACATAATTTATTATTTATTGGAAATTGTTATTCAGTTATTTATTTATTTTATATCTATCCTGCATTAATTTTCTCTCAACGGGAGGGAATTTAGATATATATAATATCATTAATTTTTTATTTCTAGTCATTGAATGAAATAATTATATGTTTACTACTCAATCTCATTGTATATCATGATAACATCTTAAATTTATACTATATATCATATATTTTTTATAGAAAGTAATTTATATTTTTTATGTTATTTTATTTTTATAATAAAAAAATTAAGAGTTTTATTGTTCCTATCTCTATCTCATGGGGTTTTCTCTATCATAAACAATCACTTATCTATTTGATGCATTAATTTAAATGAGTTTCAATAATTATTTTTGAATTTAATGTAGTGTAATTCATAGAACCTTATAGATCCCTTAAAGCCTTGATAAATGATTGGATGTATGACTTACCATCATAAAATTTAATTTAAATATAGTAGAAGTATCATATAATTAGTTAATGTGGAAAATAAGAAACCCAATATGATTAAAAGGGTAACCATATGTCCTACTTCCAGTGATCCCTATTGCAAAAAATGCACCATCCACATAGTGTAGTGCCCTATCTACTAGGTGGAATGGTGGTAGCAGGTCTCAATCATAGCTAGGACAAAAAATACAATATACAGGATCATCAAGTATCATGTGGTAACATCAGTGAAGCATAGCTTCTAACCAGAGTCCAATAGGTAGTCATTTCTCATCAGTGAAAGTTCTATGGTACCCCCTGCTACATGATGCACACCTGATTCATAGTGGAGGAAATCAAATATATATGGTGTTGGGTAGACTCTAGTGGGAGTTCATCTAATGCGGTCAGTAACACCATTTTGGTGAACCATTTATTGTTCAATGTAAATATAAAATTCTATAAAATTCAGGATCCTTTTAGATAATATAAAGTTATGTATTCTTCTCATTATAAGTTTCACTATTCCTTCAAAAAGCCTTATGGATATTAAATAATGGTGATGATATAAATATATCAATTTTTCTAAATAAATTTAAAGATTAAAATTCATTATAGTATCTCTAAAATTTATGAAAATCTATTTCCCCTCAATTTTACATCCATCGAGGATATATAATTCTGAGGGATAGGTAAATGAGTTTTTCAGTGAAATTATCTCTTTCATCAACCCCCATTAATAAATGTTTCAATCTCCAGAAAAGTGTTGGATAGGTTTCGTGATGACCAAAAAAATTTATAAGGGAAATAAAAAGACACAATTGTGAGGGATGAGTTCATTTTCATTGTTGAGACAAATGGATTTATGACACATTCATATCAAGTCATGGATTGGTGTTGTAAGGGATCAAATGAGTCATTATCTAAAGTGATTATCAATTGGGTTTTGAATCTTTTTACTTTTCATCAATACATAATTAAATATAATATCATATTCTTGAATAATTAAAATTGGAATGTTTATACAGATTAATTACCGTGATATGTTATTTAAAAACACTAATCAACATTATCGACACTCATGTATTAAATTTAATGATTTATTTTTTATAAATTTTTTAATTTATTGGTAAATATTTCATTCTATATTAAATTTTTAAAAGGTAAATTCACCACATCCTCCATCCTATCATAATATATGACCTAAAAAATCATTTATATACATTGTTTTATAACATGAATAGTGAAATATTATGCCCCATATTCACAACACCCTCTAAAATTCATGTATAGTAGGGGTATTCGTTACTATTAGTAAAAGAGTCTACATACTACTATGGATAATATATTGGAGGCACTTGTATTGTTTCCCTAACATACTATTTCATACCCCTCAAATGGTAACCAAGTCAACATAGTGCCAATGATCATTTATTAGCATGAATTGATTAGTTATCCTCCCCTAATATAGGAGTTTGGTTTATGATCTCTGTAAATTGACAATATATTGGTGAAAAAATAATGTATTCATTCATCCTTCAATGTTTCAAGAATGTAATACTAAGGATTGTTTATTGCTTAAATATTACCAATATTCTATAATTATTTAATTCATTTTAGATTATATTTAATTTCCCCACATCCTCAGTACACGGCTCTTAAAACTAATATGAAAAATAATTTTATTTATCCCATATTACATTGAGATTAATGGGATCATTGAAATCCTCCCCAGTTGTATATAATGATGCATGGAATCAGGTTGTAAAGATTATGACTACTGCCACAGATTTCCCATTGATCAGGATGAAACCCAACTTATCATTGATAATGAGCCTCCTATAGCTAGCCTCAATTTCACATGTTCATCAAAACATTTGATAAAAATTGGAGAACATTCGATAAGGGGTGACCTTTATGTTAAGGACATATGTCATTATAAAGAAGGACTTCACAAAGAGAAAGATGAGATGAACCACTATGGTTGATTCATGGTTTAGAATTTTCTAAAAGACCTCCACTCTAGATGATTGATTAATTATAGGGGGAACACTACAACATATTCGTTAGTGAGGACCTATAGTGTTTTTGATCTACTTAGATGGGGTGGGTTACTATATTTTCTTTTTTTTTGGTTACCTTCAAAGAGAGGATCCCAATGATGTAAATTTTACACATCGTAATAGTTTTTCTAGAAGTACATACCATATAAAGAACCTATATATATATTATCTTAGATTATATGTGGAGAGACTATTTGTTTACCTAGTATTAATGAGTTGTTATGGGGAGGTCCTCATGGTTAATCGTATTCATGTTGTAGGGAGGACCTCCACAACTAGTTTTGTAGGGAGTACTGATGTTACCAATATTCTCATTATCATCAGATGACCTATATAGGTGGTAATCTAGGGATGAACTCCATAGATTATTTGTTTCACTTTTTCGTGGTATGAACATCTACTACTGGTGACTTCCTATTTAATACCATGAGAAGGACCATTGTGCGTGACATATTCAGTGTCATCCAGAGAAGCTTGATGATGAGTAATCTAGTGAGAAACTCTAAAATTATTAGTTTTTATGGTGTGTGGATGAGCTCTATAGAAAATACATTGTGTAGAAACTATAGATATGTAGATTATAGTGATTCAGTGACATCCGTCACATCATAGGGTATTACAACATCTCAAGAGTTATGTGTCTCAGTACCACTGAGAGGAACTTTATTAAGATAATTTCTCTATCATTTTAATGAATTTAAAAATAATATTCCACCCATTTATAAAAGGTTTTGACGATCCCCAAGGATTTAAACGTTCGTAGCTGCTGGTAACTGCTCGTAAACCATATATTTCCTTAAACATGATAAACTGCATGATGTTTTTTGACATGAAACTTATAACATATTTAAATTTTAGGAAATTTATTATTTAATATTAAATGAAAAAATTCATATGTTATGTTACACATAATTAATATTTATTCTTCCATTATATAGAACTCCAATCTTAACTATCATTGCAAGAAACAATGATTTTCTTTGATTGCGTGTGTTGAACAAAAACCCCAATTTAATGGAACAATAAACGTTTAATATATTATACGGTGGTTATCCCAAAGAATTTGGAATAGGATGAATGAATCAGATTAAGTAAATTATGTAATTATAGTTTAAATATTTTTATAAAATTATTGCTTCAAAATTAATTATAAATGAAATAAACAATTGAATTTAAAATATTATATGTTATAAAAAAAATTTATATACAGAAGGGTGATTTATATTAATAAAATAAAATAAAAACACATAGTGATTGATATTAAGGAATTTAATTTTTTAAATATTCAATAAAATATTTTTTTATTTATACAATAATTTTGATTTTTCTAAAATAATAATAAATCGAATTTTACTCATAAAATAATGTATTTTTCTAAAAGTCAGTTCTTTGGCCTTTTTATGGAAGAATTGTATTAAAAATTAATTTTCACACTATTATAAAATTAATTATATAAAATAAAATTATTTTTTGAAATCAGAATATCAAAATATACATTGGGTTAACTTTTAGTTTTTTCTGAGATGATCCATTTTGTGTTGAATAATTCAATTCACTGAATTCTAATTGAAAACACCTTCTTTGAATAATATTTTTATAGTTAAATTATGTTTTTATTATTTTAATGATTAATTTTTTTAAATTATAAATCAATAATTATAATTTAGGTTGTTTTATTTAATTTTCCATTTAAATTGGACATAATAAAATTTTAATCTTCGGATCATTTTACTTTAAATAGAATTGTTTTACCACATCCATTAGATTATTTTTAAATTAAAGTCTACCACTTATGGGGTTTGAATATGTAAAAATATATTGGATAATTGGAATAATAGTAATTTCTAATTTCTAATAATATAATCCATTTTTTTGTCAAAAAATATTGGGGAATTTAATTAAAATTAATTATACTGATTAAGGTTAAAATGGAATTACATAATCATTAAACATAGAATACATCATGTAAAAATTACCCTACACTTCACTAAAAAAATTATATCTGAATTTCAACCATTATCTTGATATTTTCCTATAATATTTTACTTTTAACACATGGGGACAAGTAAAAAGTGTGGAATACTCAAATCTATTTAGAAATACAACGTTTTCCCTCTCCCTCGCTTATAAAAAGAAACCCCATCTCTCTTGGCAAATATATGTAAGTTTGGATCATCCGACACCATAAAAAAATAATATACAAACACCATCATGTCATTCTTGAAGTCACTATTTTGGAATAAATAATCTATGGAAGTCATATGGTGAAAATGAAAAAAGTGTAATCTGAAGAAGAGGTAATATTCATCAATGTACACATTTGTTTTATTTTTCGCCATCCTTTAAATTATTTTTACTACATGCTTATATAATAACCATAGTATCATAAATATAGTAAAATGTTTAAATGATTTGGTTTTGACATACACCTACAAACACTTATAAGATATATATATATATATATATATTAATTATTCTGTAAGTGTTATATAACATATACAATCATGCTTTACATTTTGTGGGAAGAAGTTAACATTATCTCTATGTGTGTGGAATACGACCTCCTCCATGCGAATTGAAATGTTTTAACTTTGAAGGAAATGTATTAAGTATGGGTTTAATAAAAATATATGATATAAATTAACCCTTTATGTTATTCATTAGAAAATATTTTCTCTGGAAATATAATATATAATATTTTCTCACACAGAAAAGTGATAACATCAATTGTGGACATGTGGACTACCGCCTCCTCAAAGTAATGTGATTGTTCCTTCTTCACTACCACATAACAATTATAATATATATATGTATATATTATTAAATAATGTTTTATTTATTATATAATTTTAAATCTTTAAATATAAAATTTAATTACCATATTTACATAATTATCATTGCAATATGGGAACATTACTCATGCATAAATTTGGCCAACCATCTCCATGACCGTATCATTGCTTCAATATTAATACATATAATACCACAGACTCTCCTGGTCAATTAATTTTTCAAATTTATTGTGTTTGAGGTATCTTGGAGACCGCCAGTGAAACATTAAAGAGTTTTCCAAAAACTCAGTTCCACCAAACAGTTCCACCCTGATGGTGGAACCATCATGGCCGCACTACCACAGTCACACATCAAAATGGTGGCACTGAATATGGGTTCTCACTGAAAAAGTGGCACCAATTAAGGGATCTCACCGAACCTGTGGCACCGTAATGATGGCACTGTTATAGTGAAATTATGTCTCCCACCCCTTTTCCTTTTTTCATTTTTCTAGTTTCAATAGTTTTCAAGTTCCTCTTGAATAATGTCTCTTTTTATATAAAATTATTTTAATACCACTTTCAAATCCATTTAAAGACAATGAAATATGTTTTAATCCACCATAAATTAGAAGACCCTTGGGTTATAAAAATGTGTGGTTTTTCTTGGAGTCACTCCTTTCCCAAGTCATTTCCAGCTTCACCCCTGTTATGTTTTTTCACTATTTAAAAGATATTTGTTAAGTCCCACATGTTACTGCCACCATCTCCCGAGACAAATATTAAATTACAATTCATCAAAACATGTGAAACTTCTCAATCACATGGTAGAACAATGATCCTCCTTTTATGTAGCATGAGATTTCATATCATGTAACTCCATGATCTAGCCTCTTAAGACACAAAGATTGTTTTTTTCTTCTTCCTGGATCCATTTTCATTTTCCATGGTGCATTTAAAGTCCCTCTTTCATCATCATGCACCTTGATGAATCCTTTTCCACGCACTATTAGAGATTTGGTTCTCTTACAAGTGGCACATCCCTAGTTCTTCATCCGTGGAGAAAACTTTGATCATTGATAATCTAATCAGGGGATTCCATTGTCTCCCCTTACTTTGTATCATGCGGGTTACGGTTGATAATGTTTCCATAATTTTTGGATGAAACCAAACCTTAACAAATATAATTAATGAATTCTAATGAATTAAGGGGGGTGTTTGATGATTATTCTACGGTACTATTTTTATCTTGGTTCATATGCTTGAAATTTTATAGGCTTATTCACACTGGAAATCATTATCGTTGGGTCCCCTTCCATCCACACTATTGATCCCCTGTTTTTCTTGATAATAATTTGATTTAATGGATGTATGATGGAAAATAGTTAATCATGTAAACCATTTTGATTAAATATATTCCCAATGAATAATAATCCTTGTGTGATCAATCTGAATAACCAAATGTAAAAAACATGATAAATTGGGTGGTTAAATCTGAAAAAATCCTTTTCTATGTAATGAAAATAAGCACGGCTGCTTTACATGCTCATGGGGTGGAATGGATGGGGATGGGATGTGTTGTTGTTCAGTTGTTGGTTTTTGGTTCTCAGGCCATGTGGGGGCCCATATGTTAGGGCTTGGATTGGTTCCAGTACGTCCAGGGACCTCACATATCACTTTTATTATTGTGAAATTACTAGAGAACCAGCTGTAAATGCTTATTTTTTTATTTTTTTATTTTCTCTGACAGAGTCCTTTCGACATGTGGGATGTGCTAGTTTGTCATCCCTTAGTGATGAAATATTTTCTAACTAAATTAACTGAACATGATAATAAGAATTTTTAGTTCTTTAGTTTTGGTGGTTGTTCATTTGTGAATGGATAAATAATAACGAGGGTGTTTTTGTATAGGCTTTCTTCGAAACTCTTATGTTGGGATGACTACTTGTTCATCTATATTAATAAATCAGTTTTTGAATTTCTTATACACAGGACACCCAAATTGAGCACTTCGTGCTGAAATCCCCCATTTTATATGGGAGGGTGTTTTTTCCAAACATATTATGAGTGACTGGTTGTTAGATCCTTTTATGTTCCCTCACTTAGGTAGAACGAGACTCTTCTAGTAGGCTGTGATGGATAGAGGTCCATTATAGCCCATGACTATTCAGGCAGGGTTTATTGCGGTGGTTGGCCTAGGTGTGTGTGGGAAGGATTGTTTCCAAGTGTCTTCAAGATGAGGCCCAGAAGTCTTTGGGTGTTACAGTGGTTGTTCTGGACCAGGGGTTTTGGGCGTGGTTACGTTTGCTTGTGGTGGACTAGGATTTTACGGGCGAGATGCATGGTTGTGGAGGCCCAGTGGTCTGTGGGTGGGATGTGTGGTGGTGGTTGCCAATATAGTTGTTGTTGGGGGGTAGTGGGACTACAGTGAAGATGTCAATGGAGGTCAGATCCATAGGATGTCTTCAATAACATGTGGGAAAACAGTATAGGGTACCCAAATATCGATGTGATATTACTGTTACTGTACATAACTTTCATTATCTAGGGAGTTATCCTTGGTGAGACTGGGTGGATAGTTTCCTTACTAGATGCTTTGGTTACCTCTATTTCTCACGAGGCATTAGAATGCTTCCCCACTTGTGCAAAATATCTTTTACTTTTCCTTACTAATTATACCTGTTTACTCACCATACATATATAAAATTGCTTTCAGGATTATGGGAAGACATTGAATACCTAGCGGGACTGTAATAGCTCGAATGTTGGGATAGTTTATGTTGATATTTTCTTTTTATTTGGTACATTCCCTTTGTTGTTTTCATGTACTTTTTATGGGATTATCCTTGAACAAAAAAATGGGAATGGGTTTTGGAATAACTTTTACCTATAGATTGGAATTATTTTATATGTCCCAGTATATCACTTGATCATACAAAATAAAAATTGTAATACCTTCCATATTATGAGTTATTCAATACCCTTGGTGCTAGTCGTCACTCCAGGGACTATTTAAGGTGGGACTCAAGGGCCATTATCTCTCCTTAAATTGATAAAGGGAGGCCTAATAGTTTTCTATCACTTCTCCCATCATGGTGAAGGCCAGACAGGAAAGAATGTTATTAAAGGTGATGGTAGAGAGAAAGGATTGACTCAGTGTTAGGAACAACAAGGATTTATTTGGATTGTAGGGAAACAATGTTAGGAAATCATGGTGCGTGAATTAGGTTAGGGTAGACCGGCTAGGAATCTAGATATTAAGGCCCCCGAAGATCTGGTGAAAGGTCTCTAGACCTTGTGAATGACCAATTGACGCTACACTGATTTCTGGGTGGAGACCCTAAGAAAGGTACATACATCATAATGACTTTTGTTATTATGTGTTTTTGGGGTAATGTGAATTTAAATAAATGAAAAATTTATGAAAAACATAAATGAAATCATGTACACAACCCGGGCATATGAAATCATTATTTACCCTGTTGCTATGGAACATGGATGATGACCACCATTAGTGCAGGCGATTGAGTACCAAAATAATTATTTGGCTGATCAGTATAGGGTTGATCGAGAGGAGGAGGACAACCAATGTATGAAGAATCTTTGGGCCATTCTGCGAAAGACCCTCAAGAAGTATGAGGGCATCGTCTGAGACATGGAAACAAAAATCTTGCTCGATGTGTTCGTAATAGATTTTAGCATGATCCGATCATCGGCAGAGTATTAGGTTCCTCTGACTGTGATCCATATGTCTGGACCGTCATGTCATTGGTGGACTCTCTACATTGAGGAGAAGATGGGAGCTGGGATTTTGTTAACATACATCGAGATAGAGTTCTAGGTGGAATACCTTTCTTCCATGATGTTGGCTAAGGAGAGGAAAGAGTTGCTCTCCCTCCAGCAAGGTAATAATTCAATGAGGGAGTTGGGGATCATGTTCAAGGATATCCTACATTTTTATCTAGTCCACTTTCCAGAAGTGGAGTCTCAGGTGATATATTCATAGGAGGAACTCCAAACCCCTCTTAAGAATGATGTTACTCCCTTCACTCTACCAACATACCAGGAGGTACAGAAGAAGGCTGAAGTGATGTAGAGGATTCACATACTGGGAGGTGTGCCAAGAGAGGTTTACCGATTGAGCTCATCAAAGGGGAAGTCCATTAGCATTAGTCCTCCAACTTCAGGGTCTTTCATGTTTCATCCGGTGGGAAGGAGGCCCCAACCGTTCTAGTTTCAATCTCCCAGTATTCACACTTTCATTATGGGACCATGTCCTAGCTGCATTATCTATGGATGTCGTGGCCACCATAGGAATTAGTTCCTAGACCAAGTAAAGTACAATGGATTTGGTCAACTTACACATCCACCTAAATAGTATAAGTTTCCATCCATCCCTTTCCAGCAGTAGCAATAGGGATAGCGAGCTACTGGTCCTCCGAGATCCGACGTTGTAGGACGAGGCTGACCTCAGGGCGCTCTACCGAGACCTAGACCATGCATGGTGAGGGAGGCAACCAATAGTCAAAAAAGAGGAGATGGGTGTGGGATGTTTCATGACATAGAGGCGGTACATCCCACAGATCCAGAGGTCATTCGATGTATGATCAGCTTGCTTAGTGCTCTTGACAGTGTCTTCTTTGATTCAAGAGAATCATACTCCTTTATTTCACCCAATTTGGCCAATGCTATAGGTCTAGACATAGAGATACTTCCCATTCCACTTGTGTTGAGTAAACTATTCGGTTGTTAGAATAATGTTTCATATGTTTTCTAGAAATATAGACTGATGTTGGGGCCACATCAGTCTAGTGAGGAATCTAATTACTAGAGATGCAACCATATGATTTAATTTTAGGGATCAAATATCTATTCTCAGTGTGTGGCATTATCAACAATATCCAGAAAATTTTTGTGTTTTCAGATATGGGTGGCTTGCGTGCAACTTTCATTGGCGAGCGACATATCAATGATGGAAGTTGACGAGTGGGGAAATGTCATTCCTTGTTATCTGAACTGTCAGCAAAATCGGTAGATGCAGAGATAGTGGAAGTTCTGGTGATTGTCAATTAGATCACAGATGTCTTCCCTGAAGTGGTTTTGACTGAAACCCCTTCACATGATGTAGAGTTTGGAATATACATACATACCGGTGCTCGTCTAATTTTAATGTATCTCTATCAGATGACACCTTCTGAGTTGCGGGTGTTACAGATTCTGGTCTATGACTTGATGAAGAAGGGTATTATCTAACATTGTGTTTCTCTAGACATGTTTTCAAAGAGGTCAGACAATGGTCTCATGTTGTTTATAGACTACTGAAGGCTGAATCAGGTGATGGTCAGGAACCATTACCTCCATCCAAGGATCGACAACCTTTTCGACCAATTGAAGAGAGCATATTGGTTTTCTATGATCATCATGTAGCCAGGATATCACTAGTTGATGGTAAAGGGCAATGAAATCTCGAAGAATTTATTCAGGTGTATATATGGGCACTTTGAGTTCGTGGTCATGATGTTTGGCCTTACGAATGCAGTAGTCGTGTTCATGGGGCTTATGAAAGCTGTCTTATGTGAGTATCTGGACCGGTTTGTATTCAGGTTTATCGATGAAATTCTTGTATACTGAAGATCAAAGGAGGATCATGTCCATCATATGAGGATGGTTTTATATGTACTTTAACAACACTATCTCTATGAGATGTTGTCCTAGTGAATTTTCTTGACACGATAGGTGCAATTCCTTGGAAACGTGGTGTCGTGGAAGAGAATAGCATTGGACCCCTAGGTTCATGCCCAAATTCTCTCGATTTGAAGGACCTTTGATATTCTTGAACATTTAAGACTAGGCTTTCTTATAGAGTGAGCACTGCCAATTATCCTTCAGTTATCTGATGGGGAAATGGTCTGTTCCCTAGTACTGTGGTTGCAATAGGAATGGGTAATGTTGGAAGATTTATGTGATGCTTCAGGAATTGGCGTGAGGTGTGTACAGATGCAGGAGTAGGGATTTGATCTATTATGGAATTAGGCAGTTAAACCCCCATGAGCGTGACTATGCCACCCATGATATGTATCTTGAAATTTTTGTGTTTACGATGATGTTTTGGTGGCATTTCCTAATTGGTGAACACTTTGTGGTCTTCACAGATCACAAGATATTGAGGTATATCTTCTATGAGCGAGACTTGAACATGTGTTAGTGGAGGTGGATGTAGTTTTTTTCAGGACTACGACATTAATATTTCCTACACCTCAAGAAGGGGAAATGTGGTGGCTGATTACTTGAGCAGGAATTCGCAGTGGGGTGTTGTTCGAGAATCAGTAGATGCTCGGAAGGCGATGGCAGAGTTTGTATCCATACACCTGGATGAAAATGTGGAAGGTGGTTGAGGCTAGCTGTTCTAGATTATGGTGTAGTCCTCCTTGGCACAGAAGATGGAAGAGTCTCAGTGGGGAGACTTAGAGCCTGATGTGGTGTGCGATCATCTTGGCCAAGAATATACTTTGAGAGGATGGTCAGAAAACAGTCAGAATAAGATTCTTTTCCGTAGGAAGTTTTTTTTACCAGAGATGATGCACTAGAGATTTCTCCATGAGTTTGATAACTCAGCCATATATGTACACCAAGGAGTTTCCAAGATATACTGAGGCTTGACAGAGAATTTTTGGTTTCTCAGGGTTAAACGGGCAGTGCCAAGTTTGTGGCAATGTGCCTCATGTTCCATTCAGTGAAGGCCGAGCCCCATATTATAGGTGGTCTATTACAAACATGAGAGCTCCCAGAGTGGAAGTGAGATGACATCTCGATGTATTTCGTAAGAAATATACCCAGGGATCAAGGATGCTGTGATGATATATGGGTAGTGGTGGACCTACTGATGAAATCATCTCACTTCATGTAAATCAAGGAGCCGAGTGTAGTGAATGTCATAGCGTGAAGTTAAATGGAAGAGGTAGTGCAATTGCATGGATTTATGAGGTCTATAGTCTTGTATTGGGATACACAGTTTATCTCCCAAGTGTTGAAGAGATTGTAACACTCTTTTGGAAACCATCTATTCCTCAACACTTCTTTCCACCCATAACCGGATGGGAAGACATAGTGGACCATCCAGACATTGGAGGACATGCTATGTGCATGCTTTTTGGACTTCGAAGGATCGGGGGTACAACAATTACATCTTATAGAGTTTTCCAACAAAAATATATATCACTCTACCATTAATATGTCTCGGCATGATGCCTTGTATGGAAGATTGTGTTGTTAACCCATGTACTGCAAAGAGGTTGGGGAAACAAGTGTTCCTAGACCAGAGGTGGTGCAGTTGAAGAAATAGAAGGGTCAACTTGTGTGTGAATCGATGAGGGCATATCAGGATTGATAGAAGTTGTTTTTCTATACTAGGTAGACAACATTGGAGTCATAGGTTGGGGACCACATGTTCAAGAAGGACCACCCATTCCATGGGCAATAGAGGTTCGGTAGGGGGACTAAGATTTATCCCTGGTTTGTCAAACCCTTTGAGGTGTCGCGGCGGGTCGGCAAAGTGTCTTATTAGTAGGTCCTACCACCGCTGCTACTATGGGTGCATAACATATTCCATGTTTCTCTTATCTTTTAGTATCTACACGATGATTCTCACATCCTTGACTTGGGAGATCTGAATATTGAGGATGATGTGACTTTCATGGAGCGAAAATTGAGGAATGAGGATCATTAGGAGAAGGTTCTTCGTGAACAAACCATTCAATTGGTTCGTGTGTTATGGTGGTATGGTGGCCAAGAGGAGTGTACAAGGTAATGGGAGGAAAAAATGTGAGCCCAGTACCAGAGCTATTTTTTATTTCTTGGTTCTTTGTAGATTTTTACATGAATGAGATGTAATGAATGACCCTGTTAACTATGAGATGAGCTATTTCTCATGTTCTCTGAAACTGTGTGAAAAATCCTGGCTGTGGGGAGTGGAGAACCTGATCCCTAATCAGGATGCATTAATTAATATGTGAATAAAACCGTGCAATCGATTCAGTGACTCCCAAAGAAGATAGTATCTTGACATGGGGTAAGGAACTCCATAATACATGTATCGGGATAGTTTGACTTTTTTGTTTGTTTGGTCTCCTAGTGTTTCTATAATTGTTCAAGAGATGCATGAGGGATATAATCCTATATTTCAGGGTTTGTTCCATCTTTTGACAAAATCTAGGGTGGTTTTCCCCTGAGAGGTGTCTTACGAAGTGGTTTTTTGGACACCTCCCTTATCCGTGTGTTTTCTCTTTAATTCTTGAGGATAATAATAGTTTGAGAGGTATCTAATGTAATAGCCCAGAACCTCCTGGTCCATTAAAATACCAAATTTCTTGTGTTTGAGGTATTGTGGGGACCTCAAGTCACTCATTAAGAAGTTTTCCAAAAACACAGTTCCGCCCAAATAGTCCCTCCCGCACGGTCGCACACCAAAACAGTGGCACTACATACATTGACTCACTAAACCGGTGGTACCATTATGATGACACTATTATGGTGACACCATATCTCCCACCCCTTTTCCTTTTTTGCTTTCAGTTTCATGATTTTTTCTAGTTCCGCTCCAATAATGTATCTTTTGATGTAAATGAGTTTTAATACCCCTTTTAGAGATATTTAAATCAAATGTAAGTAGTTTGAAACCCTCACTAATTAGGAGACACTTGGCTTATCAAAATGTGTTGTTATTCTCTGTGTCACTCTTTTTCTTGTTCTTTCCATCTTCTCCACTATCATGTGGTTTTCCTTTTTTAAAATATATATTTTAACTCACACATGTTACTTACACCATCCCCCTGGATAATTATTAAATTCCAATTAATCTGAAAGTGTAAAACTACCCCCACCGTGGGGTAGAACCACGATATACCTTTTAAGAGGCTTGATATTTCAAATCCCATAACTCTAGGATATGTCCTCTTATAACATGGATATTTTTCTTTTTCTTCTTCCTGGATCCCATTTCGTTTGCCTTGGTGAAATTGGAGTCCCTCTTTCGGAATCGTGAACCATGATGAAGCTCATTCTTCTCACCCATAGAGTATGGGAGTTTTCTACATTTGGAGTGTCAAGATTTCTTGGGGCAAGGAGAAAACATTGATCATTGATAATCCAAGTAAGTTTTTCATTAGTGTCTCTTAACTTTGTATCACACGGAGCTTGTATGATAATTTTTCCTCAGGGTATTGATGAAACCAAACCTTAATGAAAACAATAATTGGGTTTTAAAGAATGAATGGGTGTGTTTAATGATAATGCTGCTGTAATATTTTTATCATCATTCATATGTTGTGAATTGTATGGGATTAATCCGTCTGAAAATCATGGTCAATGGTTACCATTTATTACGCTCTAGTGAACATGTTTTTTATTGATTATATTTTCATTGAATAGATTTATCATGGAAACTAGTTAATCATATAAACCTAGTTGACTAAATGGAAATAAGAAACTTTATAAATGTTGTGGTTATATCTGAAAACCCCCTTTAATTGTTCTTCTAATAAGAAATGTTGTTCTTGATGCTAGTCAGGTAAAGTTGTTGGGTGTGGGATCCCCTATTTTACAGTTTTTTGGGTTTTGGATCTGGGGTTGTGTGGTACCATACTTTGGGGATTATTTTACTTACAGTACATTGATGGATCTCACAGATAGCTTTTTTTGTTGTTACTTTACAAGAGAACCGAGTTGGAATTCATAAATTTTTTTCTGGCTATTTTCTCATTCAGAGATGTTTTAAGATGTGGATGTGCCTATATGTTGATAGGTAGTGATTAATTTCCTTATAACAAATCCACATGAATATGATAACAAGAATGGGTGGTTCTCTAGCAATGGTTATTGTTATTTTGTTAATGAATGAATAGTAAGGAGGGTGTTTGTGTATAGGTTGGCTTCATAACCCTTAGGCTGGGAAGAGTTATTGTTTGTATGTATGTATAAATTAGTTTTTTCATTTATTAAACCCACCCCAACAATGTTGAATACTTCTTCCCATACAACGCTATTTTAGGGGGGACAATGTTTTCCCAAAATATTTTTGAGTGACTGGTTGTTAACTCTTTTTATTCTTCCTCTACCATTTATCCCAAGACTCTTCGGGAAGGCTATATCATCCTAAGGTCCATTATAGCCCATGAATCATCGGGTAGGGTAATTTGTGGTGGTTGGACTAGGAGTGTGCGGATAGGATTGTTTCCCAAGTGTCTTCTGGATGTGGCCCATGTGTCTTCGAGCATGACGGAGGTTGTTCTAGACCAGTTTTATACTGGTGTGGTTAGGTATGGTTGTGGTGGCCCTGGTGTCTAGAAGAGAGATGTGTGGTTGTGGTGTCCGAGGTGTCTGTGGGTGTAATGTTTGGTTGTGGTGTTCTATAAAGTTGTTGTTTTTGCGGTAGAGGGACTAAAATGAAGATATCAGGGGAGGCTTGATGTGTAGGATGTCTTTAATAACCAGTGGGAAAGCGGTTTAGGGTACCCAAATAGTGATGTGTTATTGCTATTACATTATCTGAATTGTGTTATTTTGGGATTGTTCCTTGTTGGGGAATGTTGTATAGTTTCTTTGCTAAATGATTTGGTGACATCTATTTCTTATTGGGAAATAAAATTCATCCCCACTTGTGCAGGAGAGATTTTGGTTTTCCCTATTGAGTATACCTGTATACTCACCCTATGAATATAAAACCACATTCACATTTCCTTGAGGACATGGAGGACCGTGCGGAACCATACTAGCTCAGACGTTGGTATAGTTTCTGTTGTGGGTTTCATGTCTTTTGGTTTTTTCCCTTTTTCATATTCTTTTACTTTGTACAAGGTTATCCTTTAACATGCATATGGGAATGGGTTTTTGAATTACTATTACATTAATTTTGGAGTTGTTTGAGATTTTACCATAATATCTCCGGACACTACTAAATAAAAATGGTAATTCCTTCCATATTACGTGTGATTCTATATCCTTTGTTCTAGTTTCCACTCTGAGGCCTATTGAAGGTGGGACAAATGGGTTATTATCTCTACATCAACATGAAGAAGGATGGTTCTGACACTATTTTGTCCCTTCTCTCAACTTGGTGATGATGGGTCGTGACAATATAAAAAAATCTTGTATGAGTTGAAAATTATAGTTTAGTAAAAATGGAATAATTTTATAATGGTTTTTATTTTGGAAATGGTTAAATAATGAATTAATGGACAATATTTGACTGATCAAAGTCAATTTTGACTCATTTACTGAAAATATTAAATAATACAAAATAAAAATTATTGACTAAATATTAGTATATGAAATTTATATTATAAAAATAAATGTAATAATAAACATGTAAATGTTTATGAATAAATTAAATAATTAATAGTGTCTATTATTCAAAAATCTATAGGAAAATAATTAAAAATTAGTCCCAATATAATGGGTTTTTAAAATCATTTTCCATTCATTAGTTTAGAAAAATATTTAACTTGTTTTCATATGCCATGAATATGTGATAAATGGAAATTGATTTTATTATAAAATATTTAATCTTTTATATTATGGATTTAGAATTTTTGTACACAATTATTTAACTGATTTATTATGAATTCATTAATTGATATTTTCATGGATTTTGAATGCACTTTTTACATCATGGAGATGAAAGTAATAGCCAAGACTTTTTTTGTGGTGTATATACTTATTCATTTACTATATTATATTATGTGTTATTTTATTTTCATGTTATTTAAGTGTTTAATTTTATTATTATTACTATTGGTGATTTTGATTAAGATGTTACAATAGTTGTAAGAGGCTTCATCTCAACATACATTACATTAAGACTTATTTTTTATTATACCCATAATTATTTTTATATGTTGTATATACCTCACATTTTTTTTCTAATTATTATTATACTTAAATTTATGGGGCTTTGTAGGTACATTTTAGGATATTTATTTCTTGGGGCTTACTGTTTCAAGGTTACCAAAGATGTAATGGGATTTTTGTCACAATTTTCCTTTTTGAGATGAATATTACGTTATACATCATTCCTCTTTTATAATGAGTATATAATAATTTTTGATAAATTATTTCATGAAACTCCTTACTCTATAAATATTAAAAGATTAATATTTATTTTATTCCTTTATGGGGATTATTATTCAAAATATTCATAGTGATATGAGGCCCATTGAATCTTAAATGTTTATTTCCATCAAAGAAGTTCTTAATGTTATTTTAAGGTAATTTTCATTCAGAAAATTCAATAAAATATGTAGTTATTGCTCCTTCACTGGAGATATTTCATACTAATTCCATCCACATTATTTCTAGTGACGGATTATGTTTTTGTGATATATATTGTTATAAAACAAATTTCATTTCCACAGGTTAATCATGGATCAAATAGATTGTTTGGTAACTTCATTTTTTCCCTGAGATAACCATGTTTCAATGAAAATTTTAACAGATCCAATTATTCTCCATAAGATAACCATTTTAGAATCACATTATTATGGAATAAATTTCTATTCCACAAGATATTCATGTATGAAAGGGATTGTCATGATTACAATATTGTTTCCAATGGTTAGTCTTGTCGATATAGTAATTCTAATTTTTTATATCAGATTTATTCATGATATGGTTCTTGTATATCTTACCCAATGTGGGGGCCTAAATAACACTAGTGGAGCCCATTATACATCACCAATTCATTAGGTAATGATAATATTGAATGTTATTAGTTTATTTATTCAAATTAAAATTGGTGATGTTATTAATATTTTCATGAATTATTATATACTACCTTTACATATTTTATGTGAAATGTGGATAATTTGTGGGAAATATTAATGTATTTATACAAAGTATAATTTTTGAAAATTTTTAGAAGTAGTCCAATTGAGTCAGTTTACTCTATTATTTATAACTATCTCCCTACTGATCCAAATTGTGTGGTTCAAGTTTTTTAGGATTTCTAATTCAATATCCAACATTTAATTAGAAGGGTTCATTGGAAAATTCTGCCATTTGAAGGCTCATCTGGACCAACCAATAAGGCCCACATAATATATGATGAAACAGGACCATCCATGATGATTGAATTAAATGGTTCAATAAGGAAGTGAAAATTAATTAATCATAATCAATAATTATAATAACATTTCAAGGATTAAGGGATAAAAATTTCAAGGCCCAACTCTAAGAAAAAGGGGCCCAACTAATGCTTTTAATTCCATCCATCCATTCTGGGAAGGAATTAAAATCCGGATAGTTTTCATGACATATCCCATGATATAATAATCTAATCAAGATGATATTTTTCAGTGTGAAATAGGAGATATAGGATACCAACTTTGTTTAATAACTCTTTTGTATTTTATAGAATCTTTTAATTCATAAATATAGTCACATTTTGGACTTTAAAATGTTGGGATTGAAATGGACATATTAACTTTGTTTAATAAACCGGCCATAACATTGGATCCTTATGTCCAATGGCTGACCAATATTCATAGAATACATAATGGATATTTATCTACAACCTTTAAGAAGATTGTATCCCAAGATTCGGCTATTTAATTTATCAAATTGGAGATGCAAGTGGAGAGGTAGTTTTGGAATGCAAACAACCCACAACATTGGTCTATAAATACATCCCCCTCCTCTCCTTGAAAATTGTTGGCTTTTCATAAGAGAGGAGCATCAATAGGAACGACCAAAGCCTTTTCATGTGCTTTGGAGGACCTTCCAAACTCAATTTTTTTTTACTTTATATACCTTTCATTTTCTCTTTGTTTTCATTTACATTTGTGTTCTTCTTTGTTGTAATTTTGTAAGTCTTTCTTTTGTAATTCTATTTTAATGAAAGTTTCTTTTTAAATATCTCCTATTTACATCCACCTTCTGTATTATCATATTAATTTCATAAAATAGTTTAAATACAGTTCAATCCCCTCCACATCATTCACTTTCTAATTCAATCTAAATTTCATTTTTAATTCCAATAACCCTTCACGTGTGTCTGTCTTCGATACACAAGTATTTTCTTATCCCATTATTTTTGTTCTATTTATAATTCATTTTCATTAACATATATTTCCATATTAATTACTATCATAATGGAAGAGTAAGACTATTATTGAGTTGTGTAAAAATTTAGGGATGTTAAGTGATTGAGAGTATCTACTCGATTAATATTCTTCAAATTAACATTGTGTTTTTTGAACATTACATGTCATGGATTAATGACTTGTTTTGTTTAACATGTGGTATTTTCATGGATTATTGAACCATAAATACACTACCATCAATAATCACTAATTGAGATTAGAACCCTATGCAATGTTAAGGCTTGGATTTAAGCCTTAACACTTAGAGATTCCAATCAACGTTATCTAGTAAAGCAGGTGTTAATTTAACTTCAATATAAAGTAAAGCTCAAGGATATCACAGCTTAAATAACAAAAAATGAACACCCCCAATCTTTATAAATTTGTTAAATAAATCTTGATCAATCAATCATTTCATATTATCTGCAAAAAACCCCCAATCAGAATACAATCATCTAAAAGCAAACGATTATTTAAAAGTATCATCGTCATGGATTCGAACAGAGTGCTGCTATACATATAAGCAGAGCATTGGAACATGGACCGGTCGATAGGCGACAATCAGTAACTCTTTTCAAAGGGTGAAGTTGCTAGGGATGGTTCTTTTAGTAGTCATTATTTTTTTATTTTTTAAAAAAGAAAGAAAAATAAAATTTTTAAAAAAATTAAAAAAACACAAAGAAAACCCCTCCTTTCTCATTATAATCACATAAAAAACACAATGAAAAAAAATTGTCTTAATATTTCTTCAAAATCTCTCTCAATGCCCCGTAGCCTCCCAAATAATCATTCAGATTTTTTTTCCCTGATATTGATTGAACACTTCGCCATCTTAAGAGGAACATTAGGGATAATCAAATAATTAATGAACAAGTCCTTGCCCAACCAATTGAATTAGATTGGGCTAATCCTAGGGAACAGAAAACATAATTAACTCGCTTCCCCTGATATATATTACCATCCTCTTGTTATTGAATATCCAATCATAGAGGGTGACATTGAACTCAAATCGGGTTTGATTTATCTTTTTCCTCATTTCCACGGGCTTTCTAGTGAGGATTCACATCTTCATCTTAAAGAGTTCTAAGTGGGGGGATCTACCATGAAGCCTCAAGGGGTTTATGAAAAAAGTAAAACTCCAAGCATTCCCTTTTTCTAAAGCTGAATCTGCCAAGTCGTTGATTTATTACCCGCCTCCTGGTTCCATAACCCCATTGAATGACATTATGCAACTCTTCTTAGAGAAATTCCTTACTGCTTCTGATACTACTTCTATCCAAAAGGAAATAAGTGGTATCTATCAGTTCCCAACTAATTCACTCCATGAATACTAGGAGAGGTTCAAAAAATTTGTTGCAACCTTCCCACACCACCAAATCCCTGACCAAATCATGATCCAATACTTCTATGAGGGGTTATTGGCTATGAAGAGAACCCCCATTGATGCCGCAGTTGGAGGTGCTCTTGTTGCTAATACTCCTGCAGATACAAGACATCTCATAAGAAACATGGCTGCAAACACATGACAATTCCATACTCAAGCACAACCTCAAGTAAAACAAGCCCAAGAATGTCTGTCTATAGAACCTAAAAGGATGAACGATATGATGATTGAACATATAGGTCTTGTGCGAAAACTAGTTGTGGCTTCCAAAGCCCCATCTTCATCTTCTCCACAATCAATGTTTCCTGGATCTATCAAAAACTATGGAATCTGAAACACTTCATCTCATCCAACTAACACATGTCCATAACTTTAAGAGGATAATTCAGATTCATCTTGACCAATGGAGCTCAATGCAGCATATGCTCAGCGAAACACCAACCCTCTACTATGTGGTCAGTTTGTTATAAACTTCAACCAACCTCACTCTGAGATTTTATCTTCTACCTATAACCAAGTCCCAAGGCATGGTAATCCCATCTATTATCCCCCTCAATTCCCTCTTAAAACCCCAAACCAAAATAAATATGGTCAAGGTGTTAGTAACTTCTAAAAACCTTATCCTTTTATTCCTCAACCCCAAAGGAACAATCCTCCTCCTGGATTCCATTATCCTAGTGAGCTTTCCTAACTCCAAAACCAATTCAATCGCTTTACCCAGAACCAAAATATAGTTAAAAACAATTTGTGAGATGCCTCTTCTTCAATGAAACCTTGGTAATGTGCAGTGGAAGATCTTTCCTCCTTCACCCATTCCTGCATCATGGACAATAAAACCCAAATTGGTCAAATGTCATGCCACCATAGTAATCAACAACCATCCAATTCTTCCAAACATCTAGCTCAACCGCTACCCAACCCCAAGGGTAATGTAAGTGAAATTGAAATTAGATCAGGAATGGAAATTTCTATGTCTCAAGATAAGTCCTCCAGCTCCCATTTAAATGTTGACCTAGAAAATGAAAAGGAAAATAAACTTAAAAAGGAACCTAAAGCCATTCCCTTACCTCATTCCATTCCACTTAATAATCCAATTAATTTTCCTCAAGTCGTTTCTAAGCCAAATAATTCCTTTAAAGGCGATCCTAAAATGATCTACATGTTTAGGCATGTTGAAGTCAACATACCCCTATTAGATTCCATAAAAAAATCCCCAATTATGAAATGTTTCTTAAGAAAATGTGCACCCACAAGAGGTAACTTAGGACCTTTTTAAATGCTTCATCCCAGTATTCTATTCCCATAAAGTGCAATGATCCATGGACCTTTACGGTTCCATGCCCAATTGGATTTTCCAACTTCGATGATGTACTCATAGACCTTGGAGCCTCAATTAATGTCATGCCCAAAACCATATTCTCTAACCATGGTCTAGGTCCCAAACATCCAATGGTTTTTTTCATTCAGTTAGCCAATTGAAGAACAAACAGTCCTGAGGGAATATTGGAGGATGTCCTTGTCCGAGACAATGATCTTATCTTCTCATATGACTTCAATGTCCTTGACATGGCAGGGGTGACAAATTCTTGAAAATATACTCTAATTCTAGGGAGAAAATTCCTTACGACATCTAAAACAATAATTCATGCCCATTCTAGAATTTTATCAATGGAATTTAGTGACAAAATAGTAAAGTTCAATATTTTTCAATCCATGTGATACCCATCATTGAATGAATCGTCATTATTTTGAGAGTGTGTTGAATCCCAATCCATCATGTCCTTCTTGTTATAATTATAGATAAGTTTCTTAATACTTCAACCTAATTAACCAAGTCATAAATAGAGAAGTAGTTGTTGAAATTAAAAATGCAAAATCCATTGATCTAAAGGGTCTTGAAAAATCTTTGTAATCTCATCTTGACTCTGACCTCCACTTCTCCATCGTGGATGATAATGAGGAAAATGAACAAGAGTTCTCATTTATTGATATAGATCAGTTTATCCAACATTCATCATTTTCTATCTGTGATTTCGAAAATTCTGTTATATGTGAGGTTAACCCTAAACAAATATGTTTATCTTGTCCCAATGAGAGTGAATGTTGTTTTATTTTTTTCACTAATTAATAAAGTGATCACTAGTTTGGTTGAAAATGACCATTCCCTGGCGAACAATTTGAAATAAAGGATATTGAAAATTTTATTTAGTCTTATGAATCTACTGATCCTCATTAATCTACATCGGTAAGTGATGAAATAAATGAGTCAAAAATAATTTGCATCTCATACTGTGGTTTTGTGTGATATGATCCTTCCATAAACGAACCATCAGAATTGAGACATATTCCTGAATTTCTGAGAATAGAAAATCATCACATTGTGGATAAAATCATTCATCACATTAGAGATCAAAGGGAGGATAGTCATATTTACTTTCCACCTACATTTAATTACATACACACAATCAAGGAAGTGGATAAATTATCCAATGAAAAATCAGGCATCCCAAAAGGAGATGTTTTTCTGGAAGCACTCTGGAGTTGAGAAAATACTGTGGCCACCATCAGAGTATGGTTTGTCCACTGCAACTGTCTAGTAGTAGAAAAATACATGCAGTGCTTTATGGGAGGCTGCCCATATTTTCTTTTACAATTATGAAATTTTAATTTTTTTAGTTTTCCGTTTGATGAATAATGTTTTTTCTTTTTCAGGTAAAATCTCACGCTCTTGGAAACACATCCACTTCCATTGAATCCCAAACTTCTATAGTTGAACCACCACTAGATGGAGATGGAAATCCACCAAATCCAAATTAGGGGCACCTATTTCCCTTTAACACTCTCTTTATCTCTTTCTCTCTCTCACTAATTCTTCGTATTCATCTCTCTATCATTTTATACCACTGTCTTCATCAAACCCTTTCATTTTCTCTTTCCTTTTTTGTGGGTTTGTCTTTATTATAAACAAAAAAAAACCTAAAAAACAAAAAAACCTCAAAACTATTAAATACAAAAAAATCAATACTCAGGCTTACTCACCATCATGTTTTGAAACATGGTCCAACATTTTTGGAGATTTAACAGATATGTTTTCATCTCCAATATTTTTTATTTTCATCTTGACATTGGATAAAAAATTTTGTATCGAAACAAAAAAAATTTGAATGCTCATTTTTTGGTTTGGAAACTGATTTTACCCACCCGTGAGGAACACCATTTTTTTTCATACCAAGGATACCTATATCAATATTTTCAAAATGCGTGTTTTCCTCCCCCATTTATGTGTCTTGAGTTTCTTGAACTTCGAGCGGAATTTCCTAATTTATTGTGCATTAATATGATAGAGGGATTTTGTGAACCAAATTTGAATCACAAAGCCAAATAGGCTCCCATTAACAATAAATTAATCCTCCTTTTGAAAGCCCCTTTGAGCCTATGAAAACCTTTTCATTGACAACCACATTATAATCCCAATACATTTTCCCACCCAATATCAACATGGATTTTCATTGCATTTTTTTTGAAATTTATGTTTGGGGGAATGGATTTATTTCTGGGTACACTTTTTGATTTCACAGTGTTATCATATGCTTAAGGGAACACATCAATTTAAGTGTGTGGTATAGGTTGTAATTCAGTGAGGATTCAAAAATGTAAATATGCTTCTGACATATTGATCATATTTTATTGACAATTGTTTAAAAAAAGTGTTCAAGAAAATTAAAAAAACAGAAAAAAAATTAAAAAAGGGTTGTGTCTTCGGAAGGAAAAAAATCACTCTTATTCATCCTTTGATCTTTCTATAACTATTAAAATTACTATCATGAGGAGATCATCATGGGTTGGGATATGAGTGTGAGATATGTTTCAAGTTCCACTTTCGAAAAAAAGAAAAAAAAAGAAAAAAAGAACACATTCATTATATTCTTATGTCATTGGGAAATGTTTTGTGGTTTATAGATATTACATCTTCTCATTCCCTTTATATTTGCTTCTACTTTTGTGTTTAATTTCATATTTTCATTCACTTGTAAATATGTGTTTCCATTTCATTTCATGTCTCATTACATTAAAAATATGTGCATTACTTTTTCCAGGTTGGTGTTTTACTACTCTTATTCCCTCTCTTAGACATTATATTCTTACCATTCCATAGCCACAAAAAACCCTTTCAAAATACCTCTTGATTATTGTGCACTTTGGATATGGATGGAAAGGTGTGATCTCGTTCAAACTCTATGATTTTCACTTTTGGATAGTGAATGAGAGAAGCTCTATAAATTAATTTTATCATATTGTGATGAGTATGTTTTGTGTGCCCCCATTTCCATTTCTAAATTTGAGCATGAAAAAAGTGTTCTTTTTGGAACATGGTTTTTGTAACAAATTGAGGTGTAATTCAATATGGATGAGTGAAATAGTGTAAACCTCCCCTGAATGGAGAAAACAAAATTTTAAAATTTTTTGGTGAGTGAAATGATTTTTTCAGGTTTTCATATTTATTGAACATGAGGACATGAATAAGACTAAGTGTGTGGGAGTTGAGGTTATTAATATTTTCATGACTTATTATATTCCCCATTTAATTATTTTATATGAAATGTGAATAATTTGTGTGAAATATTAATGTTTTAATACTAAGTATAATTTTTGAGCATTTTTAAAGGTAATCCAATTGAATCAGTTTACTATTTTATTTATAACTACCACCCTACTGATCTAAATTGTATGGTTATTTTTTTAGGATTCCTAATTCAATATCCAACATTTAATTAGAAGGGATAATGGGCCAATTATCCCATTTGAAGGCTCATGTGGACCACACATGAAGCCCCACAGAATCTGTAAAGAAACTAGATCATTCATGTAGATCTAATTGATGGGCCCAATAAAGAAGGGAAAATTTACTAAATCTCCTAAAACATTCAGATAACAATTCATGGAGTAATGTATAAAAGTTTCGGGACCCAACTCCAAGATCAATTGGCCCAACTGATTCTTTAAAGTCCAGCACCTCATTATAGACGGGAATTAAAATACAGTAACTACTTATGACATATCTCATGATGTAATCATCAAATCATGCTGATATTTTTTTGTGTGAAAAAGGAGATATATGCGGCTGATGTTTTTGAATAAATCATTTGTATTTGAAAGAATATTTCTATTCAAAAATTCAATCACATTTTGTTCTTCAAAACGTTGTGTTTGAAATTGAAAGATTAAATTTGATTAATCAACTGGCTGTAATTTCAGATCATTAAGTTGAATGGCTACAAAAATTTCTAAGTACGCAAAGGGGATATTTATCTAAAACATGTAATATAATCATATCTCAATATTAAGCTGTCTAATTTATCAAACTGGTGAAGCAAATGGAGGGGCCGTTTTGGAATGCAAACAGACCACAACATTAGGCTATAAATACATCCCCATCCTCTCCTAGAAATGGGTTGGAATTTTAGAAGAGAGGAGCATAAATTGGAATGTCCAAAACCTTTACAAGGGCATGGGAGGACCTTCCAATCTAATGTTTTTACTTGAGAGACCTTTCCTCCTCTATATTTTTTCATTTACTTTTTTGTTCTTCTTTGTCGCAATCTTGTATGTCTTTCTATTGTAATAATATTTTAATGCACGTTTCTTCTTAAATATCAATAATTCTCATTCAACTTCGATTGTTTCATATTAGTGTTCATAAAATATTTTAAATAAAGTTGAATCCTCTTCCCTTAATTCACGTTATAATTCAATCTAAAGTTCTTTTTTAATTCTGATCACCCATCGGGTGTGTGTGTGTTCGATGCACAAATATTTTATTATCACATTATTTTTATTCTATTTATAATTCATCATCATTAACATATATTACCAGATTAATAACTATCTTAATGTGCTAGTAAGTATATTATTTAGGTGAGTCTAAATTTAGGGATGTTATGTGATTGAGATAATTTTCTCGATGAATATTCTTCAAATTAGCATTGTTTATGTTAGACGTAACAAGTCATGTTTTAATGACTTGTTTTGTTTAACATGTAGAGTACATGGATTATCAAAACCATAAATACAATACCATAAATAATCTCTAATTGAGATTAGAACCCTATGTTATGTTAAGGCTTGGTCTAAAGCCTTAACAATTAGGAATTCCATTCAACATTATCTTGTGTAGTGGGTGTTAATTTAAATGCAATATAAATAAAAGCTCAAGGATATTAGAAGCTTAACTCCCTAAAAATGAACAAACCCAAATCTTTATAATTTTTTTAATAAATATTAATCAATAAATCATTTCATATGATCTAAAAACAACCCCCCCCCCAAATCATAATACAATCAACGAAAAACTCACGACTATTTAAAAGTATAAATGTTGAGGTTTTGACCTGAGAGCTCCTATACACATTAGGAGCGCATCAGATCTTTGACCAGTAGATATACGACAATTGCCCATGCAATTAAATGGTATTGAAAGGGTTTTGTTACAGTGATTCTCCATGTTATGAAATATTGTTTTAATACATTTTTATGAGTTTAAAATTCATCTAATGATTAATATTTATATAACATGGATCTCGAATATTGATTTTGATAACTCTTATCTTTTCTATGATTTTAGAGTTGATAATATAGGTATTGATGGGTTAGAGTTATTTTACTATTCTCTCATGGAATTTTATTTTTCCATCATACGATTATACACACTTATTCTCTTTGATGAAATTCATTTGTTGATTATTAAAATTTTCCCTTATTGGGAATTTTAGCTCACCGTTATTTTGTTTAATTTTCTCTAGTTTCTAATTAAATTTTAACTATTAATGTAGTAGTTTTTATAAATCTAGAATGCTCTAAACCAAAAATTTACTCTAAAATGTAAATTATAAACATTCAAATTTTGATGTTTCTTGGTTTAATGAAAAAATGGGTCCCAATTTTCTAACTCAAAGATAGAAATCTAATGTTATGGATTTCAACACATGATCTAGGAATGTGTTTTCAGTGATATTATAATTGGTTTCAAAGATTAGTTTAGATAACTTTTATGTTTAAGGTGTTTTATATGATTTCATATTATGCGATAAAGATAACATCATATGACTATAAGATAATGGTGCTTTATAAGTTTGATGTATCATGACTCACCACATGAGGTTTTTAAGTAGTCATAAATTTTATGTTTTCAATGAATTTTTTGGTGATTTTTTTGGTTTGTGGTATTTGTAACCCCTATGATCAACATTAAGATTTTTTGGGAAGATTAATTTTCTAGATTAATGAATAATGAGGACAATAAGTATACTCAGTTACAACACATCACATTTGAGAAAACATTTGGGATTGAACCCATGACCGAGGAATGATACTTGTTTCAAAAAATAACACTATACTATATGATTTATTTGTTACCATGAAAATTGTTTTATGTAATGATTATTATTATTTGATAAATGAATGGGATATTATTTTATGAATAACTATTGATTTATCTTGGATGAATTTATTGTCAAATATTTCAAATATTTTGTTCACAAACCTTGTCCGAAAATGCTTTATGCTTTTTTAGTATATGTATTTATTGAATAAGTTAGTTCAATATTTGGATATTAAATTTGAACATTAATTTATCATCTAATGGTTTACTCATTTTTGGAAATGAAGTAACTCTTTCTTACAATTTTGGTTATAGTTATTGTCTATAGAATGGTGGTATATCATGAAAATCCATTTAATGGTTGTTTGGTAATTAAAAGATGGATATAATGCTTTTGGAATTTAAAAATCCGATTGGAGACATAATTTTCAGGAAAAATCTAGGAATTTGGTTGAATATTGTTAAAGGATGAATTTCACTTGTCAAGTATGTATATTTTTATACCTTTTAATTCGACAAGGTGAAATAAATCTATCAACATTAGTAAATGGATATTGGGAAAAATATATTCTATAATGATATTTTTTTAATTGATCGATGTCAATTTCTAAACCTATTTTCATTTTTTTTCACATCATTGAATTATTGTTTACCATGTACTCTATCACTATTTATTTTTGTATAGTAATTAGTTTTCCATTAACAATAAAAATTCAATTTTCCCACATATATTCTATAATAGTGAAACCTAGTGATGTGTAACATTAAGTTACCTTTATATTTACCACCTTAAATTTTTTGGTATTCTTTCATTATTTATGTTCTATTATGTGGTTTTCAATAAAGACGTTTTATGATAATTTCATACCCAATATAAATTTTGAATATAAAATTCATTTATAGGGGTGATATTTTAACATCCCAATATTTTAAATTTTTTATCTTTGATATTAATTTATATTCATTGATAGATTATGTTAATATAATTACACCATTTATCATAAATTATATGCAAGACTATGATTATCATTTATTCTTCACAAAATCATTTTTCATTGATAATAAATGCCAAATGGGAGACCGAGTGTTACAGAACAAAATTATACTATTAATATATAGTATGATTATTATCACATAGAAGTTAGAATTGGGGGAATGAATGAGCTTAAATAAATTATGAGATAATTTCTTAAATGTTTTTATAATTAATTTCTACCATGTATTTATAAATGAATATAAAAACTAATGGAATATCAATGATTGGTTATTATGAAAAACTTTTTTTTATAATCAAAATGATATTTTATATAAACAAATTATAATAATAATTGTTATTGAGTGATATTAATGAAATTAATATTTTAATCATTAAATAAAATATTACTCAATTCATCCATTAAGTTTTATATTCATAATATAGTAATAAATCAATTTTTTTGTCACAAAAGATGTATTTTTCTAAAATATAGTTTTCTGTCATTTTAATGTAACACTTATTATATAAATATATATTTAAACTATTAAAATTATAATATGAAAAAATAAAAATATTATTTTGAATTATAATATAAAAATTAATTTTGGGTGAAATTTTTTTATTTTTATGATAAGATAGATTTTTATTACTAGTGAAAAACATCAAATTTTAATTAAAAATAGATTTATCTAATTAATTTATATCATTAAATAATATTTTTCATTTGATTTAATGAATAAATAAATCAATTATACATCATAAAATCTAATTTATGTCATTTTATTCAATTTCACATAGAATTATTAAATGAAAACATTTCAACCGTTTAGAATTATTATTTTTATTACTTGTTTTTTTGTTCCATGTATGATTATAATTTTCAATTAAATAATAAATTTTAGGTAATTTGTATTTGTAAAAATTAATTATATATATGGAATCCTCATAATTTAGAATTTATTAAATAATATGATTATTTTTTTACAATAAATATTGGTGAATTTATTTAAAATTAAATATAGTGATTATGTATAAATGTGTTTACTTAATGAATTAACCTAGAATAAAAGGTGTATAAATGACCCTAAAGATGTCTAAAATTTATTATCATGACATATTTAGACCATTTAACCAATAATTTCGGATAATTGTTCACATTAAACTATTAGGGTATATGTAAATCATGGGTAGAACTCAAAAATTTTCATATATACCAAGTGTTTCTTCTTCCCCTTATAAAAGGCCACCACACCTCTACCTCTCTTAAAACAACTCAATAAATATTGATAATAACAAACCCTCACAAATAATCCCCCAACATCTATCCTCTCAACATATAAGCCTCATATTTGTTTTCAATAAGAAAAATTAATTCCTTTTGTGCAAAACAAAATGAGTTACATGAATAAGTAACATTCTTCGACGATATTTTTTTTATTTCTTTATACATACATTTAATTTCTATTATTAAATTATTGTATAATAAAATCAGTATACAATATATATTGGAATATTTTTCTGTCATGGTTTATACATATAAATAACCACACTACAATCAACGAGGTATCAAAATCATTGTTTGTGTGTATGGTGGACTACCACCACACAAAACAATTTTATTCATTTTTTTTCATGGTCACCTCTCATTGTTGGGTATTAATATGGTAGTTATATTTTTATAGTATATATATGATATTCATGATGAAATGATAGTTTTTATTTGTTTTATATGATTTTTTATTCATGTATTTTATTTTTCGAATATGATAACAACATTTGTGGATGTTTGGACTACATCCTCCTCATTGAGATGCGATACATCCAAAAATTGCATGAAATGTATAAAGGGATGGTTTAATAAAAAAATGTGATAAAAATTAATGGTTTATTTTATTCCCCACATATTTATCAAATTTTAAAATTAAAAATCAGTTTCTTCTTCGTCTATTTCATACACTGAAAAGTGATAACATCTTTCATGGATGTGTGGACTACTGCCACTTTGAAGAGATGTGATTCATCATTTTCCATCACCACGTTAGAAGAATGATTTATATATAAGTATATATAAATCTAAATAATATTTTATTTATGTTGTAATGGTCATTATGGAACGATAAACACTACTTACCTTCTTTACATAATGATCAATTAAAATGGGAACATTTCCAATGTGTATAAATGAACTACCCTCTCCATGACCATAACATTGGTTCATTTTTCATAACCATATTTCCTGTATAATTTTAAAAGTATTAGTTATGTAAATTTATGAATTATTATTATTATTATTGACATATATAATGGAAGGCTTTATTGTCTATAAGTGACCCGTCAATGTGTATTTTGACATATAAGACGAGTATGGACAAAATGTACTACATAAAAAATACTAATTATGTAATTATATTTGGCCAGTTTATAAGTGAAATAAAATTGATAATAAAAATGGAAATAGTTCTTAATAATGAAAATAGCTAACATAGAATTATTATTCATGTATATTGAGGAAAATAATAAAAAATACAACTCATGTTATGGTTTTTTAGCTCAATTTCAATTCTTTGGGTTGAACATACATTTCATTGAATATGTTATTCCTAGAATATGCGTGAAATGGCTGCTGATTGTATTTTACTATATTTAAAAATTTATTTTTTGTATTTAAATGTATAAAAAATAATTATTTTAGTGTTTTATTAACACTCCAATGATATGATCTTTGTAATGGATTTTCATCTTAATTTTTTATTAATATGAAATAAATTTCATATTCACCACTTATATTTTTTAAGATGTATAATTATCGTTTGGGTATATTATTTCCTAATTTATTTAATCTTTTTTTATTTAATTACTTAATTTGAATATCATTATCTTTGGGGTTACTGATTCATTAGTTACTACTATTGTAAGGTGTTTTGTATCAATTTACATTACAATGATACTTATATGATATTACGAACCTAATTTTTTATGTAGTGTAGTTACAGTCAATTAAATTTTATTATTATATTATATTTTATTTTATGGAGTTTTAAATCATAATTTTAAGAGTTCTCTTTCATGTGGTCTACGATTTCAATGTTAGTAAATCCATAATGGGAATTTGGTAAAAAATAAACTTTTTGATGTTTAATATATTATACCCATAACTTGATTTAGGAGGTTTATATATTGCTGTGTTGAGATATTAAATAAATAATATTCTTATTATAATTATATTATTTGTTTCATTTTAATGTTTTTCCTTCATAGGAATTATGATTCAAAAGTTCCAAAGTGGTATGAGACACATTAAATGTTTTATGATTATTTATAATAAGAATGTTTTTAATTATTTGTTAATGGAAGATCAATTACACAATGTCAAAAAAACATTTTTTTAATTATCCTCACCTAGGTATATAACTTATTTACAACAATTAACATTATTTCCATGTATAGATTGTGATTATTTCAAATTTACTATTGTTAATCCAATTTCTTTTCTACCGGAAAATCGTGGTTCGAATAGATTACGTGGGAGTATGTTCCTCATCAAGAAGATAAAAATATTTCAAGGAGATTATATTAGAGCCCATTTATTTTCCATGAGATAACCATGATTCAATAATATTGTGATAGATCCCATTTAGTTTCCAAGTAATAACCAGGTTTCAATGAGATTGTTATGGAACCCATTTTTTTCACCTGCTAATCTTAGTTCAAAGTGATTGACATGATAACCCTTTAATTTACATGGGTTAGTAAAATTGATATATTAATAATGATTTTTTATATGATTTTTACTAATGTCAAGGTTTGTAGAAATATTACACAATGGGGTGACCCAGATAGTGCCAACTGGGACAATTATAGCCCGTCGAGGCATTGGGAAACGATAATGGTTGATGTCATTCATATAATCCTTCTAATTAAAAGGGGTTTGAAAGAGTTTTTAAAGGGTTTTATGAAAGTGAAACATTGTGTAACCAAAATGTGATTTAATTACCTTCTATGAGTTTATAATGTATCTAATGATCAAGATTTATATCACATGGATTTTTATTATTGAATTTGATGAATACTATATTTTCAGTTTTTTTATATTTTATTATCTATGTATTGATGGATTTCAGTTCTCTTTTGATTCTTAATGTACGTTTATAATGTAACCATACAATTATTCACTTGTATACACATTTATGACATTCATTTGTAAATAATTACATAATCCAATAACGAGGAATTGAGATCACCCTTATTATGAATCATTTTCAATTGGTTTTAATGAATTATGCTGAAAGATTTATGTCTATAATGGATTTTATAAGGAATATGTTGATAATATTTTCCGAAACAACAAAATCTAGGATTAATGGCTGAAATTTTGTTTGGATGACCTGTGAATTTTTTTAGGATTTTTTTTAACTCTATAAAACTCTAAACCTTCTAGGTCCTCAAAAATATAAGTGTTCTATGTTTTACTTTTGATTTTGTATGGCTTGGTGGAAAAAATTGTGTCACAATTATCAGAACCAAATAAGGTAATGAAAAGTTTTGTATATCTATCATAGATATAGGATAGTTATCAGTGTCCATCTGGACATGTAGATAGTATTCCTCTAGTTGTATTAGGTTTGTGGTGGTCTCGGTCCAACAGCATTGACACTTCTCTACACTCCTTGTCACCGTGAGGCTTATGCTGACACCTGGTAAGGGTTCATCCTGGTTATGATCGTCACAGATCCATTCCCAGAGCAGCGTTTCTATTTCAGGAAGACATTGATTCTCTTATCATTGGCATTCTATTAGAGTGGGTTTCAGTCATCCTGTCCTAGGTGATGATGTATTGATCTCGTGTTGTTGGAACTGTCTTCCGATCTTCAGTGGCTATGGTGGTGGAAGTGTCATGAGTAGGATACTAGGGTTAGCCCAGGATGGTCGATGTTCAATGGTTTTTTCTTTTCATAATGGTGGAAGGTTATGCGAGACTTGTTGGTTTGGTGTTGCACCAGGACTCGACCACGTGGAGCAGGCCCCAGAGGAGGCTCTAGAGTTTTCTGTTCATCGTTTCAGTGCATTATGGACTTGGATGTTTTAGAGGGTATGGCACAATCCATCTAATCGGACATGTGATTTGACACATGACGCTTTCTTTCCGTTCAGGATTGCACCTGTGGAGATTTTTTCATTATCATTTTCTAGGGAGGGGTTTCTTTATGTAGTTAGTTTGGTTTATTTCACATGACCTTTGGGTTGTGAATGTTTTATGTCAATGATGTCTGTTCAGGTTCCCCCCATTCTTCCCTTAAAAGGGAGCGGCTTTGCTTTTAAAATAAAAATTTGAAGGCTTTCGGGACATTGGAGGAGGAAAGGAAGATTCCATAATATATTTTCAAGGGGATGAGACTACATAAATTTTACAAATATAGTGACATATAAGATCCCTCCAATGAAACTGGAGAGTATTAATAGGGATGTATTGGACATCATTCCCCACTTTCAAAAGAATATGGGGAAATGTATTATAATACATTGGTGATAGACTCAATAAGTAGTTAAATGAGGCTCTAGGGGATACATTCATTACTGTATCATATTATAGGTGAGAATACCTATAACGCTTCATCACCTTGAAGCTCTCACAACATATACTCATGGTATGGATGGTTCTTTTTAAGTTATAACATCATATGAGATTGGTCAAAATAAAATCATTGAGGTTTGTAGTTTGTGATAACATCTATTATAATCATGCGGATGTAGCGGTCAAGATGGATACTTTGTTTATTCTATGCATCAGGTGGAGTTATATTGTACCCTATGTTATCATTTAGTTTCCACTATTCTGTCAATATATATTGACGTACCATATTTCATTTAGTTATTCCATTTGTATGTGAAAAAATATTTTTAAAGGTAAAATCATAAACCAACAACACATCATAGCATCATTATTAGTATACGTTCATTGTTAATCAATCTATTTCGTAGGTATATATTTTTATATATGTTTCAAAATTTCTATTTACCCTGGCGTTTGTATCAAAAAAGTGATCTCATTTTTTGGGTATTTTTTGATATTATTTTTTACCTAACATTTTATCATCGTTTCCCTATAAAGTTTAGAGAAAATGGGTGATTTTGGGAGGACAAGCCCCTAGGAATGGTTGGCCAATAGATTGTTGTAATAGTGTTCCTAACATAGCTATTTGTATATTAGAATATAGAACCTAGAATATAGAATCAACATGGACAAATACCTGGACTTAAGTAACTGTGAGGTTGACCTTTCCTCGGATAGAGCTCTCTGCACAGTTACTACATGATTTACCAAACTCTGCAGACTAATTGTGCACGACTTCCAGGTCAATAACAATATCTCTCTCCAATTGGGATTAACCCCAAGACAAACTCATTTTCCCTTACATCAGGATTCCTCGACCCATGTGTGCTTCTATGTCCTTCCACATCCCTTTCAGTTTTGATTATGATTCTGATTTAGGGTGGTTTCTACATGAATCCTCAGATAATCCTTATTTCTTCTCCAAATTTACCTCGATTATATGGGATTACCTCTTATTTTAGGTGTTTCCTCTTCCCCATCCCTAGGGGTATGATTTTATGGTTTCATTTTGACATTATGGATTCGATCCCTGGAATCTGCTTTCAATTTTTACTTCATTTGGTGTGGTCAAGGTGTGTTTGTCCATCCCAGGTAAGTGATTTCATGACTAATATTTACATAATATAATTATTAGACTTTATTGTGTTATTTGGATTTTTTATGATTTTTTAATGTGTCATAAAAGTAGTTTTTGAACATATTTTACATTACATTGGTTTTGAAACATACTTTACATGTGAAATTAGTGTATTTATGAAGCAATCCCATGTTTTTATCTTTTGAATAGTTTTATTTGTTGATTAAATGATTAATTAAGTTATATTTGTAATGGGAATCATGATTGGATAGTTTTTATTGTGAATTTTATTTTTGAAACAGGGTTTGGTTGTTCAAATGGTGGATTTTAATGTGTGTAGTGCCTTGTTAGGCTTGTTTGTGTGAATGTGGTGTATTTTTTGAAAAATGAAACTTGATTGGGCACACCAAGGGGAGCTAGGGTGGACTAGTACCAGTGTTCTAGTGATACAGAGGTAATTATGTCTCGGTTTCCCTTAGTTAGATTTATGATGACAATACTAACAAAATATTGATGATGATCAGAGACAACTAGAATTTGTATGTTTCCCCTATATAGTGGTTTATGCATGGGAATGTCAATGATTATGGTTTCAATACAACTTAAAATTGAGATACGAGGATCTAGGGTCATATTTACTAGCTGGTACCCATAGGGACTCTCCTATGCCTTTTTCACTTGACTATGTTGCACGCACCATCGGCATAAAAAAGTTGCATTTGAGTTAAATCAATTGTAAATGTGTTTTTATTTAAAGGTTCCTTCATTTAAATGTAATGTTAATTAATGTTTCTTCCTCTAAAATCATTCTAGAATTTACATTAAAGTATTAAATCAATTATTTTATTTTTCATTTAATGTTTAGAGAATAGAAACCTTTTTGTTGTCATCCGGATGGGAAATATCTCACAAGTTCATTATTCATTTCGGTGTAAAAATACATAGACATGTTTGATACATTTAAGGTTAAATCTTTTTGTGGTGGTGGTTTAGGCTTCTAGTGATCCACCTAGGCGGTGTTGCATCAGTGTCTTGATGGAGATGTGTCACATTCATTATGGTGGTTTTTAGAGATGATATTGGTTCCCTTTTTTAGTATATCTCTTTCAGTTTTGTATAAACTTATAGACCTAAATATTAAACCTTGTAAAGGCTTGTTTGTTTTTGTTTCCCAACAATGGTTTATTTTATATTGTTGTTTTTTTTCAATGGTATGTTCTCGTAAATCATCCCCTCTAGATAGTATTGATTTCCGAGAACTTCTGCCAGCCAATGGGAATTGAGAAAACCCTTCAGGCCTTTTCACAGTTTAGGATAATCAATGGTTTATATGATAACCCAACATGGTTAATGAAAAAATATTGTCAGAATAGGTTTTGGTTTAGCCCTTTGGGTTATGTTATTTTGGTTTCATCTAGATAAATATATGATATGATTTTTAGAGGTCACAGTTTTTGTTGTGAAGGGTTCCGGGTCAGCATACCTCGTGATATGCCTCAAGATACCATGTTATGTTAGGATTCATTTTTTGGATTCTCCCCCATGCGGGATGTGTAGGCTACAGTCTATATGCGGACATCGAGTGGGGGTTAATTGGATTGGAAATTGTGCTACCATAGAATTATTTATTTATTTTTTGTTGCTTATTTCTATTATTGTTCATACATAATGAGTTAAAATTTATCATTTGTGAAAAATTCGTAGTTGACCACTAAATTTTTAGAAACATGCCTTCTTCAAGAGATCCCATTGAACTGTGGGAAGAAGCTAGAGAGAGTTATCACTCCCCAATTGATCATAGGTTGGTTGATTATATGGTTCATGAAGTTCAATCCCTAGGATATGTAGAGCCTCCTTCATCTGCCCAATAAGGGAATCTAGGCCTTGCTCTCGGATGGATAAATCACAGGATTTTGTAAATAATAAACTTCATCCTTTTTGGTGTAGATCAAAACCATAAGTAGATGAATAATTTGAGAATATGGAGCTCATGATCAAGTTCCTAGACACTCATGAATAGGTCATGTTGAAGAGTTTATAGTTTCTAAAAGAGGGAACATGTCAAAGGTTGGAAGAATCAATGATTCAAAATCAGAATCATTAGAAGATTATCTAGAATGACTTCAAGGGAGTCATCAATAACCAATGATGCCCTAAATTCTTGGAAAATGAAAGATCCCAAGAGTTCTTGGTTCTTTTTCATGGGTACCAGTTGGTGTTGGTGTATGCTAACAAATTTTATTTGAGAGGAATCAATGTTCTTCAAAAATATTCTCCAATGAGAAGATGAAGAATCAAGGGTTTGAGAATGGTTTGCTGCCAGAGATAAAATTCTATAATTTTTTTTCTCATGCTAATGACGTATGCTAAAGTTTTTGACCCATCTTTTTTGGGGGAAATTTAACATAAGGGATAGTTGGGAATCTATGGGACTATGTTAGAAATGGTAATTGGAAGCTATTTATAGACTATGATGAAGCATGAGGAGCAAGGGAAGAAGGGAGTTGGCAGCTCAGGCCTACCTTCTAGGTATCCATTATATCTGGCTTCTGACACATGGTCTATTTTGTGCCACTAGTGTTGAATGGTGGGACACACTCGACCCACTTGTATGTCACATCACAAATCCTATAATCAATCTGGAGTGTTGTGTAACTTATAGAAATTCTACAGAGATACACATTCTTATCTGGGAGGAATATGTTTAATGTCTTCCAAGGGTTTGATAGTTCAGTTAGAACTGTCCAAACCAATAGAAACTCGGTTTTGTGGTTGTGGTGGTCAAACCAGTTCTTCTCATATTTAGAGTTTTTTTAGAGAAGTGTTTCATAAATTGGCCATGTTCAGACTCATGAATAGACCATATATCATAATGTAGTAGATTAGGCACCAGTGGGACATTATGTAGGGTCCTCACCTATTCGAGGTACCAATCTAATTTTATCATCTTTAGATGATGTTTTTTATACTGGTGATTTTTTTCTTTTGTATCTACCCATCATTTGAACCTTTTTTTCAATATATTTTTACTCTTTGTATTTAGTTAGATCTGATTTTGGGTAATAATAAATAGCAGGTCCTCAGGTACCAGTCATGGTCACAATCAGTGTCAGGAGTTGAGATGGAGTCAGACTTAATGGTCAGAGATATAGATCTCTATGTTTTGATAATTGGCATGGACTGAATGGTGTTCTTATAATAACACATTAATTTTTATCAGTACCGAGTTATTATCATGGAACCTGATGGAATTTCTACAGGTTTCCAAGGAGAATGGGATCCTCAGTTGGGTAGTACTAGACCTCATCTACCAGTGGTGGGTAATCATTCATTCCAATTATCAAAGCTCGTGTCAGATATTGATGGTGTTTCTCCTTAGGGATAACTAACTCATGTTGTGGATGAGTTCCTAAATATATTTCATACTAATTTTTCTATTTTTTTCCCAAATTGGGATGTAGAGTTCTCAATATATTTGGCATGAAGAACACAAACCAATATCTCTTCCTTGTATCAAATGGCCCCTACTAAATTGAGTGAATTATAGATATATATTGATGATTTATAACCCAATGGATTTATTCTTCCGGGCGTCTCACCTTGGGATACACCGATTTTTTCGCAATGTGTGCCAACAGATATTTCTAGTTGTGCATCGACTATCAAAATCTCAATAATGTGACCATCAGGAATATAAACCCACTTCCCTGAATTGATTATTTTTTTAACTAGATAAAAGGGGAATGTGGTTCTCGAAGATCTATTCTCCATCATGATAGCATTATGTAATGGTAAATGATACCGATATCTCAAAAATGTATTTCTGAAGTAGGTACATAAAATTATATTATGCAGTCATTCTTTTTAAATGGAATAACTCCTCAAGAATCTTTATGGTGATCATGAATAGGGTTACACATGGTGTATCTACTCCTTTGCTATGGTATTTATTGGACAACATCTTTGTCTACTCTAGATTTGTAGGAGAGCATGAGAAGCATTTTTATATTGTGTTGGAAACCTTGATAGATAATTTCCATTTTGATATGATCTAGAGGTGCACAATATAGATCAAGGAAGTGAGGTTTATGGTCAATGTCATCTCAGAGAATGGGGTCATCATAGACCATGTGTTGATCAGTGCAGTTATGAGTTGGGAGAATCTGAAGAACGTGTTTGAGATTAATAGCTTCCTTGGGCTAGAGATGTTCTACAGATGGTTTGTTTAGGATTTCTCAGGAATAGATTCATCCATGACTGCACTCACCTGGACATTAGTGATGATTGAATGGAACCTAGAATGTCAAGAATCCCATGAGGAGATAGTGTGGCTGTTGACAACAACAACTGTGTAGATTATTCCTTAATTAGGAAAAGGGTATATGGTCTATTTTGGTTATTTAGGTATGGGGTTGGGTGTGTACTTATGTAGGATGATCATGTTGTGTCACATGGTTCTTTCCAACTCTATCCACATTAGATGAATTGACCTCCCCAAGACATGTAATTAGCAGTAGTGATTCACAATTTTAATTAATCGAATCACTACCTCTTTGGGGACAATTTCTTTGTCTTCTCTGATCCTAAGACATTAGCCTTTATCATCTAATAGATGGTTCTTAATATGAAGATGTGTCAATGGATAGAATATCGAAAGGGTTTTGACTTTTATATTATCTATACCCAGGATAATGGTAATGTGGTGGCTGATTCCTTTAGCATGGATGTTCAAGTGCATGCATTGAGGAAGTACAGCGATGCATTGAATTTTATTGGGTTCTTGGCACATATGAACTTATAAACCATTGATAACAGTAGAGGTGCACTCATGGAGACTATGCAATTATCACCATATCTTCTAGATCTAGTTTACCAGGATAATCTTGGTGATGATTTGTGTCAGTGGTATATGCATTTTCAACATTGTGGTGGGATTAACTCTGATTGTCTATTGTCTCTTGAGGGAATTCTATCTTTCAGTGAATGTTTTGCAGTGTCATTAATTATAAGGAATGTGGTGATGTAGTATATCCACCAGTCTTAGTGATCCATTCATCAGTGTGCCAGTAAGAAATATTATGACATTCTTTGAAATCATGGGTTACCAAGTATGAGACATGACACAACTAAAATTGTATCGAGATGCTATACATGTCAGCATGTGATAGAAGAGGATCAAAGTAACTGTGGTTTGTTAAACCCATTACCCATTCCTACCTGAAAGATGAATTAGGTCACCAAGGAATTGATCATTGCATTAAATCACACACCTCGAGGATGGAATGATATTTGGGTAGTGATTGTCCACTTGACCAAATCATCCCACATCATTCCAATCAATGATTCCACAATGGTGGCTGAGCAAGGACAATTGTATGTTTTGTAAGTGGTTAGATATAATGGTGTTACAAAAGAAATTGTTTCTGTAGGATACCCAATTTTTTAATATTAGTTTTGCGAAGTCCTTCATGGGAATTTGGGGTTTTAGATTAAAATGAGAATGACAAACCACGCCCAAATAGATTGTCAGATACAAAGAGTAAATCAAATTTTAGAGGATATTCTGTGGGGATGTGTTTTGGATTTTTGATGTCCATGAGATAACCATTAGGGATTTGTTGAATTTGATTATAATAATATTTACCAATTATCTATTCTAATTTCTCCATTTTATGAACTCTATGGTTATCCTTGTCGGTCATCGTTATGTTGGGATGAGGTAGGTACAACATCAATTTTGGGACTGAGCCTTACACAAGAGATGTCATATAAAGTCACAGTGATATGGAAGTGGTTATTTTTATCAAAATGATTTATAAAATACTATTCCAATCTTAGGCATTGAGATATTGTGTTTTCTATGTGTGAATGGATGTTCATGAAGGTGGCCCCTTGCTTGAGCCATCATCATTTGGGGGTGTAGGGAAGTCTAACATTGAGGTAATTCAGTCCTTCCAAAATCACTATGTGGATTAGAAATATGGTAGATGGTAAATCTTTTCCTTTTCAGTTGAAAACAACTGAATATGTATTCCATGTCTCCAAAATGAAGATGTATAACCCGAACCCATCTCAAATGTCCAATTTAAAAGAATTGGAGTGGGAGGCTAATTTTTCCCTGATTTAATGATGAATGCAGATAATTTATTCCAAATAGAGGATTCTTAGTGGGATGAATATTCCATAGGTAAATTCACTTTTTTAGCATTGTAATGATACATATGAGACATGGGAGAGGATGTCTTGGCTTGAGCAAGAGTACATGTTTTTGTTATCTGATCAAGATTCAGTTTTACATTTTGAGGGTGGAAATGTTTCATTATGGTTATAATTGACACATATATGGTCTTTTTTTCTAGTAGTTTTCTATTTTAATTTTTTCATAACATTTCCCCTGGGATTCGCTTTGAAAGATGGAGAAAATGGGGGATTTTGGGAGATCAGGCCCATGTACACATTTAGTGAATGGTTAATATTAACTGTGAACCCAACCATGATAAATGTGTGGTATGAGATAAAACATACTGCAAGGCCTCAGCATGATTTTGTGACTCATCCCAGGTAACCATGTGGTAGGTCATTCCTTAGACAAACCTATATACATGGTTACCACATAGTTTACAAAAACATGAACACTAACCATGTGCATCGTCCAACACATTAAACATTTCTCTCTTCTCTCGGGTTTAACCCCTATCCCACCTCATTTCTCTCTTCAATTAGGATTTCTCTTCCTAGGAATGCCTCTACCACCTCCACCTCCCTTGGAGCGTTGATTTTGTTAAAGATTTAGGGTTTTTTATCCTTAAATCATCCGGCACGTCTTCATTCTTCTCACAATATCCCTCTATTCTTGGGGTTCCACTCTAATTTTGGGGGTTTTCTATTCTCAATCCATATGGTCATAATTTTTGGGTTTTATCTTGAAATTCATGGATCAATTCCTTGTATTATGATTATATCATTCCTTATTGTGTTGAGTTCGAGGAGTAGTTGAAGTTTTGTACTGATTTCCAAAACATTCTCCATCCGAGGTAGGTGATTCAGAGCATAAACAATTCTTTATAAATTTATTAGTATTTTCTATCTTCATTAGCATGTTTAATACTTATAAATATTTTGATAATGTATTTCTTGAATATATTTGATATTCTATTGGTTTTCAAATAAAATTTACATTTGAGATTGGCATATTCTTGATGTAATCCATTATTTCATTGTTTTGAAATGAATTTATAATTGAGTTAGTAATATAATAAGTTGTGTGTGTAGTTAGAATCATGGTTGGAATGCTTTTCATGTGAGATTGATTTTTGAAAGTGGATTTGGGTGTTCAAATTGTGGATTTTGGTGTGCATGTGTGTAGTTACTTTTTTGTCGTGTGTGTATTAATGTGGTGAATCTTGTATCAAATGAAACATGATTGTGCAACCTAACAGAGGCCCAGGTGGCTATGGGAAGACTAGGACAAAAGTTCTTGTGATACAGAGGTGGCTATTGCTAGATTTCACATAGTAGGATTGACGATGGAAACACTAACTAAATATTTATGATGACAAGAGAACACTAGAGTTTTTGATGTTTCTCTACTATAGGGGCTCATACATGGGAGTATAGATGATTGTTGTTCTTATACCACATTACACCAATAGAGATGGTTATTGGGTCAAATTTATGATATATCACTCATATGTATTATCCCTTATCTATTACTATGGACTATTTTGTGCTCGCTATTTGTATATGTTGTGGAATTTGAGTTATTTCAAAGGTATAGATTTTTTATATTTACTCCTTTAAAAGTTATTTTCAATCAAGATTATTTCTCTTAAATTTTGATTATATTAAATAGCATTTATTAATCATTAATTATTATTGTTTATTTCATGTTCATATTATTTAATAATTTATGGTGGCATCATACTCCGAAATTGATCACACCTTTTGTACACATTTTTATATAAGAGGACTTGGTCCTCTTTGATACTGGTAAGGGTAATGGTTTTAGTGGTGGTGATTCATGGTGGGAGTGATACACCTGGGTGGTGTTGTGGTGATATATTGAAGGAGATGTTCACCATTAATTGTGTTGGTTTTTGGAGATGGTTTTGGTTCAATTTTTATAGTATCTCTCTTTGAGTTTTTTATAAACTTGTAGACTTAAATATGAAGCCTTGTAAAGGCTTGTTTTGATTGGTTTTCCAACTATGTTTTATTATTTTTTTTGAAATGTTATGCTAGGGTAAATCATTTCTAATTACTATTATTGATATCAGGGAACTTGTACGAGCCCCTGGGGATTGGGACCACCCTTTATGCGCTGAAAAAAACATGGTTGGGTTCTGGTTTGGATGACAACCCAGCTTGGTTGGTGACAGTTTGTGCCTTTGATTTCTTTTTAGTCATGATAATATTTCTACAGGATGTTGTCTATTTTACTTGCCAATTATTCAACTAATTTAGTGTCAAATGAGAGTAATTGAGCTTGTTTCATACCATAAAGACCATATTTTCTTGTATAGGACTCTATCATAGATTTAAGATATATTCATGAAACCCATAGAAGAAATAATAATGGTTATCACGGGTTTTCATGGGATCAATAAAAAACATGTATTGATGTGAATATAATTATTTATTAATTTTATCTATACTTGTCATTATTGATTAGTTACACTATGTTATAAATCCACACTGGTGGGTACTTTGGATTTTTTTCAATCTAGAAAAGTTGTATATATTATGGTGATATGATTGGGCTCGTGATATGGGATTCCAAAATATACCTTCCAATGGGATTAGAAACCACATAGATTGATCATTCATATTTGGAAACATAGTAACTTTTGACATTTGAGAAGGACCATTTTGTATCATTTTTATGTCATTTATCCATTACTAAATGATGTTACTTTTATGTAGATGAATACAAGACAAACGAACATTTCTATTTAGATTGTTAATCCAAAAATAAATAATTTTCCTTTCCAGTTCATCCATCTACGACCAAATAAATGTCCAATATGGTTTTTCATCGAGGAAAATTGATGTTCAATTATTAATCATTCATCCTTGAATTTTTTTATTTTAATATTAATGTTTATATGACTATGATATATTTTATTTATTTTAACATAATTTAGAATGTAATACTATATAAGAGGTGACAAATATTTGTTTTTCAATCCATGCAATACCCATAAGAGAATAAATGTGCATTCTCTATCCATTCTTCTAAAACACTCTCTAAGAGTGTGTTGAATCCCAATCCATCATGTCCTTCTTGTTCTAATGATAGAGGAATTTCTGAATATTTCTTCCTCATTAACCAAGTCATAAATAGAGAAGTGGATGTTGTAATTATAATTTCAAAGAAAATTGATCTAAATGGTATTTAAAAATCATTAAAATCTCATCATGCCTCTGAGCTCCACTTCTCCAGCTTGGATGATAATGAGGAAAATGAACTAGAATGCTCATTTGTTGATATAGATTAGTTTATCCAACATTCATCATTTCCTATATGTGATTCTTAAAATTCTGTTATATATGAGGTTAAACATAAACAAATGTGTTTATATTGTCCCAATGAGAGTGAAGGTTGTTTGATTTTTCCACTAATTAATAATGTGATCATTAGTTTGGTTGAAAATGAACATTCTTTGGCGAAAAACTTTGAAATAAATGATATTGAAAATTTTATTCAGTCTTATGACTCTACTGATCCTCATTACTCTATATCGGTAAGTGATGAAATAAATGAGTCAAAGATAATTGGGATCTCATACTATGGTTTTGTGTCATATAATCCTTACATAAACGAACCATCAGAATTGAGACATATTCATAAATTCTCGAGCATAGAAAGTCATCACTTTTTGGATACAATCATTAATCACATTGGAGATCAAATAAGGGATAGTCATATTCTCTTTCCACCTCCATTTAATTTCATACACACAATCAAGGAAGGGGATAAATTATCAAATGAACAATTATTCATCCCAATGGAGATGTTTTTATGGAAGCACTCTGGATTTGAGAAAATATTGTGGACACCATCAGAGTATGGGTATTCCACTACAATTGTCTAGTATTAGACAAATAAATGCAGAACTTCATGGGAGGATGCCCGTGTTTTCTGTTACATTTATGAAATTTTAGTTTTTTTTTAGTTTTTCGTTTGATGAATAATGTTTTTTCTTTTTCATGTAAAATTCCACACTCCTGGAAACACATCAACTACCATTGAATCACAAACTTCTAGACCCACCACTGGATGGAGATGGAAAACCACCATATCCAAACTATGGGGAACTAATTTCCCTTTAACTCTCTCTTTATCTCTTTCTATTTCTCACTAATTCTTCTTATTCCTCTATCATTCATTTTTACCACTTTCTTCATCAATCCCTTTCTTTTTCTCTTTCCCTTTTTTGTTGGTGTGTCTTTATTAAAAAAAACCTAAAAAACATCAAAATAATAAATATAAAAAAATAAATAGTCATGTTTACTTAACATCTAGTTTTGAAACATGGTCCAACCTTTTTTGGGATTTAACAGATATGTTTTTATTTCCAATTTTTTTTATTTTCATCATGACATTGGATAACGAATTTTGTGTCAAAACCAAAAAATTTTTAATGCTCAATTTTTGGTTTGGGAACTGATTTTCCCCACCTATGATGAACACCGTTTTCTTTCATGCCAAGGCTACCTATGTACATCTTTTCAAAATGGGTGTGTTCCACCCCCATTTGTGAGTCTTGAGTTACTTAAACTTCGAGCTGAATTTCCCAATTTATTGTGCATTAATATGATAGAGCCATTTTATGAACCACATGAGAATCACAATAGCCAAATAGTCTCGCATTAATAATAAATTAATCCTCCTTTTGAATTCCCCTTTGAGCCTATGAAAAACTTTTTATTGATAGCCACATTACAATACGAATACCTTTTCCCACTCAATATCAACATGGATTTTCATTGCATAATTTTTTTGAAATTTAATTTTTGGGGGAATGGATTTAATTATGGGTACCCTTTTAGATTTCACCATGTTATCATATGTTTATGGGAAAGCATCAATTTAAGTGTGTGGGATAGGCTGTCATTCAGTGAGGTTTGGAAAATATAAATATTCTTATGCCATATTGTTTATATTTTATTGACAAGTGTTTAAAAAAAGTATTCAAAAAAATTAAAAAAAATTTAAAAAAGGGTTATGTCTTGGGTAGGTCAAGAATCATTCTTCCTCATCCTTTGATCTTTTTATAACTATTAAAATTACTATCATGATGAGATCAATCATGGGTTGGGATGTGATTTTGAGATATGTTTCATGTTCAAAATTCGAAAAAAAGGAAAAAAGGAACACTTGAATTATATTCTTATGTCATTGGATAATGTTTTGTGTTTTATAAATATTATATATTCTTATTCCCATTCATATTTTCTTCTACATTTGTGTTTTATTTCATATTTTAATTCCTTCGTAAATATGTGTTTCCATTTCCTTTCAAGACTCATTTCATAAAAAAAATGTGCATTTCCTTTTCTATGTTGGTGTTTTACCCCTCTTCTTCCCTCCCTTGGACATTATATTCTTTCCATTCCATAGCCTCAAAAAACCCCTTCAAAATACCTCTATATTCTTGTGCACATTGGATATGGATTGGAAGGTGAGGGAACTTTAAAACTCTAAGATGTTTACTTTTGGTTAGTGAATGAGAGAAGCTCTATAAATTAATTTTATCATCTTGTGAAGAGTATGTTTTGTGTGCCACCATTCCCTTTTCTAAATTTGAGCATGAAAAATTTGTTTTTTAACATTTTTTTCTAAAAATTTGAGGTATAATTCAATATAGATGAGTGAAATAGTCTAAACCTCCCCTTAATGGAGAATTTGGTTTTAATATATGTTGGTGAGTGAAATGATTTTGTCATGTTTTCATATTTGTTTCACATGAGGACATGAACAAGACTATTCTTATGGGAGTTGATTTTATTAATAAATTCATGACTTATTATTTACCCCCTATAATTATTTTATATGAAATGTGCATAATTTGTGTGAAATATTAATTTTTTAATACTAAGTATAATTTTTGAGCATTTTTAAAAGTAATCTAATTGAGTCAGTTTACTATTTTATTTATAACTTCCACCATAATGATCCAAATTGAGTTGTTCCTATTTTTTAGGATTCCTAATTTAATATACAACATATAATTAGAAGAGATAATGGGCCAATTATTCCATTTTAAGGTTCATATGGACCACACAAGAATCCCCACAGAATCTGTAAGGAAACTAGATCATCCATGTAGATTTAATTACTGGGTCGAATCCAGAAGTGAAAATTTACTAAATCTCCTCAAAAATTCAGATAACAATTCATGGAGTAATTGATAAAAGTTTCGGGGCCCAACTCCATGATCAATTGTCCCAATTAATGATTTGAATTCTAGCCCCTCATTCTGGACGAGAATTAATATACAAGCACTATTCATGACATATGTCATGATGTAATCATCAAATCATGCTGATATTTTTCAATGTGAAAAAGGAGATATATGTTCCTGATGTTTTCTAATAAATAATTTATATTTGAAGGAATATTTATATTCAAAAATCCAATCACATTTTGGGCTTCAAAACGTTGGGATTGAAATGGAAAGATTAAATTTGTTTAATCAACTAGCCATAATTTTGGATCCTTAAGTCGAATGGATGGTAAATGTTCTGAGTAGACAGAGGAGATAGTTATCTAAAGCATGTAAGATGATCATATATCAATTTTCTTCTATCTAATTTATCAAATTGGAGAATCATGTGGAGGGTTCGTTTTGGAATGCAAATAGAACAAAACATTGGGCAATAAATATATCCCCCTCCTCTCCTGGAAATGGGTTGGAATTTCAGAAGAGTAGAGCATAAATGGGAATGTCCAAAGCCTTTACGGGTTCTTGGTAGGACCTTCCAATGTAATTTTTTTACTTGAGAGACCTTTCCTCCTCTATATGTTTTCATTTAATTTTGTGTTCTTCTTTTTTGTAATCTAAGAAGTCTTTCTTTTATAATTATATTTTAATGCAAGTTTCTTCTCAAATATAACTAATTCTAATCCGCATTCTATAGATTGATATTAATGTTCATAAAATATTTTAAATACAGTTTAATCTCCTTCCCTTCATTCACTTTATAATTCAATGTGATGTTCATTTTTATTTCTGATCAGCCTTCGGGTGTGTGTGTGTTCGATGCACAAATATTTTATTATCCCATTATTTTTGTTATATTTATAATTCATAATTATTAAAATATATTACCAGATTAAAAACCATGTTAATGGAAGAGTATGTATATTGTTGCGGTGAGTAAAAATTTAGGGATCCAAGTGATTGAGATAATTTTCCCGATGAATATTCTTTAAATTAACATTGTTTATGTTAGACATAACATGTCATGTATTAATGACTTGTTTTGTTTAACATGTAGTTTACATGGATTATCAACACCATAACTACACTACCATAAATAAGCTCTAATTGAGATTAGAACCCTATGTTTTGTTAAGGCTTTGACTAAAGCCTTAACACTTATGAATTCTAATCAACATTAACTTGTAAAGTGGGTGTTAATTTAAATACAGTATAAATAAAAGCTCAAGGATATCACAAGCTTAACTCCCTAAAAATGAAATCACCCAAATCATTATAATTTTTTTAATCAATATTAATCAATCAATCATTTCATATGATCTGCAAACAACCCCTCCCCCCCAATTAGAATACAATCAATGAAAAACAAACGACTACTTAAAAGTATCAATGTTGAGGTTTCGACTCGAGTGCTCCGATACACATTAGGAGAGCATCATATCATTGACCAGTAAATATGAGACAATTAGCAGTGATTTTTAATGGTATTGAAAGGGTTTTTTACAGTGATTCTCCATGTTAATAAATATTGTTTTAATACATTTTTATGAGATTATAACTCATCTAATGATTAATATTTATATAACATGGATCTCAATTATTGATTTGGATTACTCTTACCTTTTATATTATTTTAGAGTTGATAATATATGTATTGAAGGGTTAGAATTATATTATTATTCACTCATGGAAATTTATTTTTCCATCATACCCATATACACACTTATTCTCTTTGATGAAATTCATTTGTTGATTATTAAATTTTTCCTTTGTTGGGCATTTGAGCTGACCGTTATTTTGGTTAATTTCTCTAGTTTCTGATGAATTATGTTTAATGATTCATTATTTTTATGGATATAAAAAAGATTTTTTTAATTACCTAATGGTAAATATGAAAAGTTTCTTTTAATGGGATAAATATTCTTTGGATGAATTTTGAACACTTCATGTAGTAGTTTGTGATAAATCTATAATGCTCTAAACCATAGATTTACTCTAAAATGTAAATTATAAGCATTCAAATTTTGATGTTTCTTGGTATGATGAAAAAAATTGAACCCAATTGTCAACCTCGATGATATAAATCTAATGTTATGGATTTTAACACAAGATCTAGGAATGTGTTTTCAGTGATATTATAATTGGTTTCAAATATTAGTTTAGATAACATTGAAGATTAAGGTGTTTTTATATGATTTCATCTTAAGAGTTAAAGATACCTTCATATGACTATATTCTAATGGTGGTTCATTAGTTTGATGTATCAAGACTCCCCACATGAGGTTTGTAAGTAGTCATAAATTATATGTTTTCAATGTCTTTTTTGGAGATTTTTTTTGGTTTGTGGTATTTATAACCCCTATGATCAATAAAAAGATTTTTTGGGAGGATTAATTTTCCAAATTAATGAATAATGAGTTACAACCGGTATACTCTGTTACAACCCATCACATCTGACAATACATTTGGGATCGAACCCATGACCGAAGAATGATACATGTTTCAAACACTAAAACTATACAATATGATTTATTTGTTATCATGAATTTTTTTTATGTAATGATAATTATTATTTGAGAAATAAATGGGATATTATTTGATGAATAACTATTGATTTATCTTAGATGAATATATGGTCAAATATTTCAAATATTTAGGTCAAAAACCTAGTTAGGAAATGCTTTATGCTTATTAAGGATATGTATTTATTGAATATTTTAGTTCTACATTTGATATTAAATTTGATCATTAATTTATCAAATAAGGGTTTACTCATTTTTGGAAATGGATTTACATGTTCTAATAATTTTGGTTATGGTTATTGTCTATAGAACGGTGGTATATCTTGAAAATCCATTTAATGGTTATTTAGTAATTAAAATATGTATTTAATGCTTTTGGAATTTCAAAATAATATTGAAGACATAATTTTGGAGAAAAATATAGGATTTTCGTTGAATGTTGTTAAAGGATGAATTTCACTTGTCTAGTATGTATATTTTTATGCCTTTTAATTCTACAAGGTGAAATAAATCCATCAACATTATTAAATGGATCTTGATAAAAAATATTCTATAATGATCTTTTTTAATTGATCGATGTCAATTTCAAATCCTATTTTCATTTTGTTTTTTGAATCATTGAATTATTCTTTACCATGTACTCTATGACTCTCCACTTTTATAGAGTAATTATTTTTCCACTAACAATAAAAATTCAAATTTCCCATATATATTCTATAATAGTGAAACCTAGTGATGTGTAACATTAGGTTACCTTTATATTTACCACCTTCACTTTTTTGGTATTTTGTAATTGTTTCAGTTCTATTATATGGTTTTCAATAAAGACGTTTTATGATAATTTCATACCCAATTAAAAATTTTAATATAAAATTCAATTACCGGGGGTCGTTTTAACATCCCAATATTTTAATTTTTTCATATTTGATATTAATTTATATTCATTGAATGATTTTTTCAATATAATTCTATAATTTATATTAATATATATGCAAGACTATGCTTATCATTTATTCGTCACAAAATTGTTTTTCATTGATAATAAGTGTCACATAGGAGACCGAGTGTTACTGAATAAAAATATATTATTAATATAAAGTATGATTGTTATCACCTAGAGGATAGAATGGGGGAAATGAATGAGGTTAACTAAATAATGAGAATAATTTTTTAAATGTTTTTATTATTATTTTCTACCATGTATTTATAAAGGAATATAAAAACTAATGGTATATAAATGATTAGTTATTATGAAAAACTATTTTTTATAATCAGAATGATTTTTTATATTATAAAATTATAATAATAATTTTTATTGAATGATATTAATGAAATTTATATTTTGAACATCAAATAAAATATTACTCAATTCATACAATAAGTTTTATAATCATAATATAGCAATAAATCAATTTTGTGTCACAAAATATGTGTTTTTCTAAAATATAGTATTCTATACTTTTAAAGTAACACATATTATATAAATATATTTTTAATCTATTATAATTTTTATATAAAAAAATAATAATATTCTTTTGAATTATAATATAAAAATTAATTTGGGGTTAATTTATGTTATTTTTATGATAAGATTGATTTTTATGAGTACTGAAAAACATAGGATTTTAATTAAAAAATAGATTTATCTAATTAATTTATATCATTAAATAATATTTTATATTTAATTTAATGAATAATTAAATCAATTATATATCAATAAATCTAATTTATGTTATTTTATTCAATTTCACATAGAAGTATTAAATAAAAACATTTCAACCGTTTATAATTATTATTTTTATAACTTGTTGTTTCGTTCCATCTATGATTATAATTTTCAATTAAATTATAAATTTTAGGTGATTTATATTTGAAAAAATGGATTATATATATGGAATCCTCATAATTTAGAATTTATTACATGATTTGATTATTTTTTGACAATAAATATTGGTGAATGTAATTAAAATTAAATATAGTGATTAATGTATAAATGTGATTACTTAATGATTTAACATAGAATACAAGGTGTATAAATGACCCTAAACATGTCTAAAATTTATTATCTTGACATATTTAGACCAGTTAACCAATAAATTCATATAATTTTTCACATTTAACTATTAGGGTATATGTAAATCATGGGTAAAACTCAAATATTTTTATATATACCAAGTGTTTCTTCTTCCCCTTATAAAAGGCCACCTCACCTCTCCCTCTCTTCAAACAACTCAATAAATCATTATAATAACAAACCCTCCCAAGTAATCCCCCAACATCTATCCTCTCAGCATATAAGCCTCATATTTGTTATAAATAAGACAAATTAATTTACAAGAAGAGGTAACATTATTCAATGAGAATTTTTGTTTTATTTCTTTATACATACATTTAATTACTATTATTAAATTATTTTATAATAAAATATGTATCCAAAATATACTGGTATATTTATATGTCATGGTTTATACCTATAACTACCCACACTACAATCAACAATGTAACGAAATCATTGTTTTTGTTTATGGTGGACTACCACAACACAAAACAATGTCATTCATTTTTTTTCATTCTGACCTATCATTATTGGGGATTATGATGGTAGTTCAATTTTAATAGTATATATATTATTTTCTTGATAAAATCATACTTTTTATTTTTTATATATGAATTTTCTTTCATGAATTTTATTTTTCAAATATGATAACAACATTTGTGGATGTGTGGACTTCATCCCTCTCATTGCGATGTGATACGTCAAAACATTGCATGAAATGTATTAAACATTGGTCTAATAAAAAAATGTGATACAAATTAATGGTTTATTTTCTTCCCCACATATTTATCAATATTTAAAATTAAAAATCAGTTTCTTCTTCTTCCATTTCACACACTGAAAAGTGATAACATCTTTCATGGATGTGTGGATTGCTGCCACTTCGAAGCGATGTGATTCATCATTTTTCATCAGCACATCACCAGAATGATTTATATATAAGTATATATAAATCTAAAATAAAATTATTTATTATGCGATGGTCATTATGGAACGATAAACACTACTTACCTTCTTTACATAATGATCAATGAAAATGGGAACATTTCCAATGTGTATAAATGAACTACCCTCTCGATGACCATAACATTGGTTCATTTTTCATAACCATCTTTCCTATATAATTTTAAAAGTATAAGTTTTGTAAATTTATGAATTATTATTATTATTATTGACATATATAATTGATGGCCTTATTTTCCATATGTGACCAGTCAATGTGTATTTTGACATAAAAGACGATTCTGGTCAAAACGTACTACTTAAAAATACTGATTATATAAATATATTTGGCCAATTTATAAGTGAAATAAAATTGATAATAAACATGTAAATAGTTCTTAATAATGAAAATATTTAACATAGAATTATTATTCATGTATATAGAGCAAAATAATGAAAAATACAACTCAAGTTAATGTGTTTTTAGCTCAATTTCAATTCTTTGGGTTGAACATACATTTCATTGAATATGTTATGCATAGAATACGTGTGAAATGGCTACAGATTGGATTATAGTATCATTAACATTTTATTTTTTTTATTTAAATATATATCAAATAATTATTTCAGTGATTTATTCATACTCCAATGATATGATCTTTGTAATGTATTTTCATCTCACTTTTTTACTAATATGAAATAAATGTCATATTCACCACTTACTTATATTTTTTAGGGTGTATACTTCCTGTTTGGATATATTATATCATGTATTAGTTAGTCTTATTTTTATTTAATTACATAATTTTAATATCATTATATTTGGGGTTTATGATTCATATGTTAATACTATTGTAAGGTGTTTTGTCTCAATTTACATTCCATTGAGACTTAAATGATATTATGCACCTAATTTTGTATGTAGTGTACTTACATTTAATTAAATTTTATTATTATTAGAATATTTTAATTTAGGGGTTATTAAATCATAATTGTAAGAGTTCTCTTTCCTATGGTCAATGGTTTCAATGTTAGTAAATCCACAATGGGAATTTGGTAAAAAATCAACTTTGTGATGTTTAATATATTATACACATAGGACCATTTAAGAGGATTATATACTGCTGCATTGAGATAATAAATAATTAATCTACTTGTTGTAATTATATTATTTGTTTCATTTTAATGTTTTTCCTTCATAGGAATTATGATTCAAATGTTTCAAAGTGGTATGAGACACATTGAATGTTTTATGATTATTTATAACAAGAATGTTTTTAATGATTTTTTAATTGAAAATCAATTCATCAATGTCAAAAAACATTTTTTGAATTATCCTCACCTAAGTATATATCTTATTTACCACAATTAAAATTATTTTCATGGATGGATTGTGTTTATTTCAAATTTACTATTGTCAATCCCATTTCTTTTCTACCGGAAAATCAAGGTTTGAATAGATTACTTGGGAGTCTGTTCCTTTTCAAAAAGATAAAAATGTTTCAAGGAGATTATATTAGAGCCCATTTATTTTCCATGAGATCACCATTATTTAATAATATTGTGATATAGCCCATTTCATTTCCAAGTAATAACTATGTTTCAATGTGATTTTTATGGAACCCATTTTTTTCACCTGCTAATATTATTTCAAAGAGATTGACATGATAACAATTTAATTTACATGGTTTCGTAAAATTGTTATATTAATAATGAATTTTTATATGAGTTTTACAAATTTTTGGGTTTGAGGAAATATTACATGATGGGGTGACCCAGATAGTGACAACTGGGACAATTATAGCCCGTCGAGGAATTGAGAAATGATAATCGTTGAAGCCTTTCATATGGACTTTCCAATTAAAAGGGTTTTGATATAGTTTTTAAAGGGTTTTATTAAAGTGAAACATTGTGTAACCAAAATGTGATTTAATTACCTTTTATGAGTTTATAATGTATCCAATGATCAAGATTGATATCACATGGATTTTAATTATTGAATTTGATGAATAATATATTTACCATTTTTTATATTTGATAATCTATGTAATGATGGATTTTAGTTCTTTTATAACTCTTAATGTACATTTATTATGTAACCATACAATTACGCACTTGTATACACATTTATGAAATTCATTTGTAAAATATTACATTATCCAATACCGAGTATTTGAGATCACCCTTATTATGACACTTTTTCCATTGGTTTTAATGATTTATGTTGAATGATTTATGTCTATAATAGATTTTATAAGTAATATTTTGATAATACTTTCCGACAAAAAAAAATATAGGATTAATGGGTGAAATTTTGTTTGGATGACCTGTGAATTGTTTATATAGTATTTTTTTCTTAACTCTATAAAACTCTAAACCTTCTAGGTCCTCAAAAATATAAGTGTTCAATGTTTTACTTTTGATTTTGTATATCCGGGTGGGAAAAATTGTATCACAATTATCAGAACCAAATATGGTAATGAAATGTTATGTATATCTACCGTATATATAGGATTGTGTGTTATGGGTACTTAAAAAATTTGGGTATTAACATCGATCAAAATTGGAGTCACATAAAATAGGAAAAGAACTTCAAGATAATGATCCATCCTAGGATAGTTATTAGTATCCATCTGGACATGTAGATAGTATTTATGGGTTTGAATGATAACAAGGGAGAGAATATTATCCCACTCATTATAAACTATCTATCCCCAAAAATCCCTTATTCTCAGTGTGCTAGTATGGTCATCCATTGTAGGAATCTGAAAGGAAGATTCCATAATATATTTTCAAGGGGATGAGACTACACAAATTTTACAAATATAGTGACATGTGAGATCCCTCCAAGGAAAATGGAGAGTATTAATAGGGATGTATTTGACATCATTCCCCACTTTCAAAAGAAAATTGGGAAATGTGTTATAGTACTTTGGTGATAGACTCAAGAAGTAGTTGAATGAGGCTCTAGGGGATACCTTCTTTAGTGCATCATATTATATGTGAGAATGCATATAACGCTTCATCTACCTGAGGCTCTCACAACATGGATTCATGGTAGTGATGGAACTTTTTAACTTATAATATCATATGAGATTCTTCAAAAAAATCATTGAGGTCTGCAGTTAGTGATAACATCCATTATGATCATGGGGAAGTAACAGTCATGATGGATACTTTGTTTATTCTATTTATAATGTGGATTTATAATGTACCCTATGCTGTCATTTAGTTTCCACTATTCTATGAATATATATTGATGTACCATAATTCATTTAGTTATTCCATTTGGATGTGAAAAAATAATTTTAAATGTAAAATCAAAAACAAAGAACACATCATAGCATCATTATTAGTAGGAGTTCATTATTAATCAATCTATTTCATAGGTATATAATTTTATATATGTTTTTCAATTTCTATTTACCCTTGTGTTTGTATCAAAAAAGTGATATCATTTTTTGAGTATTTCTCTATATTATATTTTACCTAACATTTTATCTTTATTTCCCTAAAAATTTTAGAGAAAATGGGGGATTTTGGGAGGACAATCCCCTAACCACGGTTGGCAGATAGTTTATTGTAACAGTGTTCCTAACCTAGCTAATTGTGTAGTAGAAGATAGAACCTACCACAAAGACTCAACATGGACAAACACCTTGACTTAAGTGACGGTGAGGTTGGTCCTTCCTCGGATCGATCTCTCTGTATGGTTACTACATGATTTACCAAACTCTGCGGACTAAATGTGCACGACATCTATGTCAATAACAATTTCTCTCTCTAATTGGGTTTAACCCCAAACCAAACTCATTTTTACCTTACATCGGAATTCCTCACCCCATGTGTGCCTATTTGTCCTTCCAGATCCCTTTCATCTTGTATTATTTTTCTGATTTAGGGCGGTTTCTACAAGAATCATAAGATAATCATTATTTCTTCTCCAAATTTCCCTATATTATAATGTTTTCTCTCCTATTTTAAGGGATTCCACATCCCCATCCATAGTGTACTGATTTTAGGGTTTTATTTTGACACTATAGATTCGATCCCTGGAATTTGGTTTAAATTTTTACTTCATTTGGTGTGGTCAAGGTGTGTTTGGAGGTTCTCACTGATTTCCAAAACTTTCTCCATCCGAGGTAGGAGATTTCATTACTAATCTTTACTTAATATAATTATTAGACTTTCTTGTGTTATTTGGCTTGTTTATGAGTTTTAAATGTTTCAAAAAAGTAGTTTTTGAACATATTTTTTGTTCCATTGGATTTGAAACAGACATTACATGTGAAATTTGAGTATTTATGAATTGATCCCATGTTTTTATCTTTTGAAATGTTTTTTATTGAGTAAATGATTAATTGAGTTATTTTTGTAATGGGAATCATTATTCGATACTTTTTGTTGTGAATTTTATTTTTGAAATAGGGTTTGGCTGTTCAAATGGTGTATTTTGATGTGTGTAGTGCCTTATTAGGCTTCTGTGTGTGAATGTGGTGTATTTTTTTGGAAAATGAAACTTGATTGGGCACAACAAGGAAAACTAGGGTGGAATAGGACCAGTGTTCTAGTCATACAGAGTTAATTATGTCTTGGTTTCCCTTAGTTAGATTTATGATGACAACATTTACAAAATATTGATGATGATTAGATACAACTAGAATTTTGATGTTTCCCTTGTATAGTGGTTTATACCTGGGAACGTCGATGATTGTGGTATCAATACAACTTGAAATTGAGATACGAGGATCTAAGGTCATATTTACTAGCAGGTACACATAGGACCTCTCCCATGTCTTTTTCACTTGACTATGTTGCACACACCATCGGCATACAATGTGGCATTTGTGTTACATCAAAGGTAAATGTGTTTTTGTTTAATGATTCCTTCATTTAAATGTAATTTTCAATAAAGTTTCTTCCTTTAAAATCATTCTAGAATTTACTTTAATGTATTAAACCAACATTTTTATTTTTCATTTAATGTTCAGAGAATAGAAACCTTTTGGTTGGAATCCTACTAGGAAATATCTCAGAACGTGATTATTCATTTGGGTGTAAAAATACATGGACATGTTTGATACCTTTATGGTTAATTTTTTTTATGGTGGTGTTTCAGGATTCTAGTGATCCATCTGGGCGGTGTTGTATCAGTGCCTTGATGGATTTGTGTCACATTCCTTGTGGTGGTTTTTAGAGAAGATCTTGGTTCCTTTTTTGTTGTATATATCTTTGGTTTTTTATAAACTTATAGACTGAAATCTTAAACCTTGTAAGGGCTTGTCTATTTGGTTTCCCAAAAATGGATTATTTTATATTGTTGGTTTTTTTTCAATGGTATGTCCAAGTAAATCATTCCTACTAGCTATTATTGATAACTGAGAACATGTTCCAGCCAATTGGAATTGAAAAAATCCTTCAAGAATTTTCACAGTTTAGGATAATCAATTGTTTATATGATAACCCAACTTGGTTCATGAAAAAATGGTGTCAGAGTAGGTTTTGGTTTATCCCATTGGGTTATGTTATTTCTGTTTCATCTAGATAAATATATGATAAGATTTTTCGAGGTCACGGTTTTTGTTGTGAAGTGTTCTCGGTCATCATACCTCATGATAGTCCTCAGGATTCCCAGTTATTTCAGGATTCATGTTTGGATTCTCCCCCAGGAGGGATGTGTATGCTACAGTCTATATGTTGACATCGAATGGGGGTTAAGTGGTTTAGAAATTGTGATACCATAGAATTAGTTATTTATTTTTTTGTTCATATTTCTATTATTTTTCATACCTAATGAGTTAACATTTATCATTAGAGAAAAATTATTAGTTGACCACTAATTTTTTAGATGCATGCATGCCTCGAGAGCTCACATTGAACTGTAGGAAGAATCTAGAGAGAGTTATCCCTACCCACTGGATCACAGGTTGGTTGATTATATGGTCCATGTTGTTCAAGCCCTAGGATATTGAGAGTCTCCTTATTTTTCTCCAATAAGGGAATTTAGGCCTAGCTCTCAGATAGATAAATCACATGAGTTCGTAAAGAATAATCTTCATCCTTTTTTGAGGTAGCTCAAAACCATAATAAGTAGAGGAATAATTTGAGAATATGGAGCTCATGATCGAGTTCCTAGAGACTCTTGAATAGGTCATGTTTAATAGTTTATAGTTTCTAAGAGAGAGAAAATGTCGGAGGTTAGGGGACTCAATGATTCAAAATCGGAATCATGAGTATATTAGATAGAATGACTTCAATGAAGTCATAAATAACAAATGATGCCCTAAATTCTTGGAAAATGAAAGATCCCAATAGTTCAAGATCTTGTTCAGGGGGACCAGTTGGTGTTGGAGTATGCTAACAAATGTTTTTTGAGCGGGATTAGTATTCTCCATAAATATTCTCACTGAGAATATGGAGGATTAGTATTTTGAGAATGGTTTGTTGCCAGATATCAAATTCTATAATTTTTTTCTATTCAAGATAATGACGTATACTGAAGTTGTTGAACAAGCTTTTGTGGGGGGGAATGACCATATGGGAAGGTTGGTAATCTATGGGACTATGTTAGAAATGGTAATTGGAAGCTATTTATAGATGATGATGAAGGATGAGGAACAAGGGAAGAAGGGCGTTGGTAGGTGAGGCCTACCTTCTAGGTATCCATTATATCTGGCATCTGACGCATGGTATATTTTGTGCCACTAGTGTTGGAAGGTTGGACACACTAGACCCACTTGTATGTCACATCCCAAATCCTATCATTGATGTGGAGTGTTGGGTAACTTACAAAAATTCTACAGAGATACACATTATTATCTGGGAGGAATATGTTCAATGGCTTCCAAGGGTTTGATAATTCAGTTAGAACCATCCCAACCAATAGAAACTATATTTTGTTGTTGTGGTGGTCAAACCAGATCTTATCATATTTAGAGTTTTTTCAGAGCCGAGCTGCAGAAATTTGTCATGTTCAAACTCATGAAGAGACCATATATCATAATGTAGTAGATTAGGCACCAGTGGGACATGAGGTAGGGTCCTCAACTGTTCGAGGTACTAATCAAATTTTATCATCTTTAGATATTATTTTTATACTATTGATTTGTTTATTTTGTATCTACCCATCATTTGAACCTATTTTATATTTAAATATATTTTTACTCTTTTTATTTAGATAGATCTGTTGTTGGGTAATAATAAATAACAGGTCCTCAGGTTCCAGTCATGGTCACCTTCAGTGTCAGGGGTTGAGATGGAGTCAGACTTCATGGTTTTGGATATATATCTCCTTGTTTTGATCCTTGGCATGGACTGGATGGTGTTATTCTATTAAAACATAAATTTTTATCTGTAAAGAGTTATTATCAAGGTACATTATCGAATTTCTACGGGATTCCTATGAGAATGGGATCCTCAATCGGGTAGTACTATACCTCCCCTCCCAGTGGTGGGTAATCAATCTTTTGAATTATCATAGTTCTTGTTATATGTTGATGGTGTTTCTCTTGAGGGATGACTAACTCATGTGGTCGATGATTTCGTAAATATATTTCATACTAATTTTTTTATTTTTACCCCCAAAGTGAGATTTAGAGTTCTAAATATTTTTGGCATGATGAACACAACCAATATATCTTCCCTTGCATCGCATGGCCCCCACTAAATTGATTGAATTATATATATATATATATATATATCTTGATGATTTGTAACCCAATGGGTTCATTCTCCCGAGCATCTCACCTTGGGCTACACCTATTTTTTTCACAATGTTTTCCAACAGATATTTCTAGTTGTGCATCGAATATCAAAATCTCAAAAAGGCGACCATCAAGAATATTAACCCTCTACCTTGAATTGATTATTTGTTCGAGTATATAAAAAGGGAAAGTGGTTCTCCAAGATCTATTCGCTATCGGGATAGCATTATGTAATGGTAAAAGATACTGATATCTCAAAAATGTATTTCTGAAGTAGGTACATACAATTATAGTATACATTCATGCCTTTTAAATGGAATAAATCCTCGGGGATCTATATGGTGATCATGAATAGGGTTACACATGGTGTATCAACTCCTTTGTGGTGGTATTTTTTGGACAACATGTTAGTCTACTCTAGATTTGAAGGAGAGCGTGAGAAGCATTTGGAGATAGTGTTGAGAACCTTGCAAGATAATTTTCATTTTTCTATGATCTAGAGGTGCAAAATTTGTATCAGGGAAGTGAGTTTTATTGTCCATGTCATCTCAGATAATGGGGTCTTCATGGACCATGTGTTGATCAGTGAAGTTATGACTTGGTAGAATCTAAAGAACATGTTTGAGATTAGGAGATTCCTTGTCCTAGAGATGTTCTATAGATGGTTGGTTTAGGATTTCTCAGGAATAGATTCATCCATGACTGCACTCACCTAGACATGAGTGATGATTGAATGGAACCTAGAATTTCATGAATCTGATGAGGAGATAGTGTGGCTGTTGACAAAAACCACTCTGTTGATCCTTCCTGAATTAGGAAAAGGGTATATTTTATATTTTGGTGATTTAGGTATGGGTCTTAGGTGTGTGATTATGTAGGATGACCATGTTGAATCACATGGTTCTTTCCAACTCTAACCAAATTAGAGGAATTGAACTTTCCACGACATGTAATTTGTAGTAGTGATTCACAATTTGAATTCATGGAATCAATACCTCTTTGGGAATAATTTTTCAGTCTTCATTGATCCTAATACATTAGTCTGTATCTTATAATATATGGTTATTAATATGAGGATGTGTCATTGGATAGAATATCGAATTGATTTTGACTTTTATATTATCTATACCCAGGTTAATGGATATGTGGTGGCTGATTCCTTTAGCATGGATGTTCAAGTGCATGCATCGAGGATGTATAGCGATGCGTTGAATTTGATTGGGCTCTTGGCACATATGAACATATAGACCAATGAGAAGAGTTGATGTGGACTCATGGAGAATGTGAAGTTAGCACCGTATCTTCTATATCTAGTTTACCAGGATAATCTTAGTGATGATATGTGTCAGCGGTATATGAATTTCCAACATTGTGGTGGGACTCCCTCTGATTGTTTATTGTATCTTAAGGAAATTATATCTTTCAGGGAACGTTTTGCAGTGTCATTATTTATAAGGAATGTGGTGATGTAGGATATCCACAAGTCTCAAGGATCCATTCATCAGGGTGCCAGTAAGAAATATTATGATGTTCTTTGAAATCACAGGTTACCAAGTATGAGATAGGACACAACTAACATCGTATCGAGATGTTATTCATGTCGGCATGTGATAAAAGAGGATCAAAGGAACTATGGTTTATTAAACCCATTACCCATTTCTACTTGTAATATGGATGAGGTCACCAAGGACTTCATCATTGCATTACATTACACACTTTGAGGATGGAATGCTATTTGGGTAGTAATTGACCACTTGACCAAATCATCCCATTTCATTCTATTCAATGATTCCACAAAGGTGGATGATCAAGGAAAATTGTATGTGTTGGAAGTGGTTAGATATAATGGTGTTCCAAAAGCAGTTGTTTTTATAGGATATCAAATTTTTTAATATTAGTTTTTGGAAGTCCTTCATGGGGATTTGGGGTTTTAGATTAAAATGTGAATGACATACCATAGCCAAATAGATGGTCAGATAGAAGGAGTAAATCAAATTTTAGAGGACGTTATCTGAGGATGTGTTTTAGATTTTTTATGTTCATTGGATAACAATTCGGGATTTGTTGAATTTGATTATAAAAATATTTACCAATTCCCTATTCGAATTGCTCCCTTTTAAGAACTCTATGGTTATCCATGTCGGTCATCTTGATGTTGGGATGAGTTAGGCACAACATCAATTTTGGGACTAAGAATTACGCAAGAGATGTCATTGAAAGTCATGTTGATAAGGAAGTGGTTAATGTTATCATAATGATTTATAAAATACTATTCCAATCATAAGCATCGAGATATTTGAGTTTCTCTGGGTGAATGGATGTTCTTGAAGGTGGCCCCTTGCTTAAGCAATCATTTTTGGGGGTGTAGGGAAGTATAACATTGAGGTATATCAGTCCATTGAAATTCAATAAGTGGATTAGAAATATGGTATACGGTTTATATTTTCCTTCTCAGTTGAAAACAATTCAATATTTATTCCATGTCTCCCAAATGAAGATGTATAACCCGAACCCATCTCAAATTTCACATTTAGAAGAATTTGAGTTTGAGGAAAATTTTCAATGATTGAATGGTGAATGTAGATAATTTATTCCCAATAGAGGATGCTTCATGGGATGAATATTCCATTGGTAAATGTACTTTTTTTGCGTTGTAATGATACACATGAGACATGGGAGAGGATGTCTTGGCTCAAACATGAGTACTTGTTTTTGTTACCTGATCGAGATTAAGTTTTACATTCCGAGGGGGGAAATTTTTCATTATCGTTATAATTGACACATCTATGATCTATTTTTCAAGTAGTTTTCTATTTTAAATTTTTCATAACTTTTCCCCTAGGATTCCCTTTGAAATATGGTGAAAATTGGGGATTTTGGCAGATCAGGCCCATGAGTACATTTAGAGAATGGATAATATTAACTGTGAACCCAACCTAGATAAATGTGTGGTATGAGATAGAAAATACTACAAGGCCTCATCATGGTTGTGTGACTCAACCCGGGTAACCATGTGGTAGGGCATTCCTTAGTCAAGACTATATACATGGTTACCATATAGTTTACCAAACCATGAACACTAACCTTGTGCATCATCCAACTCATTAAACATTTCTCTCATCACTCAGGTTTAACCCCTATCCCACATCATTTCTCTCTTCAATTAGGATTCCTCTTTGTAGGAATGCCTCTACCACCTCCACCTCCCTTGGAGCATTGATTTTGAGGCCGATTTACGGTTGTTTCTCCTTAAATCATCAGGTATGACTTCATTCTTAACACAATCTCACTCTATTCTGGGGTTTCCACACTTCTTTTCGGGTTTTTATATTCTCAATCCATATGGTCATACATTTTGGGCTTTATCTTGAATTTAATGGATCAATTTCTTTGCTTATGTTAATATCTTTCCTTCTTGTGGTAAGGTCGAGGAGTAGTTGGAGTTTTGAACTGATTTCCAAAACATTCTCCGCCCGAGGTAGGTGATTTAGATCATAAACAATGAAAGATAAATTTATTATGATTTTGTGTGTTCAATAGAATGTTTAAGACTTATAAATATTTTTATAATGTATTTATTGAATATATTTGATGTTATATTAGTTTTAAAATGCAATTTACATTTGAAATTAGCGTATTCTTGATATAATCCTTTATTTCATAGTTTTGAAATGAATTTATTATTGAGTAAATAAATTAATATGTTTTGTGTTTAGTGAGAATCATGGTAGGAATGCTTTTAGTGTGAGATTGATTTTTGAAAGAGTATTGGGGTGTTCAAATGGTGGATTTTGGCGTGCGTGTGTGTAGTTACTTTTTTGTCATGTGTGTATGAATGTGGTGAATCTTGTATCAAATGAAACATGATTGTGTAACCTAAAGGAGGCCCTGATGGCTAGGGGTAGACGAGGACGAATGTGCTAGTGGTACAGAGGTGGATATCGCTATATTTCACATAGTAGGATTGACGATGGTAACACTAACTAAATATTTATGATGACAAGAGATCACTTGAGTTTTGGATGTTTCTCTACTATAGGGGCTCATACATGGGAGTATAGATGATTTTTGTTCTTATACCACATTATAAAAATACACAAGGTTATAGGGTCCCATTTACTATATAGCACTCATATGGATAAGCCCTTATCTATTAATATTGACTCTTTTGTGCTCACTATTGGTATATGTTGTTGAATTTGAGTAATTTCAAAGGTATTGTTTTTTATATTTACTCATTTAAAAGTTATTTTCAATAAAATTATTTCTCTTAAATTTCGATTACATTTAATACCATTTATTAAACATTAATGATTATTTTTTATTTCTTATTCATAGTATTGAATCCTTTAGGGTGGAATCATACTATGAAATTGATCACAACTTTTTTACACATTTTTATATAAGAATACTTGGTCTACTTTGATAACGGTAAGGGTAATGCTTTTAGTGGTGGTGATTCATGGTGGGAGTGATCCACCTGGGTGGTGTTGTGGTGATGGATTGAAAGAGATTGTCATCATGAATTGTGTTATTTTTTGGAGATGATTTTGGGTCACTTTTTATATTATCTCTCTTTCAGGTTTTTATAAACATGTAGACTTAAATATGAATCCTTGTAAAGGCTCATTTTGTTTGGTTTTCCAACTATATTATATTTTATATTTATTTAAATGTTATTCTAGGGTAAATCATTCCTAATTACTAGTATTGATACCAGGGAACTTGTGCGAGCCCATGGTGATTTGGAACACCCATCATGTGCTGAAAAAATCTAGGTCGGGTACTGGTTTGGATGATAACCTAGCATGGTTGGTGACAGTTTGTGCCTTTGATTTTTTTAGTCATGATAAAATTTATAAAGGATGTTTTCTATTTTACTTTCCACTGATTCAAATAATTTATTGTTAATTGAGAGTAATTGAGATTGTTTCTACCTTAAGGATCATATTTTCCTGTATATGACACTATCATAGATTTAAGATATATTCAGGAAACCCATAGAAGAAATAATAATGGTTATCATGGGTTTCAATTTGATCAATAAAAAACATGTATTGATATAAACAGAATTATTTATTAATTTTATCTATACTTTTCATTATTGATCAGTTACACTATGTTATAAATCCAACAGGTGGGTAAATTGTTTTGTTTCAATCTAGAAAATTATTATATATTATGGTGTTATGATTGGGCTCGTGATATGGGATTCAAAAATATACCTTCAAATTGGATTAGAACCCACATAGTTTGATGTTTCATAATTGGAAACATGGTAACTTTTGTCATTTGAGAAGGAACATTTTGTAGCATTTTTTTCATTTATCCATTACAAAATGAAGTTACTTTTATGTTTATGAATACAAGAGAAACGAACCGTTATATTTAGATTTTTCATCCAAAACTAAATAATTTTCCTTTCGAGTTCATCCATCTACAACCAAATAAATTGCCAATTTTGTTTTTCATCGAGGAAAAATGATGTTCAATTCTTAATCATTCTTCATTAACTATGTTCCTTTTAATATTAATTTTTATATGAATATGATATATTCCATTTATTTTAACATAATTTAGAATGTAATACTATGTAAGAGGTGACAAATATTTGTTTTTTTGGGCATTAAGCATGTGTTTCCATTTCCTAATTAACATAATAGATAATATCATTGAGGTTAAGATGGGGAATAAACTAAGATAGTGGCCTAATCAGTTTTTGTCCCACTGAGAGTTTATGTGGATAAGATCATAAATGAGAACATGATTAGGCCAACACCTATAAGGAGGCCCAAGAATCCATAATAAAGATCATTTATAAATAAAATAAACTTATATTAAATAATTCATGGTGATTGAACATTACAAAGATTCCAAAATATACATCAAGAAGACCCAATTAGGTTTATGATTTGAGTTCTATGCGAGTTAGAATATTCTACTACTATCATGGATTCTAATGGTTTTAATCACATTGGAAATATTTATGATCCCACCTTCAATGTTGATTAGTGGGAATCCTTTATAAAGGATCTTACAAAGTGGGATCTATGATGTTTTTATTTGATGAAGGAATTAATTTGAAGTTCTTACATTATTCACTTAATATTATTATATTCTTATAATAAGATGATACCAAATGGAATATGTCAATATTTTTTTGTAATGTCAATTATTAAGAGATAAAATATTTAATTTTATTATGACATAAAATTCACATCTAGATTAGCATTAAAAATGTATTTTTATTCTATTAAGTTAAAAATTTCCCCCATATTTTGTGGAAACATCACCATAATGTATGTATATGGGCACATGAGGCATTAAATTTTGTGTTTTAATTGAAATCATGTAAATAAAATTTATCCAAATTAGTGATAAACATAATCTTACATGGCCACACAATGAATTTGACATTGAAAATATTTATTCTGACAAGTTTATTGATTTATTCTACTACTTCTTCAAATCACATTGATTAAATAATACACCATTGTGATTATGACCACCTTTATCTCACACATAAAAATTGTGTGTCTCCATCTAATACACCATGTAATCTAGGTAATGAGAAAATTTAAAATATTACATGTATTGCCACTATGAAATAGAAAATTATACTCTTACCATAAATGATGATCCTTCTTTAAATTATATGATTTATTCATAGTAAATATTACGTTTCCATATTTATTAAATTACATTATTTCATAGTATTATCATTTTCTTTTTTAGGCTTAAACAATGTAATATTGTACAATTTTTAATTTTTAATTCTAAATATTCATAGTTTTTCTTTCCATAATAGTGGGGATAATGCTATTATTAATGTCCGGAATCAAATGATGTTATAGATACTTCTTTGTGGTGTATACATCATCCCACAAAGATAAAATATTAATTTTTTTAAAATTCCATTATTTTCATAGGATGAATTTTTTTCATTGTTACTTTTTTTATAATATTAATTATCACACAACATTGATTTTTCTCAAGTTTTTATGCTTATAATAATCTAGATTTTGATTTTTTTTAATAATAGAAACTAATTATTTCTTTGTGGACCATTGATACTCATTCTATTAAGAAACTCAATCATATACATGGGTTTCGATATATGCTTGATTGATCTCATTATTTCAAAAGAAGATGGATTACTACTAGTGGAAGATGCTCGCTTAAATTTAAATTTTGAATTAATGTTTTTTTTGTGAGAGGAATAGGTATTGTTAGAATAATATTTTAGAAAATCATAGTATAAAATTGAAATAGTATTTTTTATAAGTGAATGATCGTAATAAGGAGTAGAATAAGAAAGATTATAAGGAAACAAAGTGGAATATTCACATTAAATATGATGTATGTTTACTTCCAGTGATGAATAAATTATTATTATATTTAAAATTATATATCCTTTTTTTGTGGGAGAATATTATACACATAGTGATACACATTTTGTATCAAGAGGTAAAGAATAATCTCATCTTGTTTGAAATACATCATTATTATTTGGTTATGTGATCATTAAGTATAATGAATCATGCCAAGGATTTAGAACCAAAATTTGCGTAATAAACCATTTAATAGATTATTGATACTACATTTTTTATGCCTTGGAGTTTACATGATTTGAGTGTAAAAATATTTTCATTCAATGTAATAGTTTTAAAAGGATATTTTATGTAAAAATGTAAACGGAAAAAAATTTGTTGACCCCCTATGAATTCACACTATTTGTGTGGGTTATTTTTAACATGGTATTAGAGAATATGTGTATCCTTTATTGATGATAAGTTGTTTGCTAGAAAGATTTATGAAGGTCTGCATGGTTTGATAATTTGTGTTATGAATTTATATATTGAATATGTACCACATTACATTATTCGACTTTATGGGGAATCCCAAATTATATATGAACAATTATTATCTATGGAAGGATTGGATGGTACCAAATTTATTAATAATTGTTATGGATTTTTTGGAGGCTCATTTTGATAAATTTATACCTCAATATTAATTTTTATCTATGAAATGGGTAGATAAATATAATATTCATTATTATGGTCATGTATATAATTTCATCACATAATATCTTCTAGAAAATGATTTCCTGAATTTTAAATTATTAAAAAATTGGAATTTCAGATTAATCGAAAAACATTTATGAAAGTAATATGGAAATGAAGAAATATGAAATCTAGGTTTGGGGATGGAAATATAAGTTTCTCTAGACAAAGGAGGATGATATAATTGAAGAATATTTCAATATATAAATTGAATTTTTGTTTAGTATCAATTATTTTAGAGAGAAGATACAGTATACAACGCTTTTTAAATGGATTCTTAGGATATTTAAATATTATTTAGATATATGAAAAATACTTAATGGTCATTAGTGGAAGTATTTTTATTGGATGATTTTCGTTGAATTTGGATTTCAAATAAAATAAATTATGAGAGTGTTTTCATGAATAATGGTCAAGAAGATAATGAATTATAATTTAGTTATAAAAAATGTTTTGAAATTAAGTTGTTTTGAACATATATGATTATATTAAATATGAATATTTCAAAATGTAATTAAATAGACACATTTAATTCATTTCATTTTTTGTGAGAAGATAAAGTGAAAATTATCAAGGAAATATTCCATTGGATTACTTCATGTGTGTTGTTATTAAAAATACCAAATAAATTTTTTAATATGAAAGATGAATAAAATTTAAAAGATAAGGTGGAAAATTGAATAAGTCCCTTAAATAATAAATCATAAAAATTTGGAAATCTATGGTCCTCTTCAAATGAGAAAGGAATAAAAATTTATAATCTCATGAAGAAAAATATATTAACAAAGTTTGATAATGATTATATTAGTGAATATTATTTGGAAATGGAGAATTATATACATATTGAAGTAAAATTTGATGATTTCCAAAGTAAATGGGTTGGAGTTCACTAAAATTGAAGGTAGTAATGATTTATTTGTGGAGGAAATTGACATAGATCAAGTGGTGATTTAAGGAATAATGAATGTACATTAATGATTTCAAACATTGAGAAAAAAAATAATGTGAATAAATATGGTCTATACATAAGAAAAAATTACACCCTACATATGAATAAATATTCATATTTGATGACTGAAATTTATATCTTGAGGAATATTTTAACAAAGGAGATAATTTACAATTTTTTGTATGAGAGATGTATAAAAAATGATAAGAATATTTTATTAATATAAATTGATGGAATTATAGATGAAATTGAATGTTTTTTAATCTAATATGAATAATTCTATTTATGATGTCAGGGAAATATGAATAAAGAATGTCATTGAAGAGGATTATGTATAGACAAAGGCGAGGAATGTATAATTTTAGTAAAATGGATAAAATTACTAGAAATATGAAAATTATAGGAATGATAACATTAAAGATGAATTTTATACAAACGGTGATATGGAAAAAAGAATAAAATAAGACTAAAATAAAGAATAAATTACTAGCCACCTATCAAATTTATGGTTTAAATAGTGGATCACTGGTTGAGTTTCATAAGGGTGAAGAATATAAGGATTCTAATACAAGATAGAAATAATTTTCACAGTTAAATAGTATTTTGTGGATACTCATTAAATCATTGATGATTTGGGTTTAAAATAATGATATTTTTGTTCAATTATAAAATTTTATGTCTTTCTTTAGGTAATGGTAGGATATTTTGAGGGAATGTGAACCCACTAAAATAATCCATGATCAAAAACAATCTAAAAATCTGGGGCTAAGGATTGAAAATAAATTTCCTTCATTAGAGGAAGTCTATAAAAGCAATGAGAAATAGTGTCAACATGTTAAATATTTTAACATTTACTAATCACACAATATAGTATCAATTTAAATATAATGAATTATTTGAAGAATAAATTTTAAGGAATGAAGACATAAATAGACGTGGATATGGCATTCAAATAATCAAAAAATGAACGTAACTGGATCGTTGATTTTAAACATTATTTAAATATAATTGGATAGTTTTTAATACTGATGTACAATGATAATATAAAGTAAGGATTAATATGATTTTGAAATAATGGGTCCCATAAGATAAGAGTAGTTTGTCTGAAAAAATTATAGAATAATAACCTAAAAGTGAATAATGTTTTCTTAGTGGATGGATTGAAACAAATTTTATTAAGCATGTATAAATTTTATGATGAATAAAATAAAGTTTCATATCATGAGGATGAATTTTATTGAGTATATTAAATTATTTATGTGATTTAATACATTATACTAAATAACAGACAACTTGTTTTATGTTATCAATGATAAAAATTCATGTTACTTGAGTTCAAAAGATTCATATCATCAAATTAATTCATGGAATTAAAAAATAAATAAAATTATTATAATAAAAATTACCTAATTGTTGATCATATATAATGTGATTATGAGAAATAGATAAATAAATTCATTTTTTTACATGATCAAAGTGTAATATTTTAAATTTTATAAAAAATAATGTGTAGATTCAAATGTATCACCTACTGGATATCATTAATTAATATATTAGTGGGATTATGTGGATGAAATTGTATAATATATATGTGTTTCTTATTTATAATGTTCATCAACTTACTCCTATTATGTGTATTATTTTCATGAAAAAAAATTAAGAGGCCTTAACAGTCGTTTGGATTTTTAAAATATGGTAAAATTGAGATTAGTTTCTCCATAATGATGATTTGTATGGGAAAAGATGTTGAATAAATGACTAATTCCATATTTGAAATCTTCAAAATAATCAATATTTAATTATTTGGTTGAGTGGGAAAAAATAATTGAATTATAGGCCAGGTATACATGACTAATATCCCTAGAGGCATAAAAACCCTACACATTCCGCATAACTACAATGAAATTACCCCTACCTAGAACAACGTTAATGTCCATTCTAGCCCACCACATGAAAATTTGGTCATGATGTCCATGACCAAGAAGAGCTACCTGAGGGCTTAGCACAGTGGTATGTCAACTATATCCCTCTAGATTCGTATATCCTGCTAACTCCAATAGGTGTCTACAACTAATCTGATCTATCATCCTGAGGATTATCAAATTTATATAGACCATATTTAATCAATGGTCTGATGGCCCAGTTTCATAGAAGCCCAATATATTGATTATAAGCAATATTTGAGTGAATATACTATTTTAATTTTTAAAGTACCGACATAGATATTGTTCTACAATTTTTCTATACTACCTTGAAAAATTACTTTCAGCAATTTTCGAAATTGTGTTTCATATAGGATTAATGGTTTCTTATACCACTTTGGTATTCCCCAAACTATATTTTGTTGAATTTAGAAGAGTTAAAATTTTATAAATATCTCAATAATGATAATATTTTTCATGAATTCAATAAAACATATACTCCAAAATTAAATGGTGTTTCGTATGTAATAATATATGATAATAGAAATGGTCTACACCATGTTAGTAGAGAATTATTTCTCATAATATTTTTAGAAGAAAATTATTATAATATGCTTATATAAAAATTCATTGTTTTTAATTAACCAGCATATATTTGACACAATATATGAGGCATTATATGAATAAAATGACAATTAAATACCTGATGATGTTTGGAATACCTTGTATTGTTAAGGATTAATGTGTTTAAAACACGTGGAAGTTCAAGAAAATATGAGTTTCTTTTGTAACACTTTGATTTCCTATAAATGAAAGATGAAATAATTTTTATAAAAATAATACATTGGTGATTTTACATAATTATTATGTGAAATTTATGTAACATTTAAATAATGAAATCAATCTTATAGAATTACTATTAGCATGTATATATAATCACGTAAAATTTATTCAAAATTGGGATGAATGTCATGAAATTATTGAGAATTTAGATAAACTGGATGATGATGATGATTGAATTATATCTAATGATATAGAAATACATTTTTAAATCGTCAAATGTGGATTTTATTGATGTATGTACATACTTTTATTTAAGATAAAAGAAAAAACAATTAAAACTATGAGAAGATATATGATAACAACATAAATGTTCTTCTCAATATGATCTATGAAAAATGTATAAAATATTTGGATAATGAATAGTGTTTTGATACCAGAAATGGGGAGTTGGATCAAATCAAAAAAGAATGATACATGGGATTTTTTTTCTTATCTGGAGAATAAGAATGTTATTAGAATAAAGTGGGTGTTTTAATAACAATATGAACGATTGTGTTCAAATGCTACTGATGGGTATATCGAATTTATTTTGATGAAAATATCACATTATTTTATTGTCCAGAATAAAAGATTAATTAATTTCCATTTATATGAAAAATGAAATTAGATATTAATAATTCATGACAAGTCATACTATATAAATAGGGAATTAAAAGAGGATATGTACATTGAAAAATTCAATGGATTATTTCTTATAGAATATTAAGGGTATCTGGGTAGGTTAATGATGGATATAAATGTGTTTTAAATCCCCAATAGTAAGTAATAAGAAACATTCTCACTAACATCATGTAACTAAAATTAAATAAATGAATAATAGACAAATTAATATATATTAAATTTTATAAATAGGTATATCTAATTATAATTATCTATGTAAAAGATATATTATATATTGAAATTATTTTTTTTCATGTTATTTTTGGATATGAATATGATGTATTAAATTTCCATGATTAGAGAGATGATGTACATCATGGTTCTGGAAATATATGAATAGAAAGATATAATTTTCCTATCTCATGATTAGTATGCCTGAGGGATTATAAATATGTTAAAAATAGAATTTAAAATTAGGTGTATTATCTTATTTTGAAAACAACCAATGAATCAGTGATTGATTATAGGAGAATTGTGATTCTAGGGAATTTTGAATATTGATTGATAGCATAATCAACATGAATTATTCATGAAAATATTTATCTAATATAATTAAATTTTATTCAACACATCTATGTGAACAAAAATAACCAAATGTTTATTCTATTAAGAGGTTTCAAAGATAGATCAAATGTAATTTTAATTATGGTTTGAAATGTTAAATCTGTGGAATTTTTGTTAACTTAGATATTAATATGACGATTCAGATATAAATGTGGATGAAATAATATCAACATCCATTGGACTAATATTTTATGTAGAATTGTGTGTGGATTTTCAAAAAATGAAGAAATTTTTTGTTACCTTCATAATCGTCTAAGTTCATTATATTTTTATATCCCATATAATATATCAATTGATGTGTGAAAAAACTCATTTAGAATAACACATGTTAAATTTGATGTGTCCAATTTTTATGGGATGTTATAAAAAAATATTTATTAATTTATCAATAAATATGTTTTACATTTCTCAATCAATGGAAATTGATATAATGTATAAATGTTTCAAATATTTTTCTAAGAAAATTGTTGTTAATGTTGGGGTTTACTCTAACCAATAAAAAATAGTAGTTGTTTTCATTATACCTCTAACAAAGGACTCATTCCAAAAAGATAAGGTCACTAATTGGGGTTTAACATCTATTTATTAAAGGTATTACATGGTTATCATGTCCAAACTATCATTATCAAATTATTTTTTAAAACATAAAGTAGATAATAAGTAATTAAAACAATATGTATTTTTCTAAAAGTTTGGGAATTTATTTAGGGAATTATTTTATATAGGTGGAATGATGGGTTGTTTTGTTTTTTTAATAGAGAGAGATTGTGATGTGTGTCAAATATTATAATAATTTTGGAGGATCATTCATAAAGGATGTTTGGTGTTGGGACGTATAAGAAAAATTTATAAGATTTATAAATAATTTACAAGAATGATAAGTGAAGGATATAAATGGGTAATTTCATATGTGAATGTGAGTTATATTAATGGAACAAATCAATATTACTATTCATGGTTCATATTTCCTATAAAATGTTAACCAACATATATATATAATTAATGCATTGAGGATTAATTACTATGTTGAATAAATTATTTGTGCTCAGTTTTTTAGAAAAATTTGATAGGTCATACTAATATTTGAATTTTATGGTTGAAATCAAAATCCTAATATTTTCTTTTAATATAATGTGAAGATAATGTTGAGAGCCCAATATTGTTAGGGATTTCTAAGGTTGAGGTGGATGAATTCTATGTAATTGATGTGATTTATGTAAGGTTTTATAGTGATGTAATGAATATATGGTTAAGACAATAGTTTTATTTTATTTTACAAATCCTCAATGTTTTCATTAATTAATTAATAACAGTAAATCTGAAGTGAATAACAATGATCAAATGAAGTGAAACTTTTTTGGATGTGTAGAAAAGTGAGAAAGAAGCTAAAAGTAGAGAAAATGATGTTATGGTGATGTGTTTTTGTCTATCAAACAATCAAACCATGATGGTTGATTATCACACTAAATGGAACTCTGAAAAATATATAATTATTGAGTGTTAAAGATTGGGAAGATATAATGGGGGGGAACCATTCAACAATTTAATTTAAAAAAATAATGGTGATAATGTTGTTCCTTCATGATGTATTTCAACAATAAAAAGAATTGTTTTCACTTTTCACTATTTTAGAAGGATTAGAAGTTTCATCATGACATATTAATATTAACCCAAATTTAATATAAATGTGTAATTAAATTAGGGTGAGAAAGTGATAGAATGAATCCGGATGATGTATATTGCATCGTAATGAATATATCAAATTATAGTGTTCTAATCATTAGAAATAAGTATTCCTCTAGAAATTTTATGTTTTATTTTTCATGACAAAATTATGAAGGTCACACTACAATATATCCAATAGATGTGTTGTTGTCGTAGGATATTGGCTTTTTTATTCAACGAAACATTAATGAAAACCTGCATTATGATGGTAACATATCATGTATCATTATCAAGTCATTATGGTTTTAAAAATCCAAAATTCATGTTAATTTTTTTATTTTCACCACTTATAGCTTCAAGTAGTACAAAAAATAAATCATTTAATCCCATCAGTAAATTCCTTGGGCAGGTATAATCGTATGATTTTTCAATGACTCAAAAATTAATAAGAGTTGTTGATGTTCTTGTAACTCACATAAATTTTAATTTGTAATTAATATTTTGTTTGAGATTAATTGGGATAACTAATCTATATGAATAATGAATCAAATCAATAAAATATATTGGTAGAGTGTGTGTAAATGGAAAGCATATAGAATTGATCAATTAACATGGAAAAAGTAAAGGAAGAAGAATAAGAAGTAGAGAATGAAAAAGAAAAAATATTTGTGTAAATATAAAAATATATCTGGAAAGGTAGTGTATAATGGTATGGAAGTTTAAAATATCATCCACAATTATGATATTGATCTCTAATAAAGAGTAAAAATACTTCCTTAATCCAAATTTATCACTTTATAGTGATGAATAACGAAAATGGAACATAGGCAAGTTTACCTTATCCTTCTAATCATGGATAATCAAATGATCATTCACATCATAGTGTACTAATGCACCAATTGAACAACTGTTTAATTTTTTTTACAAATATAGATATTATAGTGAGTCTGCACAATCACTATTAAGAAAACAACTCTAAAGAAAATTGGAAACATCGTCAAAAAATTAAGCCAACTCATTCTATATTAAGATATTCTTACCAACCATTATTAGATTTAGAAAGTCACATGATATTTTATATCAATTATTTAAATATTGATATGAATATAGAGTGATGAACCACTCAAAAATCACCTCCATCAACTTTAGCCTTCCAAATCTCATTAGTAACGTCATTCCTCTTTCTTGTAGGTAACATTTATATTATAATTATTCCTTATATGCTGAATATTACTCAATGTATCTCCATACACATATATATGAATCATTCATATTTTTAATTATGCTTCATGAAAATTTTATAAAAAAAATAACCTCCCAATACGTAATCCAGTAGATTATACTAATAAAACATCATTCAATAATCTATTAATAAACAATCTGTATGAAATTATTATAGAATGTACATAATATTCCATTAAGACCAAGTGAAAACATAAAATTTTCAGTCATAATTATAATAATAATTTTAAGCCACAAAAATAGTTAATTTGTAAACTAATTATCTATGGAATTAAATTTAATCTATGGATTGATAAATATGAAATTATCCAAATTAACATATTGAATAAATAATTTTAGATTTTATTGTCAGATCTGTAATTTTTTTATGAATAAATACCATTTAATTCATGATTTTTACTATAAGAATTATCCATGAACTACATATTAGATGTCCAAATAATATTCAACCCTAACATTTGTTGTCATGTAACCAATTGTTTCAAATCATGAGACATATCGTGGAATACTCATCCAAATTCACCAATTTTTTTTATTAAACGATACTCAAAATCAGATAACAACTTCCATTAGGAATGATATAACCAAATATTTTCGTGTATAATCCACTGTGTAAAAAATATATAACATAGATCAATCAGAAACAACACCTAACCAGATTATAGAAAGGATTTAATCATTAAATTATTGTCACATGAAAAAAAATCTCATAATGGAAGAAATGTTATGATGATTTTTATTTACCGTACAAAAACCAGTGACAACATGTTCTTTCGTTTCATTTTGAGATGATTCTCCGAAACGTTTTTGAAGAATATTATGAAGTTCCATTACTATAATAACTATTATCATTATGGAATTATTCAATAATAAATACCTTTTCCTCTTCCAATTTATTTAACCATTGAATTATTGCCACAACATATGCCGAGGTATCATGGTCTGACTCCTACAATATAGAAAAAATCATCTGTCCACTTAAACAAACATGTTAGTCCATATTCATGATATTATAAGAATATTTTAAAATATATATTTCAATATTTTAATCAATAAAAATACACTAGCTATTATATGGGATTGTTTACAATAATATCCCTCTTTCAGTTTATAATAAAATCCAAATTTCCTTAGGGAATGATTCAAGTAAGATTCATATAAATAATTCAAAAAATCTAGATATGAAATATAAATTTTACCTGAATCACATACCATTAAATTGAGCTTAAATGATTCACTAATCACCAAACCTAATCCCACATGAGTTAATAACATTTTGAGGAATAATATCTATGTATAATGATTCTCTTGAAATAACATTTAGGCTATATGTTACCTTCAAAGTAACCATAAACATTATCCCAATAAATAAACATTAAATTTCTATAACTTGTGTTCAATCATAATCTATAGATTTATCCCCATTTTAAAATAAAAAATAAAACCCCTAGCTTTTATCATTCTAAAATTGTAATATCATAACACTTATAACAAAGGGACTTCATTTCCTCCATTATCAAAAGACCCAAAGGCAAATTTTATAAATTTTAATAATCAAGCGTAGAAATACAATAACTACATTTATATATACAAAAAACCATTCTAAAATAGAAATTAACATGAGGGAGAGGATCTTATATCTTGGAACAATATATGTAAATAGTTTCTATTGGACTCCAATTTCCAACTAATTACTTTAAAAACCCACCGCATAAAATTACTAATTAATTATATCAGCTATTTAGTCTTATGTAGACTCATACTCGTACAAAAATGCCTTTTTTCAACCTTCTCACTAATGGGATGATATTTAATCTTTATGTAATAGGTTTTTAAATTATGAGTGGTATTTTTGATAATAATATAATCACTGAAGTTAGCACACTTGATTTGAGTAGGAGATGGGACTACGACTCCAAAATCATCAATTTATTACTTTATCGATATAGATTCAATAAATACATGAGTGACTACAATATATTAATTATTTACTTTTTTTCATGAAAATTTAGTCTTTTATAATTATCCTCAATGAAATTTTGGATAATTCATCATACAAATCACCTCTTGATGTTTGTTTTTTTATCACCAACTAATATTTTCGATTATTGATTTGTAAATCCCAACAATTCATTTATAATATAAAATAAATAAGTTTCCATAATCCAATATATTATAATTGTAACAAATTATTATTCTCATAGTTAATATATCACTTTATTTTGGGTTCATTTGGCATAAAGTAACATTAAATTTAGAAAAATCTATGTACGGTCATATGGATGTGATATATACAATAATCCAAAAAAATCATTGATACTCTTTCGCATCAACTTAAAAAAATTTTCCATCATTTTCAATATTATTAGTGTACCCATAGATGTATCCATTAGATTTGAATCCACCATTTTATCCCTTTTATTACTTATTTGTAATATATAATTTTAGAATAAAATGTTTAATCCTCTCTTTTGGTCAACACTATGATAAGAAATGTTTCAACTCTCTAATTTTTGACATATCAATTTATTACCTGAAAAATTCTAAATAAATCTTATATTGTGTTCATATGAGCCTCTGAAAATTATAATATCTCTTAAATAGGATACAAATCTGTTGATCATATTTAATTATTACCATATGGTTATGATCAACATCTCCACAATGAAATTCATGCTTTGTAAAATAATTTCCATATAGAGAATACCACACTCTTAGTGCTCGTTTCATTCCATAATTTTTTTACTAGAAACATTTTTTTCATCACAATTAATGATAAATATATATTGGAATACAATTAGACCTCCTCCTTATATACTCTATAAAATAACTATTATTTAATATATATCTAATATACATTGAAACATCTTTGTATAGCCATAATAAAATATTATTTTTTGAAGATGATCAATCAGTGAAAAATCATCATCCACATTAATTCATTCGATTGGAATTAATTGTTTCACATTAGTCTGACCATCTCCAAAGTAACCTTAGCATATTTATTGAGTTTATTTTATAATACCAAAATGGTTATAATAATTTTTTTTTACAATATTGGAAAAACTACACAGACACGATTTATCTCAATTAGGTAAATAAATTTGTTGTCCATTTTATTCATTACATATTCACATATCCTTTGTGGGTTATTTCAATATTTATTAAATGCAATAAATCATTTAGTTATGATAATAATATATTTATGTTTAAATTAGAGTTGTTTTGGTAAGTTAATTTAGTTGTTATTAATAATTTTTTTTAGTGTTTAAGTCCTAAATGATTCATTAATTTTATTATTTAATAATACTTGTTTTAATAATTAATTGTTTAACATTTTTTATTAATCCTTTGGGTTTTATTTTATTTTATGTTCACATTAATTTATTTTTATTCCATTATTTTTATTACTAAGAAATTTAATAATATGTTATTGAATAATAAATTATTAATTTCATTTAAATAATGATTTATTATTTTAATACATTTAATATTATTAATATCATAATTTTTTTCATATGATTATTTTTATAATCAATTAAAAAATTTATTATTTAAGGAAAACCATTTTTAATATTTAAATATATGATGTTTTCGCCGTTTAAATATTAATATTTAATTTATAATAATTTTTCATTAAGTACTATAGATTCATTTTTTGTATTTCAATACATAATTGATTTTGAATCTATCATTATTATGTATTGTAAGATAATTTTGATGGTATTAGATTCATATTCCCTTTCTATAATGTAATATTGTTTATGTGTGTGAATATATCTACCATAGTGAAATTTAATATTATAATTTCATTTTCATAAATAAAATATTTTCTCTTAATATAAATCAACTAAAACATGGGAAATAAACTTTACTAGTTTTCAAAGGATGAATCCATGATTTACGAGGAAGGACAACCTATTCAAAAGGACAGAACTATGAAACTGAGTACAATCAATCTAGAACATGCAAAAACCCTAATAAAGCTCATTGTTCATTGGAGAGAACTTTTTTAAGCCAGTGACTATAGTTTTTATGATTTGAGACCCACTATGATCTCATTTGAATTGGTATAAAGATCTCAAATCTTGATAATGAAATAGGGTTTACATTTTGAAGATGGAGAATCTTGATTTTTTCCTATGGTTCATCAATTTGATAGTGGTGTATAAATTGAACAAACCATTATCAAAGATATAAAATCACTACATCCAAAATGAGTACTCCTTTTTCTATGCAGTCATGCTAAATAAATCATAGTTATCCTTATGGGTTTTTGGTGTCACAAAAAAACTATTTTAGACCAATGATTCCAAAGGGTCTTTCCAGATCTGAGGACACAGATTTGAGGAAGAACACAAAACCCAATCGTAATGAGCATCTATGATGAAGAAGAGTCAAACTATTTTTTAGGATAAGTTTAATGTGGAAAAGTTTTGTGTTAACAAAAAATGGGTGGAAGAGGAGTAATTTAATAACTTGTTTCAAAATAAATTGGTTTTCATTTTGAATCGAACCAATAAAATTCCTCCTCTGAATTTAAATGATGATGACATTGGGTGCTCTAGATGAATCATTTCCTAAAGGGTGTTGAAGTAAAAACCTACTAGTACGGAATGAAAATAAAAGATTCCTTATAGTTTTATAGTGATGAATCAATAAAGCCTTGTGGGAAGGAAATTATTAAATTTAGTCATTTAAATTTGACCTACATTCCTGAGCTAAGTTTCCCATGAATGGAGTCACATGAGTGTGTCATCATAGTTTTATTTACTGAAGGACATGTAGAGGCAATGTTTTTTAATTTTTTACATTTAATTCATGTTTTTTGGATTGTGTTGGTTTTTTAGTTCATGTTTATTATGATATTTTTATTTATATTGATGTGGACCAGTTATAAAAAATGTACATGAAAAAGTGGATGATGTTGGAAGAGAGAAGACATCCTGCATAGTCAGATGGAATAATTAATCTCTATGCTGGTGACCAAAGTTATTGTAGAGTTTTAAAAAAGTCACATGTAATTTGAAATATGGAAATATTTATATTTATGTCTAAAATTCAACAAAAAAAATTAGTTTTTGAAGGCCATGACATAGAAAAAAATATAGGGAATGAGACACCTTTTTTCGAAAAATTGGGAGCAAATTAATAGATAGAAAACACATGATAGAGACTTGAGGAATAGAGAAAGGGAAGGACATGTAGAGAGTTCTCGTGTCCATTAAAGAGTAAAATAATAGGGGAAGACATCATTAGTTTATGTTCATAATATATTTGTGATTTTTAATTACTTTCTTGTTGATTAAATAATTATTTTTCGGATAAACATGAATGTGGAATTAGATTTTTGTCACTAACATTTTATTTTTGGTTGTGTTATTGTTCGAAAACTATAATCAATTTCTTTTCATTTAGAATAAAATGATTTATGTTAATGAACAATAATAAATTCATTAGATTGTTAGTGAATCTTACTGATCGAGATTTTTTCTACATGTTCGATTATTGATTGGAATTAAATTTACACAAGAAAAAATATTAATTAACCAAAATATTATAGTTTTCCCATGTATCTTTCTTGATATAATATAGTCAAGTATTCTACAAACATATATTTAAATATTAATTGATATTATAATATTTTATATTCATTTTTTATCAATAAAACATCACAATTTCACTCCTCTATTATGTTTTTATTGAGTTTATGATTTTATTTCTTGGACTACATCAATTATTAATTCCCTATAAAAAATTTTATTTATTGCTTCTATTTATTAGTTTTTGTGTATAAATTTAATTAAATAAAAATTATGTCAATATTTTTTTTTCATTTTATGGATGTATTCTCAGATTTATAAATAAATTATAATAAAAAAATAATTGTTCCATAAAGATTCATCCAAAAATATATTAAAAAATTTTTGTTCAATAAAAATTCCAAAACATCTTCTAAATATATGAATTTAATTATGCTGCTGAAAATTTCTCTTTTTCACCCATTGCATGACCACAAAGAGAGTGTATCATATTTTTTAGTTGGATCATCTGTAAATTTTAAACATATAAATGCCCTAAAAAATTATAAATTAAAATTAAAATACCGTAGAGAGATAAATACGATTAAAAATGAGTAGAATGTTCAGCCTAAACTAATCATATAGTGAAATGAAATTTTTAGGATATGGGAGCATCAACATTATCATATCTTTAGAAACCATATTTTATTATATTACATCATAGAGAAAGAATTTATGAGTTGAAACTATTGTAAATATTTTTTTTTCATTATTTAATTTATTATTTAATGAGGATTATCTGGCATTCATCTATAATGTCAATAACCAAGGGAAATATATGGAATTTCAAGGACATATGGGGGATGAACATAAAATTAGATTTTCCACTTTTTTTAACGGAAACACTAAAAATTGTTTACTAATTCTAAATGAGAACATGTTATAATGTTGGGGAAAATGATAAAATACATTTTTCACAAAATTTAACCTAAAGATATTGAAAGGAGAAATTCAAAATCATATAATTAATTTAAATTAGAGTGGATGGAGTTGCTTTTCACGAGGTGTGGTATCAATTTTTGGTCAATATTAGGTATCTTACACTTCATCATCTCTCTTCTAATGACATAGTGGAAAATTTATTGTAATTATTTTTCTCTCCAATTCGTCATATAGTTGAAAACTATATTGGCAGAAATTACAATGATAAAACTATTGAGTTTTAAAAGAGAATTTTCATAAATTCCCCTCATAATTAAAAGCATAAAAATTATATGATACAGAGAGTGGGTATAGGAGAGAATAGTACTAGTGATGGTGTTAAAATTAATTATCATTTGGATGAAATCAATGAAAAACATCATTCATTAATGATTGTGTTTAAAAAAACGTGTTCCAATCATCTGGGATGTCCAAATCAAAATCAATAATATAATGAACTATTTGTCAAATTCAGAATTTTTGGAAATTATAAATATTATTTCCCAATGAAAAATAAAAAAAACTGTCAGTTTTTTTATGGTCAATAGATAAAATATAGAGATTATATGTTTTCAAAACATTACCATTCTAGTTATATGAATCATTCCAACTCAACATGGAGAGATAAAGTGATCAATAGGCCAAAAACTTTAAACAATGGATTTAAAAATTAGTAAACACCACAATTTATAAATGAATCTGAAGATGAAACATCTCACTCATAAGAATATGTAAAATAAATGTTTTATTATTTAATGGATAAGTTTGCCTTAGAAAAATTTCAACACAATTATGATAAGGTCCAAACTGATTCTAGGATGCCAAAATTTGAGCCTCGCCTATTCCAATTAGTGAGATATATTTTGATAAGAGATAAATGGAAACTCAAATGAAAAATATAGAACACCCTAGGTAGATATCCATGGTTGTTGTCATAAGGAGTTGTTTAAAAAAAAGAGGAGGAAAGAGATAATCCATAGATAGTTTAAATTGAAAAATTGAAAGAAAATGTATACAAGAAAATGGGAAACACTAAATATATATACATTGATAAATAATTTTAAACACTTGTTAATAAATGTATTCCATATAAAAAACAGGAATTAAAAGACTAAAAATGTATTAGAATATGGAGAATAATTTTTTTTTGAAAATATAAGGGAAATTCCTTCTGTTCATAATAATGTTTCCTTATCCAATGCTTTCCCAAAAAGGTTGATACCCAAAAATCATACACCTAAATTGCATAAAATAATTGGGATTTTCAACAAGAATTATGCGATTATTTCATTCATGCATTATATATTTCAAATATCTCATTATCATATATATCTAATGAAAATGGTTTCCAAAAAAATTGATAAATTTTCCACTTATTAACTCAAAAAATATTGAAGCATTGTCCTTAAAAACAAAATCCCCCCAAATAATAAATATATCACGAGAACATTTTCCTATACATTAAGGATTAATGGGTAGTTGAAATTCTTTTTGGATTTTGGAGAAATAATAAATCTAATATCATTATCTCAATTTCAAAAAAAAAATATAATTCCTACCAACCATAGCAGTCTTAGAATTATTTGATCGATATTTTACACATCCCATATAAGTGGCTGAGAATCTATTAGTTTAAGTTCTAGAGATATTTTTACCATAGGATTTTCTCATATTAAAAATGAAATATTATATGGATGTATTAATTATCATTGGATACCCTTTCTTCTCCATGTTGGGTTGGGAGATGTTATTGGTGAGCCAAAGGGTCAGTTGATTTTTATAATTGATGAAAAAAATATTAAGAGAAATTTGTTTCTAACTTTTAAAGAAACATCATTCAATGAAATATATTGAGGGTTATAAATGTAAAATTCTAAATACACGTTAAATAATAAAAAATATTTTTAATTTTTTTTTCTGAGGACACATTTTTGAAATATAGGATAAATTTTTCAATGATTTTGAACATGTTAAAAACGAAAATCAACTTAATTCATTATATATGTACAACATAACTATTCCAATAATGGAGAGTTGTCAAGAATATTTACTTTTTTCTAATACTTTGAAAAATTCTTGGTGATCTGGATGTAGAATCTCCCACTTTAAATTTTTTTTGGAACATATTGATTATTATGAGGGAGTGAATTTTAAAATAACTAATTATTTTTATATGGATAATATTTTAAAATAAAATATATATATTGAGTATAATTTTTAGTCCATTTTTGAAAACAATAATGAACGGTCTATTTCATAAAACGTATGTTAGAATTATTAAAATATTCAAACTCATATTAAGAAACATATTGAAGATTATGGACCTCCAAGGCCCAATAGTATACCATATTGTGTAGATTCATCACTATTGGAGATTAAACTTTTACGATCACACTAGAAATATTCGTCTGATGGAAAAAAATATTCACATTGAGTAATAATATCTGCTGAATTAGAAAAAAAAAGGAATTTTTTTATCATTTTCAGAGAAGTGAAAATAATCTGTTGTATAAACTATTTAATATATCAATGGAATTATTATAAACTTATTTATGCAGAGGATACTTATGAATATTAATCATAATCCAAGATTAGAAGAACAAATAAGGTTACATCCAAACATGAAACTAGTTGTAAGATAAGAGGTTAACCGGCTGATTGATGTTGGGATTATATATCACATTTTTTATGGTGATTTGGTCAGTTTGGTCTCTATATCACCTAATAAGGGAAAATTCATTATTATGACCAATGTGAACATAGATTCAATTCATGGTTGAAAATATACCATGTGGAGAGTTCGTATCTATTAATAGAATCAGAATTCTATATTTGGAAAGGATCTTTTCCCAAATCCATTTGTATATAAAATGATCAAACATCAAAATAGAAATGAATTTTTATATTTTTTAGATGGATATTCCATTTATAAAAAAATTATTATATCCCCAAAATATACGTAGATAAAAATTTTCATAAGAACATTTGTGAAATTTTTGTACCCATGAATTCCCAACCAATTATGTGGTGCGCCAAGGGGCTCACAATGACATATGATGGGTATATTTTTAGATATTATTGATAGAGTAGTTTAGTTATTTGTGGAAAAAGTTTCTATTTATAGGTATTACATTTGAGAACTATATGATACAACAAGAAAATTTTATATAAATATTAAAAGACACCAATATTGTTTTTAATTAGGGAAAATGTAAATTCATGGTTAGTGGGAGAATTTATCTTGTTAATGAGGTTTTTAGTTTGTGTTTAAAGGTTGAAAATTATAAGATAATGTTAATTAATATGCTACCCCTCCTTTTAATATCATGGTTGTAGGATGATTTCTATTCCATGATAGTTTTTATTAGAGATCCATAAAATATATTTCTAAAATTATTAATCCCCTCTATTCACTACTATAGAAAGATTCACCTTTATTGTTTAATGATAAATGTCTACAACCATGTAATCATCTTAATGGAAAACTCACATATTCACCCATCATCACTACACCCAATTCAAAGTTTATATTTTATTGTATGTGTGACACTAATGATGTGGATATACAATATGACTTATCCACAAGAAATAATGATGTTTTTATGAGGTGTACAATGCAATATTTTTTTTAGATTTAGCTCAAATAAATTACATTAATATTGAGAAGGGTTATTTTTCTATTTTTTCCAATGAAATAATTTAGGTGGTAGTTATTTGGATCAAATGTTATCATTTTCACATACCATTCTATATTAAAATACTTTTTGATCCAAATGGCAGACAAACAAATGATTAATAGGTAAACAATATTGCATCAAGAAACTGATTTTTAAATTAAGGTCAATAAAGGTGTATAAAATTTAATGTAAGATAATTTATTTTGATGATTTAATACCCAATGTGATGGTCCAAGAGAGATAAAGTCAAAATTTCCTGATAAAAAATTTATACTATTTCGATTAATCAATGTTATTACAATATAGATTTTGATAATTTTTTTATTTTCATTGTCATTCCAAATGATTTTACCACAAAAAATAATTCATTAATTTTTAATCGTAGTGACTATCTTTTGTATGACTGAATTTTGTTTTTAAGGTGTAATGATGAAATTATTAAAAGCCATGTTCCCAAAGAGGAGATGTTGACTATTAATGAATGTTTTCAGTTATCGTCCTGGGGGATTCCATCATAGAAAAAAACACAACAAATAGTATTACATGATGGATTCTATAGGATATCATGGTTTAAGGATTCAAGTAGATTAGTTGTTATTTGTTTTATGTGATAATGATTAGGTAATATTGGTTGTAAAAATGACCTACCCAAAACAACGATTTTGGACGATACAATTTTTAATGTCCGGGGATTGGATTTTATGGGACCATTCCCATCATCTAATGGGATTTAATATAACTTAGCCTCTATATATTATTTCTAGAAGTGGGTTGAAGTATTTGTGCTACCAAATAATCAAGATTATTTTTTTATTCAAATTATTAATAGAAAATAATATCAACATTCGGGGTGACAAAAGATATTATTTTTGACAATGAATATCACTTAAAATATTTTATTTTCATATATTGGATTGAAAAATATGTATTATTCAAAAACTATAACTCCTTAACATATACAATCTAGTGGAAAAGATGAAATTTTAAATGGGGAGTTGAGTCAAAGTTTTATGACAACTATGTAAAATTTATGAAAATACTGGTCTTATTAATTAGATGGGGTAATATGGGATTTTAAAATCGATTTCCAAACCCCAATTAGTATGAATCCTTACATATTTATTTTGGTATTTTTTATGTTTTCCATTAGAATTGAAAATATATTAATAATATGATGTTAAATAATTGAACATTGATTTTATGACTATTGAAGAGGGGAGACTATAATAAATGAATGATTTTAGTGAATTTGGAGTCATTACCATCAAAACACTACGGTTTAAATGGAGAGGACTATGGTTTTTCATGATTAAATCAACCAAAATAGTGGCATTATGGTTGGATAAGGGTTTCTTATTTATTATTAAAGACATATAATTTTTCCTTCAAATCTCACATTTAGGTTCTCTGGACCAATCATCATTCATCAAGTTCTAGTAAATGGAGATGTAATGTAAATGGGAGAAGTTTTAAAAGTTATCTTGGTGAAAGGATATAGAGTCCATTACTACTTTGATAGGAAACCAAGGGAAATGGATGCCATTTATGAATATGATGACTAATATATCATTTTTTCTGGATGAATAATATAAATTTATCACTATAAGGGAGGAATTCCATGGTTTATCTATTTATTTTAATGTGGAATAATAATAAATATTCTTGGTATTTTTTCATTGATTTACTAATTATTTCGTGATGTAGGAATGTATTTCATTGCAAAAAAAATGTTATATAAATTTTTTTAACACATTTAAATGTATTTTAGGATTTTTATTTGTTTATAAGGGATTCTATTTAGAATCTCTAGGATTAATCTTCTCTTACTCATGCATTTTGGATTAATTCTGACATGAATTTTAAATTATTCAAATTTGGGTTTATATTAATCATTTTTTAGGAGATGCAATTTTATTATACTGGAGGGAATAATCATGGTTAAGAAAAATTTTAATTGATTTTGGCTATTTTTTTAAATATCTATTCTAAGGATGTTAAAATACGAACTCTACCATACATTGGTTTATCTCATATTTCAAAAATCTACATGTTACTGCATAGATTTTAATAATTAATTGAATAGTTCTTATTTATGTGAGTTTTCATTGTGATTTTTTGTACAAACTATTGTTGATTGATACAATTTAAAAATATTAACTCTTAATTTTATAAATTAGAATTCTTATCGTGGTTTCATAATGATTAAATTTTTTAAAATCAATGTTTTAGAATGCATCTGTTTTGAAAAACATATGTTAGTGTGACATAATTGACGTAGTGACCATGTGGTATTCCTTTTTTATGTTTTGAATCATTTGATGAGGCATAATAATTATTGGGCAAAATTATGGACCTTATACATTAATTAATTAATATTCAATTGAGATTCATTTTGAAATTTAATAGAATTTAGTTTTTGTTTACCTTTGACAAAAACAATGTGTAGATTGTAGGGATTTATGTATGGGGAAGTTGTATATTATGTGATAATATATAATTCATATATTTCCCATTAAAAATCAATTTAAATTTTCAAATATTTTATTTTTTATTAAAAATTTAGAAATGTTCACCTGATACATGTTTTTATCGATATTGAGGGTTTTGATGCCACTTTAATTAGATTAATCTCTATTACCTTATAGATTTAATTGGTTAAATCATTACTCATTTCCCACGTGGGAAAATTTTTTTTTGGTCTAATCATTGGATAATGATATATGATATTTTTTTTTAACTTTATAAATTTAATTTATCTAATAAGATAACCATCCAAATTCATTATACAATAAAAATTATAATCCATTTGGAGGTAGAAATTAATTATTATTTAATCTATTTTTATTTAAGGTACTAGATGATTTATTTTTCTTACTTATAATTATTAAATATTACCATCCTAGATGTTTTCTGTTTATTATGGATTTTAATAATCTATGTCTGCTCACTTTGAGGTAAGATATTGTTGGACTTTTTATTGGATGTCAATTTATGTTTTTTAAACTCTCTAATAATTTTCTTTTTAAATAATTATTGAAAAATGCTAACGAATTTTGAATAAACTAAATTTAATTTGAGAGGGCCTTCATCTTTTTTACTTAAAAGAATACTTGAGGTGGAATCCATATGGAAATAAATTCTTCATGGCATTTAATCTTTTTCATTTGGATGTTTATTTCTTAATATATAAATGTAATATGTTGTTTCTTGAGTACAAGAAAAATTTAATGTTTGATGTAATTTTATATAGATTTTATTCATTGTAATTTTTTAAAACATTTTTGGAGAATATTACTATGTATTTAATGATAATGTGTTTTTAAATGTGTTAATTATATCATTATGATAAAATTATACTAGTTTCAATAAATTAATGAAATTTTTATTAATAATATTTATTTAATTTTTTAGTTAATCAACTTTTAATTAGTTATAATATTTAATAATGTTTGTTTGAAACATTAAATGTTTTATTATTGTATTTTATTAATACATTTGAATTATTTCTATTTTATACTCTATGTAATTATATTTTATTCCATTTCTTTTTATAATTTTAAAATACTAATAATTGATTTTTGTATAGTTATTAATTAAATTTCATTAAATAATAATTTCATAATTTGATGGATTTATTTTAATAATTTCTTAACTATAAGTTTATTTATTTAGTTATTAAATTTATCACATAAATTTTTCAAAATATAATTTTATAATATTTAATCATGTTGGGTTTTAGCAATTTAAATAGTTATAGTTAATTAATTTTTATTTTTTGTTAATTTTTTTGTTTCCATTTCTGTATTCTAAGACATAATAGATTTTGAATCAAACTTTGTAATGTAGGAGAATCTAAATTTGATCACTTAATATTTTTATCAGTTTTATGTGTAGAATACTCATATCTCAGTAAGAAGATATAAGTCACAGTGTAATTTCATAAGAAAAATTATTTTATTTATTGAAAAGAGTTTATCTTCTTACAGATCAACTAAAATAAGGGAAATACAATTCATTAGTTCCAAATTGACAAAACCATGATTAATGTTGAAGCCCAATCTAACCATTGAGATATAGGTGTGAAATGGAGAAGAACTGAATTAGAATATTAAGAATACCTAATTAGGCTCATTTTAGACATGGGATAACTAATTTAATATGATGACTGGATTTGGGAAGATTGAAGAAAAAATAAATTTTTTATAGCACTGTGATGCATATATAAATAAATGAAGAATAAATGGGGATTATAGACTGAAGTAGGAAAATATTATTATTTTTGTTTTCTAATCTAATATCTAATGTCATTGAAATTGAACCAATGTTTTACCACGATATGAAATAACTACCACCAACATGAGGTCCACCTTTTCTACACCACCATTGTAAAGAACCCATGGTTCTCATTTTATATTTTCATTTTCTTCATCCATAAGATTTGAGCCTGGTGATTCTTAAGGGACTTTGTATATCTAAGGTAAATGATTCAATAAAGACCAAGAAACTCAATCCTTATTAGTGTATGTGATGAATTAGAGTTAGCCATTTTTTCTAGGATCTAGTTGATGTCGACTTTTTCTTATATTAATTCATTAATGGGAGGAAGAGGATTAATCAAAGGCCTTTCTTAAGGTAAAATTGGTTTTGTGGTTGAATCAACTAATGAAAAGGTTATTGTATAATTTTTATGTATTTGAGATCATGTTTGGTAGTTAAATTGGTTTCCACATGGTGTAGAAGAATCGCTCTACCAGTACTGAAGAAAAATTGGAATTTTATTTTGGGTTTGCGGTGGGAAGTCAAGGATGTCATAGTGGAAAGAAAAGATGAAAACGAATCATCTAATGATGACCAATATCAAAGATTTTATTGTGACTTAATGGGAGTAGCATGAGTATAAAATCTGAGTTTCAATTTCTAAGGGTGACGTTGAAGATTTTATTTGATTTTAATAATTTCATTTAATTCATGTGAGTTGGATATTTTGATTAATTTTTAGATAAAGGGTTGGAAGGATCTTTCCAATTTTATTTTTTGACTTGGTTATAGAATATGTACATGAACAAGTGGATGATGATAGATAAAATATGGAATAATTTGTTGTTAGATATAATAATTATTATTTTTGATAGTGACATTAGTTTTTGGAGTGTTTTGTTAGAGTCTCTTGGATAGTGTGAAAATGAAATTTTTTTTAAAGTCACCAATGGAAGTAGTGTTTTTGGAGGATGTAACCTTGAAAAAAAAATACAAGGAAATGGAAATTATTTTTTTAAAATGTGATAATATAGACAAACGTTCTGAGATAGAAAATTATTTCTAGAGACTTTTGGAATATAGAATGGGTAGGAGTTCAAGACCGTTCTCAGGTCTTTGCCTGTGTATAAGATCAAGGGAAGACTTATCTTCTTCATCTTCTTCACTAATTTATATAATTTTAATTCTTTTTTTATTAAAAATTATTTTTTTTAAATTTTTTTTAATGTTTGTATTTTCATTTTTGTTTTTGAGATTATTGTAAAATCATAATCAATTTATTTTATTAATCAATCACATGAGTTTTGTTTCTAATAAACTAAAAAATAAATGGTTTTGTTTATTCAATTTTCATTAACCAGATCATAACTACATATTTTGTTGTAGATTTAAATAAAATTTACATAAGAAAAAAATTCTTTAACCAGACAATCTATATTTCCCTCTTCATTCAATATTATTACAATCTACTCTCCTTTTCTTCAAACTTATCGTACTAATTTACTTTGTATGAAATTTTCATAATTAATTTTTTGTTTCTTATAAAACTAACTTCTCCATTTATGTTTTCTACTATTTTTGTAATTTGAGATTATATTTCTTAGAATAATTCATGTTTTCCTTCCTTTTGGAAATGATAACATTGATGATAATATCTAGTAGTGTTGTAGATAAAATTTTAGGTCATCAATGAGTTATCCATCAATATTTATCCATTTCCATTACCTTGTTTTCATCTATTTCATCCTACAAAAATATTATTGGAATTAGTTGAGATAGATAATATTTATATTGAAACATTACTATATGATCTTGATGATTGGTTTTTTTGCCTATAAAAATATTTTTCTATACAAAATTTATCGTTTCATATTAATTTTATTTTAACCAATGAATATAATTTATTCAATTTTATATTGTGTGCATTATTTTGATTCATATGAATCTATGTTCACTCCTTCCAGTCTTTAGACATCAACATCAACATATTCATTAAAATTGGGTTATTTTTCTATTAAACATGATCATCATTGTCTGAAACATTGTCATTCTCTACAACTATCCAATAATGTATTTCAATTATTTTTCCAATTATTTTAATTTATCACTTATATAAACTTATTTTTATGAATATAAATGATGTGTTACTTCTTCTCTAGGAGGATAGAACATATATATTATCTATTTATTAGAAATAAACCATTCACTTTAGAATAATAAAATGTACATGGGAGTTGATTTCTTAACATTCTATATTTTAGTGGGAGTATTCTATTCATTAAAATATTGAAAATCCCTAGTAGTGATATAATAATGTGTAGTAAATACCTCCATACAATATTTCCCTGGTATATTTTTTTTAATAAAAACTGTCAAATCGATTCTGTTGACAGTTCTGTTCCACCACTAAATTATTCCTTTTTTGGGGAGTACTCATTTATAAAACATGATGGAAAATTCTATGTTTTTTACATATTCCTCCTCCTAATTAATGGTAAGTGATATATTATTTTTTAGTTTGGTGATTCAGAAATTTTGAACCCAAAATAATTTTTATCTAACCATTAGTATCATGTAATACTCTTGAAATATTAGTTTATAGTGAGGTTTAAAGACTAACTACATGGGGGGGGGGGGGTTAAAAGTTGGTAATAAAATATTTTAATTAATTTAAATTGTAAATTTAATAATCAGTGTAGTAGAAAATAAATATATGAACATATAATATTTTTATTGGTTAAAATCACCTAAATCTTAATCCACAATTCATTTTTATATATTTAAAGAAAATATTATGATTCACTTGGTGAGTCTGTTTATTAGTGATTGATAACCCTATTGTATATGTACATTACTAAGTAGTATAAACCAAACCACTATAATAAGTATGAAAACTGTAATGAAATTTTGCAAGATTCATATCCCACTTGAACTTTTTCTAGGACACACAACCTAGTATTTCATTTGGAATCGTAGTAATAACCAATAAGATAAATTTTGGATGGGATATGCTTAAACAATCTATTGAATCACAGATAGAGGATAGAAAAATAAGAAAACTAAAACCGAAAAGAAAATTAAGAATAGAAGTTTTGCCGATGATACTGAATGATGATGTAGATGATGAACTATGATCAATTTGATTTTATTAGTTCATATGATGATGGACTTCAAGGTCGCTTTAATATAAAATTTGTCACACTGTTATTTTTGAAATTCCAAAATTCATCTATTAATGTTTTATTGTTTTGTATTTATCTTCTCTTTATTATCATATCTCAAAAATTTGTTTAATTTCATCTTTTATCACATTCATTATTTATTACATGCCAATGGATAATCCCATTTCATTACCTTTTATGATCATAATGGGAAATTATGGATATTCAAGAAAACTAATCATTGACCCACATGTTATTAAATAATAAACAATCAATAAGACCATTATCATGAAATTCTTGTTATCGCACACATTATCAGTGTAACATCCCAGGTAAATAATGAACATGAAAATTTTCATATTTATTAATATATGTGAATTGAATAATAATTATACTTTAGATGGAATTCTATGTTTGATGGAGAACCCGATACACAAAAATTAGTTTATTTGAAATCTTACGTTGCACACTAATAATATTATATTATTATTTTAAATGGTAGTTAACAACTAGATGTTGTATTGGTGGGAATGAACATAACTAACTAAAATATGATTATTCAAGTTTATTAAATGTTTTTACATTTATGAAATAAAATTAAGAGTCTTAAAATAATAATTGGATTCGATTTTATGCATAAATACTCTAATATTCACTAAAAGGTCAATTTAATGCCTTTTGATGGACAACCCTCATTAAATCTAGTTTTCGTCACTTTTATACATTCTATTTGGCCAAATAAAATTAATCTTCATAATCAGGTCATCCGAAATTACTTTGGGTAATTTTTTCATATTTTTCTGACAAAATTCATTTTTAATGAATAGTGAAAGATAATAAATTTTAATTAAAATCTTCTTATTAAACTAATTTATTTATAAGGTCATATTATAATATTAATTGGTTTTAAATTGTAATTAGATTATATTTTTCTATTTAATCTAAAAGTGGACATTGTAATAAATTTCACATTGAAATTGGTCATAAACAAGTGTCAAACTTTTGATAGATATTGTTTCTTAAAAACACGCTATTTAGTTAGACAAGGAGAATTAATTTAAAATTAACTAATTCAACTACTATGTTTTGAATTGTTTAAAATATAAATAATTTTTTAATTCAGAATATCAAATACATCTTAGGATGAATTTTTTGTATTTTTCTGAAAAACATCAATTTTTGATGAATGGTGAAACCATTAAGTAGTAGTTAAAACATAATTTTTCCATTAAAAGAAATTTTACCCCTTATATGAATTTAATTTCGAAAATCCAACGTACATGGTTGTTATTCGTAAGTAAAATGTCGTTAGATAAGATAAAAATAATTTTTTGTGAATAGTATCTTTTGACATTTATTTACTGTGGTTAAAGGTAAATAGGGTAATTGAAGGTTAAAATAATATTATAATAATAAAAAATTACCATTACAATTTTCTTAACCTTATTAGATGAGTCATGGACAACCATGGATATTCTTGGGTAGATTTAGGGATCCCATATATCCACATAAGAGTGATAATGGAAAATTAGATTAATTAATTTAAAGTAAAGACAAAAATGACATAAAAATATCATTTAGTAAAATTATTTTTACATAGTTTTAAATAAGTTATCTTTTCTACTATTAATATTCATTGGAGTAAGAAAAATATTTCTTACATCGTAGTCTTTTTATTATTATTTTACGACATCGAATAAATAAAATTATTTATGACACAAAAATGATGTAGTATTTACCTCATTAATAAATGATATAAATAAATAGGATCATAAATATTACAAATTATCCCAAACTAGTCCAACACTTATATAGTGATTTTATTTTGAACATGATTCATCTTATCTATGTCTTTAATGTGTTTGGGACCTTTTGAAACTTATTATAAGTTTATAATAATGTAATTATTTGAAACTTTCCGAAAGAACCCGTTATCTACCTTATAAAAATGACACCACTTATATCCCCTTCCTCACACCTCTCAGGCCCCTTGTATCATCCAAACCCTGCCCAAATAAGCTTTCAATATCACTTTTTCCTACTAGAATCCTTACTTTAGATAGAAGGCACTTCAAGAAGTCCTTTTGGTTTAAACCAAAGGGAGTTACCCGAATTAAAGGAAACATATTATATTAAATTCTATTCTTTTATTTTACTTTTCCAACCCCTAAACTCTTTATATTCCATTATTTATAACTAAACCAGTATCCTAAATATAATATTATGTTTTTAGGCGATTTATTCTTACTACACATACACACACCCCCATCTAATGGGTGAAGAACATATTATTTCTTTGGAAGGAAAACTAACACCTCACGAAGCAATGATTGTTCAATTATATCCTATAGTCTCTCATGGTGGCCATTAAGATGGAACTATATTTATATATGATATATTTTTTTTTAATGTTTTTTTTATGTTTTTGTATTTACTATTTATAGTATGCCTTTATGGTTTCCATTATGGGTAACCGCGATAATTTCACTTGAGAAAGTGTGGACTACGACCCCCTCAAAGTAATATGACTCGTTAATGACATATGTGGAACGTATAAAGGATGGATATAATGATATTATATATGTTATTATACCATAATTATAATTTACCTATGTATCATTATGTTTTAATTCCTTTAAAATAAAATATTGAAATGAAAGTAGCATTCATGCGTACATACGACTTACCATCTTCATGAATGATGCATTTCATTTCATACCTCCAAATGTTAAGTACTATTATAAATACATGTATATACTGGATATATATGATATATATGATATCCAAATAATTAATATCATTCTGTATATAATGAAATTTTGACCATGTGAACAACTTGTAAATATAAGAAGTCCATTTTATCCTTAAGTACCTAATATCGATAAAACGACCGTTATTGACATAAATAGTTGAATAATGTTTATATCATAGTAATAAGTGATATAAAAAAAATAATAAACTTGAAAAGGTTATTATTAAAATGGAAATTATCTTTAGTTTATTATTCAGGAAGAACAACGAACAAACTCGCCCAGTCGGACAAGATGTAAGGGATTTTGTATCTCACTTTTAATTTTGTGAGATTTCCATTGTCTGCAAATTATTTATTACATGTGGTATATTGTGTAATTCCATTTTATATATACTATAGTTATTATTTTTATGTTAATGGTATTTTGTGATTAATTTGGTGGTTATTAACTTTTGGTCATACGACTTGATTGAATTACAATGTGGTTTGTGGTTTTCATCTCACATTTTGTTCCTGTGAGATTCATGCTATATTTGCCACTGTTTTATATTGTGTGGTTTATGTATTGTACATGATTGTATTCATTGTGTAAGATAATTAAATTTATCCTAATTTTCATCATCATTGTATGATTCATCTTTCAAGGGGTGTATGTTTTCTAAGATACCAAATCGGTAAGGGAACCTTTCACACTCCTCTTTTTAAAAGGATTCTTTTAGTAATGTATTTCAATTTACATTTTATTATGTTGGGATATGTTCTTCTATATCCTTGTTGCTGTAAATTTTATGTCCATGGGATGATAGACCCTATTCTCTCTCTTTAATTCACTTTCTGAAATTTAATGTGACGTCATTAGGCTGTCAAATTTCTGTAAGGGAACATCTTTACCCAATTTCAATTATTTGGGTAAAACTTCTACGTCTTGATTATGTCATTTTAGGAATATGTGTGAATAAAATCTGATTGTATCACACATAATATCCACTTATATTGAGTCTATTATTATTTGTCACACATTATTTTTTAATTAATTTATTCTTAATCTAAGGATACAATTTTTATAATGGATTTCGTCTCAATTTACATTCCATTGATACCTCATTTTTTTTATGAACCAATTCACTCTTATGTGTCGTATATACTATCCTTTGGAATATTTTATCATGAATCCATTTATTCTCATGATATTATAATTTTTTGATTAAATGTAATTTCTCAATTATTTGTATTCCAGTATATCTCATTTTGTTAGAAACTCTTTAACTAAAATCTCATTTTAAATGTTTTAATGATTTATTCTTATAAATATTTCACATTAATGTAAATGTTTTCAAAATGGATTTTAGGATGTATTTTTATGGACATTAATGTTTTCAAATGATAGTACATTTAAAAGATTCAATGTGGTATGGTGCAAATTTATTCAAAAATTTCATTATTAAATGTTTTAAATGGTTTTGAAATTTATTTTATAAATCATTGTTTATTTTAATATATTGATTTTATATATTCTGATTGGAATGTGTATATTTTATCATTCATTTCTACTTATGTTATGTTTTATGAATATTTTATGGTTATTTGGCATTGTTTACGTATACAGGTGGTTCTGTGATAAACCTCGGGCAGGTGACACCGAGATAGCTCTCCAATGCATTGGGTAATATGATAGAGGTAAATGTTAATGTTTCTCCTAATAGATTTTGGGAATATAATATGATGGGTATTCCAAATGTGACTCCCTATAATTCTGTGATATCTAAAATGTATTTATGTTGTAAATTACAAATGGTACATTTATGATTTTTGATTTGTATGTGTTATTAAAAAAACTTTTGATTTCGTAAGGCATGTTATGATTGAAAATTATGATATATTTGAATTGTATTTATTTGTGGTATAATGTTTTCCTTTATTATTTTATAACCCTTAATGAGCCTTTTATGCTCATACTATGTTTATGAAATTTTTTCCACAGGACTTAATGATGAATATGGTCAAGGATGGGATCATGGAAAATTCATGTTGTCTAAAACATGGATCTAGACATGTTTCATTTTAGGAGTTTTTATTTTATAAAAAATGGATACTGAATTGTAGTGTATACATGTAATTTTATAGTTGTTATGTAATAGTTATGGCCTAATTATATAAAACTCTATACTTGAAATGATCCTCAATGTGAATTCATGATATAATTAAAGAGTGTGTAATGTTCATGGTCGGGTCCGTCTAGTTGGTATCAATGGTTGGTTTAGAAAAATTTATGGATTAAGAGTTTTCGTTAGGCACATGGTTCATCCCTATATGTATTATTTCAGTTAAATCATTGTTTTATAACTTTTTCAGATCAGGGAAAGTTAGTTACAAATGAAAGGTGGATGATCCCAAACAACATCCATATCTCTTTCTGATGACATGATTGCAATTAATATTAGAAATTCATGTTCGAATGATTGTGAAACATTTTATAGAATACAACTCAACTGAAATAAATTGTTTGTGATATCAAAAAACTCCACTATACATCATTATCATTGTGGATCATGGGTTGTATTTAAACAAATCCTAATTTCACAATATTCTCATATTTTAGTAATATGTAAAAATTATCAAGGAATTTTCAAATATTTTACCTTATCACAAGATTTTGAAGCATATATTGATTTTAAAAAAGGTGCTGAAGAAAGAGACCTTTTTTGGACCTATTTATATTTTCTTTGACAATATAGTCTCTCAGCATAAACCTATGGTATTTTAAAAGGACCATTAATTTATATATTCAACTGAAATTTGGTTCAACTATTTTATAGAGATCATTTTTTATCAGCTGTTTTGAAATTATATTTCATACATGATTATTTTCCAAATTTTTTTTCTGTGAACACCCACATGACCCATGTTGTGGAAGGTTTATTTGGATGAAGGAAGAAAATGATTTTGAAGGATCTATAAGTCATTGTTTCCAAGCATGGAACTTCTAAAATGTGAACAAGATGATGATAAAACCAAGAGGACATTGTGATCATGGTATGCCGTTCGTTATTTTGGGGATCATTTTATTTTATCATATGGCGGTGAAATAAAAAAAATGACAACATATATTTGACATCAAAAATTAAGATATTGAGATCATAATAAATTAGGATTAAAATGAGAGGTATAAGGAAACCATTGAGGTTAAACATGTTTGTATTATTTTTGAGTTTTATAAAATGGACAACACTCGGGTTGTCTGACAACCCGTCGTGTCGGAAAAAGCTGCAGGAATCGAACCAACTACCAATGTTCGATTGGGATTTATCGCTTACCACTAGAATACGTGAAGTCCATAGTTAGTATGATTTATTTTATTTAGTTAAAAGATATTATAGATCAGGAATAAGTTTATTATAGATCTTATGTTTTAACAAATGGATATCCTTATTATAAGAAAATTATTTGGTGATTAAATGAAAAAAATTATTTTGGATGACGTTTTGTCTTTTGGGAACAATGTATGCTTAAAAAAATAAAATAAAATGGGATTAAATTTGTGGTGTAATGGTTGAAATTTTATTTTCGAATAATATATATTTTTATTGTGGACATATAGAGATTTGGGATATTTATGGAAATGATTAACCTATCATAGAGAATATGTGATTTGGTTAAATAACCTCTTTTATGAGACATTAAGAGTAGTCTATGATTTTTGGAGATAAATTTAAAGATTTACAGTTGAAGACATTGTGATTAAATTATTTTGTCTTTTTGGATTCCATCGTAGTTAGGATTATATTGAGGAATAATAAGGAAAATTTTGTAATGAATGGTCTTTCATGAACTTTGGGTACTTTTTGTTGAATTATGGATATTATTAGTAGTATTTTATTTTTATAAATGATTTTCCTTTTTTGGGATTGTATGATCACGTACTAACCATTTTGGTTTTAGTTGATGTCTAAAGAAAAAGGGAAAAATATTTCTTATTTTGTGGATTATATGATTCTCAAGAAGATTATTCTTGTGATTTTGATGTGACCATGACTTTCTGAATGCTCATTATTTAAAGAAAAGAGTATTTTTTGGTAAAAGCTTATTAAAGGATGAAACTCTACATGATGTTAAATATATTTCATTATGGTAATCCATGGATTGGTTTTGGGACCCCATGAATCCACTTAAGAGTATTAATGACACTTTAGATTATTTAATTTAAAGTAAATAAAAAAATGACAAAAAAATATCTTTTAGATAATTAATTTTTAACTATGGTTAAATAAGTTTTCTTTTCAAATATTAATATTCATTGAAAAAATAATAATATTTCCTACATTATTGTATTTTGTTTTATAATATATAGACATTATATAAATAAAATGTTTTATGAAACAAAAATGATGCAGTATATACCACAATAATAAATGATTCAAATAAATGAGATTATCAATATTGAAACATTATCCATAACCTGTCCAATTCACATTTGATGATTTTAGTCAGAGAATTAGCCATCTTATCATCACTTTTAATGTGTTTTTGACCTTTGAAAAACAAATATCACTTTATTATAAAATAATAGTTTCAAACATTCCTAAAGAGCCTCACCTCTCCCTTATAAAAAATAAACCACTTCTAACCCATTCCTCACACCATTCAAGTGTCTTTGCTCATACAACCCTTACCGAAATAAGCTCTCATGATCCATCCCTTCCTTATATAAGCCTAACATTAGGCATAAGGCATATCAAGAAGTCTTTTTGGTTCAAACCAAAGTGAGTTACCCGAATTTAAGGTAACAATTTCTCTTAAATTGTTTTCTTTTATTTTACTTATCCACCCACTAAACACTTTTTATTTCTTTATTTTATAAAAAAATGAGTTTCCTTAATATAATATGATTTTTTATGAATTTTATTAGAACTAAACTTACACACACCTCCATCAAATGCGTGAAGAACATATTGTTTCAGTGGATGTCAAACTAACACCTCACAAAGCTATGATTGTTAAATAATCTCCTACCACCTATCAAGGTGGACATTATGATGGTACTTTATTTATGTATGATATATACTATGTTTATGTTTTATTTATGCTTCTATATTTTTCATTTATAGTATGCTTTTATGGTTTCCATTATGGGTAAACATGATAATTTCATTTGAGGAAGTGCGAACTACCGCCCCCTCAAAGTGATATGACTCATTAATGCCATATGTGGGAGGTATAAAGGATGGGTTTAATGATATTATATATGATATTATTCTGGAATTATATTATAGCTATTTATCATTATGTTTTAATTCTATTAAAATAAGAAATAGAAATGAAATTAGCGTTCATGCCTACGTACGGCTTACCATCTCTATGAACAGTGCATTTCATTTCTTACCTCCAAATGTTATGTAAAATTATAAATACATGTATATACTGGTTATATATGATATATATGATATCTAAATCATGAATATCATTCCGGATATATTGAAGCTTTGACCACATGAACAACATGTAATTATAATATGTCCATTTTTGACTCACGTACCAAATATCGTCAAAACGACCATTATTAACCTAAAATATTTCATAATGTTTATAAAATAGTAATAAGTGATATAAAAATAATAATAATAATGAAAAAATGTTCTTAATAAAGTATAAATTAACATTATTTTATTATTCTGGAATAATAGGGAATAAACAAGTCAAGTCGGACACGAGGTAATGGATTTCTTATCTCACTTTCAATTTCGTGAGATTTTCATTGTTCACCACTAGTTTATTGAATGTGGTGTATTTTTTACTGTAATATTATATATACTATCATTATATCTTAATTATCATGGTATTATGTGAATAATTATTTTGTTATTAACATTTGGTCATACAACTCGATTGAATTACAACGTGGAAAGGGGTTTTTATCTCACTTTTTATTCTCGTGAGATTCATCCTATATTTTCCAGTATTTCCTTTTTTGTAGATTATGTACTGACAATGATTGTATTCATTTAGTAAAATACTTAAATTTATAGGAATTTACATCTTCATTTTATGATCCTTCTTTCTTGGGTTGTATGTTTTGTAAGTTACAAAATTGGTAAGAGAACCGTTCACCCCACTCTTTTTAGAATACTTCTTTTTGTTATGCCTTTTAATATACATCTTCTTATATTGGGATATGTTCTTTTATATCATTATTACTCTAAATTTAATGTCCATATGATGTGATACTCTTTTCTATCTCATTAATTCACTTTCATATTTTTAACGTGACGTCATTAGGCTTTCAAATTTCTGTTAGGGAACTTCTTCATCCAACTTCAATTCTTTGGGTTAAACTTCTACTTCTTGATTATGGCGTTCTATGAATATGTGTGAATAACATATTATTGTTTCGCACATAATATCAACATATATTGTGTGTATTATTGTTTGTCACACATTATTATGTAATAGATTTATCCTTTATCTAAGGATACAATGTTTATAAGGGATTTCGTCTCAATATACATTCTATTAAGACATCATTATTGTTATAAACAGATTCTCTCTTATGTGGTGTATATACTGTCCTTTGGAATATTATATCATTAATCCAATTAATATCAAGATATAATAATGTATTCATTAAATGATATTCCTTAATTATTTGTATTCATGCTTCTCTCATTTTGTTAAAAACACATTAACTAAAATATCAATTTAATTATTTTAATGACTTATTATTCTAAATATTTAACATTAATGACCATGTTTTAAAAAAAAAAAATTTATTTATATGGAAATTAATGTTTTCAAATTATAATTCATTTAAAGGCTTCGTAGTGGTATGTGACACATTGATTCAAAAATATCTTTACCAGATGATTTAAATTGTTTTGAAAATAGTTTGATAAAGCATTGTTTATTTCAATATCCTGATTCGATATATTCTGATTGGAATGTAGAAGTGTTATCTTTACATTATGCTTCCATTATATGTTATAAATATGGTATGGTTATTGGGAATTGTTTATTTTTACGGGTGGTTCTTTGATAAACCTAGGGCGGGTGATCCCGAGATAGATCTCTAATGCATTGGTTAATGTGACAGAGGTAAATGTTAGTGTTTCTCCTAACAGATTTCGGGAATATACTATATTGGTTATTCGAAATGTGACTCCCTATGTATATTTGAACTATACAATGTAAGTATGTTATTAATGTCATAATTTACCTCTGTGATTTTTGACTTGTTTGTGTTATTCATTAATCATATGTTTTTTAAGGTATGTTATGATTGAAATGTATGGTTTCATTGATTTGTATTTATTGATGGGATAAATATTTATTTCCTTATTTTATAACCATTAATGAGCTTTCTATGCTCATACAAAGGTTTTTAAATATTTTCCACTGGATTTAAATATGAATAGGGTCAAGGATGAGATCATTGATAAGTCATGTTATCTAAAACGTGGAACTAGACATGTTTCTTTTTAAGAGTTTTTATTTTATAAAAAATATATACTGATTAGTAGTTTCTACATGTAATTTTCATGTTCTTATGTAATAGTTATGGCCTAATTCTCTAAAACTCTAAACCGAAAAAAATTCCCAATGTGAATTCTTGACATAATTCAATATTATGTAATGTTCAAGGATAAGTCCTTATAATAAGAGAGTATTCATTGACATTTATTCCTCTATAAATTATTTTGGAAATAAATCTAATATAATCATTTTAATTCCCATTGAATGTTGATTAATATAAATATAGTGATAATTCTAATGTTTGTTTTATTATTCTAAAATATATGTTAGAAAATAATTAATTTAGGGGGATTTATACCTTATTTAGAAAAAATAATAGAGATTTCTTTTTTCATAACTATATAAGAATATATAGACTAAATAATTAATTAAATTTCAAATGGGAATAATTTATTTTTTAATGATGTCATTTATTTTTAATAAATTTTAAAAAGGGGGTGAAATTTTTGAGTTCATAAAATCAAAATTGTGTTTTTAGTTTCTCAATTTACAATCAAGGAGATTATTTATATTAAATATTTTTTTTGAAATGTATAATATTTGTTATTAATTTTATAAATTGAATATACCATCATGTATATTTATTGATTTAAACATCACTTAAATTTTAAAAAAATCTTTATTTTATATATTGGTAATATTACTAATAATTTTTTTAGTACTCTTTAATTATTTTTTCATTATATAAAAAATTAATGTTCTAATTATTTTTCATTTTATTAATTTTACATTTAAATAAGTTCTTTTTACATTTTTGTAACTCATTTTTATCCACACATATGTTATTTAATCATGGATATAAAATTACATAGGTTTTCACAAACCCATATATAACTGTTATTTTAACCTTATGTGGTCTTTAAAAATAGAAATTTACCTTTACATATAATTTCATGTTCCATTACACAACAAACGTACACATACATGAGTGTTGAAACATTACATTTACATTAACATATGTGTTTACTTACTGTTTATTAAAGAATAGAGTTCCTATACACATGTTTTATGATATCTATTGTACACTTATGTTTGTTTTGTAATTATTTGGTTACCATTATGAATGTCTTGCATTTCTATTAAGTATGTAAAATTTTACATTTACACTACGTCCATTGTAACCTTATGCATATCGTATAAAATTGGGTTTACCTTTACATAAGGTATATTATACCTTTAGGATGAAAAAAATTATATTAGGGAATCTTCACTAACTACCAAAACTGCTATGAAATATAGAACAACCATTTTATAAACTGTCAAATTCATATTTTGAATTTACAAGGTTCTATAATACCATTACATACTACAAATATCTGAGGATTAACATTTGTGCATGTCGATTGAAGTGTAACATACTATCATGCATGGGGTTGAAAATGATTTTACCTTTATAACAACAAAGTAATTACCTCTACAAAACTTATACATAATATACTTTACCCAAACTATAGATATAAAAGTAACCTATTTTATTTTGGCGGTAAAACTTTAATAACTATCAGCATAATATCTCATCGTCAAGAGTTAGTAGCACCAATCACCGAAATGGTAGTACGTATATTTTCGTATAGTGGTATCATATTCATACACTAAAGTTATCATCCACATTATACCTAGTATTATAAATCATAACAAGAGGAAGAAACATTTATCATCCACATTATACCAAGTATTTTCATTGTTATTTTTAAATTTACCTGATTATATATTGTATAACATATTTAGATGTTTTATTAAATATTTTTGATGGATAAAATCTTTATTGAGACTATCATAAATTAATTGTGTGATAATGCTCCGTTTCAATGACTATTTGATATTTCAATATACTATAGATATATTCAATATATTCCTAATTATTTTTTCAATTTTAATATTCATAAAATTTTTAATGAATGTATTAGAAGTATTTCAAATTTATATTATGTAGGAATAAAAAATGAATTCAACTTTTTGATAATGAGTATGAAAATTGAAATTATAATTAATAAATATTTTTCTATGATTATTAAGTTTTATCGTGGAATTTAAGGATTATTTATCTACACATTCATTTATAAGTAAAATAATATCATGGGTGTGAACAAAAGAGTATCTTGGAAGAAAATATCAGAATTACATTTTTTAAATTAATAAACATAAAATAATATAGTTTACATGTAATTTTAATTAGAACACTAATTATCAGAATTTTGTTGCTCTCTTTTTTTCTAACATAAAATAAAATTGAAATAATTTTAGTATAATCTTGAAAAAAAATATTTTATTCTCGATTGATTAAATTTTTTGGATAAACATTGAATATACTTCTAATATACAGAAATATAAAATAATCAGAAAAAATAGCATTATAAAACAAATAATATTAATTATTTTGAAATAAGAATGCATCACATAAATGTGTATAAATAAAAATATTTTATATTATCAAAATATATAATAATTTAATATTGGGAAAATGTTAATTTTTTTACCAAAAATTAAATAATAAAAATAATTTAATTTAATTTTTTCTTATGGAAGAATATATATGTAAATAAATATATATTTAAAAAATGGTAGAAACTATATTTTCATGGATAATGGTAGAAAATTCCATTTATGAATACTAATCTACGTACTATTGATATGCATGATACAATTAGTTATGTTTTATACTTCTCGTTATATGATGCTACCTCTATTTCAATTTTCATCCTGAAGGTAAAATGTCATGGTTTTTATTACTGTTATAATATGATAATATTCAAAGGAAAAATTGGTGTTTCTATTAAAATATTAAGTTCTTATGTCTTTATAATAAGAAATTTGACACTTCTACTAATAAATGTTCATCCTCCAAAAGTAGATAAAGGAAAAAAAATTCCAATATAATGGTGGAATGTATTATGTATAGGATGCATTAATGTATCTAGTATGGATGTGTAACAGTTGGTTCTTTTTTTATTATTATTTGAGGGTATATTTCACATTTATCTACAATAGTAAATTTAATTTATATGATATTTACACTAGGTAATGGTATCCAAGATCATCATAAAGGTACAAGAATAATTTCATAGGTAATTTATCGGTAAATCTATATTTGATAGTAGTTGTGTAATGGTATGTTATATTTAATAAATGTGATGAATGTTTCGTGAAGGTATAAGTGGATTCTATAATAGAAAAATAAATATTTTACTTACTACATAATGGAACATTGATCATCATGTAAAGGTAAAATGAAACTTTTTTAAATGAGATTCATGGTTTTCATAAGGGTAATTTTATCATTACACTACTTATGTAAGGGTAGAATATAATTAATAAACATCATCTAATGGCACATTAACCATTTCATTAGGGTAACCAAAAAATTATGTAGAGGTATATACAAATTTTTAATATCTATGTAATAGTTTTTTAAATATAATAAAGGGAACATAAGAACATACTTAAAGGTAAATTTTACTTTTCACATTCACATAGGGATAAAACAATAGTTATATAATAGTAAATGAAAACATACGTAAATGAATAACTATATTTAATGAAATTACATAGGCTTGTAAATAATCTACGAAACGGTACCAAATTCTGACATGAATGTCGACGAAAATCATATAAAATATATAAAAATATTAAATATATCTTAAAAACAAAAATTGAAAAAAAATCATAAAATTATAAAATAATTAAAAAAAAATTAACTACTTCTCCAATATTAAATAATTTTCACAGAAATAATTCTAAAATAATATAATTAAAATAATAAAAATAAAAATAATAATAGATAATAGGTAATACGTAAACAAAACTCTCAATAAAAATTTGGATACTTTTGATTTCTGAGTAATCACTATAAGGATTTTTATCTAGACAAATTCAAAAAATATATAAGAAAAAATGACTTTTTCTATTAAATTATATTCTTTTAATTGGCCCATATACACCCACATTAACTCTCTTGAGAAACCCTGATGAATTTAGATTCATTTGATATTAGGAATTTTGAATGATCATCGATTTTTTACAAGTATTTAACTTGTGATTGTGATTAAAAGTGAGATTGAGGAAGTATCTAACATCTTAATCCTTAAAAATTCTCTACAATGATCGGTATCTCTTATTTCCATTCTACTATTTCCGCTGTCAGTTTTCTTATTCATTAGAAACAAGAACATTTCATTCTCCCCATAACCGAGAAAGAGGTTTATCATGATCTTACATCCTTTCAATACAACTAATCCATTTCATAATTTTATAGTGGAAGTTTTATTAATTAACTTCACAACATTCCCTTAGTCTTATAATTTAATTATATAATTATTTTTGTGACTGATATCATAAATAGATACATATTCTGTGACTATATATCATTGGAAATATTATTATCCTATCTAGAGGTAATAATATTTATTCCAACAAATTTATTAAAATGTAAAAATCAGAACATATTATATAAAATCTTAATGTTTTGGATTTTATATACCATAATTTTGAAATTTCATTTGCTATCCAATATCTATATAATAGTTATGTCTATTACCCTCAATTATTTTTCAACAATAATGGACTTCTATAACATCATTTTCCTTTGAAAATGCTAGTTTTTTTATTTCACTTTATAATGGAAAACCCTATTTAAGCTCGATCCCAATTACATTTCACTCTTCTTAAAAATATAAAGAATATTAATTTTTGATACAAATTCTATAAATATCTCTGAATACTAATTTTTTCTTCTAATCCACCTTTGGTATACTTTTTTATATCCTTGGGGAGTAATCCACTTCCTTATTGAAATTACCACAACACTAAATTGAAAAATTTTTAAAAAAATTTACATGTAGAAGAAGTTATATTTTTAATTTGTATTTTTATTTCTCATTGAAGTATATTATTTCAATTTAGAACATATATTGAGTGTTCCCCATCTTTCGAAAATAAGAACTCTAGATTTGAGGCTTCTTTTGATTATTTCTTATAAAAATACTAGTCATTTTATCTTTTGGTGGGTCATGAAAACATATTTCTTATACGATGTTGATGAATTAGGTTTACCATCAAACCTAATTGGTTTCATATTAAGATCATGACCCATAATTGATTTTCCTTTTTCCTAATGTTAATTAATATGTGTGAATGGAACATCTTTCTTGTAAGGTATCCCTATTACATTAAAAACATCTTAGTAGTCACAAAATATGAATTACATGAGTCCATGATGGGAGCTCAAATTATTTCATGATAATCGAAATGTAATTTTTCTACATTATGTTCTTCCATTATAATCACCCTTTCATTAACAGAATTATTTAGGACATCAACGGCGGGTTCATGATCATCATTTTTTTATTTTAAACTCACATTTTATGACTATGATTTTAGAACATCCATATTTAAAATTATTAGATATTGTATATATTTATATATTTCGAAATTATTTTTTACATTTAATTTATTGATTCATGAATAAATCTATTATATATCATTGATTTATCACTCTAAATTTATATTTATTAAATAAATTTATCATCTTGTGATTCACGATCTACAATATCCTTGATTCTGGAATATTCATTATTATATTATTCTATGATTGGAATTTACACAATTTCCTAAATACCATCATCACTAGTGTATATATATTCCTCATTCTTCTCCTCTTCTGACTCATCTATGTTTTCACCATCATGAGATAATTAAAATTTTCCCTATAATAATTTTTTGTTATGGTTTCATCATTCTTTTCTATCCATTAAAAGGTTTATTCATAGGTTTTTCAACATCATAATCATAGAGAAATATCATTGGATTCTTGGGAACAAGATACCCAACATTAAAACATCAGAAGAAAGAAATTGGAAGCATTCCATTGAATTTTCAATTCTCTCTCTTTAAATTGTAGGGAATTAATTTCATTAACACATTAAATTATTCTACACCTAGAACTACATATACTGATTGTTTCTCAATTTCCATAAATGTAACCTCCCAAGACATATCCTTTGGAAAAAATTGATTTTCTCTTTTCCTTATCTACTAATAAATTATAGTACTATAGATACTATAAAATTTTACATTCTTTGGGTCTTTATGTTCAGGAATTGATTCCTTCCAAAGGAAACATGTAATTTGTCTTCTCCATTATATTTGATGATTTTCATAGAATCAATATTTTCTCAACATATACACATATATTTAATAAGAATATTTATTGATTTAAGTAATTCAATTACCTTCCCATAGGGGATCATATATAATACTATATATTTATTCAAAAACACATTCAACTGCTCTGCTAAAAAAATTTATTTACCATCAAATTTCTTAATGTGATTCTCCAACATTCCAGGAGAAGATTTAATATATTTAACTTTTTAAAAAAAATTATCTGATAAATTTATCCCTATTACATTGATCACCATTGTATCATTATTAATTACTATCATACATCCTTAAGAGTAAAACTTTATTCTCTCTTCCTCACTATCAATTTAATGAGATTAAATAAATAAATATAACATATAATATATTACTTTGTTAAAAACTTCCAGTATAATCATAAGACGATGAAATTAATAGTGTACTGATGAAGTGAGATACTATGTTCAATATATTTATCTATTTACATTTTTAGAATTCATACTGAATCATTAGATTATCTATTCACTGTAAAACATTAAAGAATGTTTGAACATACCTCATAGTCTGGCCATCCGAACTTATTCTATGATAATTTTCATATTTATAAATGTTAGAAAAAAAAAATATTTGATATGGTTTATAATTTTTGTATAGATTGAGTATATTCACGAATAAATTTCATTGAGAAAACCATTTTCCTTAGTGTCAGTATTTCATAGGATGTCTAGAAATATTTTCTAATTTCTAGAATTATCCTTAAATATTCTCCATGTTCAATATAAGATTAAAAAGTCTCAAATAATACCCTTGGATCATTTTCCAAATTCTCTTTCTCTTCATATATTTTTCAATATTGTTTTATAAAATTTTCAACATACAATCCTAAATCCTACATTTTTTATTAGTAAAATTTCATTATGGTATCCATAATTACACCATGTGTACTTATTAGTTCATGAATGTCCATAAAGCGGAGTTACGTCTCAGTAAAACCCTAAAACATTGTTTCATAACTCGATAATTATAATCTAACCACATCATTTATTATTCTAGAAACTTGTAATTCATGATGTAACATATTAATAGCAGTTTGAACAATATGATATTATCAATGTTTATAATGTAACATTATCATTCATGATGTGATGCTCTTATCCATATTTTTTGTTTGAATAACTCCTCATTAATTAATGAAATAAACCATTTAATTCATCTAGGAATATTATGTTGGATGAAAAAATTAATTTTAATCCACTAATTTTTTAATAGAAACATAATGTTTCATAGTATGTTGCTCACCCAGAGAGAATCACTAAAATTATCCCATGAAACCATTGTGGTGTGAAAATCCAATTTGTAGTGTTTATACCACCTCCTAAGAACCTCCAAAACATTCCATGGATTATTCTTGTTTGGGCCTCATCCTCTAAACATGAACTGCTATGATAAGATACATAAAAATAATATTGAAAACCAATCATGGTGTTGTGTGAAGCTTCAAGGGATGGTCAAATGAATCACCAAATATCTCAATGTAATGAAATTTATAAATATTTCCCTTAACATTATGAAATTGAATCATGGAATTATGTTCTGTTTTTCAATGTGATGTTTCCCAATGAAGTTATTGAGGAACTCTATAAACATTTCTTCATGTCATGAATAATCTCTCCATAGAGTGATAAAACCATAAAAAAATTTATAATTCACTTGCATGAATCATAAAAAATTTATTTCTTATGAAACATGATGTGTCAACATGAAAATTCTTCCACTATAAAAAATGACTTTTACTAATAGAATTGTACTGACATATAATATATATGTTGGTAAAAATGTGAAATTCCAATAGAAACTATGTTTTATTGGTATTAATTTTAAATACCAACACTTATTTTTATCCACATATATATCTGTTCGAATTGATAATTTTAAACTAAAAAACATTTTACAAATAGTTAAATCAATTACTTCACAAAACTAATAACAAAATTTTCTTTACTAACTCTTGAATCATTTATTAATCACATCTATTTCCCTCAAATATTATCCCATCAATGAAATCATCCACAATATACAATTCAATGATAATAATAAATTAAGAGGAATAATATATTATATCGAGTATTATTTTTATGGCCAAAGTCAATATTTAGGTTTAGAGGTTTTATTAAATATATATATAATTAAATGATTTTAAATTTTAATTTTTTAAAGATACCAATTGAGCCTATAATTTTCAGACTTTTTTAATTTAATAATCATTCAAATGAATTTTATAAAAAATTTAAAAAATTATGATATTTTAATTTCATAATATTAATAAATAAAAACATGATATTAAATAAAAAGTTAATTATTATTATTTAAAAATATGTTGAAAAAGATCATTCAAAATTAATACAATTTTTAATAATTTTTTGTTGTAGAAATATGTCATTAAAAAATATGTTGAAATAGAATATAATAATACCAATATTTGAAATAATATTAATAATTCATATTTTATCATTAAAATATAGTGATATAGTTCATTATTTTTTTTATAAATAATAATTATTTATTAATAAAAATATATAATTTTATTTACAAATTATGTAATATAATTTTTTTTAGAATTAAACCTTTTATTGTGATTCCCCTCTGGTCGCATCAATTTCTCCCTTGCTTCCCCTTCCCCATCTGAAGGGGGAGGGGCTTTAACTAGTCATCATATAGTTCTTCATCCATCCTTCTCTCGTTTACTAATGAATCTTCTCGTCCAATTTTTCTTACTATCACCTTCAACCTATATTCCCTGTAATTTAATTGGGGATTCTGAAGCTTCTAATATTTTATATGGAAATATGTGAGGACTTGTATATTAATAGATTATCTCTTGTGGATCATTTTAGTCAAATGGAGCTATCAACTTATTATTTTTTCAGATTTATCAATTTTTAATTTTATTTGAAGGATAGAAATTTGACAGGGTTATTGGATCCTTGTCATTTTTTACTCTTCTTTCATTTGAAGATGACCTTGTATTTTCATGGCCCAAAGGTATGTTTCTTATATAAGGTATTTGTTTTCCTTTTCCCGGATAGAAATATATTTCAACATGAATAGAGATCATTTGACAATGGAAATTTTGGTTAATTTTCCATTATTACATCCTTAGTTTCATACACAATATAATCTACAAATTCATCAAAATCTTCCAGGTAGATTTTTGAGTTTTTATAGTAATATGATTTCATTATACAACCCTATAAATCCTTGTACATGTGTACAATTGGAATAATTCAAGGATAATTTATAGTCGTTCTTGATGAAATTCAATATAAAATTTATATATATTCTTAGTGGGTGAATTTTGAATCATGGGGTGACTTATGTTCTTCTTGTAACAGACTGGGCCACCATCAGCAGCTTTTCCATCAATTTCCTACAAAGGTGTTTCTGATGAGAGATTCCTCAGGCTCTGGTCAAATGACTAATATTATTTCTACGGTTCCCAAAATCCTATTCTAAATGTTATCACATCAATTGATTGGATTGATCTGAATCAATCAGCTAGTGTTTCCGATTAGGCTGATACGGGAAATAAGTTACATTTTCATAATCAAGGATCCTCCTCATTTGGAATCTAGATTAGAGTACCAGTGAACTGTATATCTCCAATGGTTGGTGAATTTCATTTATTTAGTACATCCTCAATTCATATTTCAGGTTAAAAATGCATGTGGTAATAGTGGGTAGTGCTACTAAATCACATTCAACTCATGTTGGGTAAGATTTTCATTTTAATTTATTTTATAGATGTATAGTCTTCTCTTATTCGATGTCTTAGGGAGATTGTGTTTCATAGAAATCATTTTGTAGTTTAACTTCAATGGCGATGATATGGTCAGATTATTACATTCCCTGTTATATTCTAAATATATATAGCAATGTTATAGAAACAAAAATGATTTCTCCTTATGGTCATATTGAATCTGGGAATCCAGCGCTTCATCAAACAATCTTAATAAGATGGGATTTGAACCACACATATATAAAACATCCATATTTCAACATTCAATTCTTATATTCCTTTATATAAATATTTTTTTTGTAAGTGCCTTCTAATTATTCTCCTCAATAGGTTATGAGTCATATTTATTGAACATGAAAAGGTATTTTATTAATATCTTGGAAACAATACACTAAATGGATTATTTTCTCATTGGACTAAAAGAATAGTTATGTATTGAGTTAGGTTTCATTATTAAATAAAAGTAGTGTTACTATATTATAGAAATGGATACGAGATATCAGTCTGTTAATTTTACATTTATTCCAAATAAACAATATTGTACCTAATCTTGAGAAACCACTACATGTCTGATAAAATACTATGTTTTGATACATATTTCATAATTACTGATTATTTTAACTATATGATGATATATGAATCTTTTTTAAATGATTTTTCACTTCGGTCAGTGGAATGGATATTTTTTTAATTCCATCAAAATAACCAAGCATTGAAAACTATCATAGACTTATTAGTCACTTGAAATTTCATTGAGAAATTTATTCAAAAACCACAGATACTGAAGTCGCTTTTTATGTAAACATGTTTTCATTTTTATAGGATGGGTTATTATTTGTAAATCATTTAATTTTCATGTTTTAATTTATTTTAAAGTAATATTCACTTTTATTATTAACTTCTTTAGAGAGATTGAGTTTCTCTGAAATTCTTGCTGAATTCGGCATCAACATAGGGTATAATTATTACAATACATATTATCTTCCCTGTATATATAGAAAGGAAAAAAATAATAAAATGATTTCTCCCCATGGTCGGACTGATTTCTATTCAATTATTTCCAATAAAATAAGAGAATAAATTGATGGACGTGGAAATGAAATTCTGTTTTATTATTCCTATTTAAAATGTGTTAGTTGATGAAAATATTGAAACATGAAAGATGATTACATGTGATTTAACACACAAATTCATATATATATATATATATATATATATATTTGATAAGAAGAATAATTTTATAGAATATATATATATTTTTATGTGAAATATTTCGTTAAATCTGTAATAATGTGTATCATAATGATACAGAAGTAGTGGGTTCATCAGTAGTTGGCCATGGAGTGTGCAGAGTAGTATATGTATTCATGTTTAAGGTAACATATTGATAATTAGTTATTGATTGAGTCCCTAAACTAACCACTTTATTCCCATTTTATCTTTCTAATACTATTCCATGAATTGTGAATGTACAGTTTGACTTAGTTGGTGAAGGATTATGTACAACAGTTGAGGAATACATGATTATGGTAATTTATTTAGGCTTAATTACTGTTTCAGTAAGGACATTGGAATATTTTTTCCCATCATATAATTCTATTAAAATGGCATAAAATGTATATGTACTACATGATTTCTAATAAATAACAAGGAAAACCAAGGATCACTTGGGATTACATGGAATGAAATGAGTTCCCAAATATGATCAAGCACTAAACATAGAAGTGGTGAAGTGTTGTATTCATATAAATGATGACTTTTATATTGTTAAACTACTTTATAAATTCAATAAAAAAAATATTTAAACCTAAATATTTTTATATATAATGTGTGATATTATAAAATGTGTTCACCTATAGAGGGATGATATTCCAATAAGAGATGTCTCCCATAAATATTGTTGAATGGAGTATAAAATTGTATGAGTGTTTTATATTTTCCTTTTTGTAAAATTCTCAAATGAGAAATTACATGTTCGACATTATAGGACAAGGGAATTTTATAGATTCCATAATACATAGATATGTCAGGCCATTTATTTATTACCGCTTTCACACCCATCTAGTTAGAACAATTTTCCTCCCTATCCCTTGCAGTTTTTTTCTTATCTTTTCTGTAATTTTATCTGTTGGTTTTATAACCATAGGAACGTTTTTATATATATAGTGATGAAGTTTTGATTCTACGAAGTAAAAATTCCTACATGTTTTACCCATAATCTATTTATGCATTTCTCTTCACCAACCTCTTCATTTTGTATGTTTATTATTTCCCACAATGAAAAATAAAAAAATCAATACTGTTGGACTCTCCTTGTGATGGACATTTTCTTTTAGGAACAAAATATTGATATCCATGGTATATTAGTTTTATAAATGAATTATTCATTATTCATGTTTTTTAACATTTTTGTTTTGTTAAAATCATCTTAAGGGTGTTTTTAATAGTTTTGATTAGATGTTTCTAATGTATTGGTTTTTGTAAATTTATAACATTCATGATTAATAAAGGATTATTTTTTGATATTGGAAGTATATGGATGAATTTTAGTAAATTATGAAAAGAAGCTTGGTCCTCTTAGGTCCCAGGTGAGGCATGGGTGTGCTACTACTGGCTTACAAATATGGATGGCATGTTGGTGGCTCACAACTAACTCAGTCACATGGATGGTCTATTGCTAGATCACTGATCCTATGATATGGATGGTCTATTTCTTCTCAGTAATCCATTGAGTGTTAAAGAGGGATATTATAATTGGAAGGATTTCTAAATATTTCTCATAACTTTCTGTCTTTGTGGGGGTGTGTTATGGATCACGTTGGGGGAAGTATTTTTTTAAATAAATTTGTATTAATATTCATTATTAATATATTTTGTTTCTAATTTCAAACATGATTGAAAATATTCATCAGATTAATAATTAAAAATGATTTATTATATATGATAAATTAATAAATATAAAATTAAATATTACTATAAATAAAAAAATTTAATTTTGATTCAAAAATAATTTATAAATTGTTAATAAATGCTGTTAATATTTTTATAGAAAGAAATTTTTTCATTAGAACATTTGTCTAAACATTTTAACCAACAAATAAATTTTCTATTAGTTCTAATATAATTGTAAAAGACTCATTTTATCATTAAAAAACAAATTTAGTGGCATGGTTTTTACCGATAGTTTATTGATATGGACATATATATTGGAAAAAAATTTACTGACAGGAAATGTACTTCAATAGATATGACCCAATTTAAAAATTTAATATATTTTGTAGTGTTTCTTATAGATATAACACCTCTCACTACTATAAATAATTATTTAAGCTATATAAATCCCTTTATATGTCACTTTGGATGTCCCTCTCTTGTCTTATTAATAACTACTACCCAAAATCCACTATATTGAATTTATTCAAGAAAAAAAATTTATGGATGATTCATTTTGGTGAATATTATATCACTGTTATAAATCAGATTTTGTATCATTATAAATATTGGATAACTTTAAAAATTACATGTGACCCATTTTTTATCATTACATTAAGTACAATTCACACTTATTTATAATCCCTAATGATTAGTTTATCATTGGCTCATTGGTTTTACAATATTATACCGAGGTTAGAGCTATTGTTTTATGTCTTGATGTTGTAAAACAATATTTTTTATGTATTATTGTGCCTTATATTTTTTTGGAATATTTAAAATAATATTATAATTCATATTAACATGTGCCAAAGGATATTTGGAGGAAAAATTTAAAAGGAATTGAAAACATGGATTCACTACCCCCAATGAATTTTTATAATCATGTATATTGTTTTTCATATAAGTGGGAGAAAAGGACATGTGTTATTTTAGTAAATGATATTTATAAAATTTATAAAATTATACTTCACTGCTACATTGGAATAATAAAAGATAATTGTTCTAAATTATAATGTAGAGTATAATTTTTCATAAACCCAATGGGGGATAGTATTATTCACATGAAAATTTATGTTATATTTTCTTAATTCATTATATGTGGATCAAATAATTTGGAATAATGTTTTTTTATGATTCATGTGTTTATCCCATAATATTATAGTTATTGTAGAAGTGGGAGATTTTTTGGATTCACATGGAAAATGATTGAAGTAGTTTTATGTTAGAGACTTTCCAACATTAATTTTAGGACGCATTATGTCCTAGTGGTTAATTCCATCATGAATTTACAATATCTTATGGAATTTTTTTAATAGATAAATAAGGATCTACCTATAAAAAATTACATTCATTTATGACATAGAGTGTAAGAACCCAAATATTCTTTTCAAGTATGAATCTTTCTTTTTAGTTGTTTTTGAGAAAAAGATAATTTTTTGGAAATTGTAGTAGTACAAGCCATGTCCTTGTATGTACACATTGTGTACCATGTTGTCGTAAGTGACTGTGTGATAGACGTGTAATGGATGAGAACATGGATGTGTGTGGTGACCTGGTGACTACCTAAAGTGAAGGCCGGAAAGGGCTAGTATACACCGTGTACTGTTAAAGAACATGTTTGGTAATTTTATTATTTCATATAATGGACCCGGGTCCCGTTTAATGGATAGAATGAACTCATTCTCATCCTATCTCATCCAAGAGAATTTGTATGGCAGTGGATCTTCTCTGGGATCCCAACTCATGGTCTATTCTCCAAATCGAACTCTGTCAGTTGTGTTGGAATCACAAAGTTATGTTCTCCCTTATTCTTAAACTTCATATTTTGATTTCTATTTTTTCATGAGTTATCTTCAGTTGAATGATTTTAGCATTTTTTTAGATCTACGACATTCTAGGGTGATTCAAGGCCTTATTTTCATGTATATCAATCTCATGACACAGAGGTAGGTGGTTTGTTCCTTTCCATTTTTAGTCTTTTAGTTATATGTGAAAAAGTACCCAATACCCACGTTTGGGGTATTGCGTGTTTATGTTTTTAACCCTTTTATTTTCATTCAATGCCTTGTTTGAATGGATAGAGGTTACTTGTTTGAGAATACGTTCATCCTTTCTAAGTTATTATTTTTTTACCATGTTTTCTTGTTTTGACAATTTGGTCTAGCTATGCCTTTTGGCTGCTACTTTACTTTCCATTCCTAGTATTGTTCAGGTGGGGTGATTATTGTCTGACATTCTTGATATTCTTTAGACTTTTTCCCCAAGAATTTCTTGAGGTTTTCTTTGGTTTCCATATATCATTGTGTAAGATTGACATACCCAGTGTTGTGGAAAACTGGTGTAGTAAACCATAGGGGGAATGGATGCTAAGGGATTCCCCAGAGTGTATTTATTAGTGTTACATTGCGAGACCATAGTGGTGATGGACATTGTTCTCCCTCATAGTTTATATAGTTTCCTCCATATGGTCCATATGGGGAATTGGACGTCGAGTGCTCCCTCAAGGTTCCTATTAGTTACCGATACGAGACCACATGGGGAATTGACACTAAGTGCTTCCTTAGTGTGTCTTTTCTAAAGCCGAACCAGAGGGGTTAGACTGTGAGTTCTTCCCAGAGGGTTTCTTGTGTTTGTTTTTGTTTAAAAAGAGTTTTTAGGCTGTGATTACTTCCCGTAGGGATACCTTCTTTTATTAGAGGATTACATGATATACGAAAATAAATGCAATTGATTTGGTAGGATTGTTACTATGTGTACATCCTTCTTTATTGATTCATTTTGTTTATTACCTACCATATTTGATCACTAACTGTTAGGAACATATATTTGATAGGTTTCTTATAGGGATTACTCTCACACTGTGTTTGGGTCTTGCTTTTGGGATCATATAGATTATATTGCTACACGTATAGATACGGGGAAGCACCCTTCTACTTCAGGCACTTGACTTCATTTGAGCTGGTGAGCATGGGACCAAGATGAGGCTTGTGATGCTGAGGATTTATTTACATGTTTTCTTTGTACTTTGGTTTAGTATTGTATTCTAGCATTGTGACGCATTGGGTATTTTCCTAGACATGTGTATCATGCATCATTAAATATATATTCTCAAGTTTAGTTCCTCCAGTCAGCCGTTGTTTACTGTTGTAGGGTATTTTTATTACTTCCACTACTGCTATTAGTTTTTCTTATGTTGTGTTACTCTACCAATGAGGAACTAGTTTCCACACTATGACACCCAATACCTTACTACTGGTCAGAAACTATTGGCTTTCAGGGAAATGTGCTTGAGGCCATGTGACCAACCGAGCATAGGGAACCTCTGGGAGGCTTCTGGAACCGGGACATTACAATGTGGTATCAGAAGAATTCTTTCATATTGACATACTGTTTGGAGCCTATATCTATGAATATAAATTAAATATGTATTTCGTAATAATATGTTCTTGGGAGTAGCGAACTCGTGTACAGGGAAAAGCCAATTTACATCGTTATTTTGATTTGTCCGATTTTTCAATTTTACAGTTGATTTGATTTCACTAATGGGTGATTCACATGTTTTTTGTTATTATTGATGATATTATTGAGGTTCTATTTCTGTTGAAACCTGATGAGAAGACGGTATATCATCTCATTCATCATATAGGCACTTTCTAGAGATCACATGTCATGCATTCCTGCCATGCCATTTATGGTACATTAGAAATTAAATGTTGTTTTGATAGAGGTTGTGTTAGATAGGCTAGCTATTGTGAATGATTTCATTATAGAATACCTTCTATTAATAGGTTATATATTTTTGTATTTTTTTTCATTTAGATTAATGACAAACATTCATTCTTGATGTGTTATGGGCCCTCACGAATCAGTTTTTTGGATCACTGCCTTGTTTTCCATGAATAGAACCTATATAAGATGACAAGCATTGATTCGTGGGGATTATGGGCCCTCAATGATCGGAAATTGGAACATTAATGTATATTTCTGTGTTTTTCTGCGTTCCAGTGTTGTTTCTGAGATTTACTATTTAGAAAAAACCTAGAATACATGTCGTGTAATGATGTGTACTTGCCATGTGCCCTTCTATTCCATAATTAACTGTTTTTCTTGAGTACACACCGTGTACAGTTTGACCATATTGTGTAGTCTATAATTTGTTCACTGATTATGTGGACAGAGACACAGGGTTTGTAAATCATTGGTAGAACACACCGTGTACCGGTTCAACATTCTATGTTGTGTATCCAATATGTCCACCCATGTAACTAACAACGCATATGGATAAAACCTAAGTTATAAACGTCGTGTCAAGATTGAACACATTATGTATTGTAACCCTTGAATCCAGTCATCTAACAAATAACACCGGTCGATGAAATACTTCAAGTATGCATCATGTCTATCTAGAACACACCGTGTAGACTGAGCCTTGTAATCGGCCATCTGACTAAGAACATGGGTCGGTGAAGTTCATCTACTACACACCGTGTCTATAACTAACACGTAGTATAGTATTGTTCTAGGAAAATCGTCTGTCTTTGTCATGTAGAAGAACTCAAGTAGGGGAAGAGGATAAAAATACGCACTATGTCTGTGGGGTTTTACAAAACATGGGTTGACAAAGGTAAATGCCCATTTGAAGGATTAAGGGAACACATCATGTAGGAATTGTACACACCGTGTATCCATGTTTAGAAATACTTGAATGATTTATTTCTCTAGTTACCTTCTTAAACTTCTAGTTTTCATTCCTTTATAAACTGTAACTAAAGGGTGTGATTGACCATGCACATTCATGAAACAGAGACGTCCTCAGGTTGTGCGCCAGTTACAGGGTGGTGATCAGACACCAGACTTGACATATCAGGAAAAACCAATAGATCCACCAGTCATGACCTTCATGGCAGTAGACATTATCCCAGATTCAGGTGCTAATGTATTGTTCTGAGAGGGCTTTATAATGATTATGTTGACCTACTATAGAGTACCTCATCCTGCCCCTTTTATGGAAGAGTTGATGTGGATTTTTTGCTACAACATCCTCCCACATTCAAATGGGAAGGAAGACCTCAGGCTGCAGAGTCATGGTTAGAAGCCATGCTATCTTTCTTCGAGCATCTGGAGACGCCTCCAGAGAGTATGGAGATGTTCTCTACTTATATTCTTCGGGACATCGCATAGAGATGGTGGGATGTGATCTCACAAGTAGGATGCCAGTAGGTTATGGCATCATATGAGTTACAACATCCCTTCTATGACTACTTCTACTTGAATACATTGAGAGATGATCAAGAATGATAGTTCATGAGTCTGGAGCAAGGTTCCCTTTTAGTTATGGACTATTATTGTTGCTTCAATAAGAAGTAGTGTTTCACGCCTTTTCCCAGAGGTGATGAGTTATTTATCTCAATGAATTTTGAGGATGGTCTATGTCGTGACATCTAATATAAAGTGAACATCTTCTAGTTAAAATCCAACACTTCAATATTAAACCAATCATTAATCACAGTGTGAGGGATTCTGTAGTTGTAAGCCAGTGAGGATTGACATCTGGGGTTGGTATCCCTCCAACTGACAGTAGGATGCTCCATAGGGAGTCTATGCTCAAGGATCCGAGGTGGCAGGACACCTATTTTGGTAGCCATGGGTATTCTACCAGTGTGGGAAGTGTGGGAAAACAAGACCACATTTCCTAGGAGACCTAGTCAGTGCCGATCTTGTGAAAATATGGGTCATCTTCAGGGTTTCATTCAGTTTTTATTACCATCAGATGGTGAAAAGGGTTATTCTATGACTCATATTTCAGAATACGAACCACTAGATTCTTATCAGTCGTGGAAATAGAGTTCTACCGGCCATTCAGGATGATGTGGGGGTCTCAGCTGTGGTAGACAGTCAACAGACATTTAGTGATGACAAGGTGGATCAGATCAGGGTGTTCAGAAAGGGTCACATGGATGTGGTACATGCAAGAATTTGGTAGTGGAGTAGACCCTACTAGTGTAGGATCACATACCCTCTATAGTTCAATGTATGATCCTAGTAGCCTATGTTTTAGCTTCTGCTCTTTTTGATTCATGGGCTTCCCATATCATTATATCTTTTGTGGTTGTGTAGATACTTAGACTCTATATTTTTATTCCTATGATATCTTAACTTTCAAAACTCAGTTGGGGAAAAGAATGGATAGTTTACATCAGAGAAATGAGTTTCCTCTTTATGTTGGTGGGTGTCACTTTTTATAGGACCTCTATATCCTAGAGATAATTGGATATTATGTTATTCTCGTAAGGGACTAGTTAGTTCACTTCCAGGTAGTTGTAAATTGCTATCTCCGTAGAGTGAGTTTCACATCACTAGAGGGAAGATTGTTTCAACAGAAGGGTGAATGGGATGTCTAGGTTAACAGAGTGGGACCTAAGCATCATGGGTTGGGAGGAGTTACATCCCAGATTTCTAGTCTATATTTGGATGACCAGGGGACTTCCCAGATGAACATTCCTCCAATGGTGGATAATTTCAGGGATTTATTTCTAGAGGAAATTTCAAGATTTCATTCAGAGATAGAAGTAGACATTTCTATGGAGAATGTGTCAAGAGAATCATGGGTGTATATTTAACCTTATTGGAAGGCTACACCAAAGTTTTAGGAGCTCACGAAGCAGTTGGAGGAGTTGTAGAAAAAGCGTTTCATCTGACCCAGTACATATCCTAGGGGTTTTCTCGTCCAGTTTGTGAAAAAGGTGGAAGATTACCTTAGACATTGTGTGGATTATCAGATGTTTTACCAGTTGACGGTCAAGGATTGGTATCCATTTCCAATGATTTAGGATTTCTTTGATCAAATTCGTGGAGCCCAGGTGTTTTTAATGATTGATTAGAGATATTGTTATCATCAGTTGTGTGTTAGTCCTACTTATATTTCTCTTACATCCTTCTAGAGTGGGTATGGTCTATATGAGTATGTAGTTATTCCATTCGGTCTCATAAATGCTCATGAAGTTTTCATGGAACTGATGAACTGTGTCTTCCATCCATACTTTGATTCATTCATGGGGGTCTTTGTGGAAGATATTCTAGTGTACTCTCATACTCAAAATGAAAATGCTATCCATATTGGGATAGTTTATAGTACACTAAGAGAGACTCAATTATATTTTAAGGTCTCAAAATGCCAAATTTGGATGGACCAGATTCACTTCATGGGTCATGTTATCTCAGAGATTGGAGTATCAGTATACCCAAAGAAAGTGAGAGCAGTAGTTTCCATAGATAATCCACATAACGTCTTCGAGGTGTATAATTTTCAAGGGTTGGTTGGTTACTACTGTCATTTCATACAGGACTTCTCATGCATAGATGTGCCAAGTCATAAATCCAGGTAAAGGGAAGGCATTTCCTTTGTAAGAAAACCACAAACACCACAGAGAAATCAAGTAGTAGAAGTAAACACTAATTAAAAACTGAGTACAACAGTATGTGCGGGAAGTAAGTGGGCCAGAATACAAACCCAAACTGAAAGTAAAGTACAACTCGAAAGGGAAAACAGCAACTGAAAAGTAAAGCCGCAACGACGAGCCGTCCACTAGAAATCCCACCTGAAGGGTGCGTACATATAGCCTCCACATCTCCTCGGGTTTAGCCGTTCACTCTAAGTACGTCTCGCCCAGTGGTACACCTCCAGGCATCGTCCTGCTCCACAAGCCTCAACCACGATCAGCGCTATCCATCGTCTGCAACCAACACAACGTAGTGCAGGCATGAACTGTTCAAGGGTGAGTATAAGCTACTCAGTAGGGACCCCGAGACCCCCGAAGGTCTCCCAGAATCCACAAAGGATAATCCACAAAGGAATGTTACAATCACGAAGTAACATCCGACACTGCTTAGGTATATGCCCATACATATACCTAAGTCAAGAATTCTCATTCGGCTCCAACATCCGAGCCCAAGTACAACCCAGTCCACACAGGAATGTAAAACGTAAATCCACACAGGATAGCACAACACAATCCACAAAGGAAAGAAAACCAGGGTTTCATCTCACACATGTATACTTCTTCAAAAGACGATAGAGATGATCAGATATTGCCACTGATTCATCTATGCCGTCAGACCCACAAAGTATTGATAGGTATTAACCCCCACAATGACCCACATAGGATCTGACCCACAAAGGATCGATAGGTAACTAACCCCCGCAAGACCCACACAGGATCGGACCCTCACAGGATCTGTAGGCGCTGGCTCACACAGAACCGCTGAGCGCTGACCCACACAGGATTAGACCCACACAGGATCGATAGCACTGATCCACATAGGATCGCTGAGTGCTGTATTTGTCACCGTCAAATCCAATGAGGATCTTTGTACAGTTGTCGTCGTCGTCAGAGTTGTAACGCAACCAGCTCTAGGGTTCCCGCACACAACAAGCTCATTCAGGAGGGTCCGCTCCACGACCAGAGAGGCTGATACATCAATTGACACATAGTCCAGAGTTGATGTATCCAAAAGTTCAATATCGTCAACAATAACTCAACGTCGCAGATGGCACGTCGATCAGATGCCCAGTCTGACAGATATTGGCTTTTTCGTCCAAGGGGCCCGGTTGGTTTTTAAGTCAAAACAAACCCGACCGTACTCCACCTGCGTCCAAAACTCGGGCGGAGTAAGCCAAAATATCTGTCTCACTAAGAGGAATCCAACAAAGTCAACGGTACGTCAATCGGACGTCCAGAGCTCATGTTATGAGTTTTTTCGCTCCGAGGGCCAGGTTGGTTTCGTGTACAAACCAACTCGTCTGAACCCAAAGTATTCCGAAACCTTGAGTGCGATATACCAAAATGACCGTCTCGATCCAAGTATCGCATCGCTGCTAACGGCGCGTCGATCGACGGTCCGTAACCCGAGATATGGGAAAAAGACCAAAAAGGGTCCGAAAACGGGGGTTTCGGGCCTGGACCGACCCGTGCCGAGACCCCCCTGGTCGGCCCGAACCGGGGCGACCCGACCCAGGTCTGGGTCGGCCCGGCTACGCGCCTGGCCAGGCTGTCCAGCACTTTGTAGCGTGGCGCCAGCTGGCTCGGCCGAATGGCCGAGCCGTTCCGCTTTTGCGGGGGGGGGGGGGGGGGGGTGCGCTGCCTCCCACCGTTCGGAATCTGCGGCCCCAATTAAGTGGCCTCTCAGCTTGTCCAACCAGGGGTTTTGACCCCCTTCTCTTTCCCTGTCCAGCCGACTCGCCCTGGCCAGCCGGTACTTTCTCCACGGGACCGGCGACGGCCGGTCCCCTCCCTGCTCCGACACCGGCGGCCCGGAACCGGCCGCCGGTCATCCTGCGCCGCCATGGCCCGGAATCGGCCGCGTTTTTGGTTCATCCGGCACGGTGCGACAGTGCCGCACCCCTCCGCCGTGGCCCGCTCCGGCCGCGGTGTCTTCGGTTTCCTCCGACGCGGCGCGATGGCACAATGACTTGGTTCAACATCACGGCGCGGCGTGACGGCGCCACACACTCCTTGCCGCACCATCCTGCGCGGTGCGACAGCACCGCTCCGTTCCTGTTCCAACACATTAGGAACAAAACAATGATAAGGGAGGAGGGTTGGTCGTGTTTGTGCGGTCCGTCCCCCTCTCGTTAATCGAAAGCATTTAGTCGTTTAACCACGAAGAACATCAAACTAGAATTCACGAACGAAAATAAAATAATTAAACCCCTACATTGAGCGTAGCTTGAACGAAGGTTCGTAGAATGAGGATTCATCGCGAAAATAACCGTCGTGGGAAGAGGACGTCGCGAAAGAATATGGTCGTGTCACGGGGACGGCGTCGCATCGTTGATCTCTGAGGAATCCAGTGTTCTTCACGTTCTTCACATTCTTCGCTGAAGAGGAAGAATTTCTTCAAGCTCTTAGCTTTTCTCCCAAAGAATCCCCAAGCAACAAGACTCCAACCAAAAATAAAATAATACCAAACTTATTTTATTAACTTAACATTAGTTTGAAAATTCAAACACTCACATTAAACTCACTTCATAAATATCATAAGTTATTAAAACTTCAGTTAGCAAATTTAATTGTGAGTTGAGGGAGTTAAGGAATGTGAAGGGGTGGGGTTCGTGTGGGCCCCACCAACCTCATAACCTCCCATGGGAATTTGGGTAGGTACCCAACTTCCACCAAAATCTAAAGTCCACTTAGAGAAAATAAAAATTGTAGTTAAATTTGTATTTTAACTTCACAATTTTTATCAACTTCTCTCGTGAAAACGCAACTCCGGAAAGGGTGTTCCTAAGCAATTACCGGTGCTGCGAATCCATCGATGCCCTCAGAATTTGATTCCGAAAACTGGTTAAAAAGTTAGAAATTCCGACTCATTCGTTCACTGAACTTACCCGAGATAATCTTCAGATTGGAATTCCAAGCACACTGGGCCTCAGAATCAAGTGCCGTCAGAAACTGCGTTCTTGTAAAATCCCAAATAAAATTAAGAAAATTTTTTCTTCTAATTTTACGAGTCTTTATAGTAGATCAATTAATGTCCTTGAATATTCATCATTTTAAACAAAATTGGTTCAATCCATCTTAATGCATCATCAATTTTTTTTCACTTCTAGGGTGATAATGAGTTTAATAGTCAAAGTCTTTTGGAAGTTCCAACCATGTACATTGTGTCCTGTTCAATTCCATTAGTTTGAATATTTACATCAACCTTATGCATGCTGTTTATATATAAAATTTCTACCCATATGGATCATGCCTCCCTAATTTTAGATAAAAATAACCAGAAATAGTTATTTTTCAAGCATATGATAATTCTACATGTGAAGATTTAACTAAAAAGATGAATAAGAAATATCCTTTTTATTTTTCATGAGTGAACACCCAATCCCTTTCATATGATTATCACTCAAAATAATGAATCCTTCACCAAAATGTGGTAGATATAACAAAAGTGTAGTAACAAATATCATTATTAGTTATTGTAAGAATTCTTTACACATGATTCTCTAGATGAAAATATACCCTTTTGATTTATACTTTTTTAGTTGATTAGAAATACAAGAATAGTTTTCCAAAAAACTTCTATAATATGCATCTTATCCAAGGATGATATGTATATCATTTAATATTATAGGATGAGGCCATTCATCGTCAACATTTTTCTAGGTAGGGTTAACTATGAATCCATCTTTGGTTACGGTGTTCCCAAATGAAGTAACTTATTGTGTAAAAAATTCACATTTTTTAAATATTCCAAATAACACATCCTTCCTCTTTGTTTTCTATATAAATCATATATAATCCTCATGATCCTTGTATCTTTTTTAATATCTCATACTTCCATCAATAAGAACCTCCAAAAATTTATTGAGGTTGTCCTTAAATACTCTATTAATCATATCCATAAATATAGTAGGAGCATTAGACAAGATGGAAGAAATAAAAAACTCATAATTAAATATTTTCATCAAAAGTAATTCTTTAGAATATCATCATTATTCACCCTAAATTGATGATAATCAGATAGAAGATTTATCATGGAGAAGAATTGTACCCCACAAAGCTGGTCATATAAATCATCATTCCTTACGATTGATTACATGTTATTCACTATGATCCCATTACATTCTCCATATTAATTACAAATTGATCAATCAATTTTCATATTAAAAAATATTATTTGTTCTCCCCATTTAGAAAAACGCGGTCAGAAAAAAAAATTATCCAAAAAAACCTAAATATGTGTATTTAATTATTATATCTCCATATTTTTTATTTTATATGGGGTCATAGATATCAAATTTTCTCTAGTTATGAGTCAAAATGTGAACATTGTCTCTCATTTATGAGGAATTATAGGTAAATTCATAGAACTAACATCATTGTTTTAATGACTAATGGAAATTGTTTCTATTATTATAAATTCATTTCATTATACCTCTTCATGGATCATCTCCAAAAATAATGTTGATAGTGGTGCTTTAGGATGTAGTAGAGTAAATGATATATCTACATTGAAAATGAATGTAGGTAGTGTGTTAATGACTATTGAAATATAATCACTTTTTCATTTTATCTTAGAATTATACATTAATATCCTGTCTATCCCTATTATAATGTCTAATTTCACCAATGAACGAATACTACATTTTCAATGAGATTGAGCTCAAATATGATAATACTAGAGTTTCAGTAAACTACTGATTCTTGGGAAATTACTCTAGAATTATTGACTGAGAACTCTACTTCTCGAATATTAGGGGTTGAATTTATATTATTTTCAAACATTGAGAATAAAAATGAATGCATAGAACTGGAATAAAACAATATACATTCTAACATTGATTGAAGAATGATGGTACCTTCCAACACATCATTTTAATCCCCTACTTTAGTATCCATTATAGAAAATTACTGATATTTATTCAATATACTATGTTTCAGTGGATGGTGATTCCCATCCAATATAATTTGATTTGGATAGTGATTGGAAATGTTCCCAAGTTTTCCACATTTAATGAATTTTATTCCAGGCCAAGCCTACAGCATATAACTTTTTTGTTTGTGTTGTAAAGTTGAGGATTCAACTCAACATGATAGTTATGTCTATGTATCCATCTATCCCACACATGTAGCATTTTAAACTATAGGGTAGATAGTTCCCGAAATTCGTCATCCCATTTTTTTGAACATGGGAAGCCAAAATTACTTTACTCTTCTTTCATGATCAATGATCCTCCTAATTTTTGGATCTATAAATCTCCTATTTTCATCGAAACTATGTGACCACTTTGTTTCCCCAAATTCTAATTCAACATTCATATAATTCTACTACATCTCCTTTTTTCTCTCTAATTTGTGATTTTTTTGATTACTCAATAGATGCGGTCTCAGTCCCCTAAAGATTCTATCAACCTTTCACTTAGGATTCATAAATATTATAGATGTGTAGTGAGAATGACTTTTTACATTAATATCATATCTTCCCATAGATAAAATTTTATTATGCTTCATCTCAAGTAATTAATTTTGCATTTTTGGATGCAATCGAATGAGAAAAATACGTTTTAAAAAATATTCCACCAGACTCTTCCCACTCTATATCATGAATCAAAAATATTGTATTTTTTATTTAATCGATGTCAACCATTGATCATCTTCTCCTTCTATGAGATATACATTAATAGTTAATTTATCATTCTTTGAACAATAGATTATAAACACAATATTTTCTATATATCATATTTATTATTCATAAATCAATGATTTAGTAGATACACTGAATGAAGGAGGTCATTGAAACATAATGGGATCAACATAATGTTATTACATTTGAGATGAATCTAGATACTCAAAATGATTCATGTTATTATTAATAACTTAAGTTTGTTTATTCACTATCCACGTGAATTTTTTCATTATAGATTCTATTGTAGGTATTTTATCAAATCATCCATTGTGTACGTCATTTATGTGGTTATTTATATTTTACACCATTTTATAAAAGATTAAACCATTATTGAGAACCATTTTTTAATAATATTATAATTAATATAAAATATTCTATCATAATAAATTATGAGTAAATATATTATTCCCAAATAGTAATTGAATTTACTATACAACCTTTATAATGGATCATAAAATTCTTGTGATTAAAAAAAATAATTCAGGAGTTTCAGACTAGGAGTGAAACATTTCCCATTATCACTCACTTGATATAAATCGAGTCTAGATCATTGCAATTTTTTTGGTTGTTACCTCAATATATATTTGTTCCAAAGACACATCAACTTTTTATTGTCTACACATAGGGTTATTTTCTCAAAAACAGCTTACATAATACAACACCTAAATAACATGATTTTATATGTATATAAACATTAATATAGGGTTCACATTAAATATTTCTAAACATAATTACAAATAATAAGTAAACAATCCATTGATACCAAATGTGGAACACCACATATTATTTCATAATATTTTTATTACATGGTACAAAATAGAGGATTTTTTAATGAGTAGTTTCGTGGTAATGATGAACAAAATACATGTAAAAAAATTATTCTAATAACGTTGAAATGATTCTTCATGGGTCCATCTTAGATAGATTTACTGCATCTCATATCCAGGGGTATATAGTAATGTAAAGGGGTGATAATGATGACCAGTAAGGTAATAATTAAGTGAAATTGTTTACATTTGATCATGGGGATTATCAATAAAAACAAAAGGAATATAACAATGGTATGAACAAGGGATCCTGAGTCATATCATCATAAAAAACAATAATTATAACATGTAATTGTGGTTACAAAATTTCACTGAGACATTCTTAATCATATCATGATGGTTTGTCACCAATGTTTCATAAATTAAAATTAATGTGGTTATTCATGTTGGCATAGTAAAAACATGTCATTTATAGAGATTAAAATTATTGACTAATGTATTTGATCACTATCAAGAAACACCCTTCGTATTTTATAATAATGTGATCCACATATATCATAATGAAACATTTTATGAAGTGTATAATATTGAATGGGTTTCTTATCAGAATCATTGCATTTCCAAAGATCTTAAAGAGACAATCATTGTGTATTTTGTAACCCATGAAATGGGAATGAAGGTTTTAATTATATTAAGACTAGAAAAAAATAGACCTTTTTTACATCAATATTAACATAACCATGAAATAAGGAGGTTTGTGTACTCTCAATATTAAAATTATAGACAATTACTTAAGTTGATAGAGAAATTTTGCGGAGTAAATTCAGTAGCATTATGAGTATAAAATTATGTTTAAAAAAATGAAAAATGATAGAAGAAATTGGTATCCTAATGAAAAAAAATTATTTTCCAGTAAGGGTATGATAAATATTGGTCCTAAAAGAGATTTACCCTATCATTTAGAGGAAAAATACAAAATAGGATATATATTTGATGATAAAATAGGGGATAATTCTGTTACCGTGAAGAGTTACTGCTAAATCATGAAAATCGAAACTGTCGGGGCTTAATGGAACCTTGGAGGTCTTTTTGGGAGGAATAACTACAATAAATTTGTGTAGGATAGATTGGGGGGGTGGGGTTCGCAATCAATATATGGGTGTTTATATATAACAAAAGTGGAGGATTTGATTATTAATTTATAAATATAGGGATTGGATAATCTTTGTAGTGGAAAAAAGAAAAATATTTATATTAACCATGGTCTTTGCATAATATTTTTCACATTTGGGTCATATTTTATGTTATTGTAAACCAAAATAACAATGAATAATTTTATATATCTTCTTTGGGCATGGAAAATTAATGATTCAACAAGGTAATGTTTTTCTAAAATCAATGTTTAAATTTTTTACTTTGTAAAATAATTTATCAATTTAGAAATAGATCAAAATACATTAAAATAATTAATATTTCTAAAATTAAATATTTTAGTTCTTGTATTGTGGTATATTAATTATTTATACCTTAGAAAACATTATGAACTCATTAAACGTACCGAAATCCCAAAATTGTATTTTTATTATTCATTGAAATATTACATATTTTAGAGATTTTCCATAAATTCTCCCATAGCCTAAATTAAAAATGATTTTTTCAAAAATGATTTATATTTTATTAGAATAATTTCCTTAAATATAACAATTTTAACTATTAAATAATAAAATTCTTATTTATAAAAAAATTTGTGTTCTAAGGCATAGTCAACATTCTAAAATGTAAAAAATATTTATGACATAAAAAAATTATTTTAACATTTATATTTAATTACAATTATTATTAGACTAGCATTTCATTAAAATAATTTTTATTTTGAATACCTTATCTTATTATTAAAGTTTATAGCTATAACATCCCGAATCTGGGTGCCACAAAATGGGTGCCCTGAACCCATATGGTCACATGACCTCAAGAGCATTTCCCCAAAAACTAGAGGATACCAACTAGCAGCGAGGGCCTAAGACTGATAGTGGGGAAACTATGCCCTCATTTGTCAAAGTGTAGTCCTGCGGAACAAAATAAAAACATACAGAAGAAGAAATAGTAAACAATATTGACTTGAAATGGACAACAGAACTGATGTAAAAGATAACCAACAGTCATATATATGATGATTCTACATGTCTCTAATTCTATGAAAGAATCCAAAACAAGATACATAACAATCTGATAGAATACAGCACATGGTAGAAAGTACAGAAAAACAAAACCAGAGCAGTGAAATAGGAATGCAACAACATCGCAACCATCAAAGGCACGTGCCCAACTGTTAGTGAAAATGTGCACCAATAGTTTTCAATAATGAAATGAAACAAACTATGAAGTACTCAAAAGTAACCATTCCAACCAATTACATTTTCATTTTAATAAATATTTAAAAATTCAATATAATTGAATTCTGAGTTATTCGAGACTCGGCCACGACGAAAAATCTCACATACCAGTGCCACATATGAAACTACAGCAGGCTATATTATAAGTAAATGATAATAATAATACATAGCATGTTCTTTATCTAGGAAGGTGAAACCAAATAAATCACTACTGTGAATATTCAAAGTAAAAATTGTCCTCAGACATGCAAAACTTTACCCTCAGGAAAATGGAAACGAAACCCTCAGGTGAATCCCTTTAGGCATAATGAATATTCCTATTAGGCATACGAGATATTGCCCTAAAGCATAAGATATACTGCCCTCAGGAATAAGAAAGGTTTCCCTCAGTCTTAACATAACCTTCCCTCAGGCCAAATAGAAACTTGCCATCTGGATAATCAGAACATTGACCTCAGGCTAAAAAGAACCATGCTCTTAGGCTAATCAGAACCATTCCCTCAGGCTAATCATAACCTTGCCATAAAGCTAAACAGAACCTTTCCCTTAGGCTAATCAGAGGAAAATAAAGTAAATGGGACGAGCCCAATGCATAAGTAAGAATTTTATACTTATTGTCTTTCACAAAAACTCAAATCATGCTATAATCAAAACCTACCCACATGTATCCTAGCCAAAAAACTAAACAATGGAAACATACCCACAGGGTGGCCCTAGATCAAAGAAATGATCTGAAATAGTAGTTTATACTTATTCACATGATTATGTTTGCAATTCTAGGTATCTCTATAGTCAATGTCTTAGACATACGACACCCCGAATATGGACATCTGGTACAACGGTTCACCAAATCATCTCGATGGTTGGAATTAAACACAAGACCGCCTACCTTGATCTCCTCTGATTGATATACGTGAATGGTGCCTCCCAAAACAACCATGAATGACACTGATATGTGATAAATGATTACTCATTCAAACCTAAATAACATCCCTTAGGGAAATAATTAGAAGGATAGATTCCGGAAGAGGTAAGAACTTACCCAAGCGGTTCAAACAATATCAACGGCGGAAGAAACAGAGTCCTTCAGCATGATCGGGAGATCCTCCATGTCTCACCCCCTCTTCCATTGCTCCTAGAGTTCCATATGCCTCCTCTGCCGAATGAGGTGGATACTAACAGTTTTTATGAAAAAACATAACTACATGGGTTGTATAATTTTTTTAACTGTTCCTATGGTGGCTACATTCAACAGCCCCACTGTTCATCTGCTGACTGATTACACGGTGTGTATTACTATTTATGTGGCATGTACCATCCTTCTTAACTATACCTATGGCGGCTAATTTCCACTGCATCACTGTTCATATTCCAACTGATTACATGACGTGTATAACTGTGTACACAGCATGTAGTTAGTTTTGACACCCTTAATCGCCGACAGGCCAAAATGACCTGTATTCCCATCCACATGGCCAAAGTACACGGTGTCTGTACAAAAGTATACAGTGTGTACCCATAAATTTGATATTTTTTCCACATTTCCCTTGTTTTCTCAAAAACACTAAAGTAAAAGGAAATGAAAGAACTCATAACCCAAGAATAAGAACCGGGTTCCTAAAATCATCCCCCATAAAGCAATTTGGCCCCGAATTTTCCATCCAAGGGTGGTGAAGATAATATTGGGAACAATTATGGCCACTGAGCATGTACGTTGGTCTCCCACTCCCAGGTTTCATCTTGTACTCATCCATGCTGCCATAGTACCTGTATGAGAGGAATTGACCAGCCTCAGAGAACCTCTCTGCTCCTTTCAACAACACGAATCTGATGTTATTCAAATGATTCTCCAACTTGGAGTTCAAAATCGTCCGGCTGAAAGTTGTGAGACACGTCTGATTGATAATAGTGCAACTGAGATACGTGGATGATGTCGTTCATGGCTCAGTACCTTTGTGGTAACTGCAACTGATAGGCAACCAGACTTACTCTCTCTAGAATCTGAAACAACATTACTTACCTTAGTGGAATTTTACCCTATCTCCTGATCTGCATGAGTCCCAAACTCGGTGAAACATGCAAGAATACCTGATCCCCGACTAAGAACTCCAAGTGTCGTCTGCGGTGTTCAACATAAGATTTCTGACGATACTATGTCATAGCCATCTTCTCCTGAATCAACTAGACCTCCTCTGCGGTCTCTTGCACGAGACTTAGTCCTTGTGAAGCTGCTTCACCAACCTCTATCCAGCACTAGGGTGATAGGCATGGTTTACCATAAAAATACTTTTAAGGTGTCATCTCAATAGTTTCTTGAAAAATATCATTGTCATCAAACTCGACCTAGGGTATGTGCTTCTCCCAAGAGCCCCCATAGTCTAGGATGCATGCACGAAGAATGTCCTCTATCACCTGTATTGTACACTCTGACTGGCCATCAGTCTAAGGGTGATAAGTTGTGCTCATAAGAACCCGTGTGCACAGTGCCCTCTAAAAACCCTATCAAAAACGAGATGTAAAATGGGTGTCCCTATCTGAAATTATAGAACGAGGGGCCCCATGAATGTGTACTAACTCTCGGATATACAACTTCCTGATCTCATCAACACTAAAGGTCTCCATGATTGTCCAAAAGTGAGATACCCTCAAATGTCTATCCAAAATAACCCATATGACCTCATTACCTAGAGGTGACCTCAGCCATCCCTTCATGAAGTCCATCATGAAATAATCCCATTTCCACTTCGGAATGGGAAAATGTTTTAACAGTATGTTTGCCTCTTATGATCTGCCATCACCTGCGGATAGGTGGAACATCTTGTAAAAAAACCATATACCTCTCTTTTCATACCCGGCCACCAATACTAACATCTCAAGTCATGGTACATTTTGGTAACTACCGGATGCACTTCACAAGCAGAAGCATGAAATTCCCGCATCAACTCCTAGTGTATATACCCACGAACCCACACTCATCCTTGGATATGCAGTACCTTTTCATCGCCTATTGTACAAATAGGAGGAGGGTCCTCACTTTCCACCAACTCCCGTAGAGCTAGGCCTTCATAGTATGATAGATGTCTCATCATAACATTATCCAGGAGGGTATAAGTCATAGCTAAGGATGAATTAAAGGTTTTCCCCTAACTATCGTGCCCCTCAAAATTCATCTATGAGAACAAAGACTTAAGCTACCACTCACCACTGGCATCCTGTACCTCCTGTATCTATGTCCTCCTACTCAGTGCATCACCTACTACGTTATCCTTACCAGGTGTATAGGAAAGGTTATAGTCGAAGGATTGAAGTTATTCAACACACCTTCGGTGTCTCAAATTCAGGTCACACTGAGTGAAGATGTATTGAACAATTTTTTGGTCCGTAAACAACAAAAAATGTTCTACAAAAAGATAATGTCTCCAATAGCGTAACACATGAAGAACTGCATCCAACATGAGATCATGCTTCATGTAATTCCTCCCATATGGCCTCAACTGCCGAGACCCGTACGCAACCACTCAATCACACTACATCAACACTGCTCCCAACCCAATACCTGATGCATCACAGTAAACTGTATATCTGTTCCCTTACTATGGAATTATCAAGACTAGTGATGATGTCAACCATCCCATCATCTTATAAAAAAGCTATCTCACAAGCTACTGACCAAACGAACTTGATACCCATCTTAGACAAACCCGTCAACGGCGCTGCTATCCGGGAGAAAACCCGTATAAAGAAACTATAGTAACCAGCCAGCCCTAAGAAACGCTGTATTTCAAACATGTTCTTAGGATGATCCCATGAAATTAATGCTCTCACTTTCCCTAGGTCTACTAAAACTCTTGTATCTTAGATAATATGACATAGGATGTAAATCTAGTCCATCCAAAAGTGGAAATTTGAGAGCATAGCATATAAAAGATACTCTCTCAGTGTACTCGGTATGATCTCAAGATGGGTGGCATGGTCGTGTTGAGTGTGGGAGTACACCAATATATATTCCTCAAAGAATACCACAAAATAATCCAAATATAGATAGAACACACGATTCATCAGAGCCATGAAAATTTCTGGCATGTTTGTGAGTCCGAACAACACGAACAAGTACTTGTATATACCATATCTTCTTTGAAAGGATGTAAGTGGTATTTCCGATGGTCTAACATGCAATTGATGATATCTAGATCTCATGTCAATATTTTAGAACACTTGTTCTATTTAAATTTGATCAAAAGGAATAAATCCTCTGTATGGGATATCAGTTCATAACTGTCAACTGGTTTAGTTTCCGATAATCCACACATAGTCTCAGGGTACCCTTTGCCTTCATTGCGAAAAGGTCAGGCGAACCACAGGAAGAAATACTGTGTCAAATAAAACCCATAGCTTGAAACTCCTCTAACTGCCTCTTGTGCTCTGATAATTCTAGTGTATCCATCTTATGTGGAGGAATGGACACCTGTGATGCTCCAAGCCTAATCTCAATAGAGAAATCCACCTCTCGCCCTGGAGGTAGACCTAAAAAGTCATCCGAGAAGACATCCCTGAAATGATTAACCACTGGAGGGAAATACTTCTGAAATTTTACCTGGTTATACAGATATAAAATCACAATTTGGGATGTCACTCCACCACACCCACGATTCTTGGGTCCATCTCGTCTTTCCTGGACATCCCATTCTCCCTTGTATAGAATCTCCCCACCCTCTGGTGACGTGAAACTCACCCTGTGACGATTGCAATCTACAAATCCTGAAAATTGTATCAACTAATCCATCATGAGAATGACATCATAGACTATTATCTCTAAGACATAGAGGTCCCATATAAAGTAACACCCACCAACCTCTATGGGAAACTCCTTGCACTAATGCACAAATTTCGTTCTAATTCCCAATGGAGTGTCTAGCATAATGATATCAGAAGAAGAAGAAACACAGATCCTAAGGCTCTCCACAAGGGTCACATATATAAGTTATGTGTAGAACCAGTATTGAAATGTAGAGAAGATATAATAGATGAAATTAGAATACTTCCTCTCACAGTGGAAGGTCTGGGATCATGCTCCTACTACGTCTGTTTCACTACATATATATGCCTAGTGTTGCTACCCTGCGACACAGCCTGGCTACCCTGAGCTGACCCGCCATGATGTCTCTGATATCCTAGTGTCTGGATACCATGACCACGACCACCAGCTCAGTCTGATCATCTGGAAATATTCTAATTCCCTGACTGGTTAGATGCTGCTGGCCCTACTCCTCCCCACAAGGTCTGCATAGAACCCATCTCCCTAGTTACTGGTGGAAACACCCTGTAAAAACGCTAAAGATGACCCCTCTTCCCACTAGCTCGACACTCCACTAGGTCACGTGGACCCTAAGTTATCTTGTGCCCCTCTTTACCATACTAATATCACATTATCTGGGCACTTAAAGAATTCTTCTAGATAGTACTGCCACCGTTATAAAAATCCATCTGCCTCTTCCTCTTGCCGATAAAAATAGTACCAGAGACCGGTGTCGAACCGCCCTAGTCCACACAACTAGCTTCTTACAGGTTCCACTCAGTAACCAAATCCTGGTTTACAATAGCATGCAATGAAGGAAACCTAAAAATATTCACCAATGCTTAGATGTCATATCGAAGACCATCCTCAAACTGTCTAGCCCTCAATGTCTCATCACCCATTAGAACAGGTGAAAAACGTTGTATCTTGGTGAAGCGAGCAGAATAGTCCATCAACGACATGGCACCCTGCTACATATTCATGAACCCTCGAGCATGATATTCCCTTATCGTTTCTAGAAAGAAAAATTCTTAGAAGACTGCTTGAAAATCCTCCCATGCCATGTCTAAGTGATGTTCAGTCTGTGTGGTAACATCCCACAATCTCTTAGCGGAATCACGCATCATGTAAGTTGCGAGATTGAACCTCCTCCCAGGAGGTGTCTCTAGATTCTCAAAGATCGTATACATAGAATCTAATGATGACTCCACATCATGTGGTCTACCATCCATTGAAGACGTAGGCAGATGCCACTATTATAATATACATGTCAGCTCTACCATATATGTGGAAACAGACAGTGCTCCCTAGATGGTATACATTAACCACATGAAGCCTTCACAGAACTGTGAATCCGCGCCTGGGTCTGGTATAACAGCTGGCACCACATCTGGCACTGCAGGAGGCTCCATCGGTAGCCCAAGGCCTACCATCTCTGGATTATAATCATCGCCACTGTCCTGGCGAACAACTCATGATCATCTTAGTGGAATGACTCTATAAGGTCAAACAAACTCCATAATTTAAGTTACTCGTGAGTTTTATTTTTTCCGGTTTAGAGTGCCAAAGAAAAGGTTAAGATCCACAAGAACTAGTAAAAAGAGACTACACGACCTGTATAAGGTCTATACAACATGTACCCTTACGCCCGTTCATGGTTGTGTTCTGATGCCAGTCTGGACGTGTCTCAACCCTAGGTACATGACGTGTTACACCTGCACATGGCATGTACACCACCTGGTTTCCCCAGCCACACGACCAAGTCCACATGGTCTCTCACCAGTCAAAACTACACGGCCTACCCCACAAGTGCAAGATGTGTACTAGAAAGGTAACACAGACCCGTGTTGTTAGTTACACGTCCGAAATACAGGATTACACTTCACAGCGTGTTTATAACTGACATGGAGTGTATCACCTAATGTTTGTCCATTTGTGTTTTTAGTCACATAGGCAAACACATGGTCAACCCTAAATGGCATGTACAGCCTATACATGACGTGCTCCCACAAGAACCTCTCTATACCATGTCTCTATCCACATGGATTTTGGAATGGTTAGAGACTACAAGTCCTGAACATAAGGTACACGTCATGTACTTAAGTGAAAGAGTTTCTTCCCGAATAGAAAAACACATGGCGTGTAGTCAAAACTACACAACATGTATTATGGGGTTTTTTTCAGATAGTAATCCTTAGAAACTACTCCGGAGCCCCGAAAAACACTAAAAGGAACCCCAATGTGCCAAATTCTGATCTGTGAGGGCCCATACTCCCCACGAATAAATGCTTGGAATCTTATACATGTTATAAAAAGGTAAACAAGTCTATGATCCACTAAATTCCAGTCAATGAGGAGCCATAACCCTCCAAGAACTAATGTTTTTCATTCATTCAAACAATACCTCATACAAACAGTACCCTATCTATAGTAGGTATATCTATCAAGGTACATATCCTGACAACATGAATTTTCTAGCACAACATCTATCACAAAAATATGAAATTATAATGCACCTACATGGCATGGAAATTATGCATGACATTGGATTCTAACATGTGCCTAAATGATGCATGAGATGGAATACTCTCATCTTATTAGGTTGCAAGTAAATAGAACCCATGTACATAAATATATAAACAACACACCACAAAATTTTCACCCAATGGTGAGAATAAAATCAACTATTATAATCATAACAGAAAATAACAATTTATTTCAAGGTAATCCAACTTTTACCTCTACAAGGGGTAGCTTCTCCTTGGAATAGTTTATTATCGAATCTCATAACAATCTATATATTTCTGTTGTCTCAAATTAATAAAATAACCCTAAGAAAAGAATCCCCTATGATACAACTTTGTAATGTCCTGGATCCGAGTGCTACACAACGGGTGCCTTAAAATCGGTTGGTCACAAGACCTCAAGCGTATTTCCCCAATTTCCAGAGGCTGCCGACTAGTAGCGAGGGCCTATCAAAAATAGTGGGGAAACTATGACCTCATTTGTCGAAGTGTAGCATAGCGGAAAAAAATATAAACAATCAAAAGTGGATATAGTAAACAATATAAACCTAAAATGGACAACAAAACTGAAGTAAAAGATAACCAATAGTCATATATATGATGATGTAACATGTCTCTAATTCTAATAAAGCAGCTAAAACTGGAAACACTGAAATGTGATACAATACAACACAAAGTACAAAGTACAGAAATACAAAACCAAAGTAGTGCAATAGAAACATGGCAGCATTGCAAGCCTATTCTCAGTCCCATGCTCTCATAATCATCTACAGCAATCATGTACCTATGTATAGACTCTTTCCCTTATAAAATCTTGTTGCAATATAATCTGTTTAGGCACAATATATGACTGAGACAGGGTGTCAGAAAAAAATCCATGTAGCCAATCACCAAAGGCCTCTACCCAACTATTAGTGAAAATGTGCAACAACAGTGTGAAATAATGAAATGAAGTAAAATATGAATTACTCAAAATTAACCATTCCTACCAGTTAAATTTTCATTTTAATAATTATTTACAACTTAATATAATTGAATTTTTAGTTCTCTGAGACTCGTCCTCAACTGAAAATATCATATACTAGTGCCACAACAAAAACCACATTAGGTTATCTAATATGTAAAATATAATAATAATACCATGCATTTGATTTAGCTTGGCAGGTACAACCTATGAAATCACCACAATGAATATTCAAAGTAAACATAGTCCTCAGACATGAAAATCCTTACCGTCAGGGAAACAAAAATGAAACCCCCAGGTGACTGGCCATATGCATAAGGAATATTGCCCTCCGGAAAATGAGATATCTCCCTCAGGCACAGAAGCTACTTCCCTCAGGCGTAAGAAATGTTCCCTATGGCTAAAAAAACCTTGCCCTCAGACTAAATATCACCTTTCCCTTAGGCTAATCAGAACCTTCAACACAGGCTAAACAAAACCTCTCCATCAAGAAAATCAGAACCATTCCCTCAGGCTAATAAAAACCATTCCCTTAGGCTAAACATAACCTTTCCCTTCAGGATAATCAGAACATTTCCCTCAGGAAAAGCAGATCCTTCCCCTCAAGATAATCATTGGAAAAGCAAGTAACCGGGATAATCCCAATGCATAAGGAAGAAATTTATACTAGTTTCCTCTCATGTAAACTCAAAACGGGCTATAATCATAGCATGCCCACGTGTATCTTGGTCAAATGGGAAAACAAGGGAAATACACCCTCGGGGTGGCCTGAGATCAAAGAAATGATCCCAAAAAGTAGTTTATACTTATTCACGAGATTACATATTAAATACTACGTATCTTTACAATCATTGTCTCATCCATATGACACCCCTAACATGGGCGTGTTCCATAACAGTACACAAAATCAACTCGACAGTTGAAATTAAACACAAGACCACTTACCTCAATCTCCTCCGGTCGATATACGGGAAAAGAACCACCCGAAACAACCAAGAAAAACATAGATATGAGATAAAAGATTAACTATGGAAACCTAAATAAAATATCTCAGTGAATGAATTGGAAGGAAGGATTCATGAAGAGTAAATAACTTATTTGCGTTGTTCAAATGATATCGACGGATGAAGAATCAGAGTCCTGGTGCACAATTGAGAGCTCCCCTAAATTGTGGCCTCCTCCTCCACTATTCATGGGGAGCCCTCTTCCACCTCTACTGAATGAGGAGGATACTGCCTATTTTTAATAACAAAACATAACTACATGGCGTGTACATTCAAGTAAATAGAATGTGATAATTTTTTAACTATTCCTCTAGAAGCTACATTCCACCACCCAATTATTCATCTGCCAACTAATTTCACATGGTGTATTATTAAGTACATGGTGTGTAATATCCTTTTTAATTCTTCCTCTGGCGGATAATTTCCAATGAATCATTATTCATCTTTCGACTAATTACACAACATGTATTACTATGTACACGTCGTGTAGTTATTTTTTACACCCTTAATCACCGACTAGCCTACACACCCTGTATTTTCTTCCACATGGACAAAGTACAGGGTGTGTGCACAATATTACATGATGTGTACCCATAAATTTGTATTTTTCCAACATTTCCCTTGTTTTCTCTAAAACACCTAAGGAAAATAAAAATATTAAACTCGTACCTCAAGAATAAGAACCAGGTTCTTACGATAGATTATATAAATATTACGGTCTATGTCTAAAAATATGATTTATGAAATTATATAATAATTAAAATGATATTTTATTAAGAAAAACTATTATTAAAATAAAACATTGGAAAAAATATTTATACCAAGGAAATAAACTTTTAGTAACTAATTCATTAACACATAACACCTTATATCATCTGAGTCTAACTTAAGGGAAAGGTGTCCAATATTGGTAGATTCAAGGGGCTACTCAGCTAACATTGACCGTGTGTTAATATCTACTAATATTATCTTCTCTTGTAGGTTATTTATTTCAAGCATAAATATTTCATGCTCATATTTGTCTTATTCAAGGGAATCCCCCAGGGATGATGCCTTCATCCATGTTGTGAAAAATGGGTATTATATGACACGATTATACTAGTTGAGTTCATCCCTCCTCAATTCAGTCTTAATTATACTTTTTTATTTAAAATAAACCCCTAATTATAATTGTAAAATTACTACCAATGGTAGAAGTTCACATTGATCATATTTTCTGATGGTTATACTGACCAATAGTCTAATTTGACTGATGGTCCTTAAAATATCGAATCCCAATGGCCATATTTTCTTTTAATCATTATAAAAACCACATCATTATTTAATTCAATGATCAGTAGAATCATTTTAAAATATTTTTATTTTTTAATATAATTTTTATATTATTTCAGTAGTTTTTGTGAAATGATTCTAATTGATTGGAGTGATTCATAATTCTACTTTTTGGTGAATAAATTATAATATAAAAAATATGGATTTGTTCAATGTAAAATAATACAATAAACATTTTATTATGAAACAAATATAATTTAAAAAACATTTTTCATTACAAAAAAAAACATTATTATTTTTAGAATAAATAGATTTAGAAGATGATTATTTATCCTTGAAGAGAGAACTAATGTTGTATTTTCCTTAAAATATTTTCTCAATATGTTTATATTTACCTAAGCATGGAAATTACTACTTTTAATTTAAAATATCATAAATAATTAGAGTATAGTAAAGATATATTTTTTCATAAAATTATAATAATAATATCTTTCAATGGAAAGTAAATATTAAAATTTCTCAATTAAAATTAAACTGAAATCAAAGCCCTTAACACTTTAGTAACTTTTATATCACATCCCCCTCAAATGAATTAAGTGAATTGTGACATAAAATACCATGAGGTCTATGTTATTCATCATACAATATATAATGGGGATGTATATACACCATATAAAACAAATTAGGTTTATAACAGATCATGTATCTCAAAGAAGATTGTTTTGAGACATAAACCCCTGCCTTGAGTACATTCTTATCTTGTATGTTTTTCCTACTATATAATAAACATTTTAAAATTATTTTATTTCATAAATTATATTATAGGTTTAAAATTACCCTTAAAATAATTAATTAATTTATTGATATGACATATTAAACTACTTATTCTATTATGTACACATCGGGTATTTTTTGGATGCTTATTACATAATTTCAAACCGACATCGGGTTTTTGACCATGGTCAATAGGGTTATGATTCCATCATCTCCAAAATAATTATAATTATGTAATAAAAATTTTAATACATTGATTATAATTTAGAAAATAACCATGAATAATGGTTTTATAAAATTTAACATGTTAAAATCATGGAGATGGTAGATCATACATAAGGATCTGTAACATTTCAATTATTCAATAATAAAATGGAAATAAGGTATGTGTTATTTTATTATCCCATAATGATTATAAAATCATAAATATAATATTATTTATTTAAATAAACATTCAAATACTTTATATGTGATGTAGTAAAAGGAAATGAATCACATCGTATTATGAGGTAGTACTCCACCGTATACTCAAAAGTTGTTATGATTTTTTTCATCATATAGTATAGTATTAAATTATATGATATATTATATATGTATAATGCTTAAAATTTCATGATTAAAATTTATATGAATTAAATCTATAATATTGAATTTCATTAAGAGGCTATGAGGTAAATGAATTAAATCAGTTCACAAGGAGGAAGTCCACCATACATATGGTTTGGGGTTTTATTACCCTTTTATAGCAGAGGAGGACGATGAATTATTTTTTTTAATTAGTAAAATAATATTATATAGGAGGTAAAGGTGTTTTTATAGTGTGAAAATAAATCAAGAAATTATGGTGAAAAGTATTTAAAAAAGAATATGCTAGTGAAGACCATTACCTTCACTTAGTAAAACCTCCTTTTGATCTATAATAGAGGATACTATGTTTGGTATTTTCATAATACCAAAATCTATAGAATATTTCTTATGATGTAGGGATATATTTTTATAGGGTTTTATTGATCATAGTTCCTGGAGAGGTGTTAATATCTTAAGTGATGGGGTTCCATTTTATAATATAGGAGAAGCAGCATTTTTGTAAATATTTAAAAAAATTGAATAATGGGGAGTACCATAGACACAAACTACCTATTTATAAGATAATAAAATGATTTTTGGGGTTATTTTGTTGATAAATACTTCTAATACAAATAATCGCACATTTTAAACATGTTTTTCCTTAAATTATATATTACCATGATTTGTAGCATTTTAATTTTTACTATAGGAATTACAGTTTTTATCTATGTAATTTATTAGTCAAGACTATATATAAAATGATTAATATTAGAAATATCATTCCCAATGGTTTTAAATATGATATAATATTTATAAAATAAAAAACAATTGAGTACAGAAAATCAATTTTATCAAATGTGCATGAAAATTATGAAACTATGTTTTACCCTTTATAATGGTAATAATGTTTTTTTTTTAAATATTTATATGTAAATATAATCATTACAAAAGGACAATTTTCCCATGAGGGTATCATTATTTATATGTTTTAAAATATATCAATTAAAATTAAAATTATTTAATTTTTATGAAATATAATAATTTCATTAAATATTATTTATTAAAAAAGAATTAATTTAAATTTTGACACTATGTAATTAATTAGTATTTAAAAACATCATGAAAAAGTTGTAAATCAAAAAAACTATATTATGACATGTAAATAATGTTATATAAATTCTAAACATCCTGAAATATATTATTTAATTCTATTTAAATTACATTTATGTTTTTATCAATTAGTTTTTTTTTCTATTATTTATGTAATTATTACGTTGGTCTAATATAAGGATTTTAATTATTTATATGCCTAATAAATATAAAAAATAAAATAACCCCCTGAATATAATTTCATTTATCTAAAAATACTATCATTATTCGCCAAAATATTTTCTTTTCCCTATGTAAACACATAAATGGTATTAAAATTTAGAGTGTAATATTTTCCCTTTTTTTACTTAAATAATTAAATTGGCCACATTCATTGAAAAGTGTCCCACATGCCATGAAGGGAATATGAACTATACTAATACTAGCTCCATATCTTGCCCATGAAAATTCCAATAGTTCATTCCCTATCTCCACGGGTTGGAACATGTGCTTGGGTATCAATAAATTGGGTTTGGGAACAATTTACCCAAGTATGAAAGAATAAAACGTTAAAAATACAATAATATGAATATATGATTTTCATGCAAAAGAGGACATACATTAAATAAATAACTGAATACATGGCTTTAAATAATGTACAATATGTCCAAACATAAATAAAAATAGAATAAAATCATTCACAATGACTCCACATGACAAGGGGTTCCACCCTCGAGCCTTCTCCACAACACTACACTGCAGGAGGGGACTAACAACCTGAAATGCCTTCACCTGAGGCTTTTCCTTTACCAGAGTCCAAAAAAACCAATTCTACTTACACCCATGGGTTGAATGTAGGGTATGAGACTAAGACCAATAGGATACCACCTAAATATTCAAATAGTATGCAATATAAGGTGATAAAGCATACAATTTTAATATGACGGAACAACGACGATAAATTTCAGGAAATTCAACATTCAATTGGAAAGAGTTTTCAAAAATATAATTTCAAAACGTATAAAAATATATATAAATCATGTTATATACTGTAACGTACATCCAAAAACACCCTAAGACAAGGGTAAATACCACAAATGAAATAATCACCAAAACTAGGAACATCAATATGCACTAGATCATCTTCGACACTATGTACCTCATATATTGGTTGAATGTATCCACGTCACGATCTTTTCCCATGAATGATACACTAGTCGGGAAAATAAATATAACCTAGTGTTCCCCAAACATCATCCACATAGTTTATTTAGATTTGTATTTATCCATTTTATCAGTGAAACATGGATAAAACCCATCGGGATCCCTAGTTGTACTAGTACATATCATCCCATCTACGTACCCAGGCTTCCCCCTTTGTGATAAAATTTTGTCAACATTCTACATAAAACCCATATCATAATGAAATCCACTAATTGAAACATAAAAACCACAATGTACCTATACACAGCATATACCACTTAACAAACACAATAAAACATTTTTATTTTCAAAAAAACAAATTCTCTAAATCTCATATTTTTTGCAACCAAGACTCTTTCAAATCCCCACTTTTCACACCTTGTGAAAACTTACAAGTCACAAAAATTGAAATGTCAGCCAAAAACATTTCAATTAAACTATCAAATCAGTTTTTGGGAATCCCCCTATGATTTAAGAAGTGATATCGTGGAAAAACTTCCATTTTCCCACAAACATGTCACATAATGATCAAATACATCACAAACAACATTAAAATATATTTTATCAGCAAAAAAATGATATAAACATTCAAAAAATCTTTTCATCCCTAATAAATCCCAATATATTCAATTAATTAGTTTTATGGCAGCACCAAATGAAACGATAAATGATATCTTAGAAAACCCCCCAATTTCTCTTAAAAATGACACCTAAAATTTATTTTTGTTATAAATACCACTAAATTTTTTTAACCAATAATCATATGAGAGAAATATTAAATTCTTATAAAAAATCAGGATAATTCACAAGTATTGCATACATAATAGAATCACTTACCATATTTGTTAAAACCTGGGATCCTTTGTTTGAAAACTCAATTGCACCACTGTCGTACATCAAGGAAGGTAGATAGAGACTAAAATAAAAATATTGGACTACGAAAACCCAAGGATAAACCACAGGTTCAAAACCCTAACCTATTGTCATTTGGGGCATCAAAGAAATATGATGAAACTTCAAAATAGGGGAGGAACTAAGAGGGAGATAAACATACTGGATATTGATTGAAGTTCCCCCCAAAACCCCCCATAAAAATATATATCCAATGATGTTTTTATCTTATTTGGAGGATTAAATGGTTGTAAGGATCAAATGGGGGACGAAAGGGTCATGTTTTGATAAATATCAGTAGGGAAATGAGTAATTTAACAAATTAGTTTTATGACCTGGACCCAGGTGTACGGTTTGTGTATGGAGTTTGGAAAACCGTGCACCTAAACCGTTCACCCTCCTTTCTCCACTCAAAACATCTCTAAAATCCCCAAAATTTTGTGGGGAATTTGGGGGAACATATGGGGGATGTTACGATAAACATATATGAATTATAAATACCTTTAATGATGGAATTGGTTATGAAAATTCTCCCCACCATGAAAACGTTCCTTCCATGAATGTCGACTAGAGGCTGGATCAGAAAACAAATAGGGGTACTCATCCAAAACCCATTAATTATACTACCAAGTACCATGTGTAACTCTACCATGCTGCCAATGAACCTAGACCAGGGGAATAGACTTCCCTCAGAGTACCTTCTCATGGGTGTCCACTATTTTCATTAGCCGCTCAAAAACTGACAGGTTTGGGTCTATCTCTAGTTCTTCCAAACTCATCACATGGGATGGATTTGGTACATATTTCTTCAACTGAGAGACATGGAATATGTCATGGATGGAAGTAAATGGAGAAGGTAATGCCATAATTTATTCCACCTATCCAATATTCTTGGTGATCTCAAAAGGTCTGACATACCACGACGTCAACTTCCCATGATTTCTAAATCGATGATGGGCCAGACGAGGGGCCACATTCATGAATACCCTATCACCCATAGAAAAATTCTGGTCTCAATGAATTCAGATAACATAAGATTTATAGAGACATTTAGCTTTCAATAATAATTTCCTAATCAACATGACCTTCTCATACATCTCCTGCACCAGACTCGCCCACAGTAGTGAGGTCTCACCTACCTCTTCCCAACATAGGGGGACTGAATAGGTCAGTCATAGAGATCCTCAAAAGGATACATTAGAATCAGGTATTGGTAACATTTATCATTAGAAAACTCATCCTGTCATAAATGTCAATCTGAGGAACCTCTAAAGTACAGAACACATGCACAGAGCATGTCCTCCATAATCTGATTCACCCACTATATCTGACAATCCGTTTGAGGATGGTATGTCCTGCCCATCTTAATCTGAGACCCCAAGGGCTTCTGATGGCCTTACCAAAATTGAGATGTGAAATGGGGGTATCTCTCTGAGAAAACTGCTAATGGCACACCACATAGACTTACCACTTGCAAAAGATACAAATGGTCCAACTCATCCACATTAGTTGTTTCTACGATCAGAATGAAGTGGGATGATTTGATCAGACGATCAATAATCACCCAAATGTCATTCTTAACCTGAGGTGTATGAGTAAATCCAACAATGAAGTCCATGCAAACCTCTTCCCACTTCATCGTTGGAATGGGTAATTGTTAGAGCCAACCAGAGGGCATATGATGCTCTACTTTCACCTACTAGCATGTGTAACATATTAACACAAAGTTTGCGATGTCTCGTCTCATACCAGGCCAACAGAACTACCAAAATACATCATTATACATCATGGTGGCACATGAATGGACATACCAATGGGACCAGTTGCTATCCTCCTCCACTACCATCCTCATAGATAATGACACTACTAAATATCCCTTGAATCACAAGACACCCTCAACAGACGAAAACCAATCAGAAGACATCTACCAACCATGAAGAAACTGCCTTGAAAGAAGAAAAAGCTCATATCTTGGCTTTTTTCGCTGAATCAAAAACATGAGAGAAGGAGTCAACTAAATTCTCTCCAAGAACACACCTCCTCTGTGCTCCCTGGTATCCACATGAATCTAATTAAAGAGTCCCATCAAATTCCACTCATCACTAGATATCCTCAAATCCTCTATTAGAACCCTTATGCTAAAGGAATCAGCCACCATGATACACTTTCCTGGGGTATAAACAATTTCAAAGTTGAACCACTACAATTACATGATCTAGTGACATTTCCCAAATATTGGGTCCTTCTATGTGAAGATATAGGTAATGATTTTGTGATCGGAATATTCCACAAACTTCTCTCCAAAGAGATAGTGATTCCATGCCGTTGAGGAATAAATCACCACTTCCAACTCCAAGTTGTTGGTTGGGTAATTTAGTTCATGTGGTAGGAGTTGGAGAGAGACATACGCCACCACGTGATCATCCTGTATATAAACTCACCCAAGAAACATACGTTAAGAGTCACAATACACCACATACCCCTTCCTGACATCAGGAAAAATCAGCACGGGGGCGATATTAAACTACTACATTATCTCCTCAATGGATTCCTGGAATTTTAGGCCCCATAAAAACATCACCATTTTCAAGATGAGTTCTGTCATTAGTGAATAAATGAAAGAAAAATCATAAATGAGTCTCTTGTAAAAACTTGCATGTCAAAGGAAACTTTTGATCTTGAATACATTCATTGGTTTCTCCCATGATTTGACTGCACTGATCCTCTTGGGGTCCACTGAAAACCCCTACTATGAGATCAATTACCCATGAAATTTCACTTCCTTAATCTATAAAGTACACTTTGACAATATTGCATAGAGTCGGTGATCCCACAATGTTCCCAAAACAAAACACACGTGTTGTTTGTGTTCCTCTTAAGAGATAGAGTATAATAGAATTCCATCCACAAACAACACAACAATGAAATAGAGATACTGATGGAACACTCTATTCATGTGTTCCATAAAAACCATTGGAGAACTAGTCAATCTGAAGGGAATGACCATATACTCAATGTGGTTGTACCTTCCTTAGAGGCCTGTCTTGCGGATATCTTCCTACATGAACCTTAGTTGGTGGTATCCCAAACACATGTCTATTTTTGAGAACCAGTTTTCCCCCTTAGACTGATTAAACAAATCATCTATTATGGGTAAAGGGAACATGTTATTAATTGTTACTTTATTCAGCTTCTGGTAGTCAATGAACAACTAGAGGGATCCATCAACCATTTTTGTGAACAACATAGGAGCATCCCACAAATATATGATCGGGGGAATGAATACTTTGGATTCCAAGTCATCCACCTGTATCATTAATTTCCTCAGCTCGGTAGGGGCCATGCAATATGACGGAATAGGTTTTGGATGTGTTCCTGGTGCTAGATCTACTGAGTACTCTACACCCCACTACTGGGGAAAACCTGAAAATCTTCTGAGAATAACTATATAAAATCATTCACCACATGAGGATGTGAACCTTCAACATAAATACCATTATCCTCTTGGAGGAGAGATGATAAATTGAAGATAAAACTTCACTACTTTGGATGTGGAGGTCCAGAACAACCTTTCTAAGGATCTCATTCTCCACGAAAAACCTTATGACACCCATCAAGTGTCTTGACACTCACTCACCACCGGTAGTAATCAATGTGTTCCTAGAATTGTACAAGACAATCCATGCAATCAATAAGGTACCTTGAAATGAAGTAAAAAATAAGAACCAATATAAAAAAGAGAATCATCTATAGAATATGAAATAAAAAAGGCACATCAAACTGTTGAAGGTACCACCTTTGATCCTACTGAAAACCCCTCGATGGCTCGGACTGTGCAGACACTTGTCTTGAATCCAATAACCTTGTCCCACTCGGAAGTGCACATTCCACCTTGTAGAAGTGCTGAAAATTCCCCATACATCTACATTGGTAACAGGGCTTCCAAGGAAGCAGATATACTGGTTGGATGTGCCTTGGCTTCCAACATAGGTGGTACATGACCGATCTCTCATTAGAAGTCACAAACTAAAAATTCCTGGAAGAGTGGCCTGAACCACCACCTACCTTCATCACATGTTCCTACCTCTTTATTTTCTTTATTGAATACAATCCACTAATACTAACCCATTAAAAACATCCATTCCTTTTCGGTCAATCTCTACCATGCCTGCCTGATTAACCACCTAAGAAAAGGACCTATGCTTAAATAAGAGCACTTGGGGTATATCTCTAGTCAAAATTCCTACTCAAACCTCTAGGCCTTGCTCGCCCATTGAAGATTATTTCCAGAGCATACCGAAAAAACCCACCAAAACAGTTGGTGTACTCCATTACATATCGATTCCCATGAACAATATCAATGAATTCATGGGACATGGGATATTCCAATACCTCAGGGTTGTATTTTTCTTTGAAGACACCCTTGACGTCTCCTATGTCCATATGCTCAATCATACATGTTTGAATTTCCAATTCCCACCACTTGCTGCTAGGACCCTCAAAGTGAAAGGTGGCACATTTCAGCATGTGATCCTCGGGTGTATCCAAGAACTCAAACATGAACTCAATCGTTTCAATATATTTCACTGTTTCCGGAGGTTTTATACTTCCTTGGATGGTAGGAGGCTTATTTTTCAGGAAGTAATGGCCCTATACCATCATATAACCAGTATCATCCTCTCAAATAGGTTCTAGAACCAGATCTGGTCCCTATCATAGAGCATGGAAATCCCAAACTTCAGCCTCCACTAGCCTCTGATCAATTGGTGTGGGAGAACTCTATTCATCTTCCTCCCATTGGTGCCTCAATAATTATGAATATTTTAATCAAATACATCAAAAATAAATAATCTAAAAACAATAAAATAATAAAATAAACAACTACTCCAACCCTGCCTGATGTCAATGTATGGTCTCTAGCCAACACGTCTCACCTGGAATTCAAGTCAATCAGTCAATTTTAACATCCACTAATGACTCATGTTCTTCCATAAGAGGTGTGGTCCAGGAGCCCTACTCGCGACCAGAACCCCATTCCCCAAAATACTAGCTCTTTGTCTATCACGACTCATCCCATAAAAGCAACATAACCCCAAAAACATTGGCCTCCTTTGGAATAATTTTGTCACGAACCAAATAAGGTTTCCACTAATACTGGCACAAAATCCATCCCATGACAAGGCCCGGATGGCATTCCCTATCCCAACGTCCTAGAAAATGTTCCTCTTTATCAATAAATTAGGGTTGGGAATGATTTACCTGTGCATGAAGGCATAAAACATTAAAAACAATCAATAAGAAGAATATGAAATGTTTATGCTAAACAAGACATAAGAAAAATCCAGAACTGAATACATGGTTTTAAATAAAGTACATTAGGTCTAAAAATAAATAAAAACAAAATAAAATTATCCACATATACTCCACACGACACCCCCCTGAGTCGTCTCCACAACACCACACCGCATGAGGGGGATAACAACTCGAACCACCTTCACCTGAGGATTTTCCTTTAACTGATTCAAACATACCCCCAGTCTACATAAACCCAAGGGGTGTATGTAGGGTGTCATTATAAGAACAATAGGATACCACCCAAATATTTTGAATAGTATGCAACACAAGTTGAAAAAGTATGTAGTTTTAATATGTAAGGAAAAACGACGATAAATTATATGAAAAGAAACATTCAATTGAAAAATGTTTTGAAAATTATACATATAGAATGTTAAAACATTTAAAGATGACATTTTATATACATTAATTTACATCCAAACACTCCCTACGATTATGGTAAATACCAGAAATGCAATGAGCAACAAAACAGGGAACACCCCTAGACAATAGATAGAATTGGGCCCTATATACCTAGTACCTCTGTTAAAAGTATCCATGTCACATTCATTTCCCATACACGAGCCACTAGTAGAGAATATACCAGAAAAATATTTCCCCTAAAAATTATCCACATTGTTTTTTTAAATTTTTCATTATCCATTATCTAAGTGAAACAGGGACGAAACCCATCTAAGTCCCTAGTTGTACTATTACATATCTTCCAACCTAGGTAAATGGGATTCCCCCTTTGTGGTAAAACAATTTCATCATGAAACATACATCACATTTCATATAAAAACACCAATAAGGGTCACATACATACCATAAATTATCTATACACACTTTATACCACTTAACAGACCTAAAAACCCATTTTAATTTTATATAAAACAAATTCTCAAAATATTACATTTTTTTCACCCAAAACACTTTGATATCCCCACCTTCCACACCATGTGGAAACTTACAAGTCACAAAAACAGATATGGGTGCCCAAAACCATTCAATGAGACCAAAAAATCAGTTTTAGGGCATCCCCATATGATTTAGAAAGTGATATCATTGTAAAACCTCCATTTTCACGCAAACATGGTATTTGACGTTCATATACTTTACAAAACCAATTAAAACAGACGTTATTAGCAACAAAAAAGGATATAAACTTTCAAAAAGGTATTTTCATCCATAATTAGTCCCAATAAAATCAAATTAGTATATATATGGTAGCCCCAAATGAACCAATAAATGATTTCCATGAAAACCCCCCAATTTCTAATAAAAATGACACTTAAAATCCATTTTCATTATAAATGACACTAAAACCCATTTTTTAACCTATAATTAGATGATATAAACATGAAAATGTTATAAAGACATCATGATAATTCACAAGGTTTTCATACAAAATGGAATTACCTTCCAAATTTTTTAAAACCATAAAAACTCAATCCCACCACCGCTGCACCTCAAGAAATTTAGATCGAGCCTAAAATCAAATGATTGGGCCATGAAAACCTAAGGATAAACACTATGTTCTAAAACCTACCCTTTGGTCATTTTTTACTAAAAATAAATAAGAAGAACATTCATAAAAATGGGAGGAACTATGAATGTGGAATACTTATATGAGATTGTTTGAAGTTCCTCCAGCAAATCCCCCTTCAAAATTAAGATCCAAGGAAGTTTTTAGGTTATTGGGATGATTAAATGTATGGGTGGATAGAATGGGGGAAGAAAGGGGAGAGTTTTGATAATTAAAGGGAGGGAAATGGGGTCATTTAATCTTTTTATGACCTGGACATAGAGTCAGTGTTTGTGGGCACGGTTTAGAAAACAATGACCCAAGCCATGCTCCCTCCTTTCTCCCTGAAAAACATCTCTAAAAGGCACAATGTTTTGTGCGAGTTAAGGGGGGATTAGAAGAGGATATTAGGATATAAAAATAAGAAATAAAAATACCTTTAAGGATTAACTTTTGTGTGACATCATATGAAATAAAAAAGGATTATATGGTAATAAGTGTAGAAATATGGACATTTTATTGGATATTGACAAGTTTTTTGGTCATTTTAAAACATATCCTTCTAGTTTAACCCCTGGTAAACTCATTTTTACATTATCCAAGAGATTGTTTTACATTTTCCACTATTCATTAGGGTCAAAAATTAAAATGACCATAGTAGATAATATTAAATTTCTGAATTTCATAAATGGAATCAATTTTTCCAAATTCAACTCACCTATGTGATAAAATTTATTTTAAAATTAAACCAGTGTATTTCTCAATTTTATTTCAAGAATTTCCTTTTGTTAAAGAAAATATAATATGATTTTAACTAGATGAAATGAAATTTTTATTAAATTAATTTCAAATAATATTTATTGTTGAATAATATATATATATAATTATATTTATTATAGATGATTCATCATTGTGGGTTATTTTTTTTATTTAATATAGTGTAAATTTTTTCACTTTGAACAAGTTTTCACGAAAATTTGTTTTAAAACCTAAACATAAAGTTATAATAAAATAAAATAAATTTATTATTTATATTTGTTAATTATTATTTATTTAGAAAAATAATATATATATTATTTTATCATAAAATTTAAATAATAACTACAATTTTAAAATAAAAAACTTATTAAATATAAATTACAATTTTATAAATATTGTTATTTTCTACTATTCACTATAAATGTAATATTTTTTTGAAAAATTCCAATAATTTTCAATAAGATAATATTAATATATCAATTTAGAATATGATTTTTATTTAATATATTTAAATTTATAAAATTTCAAAAAAATATAATTATAATATTTTCCATCAAAACTAATAAGAATAATTTTTAATGAATAAATTTTTTATAGAATAAATTATCTTTATTTTAGTTGAGTTCTATGTTAATAAAAAATTTTAAATGAATTTATAATGGGAAGGAAAATGATATATATTCAATAAATTAGTTAATACTATACATACCCTCTAATTTAATGACTAGTATATATCAACAACATTAAAATAATTAAATATTAAAATTATAACATGTTTTGTTTAAAATAGGTGTATCTTATAACATAATATATCCTTCAAATTAAACTTAGTTATTGAGTAATATATTATAAAAGTATCAGATGTTATGTTTTTGAATATTTATTAATGTAATAACAAATGTATAAATGTTTTTCAATTTTTATAGTAGTTATTGAAATTATGATGAAGAGGTTGAACTAAAATTGGGATACATTGATGTATAATATGGAAAGATTTTCATGGAATATTGATACTTTTTTAGGAAATATAATTCATTAATATGTGGTCTTTGGTCATTAATTTGAGTTTATGTAATATTTATCAACATAGGGTATCGGTTGAGGGCCACGCTATAAGAGAATATTTTTTTCCTTTCAGGTTTCATGAGATTGATAGAAAATGATGAGTTAAGCATTCAAAAATACATTGATCATGAAATTTTACTTTAAGAACAACTATTTCATTGTTGGAAAATTTCCAAAATAGAATATGGACATGAGTGTTTATTAATGTTAGGAGATAATCAATTTTAGATTATATATATTGGATCATGTCATTGAGTATAATGTATTTTCAAAATCGTGATCCTAAAATGGTTATTTAAACATGATAATGCACCAAATGATTTGTGTTTTTTGAAAAAAAAATAATTAAAATTTAATTCTAATATAGATTATTTTATTTTAATTTTTATAATTTAATGAAACATTAATGGGAATGTATGGATACAAAAATATATTCAGGACAACAAGAGTAGTCATAGAGTTTAAAGAAATTAAAATTTAATTATAGAAATTGGATTATCATATTGGAGTTGATGTTGAATTTATTTTCTGATGAAACCATATTGTGATTTATATTAGTGTCAGAATTATTTAAATTATATTGGAATATATAATGAATTTTTCATTTGAGAGTGGAATAGGATTATATTTTTGAATTCTAGAGGCGACTCAAGATTTCCTTCCAAATAATTTGTCAATAATACAAAAGTTTTGTCTAAATATTTGTGGAAATAGTATGTTCTTCTAAAAAATATTAGGGCCAATGCTGAATAGGGTTTATGGACATTCTATTTACATGGGTTACATCTTGATAAAAAAATGGAATCCTAGATATAAATGATAAAAAAATATATTAATGATTATATAATGAAGTGTGAGTAATCCTTGTAGATTTAGTTTGTTCCCATTGTTTATTTTATGCATTGAGTTAGTGGGATAGATTTTATTATAATAAACCAAATAATAGTATTTTTTTAGGAGGAAAAACATAAAATTATTACTCAACCCCCACCCCTCTTTTATTTTTATAATTCATTCATGTTATCCATACAAATTATCGATGGTTGACATATATGTTAAATAAAATGTGGTGTGCCAAACTATTTATAATGATATTTTATGTGTTTATTATTATGATACATTTTATTAATAATGTTATTATTTTTTAAAAAATTAATTTCATAATATAATATTTCATTTAATGATACATATTATAGTTGTTATTTTATTTGGAATTGAATTAAATGATTTTATTATGATTGTTTTTATTTTAATTAAATTCTTGTAGATTTATTTGGAAAAAAGATTTTGTTATATAATTATCTCTATTTAATAATTTATAAAATTAGTTATTTTATTTCAAATCCAATGAGTTTTATGTATCCCAAAAAATATTGACTAATAAAAAATTTGACAGGAAACACTTATGAGGACAGAGAATTAATAAGAAAGTATGGGAAATTGTTGTTCTTATTTTCCAAAATCAACTGTGAAAGTGAATTAAATAAGTAGAATAATATTGTGAAATAAAATGCTCTCAATTATAATCATTATTGATTCTTTGAGAAATATTAATTAATAATTGAGGATCAAAATTGGTGTAGAGATAATTAACTAGTGAATAGTAAATTTTACTTTTGTTTTGAAATATTGATTTAAAATTAATGCCCTATATTTATTTTTCTTATTTTAGTGATCATTAGTTGAAATAGTAATGTTTTTTATGAAAAATGAAAAGGTTCAAATCAATAATAATATTACTATGAAATTACTAAATTTTGAAATTATTCCCCTTCCATCATTCTAGGTTATAATTATGTATTTGTTATTTTAATGTTCTTATAAAAAACCCCTATTTCTTATAAAATTGTGGATATATGAAATCTGGGTTTTCATTTTTATTTAGTTTTAAGTTGTTCATCATTTATTCATCCTTAGTATAATATTATAAAACTCCTTTGTTGTTAAACAATCTATATAATGAAATAGTATTTTAAAAACTAATTTCATCTATAGGAGTTGATGTCACTTATCGAGGATCCATACATTGATTAGTTGTTTGTGGATACTTAATAAAATGGGTTTTGGAGAATTTTTTTACTCTACTCAATATAATATGTAATGTATTCAGTATGTAAATTGTACTGGTCAATAGAAGGAAATTTTTTTATATATCGATCTTTATTTCCAAAAATACAATTTTTTGTGCTGTAGTATACATAAATTCCACATACTTGCGGTTAAATTATAATTATACCACATTATATATAATATTTCTCAAACAAATTAAAAATATTAGGGAAAATCCAAGAGAATACATCTTGTACATTAATTCCCAATGAAAAATAAAATTGGATGTTTTATTAACTCATCAACCAAATCATTATAATTTTTCTAAATCAATCCTTCTCATTGTGGTAATAAAAAAATTACACCAAACTCAAAATCCCTTCATTAATCATAGTAACATATAAATTCTTAGTCAATCATATCATTTCTAATTCTATCTCTACAATATGATGATAAAATACTAAAATATAATAATACCTTCTATATTTGTAACTCACTCCTGTAGTATGATGACATTTAATAAGTTTAAATATAGATAATTTCAAGAAAATTTTAATAATAAATATATAATTAATATGGAATATAATCATTGAATCTTCTATGTAACTAAATTACCAATGAATGAAATCTTTATCCATTCAATATGTTAATTGATAAACCTATCTTGGTAAAATAAAAAATTATTTCAAACATCTAGGATTAAACAACCACAACTATTTCCCTCCTCAAATCACAAATTATATTTATATAATATTATGTTATTCAAATATATTAATAGAATACATACTAATTTATTATAATATTTTCTTGATATTACATTAGTCTAAATTCCATAAACATAACATTAATATAAATTCCTGATAAGATGTTATAAAAAATAGTGCAATCTCTCATATTTTATTTTCATAAGACTCATACATTTCCTGCAATCACATGGGTCTAGATAAAATCATTTTTAGTTCATTGAAAACCTTTGGGATATGGTTTTCTAAAATTCAATCACTACTTCTTCCATGTGATTTTAATAAAAAATTTATCATTTTTGTATTTTTATGATTGATATACCGACACTAAATGTATATAAATGAAAACCTCAATATGGGAATAATATTTCCTGATAATTTTAAAAAAGTAATAAAAATGAATTAAATTAGAATGTTATATTAATTATTCTTAAAAAATGAACCATTTTTTCAATATAAATAAATAATAATTCCTAATTATAAATAACATTACATGTGACCCATTTAGGGATAAAAAAAGTCAAATACATAACCACATTTCCTCTATGATTTTTATTTATTTGTTCCACATACACTCCTCCTACATTAGTCCTATACCATAGTGGTATTTCCATCATTTGTATCAAATAATATTATGTTTTCAAATACAGAATTAATATTCACAAATATTTAATGAATAGATATATTAAACTCAATAGTATTTCTCTAGAAACCAGCACACATGCATCATATGATGATATTATTAATACCTTGACACATAAATGTGAAATCACCTAATAACATAGATATATGAAAATATATCATTTCATAATTAAAAAAATTTAAATATTGGCTCATTTTTATTATATAAGTAAATAGTTACCCATGACCGGTCCAAATTAAAAATAAAAACGTTTTATATTAAAACATTATTTCATTGAACCCTAAACTAAAGTCATATTTTAGAATAATCAATCATTCATACCTTGTCCCCGATGAGTATATTGTACTCACTAAAAGATATTATCTTATATAACAATGAATAATTATCCATTTTTTGGATCTCCTTGAAAATGATTAAAGACCCATTGTGGGGAGGTCAACCAAGGAAATAACTATATTACATGTACTAGAGTGACTAAACTAATGAAAGAATGTCAAATTTCAATAATGAGGGCCTTGTTTTAGGTGATAACCACTAATGGAATTTATTATCTTGCATAGTTATTCATTTCACACCCACATAACTTCATCTCTATGTAAATAATTCTTGACCCCTATCAAATAAGACTGAGGACACCTAAATAAGGCCATATTAATTGAATTTAATAATTTGGATTAAAAAAATAAACATATTAATTAAAATAATTTTCTCGTTGACTAATAATATATAAAATAAATTTATTATCATAGAATAATGAAATATAATAACGAGTCATACATTATGGAAATTTTAATAAATTACATATAAAACAAAATCCATTTCCACACTTACTTGAGTCTCAAATAAATATGTATAATACTTATAAGAATAATGTAAATAGTTCAGTCATTATTCAATTTCATATTAATGATTCTGATATCATTATAGGTTTATTTTTTAGTCCAAATCTTAGTGACATTTGGACATGTTAGAATATTGGTGTATTTATGTTCATCATATATTGTGAATATTGATAATATTCATGTGAAAGATTGATTTAAATTTATTATTATCTAATAAAATTCAATAAATAGAGTAGGATTAGATTATATATTATGGTCCTAATAATGAATGATTAAATTTTAATTCATTTTATCATTTTTGATATCTGATGTTGTTGAGGTGATTAAATGTATGTGGTATTTCATAGATTTTTTTGATAGTGGACTGTAAAGAAATAACCAAAATAGAAGAAACAAAGATGTTAAATGACAATAATATGTGATAAAAATGAATTGTAATGTACATATAATGGTGAATTGGTCCTTTATATGTGAGAAAGGGAATACATAAAGGTTGTGTCTGTAACATTGTTTTCAAATTGAGAAGTTCAACCAGGTAAGTGAAAAAAATATTAGTATAACAAATAATTTTGTAGTCTGAGGTTACATATGTGTAGGTGGATATAACATAAGAGTGATTCATGAAAACCTAAGGCTATGTATGTGAGTTTATCATTATTCATATTAAAAATAATAACTTTCTAGGCATAATGTTAAACATGTTTTGTTAAATTAATTTAAAATGGTTAATTTATGGAGTGATTGGAATGTGTTGAGAGTCGGTTATTATTTATTGATGTGTAACATGGGATTTATTCCTATAATAATGTTGTTGAATATAAGACATGATTTATATATGTAAATTAGAATTCATTGAATAGTTTAGAAGATCAGTATCCCATAGAGCCTCATTTCCCTACTTTGGCATTGAGTCGTGGGTCTGATGGATCATCGAATACTGAATATTGTCAGACCGAGTACATAGAGTTATTATTAGAAATATCCCATCAAGATAATTTTATTTTATTTACATAAAAAATTTACCAGACCTTTTCTACTCCCAGCACATGACAATAAAATTACATTCCGACATGGTTATAAATCTCATTCACATTTCATCACATATTCATTTATATAGTCATATGGTTTATTTTCTCTACTTATGTAATTCTATACACATATAATTTGTATCTATTATTATCACCCACTATTTATTCCATATATACCACAAATAACAACGTTTTATAGATTTATTTAGGTTATTGTGTTAATGATGATTAACACTGAATCATATAACATCTCTTAGAGTGTTAACTCATACTAGCTTGAAGTAGGATGTTATTATCATGTTTTCATGTTTATATGGTATTAGATGAACTGTCATCCACACATGTGAATTAGTTTTCTTTTATTTATTATACATAATATATTTAGGATGTTATGTATGTTCTATATTATAGTGGTGACATCATTGAACTATGTTATGTTGGTTTTATCCGAGTAGGGTCTAAACCATGTTAGGTTTGGAGGGTTTTACTTAATGTCTCTATACATGAGATGTTTACAAATGAAGTGAGTCATATCTGGTTGTTAATTACATAAAGTAATTTATTTATCTTTATATAGTTGTGGGTAGATAATTTATTAAAATGGGAAGTTGTTGGGGGTTTAGGATTAATGATATGGTGAGTTAAGAGATTTTTTTATATGAGAATTATTTATTGTGATTAGTTTATTAGAAATAATGTTAGATGATGGTCTTATAATGGGTGGTAAAAAACGTGTAATATCAATATATGGTGTGTAAGGGGCCTTTATTAAGATATTATTCCTTGTTGGAGATGAGGTGTGTCCATGGGACCTTTCTAGAGGGATTAAATAGTGCTTTGTTATTATGTCAGATATAACACCCATGATCCAGTTCACCTCGAACATGACTAAACAAGGTCAATACATAACTCAAACACTCTTAACCTTTACCATATGATAGAAATATGGGGAATGGGTTAATAGGAAATTTATGTTGAGACTATAACATTATGTATTTATATTGATATAAATGGAGAAGATATAAAATCACTAAACAATCAACATAATATAAAAACAACATTAGATAGACATCACATACATGATATTTAAAAAATTAATCAAGAACCATAATTCTATATATTAATGAGTTTTTTTACATGTCATACAGGTCCTATGCTTATAAGAGTAAACTCAAAGTTTATATCATGTACAAAATGGTAAAAAAAATTAATCTAACTCAGGACACACCCATAACATATGTCTCAATTCCTATACTACACTCAACTCAAAACAGCTACTAAGATCCAACTGCTCAACCATATATATGAGAATATAAGATTTCCTTACATGGTGTATAAAAAAGATTCAAGAGTACAAGGTTTCTCGAGTTTACATTCATTACAACATAAAAGAACACTACAAATTGTATCCCTAGAATGTTCAATAATAACATGTGCATGATCGGTAAGAATGATTGAAACGTAATATTAAAAAATTTGTAAACTCGCAGTTTACTCAACAACCAAATTGTGGGCGACCATACCAACATCATCTAGTAATAAAATAACATTTTTTAATACGGTGTTATATCATTTATTGTTTAAATAATGCATCATTACTCTTATCCAAATCATGGTGAATGAGTTATCACCCTCAAGTACAGTAGTTTGAAAACGAATCACCATCACAACCCATCCATGAGAATGATATATCAAAAATACAATCCCAAGGATGAATGGTAAATATTTTGATGAATGTGGTATGAATTCCAATAGGTATATTATATACCACCACTACCCATACATAGATGGATGATATGTTTATAACACATATCTAAATTGTATGACGCACCACTAACAAGAAACCCTATTGGTAGACCTGGATATGTCGACATCTAATACTCATGTGGAAGATATGAAACCTATAAACATATTTGTACTTATGATAAACAACTAAATAAATATCAAGGTTGTGGGTAAACCACTAATAACACTCTCTAGGTGGATATTTAACCACTAACACAAGTATCCATGTTTATAATACACAACGAAGTGAATTCCCATAGACGGGCGATAAATCACTATCATCAACTCCTAAGTTGTAGAGGGACCATCGATACAATAAATCTAGAGGATGATGTAAAATTGAGATAGATCCCATAGTTTTATGATAGACTAGTAGTATAAATATAATTTGTGGATAATCCATAACAACTAAGAATATTTTTGGGGATATGGTAAAACCAATATGTTAATCACATTATAAATAATGAATCCCTGGCTAAATTTGGTGGATAACACAACAATAAACATTCAAGGATCGATGGGATACCACCAAAAATATAAGAAGGCATTTCTAAATAAAATTTATCATTTAAAACTAATAAATGGGATACATAAATAATTAATGAAAAACTATTTATGCTCCAAAGCTGCTAACAAACATAAAGGATCATACCTAGGGTAGACCACCACTATCCTATTACATCATCATTCCATTAAATAACATGGACCATTTTTAGTTGTTTTACAGTAATATTAATGACTTATCATAAAGATATATTCCCATCACATATCATATGTTTAATATCTATAAAATATAAATTAATTGTCTAGGGCATCGTGGAACATGATGTTTTCACAGACCTCATAAATAACAACACATGGCCCTATTAGACAACTTCTAGTCTATATGAATCATGAAAAAAATTTATTAACATTAATTAAGGATTTCACACAACATGGTAAATCCTACATTTCATTGAATTCAACTCAAACATATAAATACCAATGAGAAAGCAAGGGACCACCTATATAGACCTAGTAGGATCCTTATTATTAATCATCTTCAAATGATTTAGCTTGTATTGATCTAAATAATAAACCCATTATATACCCAAAATTAGTTCATATCCAATGATACATGGATATATTATTAATGAAATTTCTAATTTAGGGGAATGGATTTTTATAAACATCCGTAAGAACCTAATTGATGATCACTGCACCGATTTGATCAGAAACAAAGGATTCCTTCCTCATATGAGGGGAGAAAAATACAAAAAATGTAGGGGGAGTGGTGTTGTAAGATTTAAAGAGGAAGATGATGGGATAATTTTTTTAAAAAAATATTTCATTTTAAATAAATTGATTAAATATTTTTAAAATAATACAAGCATTATCTGACCAAGTTCCCACAAAGAATCTGTCTTGTTCCTAATTCACTCTGAGTACCCTATCTGAGTTCATTGGAAACATAGTGTCCCCATAGAGATACCCCTACCTAACCACACTAGATAGATTATACTATGAAACTAGGTACCCAGTGATACCTTTCAATATGGATTTTGTCTCGGTTCCCATTCTATGATCGAAAAATAGAACATTACCCCCCCACCCAACACCAAAAAAATTAAAAAACACTGAAAATTAACGATATTTAGAAAATAACTACATTTAATTCAACGATTAAAATATGTCTGTAGTTATATCCATAATATCATATAACTACTCATAATAGATATTCACTATCCAGAATCATCGATCCTTGATGATGAATCGATTTGGCCACTTTTCATGTATATCAGAATCCTTCATCCATATCCCCTTCCACTACCCTTATACCAATGAGATTATCTACTTATAATGAATAAACACTATCTAATCCACTACCATAACGGATCATTACCCAATTGAAGCATCATGCTCTAGCTCAAAATTATTAATTCTAATCATGATATATGGGTTGATATATTATCTATAGATATGGGATACATTAATGATTTCAAACATAGAACTATATATCAAAGGAATAGGAATTAAATATACAATAATATTTATCTTATTGAAAACATAAAATGAATCTATGAACATGAGAAATAATTTAACTTGACATTGAATATGATGATTTCTTAACCAGGGAGAAACCTATAAGAAAACATGATCAACCACCAAAAAAAAATTGATGATGGTACAATAACTCCATCTAAGGTTTATTAATAAATTGAGTGTATTTTAACTACATAATAATCAAATTAATATTCTAGGATTTTTCATATAGAAGACTAATTCAGATAACCGAAAACATACTGATCTCAAAACAGTATTGAGATGATCAACACAGTCAACCATTTAATTCCACAAATTGTTGCATATGAATAAATTCTTGATAAATATAATTAGAGAAAACTATACTGATAAAAAATAATTCTACCATAAGCCACTAAAATAATGTTTAAATTCCTGACACTTATCCTTCATTTCATTGATTGTATTCTAAGAATACCATATAGTCTTAGAATGGTATTTAATTATCAGTCTCACATGAAATGAATGCATCATCAAAAACCTCTATAATAATTACGATGTAAAATGGTAATAATAATTATGAAATATACTATTAGGAACCCCCTTTACAATGAACTATCTCTTAGACCTTCATCTAAGAGATTCTTTGATAAAATTGGTCTCCAAGATTGGTAGTAAATGAATGGCCTTTATTAACCACTCAATAGTAATCCAGAATACATAACATTAGTGAGGAGACATCATAAATCACATCATGAATTTTATTATGCAATTATCTAATTTCCATTTTATTATGGGTAATTAATGAGGAATCCTTATGGGTTGGAAATTCGGAACCATCACCTGATGATAGGTGAGGTATAATGATAAAAAGAGTGTTATATCATTCTTACTAATTGGATACTAATTATACATATGATTGTAATGATACAATATTTATGTTCTTATGTTGAAACCTATAACAAATCATGAGATTCGTGCATTGTAACAGAACTATATTTTTATCAAATATTTTTTTAAATATTATTTTCTTTTATAGAATTTGTTATAAACAACAATGTGTTTAGAAGAAGCACATAACATTATTAAAATATTTTTTTTTCTATCATAGCCTTGCCCTTGGATTGAGGGTTATGAATAGTAAAGTTTAGATTGTGAAAAGTATATGGTATACAATTTTTAAATTTGATTTATTATTTCTCAAATGATTATAATAAAAAACAAAAAATATTTTAAAATAAATGTGAAACTTTTTATGAAATACTTTTTTACCAGTAATTTATTTTTCATAATAAATTAAATAAATCATTATTTGTGAATGAAATTAATACATTATTTACTAGATAATTTTTTTCAATTTTTCCAGTAATATTTTCATAGAATATGATAATAAAAACCCCAGTTTTATGCTTAAAAAAGTGTTTTTATGATATGTTTTTGCCGCATTCTAAACACATAGTATAAAAGTATCATCTACAATTTATATCTATTTTATTAGAAAAAATTAATAAAATATTTATAATTATGAGGTTTAAATTATTTTAATATTCTCTTTTTAATGTTTTTCAATAAGCATAGTATCCTTGGTAAAATTTATCACAAAGGTAAAGGGAAAATTGGGTTACTATGGATTAAAAATAAGTTATAAGAACATAATTTGTCATCATAATTCTTATTTGATGAATATAATTCAACACTTATCACCATAGGCTTAGATTTTATTATTTTAATGGAAACTTGTATATAAAAATAACTAATATATTATTTAAATCAATAAATGTTAGAAAACATTACTCTCTTGCTTTTAAATTCCATTAATGTGTTCAAATATGAGAAACACTAGTTACAATTGAATAATAACGATAATTGTATTCATAATAAAATCATATTTGTTGAGGAAATTTATTTTTAATTTTAAGGTATTATATAATACATTTAAATGCTTACACAACAGCAAAGTAGTATTTAATCAATTCATTGTAAAATATAATAACTATTTTGAAAATAGTAAAAGCAATAAGATTTGATAAATTTCTAATGTCATGAAATTTTTATAGGTTAAAATAACATATTATTGGTTTGTTGAATTAATATATTATAATTATGATAGTGTATTTATGTATTTTAATCCATATTAAATTAATAATTCAAAAATTGATATTAATGATATTTTGTCAAAATAATATATTATTAAATTATTTAAAAATAATATGAATATTAAAATAATACAATGTGGTAATGATTTGTTCTAAAATGTCAAATTTTTTCATTTTTTTATAAATTTAAACTATAAGATTAAAAATTACCAAACATAATATTGAAAAACATGTCACCAAAATAAAAATTTAAAAAGGTTGGCTAAGAGTTAGTCAAAATGATAAGGATTAAAATGAAACCCAAATATATTGACACTATATTTTTTTTTGCGGTTTTAAAAAAATACCTAATAATTGAATTGATATCATTATGGTGGAATTTTAATTAAGAATAAATTTATTAAAAATCCATATTTTTCAAATTTCAAAAGTTTCTCTCAACATAATTAGTCAATGTTTCCTATTACCTAACTAATTTAAACAAAATTGATCCTTATAGATAATCAAACTCTAAATTTTTTTATTATAACCTTCCCCTTCCATATTCTAGAGGTGTGGGTGTTCGAAAACAATATCAGCACTAGTGCCCTTTAGAGGATATCTAAAGGAATCATTCCACAGAAGAGGTAATCTCTTTAACAGATTACATTATTATAAAAAATTATTTACTTCCTATAAATATATAGAATTGGTTATAAAATAAGAAATTCATTATCATAAATATTCTGAAATATTATTATTATTATCCCAAACCCATTATACACCCTCTTTCCCATCAAGCGGTAAGTGAACATATCTCTTGTGCGTGCATATGAATTACTGTCTCTACAGATAGTTAATGTGTTTTCATCACTATGTTTTATGGATTGGAACTATGATGACTTTATTATCAATAATTGATATTTATTAAATAGTTATACTTCTATTACAATAATATTTCATTGACTTATTTATCATCCAATCCATAGGGAAATGATAACAATGTTCATGTGTATGTATGGAATACAATTTCCACAAAGAGATGTGAATTATATGTAATTTATATATTTAATGAATGTTTGAGAGTACAGAATTTTATAAATATATATAATTAATATTATAAAATAATTATCTTATTAATCTTAATAAATATTCTCTTTTCTTCCATTTCATTCGTCAAAAAATGGGACAAAACATTCATGACTATGTATGGCCTACCGTCACCATGAATGGTGTATTTTATTTATCTCTAAAAAACATTTATAGAGGACAATACATATTTTTATAATTAATATATATTTTATTTATATATTGATTAATATTATGGAGATTATGGATCCATTAAAATTTTACAATCAGGGTAACTACTAAATTCATATACATGAGAGAAATGAAATAGTTAATAGTAGGAAATTCTGATTTTATTGAGGAATTACTAATCAATGAATTTTTGAAATGTTAAAAGGGGATCATATATGATATTATATGTAAAACATGAATCTAAAATATAATTATAATAAATTTAGTTTTGTTATGCAGGTGTATAGAATGATTTAGCTGAATATATAACATAATGTAAGTGGATTCATGATACAATATCATTGTTTATCAAGATTTTTTATGATTAAGTTTCAATAATGAAGTCTTATAGTATTTCTATAATTATTTATAGGAATTTTCAAATCATATTACTATTTATTTAATGTTCATTTATTTAATTTATTGTCCTCATATTATGTATTTAATAGATATGATATTTTTTTTGAAGTAATATTGATTTCATCTCTCTCTTTAGTAAATGAACAACTTTAATCCATGTACATATTTTATAAAAAAAATATTAGTGAAGGTTTTTACAGTTATCCGTTTATTTTTAAATTTCATTTCTATCAATTTATTAAAATTCTATAAATTTTTTTAAGAAAATATTATTTTATTCCCATATGTGGTTTGTTGTGTTTCTTCTTAAAAATGTACTGAAGGAGTGATTTTTTAATATATATGGAATCAAAATCATTTCCCATGGATAAGAATACTAATTATATTAGAGATTCAATTAAATTTTTACATGTTTCCTTTCATATAAAATGTTTTAGCTTATATATTTTGTTTTTTAATATATAATTTTAAAATAGAATGTTTATATTCCACAAGAAAATTTTAATGATATTTTAATGTTTTTTTCTATTCATCAATTTCAATAACTATTTATTTAAATTATTATATAATGAGTTTGTGTTCCATGGATACCATCCTTATTCTCTATCTATATTGTTTATTAATATTATGCCACCCTATTTATGAATCTCATTTCATTACCATGGGTATTCTATGATTAAACAATTATATGTATCTAAACCCCATTTTTTTTACAAGAGTTATAATATAACAGAATGTTTATGAATTTTTTTTTTCATGGAGTTTGATAATATGAAGGATTTATGATTTTCATCATTTTATTAGTTGGACTTATATCTCCCTCCAAATAAACTGGAAAAATATTTAAATATAATGGAATAAATTGTAGTATAATAGTATGTGATAATAGTATTTTAAGGGAATAATTCTGCTATTATAGTGTTGTGATTGATCCTGGACTACAACAAAATTTTTTGGAGTGAATCCATTACACTATTATAAGCTTGGAAATGAACGCTGACTAATATGGAGATAATTTTCTATGTATATTTGTATGAAAAAATACCATGTCTTACAAAAATGTTATGCTCACATATAACTTGTTCTTTTTTTTAATTTATGATCCATTTCTTATAAACAACCAATAATTTATCCATCAATCTATAATATGACTTATTATATATAGGGTATGAATTTGAAATACTATTTTAATTTGATTATATTCTTATGATCCTGATATTATTATGTTATTATTGATATATCTCATATTTAGCCTTACGTATAATCCAAACCTGCCATTTTATTATGTTTTCATCCCCTATTTCACAATTAAAGGTGTAAATTAGGATATGTTTAATTAGTGTGATAATTATAAAGATCTATGTGGCATATCATATAGAAATATTATAAAATAGTTGTTATATTTCCATGTTTACAAAGATACTTTTTTCTACATTAATTATTTTGGGATAATAATATTATGTAAATAATAAACACCTATACAGTTATAATTTCGATGAATTAATAAACTGATCACAACATTTGTAATTAGAGAAATGATTTATTTAATCATTAGAATATAGGATGAGAAAAAAATTTGCATTAATTGATGGGATAATTCTATGTTTAGGATAATATCCAAATGTTCTGTTACTGGTCATGGATGGAATAGGTTAAACCTATGTTCTCCTTGATGAAGGTGTCCAGATTTAGTCATGAAAGAAATTATTTTCACTAATTATGTCATTTCCGTCTCAGATTATTATTTCTCACACAGTGAGTTCGATGGTTCCCCATCAATCGGGTGCCAAACTGAACACTTACGGCTCATGCATGATGGGCATCATGAGGGGGTGGGGTGGTGTGATCCACGACATGAAGGGTGTGGTTATGGATTCTTTTGCAGCCAACATCGGCATGGGTGATTCTTTATAAGTTGAAGCCCTTGTAATGATCTTTGTCCTATAGTTGGTCAAGAGGAGGAAAATATCCCTCAGTGTAGTAGAAACTGACTCAATCATTATCTATAACTCCCTGTCAAGTAAGAGCTCCACCCCATGGTCCATTTCTTACATTATGACGAAATTCCTAAGTCTAATGAACCCCAACACCAACATTCTACATACCTGGTGTGAGGGTAATATGGTTGCAGACTATCTTGCTTTATTATCAACCAATGAGAAGAGCATCATTTTCTCTCTGAATAAAATCTCGATGTATTCTGAGGGGGATTATCATGTTAGAGGGTATTCTCAATGGTTGCACAATTTTAGACCCCCTTAGCTTCTTATCTCTTGGACCCTTGGAAAATTGGTTCCTTAGATTACTCCAGTTGTTTCTCTTATGTACCTCTTTTATTTAAATTAATTATATGATGATGACGGTGCATTTTCTTTATTTAATTTATTAAACATGAAAGAATAAAATTAATATTGAACATGATTGACTATACAATGAATTTCATCACGATCATCTTAGTGTTATGTGAGATGGAAAGATTTTTCTATTATTATGACATAAATTTGTCATGTTTTGAATCAAAATGATATTCAAAATTATAAAATTATGGAAAACGTTTTTTGATGAGTCCTTAATTAGGAAGAATCTACTTTATTTTAGTTAGTCCATCGATCCACTAGTTATTAAGATATGTGTCAGTACCATTAAAATTATATTATCTATTATTAATTATTTTGAAAATGAAAATATTATTTAATCTATTTTTCATTTGGAAGGCATATCATATCAATGGTTCACTCTTATAAAATAAATTATAGAGTAATAAGAAATTGAATATATTCTATGGGATAAATATCAAATAATATTTTTGAGTAAGTACATTCCTCGTAATCTCTATATGAAAATTGATAAAGAATTTATTGAGTTAATGGTTTAGGATGATTAGTCTGTTGGAACTGATATGAAAATTTTCAAAACAATTTTGATGTATTCTTGTAGTATTATTATCCAAAATGAATTTAAGCTTTATAATCACTTCAGTTACTAAAATATAAGGATTTCAAGGTCATTATTCATAAGATACATTAGATGATATGGTGAAATCATTAAATGAGATCACATGATGGATATTGCTATTTGAAATACCCATCAATCTCAGTGTTTAGTTATTATTAGAAAAATAGAATTCAAAGAAATTATAAAAATAATAGAGAGAAGAATATTAGACCATAATTTTTTTCATTGTGTGAATGGAATCATTGGGAAATTTTAATAAGTGAACTAGTAATATTTTAATGTATGCAATTTATGGTCATCAGGAAATCGAATGCTGAAGCAGTGTGAAGAAGTTAACTAATGATGTGAATAGAGAGAAAGCTCAAAAAAAAATGGACCACCCAAACTCCAATGTATTAAATTCACAGTATATTGGGATAATGTTCACCATTGAAAATGTTTTAAAGTTAATAATGATGATATACTTAAAAAACCACTTCATCTTTGAGATAAAGGGAGATCATATGTGATAATTATTTCTGGTGAGGGTTACAATAAAGACATTGTGAAAGATACAAATTACATTCACTATATTACAACTAATGCCTTGTTTTATTTTGTATCTAAACAATATTTTATATATAAATTATTTTATATGGTTATCATAGTACTAAATTTGATTTTTTCTATTGAATTTATAGAAAACACCACAAATGTTATGATGATCAATCCTAGATTATACGATTCTTATCCAGTAGAGGTTTCTCATAATGTGTTTCTTGTAACATTTTTTTATTCTTCGTATAATAGAATACGATGTTATTTTTGGCCATGTATTATATTTTCTTAACTAAATACAACATCAATTCTATAAAATAGATGATGCCTTGGATGTAATTAATTGTCATATGATCACCTATCATTATGTTGGATTAAATGAATTTTTTATGTAAATTTGATCCATCATATGGGTGATATATCCTATTCAAAATGGGTATCTATATCATAGTTTTGTAGAGAAACTCAACATCAATGATATTTATACTATATTAGAGTTTAATGATGTCTTCTAAAAATTGATTCATTATCACCCATCAAACCATGATTTTGCTCTTTCAATATAACTTATACGTTGTGCTACAAAAATTTCCATCACTACATATAGAATATAATAAATAGAGTTTTTAAATTAAAATAAGTAATTATAAGCGAATATTAAAAAGTGATTTATTTGGATATGTGCATCACCTTTGGGCACACCTATTGTGTTTACTATGTAGTAGGATGGATCGATGCAAAACTATAATAATTAATGAGGACTTCACAAGGTCACTATAAAAAACAAGTATCACATACCCCATATGGATGACTTTTTTGATCAACAATATAGAACTCAATACTTTTCAATGATTGGTCTTCATTATGGATACAATTAATTAATGGTCATGGAGAAGGATAGAAAAAGGATATCATTACAAATATTTTACGGTCATGAGAAATTTATAGTGATTACATTTGGCCTTCTAATTACCCTATAATCTTCATGTATTTTATAAATAGTTTCTTTTGATATTACCTAGATCAATATGTGGTAGTCCTTATAATGATATTATTATCTATTTAAGGAGAAAATAAGATCCTTATAATCACTTGAGGTTTGTGATAAAGACCCCAAGGAAGGAGAAGATCTATTAAAAAATTACAAAGGTGGAATTTTTAGTTATTTATAATGTTTCATTCTTTGGATATACAATCTTAAGTGATGCTATATCATTAGACCCTTTGAAGATAGTTGTTATTGAACATTATAAAAGTCCAATAAATTTTAATGAGATCCATAGTTTTCATGGTTTCTATGGATATTATTGTATTTTATGGGATAGTTTTCCCCAGCTATCAAGTATACCCAAAATGTTAAATCAAAAGGGTGGAAAGTTACTTTTCATGTATAAATATGAGGGTGGTTTTGAGGAACTGATAAGAAGTATAGTGTTCATTTGTGTTCTTTTGGTACCACTATATCGGAGAAGGGGTTTTAATCGATATTGAAAATAAAGGTGTAGGTGGGGTCCTCATAAGGGTGATATAGTTTCAGCTTATATCTTATGAAATCTGAAGGTCATTTGAAAAATTACCCAACTCAAGATTCTAAATTAAGATTGCTAAATTTTCATTAAATATATAAACAAATAATCTATATATATTATGTTATAAGACATTTAATGATTAATAAAATTGAATTATAATTTCATGTAAAAGAGATAAACATGTTCCAATGAATATGTTTCGATCTGACTGTCATTTTTACTACTGAATACATGACCACCTTAGGAAAGCTAACAAGGTGGAAGATGATTTGAGTTGACAAGATCATACTAGATTTTCTATGATGTGGTTCATAAAAGATCATATATTTCTTTATTTTTAGTCGATTTATCTTGAAATACTAATAAGAATGGGAAAAATTTTATCTTTATCAAATGATATTTTGACCATCTATCCATGTGGAGATTAATTGGGTTTGGAAGGAAGAAGTTGAACATGAAAAGAAGGAAGAAAATATTCTAAATCTCACCATTTATTATGATGGAATAATAATTTTGAGGAACAATGTATGTGTGCCTTCGATAATAGATTTAATGAAGGATAATATGGATTAATATCATAGTAATTCATCTATAATAATCTATGATGTATGAAGATGTATAGGGATTTTAAGTACTATTTATGGTGGCATTTCATGAAGAGATATACAACATAGTAATTTTCATAGTGCTTATAATTTCATAAAATTGTGTCATAGATACATAATTTTAATAGTACATAGAAACCATTACTCATACATGTGTTTAACTAATAGAACATCACAATTGATTTCGTTATCAGAATTCCAAAAACTTCTAAAGGTAATAATGTTATTTGAGTTATCTTTAACCACCTTGAGAATGTAACTTACCTAATTTAAATTATAGATGATTTATCTTAAGAAAAACTAACTCAGTTATATATTAAGTAATTGGTAATATTTTAGGTCGCACCACTATCAATTGAGTCTAATGAGGATCCAAGTTTTACTACACGGTTTTAGAAAATTCACCATTATTATATGAATAAAGAGTTATGTTTTAGAAATTCATATCATTCGTTGAAATATGGTCATTCTAATGGGGGTATTAAAACCCTAGATGAAAAGTTGAGATCATTCTCTTTTTATTTAAATGGATTTTGTGATCAATATCTTCCTTTGATAGAGTTTTATTTCAGAAATAGTATTCACTCTTTTATTAATATGGATCATTGTAAATCCAATTATTTTATGAACTGTAGAACTCCAAATTATAGGATTTATATTAAAGAATTATTGCTATTAGGACCTAATCTAGTTGAGGTAATTTAAGAGAATGATTGATTATATCTTCAACACAAAATAACATCTCACAATGGAAAAAATTTATTTAATGAAAATCATTAAAAACATATTGAGTTTGGTGTTAGTGGTATGTTATTCCTACGAATATCTCTTTTCAAGAGAATGATAATATTTGGAAAAACGGAATAATAATCCCATGTTATATCAATGAATTTTAAATTCTTGATTATATCACGATGTTATCTTATTGATTAGTAGTTCCATTAAATCTTTCTCAAGTACATCATGTGTTTCTTGTATCACTCTTGATTATGATCATACATGATCTGTCACCTTTAATGAACACAAATGTCATACACATGGAGCAATATAAATCTTATCGAAAAAACATAACGTAATTTGGTATTATATTGGGAATGTGATTCAAAATAAGGCCACTCAAATGGTTATATAGTTGTCTTGAAACCTTAATTTTTGCGAAGCTATGTAGGAAAAATAGGATGTAAAGAGGCAAACGTATCCCTTTAGGTTTCTAAAATTGTGGTTAATTATGTGTGATAATTTAAATTTAAGGGGTATAATTTTACCCCAATTATATTTTTTAAAATTTTATCTGGAAAAAATTGTATTTAGTCATTATCTTGTGTTACAAAAAACCAATTTTCGATGAACCACACAAAATATTTAAAATATTATCTATCTTTTATAACATCGAGATTATGTTATTGAGTATGAAAAATAATATATAAAGTATGAAAAATATATTATCAACCCATTAATTAAACTTTTTATTAGTTACATAATGTTTAGTATAAAAAATTAATTAAAAAGTGATGTTTATTTAAAAATTATTTTTATATGTGTAATGAATTTTTGGTATTAATTTATACTAATAAATACTGTTTAATTCATTTAATAAAATTTAAATATTATTAACCTGATTATTTTTCTATTCATTCAAAATATATTTTCTATGCAATGGTTAATAATAAATCAAATTTCTGTTTAAATGTATTTTTTTAAAATGTCATTTCATTTTACACACATAAATTAAAAGTACCTTCTCACATTTAATTATATATAATTCAATAAAATTAATAAATATTTAGAATTATATGGTTCAAAATTTTTATAAATATTCCCATATTATTTTTAGTCAATATTAATATTATTCGTGGTAAAAATTATCACTTCGATAATGTATAAATCAGATTAGTATTGATTTAAAATAACTAATAAGGCCAACATTTTTCATCCTACTTGTTATTGGATGATTAAAATTATTCATTTATTAACTTATTATCTTATTTTAATAGCTTAATGGAAACCCTTCCATTAAAATAAATTATATATTATTTAAATCATGGAAAGTTAGAAAATTTCACTCTCTTAGTTTTATTTATCACTTATGTGTTCACATTGGGAAAAAATTAATTATTAATGAATAATAATATTATTTTTTCATAATGGAATAATATCAATGATGGAAATTTATTTATAGTTTTTAGGTATTATATTATAACCATAAAGGTTTATATGACACCTAAACAATATTTTTACAGTTAATGGAAAAACAAAATAACTGCCTTTTATAATATAAAAAATGATACAATTAAATTATTTCATAGTGTTCCATTAATTTTATAGGAGAAAATTACATATTAGTGCAGTTTTAAAATATTACATTAAATTTAAAACATTTTTTCCCATTAATTGTGTCAAAATAAATGAATAGTTTCAAAATTGACAATAATTATACTATATCAAAATAATATTTAATTAAATTAATTTAAATCCAAAAAATCAGGAAATAAGTCTAGGAGGTTATGACATGGTCTTAATTTTCATATATTCTAAATTTATGATCCAATATTCCCTTTATAATTAAAAATTAAATCCATTAATATTGAAAATTATACTACAATAGATAATATTAAAATAAGATAACTAAGGGTTTGTGAAAATTTTAATTTTTAAAATGACAGTAGAATTTTTATAAATTTAATTGGATGAATATTTTATAAAAATATAGTATCTTATATTTTTTATCATCCATTTTGGTGGAATTTTTAATGAGATTAAAATTATTATAATTTAATATTTAGTGAAACTATAAAGGGCCTCTCACTATAATTGTAAATTGTTTCCTCCTCCCTCGCTTATTTAGAAAAAATTTGGATTTATAGATAAAAAAACACATAAAATATATCTTCTAAAAATATAGAGACCCATTCTAGTGTCTCATAGCTTCTCAAAATACTAACTCTAGAGACCATTTTAGGTGATCTAAAAGAATCATTTAAAAGTATAGGTAATCTCTTTAAGTGATCGCTTTCTTCTATTTTGTTGTTTACCTCATGTAACTATCCGATATTTATCATAATATTTTAACTTTAATATCCTAAATTTGTTAAAGAAATTATGATTATTAAAAAAATATACACCCAAATTCCTATAAAATAAGAAGTAAATGTATCGTTTATTCATATCTATGGCTTACCATGCTAATGGCTGGATATAATTAATTTTTTACAAAATTTATTAATGGAAGTGAATTATAATGGGACTAATAATTATAAATTATATTTATGAAATAATTATACTTTAGTAATTTCATTATAACATATTCTTAGTTATCATCTAGTCCTATGGAAAATGATAATGGCATTCATGCGTATGTGTGGTCCCACACCTCTATAATTAGATGTGATTAATTTTTTAATAATATTTCTCATGGATGGTAATTATGATGGATTTTATAGATTTATATTATATATATGATATAATAATGATCATTTATGGCTGAATTAATATATAATTATCTTTTATGTCATCCATTGAAAACATAAAATAGTGTTTATGCATACATATGACCTACATTCTACAAAAATGCTGTAATTCTTCTTTAATCCTATAACGTTTTGGGATGAAACATAATATCTAAATAAAAAATATATTTAATGTTTTTATCCAGATTAATATTATATAGATTATGTAACCTTGGTCTATGTAAATGGACCTAAAATGCTAAACTGAAATACTAATGATCAATGAAATAGTAAATACCTAAATAAATTAATATAAACACAGAATTATTGAAAAAATGGATATTGATATATCATAACATGATATTATATTATATTATACGTATTAATATTTTTCTTTATTAGATTTATACTAAAATTAAAACCACAATACATGATTTTAGAGTGCTTTCGAAGGATGGAAAACTCACTATTAGGGGTTTTATATAAGAATTACTTTATTTATCGAAATAATATATGATTAAGTCTAAAATGATGAAATATTCTGATATAACACTAAAAAATTATTTATTTACTAATCCCCTACATATTTATTTAATATTCACTCCTTTATTAATTTTCTTATATTATGTACTGATGTTTCTAAAAATATAATTTTATTGAAAATAAAATTCATCATTCTATTCAGCTAGAAAAAATATTTCTTCACTATCAATGTATTCAAAGAATTGTTCTAAAAAAGGTTTTTAAAAATATCCTACGATTTATTAATGTCAATTTCTCCCATGTTTTATGTTTGAGAAAATATATTTTAATGAAATTTAATTTTCAATTTCAAAATTATGTACTTGATGACTTTAACAAAATAACTACAATGGGAAATATTTTTCAACATATACTTCATGATTGAAATTTCCCAATATAATGAATCATTCATTATTTTAATTAAGCTTTACAATATTATATGTCTCTTTCCAAATAATTTTTTTATAGCTTCATAATATTTCTAAAAAATTATATCAAAATGGAAATTTAATTTTCCTCAATAAATTTTTAATGATCATTTAATGGTATTACTATTCAATAAAGAAAACAACCCTTGATTGATATCATTATTTATATAGGATATTATCTTCAGATACTGATAATATTCTTTACATGGAATCATTATTAATACAATTATATAATTTTTATGAAATACATTTCTTTTACATGTTTTATGTTTGGATAAAATGATGATATGATTAAAAAATTCAATTCATTTCAGCAGGTTATGAAATGGGAATGTTTTTATGAGACATAATTATTTCCATTGGATATTTTATAATATACTAATTAGTATTTTGTGTCTTATATATGTATGATTATAATTATGTGTCATTTGGGACCAATATATCCCTCTAATGAATTTGTTAATGACTGATATCTCATTACATAAATAGAATAGGAATGAAAATTGAAACATGTTCAGTAAGGTACTATTTCCACTATGATAGTCTTGGGAGTGAAAATTCACAATAATAATGGTTTAATGAGTGATCCCATTAATTTATAGCATCCTTATAATTGATTCTTAACTACTAAATAAGTTATTTTCAATGATTATGTTTATTCTAGAAATCCATGTCTTATTTTAATATCAGACTATCATTGGAAATGTTCTTTGATTGGTTTATTATTAATGTTTTACGAGAATCCAATCATTATGAATTGGCTAAATATTATGTTCTACAATATATAGGAAAGGGATTTCAAATTATAATATAATATTCATATACCCTTATAGTCCTGATATGGTTATGTGATCATTGATATCACCCATGTTTCCCATTACTAAATATCTAAGATCACGGTTTTATAATGTTTCCTTCCATTAAGTTGTGAATAAAGGTATTATGATTTATTTTTCTAAAATGGTGATATTTATGAATATCCATGTGCGATATTGTGTAAAAGTATAAAGAATAATTTTTTTTTATATTTAGAAATTACAAAAGAAACTTATGCTCTATAATTTATTCACATAGTGTTATGTAATGTGATGATTGTTAATATATTTAAATGTAACATCAATGTACGAAAATTAAGGATCATTATAAGAATCATAAACACACGATCTCTAATGGGAACCAAAAAATGATATAACATTTAAAAATCCTAATTAATATATTGGGAGAAATTAGGATGTGGATAACCAGCATATATATTTTCCCGCATCCCCAGATATTCTATGATTGTAGAATAACTCACCATCATCCACTTGGGTATTAATGTTTTAAAAACTAGGGATTTATGGTCTTATTTTTCATAACTCATCTAGTAATAATAGTGAATCTCAATGAATCTTATCACCTCATACTATACATTATTATCAACTTACACCACCATCACTTAATATTTCTAATATAATAAATCAAGAACAACATTAATTTTTTCATTGGTGTATGTTATCCCAATATCAAAACTCAATATGTAAAAGACCAACTCATCACAAAAAATTCAAATCATGTTGAGAGATTTAATATTTTATGACACAACTATTGGTATATACATTGAAACTCTTACACCATAGGTAGTGATGCCAATATATTTTTGTGTGAACAAGAAACACTAAAACTATAGCATTCATTAAGTATTTCGATTCATTTTTTCTCAAATTCCTACTACATTTGGCAACCACATGACCTTCAGGGATTAAAAATTCCCAAATCTAGATACTTAAATAATAATTATACAATATGTACATCTTACTGAGATCATGTATGTTCAGGATTGGTGTATACATCAACCTATATTTTACTCCATTAACGTCACCATCACATTGGTCTTACCACTCAATATTTATTCCATTACTAGTTAGATCCTTTAAATATTCATCCAATTAGAGTAAACATTAATTAAATCTATATTAATAACATGTAAATCATTGGATCTATGAATATTGAAAAATTTAGTGGTCTCTCTAAAAAAATAAGTATGTTCAATTTCTATGAATCCAATGATATACCATCCTTAGATGTCATTTTCCCCATCAATAACAAATCACTGACCTATAAATGATAGTTCATGGTAATGGAATATATATAATTCACTCTCAGTGTAAAATGATGATTTTTAAATTTTCATCCTGATTATAACTCAATTGAGTGTATACTAAAAAATCATTAAATATAAATACCACGAATGAGTATAGATACATGTGGAACACAAGATTCATCAGAACCATAATCCTCGATAGTGGGACAATTTATCCAAATGAGATCCCAAGATAATATATAGATTATACATAGTCCTAAATGAAGAATGAATAACATAATATGGACTCATATAAAAATGATGAAAACACGATGTCATTTAAATCATAAAGAACAACATGGCTCCCCTTTATGTATCAAAAATAAAATTTCTATGGGGAAGAAGATATTTGTTCTTAATTATTACTTATTTCAACATCCACTAGTCCACACACAACTACAATTATTTTTTCCCCTTATTGGTTAATAATATAGGAACACTCTAAGGGGGAATTCTGTGGTGAATAAATTTAGCAGCCTATAAATCCTTTACTTATCCCTTTAGCTCCTAAAACCATTAAAAAATAATACTATCATAGGGAATGGATATCATATTTTTAACAATATTAATCGAGATCATTAAATCAACCATGTGTGTTTGTTTCAATCATAACAAATCCGAAGGAAATGTTTCCTAAAACATCGGTGATGAGAAAAAAACATGATGTGTCCTCTAATGACTATAATCAACAATATAAATGAGAGATTATATGATCCATATGATCCCATTATTAGTTCAAAAATTTCATAGATTCAAATCTGACACACAAATTTAGGTATTATTAGAAACCTCTAATGGAATGTAATACACCAAAATATGGCTTACAATTTATATGATCATGATATCGAGTAAAATAATTTATCATACGGATCAGATAAGAACAAAGAATGTCAAGGATGGAGAAATAATTGAGAATCCAAAATCATTTTATTATTAAAACAAACCCATGGTACCTCTAGATACCATTTAACCACACCCCAAAAGTAATATCAATTGTCATAATTCAATTTAGAAACTCTACATCAAACAAAAAATCAGTGACCAACTGAGGAAATAATATTGATTTTGATATAGGCATATCAAATAAGATATTTTATATAATTTATTACATACTAATTTTAGATAATCATATATATGGATCCCTACCCAATATGAAAAGAATTTACCCGATGACATGAAGCTAGCCTCACCTTGACCCTGATATCCGGATGCCCAAATCCCATAAGGGAGATCTCCCTACTCAAATTGCATCCCCTTCCCCTGGTCAAAAAAATTATTCCATCTCACAAATTTCTATAGTATCCCATACTAACATATTACTTCTACAGTATTCTCTCTTATCATAATCCTTGAGTCACACCAGATCAAGACATTTTATTTAAAGAAGTTGTTACAGAAATATAAATTTATTAGTTACCTATTCCTCTATAATTATTGAACTCTATTAAATATTTGTGGAAATAATGATGAATATATAGTAAAATAATATATTAATATAACAACACTAAGGATTATCCTCTTAGTATATGTCACAAACTCATTACCTGGATACCATATCTATCTCTTTCCTAGCGAGACTCCTCATACATCAACATCATAATTCTAAATGAACCGCACGCATCCTCAATAGAAAAAGGATGAAACCCAAATAGTCTACCTACCACATGAATATGATTCATAATATATTCCAAATTATAAACATAATATAGGAACATGAAATAGAAAGTATTCACCAGTGATCTAATTGAATTCCTAAGACCATGCTCAAAACCCTGCTCCATATTAGTCTTTTCACATGCCATTGTAGATGTGAAATATAATAAATTGGTAAAGTGGATTACATAATTCATCACCAAAAATACTATCTATATAGGATGAATAAACTCTATTCCCCTATTATACATAAAACTATCTAATAATAAATGATTTAGAATGTTCTTTTTGAAAACTTTTCTTGGATTACTCTACAAGAATCTAAATATAGATAAGATTATCCAACCATCACTTCCATAACGGTAAATGAAGTTAGGAAAAAAGAATCATCCACCTATAAATGGGAATATCAAGATAAAAAATGATACCTCTCATGGATTCTATGTTGGAAAATATTCCATATTTTATATTTAATTTTAGAAGGAGCGGTGGATGTTTCATCTATAACTCTTAGGTTATATAAATCATGGTTAGCTTGACTCCCAATTGACCATTCTCTACATACTATAACATTTAATGTATAATATATCTATTATATTGGAATATAGGATGAATATGTTAAATGGGTAAATTTGGGACATTATTGGGGGGAGGAATTATTTTCGTGATTCTTCTATCACATAATGAGATGTCATTGTAGTAGAATTTCCACACTATTACTACTAAAAAATCATATTAAATTTATAAATTTGGTCTATTTAACAAAATTTTTGTCCAAAAATATTATCCCATATTTCCCTTTTCTAATAAAAACCCCAATGATATTAAATATTAACATAGAGGCTTTATTATAGCCTAACGCGCCAAATATCATAACAGGTAATGTCTTACATAATATCACACAACAATTATAGTATATTAGTTGTAATCTATAGTAATAATGTGTCTATCATGTATGGTTTTAAATAAATGAGGTTACACAACCGGGATAATAACTCACTAAATAGTTAATTCATATTTATGTGTATCCTTATCGTTTGTAGTTACTAATCCCTTTTCTACTAAAGAGCATTCTAAGTGACCACAAATGGATCCAAAAGTCATAAAATTATAATATATTTCAATAATGAGTCTTAGGATAAAAATGATTAATATATAAATTCAAGGTGAAGGTAATCATTGAAAAATATATCATTAGATGGATCTTAGATGTCCACTTACGACTCAATAAAATCTCTTCCTCTTTTGAGGAAACATGGAATCAAATTCGGATTTTTTAGGGATTATGTGCATCATATGAGACAGAATGTTTTTTATGAAGACTGACATAATGTAAATACCAACGTAAAATAATGACATCACCAAAATGGTTTTAGTAGGGTACTTCTTGTAAAAAACATTACATGATTCAGTTGGAATTGAATAAAATAATAATACTCGAAAACACCATCACGTTAGGGCTTAGAAGATGATATATTGAGATATGATGAAGAAAAAAAGAAAATATAATGATTTTGAGTGTTAGAATATACAAAATTAACCAAATTAGATGATAAACACTATGATCCAATGATAAATTTGTCAGAACCTCAATATGGGAGAATATAAAATTAGAGGAAATGAGGGAGAGAGTTGTTGAATGATGAATATCGGGGGAGGAAATGAATGTTTCGATAAAAATTAAGTTTAATTTAATTTAATATATTTTTCTGTGAAAAAATAAGAAGAAACCCACTAGGTACCAATCATCCATCTATCATGTACTTGGTGTCCATCTGGTACCCACTCCAAGGTCACCTAACCCAATGACCCAATAGAAGTTGATACTATCTCTCTAACCCCATAGAGTACTTTATAATAACCCATCAGGTACACCATGACAACATTTAAAAGGATATATATTCTACAATCCATTAAATATTTCTAAAACCTATCCTCAATCACCCACCAACACCCCCAATATTAAATAAAAATATAAATGAATAATTTTTCTGAAAAAAAGATTCAAGATGTACCTCAAATTTTGATATGTGTTATTTCCTATTTTGGATGGGTTTCCTAAACAAATGGTTTTCCATGTTAGTCATTCTTCATGATATATTTTTATATAGATGTTAGAAACTTATATAACATTGTCATGATATATTTTTCTTGAGTGAGATTTGTTATATTTATCATCATTCATTTAATATATGAGAGTTTAGCTATGTGACATCCTCCTGATGATATGGTTCATGCATGAGTGGCAACATATGTTACAATTTCTTTAGTCTGAACTTTTGATTGTGGATCATGATTATTTCCCAAGTACATGAGTAATTTTCACTCCAACATTGTTCAAATAATGTATTTTCGATGTTCATAGTGTCTTAGTTGTGTCAAGATGAACCAAATTGGGTACACGCTTGTTTTTTCATTTTTTTATCACCAATGAAAGTATCCATATGTATTATTTCAGTTATGATATGGTAAAATTGGTGGATTATAACTATGTTTTCAAACTCACACCTTATATATGAGGCTTAGATTTCATGGAGATATTATTTTTCAGGGATTCAAGCAAGTTAAAATCACTTATGTTAGGAGAATAAGTTGGAGGAGTTATTTATGGGAATATGGAACTACCTAAACATACTCTATGTTATTTTATATCACCATAATTTTTTTTTATATTTTAAATTGCATGTATTGATCCATAACATGGGGGGATCATATTATGACTTTTACATAAGATATACAAGGGTTAATTTGTTAAAAATATATTCTGTTATTCATATGGTAATCAGGTATGTTTTGATTCCATGTTATCTTTTTATTAATTATTTCTTATTTAACATTATATATAATAAATGTCTTGATAATAACAGAATATTTTTCCCAAAGTAGAGTTTATCATTCTATGAAAGTACATTTCCACTTGCATATAGGAAGACACACATGAGATTATGAGACAAACTAGGTCGATGTGTTAAAATTCATATCAGATTGCATATTCTCGAATATAAATACATGAGATACATATTTTCATATATTTTATAATTAATTCGGTCATGGTGAACGAGTTTTCATCCAATTATTATCATAGTTATTATTTACTGAAAAAGAATATTTTATAATCATGGAATAAGTGGTTTTTTTACAAAATGTAATTATGATTTTAGTCAAAGAAGTGGTGAAGTTATAGTTATTAAATTTAAAGTGCATAAAGAATAAATTTAAATAAAATAGGATTTTATAATGGCTCAAAATAAAAGAAAAAAAACCCACTTAATAGTATCTCCATCTCTTTGAGATATGTGAATTTCACATGTTTTTCATGAATTTTAATGGTGAGTCACAACCCATTGTAGAAAGTATTATCTAAAAGTGTTATAACATATTATTCATGTATTTTTGTTTGGTAGAATATCATATTACATAGAGACCATTTATATTGTTATTTTAAATTACAAAAAACAACTTTTATAAAGGAAATGAATAAACCAATGTTATAGAATTTAGAAAAATGGAATATTGAAAACATAAAAAATATAAAAGGAATTAATAAAATTGAAAAAATGATGATGAATGAGGAATATAATTTTCATTATGAATAATCACGAAATTTTTTCTTTAGATCATATAGTATTATTATTTTACTTGTTAGCATCCCCATTTTACATCATCATATTCTTTTTTTAAAATAAAATGTGAAACAATTAAATATTATTATGTAAAAACCTGTAGTATTCAAAATATATCAAATTTAATCAACCCATAATTTACATTTCTCTATCTTAATATTAACAGATTACATTAAGATCACTTTCCATATCCTTGTTTGATAATGCATTAAGAACATTTAACTATTATAAGTTAAAATATAATATTCGTTTATAAAATATCATTATTGTGATAATACATAATTCATTGATATGCACATAATTTTGTCCATGTTACATTGTAGTAATATATTATCATTTTATAATATTTGACATTAAGTTGACGTTTATAAATATGCCTTGAATTTTATCCATCTTAAGGTGTTAATATAGATTTCTCTTGAAGAATCCTGCTTTTTTGGATTCCTAATTTCATGTTATCTTATTGAAGTTATTCCTTTTGTATAATAAATAAGAAATTTCCATGAGTTCATAGTATGTGTTAGTTTCCTAGTATAATGATCTCAATTTCACATTATGTTTTTGATCCCAATGACCCATTACCTCTAGATCATTTTATTAACTGAAACTGAAAATACAGAAATAAAATGAAAATAATGATCAATTGAGTTGATGTTTTCCTGGGATATAATCTAAATTTTACATTATCATGTTTCCATGTTTATAATAATCTTTTATATACTCCAAATTTTTTCTAGATATATATAAATCCCCTATAGTTTCTATTAATTATTTTATTTTAACTCTAAATGAAATATAAATAAGAATGGATATAGGAAAATAATATTACTCAAATTAATAAACTATATTCATCCCATTTAGAATTGAAAAATATTTTCATTGAATAAGTTGGAAACACATTTAACACTTTTATATTATTTGAAACAAGTGTTGTATGTTTTGAATCTATATTGATATCCACTGAATAAGGAGTTCATAATCTAGTTGGAAACTTATAAAGTATAAATGTTTATTAAAAAAACTATATTTAAACTTTAATAATGATTATTATTATACATAGAAAATAAAATATAGAGATTATTTCATTTATAAATTATACTAGTACATAGAAAAGGTAATATAGAATTTGAATTAAAAAACGAAACAAAATAAATATTATAAAATTCAAGATCTTCTGGGTTTTAACTTTTCAACATTAACTTTTCTCATGGATCATTTTCAAACTTAACAACATTTTTCACTTTCTAATCATATATATTATATTTTTTATAAATTTATTTTTCATTTGGAAATGGTTGATTTTTTCAAATCATATGGTTTGTTAAGAATGTCAAATGAATTTTCAAATTCATCAACTTATTTCACTTCATAATAAAATGTTTTCAATTATTCATGAAAAGGTTATTCTTAGACATCATATAAGATCATTCACTATTGAAAATTATATTCAACGAAATTTTGTAATAACAAATGGTTTTATTGTCAAAATCATGATTCTCTATATTGAATATTTAAAAATGTTATCTATTTTGAATTATTGAAAAATATTAAAAGGGTTACTCCTAAACATATATATTGGAACAACAATATATTTTTTATTAGTGTTTAAAATATATTTTTTAATCAAGGAACTTAATATTCAAAGTTAACAATTCATTTTAATATTATTGGATAATTGTTGTAGTAATAATAAGTATTTTATATTATGTAATTATTAGAAATATAATTAATGTTACATGATTATTATAGATTAATTTATAGAGAATGGACGTGGAGGACCAAAATAGGCACCAAATTCCAGTCCAGGACTACAAAAACAAGATAATGTCAAAAAACGTACAACTTTTTTGTAAACACCTGAATGAAATGAGGTCCTATGTAGGAATTCTAAAGACCCTATTAGTCAAATAGAATTAGGTGTCTATTTTAGTCCTCAAATACCATTCTCCATATCATTTTCATTATTTGTTAAATTATTGTGAAATCAATTCCATTATATGAGTATTGAACAATTAATGTGATTTTATATTTTGTAGGTGCACTAATAATATCAAGAGTAAATGGATGTCCTTTTATCAATGATAATGGGTATATTAAAAATAGTTTTTTAGATTAATCTGATGGGATGGGTAATAAATAGAGTCATTAGGTTACAATTGAATGAAGTGGTTCAATTAATATCACTAAATAAATCATCAATATATCTTGGTAAATGAATTTTATCCCTAAATATAGTGTTCTATGAAGCTATATTTAGATGATGTTAGATTTTTATTGTGCATATCAAATTAAGACATGCCTATGTAATTCATAGAGCTTCTAGAAGATGGATGGTGAAACTTATAACTCGAATGATCATAAAAATAAATAAATAGGCTCTATATATGATTAATATATATTTAATGTTGTGTGTGGAACTATTACATTATGTGAATTGTTAATGAATACGGAAGAAGATGATCTCAACTCAATTGATTATATAACCTGGGGATTTGACATGTACTCTGCCATCGATCGAGTGCTAATCAATGAGGAATCTATAGAAGGTTAAAAAATATCTTATTGTGTTGTGTGTTGGAGTTGTAGACTAAACTAAATTAAGTATATTGACTTCCATTCAATTTATACATTTTTATATATACATGTGTTTATTATTACTGTACTAGTATTGATATTTCCATACTGACTATTGTAATGATTACTCCATGAAATTATGGGTCATATAAAATGGTAATAGTATTTTCCGGCTATAATGAGATCTTCCAGATAACATGATAGTATAAATAAATTTATTCCATACTGTCTACATATATCAAAATAACAAGATAAAGATATCATATTTCTCTTAGGTTTTGAGGTATAATAATCATTGTGGATTATAGTCATGATTTTCACATTTTTTGATCTTATGAATATAAGATCATGAGGATTAAACCACCAACAAGAAAACCATAATTATTAGGTGCAATTTGTTTCTCTGATATATGAACATGTGCATTGGTTTCTTAATATATGATCATTATAAATTTTAACTATCTAATCATATATATATATTCAGGGGAAAATTTATCACATTATAGTAGTGGTGATCTAAATTTTTATGGGTGCTTCATTAGATTCTTAGAAATTGTCTAATGACCAATATAGAATTTTTTTTCTATTATTGAAGAGATATCTCATAGGTCATGGATGACCAAAAACGTAGTGACTTAATTAATTTATGGTCCATTTGATATGATGGTACACATTTATGATATGTCCATGAAATATGAAATACATTAAATGGATGGTAACATATATATGAATACTTCCTTGTAAGATATCATGAGAAAAAGATATTATATTACAAATAAAATGTTTTTTATAGGTTGTTATAGTAATGTATTTCCATATATTCTTAGAGGTGGTGATGGGTTTCTAGACATTAATAATGGTCAATGAGTTGGAATCACTATTATAATGTCATGTACATTGAGGGTCGCAATCTAAGTGTATCCACATGTTCTAAAATTTCAATTGAATATGAGTTTTGGATGATGTGGGGCCCATTATGGAGGGTCAATGAATATATGATTGTTAATGATCCCATTTAAAAGTAATGAAACTATATTTATCATTTTTGATATAATTATTATTGAATTTATGTATCAATGATTTCACATGTTGTTTAATAATAAATTTTAAAACTAGAATATATTATTTTCATAGGAACTTATCACATTAATGGATTTTTTTAATTATTATATGAGAAAATTAATCGAGTTAATGGTCTTCATCTTATAATTTAACAGGTAAATGTAATATAAGTGGGTGATGAAATATTTGTTATATTTATAAGATGTTTAATTAAATTATAAATGTTTATAATGATAGAAAATTATGGTATTTTATTTTAGGGACTAAAGAAAATTTTTGTAAAGTAAAAACAAATTATATAAGTTAGTAATATAAAGTAGAATAGTGTTACCCATCATATGAAATAAATTTAAATAGATACCCCCTTCTCTCTCATTCTTAAGATTTAGAAACCGATGGAGGAATAATGATTGATCACACCTACATTCTTAATTGAGTTTTCATTCTTTATGTTATCAAAGGTACATTCTTAACCACATTGATTTCCCTCACTAGACCCCTAGAATGAATAATTAGAGATCCCGGGGGTTTGGTGCATGTGAATATAGTCTAGAGGTATCCTATCATTACAGCATTTTTCTATAGCATGCTGATGTTAACCGAATGAAAACGAAAATTTCAAACGAACAAGGTTTCGTTTATGCTTTCTGTAGATATTGTAATGTATTCATAAATTGTACTAAACATGATCCTTTTATATATATTATAATGTGGATTTTTTTATTTATTGTTTCCTAAAATTAATATGAATCCATTTTTTTAAATTATGAATTTTTTATGATCCCACTATCTCCTGAGTTACTTCTATTGGTGTCAGAGCGAACATTTAGGTATTGAAATTTATAAAAAAATATTAGGTTGAAATTGATATATTCTGAATTTTTTTAAATTGTTCTAATGTAACTGATGTCAAGTCGACCCAAGTTCATATGACCATGTAATTGATGATAAATGATAGATGGGTTTTAGTGTATATTTATGATTAATATTTTTTATAGTATTTATATTAAAATATATGTAAGTTTAAAAATATATATATATTAAAAAAATGGGTTTTTCAAATGATGGGGCTTGGTATAAGAAATGTTCATGTCCCATTCCTATATCCCTTCACTAAATGAGATGAAAAAAATATTAATAAGAAAAAAATAGTGTTATCCAAATACATTTCAATAGGGAATAGATAAAAACCCCTAATGCCTTCTAGATTTATGGAGAGGGCGTATACATATTTCCACCATTGTTTAGTTCTGTATATATATATTTATTATTTTATGATATATTTAATAATGTATTTTATATACTAATATTATATGCATATTTATGTGTGTGTTTGTGTATATATATTGTGTATGTAAATATATGTGGCACCCTAAATATAGATGACCAGCCTCACCGAATCATGGGTCTGACCAAGTGTCTCCAAAACAGAAATAGTAGACCCTTTAAACCTTCCATGATCACAAAATTTAAATTTTTAGACATTCATTAATTTCAGATAAAGTAATAAAATTATAGTAAACGATTTGATATTATATATAAATTGTATGATGTTTATAAAATTAATTCAGGTTTTACTGGATAGATGAATAAATACTAAATATTATAATATTCATGTTATTTTATTTAAAATACACTTGAGATTATTTTTTCAATTTTATTATTATTATGTAATTTAATTTCAGTTTTACTAGTCTTGAGTTGAGATCAACTTGTTCTTTTTTAGATTATTATATATATAATTTAGTTATAGTTTCTATGTTTAAAATATAAAAAATTATATTATTTGTTGATTATATTTTCATTATTACCCAACATTTAAAATGTAATATTCTTAAGTCTACACATTTGATTTATAATGATAGAATTTTGCACTATGTGGTTCTCTAAACATAATTTCCACACACATTTTAATGATCATAGGATTTTGTGGTGATGTCGATGAAGATGAGTGCCAGTGTATACCAAACAAGTGATGTACAAAGGTTTTGTGAGTTCAACAATTTGAGTCAGGTGTATAATAATTAAATCATCAAATGGTCATGTTAATGTATTATTTAGTTAATAGATTGACCATAATATCATATTTCATGATGAAATCATTGTTTATTTGTTTTTCATTTACATGGTTTATTATTTTTTTAATGTGCACCTATTATGGGTGATCGTATAGCATAATAATAAAAAATAATTTATAGAATGAATCAAAATGAGAGGGGAATATTTTCAATTTAATAGATGGCCATTTTTTGGCTATGATCACATTGAAAAAAAACTATTCCATTGAAAAGGATATCATCCGATGTGATAAAGTAATAAATCCCTCAATCCTGATACAAATACAATAAATGCATTATATTGCTTGAATTTGGACACAACCGATTTTCCAAGGTTCTCTACATCTATAGGAGGGGGTGTATCTTACAACTATACAGTTTTAATGAGAGTGGTGGGTATATTAAACAATTTTTGGTAGAATAGATGTATCCTTAACAATATTGTTGTAAATTAGGGGAAATGCATTAGAAAATACAGTGTAATCCATTATAAGAGATTTAAGCCCACTTAATAAACAAAATATACATGAGATAATTTGTATTATTAGACAAAAAATTACCTTAATATCTTTTAGTAGTATCGATTCCTTAGCTTGGGCTTTGATGAGTGGATTAGGGGTCATTTCCCCTAGATTAATCTAATGAGTACGTATTATGAATGTATGAGATAAATTATTAAATGATTTTTTATATAGTGGAAAAATAATATTAATACAATAGAAACATGTATAGTAATTAAGATAAATTACTAATCATTTTTTTATATCAAGGAAAACTATGAAAAATTATATTTCACAGGGATCTATATTGGTTAAATGAAATATAGTGATTAAAAAATAATCTAGTTGTGGACAAGGGATTTTTGTGTTGTACTACACAAGGAAAAAAAATATTTATGTGTTCAATCATCATATAATACTGAGCTTACTCAAATATAAAGTAGATTAGATAATGATAAGTAACATAATAATATGAATTATTCCCTCAATGTTAAATAATTTATGTTTTTAACTATGTCTAGTTAGTTATAGAAAATGTATGATGTCTATGATGCTTTCCAAATACATAATTATCTCCGAGATTCATACATTGAGATATATCTATTAGAATTATATGTGATATGTATTCTTATATAATGATGTAGGCTAGTATATATGAATTATGTAGGACATCATTTTCTCAAGATAATTTGTTATATTGGGATACACGAACCCATTAGGTTTAAAATGAACCATGAAATCGAAATTGATCTCATTCATTCCATATTACCACATATATTCACAAAATTCATTAATGATTACAATATGAATTAAAATAATGAATTATTTAAATACTTTTGATCTTTATTTCTTAAAATCATAAGGATATACTGAATAATAATTACTCAATACTTATAGCGAGGAAAAAAAAGAAAATTAGGGAAAAAGTTTAAATGGATTTCTCTATGTTAAAGGATCTAATTACCCACCATTCCAAGAATCAAAATATTTATATGGTGTGAAATGATCATAAGGATCTATGATATGCATGTGGAAGGATAGGCCACTAGAAGAATGGTTACACATATTAAAAAGGGAATCAATAATATTATAATAATTCTTGAATATTTTTCACTAAATTTAATTGGTATATATCTACATGTTTGGTATTTGATACTGCATGTGGATCACACATATATATTCAAACATATTAACCATTTAGATTTCATATGATGGTAAATGTTTTGGTGGACATTTGAAAAAAATGTCGTGATTCTAACATCATAATTAGTGTAATATTATAATTTTTCTACTCCTTGTGGAAGGGTTCACATAACAAAGGAAAGCATATATTATTATTTGGAAATATTAACAAAGCATTGTATATATTTTTACTATAATAACTAATTTTCTAAATAAATTAAACAACTAGTAAATATTGATCATGTTCAATATGCTTATGAACTATAATGATACGAAATTTAAATGATAAGAATATAATACCACTCTATCTTGAATGATTTTTTGACATCGTTGATTTATAGCTCGTTGATGTTGTCATGCTTATTTTAATGGTAAAATGACCAAAACACACTTCCATAAGAATTCAGAAAGAGAAAATTACCCATTAAAATTTAATCATACTGATGTATGTGTTCCATTTCTAATATTGTCAAGGGGTGGTTTTTTTAACATCATTACATTAACAAATGACAATAATATATACAGATATACATACATAAAAATGTTTAAGTGACATTCCATTAACATTTTTTAAGTAATATCATATTGAAATTTAAAATAAACTTGTTTTTAGATTTTATAAAATATTCTCATATCGTGGTGTAGAATATATTTTTCATGAGTTAAATAATTATTTAATGGAGTGTGTGATGGATTCTTAACTAACTATAACTTATTCTCTTAAGTGAAATGGTGTTAGTGAATGGTGGAATATGAAACTTCTTGACATTGTTTGAACAATGATGTTTTATTTTACATTATATTAAAACTATATGTTATATGTAAAGTTGAAGGTGACATATTTGTTAAACCTAGTACCAACAAAACCACTATATGAGATACTTTATGATTTGTGTTTTGTAATGAATCCGAATTTTTTAGACATTCATTTGTAGGGATGTGTGGTTTTTTTTCAAGATTATAAATAGTGACATATTGGTATATCAAAGCACAATGTTCATGTTTATATGTTTTCTTAAGGAGACTAAATGTCACTAATTGTATAAAATTTTATATATAATGATGAATATATTATGAAAATCTATTACTATAGAAGCTTAAATTTGTTCCAATAAAAATATTGGGATATATATTTACATATATGAAGATAATACATTAGATTCATATTAGTTAGTATGGGAACTAACTGCACAACAGGTAGTAAGAGGGGATGAAGTTCCTACGACCAAATTACTATCTATATCTACTAGTTATGTTAAATAATTATATGTATATTTTCTTCCTATCACCATGTAATTTGAGAAATTACTCCTAAAAATCATAAACCACTTACCTATAGGGATGAAAGAAAAGGAAATGATTATATTAAATGGAAATAAGACATGTATTCTGAAATGGGGTCCAAATAGATATATATTTTTTGGATTTTGATAGTCACAATAACATGTGAAAAACCTATTTGGTGTAAATTGGTATTCAATAATATTTTTTATAATGATGATCAGGTTGGAACCTAGTGTTCATAGATAGTATTAAACGGTTTCAGGAAATAGAAATGCATCAACAATGATGAAACCATCATGCCATTCACAATATTGTATATAATTAAAATATGAATATAGATGCTCAAATACAATAGAGGGGGTGAATTATATGTTTAAAAAATGTTCATTTTTATCCATTATGAAAACTATGTTTTACATAGATAAACAATTTAAATTCACACGACCTATTATAATTATATACAATTTAGGCTCCATAAAAGAAACATAAGAGTATTTTACAAGGATAAGATTGCGTATAGAATCTTTCATATTAGAGTATACAATAAATCACAAAATTATAAAAAGGTTATACTTTCTTCTTGTATCAAAATACAACAGAAATAAAATTGAAACAAAACAAGTAACAAGTATGAAATCTTTTAACCCAAAGAGTATGGTATCCAATAAATTTAGATAAAGGTCTCTTGATTTATACTTTCAAGGAATTCTGTCTTACCCACACAGGGTTACACCCTCGATAAGAATATTGGATTCTGTCTTGCTATCCCCGCAAGACCTTGATCATTAATTTATTCGTCACCTCTATCTTCATATCCATGGAAGTCCTCGATTATACACAAAAACAATAATATTTTCAAAAGGTAATGTGAACAAGATGTTCATTATGCACAAGGATTGAGAGTCCATCTCTCTAGAAATAACGTCAGGAACATTTAATCTCTAGATTGATTGATCGGTAACATGCTCATTCCAATGAGATTATATTTATTGGAATTTCTTCAATGGTCGGCTCCCATCTCGAACAATCATATTTTTCCTTGAATATCATAGGGACATGTACACATGTCACTCAAACAACGATTAGTATGAAACAAAAAGTATGACAACATTTTAATACAATAACAAGTATATGTAAAAATAATGGTTGGTAAACCAAATTAAATTTTTCCGACTCTCGGGAAAAATATTTTGTAGTCTAAACAAAAAAACACACGAAGAATATAAATCATAAATATTCAGCTTCTATTTTTCAATGAATTAAGAACCTGAATTCTGTAGATTTAGGATTCTATATTCCAATGAATTTAGGAGTTTGAATTCTAATTAATTTGGAGTCTGAATTCTAAGGAATTCAGAGACTGGATTTTGAGGAATTTTGAGTTTGAATTCTATGAATTCTGAGTTGGAATATTGAGTAATTCAGAGTCCGAATTTTAAGAAATTCATATTCTGAATTCTGAGGAATTTGTAGTTTGAATTTTGTGGAATTATGAGTCTTAATTCTAAGGAAATCGAAGTCTGAATTTTGAGGAACTATGAGTCTGAATTCTAAGGAATTCGGAGATTGAATTCTATATAATTCGGAGTCTTAATTATAAGGAATTATGAGTTTAAAATCTAAGGAATTCAGAGTCTGAATAATGAGGAATTCAGAGTCTAAATTCTGAAATTCGGAATCAGAAATTCTGAAAATTTGGTATCTAAAAACAGAATACTCAATATCTACGGATTAATAGGATTCCGATGTTTTAGATGTGACACCGATTTTCAGAAAAAGTATTAAAATGAGTTAGATTTAGAAAAACTATAACATGATCAATGAAAACAATGGTAAGGTGAAAATTTCCTTGGGGATGGAAAATTTTACTTAATAAGATAAATCTCAGGGAATATAAATATTTCCATGAGATAGAGTGTTTTTTATATTCAAAACATAAAGGAATGGAAAAGTAATAAGGAAAATGTATTGACTCAACTATCTCCCCATTTATGGAATGCACAAACATCCTTACTAAAAGTCATATTAGGAAAAATAATGTTTATGGACTTGTAAAAAAATTATATCCCTTTTACTTATAGATAATAGTGAATACAACTAGCTCTCCCTTAGGCTTTGGAACCCATGATGATTATATTCATGATTTACTGAATGAGAAAACATTTTCTTGCATATGAAAATCATCATTGATAAGAAAGTTCCCTTAGATGAACTCCACTGTACTTAAGGAAATGCAATCGTTACTTAGTGTTCTTTTTATCATTCTTTTCTCGCCCTTTGTGATTTTCTAAAAAAAATTGAGGGAATTGAAAGAATGATACCTGAAAAATATCATACAAAAAAACAAAATTTCATTACGATTGAAAGTAATTGTACAATAATGAAATACGACAAAAATTCGGAATTGAAAAAATTATCCTTTTTTCTATTTCAGATTTAGGTTCTTGAAAATGGTATTAAGCCTCTTGGGCTCCCTGTGATATTCGTCCATGCTCTTGAGAATCTGATCATGATCTTCACTTTTCTTCTCCAAAGCTATAATTTGTTCTTCCTGAGCCTTGAGACATTCTGCTTGAGCATTCAACAATTTTTCATCCTTAACATGCTTCTCTTCAAATTTGATTTTGATATCCCTTTCCCTCATCAAATTCATGTCCACATATATATGTTTCCCATTCAAATCCATAACATCCTACATTAGAGTAGTCTATTCATGACTCACCTTTTCCTCAATGCTCATAGAAAGATCACTATGCTGGCCCTCTTTGGTGTCAAAGGAATCCTTGAAATTATCTTGAAATTCATCAAAATCGCTCAGGTCATAACCAATTTTTGTTGAAAAGCTTGTAATATTCATCTATGACTATTTATGAGCATCATAACCAATGAGAAAGGATTTGAGATCAGCCTCAATTCCGAAAACGTTATCGATAAGCATTATAACAGAATGTTATTTCTGATTGAACGAATGCTGAAGCTCCTGAAACCTTGAATCTATACATGGAAATAAGGGAATGGTTCAAACCAAATTTTTCAATGATTAGACCACAAAATCATTTCCAAGGGAGGATGATTCTGAATGATATTTTTTGGTTGGTGAGGGTTATTTTTCTATCTCTTAATCTTTCATCTTCGATGAACATCCGTAAACATTATTTTTTACTACATATTTTTTAGGTTTATGGACCAACACCTACATTCCATTATCAAATCTCTGAATGATCTCTTCTGGTTTAGGTGATTCATGATCACTATTAGATAACTGGACAATTTTTTCTTCCTCAACATCAATACGGGAAAAATCACTTGTTGCGACGGGTTATTTGCGACGGGAGGAAATCTCGTCGCAAATAACCTGTCCAGGAACCTATTTACGACGTGGAATGTTTCCCGTCGAAAATAACCAATTATTTGCGACAGGATTTCGTCTCCCGTCACAAATAGTTTGGCGCAACTTGCGCGCCAAACCACACTACTAGTATTTGCGACAGAGAGATGTATCCCGTCGCAAATAGTTTGGCCCGACTTGCGCGGAAAACCGCGCGAAACTGCGTAGGAGTATTTGTGACCGGTCCCGTCACAAATAACCTTTTAACCGCCGGCTATAATTAATGTGGGAAGGGTAATTCTGATGGACCCATTCGCAAATACCACCATTTGGGACGGGCAGCCCGTCGCTAATAACCATGCCGCAACTAATCTAACATATATATACCCCCATCAACTTTTTTCCAAATCACTCAGGTCTTGCTCTCTCTCATTCTTCATTCTTCTGTTTCAAAGGGAAATTTTTTTGTTGAGGTTTTTTATACGTTAGCAATCGGAGGGCATCAATATCTTCAGAATATCAAAGTTTAAGGTATTTATATTTTATTTATATTTTATTTTATTTTAATTTTAATTGTTGTTTATTAGTTCTAATTTGATTATATTTCAATTGATTTTTATTTATATTTAGTTTTACTAAAAAATTGATATTGTTAGTTATAATTATAAATATTTCGTTATAATTGATATTAATTAGATATAATTAGCAATAAATAGTTATAATTAGCAATAAATAGATATAATTTTCAATAAATAGATATAATTAGAAATAAATAGAGATAATTAGCAATATATGAAATATAATTAGGAATTAATAGATATAATTCGGAATAAATAGATATAATTAGGAATAAATAGAAATAATTAGGAATCAATAGATATAATTAGGAATAATTAGATATAATTAGGATTAATTAGTTATAATTAGGAACAATTAGTAATAAATGGATTCAATTAGTAATAAATAGAAACAATTAGTAATAAATAGATACAATTAGGAATAAGTAGATACAATTAGATATTAATAGATACAATTAGCTATAAATAGATACAATTAGGTATAAATAGATACAATTAGCTATAATTAGGTACAATTAGCAAGAATTAGCATGAATTAGCTAGAATTAGATAGAATTAGCTAGAATAAGATATAATTAGCTAGAATTAGATATTATTAGCTATATTAAATATAATTATCTATAATTAGATATAATTATCTACAATTAGATATAATTATCTATAAGTAGATATAATTAGCAATAATTAGCTACTATTCGGAATAATTAGTGATAATTATGAATTATTAGCTATAATTAGAAATAATTATATATAATTAGGAATAATTAGATATAATTAGGAATAATTATCTATAATTAGCAATAATTAGGAATAATTAGGAATAATTTGTAATAATTACCAATAATTAGCAATAATTAGGAATAATTAGCACTAATTAGAAATAATTAGAAATAATTATGAATAATTATGAATAATTAAGAATAATTAGGAATAATTAGGAATAAATAAGAATAATTAAGAATAATTAGCAATAATTAGGAATAATTATGAATAATTAGCAGTAATTAGGAATAATTACGAATAATTACGAATAATTAGGAATAATTATGAATAATTATAAATAATTAGGAATAATTAGGAATAATTAAGAATGATTAGGAATAAATAAGAATGATTAGGAATAATTAGAAATAATTAAGAAAAATTAGAAATAATTAGAAATAATTAGCAGTAATTAGTAATAATTATCAATAATTAACAATAATTAGCAATAATTAGCAATAACTAGAAATAATTAGCAACAATTAGCAAAAATTAGCAACAATTAGCTATAAAAAATTTAAATATTTAAGAAAAAACAAAATTAATATTATTAAAATAATAAAATATTTATAAAATATAAAAAATAACAATATTTGCAACAGGATTTACACTATTCTTAACATGTTCAGATCTCAAAGGGTCGCCAATTGTCAGGTCATACACAATAAAATGTTTGTGTCAGCCATGTCCAATGTAAACTCTATAATTTTCCTTGCAGGGTTGATCACCTCCAAAGTAGTGTTGCAATTGGAAAAACCAAGTCATTACCTTCATATATATAAGAATTATCTCACATGAATCTTTACATAGACCATTCTTCCTTGAAAATTTAAGGGGAAAATAATGATATCCCCTCAATATTTTAAGAAAGAATGATTTATGTAATTTATCATGTGAGATGACTCATAGAGACGATAATGTCATTACTTTGGTGGTCGTATTGCAACACTACTTGCGGGGTGATCAACCATGCAAGGAAAATTATAGTGTTTACATTGGACATGACTGACACGAACTTTTTATTGCGCACGACATGAAAATTGAAGACCCTTTGAGATTTGAACAAGTTTTAAAATGATCAAAGTCTATTGTGAATTTTGATAATTTTATTATTTTATAAATTGTTTGTTATTTTAATTATATTAATATGGTTTTTTCGTAAATATTAATAATATAATTTTTTTACTAATAATTAGTAAACTAAATCAGCTTGGATAATGAAGGGAAAATTTGTAATCATCTCCACAATGATGAATACCAAATTTCCTTTCATTATTCAAGAACTTTTCCTTTTGATACGTATTTCTATGTATTTCTATGTATTTCTAAATTAGTAACAAATATTAATAATTAGTTATAATTAGTATTACATTGTAATAATTTGTAATAAATTGTAATAATTAGTAATAAATTGTAATAATTAGTAAAAATTAGTATTAATTTGTAATAATTTGTAATAATTAGCAATAATTAAGAATAATTTGGAATAATTAGCAATAAGTAGAAAAAATAAGTGTGAGAAAGATGCAATTAAATGAGCTGTTTGAAAAAAGAGAATCCTTCAATCCAGTGGAAATTTTGTTGCCCTTAATTAATAATAATTATTAAGTAGTTGTAATTATTTATCTTCTTTTATAGATAGTGATTTTATAATTTCAAACAATTCAATAATAGTGATGATTTTATATTTTATGGAGAAAAATATGGAACAAAGAAGTCGTCATCAGTCAATATTAGATAATCGAGCATGGATAAATCAATGCAGAAATCCAAATGGTTATGGTTTAAATCCTCTATATATTGATGGTGTTGATGTTTTCATAGCATTTGCATCATCAAAACCAGAATATGTTTTAGAAGGCATAATTAAGTGTCCTTGTACAAAATGTGATCTGAGAACGTTTGACATGTTTGACAACGTTGGGGGATATCACTTGCTGTTTGGTTTTCAACTAGAGTATGTTTTTTTGGTATCACCATGGTGAAAGAAGTTCCAGAGAAGATCCTAATAACCTGATTTTGGATCCATAATGGTTTCAAAATTTTGTACATGATGTTGCAGGTCTATTTGTGAAACAAACTGAAACTCATGATGATTTTGATTTAACTCTCGAGTTGGTACCATCCGAATTTTATGAGTTGTTGAGGTCTGCTGAGGATGCCTTATATCCTAGTTGCAAGATAATAAAATTAGAAGTAGTGGAAAAATTTATGTCTATTAAATCAAATAATGCAATTTCAAACAACAGTTTTGATCAGATATTTTCTTTGGTTAAAACACTGGTACCTGAAGGAAATGTGTTGCCTGAAAATTACTATGAGAGCAAGAGGCTGATTCGTAATATGGGCCTTAGTTATCGGAAGATTCATGCATGTCCAAATGATTTCACATTATATTCTGGCGAAAATGAGTCATTGGATAATTGTTCCACATGTGGAAAATCAAGTTATAAAGAAGCTCAACTAGGGAAGTCTATATCGATTCCAGTAAAATAGTTGAGATATTTCACCCTTCCAACCAGGTTGTAGCATTTATTAATGTCTCAGAACATATCATCGCTGATTTCATGGCACAAAACCAAGATTTCAACTAATAAAATCTTGAATCATCAATCTGATGGTGACTCATGGAAACATTTTGACCGTCTGCATCCTTCTTTTTCTATAGAAGCCCAAAACGTGTGATTAGGTCTTTCTACTGACGGTTTTTGTCCATTTGGTTCTTATGCTAGCTAGTATTCATGTTTTACGTCTTTATAAATCCGTACAATTTGCCTCCTTGGATGTTGATGAAGGAGCCTTATATCTTTTTGACTCTATTAATGACCGTACATCTGTAAAAGAATATTGATGTTTATATGAATCCATTGATTGATGAGTTAAATGCATTGTGGAGTGATGGTGTTAATACATATGATTTTGCTGCGAATCAACATTTCATATTAAAATCTGCATTGATGTGGACTATTAGTGACTTTTTGGCATATTTCATGTTATCTGGTTGGGGTAAACATGGTCTGAAATCATGTCCTTGCTGTATGAATGAAAACAATGCCTTTATTCCGGTCAATGGAAAAAACCATTCTATTTTGATTGTCACCGTAGATTTCTTCCAATTGATCATCCTTTTTCAAATTAACAAATCTCATTTCATAAAAGGCATAATTGAAAGGGATGAACCTCCAAATATGATCTCAGGTATAGAGTAAAAATTAGTTGTATTTTCATTACCCCCATCACATTTTGACCAACAGTAAACCAAAAAAATTCATGTCATTGGGAAAAAACATAATTGGATAAAACGAAGCATTTTTTGGGATCTTCTGTATCGGTCTGATTTGTTGGTCTGTCAAATGTTGGATGTTATGCATATTGAGAAGAACTATTTTGATAATTTATTTAAAACAGTTTTGGATACACCAGGTAAGACCAAAGATACTGTAAAGGCACGATTAGATCTTTCCCAAATTTGCAGGCGACCAAAACTTGAATTATTTGAAAATGTCAGATCCCAGATGTTAATTAATCCAAAATAATCTTATACACTGTCCAAATAGAGTGTCTTATTATTTTGTCAGAGGATTAAAAATTTGATAATTCCAGATGGCTATGCTTCAAATTTTGGCAGATGTGTTAAGAATGGTTATATTATGGGATTAAAAATTCATGATAATCATGTTATAATGGAAGCACTTATATTGATTGGAGTCATAGGTTTTCTGAATTATATGATTTGGGATTTGAAGATAGACATATCATATTTTTTTCGAGACATTTGTGCTGTGAAAATAGACTATGATACGCTAAGAAAACTGGAAGGAGATTTTGCTGTAATTATATGTAAACTGGAAAAAATCTTTCCACCAGCTTTCTTTAACTCAATGGAACATATGGTATTACATTTTCCACATGAAGCTAAATGTGGAGGTCTAGTACAATTTCGATTGATGTACCCATTAGAGTGATGTATGAAAAATTGAAGAAAAAAATACGTAACAAAGCATCAGTTGAAGGCTCAATTGTTGAGGCTTATTTGCAAAGGAAATTGCATTTTTTCTTCTCTCATTACATTGAATCTCAATATCCCTCAAAATAGAATTTCATGGGACAAAATGAGAGGAATTATAATGACTAAATGGAAAATCAATTAATAGTTTTTAAACAGAAAAATCTTGGTTTCAGTGGAGTTCATGAACGATGGCTTTCAGATGATGAACATCATAGAGCTCCTACATACGTTCTGCTCAACTGTGAAGAAATGAAATCATTTGTACTGTGAGTGCTTATATCACTTATTATATAATTTATGTAATAGTATTTAAACTTAATTTATTTCTAGGTTATATTATAATCATATCAAGAAAAAACTTCATCAAATTACAGCTGCTACTCTTGAAGAACACTAATGAAAAAAATTTCTCAATGGTTTCAAAAACTGGTAACATAAATTATTGATGGTTTAATATCAATTCCAATGATTATTTATTATATTGATAATTTTTTTACAAATTTTCAGGTGTCTCAATATGCTGATGAAATTGATAATCCACTGTGTATATTGAGTAGCCCACCATCCAAAATGGTTAAATCTTATAATTCATATGTGGTGAATGGTTTTAGATTTCATACACATGCATATAGAGAATAAAAAAACAATGAACAATGGAGTTTTCTTGAGAGGATCACATCACAGAGAAACTGAAGTTGTCTTATATGGAATTTTGGATGAAATTATTGAGTTGTGTTATCTAGGACAGAATTACATAACAATGTTTAAATGTAGGTGGTTGGATACTGAGAGAGGTTTGTGTGTTCATCAAACTCATGGAATCGTCGATATTAAATATATAAGGCTTATTGCAGTAAACGAACCATTTTTACTAGCTCAACAGGCACATCAAATAAATTATGCAGAGTATTATGCTACCTCAAGAGACTTGAGCATTTGGAGGAGCACAATAAAAATAAAATCTCAGGAAAATCAGTTTACTCAAACTGAATGTGGTTCTGCTGAAGTGGATGGAATTGAAATTTTTTAAGAGACGGCACAAAATCCATCTGATTCACAAAGAGATATGAATATCAACGATGACACACCACAATTAAGGATCGATGGTGATGAATATGTTAATGATGTTACAAATGAATTTGAAATGAAAAGAGATGATGAAACTAAACGTCATATGGATATTGATGATGCTGAGGAGAAAGATGAAGACATTGACGAAGTTAAATACCAGTTATAATCATAACTCATATATATCTATATATAATAATTATTTTCAACTATCTGCTAACAACAATAATTTTGTGTTTCAGATGGACACTGTTCTATTGTGTGAGTTAGAGGAGGCTGAGCTACCTTCGGATGATGAGGATGTGGGATCAGCTGACCCTCGACCTACTAGTGGTTCTGGAGGTACGTGGAGGGGGTGCAGTCTTGCGTGACTGATGATTCCTGACTGAATCCCCGAGCAACCTCCACATCTGGGTTTCGATCCACGAACATGGAGGTATGGTAACCTATATATTTTAGTTATATTTCATTAATTTATTTATATATATACTAATTGTTTGATTATTTATTCCTTTTTCTATGTTTTCAGCATGTAGCTATTGGATAGGGGAGCGCTATATTGCGAAATTATTTTTCTCATCCATGGATCACATGGCAACAGATTCTCATTGATGTGAAACACGACATGTTCCATCATTGGCAGGAATGTAAATAAATAATATTTGTTTTGAAATATTATTTATTAACAACATGATATTATAATTTATTTGTAGGTTTTAGGGAATCATATCGATTATAGCATGTGCGACACTATCCACGCAGCCTGGCAGGATTCTATGCGTGACCGTTTCCGCCAGTTTTTGCTCAATTTGAGAAGGACAGCCATTAAAAAAGCAGGGGTGACTGAATTTGATGATTCATGTAGAGCCCACCGACCAAAGTACATTTCATCTCATTTTTTGGATGGATTATGTTTACAATGGTTGGGTAGTGGATTTCAGAGGAGATCTTTAGTGGGATGAGAGAACCAGGTGAGAGAGGAGGTGATGCATCGAGATGGTAGTCGTACATTCAGTTAGCATAGAGAGAATCTTGTATGTATATTTTTTAAATATTTTATATAACATTAAATGTAAACCATTTATTTTATATTTGTCTAGGCAGTCGAGCATCCTGATATTATGGAGTACGATGTTTATCGGAGGATGTACAGTGATCCATCCACTGGAGAGATTATAGGTGTTTTCTAGCGTCAGATTGTGGTTAGTATTAATTTTTCAGTTTAACAATTAATTGCTTATAATATTTTTTCAATTTTATTTTTAAATTGGAAATGAAGGAGTCATATGAGGCTGCGATCTCTCTGGCATAGGCTAAGGGTCAGGATGAGATGGGTGAGAAGACCAGTGCTCACCATTTTGATGAGGCAACATAGATGCATGCGACTCAGTATGGATTTGGGAAGGGAAGAGTAGTTGGCATCGACTCTCATTTGACTCCTGGTATTTATTATGGTAATGTTGTGATGTTAGTGTCCAACCCGAGAGGAGCTCAAGGAGAGGCATCATCTTCTGGCTCACAATATCTGGAGCAGTTGCGAGCCCATGCTAAGCATATAGAGATTTTTTAAAAGCAGCAAGAAGAGATGTGTCGGCGGAAACAGCAGCAGCAGCAGCAGCTGTAGCATGAGGAGGAGATGCTTTGATGGCAGTAGTAGCATCACAGGAATATTGAGTACATGTGTCGTCTGACTCGTAGTTTTGGGATATAGTTTCCTCCACCAGCTCTTTCAGCTCCTCCACCTCCTCTAGAAGATGACCACCCTTTGATTTTTTTATGTTACAAACATTTGAATTTGACATTGTAATATGAATTATTTACATTTTTTTTCTTTTATATCTGTGAAAATATTACATAATTTAATTTTTAATATTTAATTATTTTTTTGTAAATATTGAGAATTTTAATATTTTTTATTTTTTTATTATTTTAATAATATTAATATTATTTTTTCATTAATCGTAATTTTATTAAATTTTATTTAAAAAAACTAATTTATTATTTGCAATGGGACGTTTTGCGATGGGGTCTCGTTGCAAATAGTCTGTCTAAAAATTTTTAAATAAATATTTTCAACGGTAATACTTGCCCGTCGGAAATAATTTTTTGTGACGGGCCCATCATAGAAAGTTATATATATATATATATATATATTGTGATGGTACAAGAACCCGTCTTAAATCGTGTTTGCGATGGGCCCATCTTGAATACTTTTATGTATATATAATACATATAATCAGAATCTTTTTTTCAATGGGGATGTTTCCCGTCAAAAATGGAATTATTTGCAATGGACCCGCCCCAAATAATTGTATTTGTGATAGCATTTTCTGCAATGGGAAATTTTCGACGGGGCTCCGTCACTAAATCCTATTTGCGATGGGATCCCGTCGAAAATAGGCCGCCACAATTATTAAGAATTCCAGTAGTGAATTCTCTTTCTGAGCATCAACCACGTGATCTTGTAGATGAACAAAATCATGACTACTACTTTCTTCTTCTAATGGTTTGTTTACTTTTTCTTGACCCTTCTCTTCATTTCATGGAGTAGCATGTTTTAAGGATTCTTCTTCAGAATTACAGATAAATAATTTCACAAAGGGACCTTCCTTCTCATGGTAATCATCAAATTTATTTTTGACAAAATCTGTTCCATCCCTTTCTTTTTATTATTATTCTTCCATTCCCTCTTCCTCTTCCAAGACAATTTCTTCTTCTTTTTCTAGATCCAGAATCACCAAAGTCTTTCCCGGATTCTTAAGAAGTGATTCTAGAAAAACAATTATTTCACTAGGATTTGATCAGATGCTTTCGTAGCCTACTAGAGAACGGATTGTACAATTTAATCAACTGATAACATCTTCCTCAGCTTCTTTTCTTTCTGTTTCTTCTCAAGATCATCAATAACCTTTATCATTAATGCCTTTTCCTCAGTTGGGGCCATGATTTACTTAGGATCCCATTCCTTCATGTTTTTCATGTCTTCTCTCCACATAGCCACTAACTCATTAGGATAATCAATTTGGTTCATTGGATTTGGTGATGCTGACTGAGTTTCCTTATCCACAAGAGTTTTTTCTTTATTATCTAGTTCCTTTTCCTTCCTCTGAATTCCACCCTACATGTAGGATTCATCGACCTCCAGTTTCATTTCTAGAGCTTGGATTTCACCTTTTTAAAAAATCATAAAATTCTCTTGAATCACAAGAAAACCAACATTAAATATCTTTAGAGTATCATCACTTAGCAACTTTACATTGAAATTCCATGGCATTGAACTAAAAGTAATTTTTAAATACTTAAGAAAATAAACTATAATCTTCAAAAGAATAGTTGGATACATTATAATATGAGATTTAGTGTTCCATTCCTTATTATATTGATTGTAAGAAAAACATACACCACTAAATTGATCTTCAAGAGATTCAAAAAAAATTCTAATTCATAGATATCACTTTCTTTCAGGGAATCCTTGTCCCCTTTTGTCGGAATGAAAAATCCCTCAACCCATAGCTAAAGATTCTGAAGAATTGTAGAGTGATGAAATTTTGTTGGGGTCTTCCCTTCCTTAAAGACAAGAAAATCTATAGCATTCTCCTTCCCTTCCAATCAGGTTGGCAGCCATATTATAATAAAGGGAGTAGGTTTTCCCATATATCTTAAAATATAACTTACCTCTACCTCCTTTGTTGTAGAATGTTACTGATTCATAGAACTTGACTTACAACTCCGGATACACTGGATCATATGCCCTCAGTTTGGATATACATAGGCTCTCCCATCCATTCAACTTGATATTACTCGAAATGATGGAATCATACATTGCAATGAATTTGGGATAAACTTACCTCTATTTGTATATTTTCTACTAGGATATTTCATTTTGAAAATACAGTTCTATCTGAGGAGAGGCTTCTATAGACATTTGGAACTATGCAAACCATGAATTTTCAGAACAACCATAAGTGTAGAAGCATAGATTCAGCATGCCAGAGCATGGAGATCAATGTGGGACAACCATTAGGGGGTCCATATATAGGCAATTGGGATGACAGTTCAACATCCATGGTTGATCCAATGGTTGAAATACTTCTGATCAAATCTGACTGTTGAGATGATAACTGAAGAAGGATTTTAAGATGTTCCTATATTTTTAGGGTTTTAAGATAAACATTCAGATTTAAGGAAAATTTAATCCAAAAAGTTAAAAAAAATGAAAATACCAACAGGTAAAAATATGATTACCAAAATTTGTGAAAGGAAACATAACATTCAGTTTTCTTAGTGAAATTATCTGTAATTAGGAAAATTATTCTTGAAGAACCTTAGATTTCAGAAGAATAAAAGAAAGAAAAATATATTACAAAAATTATGACTATGAAAATTTTGACTATGATTATTTTAACTATGAAATTTTGGACAACAGAAATTGTGACTATAGAAATTTTGACTATGAAAGATTTGTCGATGAATTTTTTTTTATTATGAAGAAAAAGAAATTTTGATTATGAAAATTTTTGACTAACAAGAAAATGAACTCTCCCTATGAAAATTAGATTCTTACTATTATGATATAGGTTTTAACAAAAATTTATCACAAAATATTACCTTATAGCTATCATTCATAAATTATATTTAATAGATTCAAATCCAACTAAGGGTAAAGATTTTGTAAAAATATTACCATGTAGATCTTGTGTTCTAATAAATTTAAGAATGATATATTCTTTTTGTGTTTGATCCCTAAGAAAGTGATTCCTTATACTATGTGTTTTTCACGAGAGTAATGTGAAGGTGTATTACTTGGGGAAATGACCCTAGTATTAGAACAGATTATTTTTGTTTGGTAAAACTCATACCATAGTTTTTGAGTGTGTGTTTGATCCACAACAATTGAGCACAACACCTTCCAGCTAATATATATTCAACTTCAGTAGTGGAAAGTGCTACTAAGTGTTGCTTTTTTACTTTATCGAGAAACTAATGAATCACCTATGAAAAGAAACTTTTTGGATGTACTTTTTATATTCATTCTACAACCACCAAAGGCATCACCCAAAAAACGTTTTTTATCAAAATCATTTCCTGATGTATAAAATAGTCTGAACCCATGGATCCCATTAATTAGCGATTTTTTTTCACTGCCTATAAATCAAATTCCTTAGGAATAGATTGATATTTAGAACATAAGAATATTTAAAACATTATTTCTGGATAACTAGCAGTCAATTATAGTAGACTTCCTATCATACATATAAAAGATGTTTGATAAACTTTTTTCCCGACTTAATCAACATCAAGTGATTTTGATGTACCAATGGGTGTACTAACACTTTTAGTGTTGTAATATCCATACTTATTAATATTATATTTGAAATAATTGTGTTGGGATATGTAGTTTCTTTCTGTTTTTTGAGAAACCTGAAAACCAATGAAAAATGTTAACTCAAACATTATACTCATTTAAAACTCATATTTCATTAGATTCGCAAAAGAATCAATTAATGATTGCTGATTTGAAACAAAAATAATGTAGTCAACATAAATGTGACCAAAAAACATTTTTCTTATCATTATTTAAAAAGATATTTGGTTATTCATTCCACATAAGGTAATTTTTTGTTAAAAATCATATAAGTCTATCATACCAAGATCTAGGGGCTTGTTTATGTCGATATAAAGTGTTGGAAAGTTTGAAAAAATGTTCAGGATATTTTTTATCTTCAAAACCAGGAGGTTGTTCAAAAAAAATCCTCTTCAACATAACTATTAATGAAAGAAAATTTAACATCCATTTAAAAAATGATTAAAATTAAAGAATGCTCCAAAGGAAAATACAATACGAATAGATTCAAGTCTAGATTCTAGAGCATAGGTTTCTTCATATTCTAGTACTTCTTGTTGATTATATCCTTTAGTAAATAATCTTTCTTTATCTCTTACTATGATTCCTTTTTCATCACACTTACTTCTGAAGACCCATTTTACTCAATTATCAGATTTTTCTGTTGGTCTTTTAACTATGTTCCGAACATTATTCTTTTCGAATTCATTTAGGTCATCTTGTATAGATTTTATCTAATCATCATCACCTAATGATTCATAAATTCTTTTAGTTTATAATTGAGAATGGAATTATAGATTTTCTACTTCATTTTATAAGGAACATATAGTCCTTACAGGTTGATTTAAATCACAAATGATGATATTACTGGGATGATTCATAAGAAACAAATGATTTGGGTTTTGTAAAACATTTTCCTCAAAATATGGTAAGAAAACATCTTGGGTAAATGATTTAGAAACATCTTCATGAATAATTTCTTTATTATAAAGATTTTATATCAAGGGTTGGTACTTAGTTTTTGAAAACACATCTGAAGATGTAAGATGAGTTTGTTTAGAAACAAATGTATTAGTTTAATTAAATTTGATATTTACTATTTCTTCAATAGTACACATGTTTTTACTAAAAATCTATAAGCCTTATATGTTTTGGAGTATCCCAGGAAAATTCAATCATAATATGTGTGTGCGAATTTATGTAAATTATCATTAGTATTCATAATTGATTCTTGGTAAAAAAATACCTTGAAGTTAAAATGTCTAGGTTTTCTATAACTCCATATCTCATAAGGGGTTTTGTTAAGAAAAGTTCTAATGAAAAATCGATATATAGTATTGAAAGAAATACGTACTACATTAGTCCAATATTTCTTTGCTATCGAATATTCACTCGACATGGTTCTAGTAATTTCTTGAACAACTCAATTTCTTCTTTTAACAACACCATTTTTTTGAGGGGTTCTTGGTCCTGAGATGTTATGAGCATTTCCTTTTCCATTAAAATATTTTTAAAATCATAATTTTAAATTTATCCCCCATGATCACTATGAACAGTTATTAGTGGATGGTTTTTCTCATTTTTTACTTGGGCATTAAAAATTTTGAAATTAGAAAAAAGAATAATATTTCATTGCAAGAAAATAGTCCCACATATATCTAGTGTAATAATCAACTAAGACAAAGAAATAATATTTTCCTCCATAGAATCTAGTTTGTGTTGGACCATAAAGATCATTATGAACCAACTGTAATGCATTAGAACGAGAGAAATCACTGACTGATTTAAATCATCATTTATATTGCTTTCCAAATTGACAAAGATCACAAAAATTTGATAAATCAAATATAAGATCTAGTAGATCCGTAAATATTCATTTCAAGGAGAGTTTTCATAGGTTAATATGGTTACATTCTCCTAATATTATTTTCCATAACCATGAATAATCTTCCATTGCACTAAGACATTGTAGGTCTGGGCTCATATGGTCTTATATGTTTAGTGTGTAAATATTCTCTTGCCTATTGGAAGAATGAATAAACTATTCCTTGAAATTGTGTACTAAAAATATATCATTACTAATATTAACAAGGTAACCCTCATCACATAATTTATTTATGCTAATGAGGTTGTGCTTAAGACCATTAACAAATAAAACATTTGAAATCAATGTTTTTCCCAGAAGAACAAGGTTACATATACAAATTATTTTTCCAATAGAATTATCTCTGAAAGTTACTTTTCCACCTTTCCTTTTGATAATATTTTCAAAGGAGTTTTTGTTACCAGTCATAGGCTGGGAACATCCACTATCCATGTACCATGTATTGATTTTGGTACATTCATTATTTTCAGGAAAATAAGTGTGTTAGACTTTCGGAACCCAAACATTCGTGGATATGAAAACTCATAAAGAAAGTTTTTTGGTATCCACATTTTCATTGAAAAACATGCTTTGTGAAAACCTAATGACAGATTTTTGGTTAACGAACAATTTTTTCCCAATTTCCACCACATTGACATTCTGTGCAGAATTGATCAGTTTGAGGAAGAGAATAATTATTACTAAAAACTGATGTAGATTAAGTATAACGAAAACTAGAATTATTCCTTAGGGATGATTTTGGGAATACATATTATCATATTTTTTTCTTACCTAAGGTGAAGTTTGAAAAACACTTACATAAGAAATATATTTCTAACTTCATTCTAATAAATAAATTGTTATACTAATTTTTTTTATCACTACAGTTAGTCTCTAAAATATTTTTCTTAGCAATTATGATCATTAGAATGTTTTTACATTTTAGAAATAACTTCCTAAATGTTTTTTGAAATACATTTAACATAATATTTTTTCTTATCACAATCATTATAATGATATGATACTTCTATAGTAAGAATAGAAATTCTAGAAATTTCCTTATTATGTTTTTTCTTGATTTTATAATTTTTATTCACAAAAAGATTTTCAAATCATGAAACTTATTCATAAGTAGGTAATGTATTATCATTATCAGAAGAATATTATTCACCCAAATAATCATAATATTTATTATCAATATAATTAGAATTAATGGAAGAATTAGTTAAATATTCAGAATTGTGTACCCTATCCATTAGAAAATGATTTTTAATGGGTAGTTTCTCTAGTAAACCGTGATTCTTCTATACAGAGGATTCATATTCATGGGTTTCATCAGAAGAGTCTCCACCATGGGCACTCCAGGTTCCATTAGCTTTCAAAACATTCATAGATTTGTATTTTTAGTACTTCTTTATATTTCTCTCAGAATTCTTTTCCTTTATATCCTTTTTTATAAGCATAGGGAAATCTGACCATATATGCCCTGCTCTTTTTCAGTCATAATAAGTGACTTCATAGCCTTCTTGTATTTTCTTTAATTCTTCTTAAATCTATAGTGGTAGTCTTTATTTCCAACTATCTTGTTAATCCTTGGAGAAATATTAGCTAGATCATTCTCAGAATTATCACTTTCACTTGATTCAGATAATATATCGACTTTCTTAGACTTATATCTAGTATCCCTTTCAGGAGTCTTAACTTTTGTAGTAGTAATGGATAAACATCCATTGTCATTCCTCTTTTTATTCAAATTAGAATCACTCTTCATTATTGTCTCATGTTGTAGAATAGTTCCAAAAAACTCATCATGATTAATTTGAGATACATTCCTATTCTCATCAATAGATGTTCTTTTAGATTCCCACACATTAAGAATGATTTCTATGATATTGTCCACAAGTGCCTCATCATCTAAACCTTTCTCACCCATGGATTGTAAACCATTAAAAATAGTCATAAAACTTTTCTGTACCTTACACGCTAGTTCTCCTTAAGGAAATGCAAATCCATGATATTCAGCTCTAAGTATAGCTCTTATAGTTTCTATAACATTAGATGTGCCAAAATGAGTAACCTAAAATTTCTTCCATATACAATTTTCAACTTCACTAGAAGAAATATGACTATATATATTATTGGTCATGGAACACAAAAATGTTTTGCATACCTTGTAGTTTAGTTGATATTATGACTTTTCTTGATTAGTAAAAGCTCTGACTTCCTCATCAAGAATATTTTAATCTCCAGTAAGCATAACAAAGTTGTCTACTCTAGTATTAATAGCAAATATTTTCATACGATCTCTCCAATATTCATAATCATTCCCATTAATTATATGTGGTCTAATAGGATTTATATTTTCAATTGAACCAACATTAATTCCTACCATCTAAAAGAAAATATATTTCCACATAAAATTGTTGATAGTAAAAGATCATAAAAATGATAAAAATCCTAAGAAAGGAAAACATATTGAATAATGAAAACATGAGAAAGAAAACATAAATATGATTATTAGTATTAAATAGACCTCCAGTAATACCAATTTTAGGATCGAAATATGAATGTAGATGCTCAAATACAAGAGGGGTTGAATTGTAGGTTTAAAAAACATTCATTTCTAACCATTAGGAAAACTATGTTTAACAAAGTTAAACAATATAAATTCACAAGAGCTCTTAGTTCTACAAACATTCTAGGTTCCGGAAATATGGATCCAGAAATAATACATAAGGATTGTTTGTAAGGAAAAGATTGGGTACAGAATCATACTTATAAGAGTATAAAAAATAAAAAAAATGTGAAAAGGTTATAAATTCTTCATTAATCAAAATAAGGCTGAAATAAAATTGAAACAAAAAATGTAACAAGTATGAAATCTTTTAACCCAAAGAGTAGGGTATGAAATAACCTTAGATAAAGGGATGTTGATTTATAAATTCAGGAAAGTATGTCTTACCCACACTAGGGTAAGCCCTCTATTGGAATATTGAAATCTACCATGTTATTCTCGTAGGCCCTTGAACATGAAGGTAGTTAGAAACTTTGTCTTCCTATCCCCGGAATTCCTCGATTGTACACAACAACAATCAAAGTCGCATGAAGCAAGCATAAGATAATGTTCAGTACTAACAAGGAATGAGAGTCTCTCTCCTTAGAAATTAATTCAATAGTATGTAATATCTGGATTGATGGATCAGTATTGAGATCATTCAAATGAGATCATATTTATAGGTATTTTTCAAATGGTAAGCTCTCTCCTCAAACGGTCATATTTTTCTATGAATTTCGGAGGGACCTGTACATGTGTCACTCAAACAACATGTAGTTAGAAAGAGAATATATGACATTATTTCATATCTATAACAGGTGTAAGTAAAAAAATGGTTTCTTAACCAAATTGAATTTTTCAGAGTCTAGGGAAAAATATTTAATAGTCTAAAAAAATAAACTGTTGGATAATATAAATCACAAATATTCAGATTCTGTTTTTCATGTAATTTAGAAAATGAATTATATTGATTTAAAATTATGAATAACAATGAATATCCAAGTCAATAAATATAAGGAATTCAGAGTCTTAATTATATGGAATATAGAGTCTGATTTTAGAGGAATTGGATGTCTAAATTCTAAGGAATACAGACTGTGAATTCTATAGAATTTGGATTTTAAATTATGAGGAATCCAGATTCCGAATTCTGAGGAATTCAGAGTTCGAATTTGATGGAATTAAGAGTATAAATTATAATGAATTCAGAGTCTGAATTATGAGAAATTCAGATTCTGAATTCATAAAAATTCAGAGTTTGAATTCTATGGAATTCGAAGTATGAATTCTGATGAATTTTGAATCTAAATTTTATGTAATTTGATGTATGAATTCTATTGAATTATGAATATGAATTTTAGAGAATTTAGAATTTGAAAAAAAAATACTCTATATCTAATGATTTTTTGGATTCCAAGGTTTAATATGAGAAACTGATTTTCATACATAGGAAAAAAAAGATTATGATTTAGGGAAATTATAACATTAACAATTAAAACAATAGTAAGGAAACGATTTCATTAGGGAAGGAATAATTTCCTTAATATGATAAATATTAAGGAATATAGTATTTTCAATGAGATAGATTGTATGTAATTTTCAAAACCTAATGGAATGGAAAAGTCATAAAAAACATTATTGACAAAACATGTATAAATTCATCATAATATAACAAGAAATCTCAGCCTTCCATTTTATTAAAATTATTAAAGTAGACATTGAAACAAACTTTTACAAATTGAATATTTTTATAGGAAATAAATATGAATATACCAAAATGGTTTATTATATAAAATATTTCTAATAAAATATAATATATATAGAAACCCATTTAAGGATTGAATCACGAATCTTGATAGTGTAATTTTCATTTTTATATTGGCCATAAGAAAATTTGGTTTCATTAAGAATGATAGTGATCCATGTGTCTACCAGAAGGTCAGTTAGGGAGTGATCATTATTTTGGTATAATATGATAAAGATATATTTTTAATGGTAAATTAAGTTAAAGTATAATATCATGGAAATAAAATTTTAAATAAATTATTCTTCATGAAAAAAATTTGGGATGCTTCTAAGATGATAAAGATACTGATATATTGAGATAAATATCATGGAATGAATATTATATATTGAATCACATATATTGACATGGTACTCAAAAGGTACAATATGGAATAATACAAAAGTGGATTTCATCCTATTTCAAATAGAATTAAGGTCTCCATGAACATTTTTCTACAAACACTGGTGGCGATAGAAAGAATGGGTAGAATCATTTTTGGTGTCTATAATGGGATCTATCATGTATATCATGATATGTACCAGGTTTTATGTTTCCTATTAAAAATGTATTATTGGTATAAATCAAGACCATAATGGAGATATTTATAGGGGAACTATAAAAATTATCCTAATGTACTTGATATATACAATTGATATGTTCTCTGTGTATATGAGGTATATGTTGAAATATGAAACACTAATTCTAGATTACACACATATTAAGTTGATCCGAATTTGAATTATGTCTATTTTATTTTCTATAATTGTGGTGAAGTGATATGGGGATGCTCAGAAGAGTATATGTGCACCGCTTGTTAATTTAAATAAAGGAATATAGATTTTTATGATACAACTAAGGAATAAATTTTGGTATGACTAATTGTTTTTAAAATTAGAGTTATACCAATAAATGCAGACCCCATTATAGTATACTATGATAATAATGATATAGTAATTTATGGAATGTAGACCATGTCACACCTAAGAAAATATCATATTATTTTGATGTTTAATCTCTTAAATAATTTTACATAGGGATGTGATTTCATTGTTATTATTGTATCCCCACAAGATAATATTTATGAACCATGACTAAATCTATATATCAGTTGAATAAATATTCTAATATGATATATGGAATGTTGAGAGTTACTAATAGTCATAACTATTTAATGTTACAGTGTTGTGTGTGGATTCCCTTGACCCAACTCTATTATGTACATTTACTATAAATAAATTTATATATGTTGATATATATATATACACACTCATAAATATATAAATATTTATCTTATTTGATGTGTCATTCAATTAATACAATATTAGTTTTTATTCTCCTCTACATGCAGTCTCCCTGGTAATGCCCTTACATAATTTGTCATATCAAAAAAATTTACTTGTTCTAATTTATAATTAAATACATGATATATTTCGATAGTAATGTAAAATATTTTTCCTATGTACAATATAATTCATATTGATGTGACATAGATAATGTCAAACTATCATGTTTTGAGGGCTAAATGTTAATGAGACTTCTTTATATGATGTTTACACATGGTTACCTTGAGTATATGTGATACTGAGGCTAACCCACCAATAGGAATTAAACTTGTTTCTAGATACATTCATTGTTCCAATATATGAAAATATGTATAGATCTCCTGACATGATATCATTATCAATGTCTACCATTTTATCACATATATTTATTCATTTAAATAACCATGATATTGAAGTAACTCTGATCATTTACTATTTATCAATTGTTTTTCTGTTCTTCACAAGATCTAAGGAACATATTAAATTAATTTGACTTCAAACACATGATCCTTGAAATCAATTATAATTGATACAATAGATGTAGTGATAGTGTAGAAGATGTAGAGTATACCTATACTAGATACATTGATCCACGATATGCCAATTTTGAGTGAATATAATTATTTATTTCAAAAGAAAAAATTTCAATTTTAAATTCAATTAATAATTTTTTATTGTTCTTAAATTAAACAATATTTATTCAATTTAGAATGTAACTACAGTGGTATTTTCGGTTCCTGTGTTTTTAACCTGAATCCAGACCCAAAATTTAAAACTGTGTATTTTCCATGATTTTGTTGTGTGTCAGATTCATACAGATTGTTAGTTGATTGAACTGAACTAGATGAGGAATCTATGAACCAAATATTACAACTCTATCATATACTCTTCAATAAATTTATAGATGGACAAAAAGTATATAATTTGAGTAGTCTATTTTTTATGTTGGAAAATTATTTATTTATATTTAAATTCTATTTGGATTCATGGTAAAATATTATGTATCTGATTATATAGAGGTCCTAATAAAATACCTCATTTCACTAAACATAATATTTTTTTTGAAATAAATACTCTATATGTATTTATCTATGAAACATTTGAAATTCAATAATAATTGATTGATTCTTAGACTATATATTTTATAATATTTTATTCATCAATGTAGAAGGTGAACATCTCTGAACACAGTTGACAGATTTAATTCTACTTGGAAAGAAAGAAACAAGGATCAGTATAATTACAATCCTAATAAATAATAATATTCAATTTTATTATCAAAAACCAATATAAAAAGTATTTTTATAAATCTAATTCTCTTTCATGGACACTTCTCCTTTTCATGATGTGGTATATCTACAATTTTACTATAGAAACAATTAACAACAATAAGACTACATAAGGCTACCCATTTTATCTATTTCATCTATTAAAAGAAACCCTCTTGAAGTTATATTATAAGAAATTATTCCTGATTTCTATAAAAATGGGAGCACCCAAAATGTACAGGAAGAACCGATCCCAACAAAAATCTTTATTATGGCACCTTCTAAGTATAATTTATTTCGTTCACACATGGTGACATCTGCCTTTGATAAAAGAAACTCCCTTTAAAAAAGAAAATCTTCTCAACAATAAAGGTTTATTTATTATTCAAAATAATACAATTCCATATATTTTATTTTTTTTAAGTCACATCTAATGTCCAAATTACTCATCACACCCATTATGGTTGTCAAAAGTACTCGAATGTGTTTAAAAAAATGTTGCCACTCCATTTTTCCATGAGAAACTGCACAGTACATCCCATTATTCAAATAACTATTTGCAGAAATTTCAATTTGAACACCACCTATTACAAATCATTAGGACCATGAAAACACCATAACTATTTGAATAAACTTATACATGTTCCCAATTTTTTACCCTTTCCTAACTATCATTACTGCTCTAATGTCACGACCCATCCCATGGGGCCTGGATGTGACTACCCCATGTCCACATTCTATTGTCCAGGAGATGGTGACTAGCACCCGATGTCTTTTCCTGAATAGGGAAGGCATTGTCGTAGAGATCTGTACACACTCAAAAAAGGGAAACCGAAGTTAGAAAAAAACAAAATCAAGGTACAACCACGAGTGTAATGTAAAAACACAAGTACAACAGTAAACTGAAAATAGTTGGCTGAAATTCAAGCCCTGTAAACTAAAAACTAAAGTATATAGCTTTCGCATCTGCCCTAGAGCTCTAGCTGGAGGGTTTTAGATCTATGTCTGAATCCTAATAAGAGGATCTCGACAGCTCCTATCACACTATGCTCCACCAAGTCCAGAACCTCCAATGTATGCCTTTGAGCATCAGTAGTCTGCACAAGGTACACACGTATAGGTAGAGCCCATGCAGGGGTGAGTATATCAACTCAGTAGGGGACCCCATGACCCCCGAAATACTATCAATAATCCACAAAGGAAAACATCAAAAGAAATACCATGAAGGTAATATCACAACACTGATATAAATCATGAAGCCTAATGAAAAAAAGATATTTCATTGTAATGGTATAACATCCAAGTTACTGGGATAGAGATGACTAGTCGTAAAGACAAATCATTATATTTGTAGTAACTCTACTGCTGACCCGTATAGTTTAGTATATGATGACCATTATTGGTCGCTAGATGTTGACTCGTATTGGTTGCTGGTGGTGACCCGTTTTGTTTGCTGGTGGTAACCCTTATTTGTTGATGGTGCTAACCCGTATTGGTCACTAGTGCTGACCCATATTGGTTTCTATTACGGAGGTATGGATGATTATTCTTACATCTAGATCATCCCACTACGGTGTTTCTGATGCTGAATAGTATTGATTTCTCTTCTTCTTCATGTCACAGCCGGCCACTAGATTCCCGCACGAAGCACACCTGATCTCTAAAAGACTTTTCTCCTCAATCCATTTTTAATATTTAAACTGGTATTAATTCATGTAAACATCATATTTAAAGGACCGACATATCATAAGGGTCCCAACGTGAGAGACGGAGCGTCGATCAGACGCTCGGTCTGTGTGATGTGGGCACATTTGTAAGCGGGGCTGGTTAGATTCTTTTCTGATCCAGCTCAGGTAGCATGTCAAACTTCATCAAAGAACACATAGAGTATCCCCAAAATACCTCCATGTCACAATAGTCCTTATGGAACATACAACATGTCGAATAGAAACGTAGCCTATTGGTTACACCCCTTTCCGTGAAATGGGGTTGATCGCACCTCAATCTGGCCCGACTCGGTCGAGCCTGGTGGAATATGCCAAAGGGAATGCTTCCCCAAAAGGGGTCCCAATGCTACTGAAGGCATGTAAAACAGAAAACTAGTTCGTCAGTTTTGGTGTTTTATTATTCTGGGGCCAGTCGGAACTGCGCCCTGTCCGACTCGGTCAGGCCAGCCTGATGCAACGGGTCCCGGGGTCTACCTGACCCTGCATGGGTCTAGCCCGTTATGGGCGGCCCGGTTCCCTAGGTCTGGCCCGTTGGGGTTGGCCCAACTGGTTAGCAGACATGATCAATGGTAGACCCGACCCATATGGTGGGGCCCGGCCTACCCGCACTGGCTCATTGGGCCACGGTTCCAGCCCATTTGGTCGGCTCGCACCAGGACCGCGTCCGCCTGAAGGCAGATAGTTCTCCAACTTGCCTTGCAGATGCATGGATTTTTACATTAGATGGGGGGGACACTGACCCACAGCATGAATTGGTCATCCCGTTGGCCAACCGGCCTCCAGCCGAAGCGGCACGATGCGGCGTCGCGCAACCACCTTCTATCACAGGGCGTTAGCCACAAATGCTTCCACCGTCCTTGCATATGGGAACCACCCTTCTCCGTTATGTCCAAATAGATCTGACCGCCTTTAGACACTATAGCGTGCAACGGAATGCCGCCTGGGGTCGGTTGTCGCGGGCCTTCTCTAGCCACCACCGATGGTCGCCAACATGGCGTGCGGTCGGTTCATTCCACGAGCTACCATACATGCTCTGGTGGTATGTTCATGGTGAGGTCTGCACCTATGGCTCTCCTGGGATGCCACCATCTCAGCATGACCCACTATTTCACTTTTCTTTTGAGTTGAGGAAATAGTCCCTGAAGAACGCAACATGAGAGAAGTGACAGAGGTTCTGGGCCTTCTTCGGTTGGCCCATGCCCTCCACGTTAATACGATAATAATAAGGAGCAAAGAAATCATCATAGATAAACTATAATAATCAAAAACACTACCTCCCTGATTTTTTGTGATTGTTGCAGACGGAAGTACTTCCATGTTTGAGGGTATGCTGCGGGAGGTGCATCCTCATTGGATGGAGTCACCAGTCTTTGTCGATCCTAGATCATTCTTTCCTGAGATTCTATCCTTTGTTAATGCATGGTGTTGCGTTACATTGCTAATGATTCTTTTCTTGGTGAAGTCGGGTCCAAACTCAACCCTGATACTCATATATATAGAAGGGGGATAGGGTGAGTAACACACACAAAAAATTAATGAGGTTCATTAAGTGAGTATTTAATGAAAAATATTTAATTAACAACAGTGCAGTTATGAATGAGGGAAAGTCATCTTATTAATTGTCTTGGCATGTCACCAGTCCCGCCAATGCCGCACATCTGTTGGAGAAAATTATAATAAAATTACAATAACATGTTATTTTATTATTCTTTAGAAATTCCAAAAACTATCATATTTTCCTGACCAACTGTGTTCAAACTAAAGAATCCCTTAAAAGAATCATGGTTCTATAGATTCAATGGTGATATCAGATTTCAATTTTGAGCATGGTTTAAAAAGATAGAAAACATTGTCACGCGTTTAATGAACGTACCTAAAAAAATATTATAAATTCAATTCGGTCACATCAGGCCTTGAAATCACACGTCTTAAATTTTTTCAAACTCATAATAATCCCATTTTATAAAAAAATTACATGTTATTTTCTGGATCATTACATTCTCCCCACCATGGGGATTTATGTCCCTGAAAGCCAAACAAGGCTACACAAACAAAGTGGGGTACTGGGCACACATACATGCCTCTCTCTCCCATGTGCTCTCCTAGAAATTCACATGAAGCTATAGAATGCACCCTAGAGGTGTTGACCGCCCATGAATGATATTCTCATATCAATATTCTATCTCCATTGGGTACTCCACTAAAGTTTACCTATCGTCAATCTCCATCTCACCTTGCTCGATGATGTGATCTGTGACATTCATGTATCTCCTCAGCCGAGGTATGCGGAAGACGTCTTACATCCTCTCCAAAAATATGGCAGTGCCAAGAGGTATTCCACTTATCTGATCCTTCGAAGTATGTTGAATGGTTCGATAAACCACAGTGGGAGTTATGTCTCCTCGTCCAAATCTCTGTAGTCCCTGTCGAGGGGTGACTTGCATGAATACATGGCCCCCTCCTAGAAATTCATTAGTCTCCATCGCCTATTAGAATATGACTTCCACTGGCTCTCTATAGTCTTCATCCCCTCTCGGATGACATGCACTTTAGCAGTTTTATCATATACCATATCTGGGCCCACTGGTGATGGCTCTCCTAGATCTGTCCAGCACATCGGCGATATGCATGGTCAACCATACAATGCCTCAAAAGGGGTCTTTACCAATGGTGGAGTGATAGCTATTGTTTTACCCGAATTCCACCAATGTTAGGTTTTCCTACCTACTATGACCAATATCTAGGGAACATGTACTAAGCATATCCACCATGGTCAGGATGGTCCACTTAGTTTGACTATCAATCTTCGGGTGAAAAGCTTTTCTCAAGAGAACCTGAGACTTGAAAGCCTCCTATAATCCCTTCATTAATCAGGATGTGATGCATGTGTCACGATCTGAGAATATCATCGATGTCACCAAGTGATGTCACACGATCTCTTAAACATAGAGATTTCCTAATCTCTCTACCAAACCCTTCTCTCGAATATCAAGGAAGGGGATCGACATGGTGAGTCGGTCAATGATCACCTAGATGGTATCGTGCCCTCTGGACATACGTGGTAACCCTATAACGAAATCCATCTATATCCCTTCCCACTTCAACTCTAATATCTCGAGTGGTTGGGTCAAGAATGCTAGTACCTGGTACTTGACCTTAACTTACTGGAAAGTGAGGTATATAGATACAAACTACTCTAAATCATTCTTCATCCCTAGACACCAGTACTGACCCCGGAGGTCTTGATAAATCTTCACCATCCCAGGATGTACGGCCAAGGGGTATGTAGTGAACTCCATTTTCACTACCTTATTTAGTGCCACTGGTACAACTGTACTTACTCTGAAAAGGATAGCATGCTCACCACCTTCAGAATATCTTCCAGCAGCATGGCCTAATGATATTTGAGCATGTGTAGTCTCGTAGAAGCTGTCTCTGTGTTGCGGCTCCAAAACTCACTGATGGAGTGGAGGGGAAACTAACATTTCATAGAGGTATAAATTCTGATTTCAACCCATGTAGGATATCAGAATCGATGCTAATTGATATGAAGCCTCGTTCAGTAGCTGCGAACTCTATCTTCGGCTATGTGCATCTACCACAACGTTCCACTTCCCTAGAGTATAGACTATATCAATTTCATAGTACTGGATGAACTCATTGAACATCATTGTCTTAGATTCATATCATATTGTGTGATTATATATATGAGACTCTTGTGGTCTGAGTAAACAATGAACTGATCTCCCATCAATTAGTTTCGGCACATCTTCTGTGGAAACAATAATCATTCCCACTCCAAGTCGTGAGTTGCATAGTTTGTCTCATGTGGCCTCAGCTGTCATGAGATATAATCAATCAATGTATCACCTTGAATCAGGACACAACTGAGTCGGGTCCCTGATGCATCACAATAAACCATGGAGTCAGTGCCCTCCTCTTATAACCTTAGGATGGGAGCACTGGTCAAGCAACACCTCAACTGTTGAAAGCTCTTCTTTAATTTCTCTGTCCAAAATAAGGGTTTCCATGACATTTTCAATGTAGTGATAGGTTCTTCTACTCTATAGAAATTGGATAAAAACCTCTGATAGTAGCATGACAATTCAATGAAGCTATTCATCTCAGTAACACTCCTAGGTGGCTCCCAAGAAAGTACTGCATTGATCATTTTAGGATCCACTACAACTCCAACCTCTGAGATGATGTGTCCAAAGATGTGGACCTTATATATCTATAATTCACACTTCGAGGATTTCCTATATAATTGGTTCTCTAGAAGTGTGTCCAGAATTACCCTCAAGTGCTCAACATGCTCTTCCTCATAAGTTGAGTACACAAATACATCATCGATAAAGACTACTACAAACTGGTCTAAGAATGTCTAGAAGATCATGTTCATGAGACCCATGAACACTACATCAATGTTCGTCATGACAAACAATATCCCTAGGTATTCAAAATGTTCGTACTGACTTCTGAAGAACGTCTTCAAGATGTCTTCATCCTGCACACAATGCTGGTAATATCCAAATATGAGGTCTATCTTCGAGAACCACTACTCTCATTTCAATTGATCAAACAGATCATCAATCCTCGATAGAGGATACATGTTCTTCACGGTCACCAGGTTTAGGTGCCATAAGTACTAGGATAACCTCAAATATCAGTTTTCCTTCATAGAAAACAACTTCGGGGATGCCCAAGGAGAAACACTAGACCATAAAAATCTTGTCCTCTACAAGTCCTTTAATTTTACCCTCATCTTCAGAGCTCCATAGGAGCCATCCAATTTACTAGTGTAGATATCCGTGCTATCCCTGGGTACAAGTCAATGTGGAAGTCTATCTCTCTATGAGGTGGAAATCCTAAGACATCTTCCAGAAAGACTTCCTCATACTCATCCTCCCCCACTTGGAACTATGGACTCGCTTCATCCACCAGGTCAGAGGTCACAAAATCCATCTGATATGTAAATGGTTGTACCCTCCTGAGAGCAAGTCCATCTCGTAATGATCTATTTTCCATCTAACAAAATAAGTAAAATTGGGCTCTATATCCACACATTCATTGCATTGTTTGTCTAATATTATCAATCTGTGTGTGAACTACTGATAACCAGTCCATGCCTAAAATGAAATCTTTGGGCTTCAAAGCCACTACAAGAAAATTCAATAAAAAAATCCCTCCTTCGAGATTAAGATCACACTATCGGCCCATGTGTGTGATTGCTGATACTCCTCCCCTGGGGTATCCAAATGAAAATGTTGAGCTAAAATCTCAGTTGGAATCTCAAAGTCCAGAACTAAGTTTTATGTAAGGAAAGAATGGCTGGAATTTGTTTTGATAAGAACTCCTAATAATGAAGATATGATATAGATCGTTCCTCGTACCGTCTCCGGGAGCTCAGGATTATGAGCCTCTACTTCCTCTATCTAGGCATGTCCCCATCCACATGCACCTTGAGCTCATGGTGGACCATCAGGGGTGGTGGGGATAGTGCATGTGAAGATGAACTACTCCCCTTGAACATCCTAGTCTCATGCCTTGTCCTCCACATGGATGACGCTCATGCCCCTGCCAATGTCGCTGCCTCAGTAGCCTCCCCACCATTTGTCGATCATCCACGGGGTGAGTCAGATAATCACGAGCTCTGTGACACTGTAACCTACTGGAAAAACAGATCATGCCTCGCTAGTAGCTCCCTCCGTCTCTCGAGCCTTGGACCTCTAACCCTACGTCCCTGGGTGTCCCATAGAGATTTCAATCCCCCTTGGGATATGGAGTCATCTATCTAGTACCAGCTGTAGACAACTCTACAACCTGTCGTCTGGTAGGGGATATCACTATCAGTGCCTCCTCGGCATGGAAGATCCCCATCATCAATGTACACTCTAGTAGCCCAACTAACATTGGGTTGCTGAGGAAAAATGTTGTATCTCTAATCTCTCTTCGGATCCACTGCTCAAAGTTATGGGCCCTGATATAAGGTCTCATACCATTTCAGAGGAGTATTGGGAGAGGTCAGTAAATCTCACGGAGTACTAAGACACAGTCTGGATGCCCTGCTACAGATGTAGATGCTCTTGAATATGGACACAATGTATTGTTGCTGGCCCAAACTCTACCCTAAAAATTTCTGAATTTCTGGCTTGCTGAAGGTCTCCTCCACATGCAACTGGAGTGTCAATCTCAACAATTGTCTTGTCAAGCCCTGAATAAGGCTAGTGGTCAAGATTTTCATATGATCATATGGTGTCTCTACTATGTGGAAGACCCACGAAATCTCCTAAATCTAGACCTCTCTTGCCTCAAAGTCCATATTGCCTCGAAACCTCGGATGCCTTTATATCTGGAACTCATGCAATGAACTCACTTAGAATGCATGATCAACTGGTATCATATACTTCTCAATGGGTGGTGGTGATACTGGTACACCACCATAAGGTTCCATCACAGTGAGTGGTCCATGTACTAACACCTCGTCGCTTGGTGGGCCGCTGTCACAATCTCTAATGGAAATCATGGCTACCTATCTTCATGGAGGCATCCTATAAGAAACAGATGAACCAAAGTCAATAAGATATACCTAGAGAGATGATTCAATAATGATCAAGAGAACATTTTAAGACACTAGTAACTGGTGTTTCCATGTACCATGTCCAAAAATAGAATTTAGGGTCTTGGTGGATGGATACTTCAGTTGATGCACCAACACTAGAATCCCTATATTAAAAAATGAACTCAAGTCACATTGCACCATTGCGACATTAAATACAGTCTCTTAGTTATTCGGGTAGAACCAATCTTCCTTTGATATAACTTTTTCATGGCCCGTCCCATGGGGACTGTACGTGACTACCCTAAGCCCGCCTTTTATATGATAGGAGTTGGTGACAAGAACCTGAAGACATTTACCAAATAGGGAAGAATTTCTCTTAGATATATGTGAAAAATTAAAAAGGGATACTGAAGTAAAAAAACCAAAAAAATCAAGGCACACCCACGAGGGTAATGTACAACTACAAGTACAACTATAAACTGTAAACAGTGGGCTGAAATAGAAGCCTTAGAAAGAGAAAAGAAATTAAACTGCTGTCAAATCTACCCTGGAGATCTACGAGGAGGGTAGTATATATATGTCTAAAGTCAAAGAATAGGATATCGACTTTTCCTATCACACCAAGCTCCACAATGTATTGAACCACCAAAGTAAGTCTCAGAGCATTAGTAGTATGCACCATACAAACACGTGCAGACAGAGACCTTACAGGGGTGAGTATAACAACACTATAGGGGACCCCGAGACCCCCAATGTCTCTTAGTAATATACTAAGAAAACATCATAAGAAATAACACAATGGTAATATTAGAATAATGATCTAAATCATGAAGCACAATGAAAAAAGACAGGACACTCTAATTATATAACTTCATGGTCAAAATGATAGAGATGACTAGTCATAAAGCCAGATCATCCAATCTGTAGTAACTCTACTTTTGATCCATATAGGTCACTGTATGATGATCAGTATTTTCCACTAGATGCTGACACATATTGGTCAGTGGTGCTAACCTATATTGGTCACTGGTGCTGACTCGTTTAAGTCGCTAAGGGTACCTTGTATTGGTCACCGGTGATGACCCATACTATTCACTGGTGTTTACCCATATTGGTCACTGAAACAGAGGTATGGATAATTATTTAAAGATCTATATCACCCAATAAAGAGTTTCTGATACTAACCCGGAATGGTCTCTCTTTTTCTTCATGTGACAGCCAGCTAGTGGATTCCCACACAAAGCACGGCTGATCTCGAAAGGCTCTTCTCCTCAAGCCATAAGTCATATTCTATCGGGTATAAAGTCATGTAAAAATCATACTCAAGGGACATCTCTATCATAGGATTCCTAACATGATATTCGACACGTCGATCTGACACCCAGTCTGTGAAATATGGGAATTTTTGTAAAAAAATGTTCTAGTTTGATTCAAGTCTGATCCACCACAGATCCCATGTCAATCTCCATCAAATTTCACATAGTGTATCTCTAAAGAACCTCCTTATCACAAGGGAACATATGCTACAGATAGCACATCGATCAAATGCATGGTCTGTTAGTTACACCATATTCTGTGAAACAGAGGTGATCGAACCTTGGTGCGGCCTGTCTCGTTCAGGTATGCCGAAATATGCCAAAGGGAATACTTACCAGAAGGGGTATCAACTCAACTAACATTGTGTGATATGGACACCCAGTTTTTCAGTTAAATGTGTTTCTTTATTCGAGGGGTGGTTGGGTTTGGGCCCGGTCCGACTCACTCAGGCCAGCCCAATGCAATGGGTCTTGGTGTCAACCTTTCCCCACCCGAGTCTGACCCATTATTGGTTGGCCCAGTACAATGGGACCGGCCTATCGGGGTCGGCCCGTGTAACACCCCATGCTTCCACGGTACGTTTCCCTTCGAATAATGCTATAGCGTGTGTTGTACGCAACCTCGAGTTCTAACACACACCACAACTAATTAAACGAGCCATTGTGAATAGTAATACCTAATTTTTGAAATCATATATATTTTATATTTCAAAATGGACTTCATTTTTGGATTCGGAATATTGAAATTAGCCTAGGGTGAAATTTTGGTACTTTTCGGATAACTTTTATATTTTGATGAATAGTGAAAATTACTAAATTTTAATTAAAATCAACTTTTTTAATCAAAATAATTAATATTGATAAATTATGAATTTGAGTGGATTTAAAGTATATTTAGAATATATTTTTACCATTTAATTTAATTTTTGTCATTGGACATAATATTACAATTAAACCAGACATAAACAAGTGTCAATCTTTTGATAGTAATTATCTCTTAAAAACACGCATTTTATTTTAACAACAGGAATTAATTTTAAATTAATTTCTGCCACTTCTGTGTTTTGAATTTGGAAAAATGGATTACATATTTTGAATCAGGATATCCAAATTATGTAAATTGGTAACTTTTATTTTTAAACATTTTGAATAATTACTGCGGTAAATATTTTATTTACCATGGTTAAAGGGTAAATCCGGTAAATAAGGGTTAAAAAATAATATTATAATAATACAAAATTACCCTAAAACGTGTCCTAACCTTATTGGTGGACACATACCCGACCATGGGAATCCTTGGGTCGATTTGGGGACCCCTTAGAGCCACTTTTATGTTGTAGGGACACATTATATTAATAAAGTTAAAATAAAAATAAAAATGGCATAAGCTTACATCTTTTAGAAGAACAATTTTTACATAGGGCTATACATGTTGGATTTTTGATTATCAATATTCATTAGAAAGCTAAAAAATATTTCCTACATAATTATATTTTATTTATAATTTTTAGACATCAAATAATTTTAATTATTAATGACACAATAATGATGCAATGTTTACCTCATTAATAAATCATTTAAATAAATAAGATTATAATGATTAAAATATTATCTAAAACCTGTCCAATTATTATTGGTTGATGTTATTTAGAATATGAGTCATCTTATCTTCGACCTCAATGATTTTTGGACCATTATAAACCGAATATAAATATATTATAAAGTAATACTTTCACTCTTTCCTAAAGAGCCCCTCCTCTCCCTTATAAAAGGAGACCACTCCTTCTCATTTCATCACACATTCAAAGCCTTTTGGTTCGGCCAAACTCTTCCCAAATACTCTCCCAACTTCCCTCACTACAACCTAGAGGCCTTAGTTTGATCAGAAAGCCAACCTAAGGAGCCCTTTTTATCAAATCAAAAGGAAGATCCCGAAGAAGAGGTAATGATTTCACCACCCTTTTCCAAGTTCATTTCTTCTTCCACTTCTTATTCCTTTTTTGTTACCATTCTAAAATAATAACTCCAGTATCTCACATATACTGTGATGTTATTATAAATATGGTAAAACCATATTCAGTATTCTATCCACCCTTTGAATAACATGTCACCATACGTGCGTATGTACGGCTTACCGTCTCCACGTCGTGGTGTAATTGTTATTCAATATATTATTATTTGGATGGGAATAATAATGATGTGAAACTCATGTAAATAATAAATATAACATGTTAATTATTCTGTATATATGATATAACATCCATTTATATATTATTTTAATATCAAAAGAATGATATTGTCGCTCGTGCGTACGTACGGACTACCGTCTCCATGAATGCGATGAGATTCATTCTCCATCGTATCCATTCAAGTATAATTGTCATTTGATGATTTAAAAATGATGTTTAAGGACTTGATATCATTCTGGATATGAATAAGATACAACAAACATGGCTTATGTAACAAAACATATAAAAGAAAATTAGTAAGTTCACACCCGAAACAACGATAATTCTAAGATATTATTATCAAATCAATATTAAAAGATCATATATGATATCATAATAATGTATATGATTATTTTATAATTTAATAACAATTATTTCACCATTATACAGGAGGTTAACCTACCCCAACCAAGGAAAAGTACAAGGTAAGGGTAATTTCACAATCTCTTCATTATTCGAGGTTGTTTATACGTAATAATCTACTGGGATCTCGTTATCATCCACATCCATGTTTCTTCAAAATGTATTTCAAAACATTTTTAATATTTAAAATAATATGGGTTAAAGTCATTTATACCCTTTTTTGACATTTTATAAGAGGTTTATAAGGGAATATTTCCGTCGTTTTCCAAACAAGGTGCTTTTTAACCTTTTCGACCGAATTAAGATAAGAATGTTTTTTAACTTATACGGCGGGTGCGGTTATTTTCCGCCATTATAAAATATTCAAAGCTTTCCTTACAAGATTATAAGAATATTTTCAAAGAAAATGTTTTATTTTATATGGATCTTAAATGATTTCAAAATAAAAGGAGATATTTCCTTAAAAAGAATTTTGATTTCATCTATGTCAACATCCTTTGATGGATTTTAAGATTATTTGAAGTTGATTTATTATGATACAAAACTTCTATATTGTATTGAAGGTTTTGTGATATGTTTGACTGTGGATGTGCTATTTTTATACCATTCATAGTTTATGGTGAAAGTATTGACATTTCGTATGCTAGTTTTAATACGAATGTTTATGTTATGTTTAAACCTTTTCATATGGGAATGCATTGGACTTAATATGTGACAGGTGGAGCCCGCTATAGCTACTCGATGCATCGGTATGTTTCATGAGACAAACTAGTGTCTTGGCACAAGGCCTTGACAAAATCTTATTTGTAGTCTTGGCACGAGGCCTTGACTATGTGGTTATGATAGTCTGGCATTATGCATTCCAACATTATGAAAGTGGTTATTGATTTTTGCATGTGATTATTCGATTAGTAGAATATCCATGTGAATAAGTAAATGGCATTATTTAATTTTATTTATGACGTACCATGTTGAAAGTTCATTTTTGAAAGGCTTTTGTTTTAGTTATTCTTTGCCTTAAATGTTTATTCTTATTTATGAAAGTTTCCGCTATATTGTTATCCTTACTGGGCATTTGAGCTCACCCCTTTTCTATGTTTTATTTCTCCCAGGAAGTGAAGAAGTAAATTATGAATGACCTATAGGGATATTATGTGGGGATATGAGTGTGGATTATGGAGACATTATGTTGTTGTAGTAGTTTTTCATTTTATGATGTAATGTAAAACTTATGAATATATCTAGTGTTTCCAAGGCTACTAAACCAATCAGTCTTTAGAGATTTGATCTTTCTTGTGATCATGCCAATGTTATGTAATGATGCACCGACTCTGGGTAACTAGGGTCGGGGGGTTACAGTTGGTATCAGAGGATGTTTAGTACAAACCTTGGAAACTAGATTTAGATAAACTCTGATTAGAGCACGTAGACCTAAGATGAACTTTGAGGATTAGTATAGAAGAACTTCCTAGAATTTTGGTATTGTAGAGATTTTGTGAGTTTTCCGAGCAATACATCCCTGTCTGGATACGAGCATGTAGAGGTGGCTCTGGCACAGATGTACGTAGGGGTAAAACCCGAAAACGCCGCTTTGAGCTAGACTCGAACGGGAACTGGTGCACGACAACGGGCCTTGCTGCACTCTTGGTTACGACACTCCCGGGGGATATGCTTAGGATAACTCTCATTTTCTATACAAATCATTTTGAAGGGATTATGAGTATATAATTCCTCAAAGAAAACATTCTTATGATTATGGATTATATCCATAAATAGTTCAATTTATGTTAAGTGTTTTATAAGAATGGGATTATGTATTTTGATTCATAAACTGATCTAGTTTATGCCATTGTTTAGAAATGGCGCCTAGTGGAAGAAATGGAAACCGTATCAATGCACGCACTCCATGTAGGGATTTCCCTCCTGCTCAAGATAATTATAGTGGAGCTAGTGATGCAACTGGAGCCGATCAGCTAATCACCATACTCGGACAACTTACTCAGGTTATGAATAATAACCTTACCCATATGGAGCACCCTGATCCACAGCGTGGAGGATCAATGTTAGATCGATTCATGAGGAAACAACCACCGACGTTCAATGGGAGTACAAATCCCTTAGTAGCTGAGCAATGGATATTTTCCCTAGAGAAAATATTTCAGGCTTTGGGGAGCAGTGAAAGGGAAAAAGTTATCATGGCAGTTTACCGCCTCACTGGAGATGCTGATCAATGGTGGTCATTGATTCAAAATACGAAGGAAGATGATGAAGTATCAAATATGGAATGGAGGGATTTCAAAGATCTGTTTTTAGAAAAATACTTTCCTCGCGACCATCGAGCAGATATGGAAAGGCAATTTCTAAGTCTGAGACAGAAGGAGGATGAGAATGTCGCAAAGTATGAGGCTAACTTTACAAGGTTAGCAAGGTATGATGGTGATTATATACGTAACCAAAGAAGTATGATTGATCGTTTCTTTGATGGTTTAAAACCATTTCTCCGTCGAGCATTAGTCTCACAATCCTTTTCGTCGTACGAAGACATTGTCTCATGTGCTATCATGACCGAAAAGGAATTCTCTAAGTCTTATGACTTTAAAGTAAAGCAAGAGAAGAAGAGGCCTACTGATCAATCTGGGAATGGAAATAAGGGGAAGAAAGGAAAGGTTGAATATCCATCCTATGGTAAATGTGGGAAGAAACACCCCGGTGCTTGCTTGAAGGGAATGGGAGTCTATTACAAGTGTGGTGAAAAAGGCCACCATGCTCGTGATTGCAAAGGGAAGAAGGAAGCCACAAACATTCAGTGCGACAATTGCAGGGAGATGGGACATTATGCGAATGAATGTCCTAAGCGTCAGGAGAACTTACCTCAGAAAAGGCCAAGGGATCAAGGACAAGCTTATGTTATCACTACTGCTGAGGTAGAAGCTCCGAAAGACGTGGTGGCAGGTAATTTAATGGTTTCCTCAAGTTTAGAAAATGCATTATTTGATTCTGGATCATCGCATTGTTTCATATCTTCCCAGTTTGCTAAGAAAATTATATATTTCCAATTTGATTTAACAAGGGAGTTGTCAGTTAAAACTCTTAAGGGAAGTATCATTGCAACAAAGTTTTGTGAATCAGTCCCCATTAGAGCACATAAATGTTCTTTATCTGCTGATCTCATCGTCATACCTATGTTTGAGTTTGATATAATCCTCAGTATGGACTGGCTTTCGGACTATGATGCGAAGATTTATTGTAAGAAGAAAGAGGTTACGATTCTTGATAATAATGATAAGGAACACCTTATCTTTAGAGCAGAATCGTCACCACCAAATTCTTATTTAGATCCACCCCCAGTAGCTCAACTTAATTCAATTATTGGGGAGGAAGAGAATGAAATAACTGTCGGTGAGGAAAGCAATGTTCAAATAGAGGATGTACCTGTTGTGAAAGAATTTGTAGATGTATTTCCGGAAGATTTACCTGGACATCCTCCAGAACAAGAAGTTGAGTTTTCCATTGATTTAATTCCTGGATCAAGGCCTATATAGAAGACCCCTTACAGAATGGCTACTGTAGAGTTAGTCGAACTAAAGAAACAACTAGAGGAATTGAGTAATAAAGGATTTATTCGCCCTAGTGTTTCTCCATGGGGAGCCCCTGTTTTTTTTGTTAAAAATAAATATGGATCTATGAGGTTATGTATCGACTACATGGAGATCAATGCTATAACGATAAAGAACAAGTATCCCCTACCTCGCATTGATGATTTATTTGACCAACTGAATGGAGCTCAATACTTTTCAAAGATTGACCTTCGATCTGGATACCATCAGTTGTGTGTGAAGAAAGAAGACATTCCGAAGATAGCATTTCAAACCAGGTACGGGCATTACGAGTTTACTGTAATGCCGTTTGGATTGACTAATGCACCCTCTGTATTCATGGATCTGATGAATAGAGTTTTCAAGGAGTATCTCGATGAATTTGTGGTGTTATTTATTGATGATATCATGGTATAATCCAAAACCTACGAAGATCATGAAAATCACATGCGCATTATCTTGAAGACTCTGAGGAGGCATGAATTATATGGGAAGTTTAGCAAGTGTGAATTTTGGCTTCATGAGATTTCTTTTCTTGGCCATATTGTCTCTAAAGATGGAATCTCTGTTGATCCTTATAAGACCAAGGCAATGCAAGAATGGCCAGCACCTACGAGTATAACTGAGGTACGCAGTTTTATTGGTTTGGCAGGTTATTATTGACGTTTCGTCCAGAATTTTGCCCGATTGGCAAACCCATTAACGAAGCTCACACGTAAAGGGGTTAAATTTGTTTGGACAAAAGAGTGTGAAGAATGTTTTGAAGAACTGAAGAAAAGATTAGTCAATTCTCCTATATTGACTCTACCATCGGGGAATGATGGGTTCGTTATTTATAGTGATGCATCGAAGAAAGGACTTGGTTGTGTCCTTATGCAGAATGATAGAGTTATTGCCTATGCATCACGACAGTTGAAAAATCATGAACAAAACTATACTACTCATGATCTCGAGTTAGCAGCTGTGATCTTTGATTTGAAGATATGGAGGCACTACCTCTATGGTGAAAAATGTGAGATTTATACTGATCACAAGAGTTTGAAGTATATTTTCTCACAAAAAGAACTCAACATGAGGCAAAGGAGATGGCTTGAATTACTCAAGGATTATGATTGTACGATACACTACAACCCAGGGAAGGCAAACAAGGTGGAAGATGCTTTGAGTAGAAAAGACCATGGAGTTTTGAACAATATGATAATTGAAAGGGATCCAATTTTCATTGATCTAGTGAAGATGGACATGGGAATAACCAGGGAAGGTGAAACATCAATGCTTTTTCAAATGGTTGCCAAACCATCTTTACTAGAAAGGATTAAGAGTTCTCAGACCGATGATGAAGAATTCCAAAAGAAGATTAAAGGTGTGAATGATGGGAGATTGAGAGACTTTGTGTATGAAGATGGAATTTTGAAATTCGGGAAGAGACTTTGTGTTCCCGATTTACCTGATCTAAAAAAGGAATTGCTGGATGATGCTCATAGTTCCAATTTCTCTATACACCCTGGGAGCACAAAAATGTATAGAGATTTGAAGGAACATTTTTGGTGGGACAACATGAAGAGGGAGATTGCTGATTTTGTGTCAAGATGTATGGTTTGTCAACAAGTGAAAGCTGGAAGGCAACAGCCTGGAGGAGTCATGCAACCTCTTCCCATACCGGAGTGGAAATGGGACAATATTACGAGGGACTTTGTCATGGGGATACCACAGACTCCTAGAAGGAACGATGCAATATGGGTTATTGTTGATCGTCTTACCAAGTCAGCACATTTTCTTGCTATAAGAGAAGATCTACCCCTGGAACATCTAGCAAGACTATATATTAATGAAGGTGTGAGACTTCATGGAGTACCCTTATCAATTGTTTCTGATCGTGATCCCTGTTTTACTTCAAGATTTTGGAAAAGTCTTCAGAAATCCCTTGATACTGAACTTCATTTGAGCACTGCTTACCACCCTCAGACAGATGGACAATCAGAACGGACTATTCAGACCTTAGAAGACATGTTGATATCCTGCTCACTTGACTTTCAGGGTATGTGGGATCAATATTTACCACTGGTAGAATTTTCCTATAACAATAGCTTCCATTCGAGTATTCAGATGGCACCATATGAAGTGTTATATGGAAAGAGATGTCGTACACCAACCTGTTGGGATGACATTGGTGAAAGAAAACTTGTAGGTCCAGAACTGGTGGAGGAAACGATGGAAAAGGTGAAGGTAATCCAAAATCACATCAAAGCAGCCCAAAGTAGGCATAAGAGCTATGCCGATAATCGAAGGAAGGATTTGGAATTTCAAGTCGGTGATCATGTTTTCCTGAAGGTATCTCCATGGAAGGGAGTCATACGTTTTGGTAAGAAAGGTAAATTGAGTCCCAGGTACATTGGACCCTTCGAAATTCTAGAACGAATTGGGGTTGTATCTTACTGATTGGCAATGCCTCCAAGTCTCTCCAAAGTTCACAATGTGTTCCACGTATCTCTGTTGAGAAAATACATCCCTGACCCAATGCATGTACTTGCCTATGAGGAAATAGAACTGGAACCCGATCTGTCTTATTGTGAAGAGCCTGTCAGGATTCTTGATACAAGAGAACAAGTACTGAGAAACCGGACGACGCGTCTGGTAAAAGTATTGTGGAGAAATCATAAGATGGAGGAGGCAACGTGGGAACCTGAGGAACTTATGATGAAGAACCACCCGAGTATTTTTATACAGTAATACCCTATAAATTGCGAGGACGCAATTATTTTAAGGAGGGGAGAATGTAACACCCCAAGCTTCCACGGTACGTTTCCCTTCGAATAATGCGATAGCGTGTGTTGTACGCATCCTCGAGTTCTAACACACACCACAACTAATTAAACTAGCTGTTGTGAATAGTAATACCTAATTTTTGAAATCATATATATTTTATATTTCAAAATGTACTTCATTTTTGGATTCGGAATATTGAAATTAGCCTAGGGTGAAATTTTGGTACTTTTCGGATAACTTTTATATTTTGATGAATAGTGAAAATTACTAAATTTTAATTAAAATCAACTTTTTTAATCAAAATAATTAATATTGATAAATTATGAATTTGAGTGGATTTAAAGTATATTTAGAATATATTTTTACCATTTAATTTAATTTTTGTCATTGGACATAATTTCACAATTAAACCAGACATAAACAAGTGTCAATCTTTTGATAGTTATTATCTCTTAAAAACACGCTTTTTATTTTAACAACAAGAATTAATTTTAATTTAATTTCTGCCACTTCTGTGTTTTGAATTTGGAAAAATGGATTACATATTTGGAATCAGGATTTCCAAATTATGTAAATAGGTAACTTTTATTTTTACACACTTTGAATAATTACTGCGGTAAATATTTTATTTACCATGGTTAAAGGGTAAATCCGGTAAATAAGGGTTAAAAAATAATATTATAATAATACAAAATTACCCTAAAATGTGTCCTAACCTTATTGGTGGACACATACCCGACCATGGGCATCCTTGGGTCGATTTGGGGACCCCTTAGAGCCACTTGTATGTGGTAGGGACACATTATATTAATAAAGTTAAAATAAAAATAAAAATGGCATAAGCTTACATCTTTTAGAAGAACAATCTTTACATAGGGTTATACATGTTGGATTTTCGATTATAAATATTCATTAGAAAGATAAAAAATATTTCCTACATAATGATATTTTATTTATAATTTTTAGACATCAAATAATTTAAATTATTAATGACACAATAATGATGCAATGTTTACCTCATTAATAAATCATTTAAATAAATAAGATTATAATGATTAAAATATTATCTAAAACCTGTCCAATTCTTATTGGTTGATGTTATTTAGAATATTAGTCATCTTATCTTCGACCTCAATGATTTTTGGACCATTATAAACCGAATATAATTATATTATAAAGTAATACTTTCACTCTTTCCTAAAGAGCCCCTCCTCTCCCTTATAAAAGGAGACCACTCCTTCTCATTTCTTCACACCTTCAAAGCCTTTTGGTTCGGCCAAAATCTTCCCAAATAATCTCCCAACTTCCCTCACTACAACCTAGAGGCCTTAGTTTGATCATAAAGCCAACCTAAGGAGCCCTTTTGATCAAATCAAAAGGAAGAGCCCGAAGAAGAGGTAATGATTTCACCACCCTTTTCCAAGTTCATTTCTTCTTCCACTTCTTCTTCCTTTTTTGTTTCCATTCTAAAATAATAACTCCAGTATCCCACATATACTGTGATGTTATTATAAATATGGTACAACCATATTCAGTATTCTATCCACCCTTTGAATAACATGTCACCATACGTGTGTACGTACGGCTTACCGTCTCCACGTCGTGGTGTAATTGTTATTCAATATATTATTATTTGGATGGGTATAATAATGATGTGAAACTCATGTAAATAATAAATATAACATGTTAATAATTCTGTATATATGATATAACATCCATTTATATATTATTTTAATATCAAAAGAATGATATTCTCGCTCGTGCGTACGTACGGACTACCGTCTCCACGAACGCAATGAGATTCATTCTCCATCGTATCCATTCAAGTATAATTATCATTTGATGATTTAAAAATGATGTTTAAGGACATGATATCATTCTGGATATAAATAAGATACAACAAACATGGCTTATGTAACAAAACATATAAAACATAATGAGTAAGTTCACACCCGAAACAACGATAATACTAAGATATTATTATCAAATCAATATTAAAAGATCATATATGATATCATAATAATGTATATGATTATTTTATAATTTAATAACAATTATTTCACCATTATACAGGAGGTTAACCTACACCAACCAAGGAAAAGTACAAGGTAAGGGTTATTTCACAGTCTCTTCATTATCCGAGGTTGTTTATACGTAATAATCTACTGGGATCTCGTTATCATCCACACCCATGTTTCTTCAAAATGTATTTCAAAGCATTTTTAATATTTAAAAGAATATGGGTTAAAGTCATTTATACCCTTGTTTGACTTTTTATAAGAGGTTTATAAGGGAATCTTTCCGTCGTTTTCCAAACAAGGTTCTTTTTAACCTTTTCGACAGAATTAAGATAAGAATGTTTTTTTAAAACTTCAACGGTGGGTGCGGTTATTTTCCGCCATTATAAAATATTCAAAGCTTTACTTATAGGCTTATAAGAATATTTTCAAAGCAAATGTTTTATTTTATATGGATCTTAAATGATTTCAAAATAAAAGGAGATATTTCCTTAAAAACAATTTTGATTTCATCTATGTCAACATCCTTTGATGGATTTTAAGATTATTTGAAGTTGATTTATTATGATACAAAACTTCTATATTGTATTGAAGGTTTTGTGATATGTTTGACTGTGGATGTGCTATTTTTATACCATTCATAGTTTATGGGGAAAGTATTGACATTTCGTATGCTAGTTTTAGTACGAATTTTTATGTTATGTTTAAACCTTTTCATATGGGAATGCATTGGACTTAATATGTGACGGGTGGATCCCACTATAGCTCCTAGATGCATCGGTAGGTCTCATGAGACAAACTAGTGTCTTGGAACAAGGCCTTGACAAAATCTTATTTGTAGTCTTGGAACGAGGCCTTGACTATGTGGTTATGATAGTCTGGCATTATGCATTCCAACATTATGAAAGTTGTTATTGATTTTTGCATGTGATTATTCGATTAGTAGAATATCCATGTGAATAAGTAAATGGAATTATTTCATTTTATTTATGCCGTACCATGTTGAAAGTTCATGTTTGAAAGGATTTTGTTTTAGTTATACATTGCCTTAAATGTTTATTCTTATTTATGAAAGTTTCCGCTATATTGTTATCCTTACTGGGCATTTGAGCTCACCCCTTTTCTATGTTTTATTTCTCCCAGGAAGTGAAGAAGTAAATTATAAATGACCTACATGGATATTATGTGGGGATATGAGTGTGGATTATGGAGACATTATGTTGTTGTAGTAGTTTTTCATTTTATGATGTAATGTAAAACTTATGAATATATCTAGTGTTTCCAAGGCTACTAAACCAATCAGTCTTTTGAGATTTGATCTTTCTTGTGATCATACCAATGTTATGTAATAATGCACTGACTCTGGGTAACTAGGGTCGGGGGGTTACAGCCCGAATGGTTCGCGGGCCTGAGCCACACATTGCCCAACCCGTCGGGTGGGGCTCGCCCACCCCCACTGGCCCGACAGGCCGCAGGTCCTGCCCAGCCCGTTGGGAAGGTCCGTCCCAGTCTTCCTAAAGGTGGGTCGTTCTCCATCTAGAACCGCAGATGCAAGGCGATTTCCTTTGTCCGGTGGGTCACTTCCCCACCGCGTACAGCAGTCAGCCCGTTGGCCGACCAACCTTCAGCCAATGCGGTGCGATGCTGCACCGCACCACCCCTTCATTCGCGGACCACTGACAGCGACTCCTACCGCCATTGGTTTTTGTGGGCGGCACCCTTATCCAACACGGTCTTCCACAATTGGACACCACAACGTGAGACGACATGTTTCCTTCCAACCACTTTTAGCTTATTTTCATGGGCCTTCTTTGTCCCCAGCCTACCACCACCAGCATGGCGCGCTGACGATTCATTCAGCGGGCCAGTAGACATGTTCTGGTGGTCCGTTAACAGTTCCTTCTGAGCCTATCCTCTCCTAGGATGCCGCCCTCATAGTGTGACCCACTATTTTGTGTTGTCGTTGAGTTGAGGAAACTGTCCCCAAATAATTCAAATTGAGTATAGAGGTGGAGGGTACATGCCTCATTTGTTTTTCCTACACCAATCACATTAATATTATAATAAGAAGGTGCAAAGAAATCTTTATTGATAAACTATAATAATTAAACCCCCAACCATGAAGATTTTTGTTGACCGCTACGAAGGGCATTACATCCACATTCGATGGTATGCAGCAGGACGAGCGTCCTCATTAGAAGGAGTCATCTGTGTTAGTCGATCCCGTATCATTGTCGCCTGAGCTTATTTCCCCCATTGGTGGATTGTGTCATAGTACGTTGCCAGATTTTCCTCTCTTGGTGAAGTCATGTCAAAACTCATCACCGAGTCTCATATATAAAGGAGGGGGATAGGGTGAGTAACACAAAAAGAAGTTAATGAGGTTCATTAAGGGAGTAATTAATGAACCTCATTAAATTCACAATGTTGTGGTTATGAATGAGAGAGAGTCAGTCCATTAATTGGCTTGACATGTCACTGGTCATGCCACTGTCGCTCATCTATTGGAGAAAAAGAAAAGCAAAGAACAATATCATGATATTTTATTATTCTTTAAAAAGTCCAAAAACTATATTTTACTCCTGACCAACTGCAGTCGAATTAAGAATCCCATATGTGAATCTTATTGTTGAAGATTAAACGATGCTCTTAGATTTCAATTTGATCTCCGGTTCAAAAGATAGAAAATTCCACCAACACGATTACTGCACGTACATAAAATATAATCCCTTTGAGATGTTAACAGGTAAATGAAATCATAAAACCATTAAAATCTATCCTTAATAAAGAAATTGGATTCATTCTTAGATTTTAAAATACGTCAAATTGTATGTTTTTAGATCAAATATAAGAAGCATATGAAATTTCACTACAGTGATGATATCAATTCAATGGATTAACATATTTAAAGTTTTCAAAATATGAACATCACACTCCTGATATCAATTAAATAAATATATTTTTTGGAATATATTATATGAAAACCCAAAATTGAAATAAATACTAAATAACCCACACCATGAATAGTCTTATATAATAAAAATCATATATACCTATAATTTTGAATACCAATATTCTATGCATCATATTATTTTCTCAATTTCTTATTCTATTTATTCTTCACAATATATTTATTTAACATTAATAAATTTATTCATAAGTCACCATAGTTTTCAGTATCTATGAACACAATGTCACATATCAGTCATGATTGGCTTCTATATCTCCCATCCCCTTATATGTTTCATCATTCTAATAACCTTATTTCATAAAAATATCGACCTTTAATTGAAAAAAACTCTTACATTATTAATCACCATTATTTTTCTTTTATTAGTCTTAATCATAAGTAAGGATGGCATTATATCATCTAACGTATTTTTTTTTCAAAAATAGTGTGCAGCTAATATTATCATAAATCTAGAAAACAACCCAATAGAAGAAAAATAATTATATTCCTATACCATTTCCAAAGGTACTACATTTGATATATCATAATTATTTATATACATTAAATAATACTACTTGAAATGATTAGTGAACTTTTGAAAATAGTTTTAAAAATATAGGTTATCTAATATTCAAATATTATATAACCATTTATTAAAATATAAATAAATTTTTAGATATTTATAATTTTATATTTTTTTTAAAAAAAATTCTATATATCCTCTATGAATATCAGATTCAACATCTATAATATTTTATTATTCATGAAATAAATCAATGTAGTTCTCATATAATACTATTTTTATCCTAATAATTATAAGGGAAAAAATTACCTGGAAAATTATGAAATTTTAATTAATTGTTTCAAATAATCTCCAGGTTTCCAAATTTTTATTACCCATTATAAATATATGTTGAAATAATTTTTTCGTAAAACAAATAAATAAGGGAAAAATATTTTCCTGTGAATCTTTTATATTTATCATGTAGGATGAACTGATCCCCAAACATTGATACCAAGTATTGGTGAAGGAAGACCATTGGTGTAATGAACGTAAATATAGAACATCCAACATAAAGTGCTTTGATGAAATCACACTCTATAATTTTTAGTTTTATTATTTAATAAAAGATTAAATATTCATTATAGAACCCAATTTTCTTGAATTCACACTCCTTGATAAAAAGTTGTGGCTGATCACCAATTTGATAGTAGAAACTACTAATAATAGCAAGACTACAAAATTTTTATCCCTCGTATTTTTTACCTATATACAGTAACCCTCTTATACATATTTCATGTTGCGTACCCCTCGTTATTCATTTCTCCATTATACATTTATTACATTATAAAAAAACATAATAATAATAAAGGTATTCATACCCCATATGTTAATGATGATGTAGTTAAATTTTCCACTATCTTACAACCATTATATGTTGATGGTTGTTTCATGTTAGGTATTAAGGGATTTAAAATAAATTCTTATTATGATATTTAAATTTGCACTCACTTGGGATATTTTCATAAGAGTTTTTTATATCAGTGGAAATTAGGAGTGAATACAGAGAATATTCATTTTATCCTTTGGATTCTTATTAGGCTCGTTTATTTTTTCAATGAATTTAATTTTTTAATACATATTTTAATTGACAATTTTTTGATAAACCAATGAAGAGAAATAGAATAATATAGATTGATATATTTAATATTATTCATGTTTCTACCTTTATTTTCTATTTAACATTATACTTTGGATTCTTTAATTGAAATAATTTTACATATAATTATTTATCAAATAAATAATCTATGGGGGAGAATGATAATCTTTTTAAATACATTAATCTATTGATATTGAATGCATAAACATATCACTGATTAAAATCACTATCATTTATTTTATCTCATTAATTAATTGAAAATAATTTATAAGAAAAATAATTTCACCAAGACTTTCTTATGATTAATGACACAATATCTTAAAAAGAATTAATAAATAGTTTTAAAATTAAAAATTAATATTAATATGTTCCCTTATATTTTTTCATAACGTATGTTCATTTAGAAAGTATTCATTAGAAAAATTAAATAAGAAATTTATAAGAATATGTATTATTAAGAAAAATATAATATTTTATGTATTTTCAATCAACTTATTCTTATCGAAAAATAATCCTCCCAAATTTTTGGTCAATATAGACTCCTTATAAGTACTAAAACATTTCTCAAATACCCCCACAGTAGATGAATCTAATAAACCACAAAATTAAAATGGATATAAAATAATAGAAAAATTCAACATCCCCAACTTACAAATCCACCATACCAAAAAAATTGTTATTATTATCATATATCAAATATTTTTGATTACCCCTATATTGGATGGATGAGTTTGAGTGTCACCCCTTTTCCTAATTTTTATTCAGGTTATTTATTCCTTCTATTTGGATAGTGTATCATAATTACACCATAAATGACTTATAATAACTTACTTTTGGGGTCCAACAGTAGAGTTATATGTCTCAAAATCAACTGTTCTATTAATAGTTAGACTGGTGCCTTTAGCTTCTTAAAAACTACCCAATTGGATACCAAAAATGTAATGAGGGTGATGATTTTTCTCAAAAAAAATATTCTTAACAGTAATATAACCTATTACAAATTTTGTTATTATCCCTTTGTCATAAAGGAACATCAAATTAATTATTTTTTAGTATTTTATTATTATTTTTTATTTCTTAGAAATACTTTTCACCAAATCCCTCATATTACATGGGATTACCTCTTCTTATAAGAAATCTCTTACTCGTTCGACTTGTTTTCCAAAAATATCCCGTGTTCTGATTTTAGAAGAAACTCAAATATATCCTTTCTTTTTTTATTATTTATCTAGAATTTATCCATTTATGAATACCTTGAGCATTAGACTTCATCAAAAGAAATTTATAGAACTAACGTTCCATGAATATTTTGTTAATGATAAATCAATTAAAATCCTATTTAAAAAATAAAAACAAATATGGTTAATCCCATTTAATAGATAAATATGGAAAGAGAGATTCATAATAATTAAAAGATGAATTTTGTTAACATTAATGGATAAATATTTCATAACATTTATGGGTAGATTTTCTCAACATTAATATAGATGAAAAAGGATTATTTTATACATTAATTAAACATATAAACATGTTGTTTATATCATTATATGTAAAGAGATGTTTTTAAGATATGACATTTGGTGGAACACCATAAACATGGAGCACTTTAGGGTTTAGAAAAGGAGAAGAAAATAATAATGAGATATTGTTGGGATTTACCATGATGCATGATACTGAGGAGATGAAGGCAGATTCCATGTTTTTTTTCGAATTTAAATCACGTAATCATGAATTATCAGTGAACCAAACAATGGATGAAGTGTTGCTGAAAATGAAGGATGGTTAGATCTGATCACTTTGATGTGTGATGTTTTTTCATGGAAGTTTAGTGTTTGTCATCATGGTGATTTTAGTGGGATTAAAAATGAATACGGGGGTGTGGTATTTAAAAAATCCTTCTAAAATTTAATTACAATTCAGATTTATAAATTTACATGGCTTTTTTATTCTGGTATTTTTTGTGTATTTTAATGATTTTTCACATTATTTTTATATCCATCAAATTTGAGATTTTTTCCATGTTATGTAATTATACAAGAAATTTTCTATATCGTGTATCTATTTAAAATTTCAATAGAATTTTCATTCCCGCTTACAAGGTGGGGATAAGGGTTAATTAAGAGTGAACAATATTGATTGATTTAGTTCAACATAATCTTTTATAATCACTGTGTAATTGTACATATATTTTTAGTTAATATGAATGAAGTTATTTTATTCTCTCTCAAAACATACTTTCACGTATAATACACATAATAAAAAGTAATAATCACTTATATATTTTAAAATAATTATCCAACGTCTATAGAACTATATCATTTTTATGATCAGGATGTTTGAGTCACAACCATTCTAATATTCTTGTAAGTGTTTAAAAATGTGGTTTTGTAACCCTTAATGAAGATTTGGATTCAATATGAACACGGAAACCACAATATATCACTTGTTGTTGCTTTAAATCATAACTATACTACATTACCATTCATTAGGAATGTGGTGTGGTTTAAACATCATCCACCAAAATTTGGGGTTCTTCATGAACTTCTTTAGGGATGGATCTTTAAATTCAATCTAAAATTAGTTATTCTCATTATTAATAATAACATATTAATGTTTTTGATTAATAAATTTTGGCGAGCTCACTATAGAACATCAATTACCAATAATTCCATAAATCACTACTTTCTGTTGGCTTGAATACCCTCTATTAGATCATCTAGTTTGAGAGAACACACTTTTCTTCATAATAACTATATTTTTCATACATCATAGATCATCGAACAACATGTAATTCCAACTAATGTTGGTTAACAACACCCTATATTTGTAATAACCATAACCTATTATCACATGGTAATTGGTTATCTAATTACATTTAGAATATATGAATGAGATATTATCCAAATTAATTAGATAGTATAGTATTAGTAGAAAATTTGACACATACATGAATCTCACATACCATTTGAATTTAGAAAATAAAATATTCTATTTTATTTGAAGACAATATTATTCCCTCTAGAATAAACTTTCATATAAATCATATTTCTCTTCCTAACATTATCAGGAAAGGAATCATAATAAAAGTTTGATCATAGATTCTCAGTAAGGGAATCCCTAAAAAACACCTTTAATATAATAAATAGTGCTTGGATAATATCAATTTTTTGATCAAATTATCCTATATAAATAGTAAAATCATCTTGTATCTTATCCATGGTTAATTTAACTATTCAATAATCACATGTACATCTTTTGTGGTCCCCATTAGTGTGGTACTTATTTTTTATTCACACATTGGTACACTATTCATTAAAATGGTATCCATGTGACTGATATTTTCATTGAAACAATAGTAACAAATATCATTTGGCGTAATCTTTTGTGTTCAACATTTGTTGGTAGATGAAAATTTGAAAAATTCATTATTTCAAACACAATGTAGGTATTACCATTGTAATTTATATCTTTACTACACCATTAAATATATATTAACTATCTCAATGAATTCATTACCCATTATTCATTGGAAATAGAGTTGCAATATACAATATTTAAATTTACAGAACTAGTGTGATTAATTTTATCCAAAATCCTGATTACATACTTCTCCAGTCTATTAAATGATAGGGTTTTTGAGGGTTTTACATGCATTAAGGGCCTAAATTGATTCTTCTGAAAAGGATATATTTAATAGAAAAATAAATATTTCTTATTCTCATATAATCATGTGAAGATTCAACATATGTATATTTCATGTTTCACAAATTTACTTCCATATTAAGGAACATTAAATTTAAATAATTCTTTTTTTATTCATGAAAAATTATATTATGATCACATTCAGCTTATAACAATATAATATTTTATATATACACCTTAATCACCTATTTATATGAATGATATTTTTCATTTACACATTTTTATATGATCTTATTTTAATTTTTTTTGACATACACAATTTATTTTTATTATATTTTAGTGCATGGATCTTTCCCCAAACAACTTATATTAACATACATTTCTTAAAATTATAGATATAATGATTCATTAATAGAAGTTAAATTTTCTATATAGAGCATCACTACTTGATCTTTATTTTAAATGAGACTTTTTATAGTGTCACACATATATACATTACACACTTCATATATATATAAGTTACTCTTATATAGAATTTATTCTTCAAGAACATGTATACTAATTGTTTTAACATACAACTGAGAGATCTTGGCATAAATTGTATCTTTTGTTATATCAAAATCATTTAACAAAACATTCAAATCTATTTCCAACCCATAGAGACATATTTTAAATTCCAATTTGAAATGATAAAATAATTCATTTCAATATAGGATACACTATTCTTTTACTTCCAATATCGTTACGAGTATTTTTTTAATTATATAACTTCTTGGTTAATTCATCTCTTACCATATTCAATTTGAATTCAAACTATGATTTTCATTCTAATAATTCCATGATAAATAGATATATGTATGAAAAAAACATTGATAGGGGCATTATTTTAAGAATTAGTTACTTTAGTGTAGACATAACAAATTTATTCCACTAAAAAAACTCATCATAGATTAAATGTAAATATCTATAAGGATTATTTCTAATTTTTTTCTTAGTTAAAATTCTACATTTTATATCTTTTGGTGGTAGTGGAAACTATATTAACTAGTTTTATGTTGTTAACATCAACTTCTTATCATATTAATTTTTCTAATGGTTGGTAATTGTTTTTTTTTGAATCCTCCATTTTTTAGTGACATTAAATATATTCAATTTTTTGAGTTCATGATCAATTTCATTATATTCTGGTAGATATATATCTATAAATTTTTAAAATCATAACATCATATGAATAATTAGAAGAAAAAATAAAGGAATGAATTGTAGATATAATTATAGCAGACATATTATCTATGATACAACATAAATGTCCATATACACGATTATGTCATTCTATGTGGGAGATGGGATGAATTTGTGGTTAAAAACAATTTTCAATTAAGGTAAACGTTAACATTTTATTTCATTAAGTTGATCGAACCAATTTTACTAATTTGGATTTTAAAATATTTGGTATGTTACCAAAATAGTTACTCCCATATGAAATGAACATAATATAAGGGAATCAATATATATAGTTTTTTATATGTTTTATACCATATATGGGAATAAAAATTCTTACTACACCTCATATATCTAATTCATATATTTTTTACTATTATCATTAGCATTACTAAATGGAATGTTATTTTCCTCTACCCAAATAAATATTATAAATGAATTCTGAAACCCCTCCTTTTTTAATGTGTTTGGGATACTTCTCAATAATAACAATCTATTTCCCAATAAGAGTTTAGTTATTTTTAATCTAGAATCACTAGTCATTATGATCACATTAAGAACATACTCACTGACATATCTTTGAATTCGAGGTAGACATCAGTTATTAATAGTCCGAAGAACCGACCTAGGTTAACGCACCAAATTATATATGTTATCCCACCATATAGATAAATGTTTGTTCCCTATCACCTCTGGATGGACATGAGAACCTAGTTACCAATTCTATCCTATGGAAACAATTTTACCCTAAAAATAGAATAACCCATTCAAATGATATCATCTATAAATCCTTAATGAACCCTCTACAAATTTGATTTAAAACCGTTAAAAAATTTATAGAGATGACATAAACTACTCAAAATAGATTCTAATTAGAAACAAAATTGACACAAACCATAAACCTATTAATTTTCACAACATAATAAATTAATCCCAAATGTCTCATAACTACAAATGACATTCATAATGTATCTCGTCCAAAATTAGAAACAAAATAAGGAATGTTAGAAAAATAAAAAATTTTGAGGATCATAATATGTCCGATAAATTTGTCTTCGTCTAGCCGTATCCACATCCAATTATAGACTGTGGAAGGTGAAAAAACATCAAGAATCCATTCAATGAGATGGATCTTATTTTTTTATAAATATTAGATAGATATGAGTCTGTCTGAATGAAATAGTATATAAAATCTCTGAGTAAAATCCATGTTGGATACACAAATGAGACTACATGTCACATTTTATAATGAAAAACCATTATTATAGTTTTAAAAATATTAATTTGAATATCATTTCTATAGAAATACATTATAAATCCATCAGTTTAAAAATAATCCTTTTTGGTGAGTAAAGTGAAATATGATATCACAATGGATAACTGGGGGAAAAAAGAAATACCAATGTTGTCACAATCAATAAATAATTCTAAATTAATAAAGGATTGTCATAAAAAGTTCAAAAAATATTTCAAATAAGGGGGAGCTATAACCAATGGGATCTAGGTCTCTATGAATCACTCATGGAATAATAACTGAACTACATGAACATAAATAAGTAGTATGGCCTAGAAATCTCAATAAATATATAGAAATGAACCATATCTATCATCGTGCCAAAATATACAAAATAATCACCCAAACAACATACCCAAGGTCTCACATATATCCCAAGAAATACCCTTTTAAAGTATCATTGTATTATCATTAAAAAACAATAGTTTTCATGAATAAAATTTTTAAATCACTGTATAGGGACTTGTTTTTTAATGTCAAAACCAAAATAAATAAAAACATTATCAACACAAGATAAAACAATAATATGAAATTATAATTTAAATAAAACAACAAATACATTCCTTATAAAATAATAAAAATAGAAGGAGAAATCAAGAATTATTATAAGACAATGATAAAATCTATATATGTATAGATAAATACCTCCCAATTAAAAAATGATTGTTTCCATTAGAAAAATGATCTATGGAGGAAAGAAATAAGATTCTAAAACATCCATGTAATTAATCAAAACACTAAACAATACCTCGATATTAGAATTCCATAATCATTAGTGTTAGAGGGATGATAAAAAAGTGTAACAAAATGTTATTAGAAGGATAGAGAAGGAATAACTGAAGTGTAAATCTAGAATCATTTTGATTTTTTTAAAAAAAATCGGATATCACTAGATTTGAATGGGTAGGAAGGTCATGGATGGGAGAGTCATTTGGTTGAACAAGAGAGAAAAAATGAGGGGTAGATAGAATAAAAATAGAGATTGATATAAATGTAAAATAACATTTTTTTTAAAAAACTAGTCATTTCATATTTTTATGCAACATGAAATTCCTAACTATGTGCTAACTGTACATGGCTACCCTTATATTATTATCTTGTCAAGTGATTACCACTAATATTTCATATGGTTTTACAAATTCTGTGAAACAGAATTGGTCACCTCTTCTCACTGATGAACATTCTTCTGCATGGTTATTACTAAGAATCTAGATAAGGTTTTTATCACCAAATTCTTTATTATCATATTCTAACCCCTATAAAATAAAAATCACTTAATAAAAATAAGGAAATAAATTTTATAAATTCCAGTGACCTGAATAGTGTCACAATTCTTCCCACCAGATCACATTATTCCACAAATTACCCTCAATGAAAATATTCTATAAAAAATAAAGCCATTTACCTCTCACTAAGGCCACATGTTCATCTGACTCACACTTTTATTAACCATTATTCTATAGGATATACACTAATGTGGTCTATATATCTTAGATAAAATTGAATATTTGATCAGGAATACAAATTAGATTCTCCACAATATAGGTGTCAGGTTCAGATCCAAACCATCCCACTCATCCAAATGTGATTAGTAGGGATGATACATTTTTAGTTGTGGAATGTGAAATTCATCCTTAATGAAGGTCCTACAGGTTGATGAGCCCAAAATGTATTATATTGTTTTATGATTTTTCATAATATTGTAAGGTTTCACATAAAATATTGTTATCTTGCCTTGATTTCCCAGACAATAATGTCTCGACTAGGTATAGACATTTTGAAACACTCAAACACTAATTTAAACTCCAACATGTGATGTAAACTATTAAAAAAATATTTTTGGTGGATCTTATTAATAAGAAAAATATTCTAAATAATTTTAACCCTACTCATCATCCTTTAAACAATACACATCACCAATATTAAAATCTATACCAACATAGACAATCTTATATAAGACTGAATTAAATGTATGTACAAGGCTTTATAAGGGGCCATAAATTTTTTTCATAGTAGCTATTATTATAGACAAAAATACAAGGGTACATATTTATCCCATGAGACACTAAATTCAAAGACACAAGGTGAAAGAATATCATGTTTATTTTGGTGAGTTACTTATGTATTTCTATTTGTCTATAATTTTTTTTCTATTCTCATTATCAAATTGGAACCCAAAGCCTCCAATTGTAACTTCCAAAATTTTGATTACAAAGGTGGGTGTTGATCCTAAAAATTGCTAACTAAATACCATTAAACATAACAACCACTGGTATATAAAGTAATAAATGCGCCTTCCATTTTGTATAATACTTAGTTGGGATTAAATGGGATGAAAATGTTAACCAATAGATGTTCACCCATATATAATTCCTCATAGTTTTTAACCATAGTGGTTTGATAATGAGGTCCACGGATATATAATACAATTTCAATGGTAGGGTAGTGAGTTGTTCTAAAAACATAGCCTTCTTCTCATTCCTATATATCATTCACTAAGGTGGGAGGTACCAAGATATAAAATAAATTGCAGATATTTTCAACCTTAGACACCAATATCGCATTTAATATTTTATAAAATATTTATTTGTCCTAGTTGATAATATGTACAATATTGTTGACTAAACCACATTACATCCCACCTAAAAGATAGAGGGTATGTAAATCACATCATAAAATAGTGTAAATAATTGGGAGACATAATAAAATAAACTGCGGTCTTCTAAAATTTAAAATTCCTTTACCCCTATAGAGTGTCTGGGTTTAGATCCTACTTTAGTTAAAAAATTCTTTAAGAGAAGAGTTGTTCTGCATACTAGTAAATAGATCTCATTCCCATTCTCAATTAAATAAAGATGATGATAACCATTCTATATCACCATACCACGATATTTTATAGACTATTACATTACAAAATCTTTTATTTTCATACTTATATATTTAGCTACCATATTCCACATTCCTAGAGTTTAACTCATTCTAAAATCAATGGCATATATGTACTCTACCCATCTAATATATGTTGTATTAAAATCACACAGGGGAAAATAGATACATTATAAATTGTGGATAATAATATCCCATGATGTTATCCCTTATGAGGAATTTAGACCATTATTTTAGATGATGAATTAAAATTTCGAATTCCATTCTATGGGCAGGGTAGTTATTCTGAGGCTCATATAATTGGTGAGTCCCATATGGAATGACATGATCAACCTATGTTAATACACCACCCAAACCCATTCTAAATTCATCTCAACATATATTTATCTCATATATGAATTATGGTGGATCATAATATAATCTAAATTCAATATCATAGTTATCTTCTTAAAAGACATTGAATTTCTCACTCTAATATAATTTCACACTCTTTCATGTCAAGGTTTTAAAATTCGATGATAGTCTTTAAAAATTCTATATAAAATTTTTGTAATATCATTATAAATCTAATAACCATCTCATGATGAATATGTTTTTGTGTCTCTAAAATTATTTTACAACCTACATATTCTATAGTTCCACGAAATCCAACTATTGGACAACACATGAACAAATAGTTTTACATCATGAATTTTAAAATGGAATATAGATAACTTCTTGTAAAATGTTGGTAACTAACTGTTACAGAACATGAATCCAAATATCCATCATGTCCCTCCATAATCATGGTGTATATGTACCGATAATTAAAAATTATATTATATAGTGTCTTTAGCCTAGAATTTAATTTCATTAATTCATTAATAGCATTTAATTTTAGTGTTTTTAAAAATTTAGTCGTAAATCATACATTAAACCCCCAAACATTAAAATGTGGAAATATACACTAAAACTGTTTTTTCCACATTATATAAATTTTAAAATGATTTTTTAAATAATATTAAGAATTTTAAATTGTGTTCTTATTTTATTACTCAACATTAAACTGTTGGAAATGAATTTAAAAATACGGAATGAGAAATGAAATCCTAGTGAGGGACTTAATATTATGAAATATAGAATTCTGGGGAAACCATGAAAACACTTAAAATGTTTAGCTTTAGAAAAATATTTCATGTTAATATGAAATAAATCATTACCTCATCAAAATAGACATTTTTCTCATATAATCATCGAAACCCATTTTAAAAAAATGGAAACCATTTTAATAAACAAAATGAAAAATGATCATAACCCATATTATAAATATATTTATCAGAGTTAAATCCTTATTTAAAACCCCCCTATTAACTCCCACATACATTCAATTGAAAAAATGGATAATTAAAAAATTCATTATAGAGTTATATAAGGGTAATCCATCTTTTATGATGTATTAGGATCACACATCATATATGTTGTATCTAGATCACAAATTATATAATATATATTTGTCTCATCCATCGACATATATAATTTTCTGGTAAATTATCATGACTTCAACATTATATTAATTCAAATTTTCATCTTAAAACACTTTAATAACTCTTTTTAACACAAATGTAAATAAATTTATGATATAAAAAAACAGTTTCCATTAAATACAATATTTTTAAACATAGAGTGCCCACTGAGCATTACAATTGAATAAAACATAGAATCATGTAAAAGAATAAGAATATAAAATAATATTTTTGGTGGTTTAAATATTCATTTATTTCATATAAAAATAAATAAAACATTATGTTTACCTTTATATAAATAACATAAAAAACGTTGATAAAAAAAGATAAAAAATTCAGTTTGAAAACCACTGAAAGGATGTAAAATAATTCAAATTATTTCCATCATAATAAATATTTTCCTAAATAAATACATACTTAAAATAATATAAATAATATCTACACAACAGAAAAATATTTGGAAAATGAATATTTAAATAATAATAAAACGCAGTTTTAATTAAAAGTCTCTCTTAACACATGTTTTACTAGTCATATACATCCATTATCATCATGAATACTAACTATTTTAAATAATTAATTTTTTTAATAACCCATTAATTTATAATATTATAATATTTTTATTTATTTACATGTTCTATTCATTTACAAAATCATTTTTGTTAATTTCAGATGTTGTGATGATATTTGGATCATATTTCCAAAATTTAATTGGTAGGATGAATATAATAAAACAGGCCATTATTACATCATATCAAGAGTAATAATCATTATATAATTTTCATTTTTAATAATCAATTCTTCAATTAAAACCATCCATTAAAATGGATATGGATAATGAATTGCATTACAATAATGGAGATTATGGTTCATACATACATATATGTAACATTTTTTTATTATTCAATGAACATGGGGTAAATAATGTATGTATAATTTAATATTTACATAATAATTATCTTATTATTAGTATAATATTATACCTTTAAATAAACATATTTATACAATCCATGTTATGTCATAATGAAAAAAGAATCTCATCGCTCTATTGAAATAATAATCTATATGAATGATGTTATCATTTTTAAATGGAGGGAAGGATATGAAAATTGATGATATATTATCCTAAACTAATTTTAATTATTTCAATAATATCATATATATATATACGACTCCATCATTATAAAAATCCATGAGAGATGGTGATGGAAAAATAAATACATCACTTTTTGAGGCAGCAGTCCAAATTACACAGGAACGATGGTTTCATTTTTTACATGATAGAATCATTGATTTATATAAGCCATCAAATTATTATATGAAGATATTAAAATATATAAGGTTTATTTTTTATTTAAACATTATTCATTATGATTAAAACAAGGAAGAATAAAAAATTAAATGAAAAATATCGATTAAGAACAACAATTATTCTCCAAACTACATCTTTTAGTTTATATTATAATCCCATATAGGTTTATTTTATGATCAAACCATTTAATCTAATAAATGGTTAGGGATAAAATGAAGGTATAATTATTGTGACTTTCAAAACAAAAACATTTATGTGTGGAGTTGAGAGGATATGATTTTTCCTTTTATAAGTTGGAGAGAATATATAAATAGAATTTTTAAATTGATTATAATATAATAATATATTGCTCTAATAAAATGGATCCAACCTAAACCATTTGAAATTTTTTACGTTATTTAGGCTAAATATGTCCATAAAATAAAATGTAGACAAATTTTTATGTATTTGTATCATTGACATGCTCGGTTTACGAGCCCTATAAACATGTTTTAAAATTATCAATGGTAACATATTATTACTATTGTTACTATAAATTGTAAACATAAATTATGTTTAACATATCAAATAATATAAATTATTGTAGTAAAAAATATATGATAAATTTTATAGATTTTAGTTCATATATGTTGATGAATTTAACTTAAATTTATTCCTACAAAACACGATGTAAAAGGGTTTTTAGAAAAAAAAATTCATTTTTATGTATATCAAAGTTTTATTACCAAATGAAAGTATTAAATTGATTCTAAGGAAATTTATTTTTTTATTCATTACATTAAATAAACAATTTTACTTTGAAACAATTTCGAAATAAAATGATATGTTCTAATTATTGAAAAATGATATTTCCTCATTAAAAGATGCATTTTTTAATATTCATTTAAAAATAAGAAAAAAAATATTAAAATTTCACCCCAATATATTTTATCCAAGATAAATAAAAAAATTAATCTCAATTTTGTAATTTATTTTCAATAATTTTGAAATAAATATTTAAAAATAAATTAAATAATGCATGAATGCCAATTTTGGTTATAGAAAAATCATTTTTCTATTAAATTCAAAAAATCATATATTAATATAATCGATATAAATATAAAAAATATAATATGTTATTATTAATAAGTAATTAAAATGATTTATCATTTCATTTGGTGGGTTTTAGTAACATTACCCATTTAAACAAATCATCATAATCTTATTTATTTATTAATCTTATCGGTATATCTTCATATCATATATATTTTTGGATTATAAGGTCTATTATTCAACCATGATGGCTTTTCAAAAAATCCTGTATTGTAGAATTAACATATACAATTTATTTTCTGTATAAGGATAATAATATTTCTGTGTTTTTCTATATAAGAATTATTTTTTCCAACAGATCATCTCTAGGGTTCAAAACATTAAATGCATAAAAATCATATTTTCCTAACAATGAAATATGAAATACTTCATAAACCTATGATAAACTCATATGGATGTCCAATATATTGGAAAATAATCTCACTTTTATTAGGATTTCAAAGTGTTAATGGAATTCTGACCCAACATCCATTTTTTACCAAATCGATCTATTTTATAGAGAGATATCTAAGAATAAAAATATAAAGTACCTATAAAAAAAAATCATTAAACTTTTTATCCACATACATTTTCATAATTTTCTTAACCACCCATATAGGTTATTAATCATATTCACCTATCTAACCATTTATTCTACCAAATATGGTCCCAATAACATATTTTCACGTACATCATCACAACAAGATGGATTATGAGACCAAATTCAATATAACAACTCAAAAGGATCTATATTTATACTATATTAAAAAATATTTATTATATGATATTTTTACTAACAAAATATATTGATCCCATCTTACATGTAAATCCATTGGAAAAGTTGGAATCAAGTCTTCCATGTTTGTAATCATTCCGTCAGACTATCAATCAGATTAAGGATGAAAATATGTTATGAAATTTAATTTAGTACCCAATGACATATGATGGCCTTTACTTAAATTACATGTAAACCTATGATAACTGTCAAATATAATGGATAAATGAATCCTATGTAACATGACTATCTTATTGATGTATAGTTGAAAAATCATCTTAAAAAAATAGTATCTCAAGAGGGATATAAATGTGTGTGTTTCATTAATCGATAAACAATAACCCAAATCCCATTATTTTTTGGATTTTTATTTGGGAATCCCACCATTTAACCCATTGATATATATTACCATATCCACTACAACACTGGTAATGATTAGTTCTTTCCCTTAATTAATTATTATTATTATTTATCCTATTGAAAAGTAAAAAATTTCATAATTATGTTAATAATATTACTTTTTATTCCATACAACATGTACAACTATGAAATTTCATTATACATATTAGTGATTCTAGTATGAAAATAAATCAGGGATCTTAGGGATTCAATCAAAAATTCTATCTTCAACTGAGAATCACGAGGCACAAGAAATCTATTTCCAAATCAGATAACACCTTCTTCATCAACATTATACATTAGAAATATATCCATATTAAAAGGTTCTGTATTTTCATATAAAACATGATCCTCCATTTATGATTTCCTAATTATTTATGGAAAAGATGATCATACTGACACCTAAAATAAAATAAATGATGTTATAGACTTCACTATATCTAGTAAAAGATTCCTTAGATCATTAACTGAATTTTTATGTTCTAAATATAATATGTTTAATGTGGCATTATCATTTTTTCTTAAATAATTGTATACATTATTTTCTTTTCCTGGATAGGAATGAGTTTTGGAGTTGTAATAGATAATCAGATCCCCCTATCTTCTATTCCTCATTTTCAACTCATTATGACTGGTTATATAATTAAAAATTTTCATCAGTTCATTTTTCATACATTAATATATAAAAATTATAACTCTTAATTTTTAACGAAAATCCAACAACTGTAAATAATAGATCATGTGTAGGATTAACTAACTCTGGATGTTTCAATTAATGTGATGTATATAAAAATTACAAATCATTTTTTAGAACCCAACCATATACCAGCAATTAATAATCCTTATAGGTTAAAAATTCCCCATGACTATATGTAAGTTCAAAAATTGAAAAATTCACAATCATTTTTTTCTATTAAACAATCACCACATACATAAGTCATATGAAATTAAATACATTTATACATAATAATGTCAGTGGGCCAGATAACCAACCTGTGTTTCAAAACATTAATCGTAGTAAACAATGAATAAATTAAAACTTTGAATATTTGTTAAATTTTTATGTCATGTCCATTATTTAAATAAATTAGTTTTAGTGGGGTCAATAATTATTCTTTATTTAGAAATAATACTCCTATAGAAATAAACATATTGGAACAAAACATCACCCTTACTAAATTTATCAATCAGATTCATGTCATTAAAGGTATGAAAAATTACCCCCATGTGAATTAATTAATAATTCTGGGTTTTATAATATAAAAATATATCATCAATAATCATAACAAAAAATATATCTCAATATTTATGGAAAATAATATTTACAAGATCATTGAATGCATATGTGATTTAGACAACCCAAAGGATATAAACAAAAACTCATCATGCACTTATGTAGTCTGAAACACAGTCTAATATATATTCCTCTTTCTCCTCCGACTAATGTTATCCTATCGTGATATCAATCTTTGTGAAAAAAATTTCTCTATAAATCTGATCAAAAAAATAATATATATGGCGGAAAGGATACTTTATCATAATATAGATGTCATTAAACAATAAAATGTCAATGAAAAGTCCCATTGAACCATGTTTGTTTATTTTATATAAAATAGGGGCAACCTATAGTTATGTTATGAAACAAAAAATTCCTTTATCAAGTTAATACTGAAACTTAATTTTCAATTCCAAAATATCTACTTGATCAATTGAATAATTATGTTTTGAAATTATTATAGCATCAATAATTAATTTAACAATAAACTAACCCCCGATCAAGAATAGAAGCTTGAAAATAATACATAAATACATCTATATATTCATTCCATATTAGTGCATCATTAATTAAATGAATTTATCTATTTTGAGAAACATGATCTAGGTAAAATTCTACGTCATATTTAACATGTTTAATAGCATCATGATATGTTATTGAATGTATTAAACCACTAAATATAAATTTTCTAACAATTATATCTTTTATATCAAGATAAACTGGAATCAAATTGATAACCAAAATAATTTCAAACATTATTTTGGTAAGATCAAAAATATTTGAAATAATGACCATCCATCTAATAATAACATGGAGAGTTTTATATATTATGGTTTCTTTAATGCACCCAACCTGAGTGTTCACCAATAATTCTATATTATTTTCAAGATTTTATATTATTATATTACTTATAAATTTCACAAAAATTAAGGAATGAATATATATAGAGTCAAATATCGATTCCTTATAATTAAAAAAACATATACTGTACCTATCACAAAATTAATATATGGATCAACATCAACTATAGTAGTAGTAGTAAATGATTTTACCACACCTTTGGTATTTTGATCTTTATTATTTCCACAATGAGTAACTATATTCATACATATGTTATCATACTGTCCCAACTCATTGTAATTAAATCATCCCTCCATTATCTAGTTAACTATTACCCCATTCAGGTATTTTTCATGAATCATTTAATTGGTATCATGAGCACTATATAAAAAACATATCACACTTTTTAAAATTTCTAGATCAACCATAACATTCCCTGAAATTCTTTTTACCAAACATTGAACATGGTTTAATGTATCCTGAAAATTTAATAGCTGTTTTATTCTCTATTTCTTACAAAATTTAAAACTTCTAACTCTTTTCATATATGGAAAATCGTTATCATCATCCTTCATTTCAACATGATCGTAATATTTAATTTATTATGAGTCCAATAATCAAAATAATTTTCGATTCCCACATGAGATAAACTAATTAATTTTATTATCATGTCACTTAATAATATTAAATTCATACCAAGACATTCCTTTAAAATTTCCAACATTCGTAGATACTAAATATTACCCTTACATAAAATATATGAATTGATTCTCCCTAATTATACTCTTAAACATATTCCATTCCATAGAATAATTTTCTAATTTTTTATTTTAATATTAAAAAATTTCCACAATTGATTATCATCACCAAAAAAATGATATCTTTTAAATTTTTATGTTTTTAAAATTCCATGTTTCCAAATATATAATACATAGAATTGAACTATCCATCAGCTTCCAAGTGATCTAAAGTTCCAGAGAATGTCAAAGTGTTTTGTTTTAATAAAATTACAATATGTGACAACCGGGTCCCGATGACAGCACAACCACCCCGCCTTAACATAGTCATCGGGTTCTGGCCTACCAGGTACCCCCAGTTGCCCTGCAGACATGTGGGGCCCACCCTAGGGTCCACCCACATGCCCGAACAGGTTATCTGACTAATGACAGTCCCCACAGGACAACACATGTCCTTTCCTGTGTACTTTTTCCTCACTCACACACACCCTAGGAAACTTCCAAGGAGGCCACACATCCTGATCACTACTCCAGGCCAAGCATGCTTAACTGTGGAGTTCTAATCAGGTAGGCACCCGAAAAGGAAGGTGCACCTTGTTGACATGAGTCATATCATTTAGTCATTTTACCCTTTATCATATGGGGATGTTACAATCACCCCCCCCCACCCTTTAAATCACAACGCCCTCATTGTGGGCCCTACATCTCAACCCAGGTAGTGCACCACACTTAAGGTTGGGTTCCTCCTCTGATACCAAATGTGACAACCGGATCCTGATGACAGCACAAACACCCCACCTTAACATGGTCGTCGGGTTCTGGCCTACCAGGTACCCCCAGTTTCCCCGCAGACATGTGGGGCCCACCCCAGGGACCACCCACATGCCCCAACAGGTTATCTAACTAATGAAAATCCCCACAGGCTGACACATGTCCTTTTTAGTGTGCTTTGTCCTCACTCACACACACCTGGGGAAACTTCCTAGGAGGTCACCCATCCTGATCACTACTCCAGGCCAAGCATGCTTAACTGTGGAGTTCTAATCAGGTAGGCTCCTGAAAATGAAGGTGCACCTTGTTGACATGAGTCATATCATTTAGTCATTTAACCATTTATCATTTGGGGATGTTACACAATAGATATTTTTCTATTTGTTAATAATGGTAGATCACCAAAATGGATAACCACACAATTGATATCATGCATCAACTGATCTATCATTGTAATAAATTACTAAAGTATAATTCCAACAATGCCAAGATATTGATTTGGATGGGAGATATCCTTTGGATATCTACATATATAAACTTTCAAATTACATCAATGGAAAACCATTCTGAACAAACACAGTTTAGATGAATAAATATGCTAAAATTCGAATTCGATATCATGAAAACCATATATTATAATCTATTATGTGTATATACAATCAGGATCAAAACCACAAAAATTATCAAATACTTTTCTCTCATATAAACTACAATTAACTAATATTAATACTTACATAATCTTTAGCCTTTATACAAGATTTCATGTTATATAATTTTCAATGATATTATAGTATTTGAGTATTAGAAAATTTGACCAAAAATATAACATTAAAACCCAATAAATTTAAATGTTTACACATCCACTCAATATTCATTTTACCAATAATATTAATTTTTTAAAATGAATCATAATTTCTATTTATGAAAAATCATTATGACATTGAAATTAACTTCTTCTTTACTATCACCCATCCTCAAAGGTTGTGGAAATCATTAAGAAACATAGAATAAATATATAAAACATACTATGGGATTTAAAAATTAAAAATATAATTGTCTAGTGAAAAAATAAAAATTCCAAAAATTATATATCCTTATAAAAATATTCATTGTTTTGGTGAAATTAATCATAACCACATAGAAACACATAATTTTTATTTTTTGAATACCATTAAAACCCATATTAAGGAAAATTAATCCTTTTGGAAAAAATGGAGAAGTAATTTCTTAAACCATATTATAAATTACTATATTCCTATTAAATTCATATGATAAATCGTCCCAATTAACTCCCTCATAGTTAAATTTGATGAGAATGATGATTACCCAATGAATTGGAGATCTATATTAGGATCACCTATCATATAATATGAATTGGGATCACCGATAAAATAAGATAGGCCAAGATCACAAAAAAATTATTCATAATAATCAAGTACAATATAATGGATGAAACATTTTATTCCTGGATGTTTTCTTCATAAAACCCTGGATGAACTCATTGAACCCATATGTAAAAAAATATTGATATTGAAATAATTTTTTTTTTAAGAAACCATTTTGAAACATAAAATACACTGAATTTATTTTCATTGAAAACCCACAGAATCATATAAAGGAACAAAAGCATTATGTGGATGTTGTGGTTCTGGGAAAATTCATTGAAATTGTATACATTAAAATAAAACATTCCATTTTTCATTTCAAATTAAATATATAAATTTCCTATATAAAATATATTAATTTTTTTTCCATACCATTAAAAAAACTAATGTAGTGGCCCAACCCTAGTTATCCTAGAGTCAATTTCATGATTCTATTTTATTGGAAAAGTTTATAAATAAATATAATCAAAAAGGACTAATAAATTTAGTTGTCTTGCTAAAATAGATACATACACAAGCATTTTATCACAAATGAATACACTAATTACAACATATTTTTTCCATTTTGGGATAATAAATTTCTTCCCATTTAGAAAATACATTAATATAATTCATAGAACACTTCCCAGAATATCTCATTATGGAAACATAATAATGGTCAACTAAAATCTGAGTAAGGGTCATGTCTAGTGTAAAAAAGTGAATCATCGAGAATCATCAATATGAAATGTTCATAACTTATAACCAAAATCATTAAATATATTAACTGAAAAGGAAGTTCGTAATCAATATGGAATGGTAAATAACATAAATACATGCTATTTATTCATGGAAATGATAATTAATTACATCTATATATAATGTCAATTAAAAAATCTTGGTTAATAATAATTGAATATTGAATGATTGAAATTTTTAATTTGCATACATCATGTTTCCTAGGAAGATGATTCCTTCACCTTCAAGAAATATCACAAGATAGTTTAGTATACTACTACCAATACCAATTGAAATATAGTTTAAATATGTGTGTATAAACCCATATATTCTGCATAGAAACAAACTCGAATGGTTATTTTCCACCAGAATTCATCTCATGTGACTATAGATGAATCAAAAGGATTAATTTAAATAGTCACAGCCGATGTATTTCCTACCAAAAAATTCCTCACAAATCCAATAATCGATTTAATTGGTGATAAATGTTCCTTTTCAGATATCTTTATTGAATGAATTATTCATATTTACCAATATTTCCCAATAAAATCAAATAACACTCTAAGAAAACACCATATGACAAAAAATGACACACAATTTAGGAAATAAAAATATCAAAGATAAATTCTATCAAAAATTAGTTGACATCAATTAATAATGATAATAAGAAATTTAATTTTTCAATTTGTATAACCAAGGAATCCTGGAAATGAATATCAATACAAACATTGTCCAAATCAACTATAAACCATCTATAGGAGGAATAAGAGTTCTATCAATACATCCTATCCCATGGGGATTAAAAATAAAGGGTTGGTATCATTGCTAAATAGAAATAATATAAACATATATTTTATATGAATTATTTTGGAAAATATACTTTTTATATTTAAAATCAATTTTGAAAAACCTTTTCCTTGAAAATGAGTTTTTAAAATTTTTAAGTAATTTTTTAAAAGACTACAAGTTATCTTACTACATATGTAATTGAAGTAGGGTTTTCAAATAAAATTTTTAAAAAATTTTGAGTACAGAAGAGTGAAAATGGTATTATTACCTGAAAAATGTTATCAACAACAAAATGAGAATAAAATTAAATTCTTTTTTGAAAATTTTCGTAAATGTTATTTTAGTGAAATATCTGGAATAAGATGTTTATATTAGAATTAGTGTGTCAAATAATTCCTTAAAATGTTCATGAAGGTGAACTGATAATTATTAAATGAAATTATTATGCGTATAAATTATAAATTAAAATAGCTGAATTATAAATACATAAATATATATTAAATTTAATTGTAAACATATTCATAGAATATTAACGATTATGAAGAAGTAATATAACATCATGAAAAGGAATGAGGTTATGAATTTCCATTACAACATGAGTAACTATAATTGTAAATCTCATTAGATTTAATAATTAAAATTAAATATCAAAATATCCTAAATCATGAATCAATTCTGATATAATATGTCAAAGTTTCATAATTTAAGCTATATATAAGAAAATATGTCCACAATAAAGAATTCCTCACATATTGGATATTTATACGAAGTCCCTTTCGACATGGTAAATTTTTATTTTATAATTCCCATGAATGAAATAATTTAAAATGAAAAAATAAAGACCAAGAATATAAATTTATTCAAGATATAAAATAAAATATGGGTATTATATACACCTACAAGAGTATTAAGTGGTGAAAATGGTGTATGCCTGACAGAAGGAAAAGCAAGACAATAATCCCTTACCTTGGGTTTCATTTTGGGTGATGTTTATTTAACCTCAAGAACAATTGTCCTAAACCCGTCAATAACTTATAAAAGACAGATAATAATATTTATAATATCATATATAATATTCATATAATATTTTAATTCATTTTTAATAATCATTCATTGTTTTTAATATTTTTTTTTTAATTGACTAAGTTTTCGAGTATGTTTGGAATTGTTATTTTTTTCTTCGTAATTCAATCTAGATTCCATAATTTACATAATCTAAAACATGATTTTTATATTTTTAATAATATATATATATTTATTTTTATTAATCCATTATTTTTTGAGATACGAAATAAAATTCATCATTCATTGAGATGGAAGGCCATATGTATGCATGACCGCTACTTCTATTTTATTATCATATTAAAAAAACCAATTGATATATATATATATATGTGTGTGTGTGTGTGTGTGAGTGTGTGTGTGTCTGTGTAAGTATTATAATTCTTGTATTAAATTTATGTCATATATTTCTAATGATTTTATTAAAACCATCATTTATAATTTGATGTATAGCATAAAAATCACATCACTTTGAGGTGGCAGTACTCCACAAGTCAATAAACGGTGTTATTATACGACCAAAAATGGAAACCATTAAGGGATACATTATATAAATTTTTTAAAATAATCCAAACATTATAAAGATCATTTATATCATATATAATCTATAAATCAATCATTATTCAAACCGTGAAATGTGTTAAAAGGAATAACTAACGACATAGTTTTGCAAGGTAGTAGTCCACTATACACACGAATGATGATGGTGTATCCCATTTGACTGAAGTTTGTGAAATATTGCTTGAACTATTATAATAATAAAATTAATTTACATTACTTATATTAATTTTATTTCATATTAATCATAAAATATTAATTAAAGTCGTGGATATGTAAATGAAACCAAAGAGATTGTTGAAGAGCGTTACATTGTATGAGGGTAACTCTTATTGGTTTATAAAAAAATACATACTTCATTGGATTTATAGAAAAATTGAATATTTTTGGAGTATATGAGGGATTTTGGGAGCTTATTTGTGCATATTTTGGTAAATTTTTTTTTTCAAATGTGTGAATAATGGGGAGGGGTGAGTTATTTTTTATAATTGATGAGGAGTGACATTCATGTAAATTTTTGAAAAGGTAATTCCTCCCACATGATTCCCATGTTAGGTGGCTCCAATAATGGTAAACATTAAATAAAAGTGAATAAAAGGGTAAATATTAATATAAAATAAATTTTGGGAATGTTTCTAATTCATTTTGGCCCTTACGTTTATGGTTTAGTCCCTTACTAAGCTATTTATTCTCTTAATCAGTATAATTAATTTTAATTACACCCACCAAAATTGTTGGAAAAATAAAAAATTAACCTTATTATACATTATAATTTATTATCATTATGAAATATGAATCTAATTTTTGGAATTAAAGTTAATGAATTGGTATTAATTAAAATAAAATTAATCCCTCAGACGAGACAATAATGAATTTGTTTAATGTAAAAACATTGAGATTCTTTCTATGTTTTTATATCAAATTTCAATGTTAAATTGTTTATATTGACGAAAATTGGTTTAAATTATCTAAAATGTATATAATTATGTTTTAAACTTAATATAAATTATAATTTATTATTATAAGTAAATTTGTTGAAAAAATAACATTAACAAAAAATTTAGTATTTTCACTACTCAATAAAAAATAGAACGTCACCAAAAAATATAAAAAACAACGTAAGATAATTTTGATGGTAATATTTTAAAAGAAATGTTTCTTTTGACATATAATAATTATAATAGTATCAAAATTTAGATTTATAATAGTTTTTTATTTGAACAGATGAAAATTATCTTTTATAAATATGTATACATTTATACATAAAATTGTGTTTGTTCTGTTCTTAACACTATATAATATATTGGTTGAATATTGATAATATTTTATTGAATAACATATATATTTTTATATATATCATTAATATCATATAGAAATAGTAATTTATTTAATTTATTATAAAAATACACCTTAGGGAAGGAAAATAATATTCATTTATATTCAAATGTTTTAATATTCACTTAAAATTAATTTTTAACCTATTAATTCAGCGTATATTTTTATAAAAAATATATTTTAATAATATTTAAATAATTTTTATAATAGATAATATAATGGAAGGGTTATATCTAGTTATATAAAATAGTAATGTTTTAGCAATACATTGTTATTCAGTAAAACTTTGTCTTCAGTGTAACAGAAGCCTTTGAAAAAACATTTTGTTATGAGTGATGCAATCCAACTAAATATTACATGTATTGCAAGATGTAATATATATATAAATGTATTTAAATTATCAAACATTCTATAAATTATCTGAAGGATATAATAATTTCTATGTTTGGTTTTTCTTATCAGACACGCAATCGAATAAATGTTACTCTTTTAGAATTTCAATGGTGTTACATTCTCCCCACATTAAATAAATAGCATCATCACAAGTTTATCTTGAACTCCGATATAATGTGTTTAAAAATTTAATTTTTTTATGAAATCCCATAAAGTGAGAATATTTATTAAAATATCCTCTTAACAAGATACAATGAGAAGAATAATGATCATATGGAATAATATATAAATATGTTTATACATATGAGAACCTTATTAGTAATTAAAAATATGGAATTTTGGAATAAATGAAATAATAATATGAAGTCATTGAGGTTATAAATTCCCAAACAATTGAATGATTAATCGAACTTTTATGTCCTAGAATATATTAATCCATGCTTATTCAAAAGGCCATTGGTTTAAAAAAATTAAATTACAAGAAAAATATATTTTTAATCAATTTCAAAATGTTGAGTAATTATTTTACTAACTAAGTGTATAAGGGAATATAGTTAGATGATATTTTTCAATTATATATGAATAATTACATATTATAATTATTATTAGATCATATAATATTTCATCCCTTACATCATGAAATTGATATGGTCAGATAAACCCTCTATTTTTCTAAAGCATTATGATTTTATTTAACATATCATAATACCCATAAAACCATTAATTATATTTGCCTTTAACTACATTAGACAACCAATATGATTTAGAAATTAATATATACACCTAAAAATTTACACCACTAGTATATTATTATTAATTGTTTAACAAAATTTTTAAATAAATACAATGAAAATTAATGTGGATATTATGTAGGACATTGGTACGTGTGGAAACTATATAATCCTTTTTTCATGGGATCATGCCCCTACACCTGGGTGGATTAGGTGGTTTGTCACATAAATGATATTCTATCATATTTTATGGAAAAATTTAATTTAATTTCCAAATTAAAAATGATGGGAATCATTAAAAAAGGCCCAGTCACTAAATTTCCTTTTAACTAATGTTTTTAATATATCCTCAGTACATAAATACATAATCTGTTTTATTCCAACAAAGGTTCTTCCTTGGTCAAAGGATTAACCGAGGTCATTCACCGTAATTATATATTCAAATATTTTATAATGGTTTTTATATAAAATGTGAATTATCCTATGTTTATAGCTCAAGAGTTTCCAAACAGGTGCATAGTAAGGCTTGATAGTCTATACTAGGATACAATTGATTCAGGAATAGCACACCCTATCAGAGTGCCTACACCTAAGTACGTCTATTCCGAAACCAAGTCTACTTATTGTTCCGATGCCTGGATATATTTCTCAGAAAACCACATAACATCTATCAAACCAAATATTTAGGATATTCTTCAATACTTATCAAAAAAATTATAGCTTATGGATATGTTTTGTAATAAATGGTTTCCTAAATATAGTTCCCAATGTTTCACCTAGTACTACCATCATACAAACTATACCAAACTTCCCCCTACGTCTATTAGAATGTGTCGTTCAACCATTTTTTCGAATTTGAAACAAGTAAATCACATCCCAAAATACTGAATAATATATTATCAAAGTTATCTATATACATACATGAGAATTTTATAACAAATGAATAAATTAATTATGTTTTTTAAGATAATTACTTTATTCCCCCTTAGAATATCCTTTTATATAATTCATAACAAACATTATGGATTCTTATGGAATGGAATCATAATAATGGGAGACCAAATTCTCCGTAAGGTTCAAGTATAGTGGAAAAAAAGTGAAATAATATGAATTTTCAATTTGGAGTGTTAGAAATTGATGAAACATTCCATGTAATCAATTATATTAGTAGGTTGTGTCTAAAATATATTGAAAAGTAAATAACTAATAAAAATCATTTAATCAATAAATACAGAATGAAATGTATTAATTGATAATTTCAAAGAGAAAATCTCTTGGAAAAGAATAATTAAATACAAAAAAATTCTAAATTCATAGATGTCATGTTTCCCAAGCACATGAAACCCTTATCATCAATACCATTTATAAGATAGTTTAGAATAATTCAATCGATATCTGTCTATATAAAATATAAATATATTGGAAAACCCCATTTATTATAATGTGAAAAAAACTAAGTGTTTGTTTCCCACTAATTTTGTCTCAATAGACTTCTGATGCATTAATGAGATTACATTGAATGGTCCTTATTCAATGTCCCTCATGTCCATAGAATTCCTCATATGCAGAATAATTGATTTAATTATTGAAAAATGTTCCTTAACAAATATCCATATTGAAAATATGATATGGATTTATCAATATATCTATAGAATATATAATTATTGTCAATGTAAAATTTTTATATAAAAATGATATATGAGTTAGGCAATAAACATATCCTTGATAAATGATTTCAGTAACTAGGGGAAATTAAATGTCTAGGGAGAAAATAAAATTGAATTTTTCAAGGGGACTAACACATAATCAATTAAGTTAATTTATATTTTATCCCTATCTAAATGAATCATAAACCATAAAGTGGAAAAATAAAGAAGTTTTCAATATTATATATTCAATGTGGAGTAAAAATAAATTTTTTCTGTTATTGACGAATCGAAATAATATCAAAATATCTTTTAAAGAATTTTTTTGTAAAATATAATTATTATTTTTATTTATTTATAATACTCATCTTAAAAAATAAAAAATATTTTTCTTTATAAAACATGGTTTTTTATGATGAAAATATGTTCACCGACTGAAGATATATCTGAAGTTATCTTTTTTTTAAAATAATTTTTAAATAATTTTACATACCAATGAGTGTAAATGTGGTTCTATTACATGAAAAAAGTAATAAATAACAACATTAGAATAAAATTGAAGCTTTCATTTAACAATTTTCATATAATTTTTTATATTATTCTTTCGGGAAAATATAATCCTAATTTGAATGTAGTTGTGAAATGAACCATTGGAATGGTCATAATGTAAATGTGATAATTAGTAAATGAATATTTAATGTGTATCAAACAAAAAAAATATGTTTAAAACATAATAATTCATTAAAAGTCAATATACACATTATTATATTTTGTTAATGATAATGATAAAGTGATATAACCTAATGAAATTCAATTGGGTTATGAAATTGTTTTACCACTTCGGTAACATTAAGGGTAAAAAACCAAAGATGAAATGATTTAAATTAAAACTAAAATTATATTTAATAATGAATAAATCCTGATACAAAATGTCAAATAGTCAGTATATAAAACATATATATTAAATTAGGTTCACTACATTAAATTCCGACTCAATGAATGGAAATTGAGACACAGTCCTTTACTACATGGTAAACATGGAATATTTATCCCCAATAGATGAAATAATTTCAAATGAAACTAAAAATACCAATAATATAGACGTAGAAATGATTTATTACAAAAATTTGTCACTAGATACAACACAAAAAAGAATGAAGTGGTGAAAATGGTGTATGCTTCAATGAATGAAAAGTGGGACAAGAATCCATATCATTGCATTTCCTTTCAGGTAAGCATCCTTTAACCACATGTATAATTGTATAAAAAATTTATATAAGTTATACTAGAACCATAATCATATTTTTAATATCATATATATTATTGTTATAATATTTTTTAACATTTTGTTAATAGTCTTTAAATATTATCACTATTGCATATATTAATTCCCCTTTTTCAAGTATGTTTTGACCTATTATTTATGTTATTCTTTTGTAGATCAGGATGTAATCATCTCCTAAGTGTAACGAAATTATATAATTATAATATATAATAATTATATAAGTATTTATTATAATCCCTAATGTTCTTAGATAAAATGATAATTCATTTTTCATGAATACGGTAGACCAAACACACACATGAATGCTACTTCCATTTCTTAGTCCTATTAAAAGATAGAACTGTAAATGATATATATATATGTATAATATATTTCAATTAATATATTTATTTCATATATTTTAGATCTGATTATTGAAACCCCAATTATTATATTCCATGTATAACATGAATGCATCACATCACATTGAGGAGGTGGTAGTCCCAACATCCACAAATGATGTTATCATATAAACATTAATGGAAAAGCATGAATTTCTGAGTAATGTATTAATTAAATAAGAATAAATACATTATATATAAAATATATTTCATATATTAACTATAAATCCATTATTATTGAAAAATTTATTAGTGCTATATAAAATAAAACATGACATCGGTTTGTGAGGTGGTAGTATCTCGTACACACGAATGGTGATTGGGTATTCCATTTGATGGATGTGTGTGATGTTTTGTGTAAAAATATTTGAACAATAACATTAGATCATTTTTATTATAAATATTTTATTTCATAGTATTGATATAATAATAATTTAACAATGTGAATGTAATTGAAATATAAGAAACTGTTGAAGATCATTACCTCTTATTTGGGTAACAAATTTCCGTTAATTCCAAAATTATTCCTTTGTTGAAATTCATCCCACTATGTGGATTCTTGGTCGATGGTAGAGAGTTATGGAGTTTATTATAGTAGTGTTTCAATGTCCTAATGTTCTTTATAGGTCTAAATATGTTGTATGGGTTAGTACGTTTTTAAAGTGGAGAAGTGGTGTTGTTGTATATTAATGAAAAGGGAATTCCACCCATGATTTTATCCTATCATGTGTATACAATAATGTCCCAAATACAAGATTATGGATTATAGTAGAGTAATATGAAAATATTATTAATTTTGGGTAATTTCCAAGGCCATTTTGGCTCATAAGTTTAAGGTTTATTGCCTTATTTAGTTAATTTTTCTTTAAATTGCTTTAATTTATTTTAATAAATTTCACTAATATTTTTTGTCAATAACTAAGTTAAATTTATCAGGAACTATAAATAATTATTTATTTAAATATGAAATATATTTATATAAATTCCAATAAATTAAAGTGTTCTTTTCTTTGCATTAATAATAAATGAGGCTTTGGCCCCAACCTTTTAAAGGAAATATAAATTCCAATTACAAAAGTGGACTAAATTAATTAAAAATTTCTCCCTCAGACAGTACGACAATGCATGTTTTAAAAATGATAACATTCAAATGTTATCGTTCTTTTTATATCCAATTTCATAGTAAAATTGGTTCCAGTGAACTGAATTTGATTAATTTGTAAAAAACATTATCTAAATATGTTTTAAAACAATTAAATTTTATAATATACCCTTATAAATAAATTAGGTGAAAATAATTTTTGAATTAAAATTCATTGTTTTTTACTACTATTAAAAATTTGAAACATCACTAAAAAATTCAAAAACCACATCATAAGAAAATATTGAAATTACAATTTAAAATTTTAATTTTTATTTGAAATATAAATTTTATAATAGTAATAAGATTTCTTTAAATAGGTACTCTATTAAAATGATGCAAATTTGACTTTATAATAATTATAGTCCTTTATACGTAAAATTGGGTATATTATATTCTTCAAACTATCAAATCTATTTGAAGATTATAAAAAATAATTAATTTAATTTATAATGTATTATTTTATTAATATCATACACCAATATTTATTAACATAATTTATTATGATGAAACTCTTTTGCGAGCATAAAAAAATTTCATTTATATTTTATTAGTTTTTATATTCATGTATAAATAATTGGTAACCACGAAATTTATTTTATATTATTATAAATCACATGTTTTCATAAGATAGTTAATACTATTAATAACATATAATTTAATGGGTGGGTTTTATTTTAATATATTAAATAATATTATTTTTATAATACATTATTGTTCGGTAAAAATCGTTCTTTCATATAATGCTCGAAATTTAAAAACATATCGTTTAATGTGAAAAAATCTGACATACTATTGCATGAATTTAAATATATATAATTTATTAGATTTTGTGAAAATAATAAACATACCATTACTTCTCAATGTGTTTTATTTCCTATTAAATGTGGCATTTATTATCATACAAGTTATCAAATAGAAGTTAATATTTTAGATTTTTTTGTTTTTACATGTAAAAAGATACATAGTAAATTCTTTTTAATATTATAATTTAATTTTAAATAAACCCATATATTTTTCATTAGGAATTATGATATGGAACAAAAATATATAGAAAATAAATCATTATTTAATTTTAAAATTCATTTTTATGTTAATGTGTTCCTTACCTCAAGTGTTTCTGATCACCTGAATTCATTATTATCCAGAATAATAATCATTTATTAATTATTTAAATTATTATGAACCTTTTTATGTTTATTATTCCTTTTGGTTTATTTATTTCCATGTCATATATAATTACATATTAATTTAAATTCATTTGAGACGTTTCAAGTACATTCATCTCCTATATCCAAAATGAGTTATGCGTGTTAAGTACGGTGAAAAATGACATTACTATATCAAATATAATGTCGTAATCATGATATTGTTATCATTTTTATGAATTAATATAATTTTAATTCAAAACATGATATAGGTTTAGGAAAAATTAATTATCTTACAATCATTGTGATTGCAGGTTGTATGTATAGGTGGGAAATGTTTTTAATTTTTAATGAGCATGATGGAAAGAAGATAGGTTTAATTTTATATTTATTTTGTAATTATTATATTATTATTTTCATATTTTATAATTAAATAATCTAATAGAAATAATCCATGTGTTGTGGTGGTGAAAAACGAATAACATCTCTTCATCGGGGTGGTAATCCATAAGTATACACGAACAACATTATCATTCTTCAATGGATTGAAAAGAATAAAAATAGATGATATGTTATTTTAAATTAATTTTATTTATTTATATAATATCTTATATATAAAATAAATCAATCATTATAAACATGTTTGAGTGGAGATGATTGAAAAAGAATTAAATGTGTTCAGAAGCTGGTAATATGTCGAACTTATGAGTTGTGGTATTTTTATAAATTTTATGGTATTTTAGATGGATATAGGTAATTAAATTAAAATCATTACCACTCAGTATAGGTAAGATATGGGTTTTATTATTTCAAAACATTTCAATAATATTTGAATGAGGTATAAGATGATATTAAATAAAAAATATTGGTTAAGAACTGTCTTGATTATTTGAATAAATTCCATAGGTTTTTACATATATCCTTACAATGTATAATTTTTTATCAATAAAATGGTATATAATTCATGGGGATGGATTTTACGAAGGTATAAGGGTAGTCATTAAAAAAAGGAACATGATGTGTGGAGATCAGACGAGAGGGGGTGCACTATTAATAGTTCTGGAGAAGACACATATGGATGTTTTAAAAATTTTAAAATATATTAATGACTCACACAAGAATGATGGCTCAAACTTTTACTATTTCACAAGTTTATTTTATATAGAGTGCAAATATGATATTCTAATTTATTTTTTGATGTTTTTAGGAATGATAACCCTTATATCTTATGTTTCAACTCTTGGTTAAACATTTTTACCTCAATTTTGGTAATATATTGCTACTATTTTTACTATACATTAAAAAAATAATGTCTAAAATATTATATAATATTAATTATTCTGAATATAAATATATAATCCATTATATAAATATTATATCAAATAATTGTAAATATTTAATTAAAAAGTTATCCTCTAAGATGCAATGAAAACTCTTTTTCAGAAAAATAACATCATAAGTATAAAAATTATTTTATTAAAAGATAAATTATAATTTTGATTCCAATGTAATTAATTATATTATTTATAATAAAAATTAACTAATTTTACCTTGATAAAATTTGAAAAAAATTTATTTGTGAATTTTTTTTAACTGAAAATCACTTTTTCAATACAAATTATTATTTCTAACTATTCATTGAAAAATAACACAGATTAGAGAATTAGGGATAAATCCTTCGAATATAAATTATAGATGAAAAATTAAGAATACTAGTTAATTTTTTAAAAAATAAATATTCTATAATTTTGAAATAAATTTTATAAATTTAACCAAATAGAGAACCACAAAAAATATTGGTATGAAATTATTATTTCCTATTTGATTGGATATTAAAAAAATTATTTTAATGAATATAAATAAATAAATATTTATTAATGATTATTAATATTAGATACAAATTATTTATCATAAAATTTCTTGAGTTGTTAAATATACAAAAAATGATATCTTCTATGATTTTCCTCTTGATGATGTCATGATACAAATTAAAAATTTTATTCATCAAGGAAAAAATACTATAAAGGAATTTGTCTGATGGACTGAAAAAAACAGGTACTCTGAATTACCATCCTCATACCAAAAGGAAGTTTAGGAATTTCAATCTCCCACACCCTCACATGACGGTACCCAGATATCACTTTAATCATTGATGCCAACTATACACCCATGATTACATCGTATAAATCATCGATCTGAAGATAAAAATACCTTTTCATATTATTTCATGCGCTGATATTTCATTATTCTTTGAAAATATAAATGATTCCTTCTGTATTTATTCCCAAAAATCATTGGTTATGCTCATTTTGGAACAAATAGGTGAATGAAACTCGATTTTTTTAGATCTATAAAATGGTACTTTATCTCCATTAATCCAGAAGGGGTCATTTGATAATATGGTGAGGGAGATATACCCATCCCTGGGGCATGGTCGATGGTGAGCTATAAAAACCCAAACACAATAAACCTAGAGTTGATTCCATACATTATAACATTGGATTAAGTTACAAGGAATCAAATCATGATGGATTGAAGAATTTATTAGTCTTTATGAACTATATAAATGAATGAAACACATATTACATTTGAAAAAACATATTAATACATTTTTTAGATAACAATGGTATTCCATCTAGATTGTCCTTTAAATTCAATAATATTAAAATTCAGTGCTCCTGGAATAGGGGAAAAAATTAATACTGAGCTTAAATTCTTAGTAACAGTTAATTACATCAAAATTTATAATGAATCGTTATGAAAAATTAGAATAGAATGATATATAATTTAACTCATATTCTATTGAACTAAATTCACTATAATGATAAGATAATACATAAATAAAGATGTAATGTTAAATAACTAAAAAACATGACATTTACTAAATAAAACTATAATTAAATTCATTTAGAGATTATAAAATTATTAAATAACAAGGATTAAAAGATATGAAATAGATAATATAGAATGGTAAAATACTGAAAACATCATATTTATTCAATATAGTAAGAATAAATGACGTGTAGAGAGAATAATTTTTTTTTAAATATCATGGATACTAAAATAAGGAATAATAAATTGGAAGGGTAAACAAATGAAAAAATATCTCGTTTAATCAATAAACCTAGAATGAAATGAATCTCGTGATAATATCATTATCTAATTATCATAGATAATAAGTTAATGGAATATTCATATAAAAATTTAAATAACAGATAACTCAATCCATTTAATCAATACACTGATAAAGAAATGTAACCATAGAAAATATCACTATGAAAATATCATCAATTATAAGATAAGAAAAATACAATATAGAAGGGTAAATTAATTATAAAATTAATTTTATTGATTTTATTGATAATTAAATTCATCCAAAAATAATATTATTATGAAGATTTCATGGATAACTATAACTAAATTCTCAATTATTCCATTATAAAATATTTGACATCATGATTTTTGGAACATGATACCTCTATATTCAAAACTATTAACAATATAGTGTAAAACTGATTGGTAGTTATACAATAGATATCCATTTAATAATGGTTACTGAAAAGATTTAACTCATTAGACTACTAATGCATCGAGGGGATCTCTATGAACGAGCCCCACCCATAACTACATGTGAAAATAATTCCATATATATTTAATAATTTATATAATTTCAAGATAATATTTTCTATCAAAAAATAACATCATTGAGTAAAAACACATATTTATTGAAATTTACACAATTATCCAATAAAAGTCAATGTAATCGCAATATATAGGAATCATATATAGTGTATGAAATATTTATACCCATGATAAATAAATAGGAATAAAATTAATTGAATCTTTAACCATCATGATTTAATATGTCTTCACGATAAATACTTAAATGTGGTATAATATACACTATGTAAAACTGAATTGGTACATTATAACAAAAATGACTTAGAGAAATATAATTTGAGATGAAATACCTCAAATTAATCATAATGATTACGTGATTATCAATAAATGAATAGATTATGGGAATAAAATAGAAATCAACATGAAAAAAGTGAAAATAAAAAACACGAAAATACAATTTCATTATAAATATAATCCCATAATTTAAAATGAAAATAAAGATGAAATATAACACAAAGAAACGAAATTGAGTTATGAAATAGTTTACAACTAGGTAATTTTCATATAAAATCCGCATGGATTAAATTGTAAAGACGCTGAAATTTCAAGGAATTTTTATTCTTAATTTCATTGTAATTTTTACCTGTTTGTGGATTTTGACGGCACTTGATTCCATGGGCCGGTGTGCCCGAAATCAATTTTCAATGTTTATCTCGGGTACGTTCAGTAAATGAATGAGCGGGTTTTTTTATCTTTTAAAATGGTGGTAGGAATTGAAATCTGAGGGCACCATTGAACACATAGCCTGTGTTTTCGCATAAGAAGACTTTCAACTCGAAGAGAGATGATCGGGTATGAAAGTTAGTTTTTGGGGTTTTATGAGGGTCATTAAAATAAAATAAGTGAACAATTTATTTTATTTTGTTAAACACATGTCATGCGGATAAAGTGGTTAGAAGCTCCACTTGGGAGTTAGTGGTGGGACCGCCACACCCTAAACTCCCATGAGATGTTATGGTGGTGGGGCCCACAGAGATACAACCTCGCAAGTGTGTTTAATGGTGGTGGAAACCACATGAGGCTTCCCATTAATGGGAATGGAATCATAACTCCTTGACTCCTCCTCCTTTATGAGGGAGAGCCTCTAGGTTTAAATCCCCCTCTTAATTGAAGAGGTTGAAACCTCCATTTTTAATGAGGGGACCACCCTAGCATTAACCCCCCCCCCCCCTTCTTTTTTGTGGTTAAATAATGGTAGGGCTGCTAGAAAATATACTCCCTTTGGAGGATATTCTTCTTTGGGGGCCACCAGGGGAAATAACCACCCTTTTTGACTTCCTCCCAATTTTAATGTGCCATCGCAGAAGATTAATTGGGTGGAGCCCTCTGTCATAAATCCTCCATTTATGATTTGCGTGCCAAGGACGAACCCTCTCACTCTTAAATAAAGGAGGCTAGGGGAAGATGTTCTGGACGAGTTCTTCAGGCGGTGGAATGATAGCAGCAAAGCACGGTGCCCAGTACTTGGAGATTTTTCCTCTTCCTCCAATGAAGAACGAAGAATAAAGAACGCTGATGCCACCATCAGCTCCTTCCTTCCCGACGATGACAAAATGATGCCTATATACCGTGGCGCCCGTCTTCCGCGACTCGCCATCGTTTAACACCATTTTAAGAGGTAGGGGTTATGACGTTCAAGTATTAATATCGTTCATCATCGTTCTTCAAATCGTGAGTTTCGTTTTCCCACATGATACCATCTTGACGAGGAAGGTCTCGGACCGCACGAACACGGTCCGACCCTTCCCCTATCATTTGTTGTTTGTGGATGATGGAGACGGACTGCGAATAACCGTCCGACGACGGGCCGACCACAAGTGTATTGTCAGCGCATGATTTTCGGGTGACTGCAATGGTGTGACACCAACTTGCCATGTGGAGTAGAGCCAGGCCGCGATGGAGGGGTGTGTCACCGTCGCACCGCTCCAGAGCTTCAGGGGCCACGGCTACAGCTGGCCGCAACAGTGGGGCGCGAAGCCGTTGCGCCGCGCCGGTTGAAAAAAGCCATGACAGATCTGGAAGGGCGGTCGACTGTTCCTATCGCTGGTTCTGTCAAGAGGCGAGACCCGAGGGGGTCTCGCGGTTACCCAAGGGCCAGCCATCATGGTCGGTCGTTTCGTAAAACTGGGGTGGGGGTGTAACCCCCCGCTCCACGCAACGCTCGGCCGCGCTGGCCGAGCCACAACCGACCGCTGGGCCGGGCCACGCCAGTCGGGCCGGGCCACGCCGGCAGGTCCGAGACGTGACAGTTGGGTCAGGTCATGCCCAACCAGGCCGGACTCGGACCCGAGTCGGGTTGACCCCGTTTGGGCCTACCCAGGGGGTGTTGGGCCGGGTCGGACTGGGCCCAGACCCCCTATTTTCGGATTGTTTTTTGATAAATAGATATATCATGAGCTATGGACCTCCAATCGATGGACCTTCAGTTGTGTATGATTCCATAGATCGAGATGGTTGTTTTAATATATTACACTCAAGGTTTTGACGATGTTTGGGTACATCCGGGTTGGTTCGAACCCAAAACCAACATGGCCCTTAGACCAGAAAAGCTTATAACTTTAGCTTTGGATGTCTAATTGATGTGCCATAAACATTGTTGGATTCCTCATGATGAGATTTTTCTTTTGGCATACTACGAATAAGGTTTGGATGCAGCTGGATTATGGTGAGGTTGGATTGTACCCATAATCCATATGGGCCCCTAGGACATAAAGGCTTATATAACACAGATCAGGCGTCCGATTGGCATGTCGTTTGTTGCGTTTAGACCACTATGACGGTTCGGTACTTTGATATAATTACACGTGATATTACTTGACACTTGGAAGTATCGACCAGTAGATCGTGGAGCAGACCCTCCTGGAGACGAGTGTACGTTGTACGAAGACCTTGTAGCTAACTGAGAACTGATGACTACTTGTCCGATTTGAATCAGAGTGACTTGTATAGCCCAGTGGGGAGCACTACTGTGTTGGGGTGGTAGACCCATGGTGGGGAGAACTACTTTTTTTGGGTGGAAGACCCACGGTACTCGACAGAAGGAGTACCTATGTAGGCTATTAGAGGAAGGACTACTGTGTTTGGGTGGCAGACCCATGGCGGGGAGCACTACTGTGTTGGGGTGGAAGACCCGCGGTACTCGACAGGAGGGGTAACTCAGTAGTATAGGGTTATTGAGTAGTGCCTCAGAGTCGTGATAGGATCACTGTACTTGACAGAGGAGGATCTCTTCAGTAGTTGTGGTTCGATACCCTTAATGAAAATCCTGGTTTGAGCTGAGTCAATGTACTTTGTGTTTACCTCATTATTGAGATGGGTTAATTGATAACATATGTATATGTATGGGAACATACCTAAGTAATGGTTATCTTTTGAGCTCTTTCTTTGGGGTTTATCCGTGTTGGTTTTAGTGAGACCTTGAGGGTCTCGGGGTCCCTACTGTTATCGTTATAGTCACTCATTCATTGGCTATGCCGTGCCTCGTTGTGTTGGATACAGAGGATGGACAGAACTGATCATGGTTGAGTCTTGTTGAGCTGGACGGTACCCAGAGGTGGACTTCATGACGAGAGTCTACCCGGAGGTGGACTTCACGACGAGACGATACCCGGAGGCGACATACGGACGTGGAAAGATGAGGTGGCCATCTGTACCTACCCTTAGGTAAGAACTCCGAAGGATAATCCAGTAGCAGCTCAAAACCTTCCTGTTGTTTTTTCTTTTCTGTGTACTTTACTATTGGGATTGTATTCCAAACCCTTTGTACTTTCAGCACATGTGTTATACTGCTTACATAGTGTTTCCTTCAACTTGTACAATGGTTGTGTGTGTTTAAGTTTCATAAAGGCAATTCCTTCACTTTTTATCGGGATTTATGACTTTGGTGATAGTCACCAGCCCCTGGCCAATGGAAGGAGGACTTGGGGTAGTCATGACATGGGCCCCAATGATGGGTTGTGGAAAATTGGTATCAGAGGACGTTGGTTCTACCGCATTACATAGAACTCGGATATTTTCTTTCTGTGAAGCAATAATGTTAAGGGTACTAAGTGTTGTTTTCAGTTCAGGGAGTCCAGTGTTGGTTCGGGTGGCTGAAATATCCATACACCAGGACCCTATCATCTGATCTCTGACTCAGTGCACAAAAAAAACTGATTGCATGTGTGTTTTCAAATGTTTCATTTAAATCTGCTCAAACTAGGTTAGCTCACCAGGTATAGTCCATTGACTGTGTCACATCTGTCCTTTCAGAATGCCTCCCCGAGGACGATCAGCTAGACCCCAAAATTTGTACATACTGACATGATGTTGAGTGACAAGGCTTCAGTAAAGGGCCCTCATCTAGATCAGACGCCAGCAGAGAGTGAACGTTGCTTGAGGGCGATGCTCGAGTTCCAACATCAGAGGCCTCTGAGGATTCAAGTTGAGTTGGATTTTCAGATGGCAGGGAACTGGCTGGAGTTTGTAGCATGAGAATTCCACATAGGTGGGACACCCACTGACAAGATGGTGTAACTAGCTGTTAGCCTCTTTCTGGGAGCAGTAGAGAGGTGGTGGAGCAAGATTCTCTAGTTAAGCGATGAGACAACCTTCATCTGGGGAGACATCGAGACATTTTTCACGGTGGAGTTTATACTAGCGACTTTACACTCTAAGCATGCTCAGGAGCTGCTTCCCTTGCTACAGGTTCTTTCATCAGTAGCCGAGTCATTTGTAGCAAGAAGACAGATGATACAGAAGTCCATGCAGACTAGGCCAACAGGAGGACGACCACACGCCTCAGGATCAGTACTGCTGGGCATCCAGGGTGGAGTCAGAGCCAGACATGCCAGAAACGGACTGTGTTTCTCCTGTGGAATCCTTGGTCACATGGAACGTGATTGTTCAAAACACCATGCAGATGATTAGCAGATAGATGAAGGACCTCCCAGGTAGAGGCAGAGGTCCACCTCGACAACAAGAAATTGGTGGATATGGGAGAGAACAACTTCAGCTAGCTGAATCATACGACCATGGAGCTCCAGAAGTAGGTGGATAGGAGCGAGACTAGTTCCGGGCACAGAGGCCCTTGTTCATGGTGATTCTAGTTCCATTTTGTTTTTGTTTGTGGTTGTTTTGTGTCTTTTTAATTGAGATACAGTAATAAAAGACACCTATCATTGTGAATTTTATTTTCTTGTCCTTTTTGTGTGGTTGATACTAAGAGGTTCTGATTAAAACAGTTGAATTGACCCTCACATGTGAGATTCCTACTGTAGGAGACCTAATAACCACACACTGATGCCAACATTGTGACTCAACCCTTGGAGGTGAGAGTAATGGTTAAATCTCTTGGTAGTAGCATTGAGCCCTTATGACGTCGTCTATGGCTTGAAATAGTACCACTCATGTCAGAATTGACACTATTAGAAGAAGAACGTGGTTCATCCAGGGGATGAGACCAGATTTATCTTTTCGGAAGAGAATAAATCTCAGTAGCTCTTTAATAACATAGGTAATGAAGGGTGGATTTGAGATCTTACAATTGGATAGTCTCACCCTTTGTTCGTTGAGTGAACAACTTAAGGATCTCTCCAACTCAATAGTGTCAGGTGTATCTTCTCTCAGAAGGACATGAACATGAGGCAACGATGATGGCTTGAATTCCTCAGGGACTATGTCTTCTGGATTGTTTATACACCTGGGGAGGGGAACTATGAAAAAGATTCTCTTAGTAAGAGATCAAGAATTCAACTGTTAGGAGTGGTGAGACAGCAGCTGGACGCGTTTCATATATCCTTTGTGGATAGTGATCGAGTCATCACATGTAAAACCAGAGATAGTTCAGGCTACGAAGGAGAAGGTGCAGATCATCCAAGAGAGGATGAAGACTGCACAGAGCAGACAGAAGTCCTATGCTGATAAGAGACGACACCATTGGAGTTCAAGGGTGATGACCATGTTTTCTTATGGGTCTCACCATGACATGGTCAATGATGTTTTGGTCGGGGAGACAAGTTATCTCCACGTGACATCAGAACTCTTCCGGTCCCCAGCTACATAGGCAAGGTGGTTTACCGCCAGGCCTTTCCACCTCAAATGCACTAGGTGCATGATGTCTTCCACGTATCTCAGCCGAGGAGATGTGTGCATGACCTAACTTTCATCATTAACCATTGAGAGTTGTACATCGATGACAAGGCGACCTTCGCGGGGTTCCAGTCGAGGTTGAGGATATACAGGAGAAGGTCCTATGGGGACGGTCGATTCCTCTTGTGCGCTTTCGCTGGTAGCACAGGAACCTCTAGGAGAGAACTTGGGAGCAGGATGCTCAGATGCGTGCTTGGTACCTCCTTTAGTTTCCCTAGTTTGTGGTGTAGCTTTATGGGGACATAAATCCCTGAGATGGGAGTAATGTAAAGACCCAAAAATTTTAAGGAATTTTTTTTCTTAATTTCATTGGAATTTTTGCGAGTCCGTGGCTTATGAAATCACATGATTCCGAGGCCCGGTGTCCCCGAAATAAATTTCTATAGTTTAGGTCGGGTACTTCAGTAAACAAACGATTGGGTTATTCTATCTTTTGAACTGATGCTATGAATTAAAATCTGAGGGCACTGTTAATCTCGCAGAGTAGGTTTTCACTTAAGAATACTTTCACCTTGACAGCAGATGATCGGGTATGAAAGTCAGTTTTTGGGGTTTTACGTGGGTTTGTAAAATAAAATTACGAAAAATATTATTTTATATTGTTAAACACATTCCGTGAGGATAAAGTGGTTAGAATATCCACTTGGGAGTTGGTGGTGGGACTGCCACACCCTATCCTCCCATGAGAGGTTATGGTGGAGGGGTCCACCGAGATCCAACCTCTCATGTGAGGTTAATTGTGGTGCAAACCACATGAGGCCTCCCATTAATTGGAGGGGAATCATACCTCCTTGACTCCCACTCATTTATGAGGGAGAGCCTCTAGGTTTAAATCCCCCTCTTAATTGAGGAGAATCAAACCTCCTTTTATAATGAGGGGACCACCCAAGCATTAACCACCCCCTTCCTTTTTGTGGTTAATCAATGGTGGGGACCTCCAGGAAATATCTTCCCTTTGGAGGATATTCTTCTGTGGGGGACACCTGGGCCAATAACCCCCCTTTTTACTTTCTCCCCATTTTAATGTGCCACCGTAGTGGATTAATTGGGTGGAGCCCTCTATCATAAATCCTCCATTTATCACATTCGTGCCAACGACAAACCCTCCCCCCCCCCTATATAGAGGAGTCTTGGGGAAGGAGTTCTATACGACTTCTTCAAGTGGTAGACGGCTAGCAGTGAAGCATGATGCCCAGCACTTGGATAGTTTTCCTCTTCATCTAATGAAGAACGAATAACAAAGAACATCGACGCCACCCTCATCTTCTTCCTTCCCGACGTTGATAGAATGAATCATGTCTTTTGTGCCACTAGTCTCCCACGACTCGCCATCGTTTAACGCCGTTTTAAGAGGTAGGGGTTTTTTTGTTCATGTTTTAATATTGTTCATCATTTTTAATCAAATATTGATTTTAGTTTGGCTGCATGATACCATATTGATGAAGAAGGGCTCGGACTGCATGAACACGGTCTGACCCTACCCCTCTCGTTTGTTGTTTGTTGATTATGGAGGCAGACATCGAATAACTGTCTGGCGATAGGGTGACCACAAGAGGATGGTCATCGCATGATTACCATGTTGCTACAATGGTGTGTCACCAAATTTCAATGTGGAGAAGAGCCGGGTCACAGCCGGGGCGGGCCGCGGCGGAGGGGCACGACGGAGGGGCGTTGTGCCGTCACGTCACGCCAGAACTATAAGAGCTGCGGCCGGGGTAGGCCGCGGTGGAGGGTCGTGGCACCATCGCGCCGCGCTGGAGCTTCAGGGGCTACAATTGTGGTGGGGGGGGGGGGCACGGTGCCCTCGTGTCGCACCGGTTGAACAAAATTGCGGCCTAAGGCCGCGGTGGATCTGGAAGGGTGGCCGGATGTGTCTGCCGCAGGTGCCATCAAGAGGTGGGACCCAAGGGGGTCTCGTGTTTAACCAAGGGCCGACCATCATGGCCATCCATTTCATAAAACTGGGGAGGGGGTGTAACCCCCCCGCTCCGTGCAAATCATGGCCGCACCGGCCGAGGCGCAACAGGCTGCCGGGCCGCGAGGCCGGTGCCGGGCCGGGCCAGTCCGAGCCGCGCCAGTTGGTCCGGGTCGTGCCGGCTGGGCTGGGACGTGCCAGCCAGGCTGATCCGTTCCTAACCGAGCTGGACCTAAACCCGAGTCGGGTCGACCTGGTTCGGGCCGCCCCAAGGGGTGTTGGGCCGGGTCGGACCGGGCCCAGACCCCCTATTTTCGGACTATTTTCAGTTGAACGAACATATCTTGAGCTACGTACCTCCAATCGATGCACCGTCAGTTGCGTAGGATTCCTTGGATCAGACGGTCATTTTGGTATATTATACTAAAGGTTTCTGCAAATTTTGGTTATGGTCGGGTTGGTTCGAACTCGAAACCAACTTGGCCCTCGGAGCGGAAACCCTTATAACTTGAGATTTGGACGTCCGATTGACATGCCGTCGACATTATTGGATTTCTCTTGATGATAAAGTTCTTTTGGAATACTTAACCTGACGTTTGTATGTAGTTGGATTATGGCTGAGTAGGATTTTACCCGAAATCCAACCGGGGCCATACGACAAAAATGCTTATAACTCATAGACCGAGAGTCTGATTGACGTGTCGTCTATTGCATTGAGGCCCCTATGATAGGGTGGTCTGTTGAGATAATTCCACTTGAGATTATGTGTCACTTGGATGTATCGACTGGTATCTCAAGGAGCAGACCCTCTCTAAGATGAGCGTACATAGTATAGAGACCTTCATGCTAGGAGAGACCTGATGACTGCTTGTCCGATTCGAGTCGGAATGACTTGTATATCCTAGTGGGGAGAACTGCTATATTGGGGTGGCAGACCCATGGAGGGGAGCACTACTATGTTTTGGTGCCAGACCTATGGTACTCAACAGAAGGAGTACCTCTGTAGGATATTAGGGGGATCACTACTGTGTTGGGGTGGCAGACCCATGGCGGGTCGCACTACTGTGTTGGGGTGGTAGACACGCTGTACTCAACAGGAGGAGTACCTCAGCAGTCAAAGGTTAGTGAGAAGTGCCTCAAAGTCATGACAGGATCACTGTACTCGACAGAGGAGGATCTCTTCAGTAGTTTTGGTTTCGATATCGTTACTGAAAATCCTAGTTTGAGCTGATTCAATGACCTTTGTGTTGACGTCATGATTGGGATGAGTTACTTGATAACATAGGTACATGTATGGGAACATACCAATGTAAAAGTTATCTGTTGATATCATTCTCTGGGGTTTTTATTTTTTGGTTTTAGTGAGACCTTAAGGGTCTAGGGGTCCCTACTATGTATCATTATACTCAACCCTGCACGGGTTATGCCTGTACTCATTGTGTTGGTTGTAGACGACGAACTTCTCTGATTTTAGTTGAGGCTTGTAGAGCTGGACGGTACCCGGAGGTGGAATTAACGACTAGACATTACCCGGAGGTGGACATCACAATGAGACAATACCTAGAGGTGACAGACAAACATGGAGTGCTGATGTGGCCATCTGTACCTACCCTTCATGTAGGAACTCTGGGGGATGATCCAGGTGTAGCTCGACACCTTCCAGTTGTTTTGTCTTTTCCTTGTACATTACTGTTGGGCTTGTATTCCTGCCTCGTTGTAACTTTAGCACACGTGTTATACTGCTTACTTAGTGTTTGCTTAGGCTATTACTCTGGTTGTGTGGGCTTACGTTTCATAAAGGCAATGCCTTCCCTTTTTATAGGGATTTACAGCTTTGGTGTTAGTCGCTAGCCCCTGGCCTATGGAAGGCGGACCTGGGGTAGTCATGGAACGGGCCCCGAGGACGAGTCGTGACATAAATAATTTTATTTAATACATAAAAACATTGTATTAATATGTAATCATAATATTACATGTTAATGGGGCTATTATAGAAATCGTATAAATGAAATTTGGTGCATAACATAAAAATATCCCTCAAAGAAGTGAAATTCAAACAAAGTCCCTTACCATGAGTCCCAACTATAAAATATGTTCTTTATCATCCTAAATAATAATATTATACTAATTATTTACATATGTAGAAAAATTTTCCAGTTTATAATACAATTTATTTCACTTATTACCTTCTTTTATAAAATTACATAATAAATTATGTTTACATTATGTTTTTAATGATATTTGGCATATGTGTCAATAAGTTACTTCTGTAGGAAGACTATTAGTCTAAGATGTCATTATTTGAACATAAAAATAATAATAATCGTTACATAATTATCATATATATACATAAATTATAAATTAATAAAAAATTATTTTTTTATAAATGAATAATGTTACGATCATTAAGATCGTATGCCATGCATATGCTTGAGTAATGAATATATTTTTCAAAGATAATTTTTGAAAGGATGTGAGTAATATCTTATATTTTCAAAATTAAAAGTACTACATAAATATGATATTATTTATTTAAATGTATATATATATATAATCTATGTATTTTGGTGATGAATAGATAGACATAACTCTTCGTTACGGCATTAGTCAACATGTACAGGAATGACATTATCATATTTCATTGGGTGAAAATGATGGAAATAGAATGTTATATTAAATTTTCATTATGATAAATATGTAATAATTATAATAATTATTTCATTTATATTACCTTAATTCGGAAATGATATCCTTACTACATTTCACATAAAGATTTAGTGAAAAAAAATCATATCTTTCTAGAAAGTGATACTTTGTCGTACAAGCAAGTGACGTTGTCGAATACCCTGTAGAATAGAAAATGAAATAGGAGAACATGATATGATTAGTAAATATGTATTAATTTCTTATTAATAACATATATAAAATTTATATCCATTATCATACCCAACTGTGAGAGTTGTAGTTGAAAAACATGTCACATTGATTGATGAAGTGATTTTATTCAGTAAGCATGAGCGAAACTATAATTTCTGAATGACTAGAGAGGATATGTATATCAGTAATTCACATAACATAATATAATATCAATATTTTGTATATAATAGTGCTAATATAAAACCATAGTCAACGAATTATTAATGGAGGAGTACGTATAAAAAGAAACATATATTTATGATTTTTATCTTTTCGTGGACATCTTATTTATAATTACACATAGAGTATAACTTTAATAGATTAATAAAAATAATTAATTATATAATTCTGTTAATGAACCTTAACATGTGATGTGGTTAGTGATTTTCTTAGCCAAAATGGATTTATAGTGTCCCAAAGAGAGGATAGGGGGTGTCCTTTTAGAAGTGAGGTGAGTGTCATATTGTAATTTTTATATAACAAAATTTAATCATTTTTATAAAATAAAAAAATAGTCCAAACAAGATTATGATTGACCCTTAGAAATTATTTTTTCTATATATCAACTAAAAATATATTTTAGATACTTAATTAGTCATTTTGACCCTTATCTATTTATTTAAACCATCGATAATCCCATTCTTACCATAAACATTGTAAATATCATTCAGTATTTTTACTATTCATTATGGTGAAAATTATGTTCACCATATTCTATAATATATATTTTACTGATTCAAAATATGGAATCAATTTTTGAAAAAATACATTCAAACAGTTTAAAAATAATAATTTGTAATTACTCTTTCAGAAATGATGAGAAAACATGGTTTTAAATTGAATATGTCCAATCATATTCTATGTTTTTATATCCAAATTCAATATGAAATTGATTCCAAATATCTAAATTAGATTAATCAATATATTAATGAAATTATTTTACTTTTTTAAGAAATATAAATTATAAATAATTTATGTAGAAAATATAAACAAAAATGTAGTTATAGAAAAAATAAGCTTCTTTTTATAATTCGTTGAAAAATTAAACATTTTAGAAAAAAATAAAACCTAACATAATTTTAATATTTGGACATCATAACTGAATATAATATTAAAAATTTAATCTTATAAAATCTGTAAATAATAATTTTAATTTTATTAGATTTCATGACTAATCAAATAGTTAGAAAAAAATACATCTTTTCAGAAAATATTTCTTTTCTATAAATGATTATTATTTTATTTCTAATCATTGGATGAACATAATTTTCAAAATATAGTTATTAATTTCTATAAACAACAACATATTATCAAGGTTATACTTGTAATATTTAAATAATAATAATTGTATGGTGTATGGTATTTTTTAAACCCTGTTTCGTGGGAATCACACTCTAATAAAGAGATTAAATTTATATTAAATTAAATATATCATAAATTAATGGTGTGAAATATTTTATTCTAGTCTTATTATTTTATTCCATATATTCTACCAATCATGTTGTTCATATTTTGGATTCTTAGGGTAATACATTTTTTCCCTTAATAAAATTATATCCCTGTAATTTAATCTTGATGATAGTAATCAATGGTTTGACATCTGAAAATTAATTTATTTGGTACCCATATCATAAAAAGTATTAATAAAACATTATCCACACTAGTGTAAATGGATGTAAAAAGGTTTTATAGAACAATAAATTTCTAGGATCCCATATAGTATAACATTGGAGGGAAATGAGAACATATATATGGAAAAGAATACAAACACATAATTATTAATTAAGAGTGAAAGAGATTACTTTTTAAAGAAATTCTGTTATATAGAGAAGGTTTGTGACCAATACCCATAAAAAGATGACAAGATAAAAGACAATTTTATTTATCAGATATGACGGTAATATGAAAAAAAAATTCAATATTCTTTTACTAATATTGAGGAAATATTTTACATTCCAATAATATAATGAAATAAAATTACATCATATCATTATATATCATAATCACAATTTAATCTATTGGTTTAGATTTAGACAATTTATAATTCAACTCATACTCTTTGAATTTAATATCTATAAATACATTATTTCCCTATGCACTAAAATTTAATAATAAAATATCATAAGATCCATAAAGGAGATAAAAGTGTTTCTTTTTATCTATAATAATTATAAAAAATAAATATTGTTGGCATAAGTTATCAAATATTATACATTAGTCACAAAAAATCATTATTAATACTATTGGTTCATCATTAATATTTATTTGTCAATATGTATTACTAATAATGATTAATTATTATTAATAAAATCATGCAGGACAATGGTAGGTGATAAACACTTATCATCCTTCAATTATGGGTTCATACCCCATGACGTTTCCAGGTGTGATGATCTATCACCTAGCAAGTGATTTCTACAATTAATAAAAAAAATTAATATAATTCGTCTATCATTCCCAAATTATGATGAACCATAATTTATAAAAAATTAACGATATTTTAATCATTAAATGTTACTAATAACATTTATTTTGTATAAAAAAAATTGAATGCATTTTTCTTAAATAAATATTTCATACACTAATCCAATTGGATGAATTCCCAAAAATGTTTGTCATATTTATACTTATTCATGTCATATTCTAACAAGATATGTGATAGACTGGGGTTTTATTAATTTGAAATTATGATCATCCAAAAACTCATAAACCCATCATAGTATCAATAAATATTGAGCTAATTATATATATATATATATATGCCACATAATTTTACATAATCATTACATGATTTTTTATTATCATTAGAGAAATAAATTTGGTAAAAAAAACATATAGAACTTAATTCTTAAAATCATATATATAAAATATTCATCCATTATATTTCATCCTAGGTCCTTATATGATCTAGGAGTTAACCTTTAGAATAATGAATTGACCTGGATGATTACTTCATTCCATACGTTTAATAAAATTATCAATAATTTGTTCCCTAGTACAAGTTTGGTTTCCCTCCAATATACTCTTTATTTTTCCTTGTAAATTCATTACATTATGATCATATTTTACAAACATATATCATTTTTATACTCCTTTATGAGAAATCATTGGATTTCTCTTTCGAAATATCTCACATGATGGAAATCAATAATTCTTTCCACCATTATCTTTCAAAATAATGATCATAGAAAAATATAACCATATATTCCCATGAGAGATATATAGGTGGTTAATTTAATGGTTGTGAACTATATTTCTAGACAATATTTAAGAATAATCGCAATATATTTCACATGGGAAGTTTGGGTACGACCGGGATGGTTTGAACCCAAAACTAACTGGGCCCTTAGAGCGGAAATGTTTATAACATGAGCTCCAGACGTCCGATTGATGTGCCTTCAACTTTGATGGATTCCTCTTGATGAGATGGTACTTTTAGAATACTTCACCTGAGGTTTGGATATTGTGGGAGTATGGATGGGTTGGATTGTACCCAAAATCCAACCGGGCCCCGGGGGCAGAATGGCATATAACTCACAGACCGGGCGTCCAATTGATGCGTCGTCTGTTGCGTTGAGACACCTATGATGGGCCGGACCGTTGAGATACTTACATGTGATATTACTTGAAACTTGGAAGTATCGACCAGTAGCACATGGAGCAGACCCTCTCGGAGATGAGCGTACGGAGTATGGAAACCTTGTAGCTGGCTGAGACCTGATGACTGCTTGTCCGATTCGAGTCTGAGTGACTTGTATATCACAGTGGGGAGCACTAATGTGTTTGGGTGGCAGACCCATGGTGAGGTGCACTACTGTGTTTTGGTGGCATACCTGTGGTAATCGATAGAAGGAGTACCTTTGCAGGCTATTAGGGGGAGCACTACTGTGTTGCGGTGGCAGACCTGCGGTACTCGACAGTAGGAGTACCTTAGCAGTCTAGGGTTAGTAAGTAGCGCCTCGGAGCCGTGACAGGATCACTGTACTCGATAGAGGAGGATCTCTTCAGTAGTTGTGGTTCGATATCATTAATGAAATACCTACTTTGAGGTGAGTAAATGTACATTGTGTTTACCTCATGATTGAGATGGGTTACTTGATAACTTAGGTATATGTATGGGCACATACCAAATTAAAGTTTATCCGTTGAGAACATTATTTGGGGTTTATCCTTGTTGGTTTTAGTAAGACCTTGAGGGTCTCGGGGTACCTACTGAGTATCGTTATAGTCACCCCTGCACGGGCTATGCCCGCACCTCGTTGTGTTGGATGCAGTCGACTGACAGCATTGATCGTGGTTGAGACATATAGGGTTGGACGGTACCTAGATGTGGAATTCATGATGAGATAGTACCCATAGGTCGACTTCACGACGCGATGGTACACAGAGGCGACAGACGGACCTGGAGAGCTGAGGTGGCCATTTGTACCTACCCTTCAGGTAGGAACTATGGAGGATGATCCAGGAGCAGCTTGAAACCTTCTTGTTGTTTTGTCTTTTCCTTGTACTTTACTGTTGGGCTTTTATTCCGGCCCCATTGTACATTCAGCACACGTGTTATACTGCTTAGTGTTTCCTTCCACTTGTACACTGGTTTTTTTGTGTTTACGTTTCATAAAGGCAATCTCTTCCCTTTTTATGAGGATTTACGCCTTTGGTGCTAGTCGCCAGCCCCTGGCCTATGAAAGGTGGACATGGGGTAGTCGCGGAACGTTCCCCAAGGATGGGTCGTGACGAAATGGTATCAGAGGACGTCGGGACTATCACATATCATAGAACTCTGATATTTTCTTTCTGTGAAGAAATAGTGTTAAGGGTACAAAGTGTGGTTTTCAGTTCAAGGAGTCCAGTGTTGGTGCGGCCGGCCGACATATCCATACACCAGGACCCTGAATTCTGATCTTCAACTCAGTGCACAAAAACACTGATTGCATGTGTGTTTTCAAATGTTTCTTTTAAATCAGCTCAAACCAGGTCAGCTCACTAGGTATAGTCCGTTGACCGTGTCGCATCTATTCTTTCAAGATGCCTCCCCACAAACGATCAGCTAGAGACCCAATAGTTGTACATACTGACAGGCCATTGAGTGACGAGGTTTTAGTACATGGACCTCTTTTAGATCAGGCATAAGCAGGGAGTGCACGCCGCTTGAGCGCGATGCATGAGTTCCAGCATCAGAGGCCTCCGAGGTATCGAGGCGAGTCATATTTTCAGACGGCTGGGCACTAACTGGAGTTTGTAGCACGAGCATTCCACACAACTGGGACACCCGCTGACTTGATGGTTTACCTAGCTGTTAGCCTCTTTCAGGGATCATCTGAGAGGTGGTGGAGCCAGATGCTCTAGTTGTGTGATGAGATGACCTTCACCTGGGGAGACTTTGAGACATTCTTCAGGGTAGAGTTTATACCAGCGACTCTACACTCTGAGCATGCTCAGGAGCTACTGCCCTTGTCATAGGTTTTTCTATTAGTAGCCGAGTAATATTTAGGTAGAATATGGATGACACCGATGTCCAAGAAGACTAGGCCAATAGGAGGTCGACCGCGTGACTCAGGATCAGTAGTGCGGGCCACCCGGGGTGGAGTCAGAGCCAGACATGCCAGAAACAGATATTTTTTCTCCTATGGCGGGCTTGGTTACATGGCACGTGATTGTCCGACCCACTGTGCAGATGATCAGCATATAGATGAAAGACCTCCCAGTTAGTGGTAGAGGTCCACCTCGACAATAGGAAACATGTGGATATAGGAGAGAACAACTTCAGGTAGCTGAAGAATACCGCTATGGAGCTCCGGAAGCAGGTGGACAGGATCAAGAGTAGTTCCAGGCAGGGAGGCCTTTGTTCTTGGTGCTTGTAGTTCCATATTGTTGTTGTCTGTGGTTTTTGTGTGTCTTTGTACTTGAGCTGTAGTAATAAAAGTCATTTATCATTGAGGCGTTTACTTTCCTATTCTTTTTTGTGGTTGATACTAAGAGGTTCTGGTTAAAAATGATGACTTGACCCTCACTTGTGAGATTTCTGCAGGAGGAGACCCAGTAACCATGCACTTATGCAGATATTGTGACTCAACCCATGGAGGCACAAGTAATGGTTGGATCTCTTGGTAGTAGCATCATGTCCTTACGACTTCATCTATGGAAGGAAATAGTATCGTTCATGTCAAGATTGACTGTATTAGGTGAGGAACAGGTTCATCCAGGGTATGAGACCATATTTATCTTTTCGGAAGAGAAGAAATCTTAGCAGCTCTTGAATAACACAGGAAATGAAGGGTGCAGATGAGTTCTTCCAATTGTCTAGTCTCACCCTTTGTTTTTTGAGTTAACAGTGTAAGGATCTCTCAAACTAAATAGTCTCATGTGTATCTTCTCTCAGAAGGACATGAACCTGAGGCAGCGGTGATGGCTTGAATTCCTCCGGGACAATGTCTTTGGGATTTTTTATACACCTGGGTATGGGAACATTGTAGAAGATTATCTTAGTAGGATATCAGGCATTCGGCTTTTAGTAGTGGCGAGAGCGTAGTTGGACGCATTTTAGATATCCTTTGTGGATTCTGATGGAGTAAGCACGAGTAAAAACAGAGATGGTTAAGGCTACGACGGAGAAGGATTAGATCATCCAGGAGCTGATGAAGACTACATAGAGCAGACAGAAGTCCTATGCTGATAGAAGACGAGACCATTGGAGTTCGAAGGTGACGACCATGTTTTCTTACGGGTATCACCTTGACATGGTCAACGATGTTTTCGTCGGGGCAACAAGTTATCTCCATATGAAATCAGACCATTTATGGTCTCCAGTAGAGTAGGCAAGGTGGTTTACCGCTTGGCCTTTCCACATCAAATGCACTAGGTGCATGATGTCTTCCATGTATCTCAGCGGAGAAGATGTGTTCATGACCTAACTGTCATTATCAACCACTGAGAGATGGACATCGATGACGAGGTGACCATCATGGGGTTCTATTAGAGGTTGAGGATAGACATGAGATGGTCCTATGGGGATGGTCGATTCTTCTTTTGTGCTATATCTAGAAACACGGGAACCTCCATGAGAGAACATGGGAGCAGAATGCTTAGATGTGTGCTCGGTAAATCATTTACTTTCCCTAGTTTGTGTTGTAGCTTTACGGCGACATAAAGCCCTGAGGTTGGAGAAATATAAAGACCCGTAAATTTCAAGGAATTTTTTTTCTTAATTTCTTTGTAATTTTTACAAGTCTGTGGCTTCTGACGGCACATGATTCCGAGACCCGGTGTGCCAGGAATCAATTTCCGAAATTTAGCTCGGGTACGTTCAGTAAACAAATAAGCGGGTTTTTCTATCTTTTTAACCGGTGCTATGAATTCAAATCTGGGGGCACCGTTGAACTCACAGCACGAGTTTTCTCTTATGAATAAATTCACCTAGATGGCAGATGATCGGGTATGAAAGTTAGTTTTTGGGGTTTTACATGGGTTAATAAAATAAAATTACTGAACAATTTATTTTATTTTGTTAAACACATTTCATGCGGATAATGTTGCAAGAAGCTCCACGTGGGAGTTGGTGGTGCAACTGCCACACCCTAACCTCCCATGAGAGGTTATGCTGGTGGGGCCCACGGAGATCCAACCTCCCATGTGAGGTTAATTGTGATGAAAACCATAGGAGGCCTCCCATTAATTGTAGGGGAATCATAACTCATTGACTCCCCCTCATTTATGAGGTATAACCTCTAGGTTAAAATCCCCCTCTTAATTGAGGAGGATGAAACCTCCCTTTTTAATGAGGTGACCATCCAAGCATTAACCAACACCCCTTTCCTTTTTGTGGTTTATTAATGGTTGGGCCAGCCTAGAAATATCCTCTCATTGAAGGATATTCTTCTGTAGGGACCACCCGGGCCAATAACCCCCCCTTTTGACATCCTCCCTATTTTAATGCGCCACCGTAGCAGATTAATTGGGTGGAGTCCTTTGTCATAAATCTTCCATTTATGACTTGTGTGCCAACGACGAACCCTCGCACTGCTATATAAAGGAGGCTAGGGGAAGGAGTTCTAGATGACTTCTTCAAGAGGTAGAACGCTAGAAGCGAAGCACAGGTCCCAACACTTGGAGATTTTTCCTCTTCCTCTAATGAAGAAAGAAGAACGAAGAATGTTGAGGCCACCCTCAGCTCCTTCCTTCCCGACGTTGACAGAATGACGCCTGTTTTCCATGACACCCGTCTTCCATGACTCGCCATTGTTTAATGCCGTTTTACGAGGTAGGTGTTGTTATATTCAGGTTTTACTAATGTTTATCATCGTTCTTCAAATCATGAGTTTCTTTTGGCAGCATGATACCATCTTGATGAGGAAGGGCTCAGATCACACGAACACGGTCCAACCCTTGTCCTCTCGTTTGTTGTTTGTTGACGTTGGAGGCAGACTCTGAATAACTGTTCGAAGATGGACCGACCACAATCGGATGGTCAGCACATGATTTATAGGTCGCTACAATGGCGCAACACCAACATGCCACATGGATTAGAGACGGGCCACGGACGGGGCGGGCCTTGGTGGATGGGTGGGGCAAAGAGGCGTGTCGCCGTAGCGCTGCGCCGGAACTACAAGAGCTGTGACCGGGGCAGGCCGTGAGGGACGGGCGTGGCACCATCGCGATGCGCTGGAGCTTCAGGGGCCGTAGTTGCGATGGTGGGGCATGATGCCCTCGTGCCACGCCGGTTGAACAAAGTCGCAACCTAAGGCCAAGACGGATCTGGAAGGGCGGCCGGCAGTGGCGGCCGCCGGTGCCATCAAAAGGCGAAACCCGAGGGGGTCCCACGTTTACCCAAGGGCTAACCATCATGTCCAGCCATTTCAAAAAACTGGGGGGGGGGTGTAACCCCCTGCTCCGCACAACGCTCGGTCATGCCGTCCGAGGCGCAACCGGCCGCCGGGCCGGGCCACCAGCGCCGGGACGGGCCACGCCTGTTAAGCCAAGCCGCTCCAGCCAGGCCGATCTGCACACAACCGGGCTAGACCTGGACCCGAGTCTGGTGGACCCGGTTCAGGCCGACCCAGGGGGTGTTGGGCCAAGTCGGACCGGGCCCAGACTCCATATTTTCAGACTATTTTCGGTTAAACGGACATATCGTGAGCTACGGACCTCCGATCGACGCACCTTCAATTGAGTAGGCTTCCTTGGATCAAGACGATCATTTCAGAATATTACACTCACGTTTTCAGCAAATTTTGGGTAAGGCCAGGTTGGTTTGATCCTAAAACCAACTAGGCCCTCAGAGCGGAAACGCTTATAACTTGAGCTTCAGACGTTCTATTGACGTGTCGTCTACATTACTGGATTCCTCTTGAATAGAAGTTTGTTTTGAAATAATTAACATGAGGTTTGGATGTAGTTGGAGTATGGATGGGTTGGATTGTACCTGAAATTCAATCGGGCCCCTGGGACAGAAAGGCTTATACCTCAAAGACCGGTCGTCTGATTGACGCGCCGTCTGTTGCGTTGAGACCCATATGACAAGGTGGTCCGTTGAGATACTTCCATGTCAGATTATGTGACACATGAATTATCGACTAGTAGCTCATGGAGAAGACCCTCTCGGAGACGAGTGTACAAATTATGGAGACTTTGACGCTAGTTGAGACCTGATGACTGCTTGTCTGATTCGAGTCAGAGTGACTTGTATAGCCCAGTGGGGGGCACACATGTGTTAGTGTGGCAGACCCATGGCGGGGAGAACTACTGTGTTTTGGTTCCCGAACCAAGGTACTCGACAGAAGTAGTACCTCAATAATCTATTAGGGGGAGCACTACTATGTTGGAGTGGCAGACCCATGGCGGGGAGCACTACCGTGTTTGTGTGGCAGACCTGTGGTCCTCGACAAGAGAAGTACCTCAAAAGTCTAAGGTTAGTGAGTAGTGCCTCAGAGTCATGATAGGTTCATTGTACTCGACAGAGGAGGATCTCTTCAGAAGTTTTGGTTTCGATATCATTAATGAAAATCCTAGTTTGAACTGAGTTAACGACCTTTTTATTTACCTCATAATTGAGATGGGTTACTTGATAACTTAGGTATATTTATGAGCACATACCAAAGAAAAGGTTATCTGTATAGATCATTATTTTTGGGTTTTCATTGATGGTATTTGTGACACCTTAAGGGCTTAGGGGTCCCTACTATGTGTCGTTATACTCACCCCTACATGGGCTATGCCCGCACTCATTGTGTGGGTTGAAGACGACAGACAACAATGATTGTGGTTGAGGCTTGTAGAGATGAACGGTACTCAGAGGTGGACTTCACGATGAGATGGTACCCGCAGGTGGACTTCATGATGATATGATTCCCGAAGGTGACAGATGGACTTGGAGAGCTGAGGTGGCCATCTGTACCTACCCTTCTGGTAGGAACTCTGGGGGACGATCCAGGAGCAGCTCGACACCTTCCTGCTATTTTTTCTTTTCCTTGTACTTTACTGTTGGGCTTGTATTTCGGCCCCATTGTACTATCATCACACATGATATACTGCTTACTTATTGTTTGATTCCGCTTGTACTCTAGTTTTGTGTGTTTACGTTTCATAAAGGCAATGCCTTCCCTTTTTATTGAGATTTATGCCTTTGGTGCTAGTCGCCAGCCCCTGCCGTATGGAAGGCGGACTTGGGTTAGTCATAGCATGGTCCCCAAGGACAGGTCGTGACATAAATAATTTTATTTAATACATAAAAAATATTTTATTAATATGTAATCATAATATGACATGTTAATGGGGTATTATAGACATCGTATAAATGAAATTAGGTGCATAATATAAAAATATCCCTCAATGAAGTCAAATTCAGACAATGTCCCTTACCATGAGTCCCAACTATCACATATGTTCTTTATAGTCCTAAATAATAATATTATACTAATTATTTACATAAATAGAACAATTTTTCATATTATTATAAAATTTATTTCACTTATTACCTTGTTTTATAAAATTACATAATAAATTATGTTTACATTATGTGTTTTGATGATATTTGACATATGTGTCAATAAGAGACTTCAGTAGGAAGAATATTGGTCTAAGATGTAATTATTTAAACATAAAAATAAATATAATCATTTCATAATTATCATATATATATAAATTATAAATTAATGAAAAATAAATTTTTTTATTAATGATTAATGTTACGATCATTAAGACAGTATTCTATGCATACGCTTGAGTAATGAATCCATTTTTCAATGATAATTTTGGAGTGTATGTGAATAATATCTTATATTTTCAAAATTAAAAGAACTGCATAAATCTGATATTATTTATTTAAATATATATATATAATCTATGTGTTTTGGTGAGGAATAAATAGACATAAATCTTCATTAAGGCATTAGTCCACATGTACAGGAACGACATTATCATATTTCATTGGGTGAAAATGAAAGAAATAGAATGTTATATTAAATTTTTAGTATGATAAATATGATATCATTATAATAATTATTTCATTTATATTATATTTATTCTGAAATTATATCCTTACTACATTCAACAAAAATATTTAGTGAAAAAGGAATCATATCGTACCAGAAAGTGATACTCTGTCATACAAGAAAGCGACGTTGTCATATCAACTAGAAAATAGAAAATGAAAAATGAGAACATTATATGATTAGTTAATATGTATTAATTTCTTATAAATAACATATATAAAATTTTTATCTATCATCTTACCCAAATGTGAGATTTGTAGTTGAAAAACATGTCACATTGATTCGCGAAGCGATTTTCTTCCGTAAGCATGAGCGAAACTATAATTTCCACCTGACTTGAGAGGATATGTATATCAGTAATTCAAATAACATAATATAATCTCATTATATTTTATATAATAGTACTAATATAAAATCATAGTCAACGAATTATTAAAGGAGGATTAAGAATAAGAAGAAACATATTTTTATGATTTTAATCTTTTCGTGGACATCTTATTTAGAATTACACATAGAGTACAAATTTAATGGATTTATAAAAATAATTAATTATATAATTCTGTCAATGAACCTTATCATGTGATGTGGTTAGTTATTTTCTTATCCAAAAGTGATATATTGTGTCCCAAAGAGAGGATATGGGGTGACCTTTTAGAATGAGTGTCATTTTGTAATTTTTATATAACAAAATTTAATCATGTTTATAAAATTAAAAAATAGTCCAAATAGAATTATGATAGATCTTTAGAAATTATATGTTCTATATATCAACAAAAAATATATTTTAGACAATTAATTGGTCATTTTGACCCTTATCTATTTATTTAAACCATCGATAATCCCATTCTTACCATAACCATTGTAAATATCATTCACTATTTTTACTATTCATTATGGTGAAAATTATGTTCACCATATTGTATAATATATCTTATATTGATTCAAAATATGGAATCAATTTTTTCAAAAATACATTCAAACAGTTTAAAAATAATAATTTGTAATTAATCTTTCAGAAATGATGAGAAAACATGGTTTCAATGTGAAAATGTCCAAACATATTCTATGTGTTCATATCCAAATTCAATATGAAATTGATTCCAAATTTCTAAATTGGATTAATAGATATATTAGTGAAATTATTTTAATTTTTTAAAAAATATAAAATACTAATAATCTATGTAAAAAATTTAAACAGAAATGTAGTTATAGTAAAAATAAGCATCTTTTTATAATTCGTTGAAAAATGAAACATTTTAGAAAAAAAATAAAACCTAATATAATTTTAATATTTGGACATCATAACTGAATATCATTTTGAAAATTTAATCTTCTAATATCTGTAAATAATATTTTTTTTATAAATTTCATTACTAAACAAATACTTAGAAAAATACATCTGTTCAGAAAACATTTCTTTTGTATAAATGATTATTATTTTATTTATAATCGTTGGATAACCGTTATTTTAATAATTTATTTAGTAATTTCTATAAACAACATCATATCATCAAGGTTATAATTGTCATGTTTAAATAATAATAATTGTATGGTGTATCATATTTTTAAAACCCTGTTTCATGGGCACCACACTCTAATAAAGAGATTAAATTTATATTAAATTAAATATATCATAAATTCATGGTGTGAAATATTTTCTTCTATTCTTATTATATTATTCCATATATTCTACCAATCATGTTGTTTTTATTTTAGATTCTTAGGGTAATACATTTTATCCACTTAATAAAAATATATCCTTGTAATTTAGTCTTGATCATAGTAATCAATGGTTTGACATCTGAAAATTAATTTATTTCATACCCAAATTGAAAAAGTATTAATAAAACATTATCCACACAAGTGATAAAGGGATGTAAAAAGGTTTTATAGCATAATAAATTTCTAGGATCCCATATAGTATAACATTGGAGGGAAATGAGAACATATATATGGAAAAGAATACAAACACATAATTATTAATTATGAGTGAAAGAGATAACATTTGAAATAAATTCTGTTATATAGAGAAGGTTTGTGACCAATACCCATAAAAATAAGACAAGATAAAGGACCATTTCATTTATCAAATATTACGGTAATATGAAAAAAAAAATTGTTTCAATGTTGTTTTACTAATGTTGAGGAAGTATTTTACATTCCAATAATATAATGAAATAAACATACATCATATCATTCTATATCATAAGAACAATTTAATCTATTATTTTAGATATGGAAAATTTATAATTCTACTCATAATCTTTGAATTTAATATCTATAAATAAATTTTTTCCCTATCAACTAAAATTCTATAATAAAAGATCATATGATCCATAAAAGAGTTAAAAGTTTTTCTTTTTATCTACAATAATTATAAAAAATAAAAATAGTTGGCATATGTTATCAAATATTATACATAAAGCACAAAACATCATTATTAATAATGTTGGTTCATCATTAATATTTATTTTTCAATATGTTTTACTAATAATGATTAAATATTAATAATAAAATCATGCAGGACAATGGTAGGTGATAAACACATATCATCTTTAATTATGGTTTCATACCCCATGACTTTTCCAGACGTGACAAGCTATCACCTAACATGTGATTTCTACAATTAATAAAAAAATATTAATATAATTCTTCTATCATTCCCAAATTATGATGAACCATAATTTATAAAAAATTCATGATATTTTAATCATTAAATGTTACAAATAACATTTATTTTCTATCCAAAATAATTGATGGAATTTTTCTTAAATAAATATTTCATACACTAATCCAATTGGATGAATTCCCAAAAATGTTTGTCATATTTATACATATTCATGTAATATTCTAACAAGATATGTGATAGACAGGGGTTTTATGAAATTGGACGTATGATCATCCATAAACTCATAAACCCATCACAGTGTCAATAAATATTGAGCTAATTATATATATATAAATATATGCCACATAAATTTTACTTAATCATTACATAATTTTTTATTATCATTTGAAAAATAAATTTGGTAAAAAAACATGTAGAATTTAATTATTGAACTCATATACATAAAATATTCATATTTTCTATTTCATCATAGGTCCTTCCATGATCTAGGAGTTAACATTTAGAAGAATGAATTTTCCTGGATTATTACTTCATTCCATACGTTTAATAGAATTTACAATAAATTGTTCCCTAGTAGAAGTGTGATTTCCCTCCAATATTCTCTTTATTTTTCCTCAGATATTCATTAATGTATGATCATTTTTTAAAATCATATGTCATTTTCGTACTCCTCTATGAGAAATCATAGGGTTTCTCTTTCCAAATTTCTCTCATGATGAAAATCAATAATTATTTCCTCAATTATCTTTCAAACTAGATATCATAGAAAATATATCCCTATCTTCCCAAATCAGATATATAGGTGGTTAATTTAATGGTTGTGAACTATATTTTGGGACAATATTTAATAATAATCGTAATATATTTCAAACATGTCATAAAACAATTTTGTTTCTTATACTCAACATATTGTACATCATGTTAAATGAAAACATGATTCTTTTGGATTTAATTCATTGACTAGTACAAAACAATAACAGTGTGACCAACAAAAATAATTTTGGGATAACTATATAATTACCTATAGGATGTTTCAATGTTGAAACATTATTTTCAATATAAGACACCATAAGATGGACATGGTTCTTTCATTATCATTATCTAATTAAATCCTTTATAATATTTTGTAAATAAAATTTTATTTATCTAGAGAATATCCAATTAGAGTGTTGAAATAGCTGCACAATAATTCCCATCTTCATGCACTAGGTGACGATCTGGTCAAGCCCAATATTCCCTTTTTGATGTTATTACACCTAGGTACATATGTTCATGAACCATTACCATATGAAATGTATATATAGGTATTTCTTTCTAGGAAACATCATATAATACCTACCTTAGTAAAACATTATCTATTTTCTCCATAATTATACACAGTGATATCATATGAATTGGATCCCTAATATATGATTTCTAAAATCTAGTTCCCATAGTTTCTAATAAATATTTATTGATACCACTATAAATATACCCAATCCAAAATCAGGGAGATGGATTCATACTTTATTTAATTTCCATAAAATACAAATAATGACATCCAAAAGGACCGAATAGTTTATCAGTATTGAAAAAATAGATACATACATGATTCTTATATTACAACTAAAAAGAAAAAAAATCTTTTTCTAGAATAATGTTATTACCACTACATTATCCATTAATATCAATCACTATAGACATAATTTATTTTTGAGAATAAAATAAAAATAAATCTGATCCCATATTCTTAGTAATATATAATTAAAAAACTATCATGAATCAATAAGAATAATCTACATGACAAGGAAACTAACATAAAACAAATTCCCAAAAAATAAAATCACTATCTTGATAATTTTATATTTAAACAACATGGAAAGGTACATAAATAATAAAAAAATCATTGTAATCAATAAAAGTAGAATAAAATGCGTCTAGTGAAAATACCATTTTGAAAATCTCATCGAAAAATATATATTTAATAATCAACATGGATCTGTAAATAACTGATAATATATGCAATATAATTAATTAAGTCATTACTAAATACATCCTAATATAATATCATTTTTAATATATCATAGATAATAATATATGTAATAGTATATATGTAATCTTAAATAAAAGAAACCATATTCAATTCAATCAATAAATCAAGAATGAAAATCATTTATAGATAATAAAATTATGAAAATCTCATGGAATACAAAATAGGGAATAATATATATGTAAAGGTGAATACCATAAAACACATACTATTTAATACATAATTTAATAATGAAATCAATTTAGAAATAATATAATTAATAAAATCTCATTGATAATAAGACAAGGCATAATCAAAAAGGAAAATCATGTAACTGAAAACAAATTACATTTATTTTAGAAATAATGCATGAAATACAACCAACTATAATATCATTGTGATGATATCATGGATAATATTAACTTAATTATCATTAAAGAAAATGCTAAATTAATGGAAATCATGATCTCATGCACATGATTACTCCACTATCAGGACCAATCTGATGATAGTGTAAAAATAATGTTTTTTATACATAATAAACCAATTTATCAATAGTTAGTTATTTAATTTGTCTCATGAGACTTAAAATTCGTCGAGGGGATGTCAATAACTAGGCCCCACTAATAAAAATATTCTTAATTAATTAGTAATCAATTAAATAATAAATATAATTAATGAATATCAAAACTTATCAACAAATATCTACACCAAGTAATTGAAATATAGTAATCAATATTACCCAGTTAATCAAATAACATTAAATGAAATATATTTATATAGGAATGACATACCATTTATGAGATATTTATGTCCATGATACAGTAAATATCGATAAAATTGACTTGAAACATTAACCATGATGAATAATGGTGTTAATGTTAAAAAATCAAAGGGGTGGTATATCCACTACATAAAATTGAATATGTTTATATTAAACAAAATGAATAAATGAAAAAGATATTTAAGAAAATTCCCAAACAATGATTATAAAAAATTTTGAATTAATGAATGAAAAAGTTATTTTTATCAAATATAAATCCTAATCGAACAAGTGGAAATAGAACATAATAAAAACAAAATTATTCATATGAATAATCATATAATATTTAAGGACAATAGATGATGTTATATAACCCAAAGAAAATTAATTGGATTATGTTATTATTTTCCACATGGTAACATTCTTTTAAATTCCCCTTGGATGATATAATTCAATGTTAATCATATATTAAAATTATTTATGAAATAATAATGATATTACATGTTAAAAGAGATGTATATAGGCTGTATAAATAAAATTATGTTCATAACATAACAATATACCTCAATGAATAGAAAATTTAGATTAAGTCCTTTACTATGATTTCTACTAATCATGTACATTATTTATCATCCAGAATAATAAAATTATGTTAATTTATATTACTTTCTTAAAACCCAATTTTAGTTCTATAATACCTTTTATTTTAGTTCATACCATGTTATAGATAATATCTTAAACAATTAAGTTTATTTCAGCTGTTTTGATAATATTTGACTTTTGTGTCAAAGGTGACTTCAGTAGGTTGAATTTTGGTATAATAGGTCATCATTAAAATATCTAAAAATTAATTATCATGATATAAATATAAAATCTATTATTCAATAACAATGTTAAGATCAACCACAAATTTTATTTGTGAAATGACTTTCATTATGATCATTGATATGGTAGGCCAAATATACCCTTGATTAAGGTTTATATTTTTCAGCAATCATTATGGGAAGAGTGTAAGTAATATTTTACCCATAAGTAATTATCATAATATAGTAAATATAATATTATTTCTTTAATTATACATTTATATTTCAACCATGTAAGATCTCAGTTCTTATTCTTGAGGTATGGGGCTCTTCTTTTCCTTCTTCTATAGGTGTTTTTGAGAAAATAATGAAAATGGGGGAAAATCCCAAATTTTGTGGGTATATGCCATGTACTTTTCCACACACTATGTACTTTGGCCATGTGGGATGCATACACTAGGCATATAGGCCTGTCGATGATGAAGGGTGTAAAAACTGTCCATATGCCATGTACATTGTATATACAAACCGTGTAAACTTGTTGAAAAATGAACTGTAAGGTGGAGAAAATTAGTCGCTAAAGGAACAGTTAAAAAATGAAAATAACACGCCCTGTAGTTTTTTTCACTTAAAATGAGCAGTAGATTCCTCAATCGGAATAGTAGGTAGAGGACGTGTTTGGACCATTGGGAGGAGCATTCGGAGCTTGGAGGAGCTCCTGATCGCACGCTGGGAATCTGTTTATTTCGTCATCGATCTTTTTTTCACCATGCGAGTAAGACCTTCATTCTCCTTGAGATGTTCTTACCAATTATTTCTCATGGGAAAGTTATTTGGGGTTGAATGGGTTATCATTTTTTCCAAATCAACACTATTCTCAGACGTTTCGAGAGGCATTGTTCACGTATTTTGATCATAGGAGATCAAGGTAGGTTGTCTGATGTTTAATTCCAGCTATTGAGTGTTTTTGTGTACCATTGCACTATGCTCCCATGTTGGGGTGTCGTATGGATGAGGCCATGACTAATAAAATACCTAGAATTGCATAGGTAATTTAATGAATATGTATAACTACTGTGTGGGATCATTTCATGGATCTAGGGCCAACTAGTGGTTGTGTCCCCCCTGTTTAGATGTTTGTCTAGGTTACACGAGGGTAATCCATATCTATAACATTTTTAAAGTTTTCTTGAGAGGAACTTATATGAATTTCTTTTTGTGCATTGGGCTCGGCCTGGTTACCTGTTTAGCCAGAGGGTAGTTTTTGATTAGCCTGATGGCAGTATTCTATTTAGGCAGAGGGAAACATTTCATCTATCTGAGGATAGTACTCACGTGCATGAGGGCAATACCTCATTCCTGGGGGCGGTATTCGTTTAGCCTGAGGGAAATCACATGCGGGTTTCAATTTTATTTAAATAAGTGTAATATTTTTCATGTTTGAGGAATCTTCTTAGTTCGTATATTCACTATGGTGATTTTAAATGTTATACCTACCAAGATAAAGCACGTGTTGGGTATTGTTTTACCCTGTACTTGTTAGACAACATGTTGTAGTTTTTCTGTGGCACTGCTTAGGAGATTGTTGGCTGAGGCTGAGTTATGGGAATTTATATTTCATTTATCCATAATTGTTAAAAATAAATTAATTGGAAATGTAACTAGTAGGATTTGTTGTTATTGAGTACGTCCTAGTTTACTACTTTTCCATTACTACACACTGCTGTTGCACAAATTCAATGATAGTTGGGCACGAGCCTTTGGTGGTTTTCTACTGGGATTTATTTCTCACACCCTATTTGGGTCATGTCTTAGGCCCAAACATATTAAATTTCTTCAGGTGTGGATTAGGGAAAGGGTCTCTATACACGTTCTTGATTGTTGCAGAGGAGTAGGAGAGTATGGGATCGATCTTAGGCTTGTGATGTTGCTGAGTTCCTACTGCGCTGTTTTATTTTTCTTGCTATATTTGTCCCTTGTATTGTGTTATTCTAATTGTAGTGTATCCTATTTTGGATGATTTACTAGACATAGGGACATATTGTATCACTATATATGACTATTGGCCATTTATTTACTTCAGTACCCTGTCTACTTCAGCATTGGTATTGTTTACTGCTTCATATTTGTTATGATTATGTTTTTATTTAATCCGCTACATTACAATTAGAGAAATGATGGGATAGTTTCCCCACTATTAGACCTAGGCCCTCGATGCTAGTCAATAGCCTCTGACATTTGAATAAATTCTCTTGAGCTCATGTGACCAACCGGGTTCGGGGCACCCATTGAGTGAAACCCTTGTCTGGGACATTATAGAGTGGTATCAGGAGTTTTCTTTTCTCTGAGTTATATTATTATTTGGCGATGACAAAAAGAGATAGATTTTTAAGGGATTCTGTAATAACTGTGCCCTGGAGTAGTTACACTATGTACATGTAAAGTCCGGATTCCTCAAATTAAATTGTTATTTTCTGTTATGATTATTACAACTGATTTGATTTTCACCATTGGGTGATGTACTTGTGGTGTGCTGTTTATATTTTTATACTGGGGTTCTATTTATTTTTAACCCGATGAGATGAGGTTATTCCATATCATGTATCATTTAGTCACATGGTATAATCACATGCCATGCATAGTTTCCAAGCCATGTAAGTGCATTAGAAATTGAATGTTGTTTTGATAACTGTTGTGATATAAAATGCATAAATTGGAAGTTGTTTTGATAAATGTTGGTCTACAAAAGGCATACTGTTGTGATAGATTCCATGATAAAATACATGCTATTCCAAAGTGTATTGGAATGTATGGTTTTGTAGAATGAACACAAAACTTTGGTTATTGATGGGTACGTGACCCCATTGACCAGAATTTAGTGGATCATTTACCAATTTATTTTTTATAACATGTATAAGATTCCAAGATTTGATTCGCTATGAGTATGGGCCCTCATTGATCAGAATGTGGCACTTAGGTGTTGGTATCAATGCTTTTTGGGCTCCAGGGATGTTTCACGAGGCTTACTATCCGGAAATCCCAAGAATACACGTCGTGTATTTTTGACGACACACCATGTACTCTTCTGTTCGTGAAGAAGTGGAAAAATTTTAAGTACACACCGTTTACCATAAGTACACTCTGTGTAGTTTCTACCTGTATCATTGGCCATGTTGGTAGAAACACGGGATAGTGAAACTTTAAAGAAACACGTTGTGTACCGATTATACATGTCATGTAGTGTAACTCAGTAATCCGGCCATGTAACTAACAACATGGGTCAGTGTAATCCTTTCTTGTACATGTCGTTTCCATCTAGAACATGTCGTGTAGTGTGAGCTGTGTATCCAGTTGTGTATCTATCAACATGTGTAGGTGAATCTTGTCAAGTACATGCCATGTACCTCTAGGAAATGCTTTGTAGTCATGACCTGTGTTAGAACGAGTGGAATTTGCCACATGGGTGGGAAAATAGGGTTGTTTACACACCGTGTGCAGGTGTAACACGCCGTGTAGGGTCAGCCGAGCAGCCGACCATGTCAGTAACAACACAGGAAGTTGAAATTTAAGTCGTAAATGCCGTGTAGATCTTATACACACTATGTAGTCTTGTTTAAAGGAGAGCCGTGTAGCTAAGCCATGTATAAGGACTCGGGTTGGGAAATAAAATTCATGTACATGCCGTGTGTGTGGACAACACGCCGTGTGTTGGGGGTGTTACCTGACCTTTTCTAGCAGAGTACACACCCAGGAAAAAGACATGAAGAAACATGTCGTGTAGTTATTATACACATTGTGTAGTCTTATTTTGTAAAACATGAATGTTTTATTTTCCTTTTTCCCTCACTACACTTTCACTTCTTAGTCCAAGATAATCTCTATCTAAGGCATGTGTTTGAACTTGTAAAGTCATGCCACCAAGACGACCTCAATTTGTTCACCAGGATAGTGGAAATGAGTATACACCAGAGATGGTAAAGAATGAGCTACTAATTGATCCTACAGCAGATCCAGATGCGGCGCCCACCATTATACCAGACACAGGAACGAAGGCATAGTTTTGTGAAGGCATCATGCGGTTCATGCAGACCGTCAAGGGAGCATCGCCAGATGCCACATCTATGGCATAACTGACTCGTATAATCTAGCAGCAACACCTGTCTACATTTTTTGGGGATGGAGGACCACATGCTATAGAGTCTTGGCTGGGTTCTATGTAGACTATAATTGTGCACCTACTGATGCCTCAAGGGAGGAGTGTCATGCTCGCTACATACATGATGCGTGATTCCTCCAAGAGGTGGTGGGATGTTACCACCAATACCGAGCATCATGGAGACATGGTGTGGGATGATTTTCAAGAATTCTTCTATGAATTTTTCTTTCTAGAGACGCTTAGGGAAGATCGAGCTCAAGTTTTCATGAATCAGCCATAGGGCTCTATGTCAGTTGTGGATTATTCTACTCGCATCACCGAACTACTGCATTTTTCACCTGTTTTGTTAGGTGACGAGACATTTAGGGATAGATGCTTTGAGGATGGACTTTAGTATGATATTTGCACACTGGTGAATGTTTTTTGGTTTCCTACAGTGCATGCTACTGTGAACCAAGCATAGATTAATGAGAAAAACTTGCTGGAAGCTATTAGGGCAGGCCAGGGTAGTTCATCGCCAGTTTCATGTACTATTTCTACTGGTAAGATGAATAGGAAGATGAATTTGTCTCGCGATGATAGTATTAGTAAGAAAATTTCTCCATGTAGCATATTAATATATTACTAGTGTGGTAAAGAGGGGATAAAGAGACCTCAGTGTCCAAATGACCTAGTGGAGGGCCGAAAATGAGGCTAGATGGGTCATCTACAATGCTTTTGCAGGGCGTTTCAAACAGTGGCTAGTGAGAGGGGTTCTGTGTAGACTACACATACAGGATCAGGGATAATAGATTCTTACAAGTTAGTGAATTGGGATTGATCAGGACGTTCAGGCAGAGTTAGTGGTCGTGGCCATGGTATCCAGACACCGGGATCACAAAGACAGCAGGGCCGGTCCACTCATGGTAGCCAGGAAGTGTCACAAGGCCACGACACTAGGCATGCATATGCAGTGCAACAGACCCAACATGATCAGGATCTTGGTCCTTCCACTGTCAGAGGTACTATTGTAGTTGCTTCTGTTTTGTCTTCTGTACTTTTAAATATGGGTTCTACACATAGCTTTATATCTGAGCCCATTATGGAGATCCCTGGTGTATGTGTTTCTTCTTATTCTTCTGATTTTATGATGATAAAAACTTTATTGGGTACTAGAATGGTAGGGGTGCGTCAGTGCAGGGAGTTCCTCCTAGAGGTTGGTGGTAGTCACATTCTATGGGTCCTCTATGTCATAGAGATGAAGAGCTATGACGTCAGTCTTGGGATGAACTAGCTAGTATCCTTTCGGGACTTTGTATATTGCTATCGTCTCAGGGTGAGTTTCACATCCTCATATGGAGAAGAGTTCCTATAAAAGGGATAATGGGACATCCAGGCGATCTGAATTGGACCCGAGCATCGTGGGAATGGTGGAGAGACAACCCAGTTTGCGAGTATGTATCAGGATGACTAGGGAACATGTGAGAATTATTTCCCTCCCGTGGTTGATAGTTTCAGGGATGTCTTCCATGACAACTTTTCTTGTCTACATTTCGAGATAGAGGAGGATTTCTCTATTGGGCTACTGCCAAGAGCAGAACCACTATCCATTCCTTCTTATAGTATGGCTACACTAGAGTTGCAGGAGCTCAAAAGGTAGTTGGATGAGTTTCAAGAAAAGGTTTTTATCTTACCCAGTACTTCTCCTTGGGGTTTTCCTATCTTCTATGCGATAAAGGTAGATGGTACCCTAAGACTTTTTTGGGTTATCTGAAGCATAACTAGTGGCGGTCAAGAACCGATATCCATTTAAAAGGATTGATGATCTTTTTGATCATCTTCTAGGAGTACGAGTGTTCTGGAATATTTACTTGAGATCCGGATATCATCAGTTATGTGTTAGACCATTTGACATACCGCTTACAGCTTTTCGAAGCAGAGACTGCCTGTAAGAGTTCTTGGTTTTGTCATTTGGACTCACAAATGCTCCAGAAGTTTGCATGGATATGATGAATCATGTGTCCCACCCAGATCTGTATTCTTTTGTGGTAGTCCTCATGGATGATATCTTTGTGTAATATAATACTCTAAACGACAATGACACCCATATTGAGATCGTATTGAGTAAACTGAGAGAGCATCTGTTATATGTTAAGCTCTCTAAGTGCCACTATTGGATAGACCAGATTCAATTCATGGGTCATATTATCTTAGAGGAATGAGTTGTTGTAGACCTAGAGAATGTTAGAGCTGTAGTTTCCTAGGAGCATCCTAAGAATGTGTTTTAGATACAGAGTATCTTGGGGATGTCTGGTTACTACAGGTGATTTATATAGGTCTTCTCTTGCTTAGCAGCTCCATTGACGGGTTTGACTATGAAGGGTGCGAAGTTTGTTTGGTCTGAATCGTGTGACACATCCTTTAAATAGCTGAAAGGAAGGTTGACATCAACACCAGTCCTGGTACTTCTAGATCAATGGATGAGCTATACAGTTTACTGTGATGTATCGGGTATTAGGATATGAGTAGTGTTGATGAAGGGTGATTGAGTAGTGGAGTACGAGTCTCAGTAGTTGAGGCCACATGAGAGGAATTATCTAACGCATGATCTCAAGTTGGGTGCAGCCGTTAATGCGTTATGCTATTGGAGACATTATCTCATGAGAGAAATATTTGTGGTGTTTACAGACCACAAAAGTCTTAAATATATCCTTACCAAACATGACCAGAATTTAATACAATGAAGCTGGGTTGAGTACCTTCAGTCATTCGACTTCTAGCATGCCTATACACCTAGTAACGGTAATCGAGTGGCTGATGCACTGAGCAGGAGGACTCAGATACAGGCAGTGCAGGAGGCCAGTGGTGAGTGGAAGCTTATGGCTTTGTCCTCTGAGATGCATTTGGAGGTGCACAATATTCCAAGGAAAACATATCTTTCTTCCTTAGCTGTGAATTCTACCCTCCTGAATATAGTGAGTATGGGAGAACGATCAGTTTCAGAAGGCCTAGTTCTACGGGAGTCGGTGGAAATTGAGGACCCTCCTCTTGGTTGGATGATACATGATGATGATGTAATGCGTATAAATGGATGAGTGTGGGTTACAGGGGATATAAAAGAGGTTTTGATGCTTGAGTTTCATGCCTCATCTTGGTTAGTGCATCTCGGGGTTTCCAAAATGTACCATGTCTTGAGACATTAGTATTCGTGACCGGGTATGAAGAGAGAGTTAGGCGGTTTTGTTACGAGATGTTCTACCTATCAGCAGGTGAAGGCAGAGCATCAGAGGCCAACAAGACTGTTACAGTAGTTACCAATCCCAGAGTGGAATGGGATGATGTCATGAATTATTTCATGACCGGGTTTTCGAGGCCACCTCGAAACAATGATGTCATGTGTGTTGTTGTGTACAGACTCACGAAGGTAGCTCACTTTTTTCAAATCAAGGATACCATCGGTGTTGAAGAGCTCGGGATTTTTTCTATCTGAGAAATATTACGTCTTCATGGGGTCCCTCATTCTATCATTTCAGATAGGGATACCCATTTTACGTCTTGTTTCTGGAAGAGTTTTCAGAGTGCACTAGGTACACCAGTTCTTCAGAAAACAACATACCACCCCTAGACCGATGACATGATAGAGCGTACGATACAAGTGCTAGAGTACATGCTACGTGAATTCATCCTGGACTTTGGGGGCTCTTGGGAGAAGCACATACCCCTGGTCGAGTTTTCCTATAATAATAGTTTTCAGGAAACAATTCAAATGGCACCTTAAGATGATTTATATGGTATGACATGTCGATCACCATTGTGATGGTCAGAGGAAGGTGATGACGCTTTACTAGATCCTTGTCTTGTGAAGGAGGCTTCAGAGCTGGTCCAGTTGACTAAAATGCAGATGGCTGCCACACAGTCTCGTCAGAAATCTTATGCTGATCACCACAGACGGCCCTAGGAGTTTGTGGTTAGGGATCATGTTTTCTTTCTTATTTCACCGTGGTTGGGACATAAGAGAATCAGGAGAGAGGTTAAAATTTCACCGAGGTATGTGGGTCCATTTTAGATTCTATAGATAGTAGGGCCGGTTTCCTATCGGCTACAGTTACCACCGAGGTACCAGGAAATGCATGACGTCTTCCATGTATCTCAGTTGTGTCGTTTTCACTCAGACCCATCTAACATATTTCATCCTGAGGTGGATGAGCTTCAGGAAGTTTCATCCTTTCAGAAGCATCTGATTCGTATTTTTGATAAGAGCATGCAGGTTTTCTAAGGACGGTCAGTTCCTCTCGTATGGGTGTTATGGCAACATGGATAAGTGCAGGACCAAACCTGGGTGCAGGAGAACGACGTACATGCTCAGTGGCTAGTGTTGTTCATAGATTTATCTTCACCACCATTGGAAGGGTAATTTGGGGATGAATTGATTTAATTGGGATGTTTTTTATGAACCCAGTTCTTATTCTTGCGGTATGTGTCTCTTCTTTTCAATTTTCCTTATGTGACTTTGAGAAAATAAGGAAAATGGTGAAATACCAAATTTTGTGGGTACACGTTGTGTACTTTGGCCATGTGGGATACGTACTTAGGACATGTAGCCCTGTTAGCGATGAAGGGTGTAAAAACTGACTGAACGCTATGTACTTAATATATACACTCCATGTAATCATTTCGATAGACGAATAGTTCAATGGTGAAAAGTAGCCGCCAAAGGAATAGTTAAAAAATAATAAGTACGCATCGTTTACTTGAGATTACACGCCGTGTAGTTTGTTTTTTCTCTTAAAATGGGATGTAGCCTCCTCATTTAGCAAAGGAGGCAGTGGGAGCATTTGGAGCATCCAGAGGAGAGGATGAAGCTTGGAGGAGCTCTCAATCGCACACCACGAATCCATTTTATCCGGCGTCGATCTTGTTTGAACCATGCAGGTAAGACCTTCATTCTCCTTGAGCCATCATACTAATTATTTCTAGAGGGAATTTTGTTTGGGGTTGAATGTGTTTTCATTTTTCCTAGATCTATGTTGTTCTTGGACTTTTCAGGAGTCGTCGTTCATTATTTTTTATCAGAAGTGATCAAGGTATGTGGTCTGATGTTTAATTCCAACTACTGAGTGTTTTTGTGTACCGTTGTGCTACAAGACCATGTTGGGGTGTCATATGTATAAGGCCTTGATTAATTATATAAATAAAATTTCAAATTTAATTTAATAAATATGTATAACAACTGTGTGGGATCATTTCTTGGTTCCAGGGCCACCCCGTGGGTGCATCCACCCTGTTTAGCGGTTTGTCCAAGATAGTCGAGGGTATTCCACATCTATAAGATGTTTTATATTTTATTGAAAGGATGTTATATTAATTTCTTGTTGTGCATTGGTCTCGGCCCAGTTACCTATATAGCCTGAGGGCTATGTTTTATTTTCCTGAGGGAAATATTCTATTTACCCTGAGGGGAATGTTTCATATGTCTGAGGTCATTACTTCCATGCCTGAGGGAAATACCTTGTTCTTGAGGGAAATATTCATTTAGCCTGAGGGGAATCACCTGCGGGTGTCGATTCTATTTAACTGAGGGTATGTTTTTTTATTTATAAGGACTCAGTTTTGTTCTTATATTCACTATGGTCATTTTACATGTTATACCAATCTATATAAAGCACAATTGTGGTATTGTTTTACCTTGTACTGGTTAGATAGCTTGTTTTAGTTTTGTTGTGAAACTGCATAGGGGGTTGTCGTCTAAGGCTAAGTCTCATGATTTTATAATTCACATATCATGAATTGGAAAATAATAATTAAATTGAAATGGAACTGGTAGGAGTATCTATTTTTGAGTACTTCCTAGTTTACTGCTTTTCCATTATTGCACACTACTGTTGGAAAAATTCACTAATAGTTGGGCACATGCATTTGATTTTTCCCTACTTGGATTTATTTCCCACACCCTATTTGGTTCATGTATTGGGTCTAAACAAATATTATAGCTGGAGGTGTAGGTAAGGGAAAGGTTCATTATACAGGTGCTTGATTGTTGCAGAGGAGTAAAAGAGAATGGGACCGAGCATAGGCTTGTGATGCTGCTGATTTTTTACTGTACTGTTTTATTTGGATTGTTGTATCTGTCCACTATATTGTGCTGTTCTGATTTTAGTGTATCATGTTTTGGCTTCTTTATTATACTTAGGGACATATTGCATCATTATATATGACTTTTGGTCTTTCCTTTACTTATTTACTCTGTATATTTCAGCTTTGGCATTGTTTACTGCTTCTACTTTGGTATGTTCATGTTTGTATTTGTTCCGTTTCATTACACATTGACATATTAGGGGATCGTTTCCCCACTATCATACCTAGGACATCACTGCTAGTTGGAAGCCTCTGAAATTTGGGGAAATGCGCTTGAGGTCATCGGACCAACTGCATTTGGGGCACCTGTTGAGTGGCACCTTGGTTTGGGACGTTACAATCCATATGGTCTCATGATGATATGAGATTCACATTTCTTTTTGGAGGTGGTATTCCACATGTAGAAAAATGGATTTATTGCCTTCCAATGAGTGACATGTGAAGAAATAAAATGATAAATTATATTTTAATAATGATAAATATTTCATTTATATAACATATATTCATTATAATTATCCTTATTACTTTCCTTGAAAATCATTAGTAAAAAATTAATCACATCGCTTTGTGAGTCGGTATTCCATCGTACACAAGAACGATGATATTTTTCCCCAATAAAATCATATGTAAAAATCTATAAATTATATAATTAATCTCAATATAAAAATATGTTATAAATTTCACATAATTACTTTAAATCTATTAGCATTCCCTGCGCTGAGAGGTATTGATGGAAACCGTGTCACATTGGTTCATAATGTGGTAGTCTGCCGTACATATGACCGACGTTATCATTTCCTACATGAGAGAAGAGGAATTTGATATAGGTCATGCACTTATCATAATAAAAACTCATTAAATGTAATATATTGGTGTTATTTTATATTTTTATGTAATATTTTACGTTGGTGGAATAAAAATTATAACAGAAACTAATAGTTTGGAATTTTACATCTCATAGGACCACCTCTGTATAATTATACCTAATTAATAATAAAATGGATTTATAAAAATATGGTTTTTATGAATAAATTTATTTTGGGATGTTATTTATTCATTTATTATCCAAACAAAACGGGTTTTAATGTATAACAATGAGTGGACAGTGGGTGACCATATATAATAATTGTGAGTGGAATACTTGGAATTCTTTAAATTAAAAAAGTCTACCCACATTTTTCTCATTAAATAAGTATATAAAATGATTTTTTGCACAATAAATAGACATGTTAATGTATAAATATTTACAGAAAATATATTTTTTAATGTTTTAAAAGTATTTTAACACTTATCATTTTAGTTTAACCCCCATATAATCCACTTTTTACTTGCACAATAGAAACTAATTTTTACTTCATTACACTTCATTATGGTAAAAACATCTATTTAAATTATTACATAAAATTTATTCTTCTAAATAAAAAAATTCTTCCATTTTTAAAAATTCCATTCACATAAGATGAAATATTTAATTAAAAAATTCCCTCATACACAATGAGAAAGAAGGTTTTCAAAGTGATTATGTTCAAATTTTTACAAAATATCTTTTATTTATTAGGTAAAATATGTTATAGTCATAATATCTTATGGAAATTTGAAAGTCATTAAAGGTCAACCATTTCCAAAATTTTAAAAATTAAATATTTTATGTAGAATCCCAAACATTATACCAAGATAAAATTTCATTATTCATAGAAAAAAAATTATATGGGTGGATCCAATTTCATATTTTATTTTAAAAATATCATATTTTAAAAATATATCCTAAATTTCCATGTATTTTCCATATTTGAAAAATTAAAATTTTTATTCATAGTTATGTTCTCTTACACAAAAAAATGAAATATTTTTTCCACTAGAATTGGGAATTACCTCTTTGGATTAAGGTTCAAAAATTCCAAGAGGTTTCTAATGGGTTTGTTCATAGAACTGGAAACATCCAATGATTCTATATCTATTTGGACCTACATTCCAAAGGTTGGTGCTCAATAGTTATGGATCGATAAGACATAAGAATTTTCATTTGTCGAGAGGATGGGAGGTCAGACTCATCACACCTTTTTGAGGGGAATTATTGTCAACTCTGATACTCTTTTTATAGATTTAATTTATGTTCATGATTACTTAGTAAATTACCAAGTACAAAATGATCTTTGCCATATATCTGACAATCAATGATTGATATGTAGTAAATTGAGAGAATCATTTATATGTATTAGAGGTTCTTCATCGATAGAGAATCATCTGTATTTGTTAGATATTCTGAGTCAATGGTATCCTTTAATACATTATATCAATTTCTCTTGGTCATTATGATGACCATACTGGTTTTAAAGCCTCTCCGTGGGGCACATGAAGTTTATTTTCATTCTGAAGGACAAGGATTATTTCAGAGTTGGGATCGTACCTGTAGATGGGCTACTATGTATCCTTTCTTTAGAAAAGGAATCAGAACCCACGTAGTTCGAGTAAGGGAGTATGATGTTTATGTATGATTGATGGATCAAAGAAATATGTCATAATTACTTTTACACACTAAGATCATGTGATTCATGCTCGATGTGAAAAACAAGAGGTATTGGTAAAACCAGACAATTGTACCACGAAATATGAAATCATAGAAAATGATGTGGGGCTTATGTATGTATGATTGTCCAAATAGATAGATATTGGGACTTATTTCAAAGAAGAATCCACGAACATGGCCCATAAAAGAATATGTGCTTTATGGATATTTGGATACTCTAACTTGGGGGTTACTCCTGAGGAAGATGCCCAAATAAATAGGGACATATGATTGTGTTTTATTCATGAGAAGGAAGCCCAGATAAAAAATTAGATTAGGACTGGTTAAGAGAAATTAAGACTGGGTATAACTCCTAAGAAAGAGGCCAAGGTTAAAGGTATTTGAAGTCTAGGGCATACTCTTAAAGAGGAGGCACATGTTAGGTGAATTTTTGAATTTAGGGACATGTGGATTAATCCTAAGGTGGATGCCCATATTTGTAGACTTTGAGTCCGGGGCATACTCTTAAAAAGGAATCCCATGTTAAGGGAATTATGTTTGTGGCATACTCCTAAGGGGGATGCCCAGATTTGGGAACATTGAGACTGGGGATTACTCTTGAAAAGGAATCCCATACATTGGAAATTATGACTGGATGTTATTTCTTAGGTGGATGACCAGGTTAGGGGACTTGGGGCTTACTCCTAAAGAGGATTCCAAAATCAACGAGAACTTGGACTAGGGCTTACTACTGAAAAGGAGGGCCAGATTAAGGATTTTCTAATCTTAATGGATGAGGATAAATAAATGAAATATCTAACCTTAGTGACATAAAGATGTGTAAATCACTAGGTTTTATGAGATGTTCCACAAAATTCCTTTTAGATAATGAAGTCAATAATGGAACCATGCCGAAGAAAATGGCTTTGAAGTGGGTTATGTAGTCCGAATCCTGAGTAGGAGAGGTGGATAGGAATACGAGAGGTGAAATGGGAAGGAAGGCCACCCAAAAAGAGGGTGGTGCACAAGTCCTACGTGGTCGCGTAGGTGCTGGTCACGCAGGTATACCTGTGCGACACATGGGAACGTGCACGGTGGTCCACCCATAAGGTAATACATGGGCGAGTTTTGGCTCAAGCCTTTAGTACTATCCCTAGAGGCTTCTAGATAAGAGGCGCGAAAGTTCTTTTGAAGGGGTAAGGCATCGAGCACGTGTGTCCAATTCCCATAAGGTCTGACCACTTAGGCGAGCACATGTTGATGAGATTCAACTCTTAGTCCTTACTCCCTCTATTTAGATCTTCCATTTTAGGTATGAAATTACCTTATAAGTTCTCTGATGCTTTGAGAAGAGACTAGGGTGTTTGGTGCTGAAATCGGAGTTTATAGAATTTTTTTCATGGGGGGACCACATTGGTATTTATATGATGGATAAGACCCTGAGAAATTTTCAAAGAGGGCATGCAAGTCACCTGTGCGACCAATTGGTGGTGTGCAATTATACTTGTGCGACCTTGGTGGAACATGCGCGACCCAAGTGCATTTGATTCTTTTTCCATGCCTTTGTCAATTTTTGATGTTTCTTCAAAAGATGAATCACTTTGGGTTCAAGTTATTTCCCTTTTCATTTTTTTAGAATCTGTGAAGGAAAGAAGCATAAAAAAATGTCTCCCCTCAGAGTAGAATCTGAATGAAATGAGGATGTAACTCTGAGGAAAGAAGCAAACCAAGGAAACTTCGGCGCACAAGTGTTGAGCGCATAGATTGCGTCGCACGGGTGTTGTTCGCATTGGCTTTAAAGGTATTTGGACTTGCAAGGTGATACATGCATGCCAAAAACTTCCGTGACACATCAATAATTGCACGACACATTCATACTTGTGCGCCAAATTTTAGACTTGCGCACTTTAATTCCTTATCCATTTTTTCAAATTTCTTCACAAATTTTATAAAAAATCAACCCATTTAAGAGTTAATTAATTCAACATTTGTGCAGATTCAATGGCTCCCAAGAGAATCGGAACGGTTGATGGACCGGCTAGCAAGCGAATTGATGATATAATGAGCATCATTGTCAATGATTACTATACCGTCTACAACAACACTCTCCCAGATTTGGCTAAGTATTTGAAGAAGTATCATCCTGAGTTACCCTAGAGCATTTATCTGCCTCTGTATGGTCATGGTCATCTACAAGGAGTTAATGTTCTAGATGCATAGAACTATATTTCAGAGATGCAGGTGCACTGCTACTCCTCTATTTCGGTTATGCTATGGGCTGAAATGTTTTTTGTTGTCTTTTGGTGGAGAGAATACAAACATGGAATTAGAAAAATATCTAAAAATATTACTCCCTCCAAATGGTTATTTACATCCAATTATTCATTCTCAAATCCTTGTATCCATCATTCAAGTCTCTTGGACAGAAAAAGAGTCACTGCTTTATCAGCAAAAAAATTCCTCGAACCGTACTCAAGAACATTCTCTTACAATTGTTCCAAGAAGAGTTGGTATCACTGCATCTCTTATTTTATCCAGTGGAATAAATGAATTCCAGGAGGCTGTTGATGAAGCTCGGGATGCCATAAATCAAATGAAGATTTATGTTGAAAGTATTATGTAATCCCTGAAAAATAGAAGAGACTCTAGTCTGTGGATGTCTTTATAACTCTTTTGCATCAATGAAAAACACTTTCATCTTCAATCATTTGTTCCTACATTATTTTTTGGCGTGATTTAAATTCTTACCTAAGCCATTGGGCCTAGTAATCATAGTTTTATTTTTTCTAGGATTATTATAAATAATCCTACAAACTTTTGAAACTTTTTATTGCTCAATATTTCCTAAAATCATACAAAATGTATGTTTACAGAGCTGGAACATGACTTTTTTAGAGTTCCCTTGTCTTTTGTGGGCAGTTTAAAGTCATGCACGTCAGACATAAAAAGGATAATGTTTAAGGTCAAAATATATTTGACCAAATGAATTAAAATTGACTCAATTCCTTGAAAATTTATCTGAGAACATATTACCACACTCATGGATGAGGGAAAATATGTAAACTATGACTTGAGAAATATTGAATATGAGGAATGATATGAAAAAGTGCTAAAAGGAATTAGAAGTAGTTCTCGAGAATGATGTTACCATTATTTTACAAATCCTTTAGGGGGTTGAATTATGCATGGCCACCTAAGGGAATTGGCTGATTAGTCAAATAATAGCATCTTTTGGCTGACAAGTCCGTTATGTAGACTACATTTTCAAGGTCACCTAAGGGAATGTGCTGCATATTCAGGCAAAAGAACTCTCAGAAATTTACTTTTATACTGCTAAAAAGCCGATGAATCTTTATGGGGATTAAAATTTTCCAAATCATAGAGTTTGTTGTAGGGAGAGAGGTACTTGAATATGGAGAAGATATTTCCAAACATGATTGTCTATGAACTATATGAATGTCACTACTATGAAGGTCTGACCCAAGCCTAGGGAAGATAAATATAAACCATAGAAATGAATACTTTCAGATCATGAAAAAGAGTATGAGACAAATATATTAAGGATTACTATTTTTACGGATCCCAACATATAGTCGTTAAAACCAATAAGGACAAAAGAGGTTTTCGTTCAAAGAATGAAGTTAAAACTATTTAAAAACCCCATTAGGGGTTTGAATTTAGCATGGCCACCTAAGGGCATTAGATGCATAGTCAAATAATAGCATCTTTTGGATGACATGTCCATTGTGTAGACTGTTTACGCAAGGCCGCCTAAGGGAACGTGTTGTATTGTCAAGAAAAAAAACTCTCAGAAATTAGACATTTTGTGACCAGAAGTTGAGATAAAGGGTATGGAGATAATAAAATATTAATGGTTAGGATTATGACACATAAAAATGGGAATTTGTTCAATGCATGTAGAGATACACAGACCAATGCTAACCAAAATCATGTTGTGGCTGGGTCCTCAATTGAAATATTATACTTCACTACATATCACATAGCGATGGAAATAAATCCATACATAAATCTTGAAATACACTTTAACATCATGTGGGGTGAATGTATGGGAGATCATAGTTTATGGTCATAGAGCTTGGACCCTAATAATGAATACACAATGTGTGTTTTCATAGGGACCTGTCAGCCAGGGGACTGAAAGTGGAATCTGGGGTTAGTCCCAAAAGACATGGGGCTGGATTCGAGGGACACTTGAACGTTCCTACATATCCCATAAGGATGGGATTCCTTCCCCCAAAGTACTAGAAATACCCTCTATACATATTTTGTTATTACATTTGAAGGGTGAAAGGGGACTTTAATGCAATGATGGTTTGACCCAAGATAAAAGGTTCGGGCATTGCCATGTATGCACATAGTCTTTGGAATGTAACATGATTGGAAATCAATTTAAATAATGATTCCATATCAAGTGAGGATATCAAAAAATGTTGTAGTTTATTTTCGTACAGGGCAAAATTGTTGTATAGTTTAACTTCATATAGCAAGGACAAAGGTGAACCAATGTAAAGATATTGATTCTATGGGAGGTTTCACGAATCGACATCGTATGAGATGGAGGTGAACCAATGTGAATATATTGGATTTGGGCTTGATCCTTGGGAGGTTGCCTATGTACCCATCCTAGAAGGAAAGGATCAAACACCGCGTAGTTCAATTAAAGAATGAATTAGTGATCAAGTTTTTCTTGGGGACAACGACCTAAAAAAATTGTGTTGGGACTTATGCATGGTTAGCGGCCCAAAGAGGGTGTTATGTTTGAAGTTTAATATAAGATCACATGAATCATACTCGGTGTGAGAAACAAGAGGTAGAAACAACCCTAACGATGCACAGTTTAATGTAATGTAGGAAATATGAAGGGACTATGAAATTTAATGTCTTACAGTGAGGACTATTGGTGTTGCACAGTTTAGTGTCATGTAGCAGGGAAAAAATACAGTTTAACGTCATGTAGGACATATTAAAGGGACATAGTTTAATTTCATGTTGGACAGTAAGAGTGTTGTACAGTTAAGAGTCCTGTAGCTAAGATTATGGGGACAATACAATTTAACGTCATGTTGGACGAAAGGGGGAATGTGCAGTTTAATGTAATGAAGTAAGGACAAAAGAGGACACAGTTTAACGTCATGTTGGACATATTAGGGACTTTTTCACAATTTAACGTCATGTTGGACGATGGTGTGAATAGTTTAAGGTCATATGCATGGATTGTAATGGTGCAGTTTAACGTCTTGCTGGACATAAGGCATGTAAATAGTTTAAGGTCATATGCATTGACCGTTGGATATGCAGTTTAACGTCGTGTGGGACGAAACTAATAAAAATAGTTTAAGGTCATGTTCATGGACCATTTTTATATAGTTTAACATCATATAACATGGACGATGATGGGGACAAAGTTTAACGTCATGTTGGATGAAGGAAATGCAAATAGTTTAAGGTCACATGCATGGACCGTAATGGTGCAGTATAACGTCTTGATGGACATGAAGCATGCAAATAGTTTAAGGTCAAATTCATGGACCATTGATGGTGTATTTTGTGTTTATACAAAATACATCTTCAGAAATATGGCATTGGTTGGTGTAGTGATGAGTTCTCCATCCAATGAGATTAAATAATAAGATTTATTGTAATTGACCTTATATATTGAGTAAGGTCCTTCCCATTTTGGTTCATGCTTCAGAGGTTTCATTACTTGTATCATTGGACATCTAATAACCAATACCAATTCTCCCTAAATAAATGAATGAAGACAAACATTTTTATTGAATTCTTCTGCTATTAGATTCTGATAGACTTCCAAGTGATGCAGGATGCACAATATTTTCTCATATAACAATTCTAATTCATCCAATCGCTTTTGAGATTGTTAATCTGTAGATGAATGATCAAAAATAGAAACTCTGAGCGAGGGTAATTTAAAATCAATGGGAAAAACTACTTTCATTCCATATACCGGTGAATATGGAGTTGATCACGTGGCAGTGTGGTTGGTGGTCCGATAAGCCCATCAAGCATGAAAGAGTTTCCCAGGCCATGAATTCTTATCTTTATCCACCATATTTTGTCGTATGTTTGAAAGAGTCTTGTTAAAGGATTCTATCTGGCCAGTGGCCACTGCATGATGCTGAGATGAATGATTGGATTTGATGTTGTATTCTTGATACAAATTATACACCTTAGATGAACAGAAGTTGGTGCCATTGTCTGTCAATATGGTATGAGGGACACCAAATCTGGTAATGATGTTAGAATTGTTGAAACTAAAAATGATTTTATAACTATCTTCTTTGAGATTTATTTCCTCTGACCATTTTGAAAAGAAGTTAGTAGAAGTATGAATATAGTTAAACTACTTGGCTGTAGCTGAAGGGTAAGGTCCCACCACATCCCTTCCCCATGTCGAAAATGGACACAAATATTTAGATGTATGAAGAAACTATGGGGGATGATGAATGAAGTTGGTATATACTTGTCATGAATGACACTTCATTGTGAAATAAACACAATCTTGTATCATTGAATGCCAAAAGTATCCAAGCCTTCGAATTTGATCAGATAGTCTATGTCCAGACTGGTGGGCACCACAGACCCATGCATGCACTTCTTTCATGACAACCATTGTCTCTTAAACATCAATGCATTTGAAGAGAACTCCAACAAAACCATGCTTATAGAGAATTTTCTCTAGGTGATCTGGGCTGTCATAATGAGTAAAATTGACCACACGTCACTAGATTTTCTCTTTCCCAGTTCTACCAGGTGGAAGTTTTCCATTTTGAAGGTATTCCATGATATGTGTCATCCATCCTTTAGTATGACCATATAGTTCAAGAATGGGAATAATTTAATTGATTTCCTCTATTCTGGTTCGAACATAAGTTGAAATTGTATGATGGTGGGAAATACTGATGCGTGTCTTCTCCCGGTTTGGATCTGCCACAACTATGGCTATATTAGCCAGTGCATCAGCTCAGGCATTTTCTGATCGTAGGACATAATAAAATGTCGGTTCCATATGAAATCCAGCCATTAAATCTATGACATAATCATACAAAGGGATTACCTCTTCTTTTCTGATCGCATAATCCTCATTGACTTGTATGATTACTAGGTCTGAATCACCTTTCACCTTTGTGTGATTCACTTGTGCATGAAGCGCCAACTACAAGCCTGTGATGAGAACTTGGTATTCCACTTCATTATTTGTACCGCCTCCCATCAATGAGAAGGAATAGGGAAAACCTTCTTTTTCTAGAGAAATGAGAACAATTCCTATCCCAACAATCTTGAATTTAGGATTTTCCATTTTCCTCCCGGTTAGTATTCCGGATGCACCATCAATGTACATTTCCCACATTTGAATACTATTTTTAATAAAAAAGACTTCCTCATCAAGAGGTTCAATTTATATAGATGTATATTCTACTAAAGGGTGTTCAACAAGGAAATAAACTAGATCTTGTCCCTTTATTTCCTTTTGAGACACATATTAGACATCAAATTGCTACAAAATAACTGCCCACCTTGCCGGACATCATGTAAGAATTGGACGACTAAGGATGAATTTGAGTGGTTTATTGCGAGATATCAATTGGACCACGTGATGTTGCTGGTAGTGTCACAACTTCTGAACTACAAAGATTAATGCTAGGTAGCATTTCTCAATACCTGAGTATCGGGTTTCTACTTCACGCATAGTCCGACTGAGATAGTAGAGGTTGTTTTCATTCTCAGCGTCATTATTCAGATCAAGAAGGGCACCCAATGATCACTCTAAAGTTGTCACATAGAGGATAAGTGGACTTCCATCAACAAGTGGAATTAATACCAGTGGACTCAAGAGATACTTCTTAAGAATATCGAACGCTTCTTGACATTCCTCGGTCCACATGTATGTGACTCCCTTCTTCATCAATTTGGTGAAGGGTAATCTTTTTCCAGCCAAATTGGAAATGAAACACCGAATATAGGCTAAGTGTCCCTGAATCCCTCTCAATTGTTTAATATTTTGAGGAGTTGACATACCAAGGATTGAATTTGTCTTCTCAGGATTGACTTCAATACCACGATGGCATACAATAAAGCTAAGAAATTTTCCTAAGGTTACCCCAAAAGCACATTTTAAGGGGTTTATTTTCAAATTAGGTTGTCGAATTTTGTGGAATATGATTTCCAAATCATCCAAGTGATTAGAAAATTGGTTGGATTTAACCACCAAATCCTCCACATAAAATTAAACGAACTTCCCTAAAAGGGGTTTGAAGATATGATGCCTGCCATGCTGATATGTCACACCTGCTTTCTTTAGGCCAAATGGCATTACCCGATAACAGAACACACCCTGAGGGGCTCTAAAGGCTGTATATTCTTCATATTCTAGAGCCATTCATATTTGATTATACCTGGAATATCCATCCATGAAGTAAAGGGCTTTATAGCTAGCTATTTCTTCAATTAAGATTTTTGTGATCGGAACTGGAAAATAATCCGTAGGACAATGCCGATTAAGATCTCTGAAATCAATACAAACTCTAATTTGTCTGTTCTTCTCCTTCACATGGACAATATTAGATAACCATTTGGGATATTGAACTTCATTGATGAAGTTAGATTTGATAAGCTTATCCACTTCAGCTTCAATTTTGGATGCATAGGTTGGGTGTGTTCTTCTGGCAGCTTTCCTAAATCCTCGATGTTCTTCTGGCCAACCCAAACAATGAGTAGCAACATCAGGATCAAGTTATGACATCTCTGTATAGTTCCAAGACAATATATCTCAATTTTTATTCAAAAATGAAATATACATTTCTTTCTCTCCAATATTGATGGCTGCACTAATTAATGTGGGGCGTGGTTCTTCTTTGGTATCCTGATTTATTTCTCTGAGTTCATCCACGGTAGAAGAGATTACCTATTCAAATGCTCGAGGAGCATCCCTGAGATCTTACTCTTCTTCTTCAACATGTGTTAATTCTTCTATTTCTACATTCATAGTTGATGATAAAGTATAATTTTCCTGATAATAATATATTTTAAATTTTGAACATCATGAAGAAGAGGCTTCCATTTCTGACCCTATTGATGATGAAGGGTCTTCCTTGGGTAATAAATAGGAGATGATGGATTGAAAATCGACATCTTCATTCAGCTCTGGAATTGCTATGACTTATTCTGCCATGGTTGGAGAAGTATAAACTTGTGGGATTTCAGCAGATGAAATGAAGACAACCCAATTTGAGATTTCATAATTGCTTGGTGAATCACCAATTTCTCCCATGCTGTCTGGCTTGATTTTTGTATTTTACATTATGGAAGTTTCCATAATAGTATTTTGATTTGGGTCTATCCTGTCAATTTCACAGATATGAAACACATAATATGTACTCACATGTGTAAATGGATTTACTCAAATCTTTTCCAAACCATATGAATCATTAACTTTGGTAATCTCCCTTATTGTGGATTTCTCCTTTCCCTTCATGTGATAGAATTCCACCTCAAAGTATTGAGATTCACATGTATTGAATGGGGCCTTATCACCATAAAATGTCCCTACTTGATCATAAAAATAATAATTGAGACATTGATGATATGATAAAGGGATACCCTCATGTTGATGTAGAAAGGGTCTTCCAAGATAGATGTTGAAGGCTATGTCTTGATCAACAACCATGATATCTGAATTGGATACAAGATCACAATACTAAGTTTTGAGTGTAATCTCACCCTGTGGTTCTTGTTAATTTTTATCATATCCTTGTATCATCATAGTAGAAGGAGATAAATCGGATTCCATGAGTCCTAATTGACGAAGTGTACGAATGGGAATGATGTTGACTCCTGAAGCATTATTAATGAAAGATCTTAAGATGTCTACACCATTGACCTTGCCAGATAAATACAAAGGTCTAATATGTCCTTGCACAACATCATCTTCATCTTTATCTTTGAATGATATCTCTGCATGGAATTCTGTAGGATTATTCACTACATGGTAGGATACAGCTGTAGTAATTTCAGTTTCAAACTCACAAGGACTTGACAAATACTCAATGAGTTCCTCCCGAAGATCCTTTGATAAATTCAATGCATCCAAAATTGATAACATGTCTAGTAAATGGGCTTGGTGTTTCAATACATCATTCTTTTGATCCAAAGGTATGCGTTTCCCAATAGGAACATGTGGTTTAGCAGGTGCCTTGTAAGTTGATGATTTGGAAGTTGATGTATCTTGTATCAGGTAGGAGTTGGTAATACTGCTGGCTTTTGAAGATTAGACTGAATAGGTCTATTTACTTTCTGAGAGGAAGACGGTGTATCTTCCAACCGATCTTCCAGAAAAACTGTTCCAGGACTGAATCTGCCTTTTGTGGATGAACATTCTTGTTCTTGTTGAGGTCATTGATGGGATCTGCCACGAGTTTCTACCGCATACACAGTTCTAGCAGGGGTAGAATTGGAATAGTGGCCTCTAAAATATCTACGTCTGCCCCTATACCCTGAGCCTCTAGAACTCCCTCGGATTCCTCTATTTGATATAGGGAACCCCGGTTCATTGAAATCAAAAATGTGACTGGCATAAAGATCTGTTAAGTGAATCATATTAACAAAACTGAAGATTATTTTTCATCCAATAAAGACTCTGCCTAACAAGCCAATTTACACTGTACCATTTGGTGGGATGATGCCCGTATCTTCGAAGAAGATGGTATAAAATTTTCCAGTGTCAAAGACAACTTGGTCTTTGAAACAATCTCATCTTATTCTGATTGTTACTCTTTCATTGAATTACTTCCTCCCTTTGAGGATTTTCCATCTGATGAAGAGGGATTTTTTGTGGCATTCATAGCGGAAGACACAATTGTTTTCTTCAATTGCATTCACAAAATGGTATGAGTTCGTTTGATCATTTTTCTAACCATCCAATCATCATATTTTTTTACATTTTTTTTTCTAACTTCCAGCCACTCGCCTTCTTCCCTTGGATTTGTAGTAGTAACACATGATACCTGAGCTAAAGAACCTTTCAATTTTACATGTCCCGAGTCGACCATTTTTAGCAGGAGGTCCTTAAAGAAAAAAAACTTCTGAATGAAATTCCCCAACATCAGATTAAAGGAGAAATACATAGGACGGTCTTCGTCTCCTTCCTTGTTCAGCCTTTTGGGCCTTGGAAATTGAACCAAATTATTTTCCAGAGCCGAAATGATGTATCCAAGAACTTGTTCATTTCCTAAAGAGTAAACATTTCTTTTTAATTCCTAAAATTGATTTCCTCTTTGATATCTTTGATCATATTGACAAAACGGCCTCTGTTGTTGACTCTCAAGAGGTAGATCCCTTCGAGAAGATAAAGGTTTTGAAGCAGAAGTAGGTACAAGTTCTTGTTTAAGCATAATTGTTGTAGTCTCTGCTCTACCCATTCTCCTTCATAGAGCTGATGGAATTACATGAGGTTTTCCCTTAGTATTCCTAATAGAATCTTCAAACTGTTGAGCGATTGAATAAAGATCTTGAACCCCTCCAGTGTATTTCACATGGATCAACGCCTTGTGTAACTCATCACGCAGATTTTCCACACAGATTGACAACAGTTCTTCTTGAGTTAGTGCTAAGATCCATTAATATGTTAATCCCTTCCAGCGAGCACTGAAATATGAAACCCATTCATTCTCCCTTTCCTTATGTGTTTCTCTGTCTCTCCTGAACCATTAATGATTGGGAATGTGGTACTCGGAAAATTTTATGGGGGAGAAATTGCATCAACCCATTAATGGTATGCTCCCTTTTCTCGATGAATTTGAGCACTCTTTCCCTCTATAGCCTCCAACCGAGATGTTAATGACTAAATAGTAGTTATTAACTATTGAGAAACATACGTTTGAGCTTGGACTTGAACAGGTGCATTTACTGGAGCTTGGGAAGATGCGGCAGCTAGTACTACAACCGATGGAAGCACTGCCGATTGTTGTTGCACATGACCCGAAGGATTGGACCTGTGAGGGTGTGCTGACAAATGAGGATATTCATGTTCCATCTCAGTAGCTGCAACAAATTCCCTTGGCTCAATGACTCCAGGACGCTTAGGAGGAAGACTACCCTGAAGTAGTTCTGCATTCATCATCCTCAATTCCATCATTTCTTCCTCCTGTTGTGCAAATCATTGATCTAGTGAGAGATATTGGTCTTTCCAGAGGAAGGATATGTAACCTGATTATTTCCCTTTCCGTTGTTGGATCGCATTCAGAGAGGGGGAAATGGGTTATTTGATGGAACAACCCGATTCTGGGCAATCCTTTGATTTCATGTACGCACACCTTCTTCATTTGTGTCTTTGCGTACAACTTCATTAGTAGGAAACTCTTTATCTGATCTCTCTGAGTGAGCCTCATCAGGGGGATTAGAAAAAACAATATTGATGATATTAATTGATTCATAATGCATTTCGTCATTTTGATTGGCATTTCTACATTATTGCCTTCATCCATGTCTATGATGAGACATTGCCTTTTGTCGATTTGATCCCTCATGAACTTCTTTAAGAACTGTAATTTGGAAGGAACCTCCTGATAATTTGGATCTTCATTCCTCTTGGGGATTCTTCCATAATCGAGAGACGACTGACCTTCTCTGAGGGAGAGATTGAAGATTTGATAAAGTCCCCATTCCGGTGGACTAGGGTTGTTCCTGCTATTAATGCTCAACTCTGCAAATCCTATTTGTTGATTCTGAGGGTTGGGTTAAAAGAGTCCTCAGTCTGGAAAGTTGGGGTGGTTATTGAAATGCTATATCTGAGAATTTCTCAAAATATCTCTTGATCTTGTGAACTTTAGTCAGAAAATTGGCAGGATGCATCAACCAACATCCACTTTTATCATCCGTCTCTAATGACTGTCGGATGATTTCTGAAAATTCTGTCACTTGATGATGTGCTAGCTCTAAATGAGAGGAATGTTCAATATTCTCATTTTCTTGATACAGGAGTAATTCATCAACTTTGATCTCTTTATGATTGATTTTGAGAAGAACTAGTTGAGGCCTATTCACGGGCATGCTTTTGATTACAAACAAAGCTAATTTACTATGGGCGGCCATGGGAAATAACATTGCATGAGACCATTTTCGATGGGCTTTGCTGACTGGATATCATAGGGAAATTTAGTGCTCCTTGAACACCCCATCCCCTGACATGAATTTCAGATGGGTAATTGGCAATTAACTGGTGCAATCTTCTTAGTGCGCTAAGGCGTGAATGCAGAAGAGCTCTCTGATTCTTTTCACCCTTCGGATATCGAGAAAATGAGAGAGAAGCCAAGTCAATTTGGCATTGTAACCATTATATTATCTTGATATTATTTTTATATTCATCATAAGATAATAGTTTATTTTTAACTCACAAATAATTTTCCATATATTTAGAAGAATATCATGAATTCCATCTTCTGTCAATATCTATGGAATGTCATTATAAGAGTCATCTGAAGGCCAAAACATGACTGGCACTTCACCTTTTTCCAGATATTTTCTCATATTCAGTACATCATCTTTTTCATTAAATGGAAACACTTCTACCTGATTAGACCAGAGCTGGTGCTTCCTTATTGCTTCATAGGATTCAACAAGATCAGTAGAGAATTCACCGATCAAACTAGATGATGAATGACCCAGGGGTGGTCCAGAGAATGACCTACACACCATGCTATCTTCTTATTGAGAAAGTATTTCACATACTAGCGGTGAAGCATTAGACATGACTGGCTTCACATTTTCATGTGCCTCAAGATAAGAGGGTTTTCTCGTCACTACATTGTCCATTGGAGCATTTTCCAAGAAATGTGCATTATAACTGTGGAGAGGACTTTCTCAGTTAAATTCATCATCTTGGGAAGGACCACAATGGTGGGTTACAGAAAAAGATGAAACATTTTGCTCCTTGGTCTTCTGGCCACACAGAGGGTTCCTGTGGATCCCATCTCAAGATGAAACTTCAAGATCGACCGAACTGTCATGAAGTAAGCCTTCACGAGGAAGTGTCTTATGAAGAACTTTGGAATTAATGTTCCCACTATTGGGAAATGAGGGAATAGAATCTTGAATTCCAATAGATAATTGTCAGAGGGATTCATGAACTCCAGTAACGAGAAAGACCTTAATAAAGATTGGATCTTGATTTCTTGACTGTGTTGGGAATTTCTTATTCTTAGACGCCTTCTTACTCATTTTAGGAACCACTTGTTGACGAAAGATGTCATTTTGGGCAGGTGTATGTGCCTGCTCAAAAGAAATGAGAAGGTTAGGCTTCTTATCTCCACTCAAATTAGATGTATGTGCCTGACTTGGCTATCCGTATGATATGGGGGAGTACTCCCCACAACCCTATTGGACTGGAAGATATGTGTGTGTCTATTCTGGAGTGAAGTGTTGATTTATCACTCCACTGGTAGGGATATATTTATGTGTCCTTCCCTGAGATTCTGGTGAAGCTGTTATAATATCTTGGATGCCATCCAGAATATGAGCATGTATTTTCTTCTGCTCTTTCACTATTGACAGAATGTCCTTGGTGACTTCAGATACTTGAACAGGGATATATGTCCATTCCGTGCTTGGAGTAGGTGTGGGTTCCTGCTCTTTTTCTGCTTTTCCTATCTGTGAATTTTGATAGTACTCAAGTGTGGGGGTAGAGAGTTGAGTCTGCCTCCTGTTTGTCAACAGAGCATTCCGACAATCATCTCCCTATGCTACTAAATGAGACTTTTGATAGGCTTGATCAATAATAGTAGGTGTATGTGCCTGCTGATTGCACTCCGCCGAATGTGTTTGATGAACTTCCTTCAACACTGACAGATGAGGCTACTGGCAGGATTGATGCGTGTAAGCAGGTGTATGTGCCTATTTACCAGTTGTCAAAACATGGGTTTGGCAGTCTCCATAACATATAGTCATATGAGCCTTATGAATAGCTGATGATTTAAAAACATGTGTATGTTCTTGTCTATAGTACTGCAATTGAATTGCCTGGTGGGATTGGCGGGCTACTGCCAGACGAGTCTGTTAGACAGCAGAATTAAAACGGACAGGTGTGTGTGCCTGCTCATTTCATGTCACCAAGTTAGGTTTGTGGAATTCTCTAGATATGGAAGAGATGAGAACCTCTCACTGTTAACCGGATTTCACCTCTGGCGGTTCATCTTTCTTTCTCGGGTTCGAGGAACCTGAGTTGAATGCCTGGAGATGATACCCTCATCATGTTGAGGGCGCAGTACCGCACGAGTCTGGCGGAGATTGTTGATTGGAGCCCTTGGGAAGGACTCATGTCTCCTTGAATTAATACCCTGAGGGACCTGCTCATTCACCTCCCCATAATATGGGAGTAAATGGTGATTGTGTTTCGTGGATAATGACCAGAAATGGTTGGAGACTGTGGTCGGTACCTCATGCTTCTTGATCGATGGTCGTCGCGGTCTGGATGACCAGGGTGAGTTATTTATTAGGAGGGCTTGTCGAGCAGCCTCCAGAGTCGGAATAGTACCATTTTTATGGTACTCTTTAACTAGCGCATTTGATTCCCAACGTAAATGATGCCGAGTAGGTTACGTTGTCCTCAGAGCAGACGATGATCTAGCAAGAGTAGCAGTAGAGGCATTCCCAATAGAAGTATTCACAGCAGAAGTATTCATAGGTGTGAATTTAGAGAAGCCATTTCTGTAATGCAGAAGATCATGTAAAAGAGTTCATGTTTGATATAACAGACGTAATCAAGATAAGTCTAGACACTACATATTTTGGATAAGCACATATGTTATTGATTGTCTTGTTGGCCCTCTCATTGAGTTTAAATAGGGTCCTAACAAATAGAGAAAACATCATTTCAACTTGGTTAAGGATTCATGTTGGGTTCACAATTTTTTGTTTCCTCTGGAATTGGGAATGACCTCATTGGTTTATGGTTCAAAAATTCCAAGCGGTTTCTTATGGGGTTGTTCGTAGAATCGGAAACATCCAATGATTATATATCCATTTGGATTTACATTCCAAAGTTAGGTGCTCATTAGTTATAGACCGATGAGACTTAAGGATTTTCATTGGTCGAGAGGATGGGAGGTCAGACTCATCACACCTTTTTGTGGGTAATTATTTTCTTCTTTGGGACTCTCTTTATATATTTAAGTTATGTTCATGAATACTTAGTAAATTAACAATTATAAAATGACATTTCCTTTAGATTTGACAATAAATGATTGATATGTATGAAATTTAGAGAATCTTTCATATGTATTCGAGGTTCTTCATCAATAGAGAATCATCTGTATTTGTTAGAGATTCTTAGTCAGTGGCATCCTTTAATACATTATATCAAAGTCTCTTGGTCATTATGATGACCATACTGGTTTTAATGCCACTCAGTGGGGCAATTGAAGTTTATTGTCATTCAGAAGGACATGGATTATTTCAGAGTTGAGATCGTACCCGCATATGGGTTACCTACGTATCCATTATTTAGAAAAGGAATCAGAACCAACGTAGTTCGAGTAAGGGAGTATGATGTTTATGTATGATTGATGGCTCAAATAAATATGTCAAAATTACTTTTCACTCTATGCTCACGGGAGTCATGGTCGATGTGAGAAACAAGAGGTATTGGTAAACCCATACAATTGTTCCATGAAAGATGCAATGATAGAAAATGATGTGGGGCTTTTGTATGTATGACTGCCCAAATTGATAGATATTGGGACTCATTTCAATGAAGAAGTCCAGGAAAAGGGTCCATAAAGGTATATGTGCTTTATGGAGATTTGGATACTCTAACATTGGGATTACTCCTGAGGAAGATGCCCAAATTTGGAGGGACTTATTATTGGGTTTTATTCCTGGGATGGAAGCCCAGATCAAAAAGTAGATTAGGACTGGTTAATAGAAATTAAGACTTGGGCTTACTATTGAGAGCGTGGTCCAGGTTAAAGGGATTTGATGACTGGGGCTTACCCCTGAAGAGGAGGCCCAAGTTAGTGGAATTTTAGAATTAAGGGACTTAGGGATTACTCCTAAAGAGGATTCCCATATTCATAGACTTTGAGAATGGGGCTTACTCTTGAAATGGAATCCCAGGTTAAGGGGCATATGGTTGGGGCATAATCCTAAGGAGGATGCCCAGATTTGGGAACTTTGTGACTGGGGATTACTCCTGAAAAGGAAGACTAGACATGGGAGATTATGACTGGAGCTTATTCCTATGGAGGATGCCTAGGTTATCGGACTTAGTGATAACTCATAATGAGGATGCCCAAGTCAATGAGAAGTTATACTAGGGATTACTCCTAAAAATTAGGCCCAGGTTAAGGATTCTATAATCTTAAAGGTTGAGGCTAAATGAATGGAATCTCTATCCTTGCTGACATATAGATGTGTAAATAACTAGGATTTGAGAGATGTTCCCAGAATTCCTTTTAGATAAAGAAGACAACAAGGAAACCATGCCGAAGAAAATGGATTTAAAGAGGGTTCTGAAGGCTGAATCTTGAATAGGAGAGGTGGATAGGCATAGGAGAGGTGAAATGGGCAAGAAGGGGACCCAAAAGGGTGGGTACAAGTCTTGCGTGGGAGTGCAACTGCTAGTCGCACAGGTTTACCTACGCGACACATGGGTACTTCCGCGGCGGTCCACCCTTAAGGTAATACATGGGCGAGGCTTGGCTCAAGACTTTAGTACTATCCCTAGAGGCTTCCGAAAAGAGGTGTGCAAGTTCTATTGAAAGGGTAAGGTGTAGAACAAGTGTTTCTATTTCCCTTAAGTGCTGGCCACTTAGGTGCGCAAGTGTTGATGAGTTTCAACACTTAGGCCTTACTCCCTCTCTTTTGATCATACATCCTTCATAAGAAATTACCATAGAAGTGTTTAGAAGCATTTATAAAGGAATAGGGCGTCGGGATATCTAATCTGAGGTTCTGGAATTTTTTTTTTCATGGGGGGCCCACAGGGGTATTTATAGGCTGGAGAAGACCTTGGGTGAATTTCAAAGAGGGCGCACAAGTCACCTGCGCGACCCATGGGTGGTGCGCAAGTATACATACACTACTCAAGTGCATTTGAATCATTGTTCATGCCTTTGTCAAGTTTTTATGTATCTTCAAAGGATTAATCACTTTGGGTTCAAGGTATTTACCGTTTCCATTCACTAGACTATGTGACGGAAAGGAGATTCAACAAATATTCCTAGAAAATTTATCATATATGTATTATTTTTTCTAATATCTATATCTTCCAATGCTAAAAATCATTCATATATTTATATTTACATATATATATGATGATTTCCTTTTCCAATTTTATACGTATAATCTACAATTTTAGACTTCACATATCCTGGACCAAAACCTCACCACCTCATCCCCAATAAATTATATATCTTTAAACTCCCAGGAAGTATGATTTTGATAGCGAGTTATCAATCAAAATGATCCTCTTGGAAGAAAATATTCTAAATACAAAGTAATACATAGCTATTTACTTATTGATTTTTTCCAGACATTCACTTTGTGGATGAAGTTTTTTTCCAACACTCATTTCCATCAAATATTTGAGTCATCAAGAAAAATAAAAAACATAACTTAAAACCAACATCAAATATTATCTAACATATTATGAAAATGAAATTTAAGAAACATCTTAATTACTTTTCGATGTGTATGATTGTATAACATTATTTATATTTCCATCACCATAAAATAGTTTATTTAAATAAAACATTAGTACATTAATGTATTATATAAATCCATAACAAAAAAGTAACATCTTTCATGAGAATTTTGACATAATTCTCAACATTAATGAGGACCTCCAAATTCCGTCCACACATTCTAATATCCTATTTTATTAACATCATGAAATTTTCCCCTTATAACACATAAAATGAAACTCAATCCCAAAGGGTGTTCATTTATCTCCCCCATTTTATTTTTTATACACAATAAGCCTAGAAAATGGAATGTCAAAATCTTATCTCATTCACTTATTCCGTACAATTTTACATTAAACAAAATCCATTTTATTCCCCCAACCTTATTGATGAAAATTTAAAATAATTCCTGATATTGGATGGTATCTCTTCAATCATGTTAAATATGTCATAAAAAATTACACTCTATTTATTTGTGAGAAATTCATGACATAAAAAATAGGTTATATTATATAAAAGAAAAATATCCGTGCATCAACATAAAATGATACCCACAGTATAAAATAGTAGCAACCTATAAAATTTATCACCCAATATCTATTCAAATATTATTTGGATAAAACCTATAGAACATAAAAATAAAATTTATTTATTTTATTTGAGTTCACTTAAATATACATGTTAAAATAATTCAGGTACAAATTTAAAGGTTTAATTATAAAAATAATAACTAAAAACAATTCAAATTATTCCTTTTAATTTCACTCAATAAATTAGTTTCTAAAAATTAAATGTGGGGATATAATTTTTAGTACCAATTTTTACAAAGTACAAATGAAAATATTAGTCAATTTATAAAACCAAGAAATTTTCAGAATTTAAATAAATTATATAATATTTAAGATAATCATAATCAAATATATTTAATGTTGTGATATCAATCATCACTACATTAATGTTTACGATTAAGTCATATTTTCATTACAATACTAATTAAAATAATATACAATTTTGGAGAATTATTCATGTCGAAATTATTTATACAGGATCATTTCATTTCATTTCATTTTTCTATAAATATATTTACAAATCCTATTTCGCATTTAGTTTTATTTGTTAGTACTTTTTGGAAAATTAATTACATAGATAATTATCACAAAAATAAAATAATAATTATTTAGAGAATAATATGGAACCTTCCTGGCTCTTTTATAGTTTGAAAAAAAAATCAAAGAATATCTTTTCAACAATTGTACTCATTCATCTTATCCACTTCCCTATCTGTTGTTTTTAAATATTTCATAGAAGTCATTGGTATTATGGATTGTTCTTTATTTAATTAAGTAAGTTCCCATTTTTAACATTTCCATAAAGAGAAACGAAAAATCTAATGACATATTTATACTATTTAATACTTAATCTTATTCTGGTATGATAGGTAAAAAATTATTTATTTATTTCCAATACATTTTGTACCTCTTAAATAACACCTCATAAATTATTTAGTTATCATTTTTTAAAATCCACTCTTTAGATTTGATTTCCTCTTCATGTGTAATAATTTATTTAAATTTATAAAAATCAATTTCTTATTCATCTTCCATTATACAATATTATTAATATTTATCCAAAAACCTAATAAAAATTCTATAGGTTTGCGATCAATATTATTCGATTTTCAATTTTCCTTATTTGATATGTTCTTTACCAATTCTGTCATTTCAATTCACTATTATGTAGTTTTTATTTTATATACCAAAATCATTCTTTTATCATTCAATATCATGGAATATTTATAACTATCATGTACATAACTTCTTTTCCAACAAAAGAAACAAATTTTCCCCAACTGGTGTTTCTCCAATTTTTTTCTTCATAGTATTAGTGTGATATTCACTTTATTACTTATTATTCTATAAGTAAATAAAAACTTTCATTATTTACAATATCATCTATGTATTCTAAATTAAAAATTTAATCTAATTTCATATCGGGGTTGGCATATATATTTTCCCCAATTTCTACGTTATTTTCATCGTTGTCTATTTTCTAGTTTTTAATTATGGTAGACCTAAAATATTATTTAGACTAAATTAATTGTAATGAAAATATAAATATAAAATATTTTAAATCCTATTTGTAGAATACCATTTTTTATTATTCATTTATGGATATGTTAGATTATCATGTTCTCTCCAGCTTAATTATGGCTATTTTTTCCTTTAGTGGTTGACACATTGTGTATATAATCAAAATCCACGTGCCCAAACCGATTATACCACCTAATCTTACTAATATACCATTGATTTATTATATGTTCTATAAGATTTAAAGGATTGAAAAATATATATCATGTTGTTTTGGTGATTTTTTATCTAACTAACAATATCCTTTGAGGGAATCAATATTCAAACAAACATCTCTATCAAAATTATTTTAGCCACTAGATGTTACTAGAAATAAAATAACATGATGTTATTACAACTCGATAAAGGTATTTCAGAATAAAGGTACTAATAAGTTTCTACAATAGTAGAAGAATTTTTTTTAAAATGTTATGATGACATTAAATGGGTTTTTTTTTAAAAAAATGTTTGACTTCAGGAACCACAAATCTCATATTTGGAATGTATTTCTCATTGTCCACTATTATTTGTTTTTTTGCACATTCCTTCTTGATTTTATAAACCTCGTTATCATGAATTTTTTTCTTTTATTATATAATATGGTAAAAATGTTATAAAATTATTCTGTTTATATTTATTTGTTTTTTTTTTCAAATTATATCTTTAAATTTTTGGTTCCTTTCATCATGATTACTCACACTTTCTTCACTCTTATAGATTTTTGTGATCCATTCATTATAAAAATGTTAACTTATTTAAGGAATCCATGAATTCATGATATATAAAGATCATTATTATTGGGATATATTTATTCACATTAGCAACCATTGATTCAAATAATTCCTAAAATAAATTCGACGTCATAATGCTAGGTGATCTCCTGCTACAAGATTATAATAGAGAAAAAAATGTTGACAACATATATGAAAAATATATGTATGGTGTTCATAAAATAATTATATGAGTCATTGTAATCATTATCATATTATTATCTAGATATTTGATATTACCAACTTATTCACCTTCTTATATAGGAAAATTATGAGAAAATATTTCTGTTACCACTACAATATATACAGATGATGAATTTAATGAGACAAAAATATTTTCCATTCCCAAAATATGGATTCAACCACTAGTTATTCATGTACAATGCTTGATTTTACATTATTATTTTTATGGATGGGGGAAAATGATTTATCAACATCATTAACCAAGTGAGGTGAATTTTCATCAGAAGAGTGATTTTATTGAATGATTATCATTAAATTTATTTTGATGAACTCTACATTAATTAACTTGAATTTCTATATAGCCATTATCATATTTTTTCAATGAGGCATTTCTAAAATTATTACCTAATATATTTTTCTTATTGCAAAGTATCATGGAAGACATATCATTAAATATTTCTTTATAAAGATATTAATCACCTTCTTTATACATGAGCTTCATATATGATTTATAAAGAGAAACATGCTAATTTATATTATTAAACTTATAGTTTAATGATAATATAATTACATGCATTTCTACCAATCTGGAGAAACATGTTAGGATCAAATAGGGAAGTGTCAACCATAAGGAGAGATCAATATTGGTGTAATTTTAATCCAATTTAGAATTATCCTTTTTTTGCCTCATTAATCATCTTGTATGTTATTGTATCATTATATTTGTCTCTCAAAGTTTTGTTATAACTATTGATACAAAATAGTAACAGATGATAATAGGTCACCATGAAGTATTAAATAGGCTAAACTCTAAATTTATTACTACACACCCCTTGATTCATAGTTAATATCCTATGAACAAAACTTCTTTCTTTTTATCAAAAGATAAATTGTGAAGGGTATGTGGATGATCCTATTCTCCAAAAAATTACAAGGATTCATGAAATCAGCTATGTTTTTTACTAACATAATGAAATAATTTTCAAAACCTAATCATTTTGAATTTGATATACAATGAACCTCTAGGGTATATTCTATATAGTGTGAATAATCTACTTACATAAATTGAAAAATCAGATTGTTTTCATAGATACTTCTATTGAACTGTGTAATAAATTATTATAGGATAGATATCTATCTACCATTTTATACAATATAATCCGGGAAAACTCATTCAATCCCACATTGCTCAAAATTCTAAATTATATGAGAAATATGTGTTTTCTCTATTTAATATCTCAACCAAAATTGAATCTAAATAAATGTTGTCCAAAATCACTTCTCACATACTTCTTCAAATTTTAAATAATGTAAATTTTATACAATAGATGATATATTCTATTAAACATAACATGATAAAATAATTAATAGAAAGTTGATTATTTCTCTCATTGGTCAATTCAAATGATGAAATTATTTCTAGTATTGGATTCCCATTTTATCTTTATTTTAATTCGACTCATGTTATATATAAAAAAATTTATATTATAGTTACATCTCAATTATTTTTTCACATCAAGAGTATTTTCAACACACACAAAATCTAGAATATTCATAATTTTCCTCTTTTTATCTTAATAATATGTAGTCAAAACAATTTTCAAATATATCCACTTATATTTCCAAAACACATGGGATTTCTATTCTTGAAATCTTCATATTCAAAGAACTCATTATTCAACTTCGTCATTAATACTAAATGCTTTTTATAACTCCAAGATAAAATTAAACATATTGGAATTCAATTCTTTATTTTTCCCATCATATGTAAATATCATTAGACACTAATAGAATCAAGATATATGTTTTGAGCAGTGATATTTTTTAAAAAGAATTACCATTCTTATTACCATATATTAACACATTTATATCCTTGAATATATTGACGAATGTAAGAGTTTTGGAACTATTTTCATGGAACTATTTATTGTTGGAAATAGAAAACAAAAAAATCTAGTAAATCACTTTGTTGTTTCAATACATAAATATTATTTTTATCTAGATCCCTATGTGTCACCTTGATGTTTTATCCATGAAGAACATACCAATAAAAACAATAAGAAATTTTCTTCCCTCAATGTATTTTGAAAATAATGAAATCTCATTGTTTGAAAATGTATCATTTCATATGGAAAAAAATATTTACATTTTTGTAGAACTGTAAAATTTTTTATCTTGATGACGTTTTTCATGATCAATATATCATATGAGCTTCCTAATGTCACGTGGTTTTATCAATTTATAAAATTTGGAAGTGAAAATAATCATACACAAACTCCAAAACATAATTTGTTTATTTCAATAACATATTTATATGTAAATCTTATTATAAGAGGAAAAAATTGTAAATATTCCTTTAAATATATCATACTGGATAAAATATCGAATTTGAATCATGCCTTTTCTATTTGAGAAATCATTTAACTCCTACAAGTATTAGAATTATTTTATGCAAAATGAAAATATTCTACATGTGGAAAATGTTTTATTCATATGATTTTTTCCTTTATTGATTCCTATAATATCATAACATTATAAGAATAAATAAACTAACTTGTGTTTATGATAATTTTAATTTTCAATTTAAAAATACAGAATTGAAATTGTAGACATCTAATAGTTCTGAAAAAATTTAATTCTACACATCCCAAATGAATAATAGATCATCAAAACCCAATGAAATATGTTTTGGATAGTGACTTCTATATAAACACATTTATCATGATTTGAAGATTATCTAAAACAATAAGCAGACTCATAGGATTCATTCTTGAAAACTAACCACAGAAAATCATCAATGCAGTGACTAAATTTTCAACACTTCTTTCTAATATATGTTTGAATCTTAATTATATTGTAAATAGAAACATCTACACAAAATTATCAAATTTTCTAAAATAGATTCAAAACATAATCTTGGGTATAATATTTATTTATTCTCCACATGTATGATGTATTGACAAGAATCATATTTCTTATTCTATAAAACTTGTGTTTGAAGAAACACATCCAATATTTATGTTATTTATTTTATCTTTGAAAAAATCAGATTCAATGTTGGAAACAAATTGAAGCTTCTCAAAATTCTTGGGGACCAATAACTACCTTCCAAGTTATAAAAAATTCTCTCATATTTAAATCATTCATGTTTCATAAATAATTAAAAACCAATATATGTCTAACATAATGTGGTTTCAATAAAAATTCATACTCTATTCTAAAAAGATAGTATAACTCCTTGAAATATTTAGACCACATTAGTGTTTCCAAGCTTTTGAAGGGGATTAATATCCATTTATATTAGTCCTTTTCAAAATAAGTAATAATATTGTCATATATCTATTTTATATTGATGAAGAACCAATTACATATGTAACTTTTATAACTTTATAAATAATGATACAATAATACTTTTATAAAGGATGAATACAAACAAGTTTTATTGATCCTGACTAGAGAATTAGTAATGTAATAATTTCAATAAAATAAAGAACCATTATTAAAACATGAATATCGTAAATGAATAAAACTATCAGTATACATAATGAAATAGAAAAATTATTGGAAGACATACTAATTATATAAATCATGACAATATTATTTTTTTCCTTCATATTTATTTTTTAAAAATATGTCTCCCAAATCAGTATTATTCATTTATTTGAAAACATTGGTTTTTAAAATGATCCTATTTTTAATCATCTCATGTTTTTTATTATCATTTACCCATTGATGTTTCTTCGTATGATCATGACATGCGTCCATGTTTAATTATGCTTGGATCACCTGGAGTATTTTAAAAAAATGCATAATAGTTTTTTTGAGTAATTTCATCTATGTTCGTGTCTAATATAGTGAAAAATACTTATTCCTTTTTCTAAAAATAGTTTCAATAATGAATTATCTTTATAAAAAAATAATCATTTGGTAGAATTGTGGAATTTTTTCTACAGTGGTTTCTACATTAGTAGTGTATGAAAAACGTATCTTGTAATTTTTATCATTAATTAGTAACCAATTTCATTTTATCTCACTCATAATATTCAATTTATAAAAACTAATATTGTAATGGAATGGTTTTGTAGTTGGTATTAGTTTTAATGTACAAAACTATTGCGTTTTCTATTTATATTTCATCAAAATTCACTATTAGATCATTTTTCATTTTAATATTTTAAACAAAAACCAAAATATTGTTGTGTAAATCACGAATCATTGAATTGGTATGATATTGTGATAATTATCCATGATATTTTGGAATGTGTATATATTTATATCATAACTGTAAATATTTTGGTAAAACTTATATTGTAATAAACCTGTAATGATTTCATTTAATATAACTATTGTAATAAATAATGAAACATAAATGAAACAGAATATATGTAATTTATAATGATAATAAGAATGACAACAAAATAAATGCCCAAGTGAACCAATAAAGAACAAAAACTGTGTTCCAATGTGTCGGTAGTGAAATATCATAATGATTTTTGGGATTCATATTTATTGCATTAGAATTCAATTTTCTTTAAGTATTGATACATATGGTATTCTAAATAAATTACATGAATTAACCAAAATTAATTTCAATAAAAACCAAATATAAAAAAACCAAATATTATTTTTATTTATACAAATAAATATTTATTGGATCATTGATGTATTAAGAGAGGAAATGAAAAAAATAATGAAAAGAATTAATGAATTTAACACCATGATTTTTTAGGGAATATTTCCCTCTAAACAAATTATAATTTTTAAATAGCTCTCTTAACACACAACACGTATCTTTAAAAATATCTATGATATAATACTAAATATTATTATTTAATTTGAAAATTATAATCAATAAATTAAAATCAGTTGTATGAATAAATATATAAACATTTTGATAGCATGAAACATAATTTTTTAAAATTAAGATTCATTGAAAAATTAATAATAAATAAGGGGTCAATTGTCTATAATGTTAACATATTATTAACAAAAATAATTTCATCAAACATGGTTTTCACCATTTTAGTTTGAAAATATTATAATTAATTTCTAACACATTTACAAATTTAATTTTAAAAACATTATTGCATTTCTAGATTCATCAAATCCAATTTATCAGAGGGTGAATTTGTGAATTTTTTTAAATAGATAATTTATGGGTGAATAATAGAAATAGAAAAATTTAAAATATTTTCACATTTATAAAAAAAATTTAATGTATGAAAAGATAATTAAACTATCAAACCATTCTATCAACCTATTATATATTATTTTTGATAAGATATCTATTTTAATGTTTTGTTTTGAATTAGGGAACCAATGATAGACTGGTGTGGACCCAAGATTTATTTTTTAGAAATTAACAATTATTTTGGGACTTTTATTTAAGGGAATGGTTGAATGTAATCATTTTTTCTACCCAAAATACTAAAATCCTTCTACTATTTCTGATTTGTCCAAATAATATTATAAATTTTTTTTTAAAATTTTATTTCAGTGTGAAATTATTTTTATATATAAATCATGTCTTTTCCTAAGAACTCTTTTTCATGAATTTTGTGTAAAAAAATTAAAATTTATTTATGAAAAATATAAAAAATGACTCAAATAAAATTGAATGATAGTTTTTAATCCCCATATAATAATATTATTAGAATTAAGGTTTTATTTTTAAAAACATTATTATGTTATCATTGTAAAATATAAATTATCATGGTTATGGTTAAAATGGGTTATAATGTGGTTTAATTAGGGCATAAGGTATAAAATATATTGAAAAAATAACTAAATGTGATGTTAAGGTTTTTTTATATCCAATAAAATATCATATTTTAATGTTTTATTCTTTAGTTCCACATGTCAAAATTATGAAATATATATATATATATATTATAATTATTTATGTAATCTCATGTGTATGTTTTCATTAATATATAAAATGTCACTTAATATATGCCATTATTAATAAATATTGACCACTATATAATTAAAAATACGTAAAATAAAACATTCCAATTTTCATTCTCCACATAAAATAGAATCTTTTTTTAAATACCATCTTGTCAAGGGTTATAGTTTAAGCAAAAGGATGTTTCCCAATAAAGTGGTATAACTTTTTACCTCATGATAATAATTTATATTATTATTATAACATCTATAAATTTATCATATCTATTATGAAAAAATTAATTGAGTATTTTTATTAACATATAATTTCTTTATATTATAGAAAATCCATTTTACTCCCCCTTCCATCAAATGGGAAATGATAGTATCTCTCTTGTTTAAGTATTGACTGCCGCCTCCACATGCCGATATAAATCATTTTCTATCTCCATCAATCATGTTTTTTAACTGTAGTATATTTAATGTTACTATATTATATTTAATATATAATTATGATTATTTGAATAAAATATCTTATATCCCATCTAAACATTACATCTATTGTGAAAGAACAAGGTTTCTTATGCATAAATGTGATCTACTACCTCCATGCAATAAAGATATTTTTTATTTAATTAAAAGTGATATGAATATTTTTAAATGTGAATATTAAAAATAAATATGGTACTTAAATAATAATTAAGATTTCTATATGATTAATCCAAGACTAAGGTTCATGTAACTTTTCAATTAAAAGAAACATGGATAGAAAAAAACCAGTTTTCACCTGAATGTTCATTTTAATGAACCAATTCTTAATAATAAGATATTAGGAAATTATAATGAAATTATAAATACTATTTTATGTAGTAATATGGTTACCAAATTAAATTATTAGAAATATATATTTATTATATTGTAAATTTTAATAGTTATAATGAAAAACAAGATATTATGATGGGGATTTATATAATAGTATAATTTATTTTTAACATTGTCTATGAGAAATTTGAATTATAGGAAATGATTTTGATTGTATCATAAAAAACACATGTATTTTCTTTTAAAATAGAAATTTCTTATTTTTTATTTACTACTACCATTTTATATTCTTTATTACTTAAATATATTGAGAAATTATTTTAAATAAATATTAATTTTATTTCATTTTAAGTAATTAATTTTTTTCTATGACTATTATCATCACATTGATTGATGGATGTTATTAAAAATTAATAATTTTTGTTTAAATTTTAATTTTTTACATTTCTAAATTATATTATGTATTAATAAGAATCATTTGGAAATAATATAAAAATTTAATTTTGAATATTTAAAAATGTTTGAAAATAATGTTGATATTTAATGTATACAATATGAAAGGATTTCCCTAAAATAACAATACTTCCTTAAATTAAAGCTTCCTATACATGTTTCCATGCTTAATTTCAATGAAAATAATTTTCTTAGCATTTTGGAAAAATTCATTTAAATGTTTTCAAACGAAATGTTTATTTTTTTATAATGGTTTGAAGGATATTTTTAAAGTTTAGTCTTCTACATCTCTACCAGTTAAGTAATATTATTCATCATCATTGATATGATATTATAATACATTACACTTTTTTCCCTTGGATTTATGATGATAATGGTGATTTAAGGATGATTCTATGAAACTAATTTATATCACATTTCTTAAATCTGTTTTAATAAATCCTTTATTATATATCTTTCTTTTCAATGTATTAGACTATGTTTGAATGATAAAAAAATTTTGGAATGCATTTCTATTTTATTGGTTATGATATAATGATTTTATAAATTATTTATGATCTCACAGAATGAATATATATTTTTTCATTTTGTGATTGGTGGGCCCATAATTATTTGGAACATCAAGGAATTGGATAATGATGAGTGAGATGATAACATCCAATGAGAAGCAGAAGTTAATAAAATCATATGAGATGATTTTTTTATCTTGATAGATGTTACTATTAATAGAATTCAGTAAATAAATAAGTATACATTATTATAATGAGAAATTATCATCAATTATAATATTGCGAGTGATCGTTGAGTAATTAAGTCATTTTTATGATCATGTTCTTTCCAAAAACTCATGAAAAAAATTCATTTTTATATTTTCACAAAAATAAATATTAATAATTGATGATTTAATATACCTATTAATTATTTTCTTTTTATGTCAAAAAATTAATCAATGAATTTTTAAAATGTATAACTAATTAATTTGGTATTATGTTAATAAGATTTAATCATTTTGGGATACCCTTATACTAATATTACAATATCTCATTATCATTGTTTGATATCAATTATGATTACCCATACTATTCATGTGAACTCACTATTATCAAATTTTAATTTCCCCACAATAATAAGAATTCTTTTATGTCGGTTATTTCTAAGTGTACATTGTAAAAAAAATTATGAGAAATGTTTAATATCATTCCTGAAATTAGATGATTATGTTTATAGTCTCTAAAGTCTCAAACAAGTTTATTTATAGTGCATTTATTAACGAGAAATGAATTAAATATTCATTAAGACATTGAAATATTAATTAATGGAATTATAGGTTCCCATTATTAGTATTAGAGAAGGGTTTAGTTATTTCTAGATATTTTTTTAGTGAAAATTTATTATAAAAATTGGTCTAAATATAAGTACTATACTAAATCCTAAACACTAGTAAATTAGAGATTATAAAAGTTCCCTAGGAAATACATCTATGTATGGATACTACCTAGTGGATGTGGCTATATTAAATATACACCTAGGTGTAATAACTCATAAATGGGTGGATTTAGTTGTAACTTGATTATCATTAGTGTATGATGTGGGGGCATAATACTACCCACTTCCCTAGACACTCCTGGTGGATATTAATTGGTTTATTAATATTTTTTATTAACCATAATAAAGGATTTTATGAGATGATAATAATGAATAAACTATGTTAATACTATGACATCCTTGATTGAAAAGACAGAATAATTATTTTGACATCCTAGAAATTATTTTTTTCAATATTACTTGGTTACTCAGTATGATGATTTTATGTAACACTATGATCTTTGATTTAGTGCTCGTAGGGACCTAGAGGGAATCATGTAAATACTAAATGTGATGATAAATACAACAACCTTCCTCATGAGATTCAGAATAAAATTGATGATGGTATATTAAATCATTAAACTATGATCAAGAAATATACAGTTTCTCTATCTTTCTCATATAAGACATTGGAATATACATGTATATAGGGATAGTTAATGATACATGTTTGGATATGGGGATGGTTTCTATGGCCCAGTGAGTTTGGAATTGATATTTTTAAAATATTTAATGTATTATAATAAAAAATTGTAGTTTTCCTGAAATAGTTTCATAAATCCGAAATTTAGTATCATATCAAAAATATGAGACAATTATTTAGTTAAAAATGATAGATTTACATGAGGATGGACATAACCATGGTTGACATCGGTTGATTGTATTTTTTTTCATCGTGAGATAAATAATTGATAAAATAAATTAATATTTAATAAATGCTTTCATTTAATGACAAAACCTATTAAATAAATATAAATATTTGGATAACTAAAATACTTATGGTTGAATTCCTAACATAAGATATTAAGGAGGATTTATTAAAGGATTTTTTGGAAGGTGAAATAATATCAAGAATATATTGAGTATTGTGCACAAAAAAAGTATTCGGATATCATCAATGATAAGGAAATGTGGTTGTGTTTCATCCGATATTGATGCAAATTGTGCTAGGAAGTTTGTTTTGGGGATTTATCCCAATTTTTTACCCTTTATAAATGAATGTAAATATCTTTAAAAATTATTTCGTTGACCGATCATTTGATTTTGGTAATTAATTTATCTTCCATTGGTATTGGAATTGACATAACATTATTTTATTTTATCATCATCAATCACCCTATGAAAACAAATCAAGTACTAAATGAACATTTTACATGGCTTGTTCATAATGTATATGTTTTGGAAAAAATTAATCCTTATTTTATGTGTTATCAAAATTGGCATTTACCTTTGGTCTATAATTCAATGAATATATATCGAATAATCAAAAAAAAATTGGTATTGATCATAATGGATATCTTACATGATATTGGGATTGAGATTCAACATCATAGTTTTTGTACATTATGATTAAAGTAGATCCATTGCTGAATCCTAGGTTTGCAATTTCTGTTTGGCCAACAACATCATCGTGTAATGACGATAAGAGTTTCTTATGAACTAGATAAAACTGGAATATTTCCAAAAAGGTTATAAGGATTTTTAAACTCCATATGCACGATGTATAATAAAATTTCTACAGAAATCAACTGTTTTGATTACATTCATGAATATTCATGTAAAATTCAATAGGTTTTGGAAAATTCAATTGGTTGTAAAAAATCCTTAGTTTAATGGTGTGTAATATATAGATAGACAATATATTTGACCTTTTGTATAGTGACATATTTTTCACAAATATATAGGTATCCTAGGATATTTTACATAGACAACATGTTGTGTAAACCATATATATATTTCAAAGTGTTTACAAGGGAATATTCCATTGACGCCATGTAGTTGTTTCGCACGGAATCCGGGGATGACCTCCTGGACGGGAGATTCAAACGTTCCGATCGGTTTCTAACGGGTTTGTTCGTAGAACCGGAAACATCCAATGATTCCACATCCGTTTGGACCTACTTTCCAAAGGCAGGCGCTCATTAGCTTGTGGACTAATGAGGCTTAGGAATTTGCATTGGTCGAGAGGATGGGAGGTCGGACTCATCACACCTTTTTTAGGGGAATTATTGTCTACTCTGGGACTCTCTTTATATATTTAAGTTATGTTCGTGAATCCTTATTACATTACCAAGTATAAAATGTGCTTTCCTTTAGTTTTAACAATCAATGATTAAATATGCAAGAAATTTAGAGAATCTTTTATATGTATTCGAGGTTCTTCATCAATAGAGAATCATCTACATCTATTTAGAGATTCTTGGTCAATGGTATCCTTCAAAACATTTATATAAAAGTCTCTTGGTCATTATGATGACCAGGCTGGTTTTAAAGCCACTCAGTGGGGCACTTGAAGTTTATCGTCATTCAGAAGGACAGAGATTATTTCAAAGTTGGGATCGAACCCATAAATGGGCTACCTACGTATCCTTTGTTTTGGAAAAGGAATCAGAACCCACGTAGTTCGAGAAATGGAGTATGATGTTTATGATTGATGGCTCAAAGATGAATGTCATAATTACTTTTACACTCTAAGATCACGTGAGTCATGCTCGGTGTGAGAAACAAGAGGTATTAGTAAAATTTAGACAATTGTGCCATGAAAGATGCAATCATAAGAATTTGTTTGGGGCTTATGTATGGATGACTTCCCAGATAGATGAAGGTTTAGGATTTACTTTTAGGGAGAAAATCCATGAACAGGGTCCATAAAGTTATATGTGCTTCATGGAGATTTGAATACTCTAATCTTGGGACTTACTCCTAAGGAGGATGCCCAAGTTAGTAGGGGACTTATGATGGGGTTTTACTCCTGAAAAGGAAACCCAAATCAAAGGTAAATTGTGACTGGTTAAGAGAAATTTAAGGGAACTTGGGTCTTATTCCTAAAAAGGAGACACAAGGTTAAGGGACTTGGGGCTTACTCCTGAAAAGGAAGCCCAAGGTTATGACTGAGTCTTATTCCTGAAAAAGGAGACCCAGGTTATGACTGAGTCTTATTCCTGAAAAAGGAGACCCTGGTTAGGGATTAAAGTTTGGGGCTTACTCCTGAAAAGGAAGCCCATGATTATTACTGAGTCTTATTCCTGAAAAAGGAGACCCAGGTTAGGGATTAAAGTTTGGGGCTTACTCCTGAGGAGGATGCCCATATTTGAGGTTAGGGCTTATTCTTAAGAAAGATGCCCAAGATTAAAGGACTTGATTGGGGCTTACTCCTGAGGAGGATGCCCAAGATTGGGAACTTTAAGAATTTGGGGCTTACTCCTGAGGAAGATGCCCAGATTAAAGGTTTTATCACTGGGGATTATTCCTGAAAAGGAGAACCAGGTTAAGATTCTCTCATCTTAAAGGATGAGTTTGGATGAATGAACTCTCCGTATTTAGTGACATAATGATATTTAAATCACTAGACTTTGAGAGAGATTCCACAGAATTCCTTTCAGATAAGAAAGTCAAATCAAGAAATCATGCCATAAATGGCTTTGAAGAGTGTCTTGAAGATTGAATCTTGAAAAGGAAAGGTGAAATGGCTTAAGAGGGGTAAAAAAGGACAAGATGGGCACCCAAAAAGATAGGGGCGCGCAAGTCTTTCACGGGGCGCAAGTCCTCCGTGGGCGCGCAAGTGTTTGGTCGCACAGGTATACCTGCGCGACACATAGTGTACTTGCGCGATTTTCAACCAGCAAATGAAATACTTGAGCGACTATTTTCTGAACCCTTTAGAATGTTCTCGAGGTTCTTCCAGAAAAGGGACGCGCAAGTTATATTGAAGGAAATAAGTCAGCGCGCAAGTGTTTGATAAGTTTCAACACTTAGGCCTTCCTTCTTCTCTTTAGATCTTCCGTTCTAGGTAAGAAATTACCTTAGAAGTGTTCCGGAAGCTTTGAGAAGAGACTTGGGCATCGGGAGCTTCAATCCGAGTTTCTGGAAAAAGATTCTCTCGAATGGGGGGCCCACAGGGTCTATTTATAGGCAAAAGAAGACCCTGGGCGGTTACCGGGCGGTTACCGGGCGGTTATCACTTAGGTCGTGCAAGTCACTTGCACGACCATAAGGCGTCGCGCAAGTACTTGCACGACCACTAGGCGGAGCGCAAGTGTACTTGCGCGACCATGAGGGAAGTTGCGCGACCGATAGGCAATGTTCTCCGTGTTCATCCCTTTGTCGATTTTTGATGTTTTCTTCAAAGGTTGAATCACTTTGAGCTCAGATATTCCCTTTTCCGATCATTAGATTCTGTGATGAAAGGAGCGTCAACAAAAGTCCCCCCTCAGAGTTGGATCCGGAGAGAAATGAGGATTTGACTCTGAGGAAATCGAATCCATTCAAAGGAAAAGGGTGGCGCGCAAGTCTTCAGTGCATAGAGGGCGGCGCACAAGTGTGCTGGAACTTGACTTTTATTCAGAGTTCCTTTGTCTTTTGTGGGCAGTTTAAAGTCATGCATGCCGGACATAAAGGGGCTAATGTTTAAGGTCGAAATAGCTTTGACCGAAAATGGATTAAAATTGATTCAATTCCTTGACAATTTATCTGAAAACATATTACCATACTCAAGTATTAGAGAAAAAATGTAAACTATGGCTTAAGAATATTTGAATGTGAGGAATGATATGAAAAAGAGCTAAAATGCTTTAGAAGAAGTAGTTTCCAAGAATGAAGTTACTATTATTTAACAAAACCCGTTAGGGGGTTGAAATATGCAGGGCCACCTATGGGCATTGGCTGCATGGTCAAATAAAGAGTATCTTTCGGCTGACAAGTCTGTTAGGTGGACTGTTTATGCAAGGCCACCTATGGGCACGTTCTGCATAGTCAGGCAAAAGAACTCCCAGAATTTTACTTTCCTAGTGCTAAAAGCCAGTGAAAGTTTATGGAGATACAAATTTTCTAAAGCATAGAGTTTTTTGTATGGAAAGAGGTAATTGAATATGGAGAAGATATTTCCGAACAAGAATATCGAAGAACTGTATGAATATCACTCCTACGAAGGTCTGACCCAAACCTAGGGAAGAAGAATATACCATAGACTTGAATACTTTCAGATCATGAAAAAGGATATGGGACAAATATGTTAAGGATTTCTATTTTTTGCAGATCCCTACATACTGTCGTTTAAGACAAATAAGTACAAAAGAGGCATTCTTCCCAAGAATGAAGTTACCATTATTTAACAAACCCGTTAGGGGGTTGAAACATGCAGGGCCACCTATGGGCATTGGCTACATGGTCAAATAAATAGTATCTTTCGGCTGACAAGTCTGTTATGTGGACTGTTTATGCAAGGCCACCTATGGGCACGTGCTGCATAGTCAGGCAAAAGAATTCTCAGAAGTTTGACATTTTTGTGACTAGAAGTCATGAAAAGGGTTATGAAGATCTGAAAATATTTAAGGTTAGTATTATAACACATAAAGACAGGTATTGTCCAATGTATATAGAGATACATAGGTCAATGAAAACCATAATCATGTTGTGGCTGGGTCCTGAATTGAAACTTGGACTTCACTACGTATCTCATAAGAATGAGAATCAAGCCATACGTAGTTCTTGAAATGCATTTTAACGTCGTGCAGGACGAAAGTATGAGTGATCTTAGTTTAGGGTCATAGAATTCGGACCATAATAATGAATACACAGTGTGTGTTTTCATGAGGACTTTTCAGCCAAGCGGCTGAAAGTGAAATTTGGGGTTAGGCCCAAAAGACTTGGGACTGGATTCGAGGGACACTCAAATGTTCCTACGTATCCCATAAGGATGGGAATCAAGTCCACATAGTTCTAGAACTACCCTTTGTACAAATTTGGTTCGTACATGTGAAGGGTGAAAGGGGACTTTAGTGAAATGATGGTTTAACCTGAGATAAAAAGTTTAGGCATTACCATGTATGCACGTAGTCTTTTGAAAATGAAACATGATTTTAAAAAATCAATGTCAATAATGGTTCCTTCTCAAATGATGAAATCAAAGAATATTTTAGTTTATTGTCGTACCCGGACAAAAGTGTTGTATAGTTTAACGTCATATAACAAGGACAAAAGTGAATCAATGTAAAGATATTGATTCCTGGGGCGGTTTCACAAATCAACATCATATGAGGTTGTGGTGAACCGATGTTAAGAGATTGTTTTTGGGCTTGAACCCTGGGAGGTTGCCTACATACCCAGCCTGGAGGGCGAGGATCAATGTCCGTGTAGTTCAATTAATGAATGAATTAATGATCAAGTTGTTCTTGTGGACAATGATCTAAATAAAAAATAATGTTGGGACTTACACATGGTTAGTGGCCCAAAGGGAATGTTATGGTTTATGTTCGCTCTAAGCTCACGTGAGTCATACTCGGTTTGAGAAACAAGAGGTAATAACAACCTTAACGATGCAACGGTTTAATGTCATGTAGGACATTAAAAAAAGGGACTATGCAGTTTAAAGTCTTGCAGTTAGGATTATTGGTGCTACACAGTTTAGTGTCATGTAGCAGGGACAAAATAACAGTTTAATGTCATGTTGGACATATCAAGGATTTTCTGTACAGTTTAGCGTCATGTAGTTAGGACGATGGGGATAAAATAGTTTAATGTCATATTGGACGAAAGGGGGACTGTGCAGTTTAATGTCATGCAGTAAGGACAAAAGAGTGTACCATTTTAACGTCATGTCGGACGAATGTGTCAATAGTTTTAGGTCATATGCATGGACCGTGGATGGTGTAGTTTAATGTCATGTTTTACCTTTGATGATTATATAATTTAACGTCTTTTCGGACGTGAGGGACTTTTATACAGTTTAGCGTCATGTAGTTTAGGACGTCACATTTTAACGTCTTGCTGGACATAAGGGATTTGCAAATAGTTTATGGTCATATACATGGACCAGGGATGATGCAGTTTAAGGTCATGCTGGACAGTTTAGGGAACTTTTTCACAGTTTAATGTCGTGTGGGACGAAGTTGTAGTTTAAAGTCATACTGGACCATTGCTGTATAGTTTAATGTCATATAGCAAGGACGAACTGGTGTTGTACAGTTTAAAGTCATGTAGCTAGGACTAAGGTGAACCAATATGAGGATATCAGTTATGGGGACTTTTTAGAGTTTAACGTCATGCTGGACGATGAAGGTGCCACACAGTTTAATGTCATGTTGCTAGGACACAATATAGTTTAATGTCATCTCGGACAATTTATAGTTTAATTTCATCTCAGACATTGAAGGTGACACAGTTTAACGTCATGTTGGACGAAGTTGCAGTTTAAGGTCATACTGGACCATTGCTGTATAGTTTAACGTCATATAGCAAGGAAGAACTGGTGCTGAACAGTTTAAAGTCATGTAGCTAGGACTAAGGTGAACCAATATGAGGATATCAGTTCTGGGGACTTTTTACAGTTTATCGTCATGTTGGACGTTGGAGGTGCCACCCAGTTTAATGTCATGTTGCTAGGACACAATATAGTTTAATTTCATCTCGGACATTGAAGGTGACACAGTTTAACGTCATGTTGGACCGAAGTTGCAGTTTAAGGTCATACTGGACCATTGCTGTATGAACCAATTGTAAGAGTCTTGGTTCTGGGAGCAATATTTGTGTTTATACAAAATACATCTTCAGAAATCTGGCATTAGTTGGAGTCGTGATGTGTTCTCCATCCATTGAGATCAGAGAATACGCTCCATTGGAGTAGACCTTATGTATTGAATAAGGTCCTTCCCATTTTGGTTCAAGCTTGGGAGGCTTCTTTCCTGGTATCATTGGTGCTCTGAGAACCAATACCAATTCTCCCTGAATGAATGAACGAAGACGAACTTTTTTGTTAAAAGATCGTGCTATCCGATTCTGATAGATTTCCAAGTGGTGCAAAGTGCACAATCTTTTCTCATCTAACTGTTCTAATTCATTCAAACGCTTTTGGAATTTCTCATCTGTTGATAACTGATCACAAATGGCTATTCTGAGTGAGGGAAATTGAACTTCAATTGGCAAGACTGCTTCTGTTCCATATACCAATGAATATGGAGTAGACCGCGTTGCATTGCGAGTAGTGTAGTCGATAAGCCCATAAAGCATGAAGAGTTTATCAGTCCAAGACCTCTTATCTTTATCCACCATCCTTTGCAGTATATTTGAAAGAGTCTTGTTGAAGGCCTCTATCTGGCCATTAGCCGCTGCATGATATCAAGATGAATGGTTGGACTTAATGTTGTATTCTTGATACAATTTCTTTACCTCATAAGAACCAGAAGTTGGTGCTGTTGTCCGTCAATATGGTATGAGGGACACCAAATCTAGTAATGATGTTAGACTTGATGAAGCTAACCAATGCATTTAGAACTGACTTCTTTGAGAGGTACTGCCTCTGCCCATTTGGAAAAAGAAATCTGTAGCAGTAAGAATGTACTTAAACTGCTTGGCCATAGCTGAAGGGTAAGGTCCCACCCACATCCATTCCCCATGTGGAAAATGGCCATGAGTATTTAGCTGTATGAAGCAACTATGGAGGTTGATGAATGAAGTTGGCATATACTTGGCATGAATGACACTTCTTTGTGAAATTAACACAATCTTGTATCATTGAAGGCCAGAAGTATCCAAGCCTTCGAATTTGATCAGACAATCTATGTCTAGACTGGTGGGCACCACAGACTCCCGCATGCACTTCTTTTATGACAACCATTGTCTCTTCACCATCAATACATCTGAAGAGAACTCCATCAAAACCACGTTTGTAGAGAATTTTCTCGAGGTGGTTTGGACCATCATAAAGAGTAAAATTGACCACACGTCGCGGAATTTGTTCTTTCTCGGCTATATCAGGTGGAAGTGTTCCATTTTGAAGGTATTCCTTGATAGGTGACATCCATCCTGTAGTATGACCATACGGTTCAAGAATGGGACTAATTTCATTAATTTCCACTGTTCTGACTTGAACATAAGGTGAAATTGCACGACGGTGGGCAATACAGATGGTTGTCTCGTCCCGATTTGGATCTGCTAAAGCTGTGGCTATATTAGCCAGTGCATCAGCTTGAGCATTTTGTGATCTTGGGATATAAGAAAATGTCGGTTCTGAAGGGAATTCCGACATTAACTCTATGATGTAATCATACAATGGGATTAATTCTTCTTTTCTGATGGCATAATCCCCATTGACTTGTTTGATTACCAGGTCTGAATCACCTTTCACCTTTATGTGATTCACTTGTTCTTGAAGTGCTAAATCCAAGCCTGTAATGAGAGCTTGGTATTCAGCTTCATTATTGGTACCACCTTCCCACAACAAAAAGGAATAAGGTAACACTGCCTTATCTGGAAAAATGAGCACAATTCCTAAACCAACATTGTTGAATTTAGGATTTTCTATTTTCTTCCCTGTTGGACTTCTAGAAGCACCATCAAAATACATTTCCCATGTTTGAGGACTCTCTTGAATAGAGAAAACTTCCTCATCAGGGAGTTCAATATCTGAATACGTGTCTTCCATTGAAGGATGTTCAGTCAGGAAATCAGCCAGATCATGGCCCTTAATTGCCTTTTGAGACACATACTGAATGTCGAACTGCTGTAGAATAACCGCCCACCTTGCCAGACTTCCTGTAAGCATTGGACGACTAAGGATGAATTTGAGTGGATTATTACGAGATACCAATTGGACCTCGTGATGTTGCAGGTAGTGTCTCAGTTTCTGAACTGCAAAGATTAATTCTAGGCAGCACTTTTCAATACTCGAATACCGGGTTTCTGCTTCAAGCATAGTTCTACTGAGATAGTAGAGACTATTTTCATTCCCAACATCATTCTTTTGAGCGAGAAAGGCACCCAATGATCGCTCTAAAGCTGTCACATAGAGGATAAGAGGCCTACCCTCAACAAGTGGCATGAGTACTGGTGGACTCAAGAGGTATTTCTTGAGAACATCAACTGCTTCTTGACATTCTTCAGTCCACTGGTAAGTGACTCCTTTCTTCAATAATTTGGTAAAGGGTAAACTTTTTCCTGCCAAATTGGCGATGAAACGCCGAATATAGGCTAAGTGTCCTTGAAGTCCTCTTAATTATTTCAACTTCTGAGGAGGTGACATGCCAAGGATTGATTTGGTCTTCTCAGGATCGACTTCAATACCACGATGGCGTACAACAAAGCCGAGGAATTTTCCTGAGGTTACCCCAAAAGCAGATTTTAAGGGGTTCATCTTCAAATTATGTTGTCGAAGCTTGTGGAATACGACTTCCAAATCAGCCAAGTGATCAAAATGTTGTTTGGATTTAACCACCAAATCATCTACATAGCATTCAACAAACATCCCTAGAAAAGGTTTGAAGATACGATGCATGGCGCGTTGATATGTTGCACCTGCATTCTTTAAACCAAATGGCATCACCCGGTAACAAAACACACCTTGAGGAGCTCTGAAGGCTATATATTCCTCATCTTCTGGGGCCATTCGGATCTCATTATATCCAGAATATCCATCCATGAAAGAAAGTACTTCATTGCCAGCTGTCGCATCAATTAAGAGTTCTGTAATCGGAACTGGGAAATCATCTTTAGGACAATACCGATTAAGATCTCTGAAATCGATGCAAACCCTAATTTTTCCGTTCTTCTTCTTTACAGGGACAATATTAGCCAAACACTTGGGATATTGAACTTCTCTGATGAAGTTAGCTTTGATAAGCTTATCCACTTCAGCCTCGATTTTGGCAGCATAGGTTGGGTGTGTTCTTCTCGCGGCTTGCTTGAATCCTCGATGTTCTTTTGGAAAACCCAAATGATGTGTGGCAACATCAGGATCAAGGCCAGGCATCTCTGTAAAATTCCAAGAAAAAATATCTTTATTTTGTTTTAGAAAAGAAATATACATCTCTTGCTCTTCAAGGGTCATGGCCGCACTAATTAAAGTGGGGAGTGGATCTTTCTCTGTACCCAGATTTACTTCTCTGAGTTCATCCACAGTGGTAGAGATACCCTCTTCAAATGCTGGAGGAGCATCTCTAAGACCTTCCTCTTCCTCTTCATCATGTGTTATTTCATCCGTTTCTACTTGCAAAGTAGATGAAAAAACGAAATTCTCATGATCATCAGAGATGTCAAAATTTTGACATTTTGAAGAAGAAGCTTCCATTTCCGACCCTATTGATGATAAAGGGTCTTCTTTGGGAAATAAAGAGGAGATTATGGATTGAGAATCGACATCAATATTCACCTCTGGTGTTGCTATAACTTCTTCTGGCCTGATTAGCGAAGTATAGACTTGTTGGATTTCAGCAGACGAAATGAAAACGTCACCACTTATGCTTTCATCACTGCTTGGTAAGTTACCAATTTCTCCCATGTTGTCTGGCTCGATTTCCGTATTTGACATTATGGATCTTTCCATAAGAGTATTTTGATTTGGGCTTATTTTTTCAATTTTACTGATAGGTAACACATAATCTGTACTCACATGTGAAAATGGATTTATTGGAATTTTTTCCAAACCATACGGAGCATTAACTTTGGTAATTTCCTTCATTGTAGATTTTTCTCTTCCCTTCATGTGATAAAATTCCGCCTCAATGTATTGAGACTCACATGTCTTGAACGGGGCCTTATCACCATACAATGTTCCAACTTGACCATCGAAACAGTATTTGAGACATTGATGGTATGATGATGGAATAGCTGCATGATGATGTAGCCAAGGTCTTCCAAGCAAGATATTGAAAGCTGAGTCTTGATCAACAATCATGAAATCCGAATTGGAAACAAGATCTCCAAACTGAGTTCTGAGCGTAACTTCTCCCAGTGGTTCTTGTTCATTTTTATCATATCCTTGCAACATCATGGTAGAAGGAGATAAATCAGATTCCGTGAGGCCCAATCGACGAAGTGTGCGAATGGGCATGAGGTTGACTCCTGAACCATTGTCAATGAAAGCTCTTCGAACATCTATACCATTGACTTTTCCAGATAAGTACAATGGTTTTATGTGCCCATGCACAACATCATCTTCATCTTTATCAGTAAAAGATATCACTGCATGACATTCTGAAGGATTATTCTCTATGTGATAGATTTAAGCTGCAGCAATTTCAGCTTCAAACTCCTGAGGACTTGACAAAGCTTCGATGAGTGCTTCCCGAAGATCTCTTGACAGATTCAAAGCATCCAAAATTGATAACTTGGCTGGTACTTGGGCCAAGTGTTTCAATATATCATATTTTTGATCTAGAGGTCTGCGTTTCCCAATAGGAATATGTGGTTTAGCAGGTACCTTGGAAGCAGATGCTTTGGAAGCTGATGCATCTTGTATTGAAGTTGGAAACATCCTTGGTTTTGGAAAATTAGACTGATTAGATCCATTTAATTGCTGAGATAAAGAAGATGGAACTTTTAATCGGTCTTCCAAAATAACTGTGCCGAAACTGAGTTGGCCATTGGCAGAAGAACTTGCTTGTTCTATTTGAGCTCGCTGAAGGGCTCTACCATGAGTTTCTGCTGCATATACAGTGCTAGCAGGGGTAGAATTAGAGTAGTGGCTTCGGAATGATCCACGTCTTCCCCTATATCCTGAACCTCTAGAACTTCCTCGGGTTCCCTTATTTGGTACAGGGAATTCAGGTTCATCAAGACTGGAATATGAATCTGTTAATTGAATCATATTAACAGAACCAAAAATTAATTCTTCGTCTGATAAAGACTCTGCCTGGTTAGCCTGTTTAGGCTGTGCCGTTTGGTGGGACGGTGCCCGTGGCTTTGAAGTAAATGGCATGAAATCTACCAGAGTCAAAGACAATTTAGGCTTTGATACATACTCATCTTCTCCTGATTCCTCTTTCTTCTTTGAATTGAGCTTCCCTTTTGAGGATTTGTCTTTTGATGGAGGCTTTACTGCAGCTTTTGTAGGAGACACAATTGGCTTCTTCAATTGTGTTCGCAAAATGGAATAGGTCCGATTGATTGTCTTTCTGACCATCCAATCATCATATTATTTCGCAGTTTTGCTTTTGACTTCCTGCCACTCGCCTCCTTCCTCTGGATCTGTAGCGGTAATACATGCTACATGAGCTGAAGAACCCTTCAATTTGACTTGTCCCAAGTCGACCAACTTTTGCAGGAGGTCTTTAAAGACAAAACACTCCTGGATGGGATGCCCCAACATTTGATGAAAGAGACAATAATTGGGACAGTCTTCATCTCCTTCCTTGTTTGGCCTCTTGGGCACTGGTAATTGAACCAAATTATTTTCCAGAGCTGAAATGAAGTAACCAGGAACTTACTCACTTCGGAAAGAGTATGTTTTACTCTTCATATCCTCAAATTGTTTTCGTCGTTGATCTTTTTGATAATTTGGACGAAACAACATTTGTTGTTGGCGTTCAGGAGGTGGAGCCCTTCGAGAAGATGAAGGATTTGAAGTAGAAATAGGTACTGGTTCCTGTTTAAGCATAACTATAGCAGTTTCTGCTTTACCCATTCTTCTTCCTGGAGCTGATGGAATTACACGAGATTTAACCTTAGCCTGTATAAGGGAATCTTTAATCTGTTGAGCGATTGAAGTAAGGTCTCGAAACCCTCCTGTGTATTTCACAGGGATCAATGGCGTGCGTAATTCGTCACACAAATTTGCCACACAGATTGGCAACAATTCCTCCTGAGGGAGTGCTAAACTCAAGGAATACGTTAATCCCTTCCAACGAGCAATGAAATCAGAGAATCTTTCATTTTCTCTTTGCTTGCAGTTTGTAAGATCGAAAACTGTCATTTTTGGCAAAGTTGAGCTAAACTGAAGAAGGAATTTTTGACGAAGATCCTCCCATCCGATGACTGACTGGGATTGCAAGCTTCTATACCAGACAAAAGCTGGTCCTTGCAAGGTTCGCACGAAGCATCTGAGTTTCACTGCTTCTTTCTTCTCTGGAGTTCCCATCATAGGATCACAACAAGACACGTAATGCGTCAAATGTTGTTCAGGGTCGCCAGATCCATTGAAAGTAGGGAAAATAGGGTTTCCAAAAATGGATGGAGGAGAAATTGAATCCACCCATTCAGGGTAAACTTTCTTTTCAGGTTGAACTTGCGCCCGTTTCCCTTCCATAGTTTCTAACCGAGCTGTTAATGACTCAATAGTAGTTATTAACTTTTGTGAAACGTCAGGTTGAACTTGGTTTTGGGTAGGTGCAATGAATGGAGCTTGGACAGACATGGTGGTTGGTGCTGCAACTGATGGTAGTGCTGCCAACCGTTGTTGCGTTTGACCCATAGGATTAGACCTCTGTGGGTGTACTGATAAAGGAGGATATTCTTGATCCATCTCAGTAGTTACAAAAAATTCCTTCGGCTGTCGGACTTCAGCATTCTTAAGAAGAATACTATTCTAAAGTAGTTCTGCATTCAACCTTCTTAATTCTTTCATTTCTTCCTCCTGTTGTGAAAACCTTTGCTCTAATGAGAGCGATTGACCTCCTTCAGAGGAAGGGTGAGGAGTAACCTGATTCTTTCCTTTCCCCTTATTGGATCCTTTTCAGAGAGGGGGAAGTGGGTTACTTGAAGGAATACCCATATTTGGGGTAAGCCTTTGATTACGTGTGCGCAAACCTTCTTCATTTAGGTCTGTGTGCGCCACTTCTTGAGCAGGAACCTCTTCGTCTGATCCCTCTGATTGAGCCTCATCTGGTGAATCAGCCGCAACGACATTGATGATTTTAATGGATGCATATCGCATGGAATCCTTTCTATCAGCATTTCTATGATATTGTCTCCTTCTATGTCCAAGATGAGACATGGCATTCCGTTGACTTGATCCCTCAGGAATTTCTTGGAGAACCGTCACTTGGAGAGAATCTCCTGACAGCTTGGATCTTCGTTCCTCTTGAGGCTTATTCCCTAATAGAGAGAATAATGATTTTCTCTGAGGGAGGGATTGAGGATTTGAAAAATTCCCCAGTTCGGTGGACTGGGGATGTTCCTGCTACTTCCACTCAACTCCTCGAATCCCATTCGTTGACTCTGAGGGTTGGGTTAGAGAAGTCCCCAGTCTGGCAAGCTGGGGTGTCTCTTGACATGCTATGTCTGATATCTTCTTAAAATCTATCTTGATCTTGCGAATCTTAGTTCGAAAATTAGCTGGATGCATTAACCTGTATCCACTTTTATCACCTGGTTCAACAGACCGTTGGATGATTTCCGAAACATCTGTCATTTGATGACGTGTTTGCTCCAGACGAGAAGCTTGTGCAATATTCTTGCCTGCTTGATGTAGGAGCAATTCAACAACTTGTTCTCTATATACTTGATTTTGAGAAGAACTAGTTGAAGCTTGTTCTTGAGCAAGCTTTTGATTATGAACAAAGCCCATTGACTGTGGCCGGCCATGGGCAATAACATTGCATGAGACCATTTTCGGCGGGCTTTGCTGACCGGAAAGCACTGTGAAATGTAGTGCTCCGTGAACACCCCATCCTCTGATATGAACATCAGATGGAGCATTGGAAATTAACTGATGCAATCTTCTTAGTGCGCCAAGGCATGAACGTTGAAGGGTTCTCTGTTGCTTTTCGGCCTTTGGATACCGAGAGACTGATAGAGATGCCAAATCAATCTGGCGTTGTAACCCTTCTATTATCTTAAGATGATTTTCATATTCATCGTAAGATAATACCTTATTCATTAATTGAAAAAGAGTTTTCCATATGTTGAGACGAATATCATGGATTCCATCATCCGTCAACATCTTTGGAATGTCGTACTGGGAGTCAGCCAAAGGCCAAAACATGACTGGTACTTCACCTTTTGCCAGTTTTTCCTCATGTTCAGCATTTACTCTTTATCATTAAATGAAGATTCTTCTACCTGTTTGGACCAGAGTTGGTGTTTCCTTGTTGCTTCATCGGATTCAACAAGATTGGTAGAGAAATCACTATTAATGCTGGAAGATGAATGACCCAAGGATGGTTCGGAGAATAACCGGAACCCCAGGCTATATTCTGATGGAGAAAGAGTTTCACCTGCCGATAGTAAAGCATCAGACATGACTGGTTTTACGTTTTCAAGTGCCTCGAGATAGGAGGGCTTTCTCGTCACTACATTGCCTTCTGAAGAATTTTCGAGACAACGTGAATCACTACTGCGGAGAGGACTTTCGCAACGAAGTTCATCACCATGAGGAGGACCATCATGATGGGTTACAACAAAAGATGAAATCTCTTGCTCCTTGGTCTTCTGACCACATAGAGGGTTCCTGTGGCTCTCATCTGAAGAAGAAACTTCAAGATTGACCTAATTTTCATGAAGCAAGTCTTCATGAGGAAGTGTCTGTTGAAGACCTTCAGAATTAACGTTCCCGTTATTGGGAACTGAGGGAGTAGAATCTTGAATTCCGACAGATAAATGTCTGAGGGCTTCAAGAACTCCAGCATCGAGCAAGGCCTTGTTGCAGATTGGCCTTTGATCTCCTGACTGTTCTGGGTGGATCTTTTTCTTAGATGCCTTATTACTTTCTTTATAAATCACTTGATGACGAAAGTGATTGCTCTGAGCAGGTGTATGTGCCTGATCAGGAAATATGGTCAGGTTAGGCTGACGATCTCCACTCAAATCAGGTGTATGTGCCTGACTTGGTTGTCCGTATGATATGGGGGAGTATGCCCCATAACCATCTTGGACTGGAACATATGTGTGTGTCTGTTCTGGAGTGAATCGTTGATGTGTCACTCCATTGCTAGGGATAGATTTATGTGTCTGTCCCTGAGATGATGCTGAAGTTGTTATGATATCCTGGCATGCATTCAGAATATGAGCAGGAATTTGCTTCTGCTCTTTCACCATTGACAAAATATGTTTGGTGACTTCAGCCGCTGGAATGGGGGTATACGTCCATTCCGGGCTTGGAGTAGGTGTATGTGCCTGCTCCTGTCCTCCTTTTCCTATCAGTGAATCCTGACAGTACTCAAGTGTGGAGACAGAGAGTTGAGTCTGCCTCCTATTTGTCGTCGGGACTTTCCGACTGACTTCTCCGGGCGCTACCAAGCGAGACTGTTGGTAGGCATGATTAGTATTAGAAGGTGTATGTGCCTACTGATTAAACTTCGCCAAACGCGGTTGACGAGATCCACCATATGTAGTCAGACGAGCCTGCTGGCTAACTGGTGATGTATAAGCAGGTGTATGTTCCTGGCTATGGTACTCCGCCGGAATTGCCTGGTGGGATCGGCTTCATGCTGCCAGACGAGTCTGCTGGACAGCGGAATTAAAACGGACAGGTGTGTATGCCTGCTCGTTGTTTGCCACCAAGTTAGGTTGGTGGACTTCTCCGGAGATGGCAGGGATGACAACCTGCTTATTATTAACTAGATTCCGTCTCTGGCGGTTCATCTTGCCTGCTCGGGTTCGAGGAACCTGAGCTGAATGCCTGGAGTCGGTACCCTCATCATGTTGAGGGCGCACTACCGCACGAGTCTGGCGGCGATTGTTGATGGGAGCCCTTGAGAAAGACTCCTGTCTTTTTGAATTAAGGTCCTGCGGGACCTGCTCATTCACTTCCTTAGAGTAAGGGAGTGAATGGAAATTGCGTTCCGGGGATAACGACCCGAAACGGTTGGAGACGGTAGTCAGCACCGCCTACTTCTTGATTGCTGGCTGCCGTTGTCCGGATGACCAGGTAGAGTTGTTAACTTGGAGGGCTTGACGAGCGGCCTCCAGAGTTGGGATAGTACCGTTGCGATGGTACACCTTAACCAGTGCTTTAGAAACGCAGCGTTGAAGATGCTGAGTTGGTGATGTCATCCTCAGAGCGGATGACGTTCCAGCAGGAGTAGCAGCATTGGTTTTCACAGCAGCAGACCTCACAGTAGAGGTGTTCACAGCAGCAGTATTCACAGGGGTGAATTTAAGGAAAGCCATTTTGTAAAAGATCTTGAGAAAAGAGTGCCTGTTCCATGTAATAGACATAATCAAGATGAATCCGGCCCCTGCATCTTTTGGATGAGCATATGTCAATGATTTCCTTGTTAGCCCAAGGGGCCTAACAAATAAGAAGAACATCACTTTCACTTGGTTAAGGATTCACGTCGGGTTCACCATTTTTGATTCGCACGGAATCCGGGGATGACCTCCTGGATGGGAGATGCAAACGTTCCGATCGGTTTCTAACGGGTTTGTTCGTAGAACCGGAAACATCCAATGATTCCACATCCGTTTGGACCTACTTTCCAAAGGCAGGCGCTCATTAGCTTTGGACTAATGAGGCTTAGGAATTTGCATTGGTCGAGAGGATGGGAGGTCGGACTCATCACACCTTTTTGAGGGGAATTATTGTCTACTCCAGGACTCTCATTATAGATTTAAGTTATGTTTGTGAATACTTATTACATTACCACGTATAAAATGTGCTTTCCTTTAGTTTTAACAATCAATGATTAAATATGAAAGAAATTTAGAGAATCTTTTATATGTATTCGAGGTTCTTCATCAATAGAGAATCATCTACATCTATTTAGAGATTCTTGGTCAATGGTATCCTTCAAAACATTTATATAAAAGTCTCTTGGTCATTATGATGACCAGGCTGGTTTTAAAGCCACTCAGTGGGGCACTTGAAGTTTATCGTCATTTAGAAGGACAAAGATTATTTCAAAGTTGGGATCAAACCCATAAATGGGCTACCTACGTATCCTTTGTTTTGGAAAAGGAATCAGAACCCACGTAGTTCGAGAAATGGAGTATGATGTTTATGATTGATGGCTCAAAGATGAATGTCATAATTACTTTTACACTCTAAGCTCACGTGAGTCATGCTTGGTGTGAGAAACAAGAGTTATTAGTAAAATTTAGACAATTGTGCCATGAAAGATGCAATCATAAGAATTTGTTTGGGGCTTATGTATGGATGACTGCCCATATAGATGAAGGTTTAGGATTTACTTTTAGGGAGAAAATCCATGAACAGGGTCCATAAAGTTATATGTGCTTCATGGAGATTTGAATACTCTAATCTTGGGGCTTACGCCTAAGGAGGATGCCCAAGTTAGGAGGGGACTTATGATGGGGTTTTACTCCTGAAAAAGAGACCCAAATCAAAGGTAAATTATGACTGGTTAAGAGAAATTTAAGGGAACTTGGGGCTTATTCCTAAAAAGGAGACCCAAGGTTAAGGGACTTGGGGCTTAATCCTGAAAAGGAAGCCCAAGGTTATGACTGAGTATTATTCCTGAAAAATGAGACCCAGGTTATAACTGAGTCTTATTCCTGAAAAAGGAGACCCAGGTTAGGGATTAAAGTTTGGGGCTTACTCCTGAAAAGGAAGCCCATGATTATGACTGAGTCTTATTCCTGAAAAAGGAGACCCAGGTTAGGGATTAAAGTTTGGGGCTTACTCCTGAGGAGGATGCCCATATTTGAGGTTGGGGATTATTATTAAGAAAGATGCCCAAGATTAAAGGACTTGATTGGTGCTTACTCCTGAGGAGGATGCCCAAGATTGGGAACTTTAAGAATTTGGGGCTTACTCCTGAGGAAGATGCCCAGATTAAAGGTTTTATCACTGGGGATTATTCCGGAAAAGGAGACCCAGGTTAAGATTATATCATCTTAAAGGATGAGGTTGGATGAATGAACTCTCCATATTTTAGTGACATAAGGATATTTAAATCACTAGACTTTGAGAGAGATTCCACAGAATTCCTTTCAGATAAGAAAGTCAAATCAAGAAATCATGCCATAAATGGCTTTGAAGAGTGTCTTGAAGATTGAATCTTGAAAAGGAAAGGTGAAATGGCTTAAGAGGGGTAAAAAAGGACAATATGGGCACCTAAAAAGATAGGGGCGCGCATGTCTTTCAAGGCACGCAAGTCCTCCGTGGGCGCGCAAGTGTTTGGTCGCGCAGGTATACCTGCGCGACACATAGTGTACTTGCGCGATTTTCAACCAGCAAATGAAATACTTGAGCGACTCTTTTTTGAACCCTTTATAATGTTCTCGAGGTTCTTTCAGAAAAGGGACGTGCAAGTTATATTGAAGGAAATAAGTCGGCACGCAAGTGTTTGATAAGTTTCCACACTTAGGCCTTCCTTCTTCTCTTTAGATCTTCCGTTCTAGGTAAGAAATTACCTTAGAAGTGTTCTAGAAGCTTTGAGAAGAGACTTGGGCGTCGGGAGCTTCAATCCGAGTTTCTGGAAAAAGATCCTCTCGAATGGGGGGCTCACAGGGTCTATTTATAGGCAAAATAAGATCCTGGGCGGTTACCGGGCGGTTATCACTTAGGTCGCGCAAGTCACTTGCACGACCATAAGGCGTCACGCTAGTGCTTGCACGACCACTAGGCGACGCGCAAGTGTACTTGCGCGACCATGAGGGAACTTGCGCGACCTATAGGAAATGTTCTCCTTGTTCATCCCTTTGTCGATTTTTGATGTTTTCTTCAAAGGTTGAATCACATTGAGCTCAGATGTTCCCTTTTCCGATCATTAGATTCTGTGACGAAAGGAGCGTCAACAGTAGTGTTACATGTGTTGTGTTCATAGACAATCATCATGTAGCATATGGTGAAAAACTCAGTGTTTATTGGGATTACACATCCATATTATCATTTTGTGCCATATGTAGTTTACTTTTTAATTATATAGTTGGATATAGTATATAGGAAAATTTATGTGCTTAGATATGGCTATGTACACTAGAACATAACGGTGTACATGGTAATGAAAATAATGTAACATATGGTTCTAGGAAGACTTATACACATGGTGTACCCTAAGTGAAAAAGATTTATTTTATAAAACCTCATTCCATTTATGTTTGAGAAAAATTTTGTTCCACGACTAAAGAGGTTTTCCATGTACCCTTAGGGACACACTATTTACACTATTGATTACATAATTGATTCATCTTTCTTCATAGCACAACTATATTATGAAATTTTGTGATATTCCTTGGACTATTATTAGTTTAGTGTGTTCAAGTTTTGTATTTTTATGAGGGTTTAGGGTATCAGTAAATTCTACTCATATTTTGTGACCCCACTATTGCTTTTGAATGACCAGTGTAGTGTGGGTGAGTCCCCTTATTCCGATGTGAGTTTTTTATTCTACTTCAACTAGATTACTCAGTATCTTTGTGATTTTATTTATTATAGAGGCCAAGGGTGATCATCATATGCATTTTTATTCCCAAGGCAGAGTTTGAGGAATATTTTTGACCAATATTTACATAGGTTTCGAGCCCCTATATGTGATTTTAATTCTAATAGGTTCTGTTGTCCCACCAGTGAGGTGTGAGCATTGACCCCAAGTTGTGTGTTGGGATATAATATTTCAGATGGATTATTATTCCAATGGAGTTTGTATCATCGTTGAAAAATCACATCGTAATGTTTTATTATTATTCTCTAGAACCTATTGGGAGTTCACTCTAGGATGGGTGTCATCAGTGGATGTGTAGCATGGCGAGACGTTTCTCCAAGATGTGTGTGACCTTTTGGATGAGTTTCATCAGTGGAGGTATAGATCGATGATTGGTACCTACAATAAAATTATGATGAGTGGGATGAGTTTCATAGTTCGAATTATAGATCTTGGATTGGTTCCTCTTGGGTGAATGTGACCTCAAGAATAGTAGGGACGTTTCAAAGGCTTACTGATACACGTTGAGTTATCTATCATAGTTGAGTTCTCTTAGGTATGGTAGGGATCATTGATTGGGAACTCCTAGAAGAATGTTACCATGAAACATATAAGTGGAACTATGAATAGAATTGGTTGATTAATGTAGTGGCTCGAAGTCATTTAGTAGTATATCTAAGATATCCTTGGATATAATAATGTATCATATCTTGTTTGACATTCTTGTGTTTTATAATCTATATACTCTTGATTTTTTATTCTTTTTAAAATTATTATGTCTTAATGAGTATTGTTTGAATAAAACCTATATGGGATCATATAGTACATGTTGTTTTATATGAGGATGATAACATTTTTTATAGATTCCTTGCAGGACTATGTGTCAGTGGGGCATAGTTGGGATAGATAGAAAGAGGTGTATATTGGTGTTTTATTTGACAATAGTCCCCGCCTTCTAAGTTTGTCATACAATATTTTCTATTTTTTGGTAGTATTGTATTTGGCCCATCATTATGAATTTCAGCAGTGTTTGTCATTATATAACTACTGTATTATTTATTTATTCATTAATTTTAACAAATTTTTAATTCATAATTTTGAGGGAATCAATATGGGTGAGTGTGTAATGGTACAATAGTATAATTCCCCCTATGTTCATGATACACTTACTTGGGACTGATCAAAAACACTTAGACTATTGGAGGTGGTTTTTGGCATGATATACTCATTGATTTTTGTAGGCATCATCTACTTTCATGATTTATTCATGATGAAATCCATCAAGGTTTCCTTAGTAGGGTCATGATTTCATCATGATGAGTGATGATGACTCTTTTAGGGGGTCTTAGTAACAATATGGGTGCATGTGTAACGGTACATCAGGATAATGCCTCCCATGTGTGTGATACGCTTACTTGGGACTGATCAACAACACTTAGAATATTGGAGGTGGGATTGGGAATGATATACTCAATGATTGTTGTATGTATCATCTAAATTCAAGATGTATTCATATTGAAATCCATCCAGGTTTCCACAGTAGGGTCATGATTTCATCCTGAGGAGTGATGAATCCTCTTTTAGGGGGGCTTAGTAACAATGTGTCCTTTCATTAGGATGTTTTTTGGGTGGAAATTTATATTATTTTGTAGTTTCTAGACCCACCTATGACAACTGGGCCCTGGTGACAGCACAAACACCCCACCATAACATGGTCGTCGGGTTCTGGGCCACCAGGTACCATCAGTTGCCCCGCAAACATGTGGTCCCCACCATGGGGACCACCCACGTGCCCGAACGGGGCATCTGAATGATGATAGTCCCCACGGGATAACACATGTCCTTTCCAGTGTACATTGTCCTCACTCACATAGTAGGTTCATGATTTCATCATGATGTGTGATGATGCCTATTTTCGGGGGCTTAGTAACAACATGGTCTTTCATTATGATGTTTTTTGGGTGGCACTTTATATTATTTAGCAGTTTGTAGACCCACCTGTGACAACTGGGCCCTGGTTGACAGCACAGCCATTCCACCTTAAAATGGTCGCCGGGTCCTAGGCCACCAGTTACCCCACCGACACGTGGTCCCCACCATGGGGCCCACACACGTGCCCGAACGGGTAATCTGACTAATGACAGTCTCCATAGGCCAACAACACTTAGAATATTGGAGGTGGTCTTGGTACTAATCAACAACTCATAGAATATTGGAGGTGGGCTTGGGCATGATATACTCATTGATTGTTGTATGTATCAACTACATTCAGGATTTATTCAGGTTGAAATCCATCAAGGTTTCCACAGTAGGGTCATTATTTCATCCTGATGAGTGATCATGCCGCTTTTAGGGGGGCTTATTAAAAATGTGGCCTTTCATTAGGATGCTTTTTGGGTGGCACTTTAAATTATTTTGCAGTTTCCAGACCCACATGTGACAACTGGGCCCTGGTGAAAGCACAACCACCCCTCCTTAACACGGTCGTCGGTTCCTGGGCCACCAGGTACCACCTGTTTCCCCGCAGACATGTGGTCCCCACCATGGGGCTCACCCACGTTCCCAAATAGGACATCTTACTAATTATAGTCCCCACAGGCCAACACATGTCCTTTCCAGTGTGGTTTTTCCTCACTCACATAGTAGGGTCATGATTTCATCATGATGAGTAACAGTGACTCTTTTAGGTGGGCATAGAAGCATTGTGGTATTTAATTATGATGTTTTTAGGGGTGAACCTTATAATATATAGCAGTTTATAGACACACCTATGAAAACTGGGCCCTAGTGACATCACAACCACCACGCCTTAACATTTTCGTCGGGTCCTGGGCCACCAGGTACCACTAGTTGCCCCACATACACGTGGTCCCCACCATGGGTCTCACCCACATGCCCGAACGGGTCATCTGACTAATGACAATTCCCATAGGCCAACAAATGTCCTTTACAGTGTGCTTTTTCCTCACTCACACACACACTGGGAAACTCCCCAGAAGGTCACCCATCATGAACACTACTCCCATCCAAGCATGCTTAACTGTGGAGTATTAATCAGATATGCTTCCGAAAAGGAAGGTGCACCTTGTTGACATGAATCATATCATTTAATCATTTAACCCATTATAATTTGGGGTAGTTACAATCACCCTCCATTTAGAGAACAACATCCTCGTTGTGGGCCCTACAACTCAACCCAGGCAGTGCACCACACTTAAGGTTGCCTTTCTCCTCTGATACCAAATGTGACAAATGGGCCCTGTTGATAGCATAGACACCCCCCTTAAGGTGGTCCTCAGGTCCGGGGCCTCAACCCAGGTAGTGCACATCACATAAGGTTGGGATCCTCCTATGATACCAAATCTGACAACTGGGCCCTGGTGACTGCATAGCCACCCCGCCATAACATAGTCATCAGGTCCTTGGAAACCAGTTACCACCAATTTCCATGAAGACACGTGGTCCCCACCATGGGGCCGACCCACGAGCCCGAACGGGTCATATGACTATTGAAAGTCCCTACATGCCAACACAAGTCCTTTACCATGTTCTTTGTCCTCACACACACACACACACCCTAGGAAACTTCCCAGAAGGTCACCCATCCTTAACACTAATCCCAGCTAAGCACGCTTGGATTTGGAGTTTTAATCAGATAGGCTCCCGAAAAGGATGGTACACCATGTTGAAATGAGTCATATCATTACGTCATTTAACCCTTTATCATTTGGGGGTGTTACAATAAACTATATCAGAGCCAATACCCAGATGGAAGTGCTTAGGCACTACATGGGTTTGAGGCTTGGGCCCACAACGAGGGAATTGCGCATTAAAGGGGTGGATAATGTAACACCCCATGAAAAGTGAGACTTAAAAGGATAAATGTCACCACCCATGTCAACAAGGTGCACCTTTCTTTTCGAGAGCCTATGTGATTAGAACTCCACAGTTTAGCATGTTTGGACTGAAGTAGTAATCAGGATGGGTGACCTTCTAGGATGTTTCCCAGGGGGTGTGTGAGTTAGGAGAAAACATTGGTGCTAAGAGTTCGACAATGCCCTCAGATTTCTATTCCGAGCACTGGTTCATGTGTTATAAAATGCAGCTCGCGCGTTTACTGAACGTACCCGAAAAAAAGTTTGAAAAATTATTATAAGTCACCCGTGACCAAATTCCATCGAGGTTGACTCTTCCTAGGTGAGACACACCCCAACATACCGAATGGTACTCTCATATTTTCCATTCGAGTTAACGTATAGATGTTATGAATTTTGTTATAAAATAATTGTCACTTAATTATTTTATTTGCGGCCAAAAACTAACTTTTTTTGTGGCCTGTGCCGACCAATGTTAGTATCTGCTTAAATAAATCAAGCCCTCAAAAGTTCAGCGGTGGTCTTAGATTTTTAATCTCAGATACCGTTTGTGAGTTATAATCATTTGAAAAATAAAATAACTTTATTTATTTATTTTATTTACCGTTATGCCATTTTTGGGATTTCTCACAGGAGACCCGCGCCTTCTAAACATAAGTCATGCCTAGGGTAAACCTACCATCCGGAGCACAACGGTGCACTCATATTTTTTATCCAAGTTACCTTTTACAAGTTATTCCACCTTTTTTAGGATAAGTGCTTACGCACATTAATTTATGCATAAAAAATCATTGAAGGATCACTCCGGGCACTCCGGGCCACATAATCGCACACCGTCAGAAACTGCTGTTTCGTAAAATTCATATATATTTTAAAAAAATTACATGGAAAATACGAATCTTTACATTACCATTGTGTTTTTCTGATGATTGATATGGGTTACTTGATAAATTAGGTATATGTATGAGAATATACCTAAGTAATGGTTATCTGTTGAAATCATACATTGTGGTTTATCCTTGTTGGATTTGTGAGACATTGAGGGTGTCATGGTCCCTAATGAGTATCGTTATAATCACCCCTAAATGGAGTATTCCCGCACCTCGTTGTGTTGGATGCAGATGACGGATAGTGATGACGGCGGGCAAGAGTGCCAGGACTGGACGGTACCAAGAGGTGGACCTCACGAAGAGTCATTACCTGGAGGAGACAGACGAACATGGAGTGCTGAGGAGACTATCTGTACCTACCCTTCAAATATGATCAATGGTGGAAGATCCAGGAGCTACTAGAAACCTTCCAGCTATTTGTCTTTTAGTTGTACATGTTTTGTATTTTCATTTTACTTTACAGTTGGTCTTGTATTTCCAGCCCCTATTATTTTCATCTCTACTTTTGTATACAGTTGTATCGTAGTGATTCCTTCCAATTGTACTCTTGTAGTGTGTGTTTATGTTTTATAATTTCAACGCCTTCCCAGTTATAGGGAATTACACCTTTGGTGCGAGTTTCCATCCCCTGGCATATGGAAGGCAGGTTTGGGATAGTAACGATGTAGGCCCCGGGGGACGGCTCGTGAAAAAATGGCATCAGATCCAATACCCATCCTGATGTGCTGAGGTACTACCTGGGATTGAGGCTTGGGGTCCACAACGAGGGTGTTGTGCTTTAAAGGGTTGAATAATGTAACACCCATAGAAAAGTGAGACTTAAAAGGTTAAATGTTACTACCAATGTCAACAAGGTGCACCTTTTTTCAATAGCCTACTTGATTAGAACTTCATAGTTATGAATTCTTGGGCTGGAGTAGTAATTAGGATGGCTGACATTCTAGGATGTTTCTTATGGTGCGATTCATTGAGGACAATACAGTCTGGAAAGGACATGTGTTGGCCTGTGGGGACTATCATTAGTCAGATGACCTGTTTGGGCATGTGGGTTGGCCCCATGGTAGGGACCACATGTTTATGGGGAAACTGGTTGTACCTGGTCTCCTAGGACCTAATGGACAAGTTAATGCGGGGTGACTGTGCTGTCACTAGGTCCTAGTTGTCACAATTGGTATGAGAGGTGTCAGTTCTACCACAGAACTTATGACACTGATACTTTCATTCTTTGATGCAATAATGGTAAGGGTACAAGGTGTGGTTTTCAGTTTAGGGAGTCCAGTGTTGGGGCGTAGGCCGACATATCCATACACCAGGACCCTGGCTACTTATTTCCAACTTAGTACACGAAAACACTAATTGCATGTGTGTTTTCAATTTTTTTTACGTCAGATCAAACTAGGTCAGCTCACCAGGTTTAATCTTCTAACCGTGTCGCATTTGTTCAGGATGCCTCCATGCATACATCAATTTGGAGTTTCGAGAGAGTACCTGATGATGGCACACCGAGCAACGAGGCACCAGTGTGGGGCCCTCTTTCTATGTTGGAAAATTCGGGTGGTCTACCAGCAACACCACCATCCGTTGGGCAACAGATACCACCAGCCACATTAGAGGACAGTGCATACTGACTGTGTGCATTGCACAAGTTTCAGTGGCAGAGGCCTCTCAGGTTTCGAGGCGAGACAGTTTCCTAGGTAGTAGAGGACTGGATGGAGGTGATTACTAGAGTTCACCACCTATTTTGGACACTTGTAGAGAATATGGTGATCATATCTACTAGTGTTTCCCAGTGAGTGACCATGTTCTTGGTCTGCATAGTGATGAGGTCTTGGTACATGGACCATTTTATGAGATTGTACCTTCAGGTAGTGTGTTAGCTATATCACTGCATGTTGTTTAGGAGTTTCAACCGGCGGTACCAGTGGATGACACATGTTTTCTTAGTGCCTTACACGTGTTTCAGCATCAGATACACCTTAGGTTCCGAGGTGATCTCCACTTACATACGGCTGAGGAGTGGAATTAGGAGGTAGTTAAGAGTTCTCTAGAACTTATACAGCTTCGGCAATAAGACATGTCGGTAGATGAGTATTCATCGAGGCTTACTGATCGTTATAGTAGTCGATAAATACAAAACGATCAGTGCTTCAAAGCTTGGACCTCCGAGTGAGATGTGTTTAGGGACATCCGAGCCAAATCTTTCTTTTTCCTCTGTTCATTCCAACCTATGTTAGGATGTTAGAGATAACCTTTGTTCTTGAATGTTCATTGGATGAACTGATACGCCCAGAGAATGTTAATAGTGCTAAAGTAGGAAACTAGTGCCAGTCTCAGAGGCTTGGGCATGAAAAATGTTTTGGGAAGAGGATGTGACACGAACAGATGAATCTTCACAGTAGTTGATGTGGAAGTAGATCTAGGATATCCGCATAAGGTGGTGTATATTTTAACATGTCACAACCACCCACCTTTTTAGTCCCTGCCAGGCTCAGGGAGCTGGGGGGTAGGGGAAGAGAATACCTGCATACGGTCAATGAGTGTGACCCAAGGGCTCTAGGAATGATTCGAGGTACGGTCTGTGTCTACTACTAGCTGCCGTGACAATAGACATAGGTACCAATCATTCATTCCTTCCACAAATTTTGTCCAGGACCTCAAGTTTCTGGTTAAACCATTGACTTGACCCTCACGTTTGGAGATACCCTTGGGTAAAGACTCGATAATCACACTTATTTCGATAGTATTATTTGACAATTGAGGCAAGAGTTTAGGTTGGATCCTCTTGGTGGCAGCATCGAGGCCTTGCGATGTTAGTTTGGGTGTGGACATGACATCCACAGTTCACACTCAGGTTGACTATATTAGGAAAAATGTTTTTGGTTTATCTATAACATTTGGATGAGTTTTTAATTAGTCGAAAAAAGGAAACCTAAGTAGCATGGTAAACTCATGCATAGGAGGGTTCATCTGATCACTCTTGAGTTAGCCAGCCTTACCCTCGTGGTAGTAGGAGTTCTGAGTTATCATTTCTAATCAGGATTGACAGAACATGAGGAAATCTTTTCAAAAGATGTGTCCAGTATTACCCCTCAAAGGGGGGATTGATGAATGCTTTGTCTGGATACAACAGGAGATTCGTTCCAGATTTCTCCAGAGGTGCAGCACAACTTTCATCATTGACGAAGAAGGTTCAACCATTCATTTGGTTGGAGAGATGCCAGCTGGGCTTTTAGGAGATAAGGAATCATATGACTAGTGCCCCCCAACTTGAGGCTTCTAGAGGAAGGCATTGGGTATGTAGTCCACTACAATGATTTAGGGACTGGACTTAGGTGTGTCCTGATGTAGGAGGGAGCATTGATCGCATATATTTCTCGACAGCTGAAACAGATTGACTAGAACTATGATAAAAATGACCTGGAGTTAGCTGTAGTAGTATGTGACTTGATTATTTGTCGGAACTATCTGATGGAAGAACGTTTTACCATGTACTCTGATCACATGAGTCTGAGGTATATCTGCTCTCAGAAGGACCTGAACCTAATATAGTGGCAATTATTTGAGTTCCTCCAAGACAATGACTTTGAGATAGTCTATAATCCTGGAAGGGGAACTTTGTTTTGGATGTGCTTAGTAGGAGTACTGGCATTCAACTTCTAGGAGAGGCGACAAAGAAACTAGCTACCTTACATATATCCTTTGTATATAGGGATATAGAATCCTATCTACAGTCTCTTATAGTCACTCCCCCACTTCTTCATTGAGTTAGGGAGGCCCAGCATGGGGATGCTGACTGTGAGACGCAGCGTGCTCAGATATACATAGGGAAAGAATGATGTATTTTATAAAGGTGGGGAGCACTTATTCCTCTTTAGAGGATCTACCATGGTACCAGTTGCACTTCAGGAGGAATTGTTGAGGGATTTTCACACATCCCCTCTAGCGGAACATCCAGGTGTGGTGAAGATGTACCAGGACCTTCGTCGACATCACTGGTGGCCAGGTATGAAGAAACGTGATAGTGGATTTTGTCTCTCGATGCATCAATTTTCAGCAAGTGAACGCAGAGCCCCGGGTACCAGCAGGCTAGGTTAAACCATTACAGGTCCCAGAGTAGAAATGGGATGGGATATCCATGGATTTCATGATGGGTCTTCCATGTACATCTAGGAGTCACAATTCAATTTGGGTGATCATCGGCCAACTCACCATGTCGGCATGCTTCGTACTGACAAAAGATGGTATGTGATACCACATATAATGTACAAATCATCCACAAGCGGATGAAGACTACACAGAGCAGGCATGATGTAATATGCTGATGGAGACCTCTAGAGTTTGAGATTGGAGACCACGTCTTTCTACGGGTATTAGCTAGATGAGGTCTATAGTGATTTGGACGAGGTGGAAAGATATCTCTGAGATTCAACGGATCTTTTCAGGTCCTTAGTAGAGTAGGCGAGGTGTCTTACCGCTTAGCTCTTCCCCCACAATTACATTGGGTGCACGATGTCTTCCACGTATCTCAGCTGAGGGGATATGTGCATGACCCATCTCACATCATCGACCATGGAGAGTTGGACATCGATGACGGGGTGACTTTTATAAAGGTTCCAGTGTAAAATGAGGATCGATAGGAGCGGGTCCTTCGTGGATGGTCGATACCTCTGGTGCGCTTTCGATGGTAGCATGGGAACCTCCAGGAGAGCTCATGGGAGTGGGAGACTCAGATACATGCTCAGTACCCCCATTAGTATCCTTAGTTTGTACTTTGGCTTACAGGGACGTAGAGACCTAAGTTGGGGAGAATGTTAAGACCCAGAATTTCTATGTAATTTTTTTTATTTAAATGGGAATTTTATGAGTCTACGAAATAATACGGTGTGCGATTCCGAGGCTCGGAGTGTCAGGAATGATCCGTCGGAGTGTTGTTAATCGTAAATAAATGTGCGTAAACAGTTTTCCTGGAAAAGTGGAATATATCTTAAACGGTTACATGGATCAGAATTCCGAGGGCTCTATTTCTCACAAGATTGCAGGTTTACCATAGGCTTCACATAATTTTAGTCGGCACGGGCCACCTGTGAAAAATCCCTAAAATGGCATAACCATAAATAAAATAATTAAATGAAGTTATTTTATTTTTCAAATACCTATAACTCACAAATTACAACTTGGATAAAAAATATGAGACCACCACTGAACTCATGAGGGTAGGCATTCTTTATTAAGACTCTAACATGGGTCAGTGAGGGCCACCAATGAAATTTAATTTTTGCCCGCCAATAAAATAATTAAGTGACAATTATATTATTATAAAATTAATAACTTATAAACGGTAACTCATATTTAAATTATAGAGTACCATTGGGTTCATTGGGGTGTGTTTCACCTTGGATGAGCCTATCCTCGGCCGGCGCGAGTCAATGGTGGCTGATAATAATATTACGAACTTTTTTTTGGTTACGTTCAGTAAACGTGCAAACAACGTTTTATGACTTTTGAATCGTTGCTTGGAATTGAAATCTGAGGGCACCATTGAAATCGCAGTGCCGATATTCTCTTAAGAAGACTTTAACCTCGATGGTGGATGGTCGAGAATAAAAGAATGTTTTTGGAATTCTGTTTAAAAATTGATAAAATAAAGTGTAGCCACACTATTTTATTCCAGCTTCCAAGTGAGTGTGGGTATTTGGAACCACCACTTGGGAGTTGGTGGTGGGACCGCCACACCCTAACGTCCCATGAGAGGTTATGGTGGTGGGGTCCACCCAAAACAAATCTCCCATTTGAGGTAAAATGTTGTGGGGACCACACATGGCCACCCGACCATGATTAATGGGAGGAGACCATAACCTCTCAACTACCCCTATTAATGGTTCCACCACCACCCCTTTAAAAGGAAAAAACATCCTCTTTGAATTTATGGAAGCTCCCTTAATTAATTGTGCCAATGTGTGTGAATTAATTAAGGGGAGCCTCTTGACATCCTACAAATTAATAGTGACAACCCTCTTGCAATTAATTTGGTGGAGCTGGGTTAATTAATTATACCATTTGAATTACATGCCAATATGTTTTTAGGAAAACCATCCCACTCGAATATAAAGGAATCTTGGGAGAATGTTTCAGAACGACATCATCAAGCAGTGAAATGCTGGAAAAGTGATGTGTTTCCCAAAACTTGAAGGAATATGCCCCTCCCAATGAAGAACACGAAGATCGCTTGTGACAATATTCTTCTTTGGACTTCTTCCTCAGACCCCTTCGACAGGGGATGTGATCGTCTACCACGGATCGATAGCCAACCTACCACGACGTCAATGAACAATCCCCCGTTAATCAAAATATAGGGAACGTTTGTGTTATTTTAATTATGAGAATAAACCATCATTCTTCGGCAATCAGGTTATGATATGAGAATCACTGTTTTCTGTCACCATAATTAGGGGGGTTCGGGCCGCACGAACACAGTCTGACCCTCCCCTTGTTTTTTCATGTTTGGGGACGATTAAGGCGGTACACGCGGTGATGACGACGTAGGCGGCGAACAAAAATCGTGCTACCCACAGCCTCTGTGAACTCTACCTCCCCCCAGTGCCCCGGTGTGCTACTCGCACCCCTACGCCCCTACCAATGTGCTTCCGATACCCCACGCCCCTGCTGGCGTGCTGCATGTCGCCCGGTACCCCTACAGGTGCGCTCCCGGTGCCCCGCCCCCTTCTAGTGTGTTCCAGGTGCCCCAAGCCCCAGACGGTATGCTTCAGGCTTCCCGTTCCCCTGCCGACGCATAGGCCGACACCCCACGCCCCTTCTGGCCTGCTGCACGGTGCCCCGCGCCCCTGCCGGCACGCTGCCCGACTCCCTGAGCCCCTGCCGGCTTGCCACCGGTGCCCCACGCCCCGTGCGGCCTGCCTATTGGCCTCCAGGACACCGGCCCCCCGAGCTGACCTGCTGCGTCCCCCACAATGTCGCTGGCCGAACCGGCTCAGTATCTCAGGCTGAGTTACCAAGACGCATACGTGGCGACTATCGGGCCGAACCACACTCGCGGTCCGCTGGGCCGGGCCCCGCGGATGGGGTTAAAACATAGTGTGCTGACTCTCCAAATGAGCTCGGTCAGACCCATCGAGTTTTACTGGGTCGACCCAGATTGGGTCGACCCATACTGGGTTGGGCCGAGTCAGTCCGATCGGGTCGAACCGGACCTGGGCCCATTACTGACCCTATATCTACTTGGTCCATATCATTGGCACCAGATGTCCATTTGATAAACTGTCAACAAAACAAGTATTCATGGAGCATATTTATCCCTTTGATTATAACCCACTAGTGTTTGGGGAATAGTTGAGTCATGGTCAGGTTGGTTTGTACAGAAATCAAACCGGGTCTCTAGGACAAAAATGCAAATAACTCATAGACCGGGCGTCTGATTGATACGTCATCTGTTATGATGAGACCCCTATGAAATGGCTTTCCTTTGAGATACATCCACCTAAGAATTCGTGACACTTATAGTATCAAAAATTAGCTCATGAAAAGGATCCTCTCGGAGACAAGAATACGGAGTGCAGAGACCTAGTAGTTGTAGACCTACAGACTGCCTGACCGATTCAACCCGGAGTGATTCAACTAGCCCAGTGTATAGAGCACCAAGTTAAAAAGAATACCCATGGAAGACAGAGCACCTAGTTTGGAAGCAGAAATGTGGTACTTGATAGGAGGAGTACCTCTGAAGGCTATTAGGGAGAGGGCCTGGTTTGGCGGCAAACCCCCAACGGACGGAGTGCCCGGTTTGGTAGCATGCCAGCAGTACTCGACAGGAAGAGTAACTCATCAGTTTAAGGTTAGTGAGTAGCGCCTCAGAGATGCGATAGGGACACTGTACTTGATTGAGGAGGAGTTCTCTGGAAGCTATGGTTTCGTTAATGAAAATCCTGGTTTGAGCTGAGTCAATGACCTTTGTGTATTCCTCATGATTGAGATGGGTTACTTGATAACATTGGAATATGTATGGGAATATATCTAAGTAATGGTTGTCTACTAAAACCATATTGTTTGGTTTATCCTTGTTGGATTTTGTGAGACCTGGAGGGTCTTAGGGTCCCTACTGAGTATCATTATACTCACCCTTGCATGGGCTATACCCACACCTCATTGTGTTGGATGCAGACGACAGACTGTGCTGACTAAGGAGGAATTTACATGGACTGGACGGTACCCAGAGGTGGACTTCACGACTAGTCGGTTCCCGGAGGAGGAGAACGGACGCGAAGCACTGAGGAGGCTATCTGTACATACCCATTAGGTAGGATCCGTGGAGGACGATCCAGGAGCTGCTAGACACCTTCTAACTATTTGTCTTTTTAGTTGCACATGTTTTTCATTTCCTTGTACTTTACTGTTGGGCTTGTATTTCTAGCCCCTTTAATTTATGCCTTCTTGTTACACCATTTTTACTTGTTGTTTTCTTTTGATTTTACTGTATTTGTGTTTTTTATAGTTATAAAGGCAATGCCTTCCGAGCTTTAGGGATTTACGCCTTTGGTGCTAGTCACCAGCCCCTGGACTTTGGAAGGCGGGCTTGGGGTAGTCACGATATGGGCCCTAGGGGACGGTTCATGACACCAACTCCAATGGTTTAGGTGGATGGAACATGATTAAATTATTTAGGTATGTCTTTTTTCATTATAGATGATGATGTGAAGGTTTCAGAAACCTATCATGAGCATATGAGATAGGGACCTCCAAGAATATAGGGTCAGAATGACCTACTAATTGCATGTGTGTGATTAAAGTCATCAAACAAGAGGTTTTGTTAGAGATTTTAGTGATATATTAGTTCTTTATGGCTGAAAAATAGAAATTCTTGGGATTGTATTGTAAATATCATGTGTGATTGTCTTATCCATTTTTATATAGTTATAAAAGTGGTTTATGAGATATATATGAATATTAAATTATTGGATTGCGGATGTCTATGGGGCAAAAGGCATGTTAGAGTGTTGGGGAGCACTCAGAGGATGCATGTAAATTATTTTGTTGCTACCAAAACCACCCCTGCATGTATACCTCTCTAGACTCATGAATATAGTGGTCAAAATATTTTATAAATATAGATGTTGGAGGTTAGTTATCTTGGTCTTCCAATAAGGGTTTTAGGTATTATATACGATTAGTATAGTCTTATTTTATCACTTTTAGACATAGGTATAAGAAATTAATTTTTCTCATTTTTTGAATATTCAAATGGGTGATGTGGATAATTATTAGAGACCAATATTGATTATTTTTGGATTGATTTTGGATATCAAATGAATATGTGCAATTCCCCATGAAGGAAAATTCTTATGATGTGTACCATAATAGTGTGGATCATGCAGTCCTTCTCAAAGTGAATTTTGTGGAGTCTTGGTGGTTGAGTTCCATTAAATTCTAGGATTGAGGTCCTCTTGATTTTAAAATGTTTCAAACATGCTCTAGTTATGTTAAAAGGTAGGTAATGGAAAGGATGTTTTCTATTAATTTGGATGTTTTATAGGCTTTTAGTGTAGTTTGAGGTATGAATTATTTCATCACTACCCCACTTGTAGATTTCACATCTATTCATGAGCCACACATTTATAATAATATCACATTTTCATCACATAGTGATACCAATTTAGAATTTTTTACTTGACCCTTGTGTTCGAAGCTCAAACATAGAGGATTATTGATTACACACTTCTACCGTTATTATGACCCGACTGCATGAGAATGAATTCATCCTCCTGTGGAATCACTTCATTGTTCTTGTCAGACACTATAATTTCTTACATATAATGAAATAGTTTCCTACTGACCATTAATAATTTTTTCACCAGTGAGTGTGGGAGTGTTTTTATCTTATTGGGATTTGGTTTTCTTCCTTTTGGTAGAGATCCATAGGAGAGAAAGATCTACTTTTGTGAAGTTTTTTATCTAAATTCACATCTATTGACTACTTATACCTCTATATTTGTGGGTTATATAACGTTTTGTTTTCCAATAGTGCTAGGAGAGTATTAGGAAATAATTAAAATAGTTTATCACCATCTCCAGTTGTTGAGAATAATATACTAGAAGTGGATTTCTAAATACACTGAATATTGTTTTTGGTCATGGTAAACCAATTTCGTGAGGTTTTCACCGAAGAATAGTTAATCTTATAGACTAAATCTATATATATTATTATATTTATTCATAGATTTCTTTTTTGATGTCATCCATGTGTTCTCGAAATCTATGTTATAATATGTTAGACAACTAAGGATGGTGGGGTTTACATCCAATCCATAGATGTTACGCCACCACTTCTTCCAAGTTCTACGGAGGTATAATTCATAGATATACATTGTTAGTTTTTGTGTGACTATAAATCCATTGGATTTGTTCCTGATGGATTTTACAACCGTGGGAATCTCTTCATACTTCTTTGAGAATGGATGGTTACACTAGTCATAGTGTGAAATGAGTCATTGAGTATGTTGTTTTACATTAACAATAAAATTTATAAAGGTGAATATGTACATCCATATGTTAGCATGAGTTTGGAAGAAATTTAGTTTCATAAATATTTGAAGATAAAATATTGTAGTTTCACATATATGAGGGTGATGAATAATATATATTTTTAGAGAGTTCAAGGAACCTAACCATGAAATTGGTATTACATATTTTTTGAATTCACTAGATGATAATTTTACTATATGATTCACACTATGTAGTTAGATTAAGGAAGGGATGTGGAAAGTATTTGGGGACTTGATTTCATTTGAACATATTATTTTACACCAATTAGCTAACCAGGTAAATGGGGACCCTTCATATCATAGTGAACATAAATCATCTTCGCATGTATGTTTTGATCCATATCTATAGGTATCATCTATTGTTGGGGGATGTTGTGTATAATAGTAAATACCACTCCACCACTGGTGTTGTTATTTTTTTGAGTTCATGTAAATGGGACCATGCATGTCACTGTTAAACATTTCATAGCTATTTGGTTATAGCACTTTGTTGATCATTTTGGTTCTAATGGTCCTTGTAATCATGAAATATATATAGGGTAGGATGATGACTACCCCAAAATAACAATATTTATATAGATTCCAATGAATATGGTCTTTGGAGTTTGAGAGTTGAATAATTTTGGCCATTTTAGTAGGCTATCATTGGGGTTCAATGGCCATTTAGTTTTCCAAATGATGTGTCGGGTTCGGGAGGTGGTGTACTGCATGACCTTATGACCAGTGTAGTTTTGGTTTCTTGTTGATCACCGATTGTATTATATGAGGATGTATGTGCATGATTCATTTTACAATATCAACATTGGAATGCAATTTTGTGAGTGTTGAGATTCCATTTCGTGGGATCCTATACCATTGAGAACTGGCATAGAAATTTGCTTCATGGGAATGTTTTTTTATATTCGTTCAATTATATTGGTAGAAAAAGAAACATTTTAGAGATTTAATGTTAGTGGGGGACCCAGTGGAGATATCAATATACTAACATTTTCATTTAGGTTGTGATGTTCAGGGAAACAAATCCTTGAAGTGGGGAACAATTTAATTTCTAGGTTTTATCCTTTTAGTAGTTTTGAATATTTTTAGGAATATTTTTGGATCAAGGATATTAGACGAGGTGAGATTCAATGTCATGGTTTGTCAAGAATTTATAATTTAAAAATATTACATTTATTTAAATAATGTCTGTGTTTCTTACCTAGGAGTTTTCAATAACATTGAAATGAATTTTCATGTTGGAAATCTTAGACCACCATTGAATTTCGAACATTGGGACTATTAATGGCATGAAATGGATTTGGGTGGCATCATGTGTCTTGAAAGAGATCCATTGTGAAAGAAATAATTAATGTAAATAAATTATTATTTATTAAATTACATAATTTAATATATAAACTAATTAAACCTATATAAATATGAAGACATTCCAAAACCATTTTGTTATTCCTATAACCCATTATATTTTGGATGATTCCTCAGAACATCAATGGAAGGTAAAATCTGATTGAGATAAGATTGATAATTGTTTAACCATTAAACATGAAGATATCATCATCAAAAATGACATGTGATCATTATTCAACATCGATTTATCCAAATTGAGGTAGTTATTATTTGGATTTATCCTCATTGTTACATACCAATGATGAACAATAAATAATCTACTAAAAAAGTCATTCACGGATAAATAATTTGATTTGAGTAATGGTATTATCTTTCTGTAGTATTGGTACTGATATTATATTAGTTTTTTTATCTTCATTAGGAATACTATGATAATAAATTGGGGATAACATGAACTTATTATGATGGCTGTTACTATTTTTTTTTCTTTTTCTCTTCCATTCAGTATGCGATCATCATTGGCATTTTACATTGGACATGTATTCAATTAATATCTAATGAATAATCCCTAGGCGCTTGGTATTTGGAAGAATTGATCAATACAAATTATATAGGATAGAGATTTGATTCTTGAGTTGTGGCACACAGTGAATGAAGTATATCTACAAATGGATTTGTTCTTATTGATAATAGTAAGGTTCACAACACTAACAAGGCATGATCATAGGGTTTCATGTAAACGAGATATATTGAAAATAATTCCAATGAATAAGATAGGGTTTGGTAAACTCTTGATTAATGATGTATGCTATTATTTTTAGAGAAATTTTTTACTTTACAGGATTTGGTGAAGATTAGTGGAAAATTTCATGGGATCTATAAAATCCTGAGTTACACAGGGTGTAATCCAATAATACTCACCGTGTGGGACCATCATTGCTGCGAAAGGGTTTTTTCGTAGAGATTTGTATCACATGATGTATAGAACATTTCACATGTCACATGACCCTTATCCTACAAGCTAAAAATATATAAAGGTACATGCCAAGTAGGGCATGTAGTGTTACATGCCACGTGTTCCTATCTATACATAGTGTGACATGATGAATATATATTTATGTGTATCAGGAGTAAATGTCCAGGATGTCATACAGTCCCACACACTGTGTACTTAAGAAGTAAATGAGCATGCCAGACTACATGGGAAGATCCATTTACTGGTTCCCAACCAAGAATACGAGCATTACCTAATGTACCTGGGCATGGGAATAATGAAACACTGAGTCGAGGGTAACACCTATGTGTTGTCTAATCAAAAGACACACCAACCATTTGTAATATTGAATTCCATGTATGAAGAACACACATGAAGTTCCATAATTTTATATACAAACTATATAACATTAAAAACATGTTGTATAATCCTTTTAGGATAGGTTGGAATCTATTTTCTTCTTAGCTCCTCTTCATTGTGATCTTACATGGATATCTACACGTTTTTTTGTTCCCTCGTTCTATTCCTATGAGTTTTTAGTAAATCATCCAATTATATTTATAGAAGGTTGACCCTTTGTCACCTTATTGGGATTATTATAATGTGGATACGTTTTCTTTTTCTTGAGTGAGTTGTCTATACCTACATCGACTAGATCCCTCAGTGGCTTGGACCGTGTATTCTACTAAGATTCTAATGACGAGCCTCCTATACTTTGTTACTCCCTAGTTATCGTTTGTGGAATCAAAGAGATCAACATGTAATCAAGACTAAAACCATTATATAGGTTTTTAATTCAAATTATTTCTGGTGTCCCACTAGTTATACCTGAGTATTAACTCGATAGTTTTGAATTGATATATGGTTTTTAGAATGGGGAATTAGTCCAATGGCTTTTTCATCTTAGGAGAATCCTCTCAGATTCCTATGTTCACCATCATGGATAGACCTAATAAGTATTTAAAAAATGGGATGTATTTTGGTAGTGGATGTATGGATCAAGGATTGGTTCTTCTCAAATGAGTGTGACCTCTCAAATGAGTGTCATTTATTGTAGTATTTCTTATGTATTGGCTCATATATGATGAGTGTGACCTCGGGGAAGAGTTTAATTAGTGGAATTATATCGTAGATTGAAATTTCTCCTAGATTAATATGAACTATGGGATTGAAGTGATGTAATAATATTTTATCAATATCTGGTGAGTATCATATCTCGTTTGATAGCCATTAGGAATTACAATGCTCTTAGATTGAGGTATGCTACATGAGCATCACCTTGAATCCTCAAAGTAGATGTATTGGTGGTACAGGTTGGGATCTTATGAAAAAAAGATTAATTTGTAAGCAGATCAAGAATTATATTTTTCACCATTATGTATTATAATTTTTTTACATATCTATTTTTGAGGAGATGAATACTCATGATTCATTATGCATAGTGATATTAGGGTTTCCTACTACGTATTTTCATAATCAACTCTCCATGTGTTCATCCCACACATTTCATTTATTATGAAGACTGTGGATATTTTTATATATTTCATATAAGACTTGTTGTAGGTGGATCTGAGATGAGCTCGATAGACCATGGGGTACACATAAGTTACATTTGAGAGATATCCCCTCCTTCTAAGAACGCCGAAATTTATTTTCTAGTTTTCAGAGGGATGATATTTGAACCTTTTTTATGCTCCAAAGATTTGAATTTTGTACTATAAATGAGGGATTATATATGTATGCATCCATTATTATGAATTGTATACATTTAAGTATTTTATATGCATGTATCATTTTCATGTGTATAGGTACAATTGGATAATTCCTCACCTCTCTATGATATGACTACTCGACAATGAATTATAGCCCCTTACATATTCGAGGAAGTATTCAGGAAATTGAAGATTGAGCCCCATTGGTTAGAGTCATGACACAACAACATATATATATAAATTATAACATGAAATATTCTGGTATTCCAAATAACCAATGTAATAAACAACTGACAATTGTGTCTTTTATATAGTTATTTCCACCACATGTTAGTGGTTTCTCTGATCAAATATTAGTTCATTGATGGATCAATCAACTGAATAGTTATTTAATATAATTACCTAAACTATCAGTACCAGAAAATGGACATCTACCAATGTTTTTCCCAAAATTGTTGGTATATGTATTGTATGGGATATTATACCCATGGTTTTGGGATAATTGTGTGTATATGGTTGGTTTTTGAGCCCCATAACAACAGTTTTGGAAAAATTGTTGGTATAGTTTTGTTATGGGAGCATACACCCCTAAATATGGAAAACCCTTTGGAAGATGGTAGTATTTTAAAACATATACCCATGGTTTTAAAAAACTGTTGTTATAGTCTTCAAGAATTATGGCATGAAAAAATATTCGTGTGGGAAAAAAAATGGATGGAACACCTATTCACATTGTTTTTACAAATTACTACAGTTTATATAAATATAAATATAAAATTATATTTATATATGCATAATATATATGGTCTAGAGGTTAGGAAAGGAAGGAATAAATGATCAGTCAATGGATCAAATCACACTACCGTGCTTTTCTCATAAAGCAATACCCATGGTTTTAAAACTATGGGCATATGTAAATTACATGGTTGAATGATGAGTGACACAGTAGACTAAATCGATACCAATAGCTTCCTAAAAAATGGGTATATCTCAAGGGCTCTATTGATGCCTCGATAGCCAACAGTTCTTTATATTCCATGGGTATAGCCTATACCCGCAGTTTTAAGGGCTTTACCCATTGTTACAAACTGTGGGTTTGGGGAAAATTTCTTGTAGTGTGATAAAAATAAGATTCCACATTTGATTTAATTAAATTTATTATTATGTGATATGGTTATATAAAACACCCACACCACATTGGTTTTATTAAATCGTCTTTAGAATATCATTAATAATTATTTTCAATGATAATATAGACATTAAATAACATGACATAATTAGTATAAAAATAGGGTTTTAACAAATCCAATTGACATAGAAAAAAGAATCCATTGCCTCAAATAATAGGATCATGCCATATATTTTCAATTTATTAATGATTTTGGGGGAGATAAAATTACATGGCTTACCCCTTGATGAAGACCAATCTAATATCCAACAAAATAATCTTGATATATATAGTTTACAGGAATAGTTTAATCTCATCAAAATCACAACCCAAACCATTTAAACTAAACCACCACATGAAAATATCAGTGTCATGATCCATTCTCTTAGGGAGTATTGAGGTATATTAAATGGATATGTATCATGACCAAAGAATGTTGAGAATAACCATTTTTTAAAAGAATAATGAATATATTATAATCCTATTATTGTTATTTTATAAATGTTTTCTATTTTTGATATAATGAAACACAGATAATATTTTAGTAAAATATTCAACTTTTATTATTTAATATATTTTGATAAATTAATTTATTTATGAAATAAATAATATATTAATAATATATTATTAGTAAATATTTTTTGTTAAATATAAATTATCATTAAATTTTTATGAACTAAAATGTAATTTTTATAAGGGTTCCAAAACCGTTACTATAAAAAACCTATATTTTTTAAATACATATTGATTAATATTTTAAAATTATAAATTCACTTATTTTTAAATAAATTTACATAAATTGAATATTATTATATAAATCATAATATTGAAAAAATTAAATGGTGAAATTTCATATTTTTTGGAGATGGTGGAATTTTCTATTAAAAATTAATACCCTATAGTAATACATTTTGTATTATGACATCAATATGATCCAAAATTGATTTAATAAAAACTATATAGGATATAACAGTCAAAATATATATATTAACTTAAAAATACTATTATCTTATTTTTATTTTTTCAATTTTATAAATTTTTTTAAATCCCCCAAAACCATTAATATAATTTAATGTTTTTAAATAATTTATTCATGAAAATGACTAACATAGATATAATAAATGGTATATTTTTTATGTTCAACCATTTTATGTAAAAAACAATGATAACCACTCCCATTTCATAGAAACAAAGAGAAAATCCTGGGTTGGATTCTGTTATTGGTTAATTTATTATTTAGTGTCCAAATCCTAAATACAAAATAAATTTCCCACATTTCCTATATAAACCCTACTAAAAAACCATTAATATTCACTAAAACTACTTTTAAAATATCAAATCTATTACATTAACTATCTATAGTCCTACCTAGGAACTCCCATCCTCTCAACAATCCCCTTCCAAGATTTGTGGGTCACACACTTTGCTATGGGATCATTTCCTTTATCCTCCTCATCCAAGAATATTCTTTACCTTATGTTCATTATCTTAATTTTCCCATGATGGGATATGTTATTACATTTTACACTTATAGTCAAATTAAGTTCCAAATGATTGTAAACCCCATTCTCTCTCACTAACTCATTTTTATGAATTTCATAGCAAAATAATTATTCTGCTGAAATTTCACCACAATATTCGATTCCAATTTTTTTTGAACATAATACCATACCCATTTCCTATCATGGGTATTCAAAATTTTAAACATATACCCATTTTAATTTTCCCCAAAATGTATTTATTCTATAATAATTTATCATGGAATTTATTATAAATATGAAATATTTTATTTTATATGATCCATGTGGCACACTTAAGGCATTAGAATGGCATTAATGTGACAAGTGTGCCCAAGATAATAGAGTGTTCCAATATATTATGTAATTTTTAGTCTCATGAGATGTAGTGTTGTGATAGAGAGTGAACATGAATCATTGTGGGATGTTTTCCACCAGGTTTTCTGAGCATTTTATCATTGACCTATATTTATGAGGATGTGTTTTCAGTTGTTTCCATGTTTCCTATGTTATGTTTATCTTGCTATATCTTGTCTCATTGTTCATGTTTATAATTCCTAATCTTGTTATGACACATTTATATTATTATTTTTAACTTGTATTATTTTCTCCATTTTACCCCATAATTATTCCCTTTAATAGGCTTTATAGATCATCCTTTTCCTAGGAATATCCCATGGTTTTCCCACGTAGCTTTCCAATACATAGTATTATATATGCATGTTAATGATGTTTTAAATAATTTTTTGTATCCCATTTTCACTATGTGATGATATTTAACATATTCTAAAAGACATTATACATATTGATCTTTATGGTTGTATTATTTATACATTATTAAAATAAATCATGTGTTAATTTGTAATAAAGAACATAGTGGTTATAGTTGGTATTGGAGGAAAAGTGTATTTATTTTTTAGATTATCATTAGAAAACACTGGAGAAATACATAGTGGTGAGAGTAAGTATAATAATACACTCTAAAAATTTAGTAATGTATAGATTTAATGCTTTACCAAAAATATACATTTATGTATGAATACTACAAGTGGATATGGTAATGGAAAATATGTAACTAGGGGTGACAACAATAAGAAGTTTTATTGGGCCTACACGATGTTGTTTGGAATATGAACAAGATCCTTACTACATTTTTGGTTTGAAACTCCCTGCAAATATTATTTGGTAAATTCATATTCTCATTATGAATAATTATTAAGGAAACAATAAACTTCCCATAAGAATATATTTTATGCAATAGATATGGGATAACACATATTGAATCCTATAAATTGATAAAGTAGGGGGAAATCTAACACATAAATTATTACTTTATTTTATTGTATTCCCAAATTATTTGTTTAATAGATTAGTAATGAATACCCATAATATTCCTTTTATTTGAGCAAACAACTGGAAATGGGAGGGATCAGTTAAACAAACATTGTGTTGGAAAATGTGATGACTTCCCCTAATGAGATGTCAAACCCGATGCAGGCAGTAATCATGAAATTGTGATGACACTCTCTTAGATGACAATGTTTTGGAATAGAAACCTATACCATGATGATGGTAAAATCCCCCCCCCCAAAGAGAACATGCTGTCATTGAGATAATTATGCGATAAAGGTATCTACCTTTCAGTGGATCATCTGATCCACTGATAATTGAAGTACAGATCAACTCCATTGAATTATCTTCTTCATCCTAAAATGTTTTGAGAAATATAATTTTGTAATTTTTATTTATATTATATAGGATGTACATGATCAATGATGGGAGTTGGTCAAGAATTCAAATCAGGATGAAGAGATCAACGATATTGGGTAGAAGGAATTACATATAATGTTTTTTAATAAATATTTTACGTGGTCCCTCCAAACTAAAATGTAATGGTATTTTCCATTCCTTAAGAATAAATAAGATTAATATTTCAGGACATGAAAGGAAAACACCAATAGAATTGAAAGATATTCCTATGTAATTTTTTACCCCTAAATTCAATCATGGAAAGTTCATTGGTTGTATAAGACCTAGTCTACGAAAATACTTACCAATCCTTGACTTTGATAGGTATGAGGAAATTGACTACATTTACCTCAATGTTGAAAAGAATATTGTTCAATATAAAGGGTATCATGGTGTTAAGAATCATAATTTTGTGTTTGATTATTGTTTTCCATTGTAGAAATATAATGGTGACATGAAATTTATACAGCCCACTTATCAATGGTTAAAAAAGAACAACGTGGAAAATAATATTACTGGGGTAAGGAAATGCTTTGTGTGCGTTAAGGAAGGGTTCCAAGTTAGCTTTTTCTAATATACTATACGAACCAATGTGATGAAGGAAATGGATACATCATTCACCTCTTAGTGAATTAATCATTTCATCCATTATATGGAACCAGGGAGATTTTCAAACCAATTCACTATTCCATGGGTTTTTAGGGACGACCATCAACCTTCAAGGAAAAAAGGGGGAAATTTTCCATTAGACCGGTTGAGGTAGATCCTAAAATAAAGTGTTGATAGATACAATAGTTATTAATTCAAGGATAGATATTAAACTGTTTTATTCTATTAAGATGAGTTCCTTCATATCACAAATGATTAGTTGAACTATTAACACACAACAAAAATCATGGAAGTTGAGTTGTCAAGGAAAATGAAAAATGGGGATGTTATTGCATCCCAAGTCTATAACTAAAATTAGGTCACAAATTGGGGGATGAAAATCCCCTATAAACCTATCCTACTCCCTTTGGAGGAATTTTATATAATGTTGGTTTGGATTGTCATTCCTTACATAGAGAAAACATAAATTTATAGGAAAAGTCAATTCCCCTCTGTATTCAAAATGGACCCCCAATTTTTTACAATTGTGGGGAGGAGCTCGAATATTATTTAGCACAAATATCTCAAGATTGGATATTATTTACCTTTTATAAATAATATCCAGATAAAATTATTTAGCCTTAGGAAACACACAACTTGTAATTCATGCCCACTATGTGGGAATACAATAATTTGTTTCCCAAGGAATTATTGATTTTTCTCCTAGATGGGAGGTTGAAGTATCAATCAAACTTATACATGTGGAGTTTACATTATCCAAGACAATATATTGAAGGACTATTATTAAACTAGAGGCAATATATTATAAAATACATGAGAATCTAGATAATGTATTCATTTCACCAAGTGCTTCACCATTGGGTTCACCAGTCCTCTTCATCAAGAGGAAGGATGGGTCAATGTGACTTTTCATTAATTAGCGTGAGCTCAAATAGAACATGATATATAATAAGTATCCTATTCGATATATTGATGATTTTTTCAATCAAATATGTGCATCACGATACATATCCCAGGGGGATCTATGGTCATGATATTATCAGGTAAGTGTAAAAAAGAGGGATATCCCTAGACTTATTTTAATTCAAGTTACAAGAACTACGATTCCATTGTAATTACATTCAAACTCCATAATCCTCTGATAATATTCATTGACAATGATGAATAAATTCCTTTTATATTACCTTGAAAATTTTATTGTAGTGTTTATAGATTATTTTATAATATACTCTATATAAAAATATGAGAATGAAGAGAACATGAGTACTATTCTGAAGACCATGCGAAAGGAGAATCATTATCATATATACAATATATTTGATTTATGGTTTATGGAATTAAATGAATTAGGACATATCATTATGAGAAATGAGATATATGAGGAAGCATCAAATATAAGATAAATTATAGGATTTATAAGGATAACATATATGACATATATATGTTGATTCTTTTGATTAGATGTGTATTATCATCGATTTGAGAGAAATTTCATTTGATTTCCAAAATCCTATAACCAAGGTAATTCATAAGGGAGTACATTTTTCTTTCAATGTTGAATGTGAAGATGTCAGTAATGTGTTGAAAATGAGTCTTATCACTACCCCTATACTCACTCTACCAACAAGTGGATTCCTTTTTTTTGTATTAAAAAATTCTCTAAATAAGATATTATGCTACATGTTAATGCATAATTAAAATGTCATATCATATTCTTCAAGGAGCATGATTCTTCCTGAAAAAAAGTAACAAAATCATGATCAACAGTTTTAAAAAGTGATCTTCACATTAAAATTATGGTAGAATTACATATTTGGTGAGAATTGTGAAATATAATTGTATAAAAAATCATCAATTATATATTTACATAGAATGTAATTAATGAGATTTGAGAGGGATCTAATATACTTATATTTAGAAATTATGCATATGATAATCATAAAGGAAAAAATATCATCAATACTTTTACAAATGATTTCCTAACCAGAACGTATGGAGGGTTTAATGGAAGATTAAAACGTTTATCTAGGAATTCAACTAAAATAGTTAGTAATAGGGAAATGAAAATCCTTGGAGTTAAATGTTAAAGAAGAAGGAGTTGTGAGATTTGCGGCACAACTTAGTGTGTCGTCCAATCATGAGTTAAAGAATGAATTGTTGGATGATAAAAATAGTTCGACAATATCCATTCACCAAGGATGAAAAAATCCATACCAATATATCTAAGAACAAAATTTGAGGGATAATATGAAGGAGGAGATCATGGAATATACATACTGATGTATTTTATGTCATCAAGTGAAATTGGAAAGGAAAAAATAAATAGGGAGGATTTAACCATTACCCATACCAATATGGAAATGGGAAAACACAACCATGGGAATTTTTACTGGTCGTATGAAGACATCAGTGGGGAATAATTATATATGGGTTTGGGTGGAACATTTTTAAAATACTACACACTTCATTTTGATTATAGAGGATTTCTCCCTTGATTAACTTACACAGATATATTACTAATAAGTGGTGATGCTACATGGAGTCCCACTATTGATTATATCCGAATAAGATTTCAGATTCAACAAAGGTTCTAGAATAGTATCCAATAAACTCTTTAAAATGAGATGAAATCCACTATATCCTATCATCCTCATACTTTTGGCCAATCAGAGTGGACCATTCAGACATTGGAAGACAGATTGAGAGAATGATTTGTGTACTCAAAATGGGGATGTGATCAACATATTCCTCTAGTCGAGTTATCATACAGTAATTTTTTCACTCTGGAATTCAAATGTATCATTATAAATTCATTTATGGAAATAGGTGTAGAACACATTCTTGATGGAATGATGTCAGGGAATGAAAACAACTAGATATATTAATAGTCAAGAAAATGGTGTAAAATATCAATACGATTCAACAGCACATCATATCAGCTTAGAGTCGACAGAAGAGTTATTCCCAAAATCATTGATGATACCAAGAGTTTGATGTTGGGTACATGTTATTCCTAAACATATCTTGATGAAATAATATTATGATATTTGTGAAGTAAGGAAATATCAGTCCAAGATACATCGATCCCATTGAGATCCTTGATGACATCGGAGTGATAGCCTATCAAATTGCACTCCCACCAAACCTATCTCATGTACATAATGTATTCAATATATAACTCTTGATAAAGTAAATATAATACCCCTCACATGTACTCAATACAAAGGAGGTACCACTGTAGAACTATCTCCCATATGAGGAGAATCCAGTGATGATCATAGATCATAGAGGCAATGTTCTACGAAATAAGACAATGCCCTAGGTCAAAGTGTTGTAGAGAAACCACATGATTATAGAAGAGCCATGGGAACTAGGGGAAGTGATGAAATAGAGTTACCCTCATATATTTTTATGTGTAAAATGAAAATTTTTATGGAGAAATTTCTTAAGGGGGAATATTGTGATGACCCACACTATTATAAATAAATTCCACATTTGATTTAATTCAACGTCTTACTATGTAATATGGTCACAGAAAACAAATTCACTTTATGGTTGTATTATATCCTATTTAAAATACCATTGAAAATCATTCCCATTTACCATATATCTGTAACACTCAAAGCTTCCATGGTACTCTTCTATTTGAATAATACAATAGTGTGTGTTGTACACAACTTTGAGTTCTAACACACCACAACCTATCAAACTAGACGTAATGAATAGTAATACGAACTTTTTGAAATTTTATAAATTTTATCTCTCAAAATGGACTTCTTTTTTTGATTCATAATATAGAAATTACTTTTGGGTGAATTTTTGGTATTTTTCGGAAACCATTCAATTTTTTATAAATTGTGAAAAACACTAAGATATAGTTTAAAACCAAATTTTTTAATTTTTGTTATTCAAATTTTTCTTAGGTCAAAATATATACATAATACATATATATGTTAAATTTAATTCATTGGTTTCAGTTTATAAAAATTTTAGATATGTAAAATTTTTATTAATCATTTACCGTCTTTTACCCACCTATTAGGAGCATTTGAAAATTTACATAAAACATAATTTTACCACTTCTATGAGGGAAATTTCAAAAATCAAAGAGACATGGTTTAAATTATTAAGTAAAATTTGGTTAAATAAGATGAAATTAATTTTTGGTGAATAGTAACCATTTACATTTATTCACCGCGGTTAAAAGTAAATAGTGTAATTAAGGGTATAAATGATATTATTATTACCCTACCACATGTATTATTTCTATTGGATAAGTTTAATTCGACCAAAAACAGCCTTAGGAATAAAATATGATCCTTTAGGTACACTTGGATTTGATTAGGACATTTATTATTATTTAATTCAAAGAAAAGTAAAAAGTTTTAATTTCAAAGATTAATAACTAAATTTTTTTAATATAGGGTTACAGATAAGATAAATTAGACTATAAATATTAATTGGAAATATAAAAATATTTCCTACATAATGGTATTTTATTTATAATTTTTAGACATTAGATAATTAAATTAATTTATGACACAATTATGATGCAGTTATTACCATATTAATGAGTGATTAAAATAATTGATATTATAAATACCCAAATAAATGTAATTGGAGACTTTTTATGAATTCCACAAATTCTTTAGGTTAATATGACATGTTATGATTGGTGATATGGATTTTTTTCGAAGTAATAATGCTGTTATGAATTTAGAAAAAACAAAATACCCAATAGTTTCAAAATTGACATAAAAGGGTTTTAAAAAGAATATTATATAATTAATTGAAATTCTATTCCTAAAAATATAAGGAACCGCCAAAAGACTTATATAATGATATTCGTTTCATTAATTACCCAGTTGGGGTTCTCGTTTAACAATATAGTATGTTTAATAACAATATAATATAAAAATACAAAGAGATAAGGTAAATGTCAAACTATATAACAAAGAGTTAAATCTAAAAGATAATGTTAATATAGTGACCTAACCTAGTATAAAACCTATTGGTTGAGTGGTTTTAGACCCATCCCAACCATATAATTATAAGGATTTATTTTGGATCCCTTAGAAACCAAAACTGATTTTATTATTATATAATATTTCTAGCTTATCCTAATGTGCCCCTCACCCCACTTATTAAAGGGAACTCCCCCTTATCTCTAATTCAAACTTTATAATCCATTTGGATCAGCAAAAACCTGCCCAAATACCCTCTAAACTATCTTCAATTTATCCTAGATGACTTCCATTATTCATAAATCAAACCTAAATATCCCTTTTGATCAAATCAAAAGGATGAACCCGAAGAAGAGGTAAATATTTAATCACCTCTTTCAAGTTCCTTTATTCTTACACTTCCTATTTAATTGTTATTTACATTATAAAATTATAAATATAGTATGTTTTATATAATTTTATGTTATTATAAATATTGTACACCTATATTTATTATTCTATCCATCCTTTTAATGACATGTCACAATACGTGCGTACGTAAGGCATACCGTCTCCACGTCGAGGTGTAATTGTTTTTCATTACATTATTATTTTAATGGGTATAATAATGACATGTAATAGATGTAAATAATAGATATAAATGATAAATTTTCTTTATATATGATATAACATCCAATTATGTATTATTTTAATACCAAAATAATTATATTTTTTCTCGGGTGTACATACAGATTACCCTCTCCACGAGTGCGATGATATTCATTCCCTATCGTATCCATTCAAGACTATTTTTCATTAGATGATAAAAAAAATTCTAAACACTAAATATAATTCTTAATATTAATAAGATACCTCTTATCCATAACAAACATTACTTGCATAACAATGTAAATAAAGGAAAACTAATCAGTTAACACACGAAATGATGATAATACTACTATATTATTAACCAAACAATGTTAAAAGATCATATATGATATCATATTAGTGTATATGAATCGTGAATAATTTAATAACAATTATTTCACCATTATATAGGACACTAACATACCCTCGACCAAGAAAAAGTGCAAGGTAAGGGTTAATTTCACAATCTATTTTTTATCTGAGATTGTTTTTATACAAGAATCTACTAGGACCTCTTTATCAACCAAATACATGTTTCTTAACAATTTATTCCAAAACATTTTCACTATTTACTATACTATGGGTTAAAGTCATTTATACCCTTTTTGATTTTTTTAAATGGTTCGATGAGAATTTTTCCATCAGTTTCCAAACAAGGTAATTTCTGACCATTTTAAAAAATTTAAGGTATGAATGTTTTTTTAACATATATGGCGGGTGTGACTTTTTTCTGCCACGATAACATCGTTGAAGCTTCCCTTATAATCTTATAAGAACATTTTAAAAATAATTTTTTTTCTTTAATTATTTTAAACTAGAAAGAGACATTTCTCTAAAAAATGTTTTTATTTCATCTATGTACTCATCCTTTGATGAATTTTAAGCTTATTTGAAGTTGAGTTATAAAAAATTCATATTGTATTGAAGGTTATTTGATTAGATTGTCTATGGAAGGGTTATTTTTACACCATTAATCATATATGTATAAATTATTGACATTTCATGTGGTAGTTTTAATACAAATGTTAATTTTATAATTAAACCATTTCATATGAGGAATTCATTGGACTTAGTATGTGATGAGTGGAGCCCGTTATAGATCCTCGATGCATCAGTAGGTCTCATGAGACAAACTAGTGTCTTGGCACAAGGCTTTGACAAAATTTTATTTGTAGTCTTTGCACAATGACTTGACTATGTGGTTATGATGTCTAGAATTATGCATGCCATCATTATGAAAGTGGCTACTGATATTGCATGTGATTATTCAACTAGTAGAATATCCTTGTGAATAAGTAAGTGACATTATTTTATTTTATCTTTTTCTGTATTAAGCTGAAGTTAAAGATTAATAAAGCTGTTGTTTTAGTATTATATATTCCCCAAAATGTTTATTCTTATTTATAAAAGTTGTTGCTTTATTTTTATCCTTATTGAGCATCTGAGCTCTCACCATTATATGTTTTATTTTTCCTAGGATGCGAAGAAGTATATTATGACTGACCAGCATGGATATTCTATGGGATCTCAGTGTTTTCATGGAAATAATGGTGTTGTATATTTTCATTTCATGATGTAATGTAAACCATATAAATGTATCTAGTACTTCCAAGGCGACTAAAATAATTGGGTTTTCGAGACTTGATCTTTTGTGATCTTTCTAATGATATATAATAATGAACCAACTCTAGGATTTTAGGGTCGGGGCATTACAGTTGTTATTAGATGAATTTTAGTGCAATCCTTGGAAAATGGATTTAGATAAAATCTTAGTAGAGCACATAACCCTAAGATAGACTATGAGGATTAGTATAGAAGAACTTATTAGAATTTTGGTATTGTTGATACTTTTAGAGTTTTCCAGGAAATACATCCCTATATAGATATGAGCAGGTAGAGGCAGCTCTGGCATAGATGTACCTAGGGTTAAAAACAGAAAACACCTCTTTGAGCTAGTCTCGAACGGGAACCGATGCATGACAACAAGCCTTACTGCACTCTTGGTTACGACACTCTCAGGTTATTTGCTTTGGATAATTCTAATTTTCATTAAAAAATGTTATAAACAGTTTATGAGTATATACATCCTCAAATAAATCATTTTTGTGACTATGGATTATATCTATAAACATTTCAATTTATGGTAAGTTTTTTATAAGTTTTCAATTATGTATTTCGATTCATTAACTAATCTAGTATAATCCATTGTTTAGAAATATAGCATGGTGGATTTAATGGAAACCGTATCAATGCATGCACTACATGTAGGGATTTCCCTCCAACTGAAGATAATTATAGTGGAGCTGATGATGCAACTAGTGATGATCAGCTAATCACCATACTTGGAAAACTAAATCAGGTAATTAACAATAACCTTACCCGTATAGAGCACCCTGATCCATATCTTAGAGGATCAATGTTAGATCTCTTCATCTGGTAACAATAACCAACATTGAATTGGAGTACAAATCCATTAGTTTCTGAGAAATGCATAAATTCCATAGACAAAATATTCCATGCCATGTGGAGTAACGAAATGGAAAAAGTTGTCATGGCTGTTTAACACCTCACTAGAGATGATGATGAATAGTGGTCATCGATTTGGAACACAAAAAATGATGATGAAGTATCAAATATGGAATGGAGGGAGTTTAATGTGATTTTCATAGAACAATAATTTCCTCATGACCATCGAGCAGATATGGAAATGCAATTTCTGAGTCTGAGGAAAAAGGATGATAAGAATGTTGCGATGTATGAAGCTGACTTTACAAGGTTAACGAGGAATGCTACAAATTATATACATAACTAGATAAGTTAGATTGATATTTTCTTTGCTGGGTTAAACCCATTTTTCCATCAATTATTAGACTTACAATCCTTGTCACCATACGAAGATATTGTCTCATGTTCTATCAAGAGAGAATAATATATCTCTACGTCTTATGACTTTAAAGAAAAGAAAGAAAAGAAGAGATTTGTTTAACACTCTGGAAATGGAAATAAGGGGAATAAGGGAAATGATGAATATCCATCCTGCAGTAAATGTGGGATGAAACAACCTGGTACATGCATGAAGTGAATAAGAGTATGTTATTACTGTGGTAAAAAAGGCCACCAAGCTAGTGATTTTAAGTTGAAGAAAGTGGTTGTCGATGTTGAATTATGCAATTGTAGAGAAAGGGGGAATTATGCGAATGAATGTCCTAGGTGTCAGGGGAACATACCTCATAAAAGGCCAAGTGATAATGGCAAAGATTATGCTATCACTACTACTGAGGTTGAACATCCTAATGATGTAGTGGAAGGTAATTTAATGGTTTCCTCATGTTTAGACAATCCTTTATTTGATTCTGGATCATCACATAGTTTCATATCATTCAATATTTCTATGAAAATTAGATATTTCAAATTTGATTTAAGAAGGGAGTTTTCAGTCAAAAAGCATAAGGGGTGTATCATTGCAACACTTTTTTGTGAATCAGTACACATTAGGGCATATAAATGTTCTTTATCTACTAATATCATAATAATACCAGTCATTTATTTTGATATAATCCTCAGCATGGATTGGATTTCGGAGCATGATGAAAAAATTTATTGTAAGAAGATGGAGGTTACTATTTTTGGTGAAGATGATAATGAAAACCTTATCTTTAGAGCAGAATTGTCACCACCTAATTCTTATCTAGATCCACCCATAGTAGCTCAACTAAATTCAATTATTTGGGAGGAAGAGAATGGAATAATTGTTGGTGAGGAATAGAATGTTCAAATAGAGGATGTACCAATTTTGTTAGAGTATGTTAACGTATTTCAAGAGGATTTACATGGACATCCTCCAGAAAAATAAATTGAGTTTTCAATTGATTTAATTATTGTTTTAAGTCCCTTATCGATGAACCCTTATAGAATTACCACTGTGTAATTAGTGTAACTAAAGAAAAACTAGAGGAATTGATTAATAAATGATTTATTCGGCCTATTGTTTCTCCATGGGTAGCCCCATTCCTTTTTGTTAAGACGAAAGATGGATCTATGAGGTTGTACATTATCTACAGGGAGATCAATGCTATATGAAAAAGAAAAAATATCCCCTACCACACATTGATGATTTATTTAACCATCTTGATGGAGCTTATTATTTTTAAATAGCTGGTCCTTTGATATGGATACCATCAGTTTTTTGTGAAGAAGGAAGACATTCTGAAGACTGAAATTCGAACCATGTATGGGCATTATGAGTTTACACTAATGCCTTTTGGATTGACTAATGCCCCCTCTTTCTTCATGGATCTAATGAATATTGTTTTCAAGGAATATATTTATGGATTTTTATTGGTTTTTATTGATTATATCTTGGTATACTCCAAAAGCTATGACGATCCTGAGAATCACTTGTGTATTATCTTGAAGACTCTTAGAAGAAAATAATTAAATGGGATGTTTAGAAAGTGTGAATTATGGATTCAAGAGATTTCTATTCTTGGCCATATTGTCTCTATGGATGGAATATATATTGATCCTTCAAAGAACAGGGCAATCCAAGACTGGCCAGCATGGACGAGTATAATTGAGGTACACGGTTTTATTGGTTTAGTAGGTTATTATCAGAATTTTTCCCAGAATTTTGCCCGATTGGATAACCCATTAACAAAGATCCCAAAAAAGGGGTTAAATTTTTTGGAAAAAATATTGTGAAGAATATTTTGAAGAATTTAAGAGGTGATTAGTCAATGATCCTATATTGACTATACCATCAGGGAATGATGTTTTTGTTATTTATAGCGATGCTTCAAAGAAATGACTTGGTTATGTCATTATTCATAATGATATGGTTATTGCCTATGCATTATGACCGCTAATAATTCATGATAAATAATTTCATACTCATGATCTTGAGATAGTAGCTGTAATCCTTGCATTGAAAATATGGAGGCAGTATCACTATGGTGAAAAATGTGAGATTTATACTGATCACAAGAGTTTGATGTATATTTATTTAAAAAAAAGAACTAAACGTGAGGAAAAGGAGATGGCTTGAACTACTCCTGTATCATGATATCAATATACACTACCTCTCGAGGAAGGTATATAAGGTGGAAGATGCATTGAGTAGAATGGATAATGGAATTTTGAAAAAGATCAGTGTTTAAAAGGATCCTATATACTTGGATCTAGTAAATATGGATATGGGAATAACCATGGAAGGTGGAACATCAATACATTTTCAAATGGTTTCCATACCATCTTTATTAGAAAGGATAAACAGTTCTCAAGATGATTATGATGAGTTCAATAAGAAGATTAATGTTGTGACTAACATTAGATTGGTTGACTTCGTATATGAAGATGGAATTTTGAAATTTGGGAAGAGACCTTGTGTTCCAGATATACCTGATCTAAAAAAAGAATTGTTGGTTCATGCTCATACTTCCATTATATCTATACACCCTGGGAGAAACAAAATGTTTAGATATTTGAAGGAACATTTATGGTGGGACAACATGAAGAGGGAGATGGCTGATTTTGTGTCCAGATGTGTGGTTTGTCAACAAGTGAAGCTGGTATGCAACAATATAGGGGAGTCATGAAACCTCTTCCCTTACCTGAGTGGAAATGGGATAATATTATGATGGTAATTATCATGTCACTACCGAAGACTCCTAGAAGATACATTGCAATATGGGTCATTGTTGATCGTCTTACATGTTAGCACATTTTTTTGCTATAAGAGAAGATTTAACACTTTAATATTTAGAAATACTATATATTAATAAAGTTGAAATACATCATGGAGTACCACTATTGATTTTTTTTATCATGATCCCCATTTTAGATCCAGATTCTGGAAATGTCTTCAGAATGCCATGGGTACTGAACTTCTTTTGAGCACTGCTGACCACCCTCAAACTGATGGAAAATCATAACAAACTATTCAATCCTTAGGAGACATGTTGATATCATGCTCACATGACTATCAAGTAATGTGGGATCAATATTTATCTCTGTTAGAATTTTCCTATAACAATAGCTTACATTCATGTATTCAGATGGCACCTTATGAAGCATTATATGGAAAGAGATGTCGAACACCAACCTGTTGGGATGATGATGGTGAAAGAAAACTCATAGGCCCAAAACTAGTAGTGGAAACGATGGAAAAGGTGAATGTAATCCAAAACCACATTAATGAAGTTCAATGTAGGAAGAAGAGCTATGCTGATAGCCAATGGATGAATTTGGAATTTCATGTAGGAGATCATGTTTTCCTGAAGGTATCTCCATGGAAGGGTGCTATACATTTCGGTAAGAATGGAAAATTTTGTCCCAGGTACATCAGACCTATTTAAATCCTAGAATGAATTGGGGATGTAGCTTACCAATTGTAAATTCATCCATGTCTCTTAAAAGTTCACAATGTGTTCCACGTATCACTGTTGAGAAAATACATGCCTGACCTAACGCATGTACTCAACTATAAGGAATTAGAACTGGAACTCGGTCTTTCATATTGTGAAGAGACTATCATGATTCTTGATACAAGAGATTTCATGAGAAATAGGATGACTCGCCTGGTGAAAGTTCTATGGAAGCACCATAAGTTTGAAGAGGCAACATGGGAACCCGAGGAACTTATGATGAAGACCACACCAGTATTTTTATGTAGTAATATTCTAGAAATTTCGATGAGGATTTTATTTTAAGGAGGGGAGAATGTAACACCCCAATCATCCACAGTATGCTTCTCTTTGAATAATACAACAACGTGCGTTGTATGCAACTTCGAGTTCTAACACACCACAACCAATCAAACTAGCCGTTATGAATAATAATACCCACTTTTTGAAATTTTACGAATTTTATCTTTCAAAAAGGACATCATTTTTTGAAACGGAATATTGAACTAGATTAGGGTGATTTTTTGGAAATTTTCTAAAAACATTCGTTTTTTGATGAATAATGAAAAACCATCAGTTATATTTAAAACCGAATTTTTATTTAAATAATTATATATTTTATTTAAACTTATTTTAGGTCAAATATATACATAATACCTATATAATTTCACTGTAATTCATTGGAGTTAGTTTTTAATAATTTTAGATATATAAAATTTTTATTGATCTTTTTAATGTCTTTTACCCACCTCCTAGGAGTTTTTACAAATTTACATAAAACATAATTTTACCACTTTTGTGAGTTGAATTTCAAAAATCTGAGAGACATGATTGATATCAATAAGTAAAATGTGGTTCAAAATGATTAAAATAAGTTTTGGTGGATAGTAACTTTTTTACTTTTATTTAATATGGTTAAATGTAAATTGCGCAATTAAGGGTGAAATTGATTTTATTATTACCATAACACTTGTCCTAATTCTATTGGATAAGTGTAATTCATCCAAAAAAACCTTCGGAAAAAAATATCATCCATTAAGTCCCCTTGGATAATATTAGGACATTTATTATTATTTAATTTAAAGAATTGTTAAAAGTGTTAAATTCAATCTTTAATAAGTAAACCATTTTTAATACATGGTTACACATAAGATAAATTCGACTATAAATATTCATTAGAATGATAAAAATATTTCCTACATAATTTAATTTTATCTATAATTTTTAGACATTAAATAATTAAATTTATTTGTGAAAGAATGATAATGTAGAATTACCGTATTAATGAAATATTAAAATAATTGATATTAAAAAAATGAAAATTAATGTAATTTTATATTTTTAATGAATTCACCTAATTTTACATATTAATATGACTTTTTAGTGTTGGTTAGATGAATTATTTTTTATGTAATAATTCATTTATTAATTTATCAAAAACAAACTACCAAATATTATCAAAATTGACATAAAAGAGTTTTTAAAACAAATATTATATTATTAATTGATATTTTATTCCAAAAAATAAATGGTTCAGCCAAAAGAATTATATAATGATATTTTATTCATTAATGAACCACTTGGGTTTCTCTAAGAATTATATAGTAATTTTATTAACCATATAATATAAAAATAAAAAGATACCTGGTAAATGTCAAACAATTTAACTAACAGTTAAATATTGAATATAAGGTTAATATAGTGACCCAAACCTATATAAAACATATTGGTTGAGTGATTTTCGACCCATCCCTACTATATATGCTACATAATTAATTTCAGAGCCATTAGTTACCGAAAATGCTGTTATTATAAAATAATATTTCAAGCATTTCCTAAGGTGCCCCTCACCCCTCTTATAAAAGGACACCCCCCCTTCTCTCTAATTCACACCTTCAAATAAATTTGGCTCGAAAAAACACTATCCCAAATACACTCTCAACTATCATTATTTCATCCTAGAGTCCTTCTTTTAGTTATAAAGCCATCCAGTGAATCCCTTTTGATCAAATCAAAATGACGAACCCGAAGAAGAGGTAAATATTTTATCACCTATTTCTAGTTCCTTTCTTCTTCCACATCCTCATTCTTTGTTGTTTCCATTATAAAATAATAACTATTGTATATTATATATGATATGAAATTATTATTAATATGTTACAAGAATATTCATTATTCTATCCTTCCTTTGAATGACATGTCACCATACGTGTGTACGTACGACTTACCGTCTCGAGGTCATGGTGTAATAGTTATTCAATACATTATTATTTGGATTGGTATAATAATGATATGTAATTGATGTAAATAATAAATATAACTTGATAATGATTTTCAATATATCATATACCATCCAATTATATATTATATTAATATCAAAAAATCATATTGTCTCTTGTGCGTACGTACGGATTACCGTCTCCATGAATGCGATGAGATTCATTCCCCATTGAATCCATTAAAGACTAATTATCATTATATTATTAAAAATAATGTTTAAAGACTTGATATAATTATTAATATGTATAAGATACATACTATTCATAACAAAAATTACTTACAAAACAAAGTATATAAAGGAAAATAAATCAGATAACACCCAAAATGACGATAATACTGAGATATTATTAACAAATAAATATTAAAATATCATATAAGATTTCATAATAATTTATATTAATCTTTTATAATTTAATAACAATTATTTCACCATTATAAAAATAGTTAACTTACCATCGACCTAGGAGAAGTTCTTGTTAAGTGTAAATTTCACAATCTCTTTATTTTCCGAGGTTGTTTTTATGTAAGTATCTACTAGGACATCATTATCATCCACATCAATGTTTCTTAAAAATTAATTCCAAAACATTTTTACTATTTAATATAATATGGGTTAATGTAATTTATTCCCTTGGTTGACATTCATAAAATAGTTTGAATGGAATCTTTCCATCATTTTCCAATCAATGTACTTTTTGACCTTTTTGACAAATTTAAGTTAATAATGTTTTTTAACTTATACAGAGGGTGGAGATATTTTCCACCATTATAACATCATCTATGTTTCCCTTAAAAGATTATAATATTATTTTAAAAATAAATATTTTCTTAAATTATTTCAAAATAGCAAGAGATATTTCTCTAAAAGAGGTTTTGATTACATCTATTTCAACATCCTTGGATAGACTTTAAGCTTATTTGATGTTGATTAATTATGATACAAAACATCCATATTGTATTGGGGGATTTGTGATATTTTTTACTATGGATGTGTTATTTTTACACCATTCATGGTTTATAGATAAATTATTGGCATTTTATATGCCAGTTTTAATAAGAATGTTTATGTTATGTTGAAACCTTTTCATGTGAGGAATGCATTGGACTTAGTATGTGATGAGTGGAGCCCGCTATAGCTTCTCAATGCATTGGTAGGTCTCATGAGACAAACTAGTGTCTTGGAACAAGGCCATGAAAAAATCTTATTTGTAGTCCTAGAACCAGGCCATGACTACATGGTTTTGAAGTCTATAATTATGAATTCCATAATTATAAATGTGGCTACTGATATTGCATGTGATTATTCTACTAAAAGAATATCACTGTGAATAAGTAAATGGAATTATTTGATTTTATCTTTTCCATGTTATTCTGAAGTTAAAGTTTAAAAAGGATTTTTTTAGTCTTATACATCTCCTTAAATGTTTATGATTATTTAGTAACGATTACGATTTATTGTTATCCTTACTGAGCATCTCATCTCACCTCTTTCTATGTTTTATTTTTCCCAGGATGCGAAAAAGTATGTTATGACTGACCTGTTGGGATAGTCTATGGGATCTCAGTGTTGCCTAGGGAATCCATGTTTTTGTAGTTTTCCATTTTATGATTTAATGTAAACATTATGAATGTAACTAATACTTCCTAGGCTACTAAACTAATCTTTCTATCGAGACTTGATCTTTTTTGAACATTCTAATGAAAGGTAATAATGCACTGACTCTTGGATTCAGGGTTCGAGGCCTTATAATATCCATTTAATAGTGATTACATGATTAGTATAAATATAGAATTTTTTCAAATCCAATTGACACAGACAAATGAAATGATGGACTCAACTAGTAGGATCATATCTTATGAATCCCATTTATCCATGATTTCTAGGTATTTATAATCACTGGGCTTTCACCTTAACCAATCAAAACATGAGATCCAATAACTTTTGTATGAGTGAAAAAATTTATGACAGAAGTTCAAGATCCTTGAGATCGCAACACAAACAAGATATAATGAACAACCCCATGAAAGTCTCTGTGTCACACAATATACTCTTAGGGAGTGTTCTAGTGTTTTCAAAATAAATGTATCAACACCCTACCATGATGATTTTTAATTTTTTTTAAAAAATAATCAATATATTTTCATCATATTATTGTTACGTTATAAATATGTTCATTTTTTTTCAATAAAACAAAAATTGTATTTTTTTTGACAAATTTGAAATTAAATTAACTAAATTTATTTTATAAATTAAATTATTTTTTAAATAATAATATTTTATAAAAAAATTTCTATTAATTAATTATTTTTAAATTATTTTTCTTAAATATAAATTATCATTGAATTTTTATTTAACTAAATTGTCATTTTTTTAAGGGTTCAAAAACAATTATTATTAAAACACAAAGCATTTCTAAAGATATGTCGATTAATTTTATTGAATTAAAAATATTCATCTTATGAAAATTATTAAGATAAATTGAATATTTTTTTTTGGAATTAGATCATTGAAATTATCCAACGATGATTTTTTTTATTATTTTCTCATATTGACAAATTTTTGGGTAAACATTTAATACCATATAAATATAATTTGTATATTATGAAGTCATAATGAGTCAATGTGGTGTAAAAAATACTATAAATGATATCCATTACTAGATATATGTTTTAGGTTTAATAGAATATTAGATTATGTTTATATTTAATATTATAATGCCTTTCAGAATTTTCAAAAACCATTAATGTATTTTAAGGGTTTATGACCATTTCATTAAAAGAATGAAAAACATAAATATTGAGAAAATTTTATTTTACTAATTTCATCCATTTTATTTATAATGTAATGATAAAGGCTCCCATTTTGATGAATCCCTTGAAAAAATGGATGTTTTGTGGTTTTGGTTATTTTATTATGTAATGTCCAAAACAAAAATAATAAAAAATCCCCATATTTGCCTATATAAATTCACCCAAGATCTCATTTATATTTACTAAATATCTTTAAAAAACATCATGAATAATTACTTGAATATATATATATCTCTTATGGACCCCCCCCCCATTTAATAAAGAAGCCCCTCCCATCCATTTTTATTCACACACTGATGTAAGGGATAATTTTCATTTCTCTTATTTATTCAAGATTCTTCTATACCTCATATCCTTTATCTTAATTTACACATTATGGGATATGTTATTCCATATCCTCATTATATTTTAATTGGTCTCCAAATTATTAGATACCCTTTCCTCTTCCATAAAAACATTTTTATGAATTATTAAGTAACACATATATGATGATGAAATTTCAACATAATTTTCCAGAACATAAAATTGTGTAATGAATAACATACCCATATTATATCATGGTAATAAATCATTATAATCATATAAATCATTTCCATTAGACGTAAATTTATTTATTCCAAACTACTTGATCAGGGAATAAATTTTAAATTTGAATGAATTCTGTTGTATGATATATGTCGCACACTTAAGCATGAGAATGAAAAGAAATTATCAAGTGCACCTGAAATTTTATAATGGTCCAATGCATTGTGAAATAAATAGTCTCCCGAGACATCATTTTTTGATAGGGAGTGATCATATTCATTTATGGGAGTTTCTTTAAACCAAAATTTAATTTTTTGTTTTATCCATGACCAATTTTTGGCGATGTAGTGTATCGTGTTTTTTTTACAAATATCCCATGTTATGATTATCATGCTATATAAATGTCTCATTGTTCATGTTTTTTATTCCTACACTTGATATGAACCATTGATATAGCTATCATCTAACATGTATTTTTATCTACATGTTGAGCACTTTTTATTCTTGTAGAATGATTTATTACTCCCCCCTTTCTTATGTATGTCCCCAGGTTATCCCATGTAGTATTAAAAGAAATGGAATTTTATAAGAATGTTAAGAAAGAATTAAATAATATTTTCTAACTTCATGTTCAATATTTTATGATACGTAACTATTTCAAAATATACCATTTTTCTCAATCTTCTAGGTTGTATTTTGTGAACTTTAATTTAACAAAACATATATTTACAAGTTATAAAGAAAAAGGTTGTTATATTTTACAATCTAATGTATTAGAGTATGAAAAAATTATATTAGATGTATATAATTAAGATGATGGATATTTTATATGGTGGAATATAATATATAATATGAGTATTATGGATAAAATTGAATCAAAATACTTGGTAATAATTTATCAAAAAACCTATTAATAAATATTTTCTTGAAATGAATCTCACTAAAATAGATATGAAAATCACTGAAATTGATGTTTCCAAAAAAATATCCATGTATCACTGATAGGGGGAGGGGATGAATTAATAATATATATTTATTTTTTGTTTCCTTTTTTGGAAACAACCTTCACCCCTTAATAAAGAGTTCCTTCCATGCTTATCACAATCAATACAAACATTCATAGGAATAGAAGATTTACATGGATCACTACTATACAAGATATCTATGTACTTAGTATGGTAAAAAAATCCAATACCACACAATAAACTAGAAAATAAATCCTTTTATAGGGGATAAAAGGATTTGGATATACCCTTACACTACTGTAGCACTTGAAAAACAATCAGAAAGTGTGTGCCCACCCTCTTAGTAGAAATAGTGCAGTACAATGTTTCTATGCTTCTTAATGAACATTTAAAAATTTAATATCTCAAAACAAGTATTCTCTTCCATACCAATAATATGATAGGATCATTATTATTTTCATATTGATACAAATTATAATAACTCCATCATAACATGATTCACATAGAAAGCGCATCCCACATAAATTCGGTACTCGAATCTTCAACTCGTAGAGATCCTTCAAAGAGCTCCTTCGTGAAGCTCTTAAATCATAGAGATATATATGTCGTAGAACTCACTATTTAACATATCTCCCTAGTTCTCAAAGCTATCTATTTAACTGATCTCATTTTGGATGTTTCGAATTTTACTTCATCTACAAATCTCAATGTCCTGCCACAAAGCACCTTCCCTACGTAGATCTTTTTGACTTCCCAAATATCACTGCCTTCGCTAACATTCTGCAGAGTTTGATAGTTCATGAAATATAGTTGAATATCTGTAATCTTATCAAGGGGTTAGAGGAATATTTATATGTTTTTCAACAAACATTCTAACCTTTCATCCACATTATCCTCACATCAGCGCCAAATCAAATTGTTCTGAAATTTCATCCCAAATTTGCATTGTTTTTGAAGATTTATGCCTAATTTTCAAATTGAAATTCTCGTCGTAATCAAAAACCATTAAATAAAATCCTTTATATTTCCTCTATGTTACTTATATCATGGCACCTCCACAATTCCATTCACCATCATCGCTGCAAAGCACCCATGTAGTGCTCCTTTTCTCTACCATTCATAAAGCTCATCATACTCACATACATCATCTTAAGAATCCTTTAAACCATTTCGATTCACTCTTCATAAAGAACATCTTCATGATTTTCATTCATTTTACATGTTTTTATGAGATATTCACATAAATACTCTTTTTCCAATTCTCACAAAACTCCAAATTTTGGACCCAATTTTTTTTGAAAACATTGGAATACTTAGCCACCATAGACACTTGTTTCTTAAAAAAACCATGTTGATTGACATAAACTATTCTCTCACTCTCATTAATAAATATTTCATCACAATTTATCGAAATATACTATGATATTTTTGAAATATATACATGAAAATGATCATCATATTTATCATGGAATGTATTGTAACTTCCCTGTCTTCCCCCATCCACTTATACAATGTGAAGTGCTTTCCATTTGTCAAAAAAATACAGGAAAACAAAAGACAATACCTGAAAAAATACACATCATTATCATCTAGTCACTAATATAAATAGTGTATAATTATGATTAATCCATTATTAAAAATGATAAATATTTCAAAAAACATGCAAGGTGTTCTTTAGGATTTATTAGTGACCATAAAAAAAGAGATCATTTATTTAATGGATTGCGACAATGTCTCAGAAATGATTTACATATATTTTAATTTTATTTATTTAAATATATAATTCAATATGTTCTTTTTTAGGATATGGAAATTAATATCTATTAGTGTTCTCAAAAATTTAGGGAAAATAAGGGAAATATGGAGTTTTTTAAAAAATTTAACAAGACAATCGATAGAGGAATGAAATTAATTTTCATTCATAATTGATTTGTTGAATGTTTAATAATAAAATTAAATTATATGACCTAAAAAATGTTTTATTGTGGGAAATAATTCAATTAAAATTAATATTGAGGTAATGTTAAGGAGATAGTAATTATGATAAATCTCAACAGAATAATCGACCCACACTCATATACTATAAATATATGGGGCATAGACATTATCCAATGAAGTTTATGAATCTATGGGTTAACCATGATAATTAGACTCAATAAAATATTAATATAATATATAAATTTATATATCATATGATCACAACTACTTAAGTGGGTTGTGAAAATGATGTGGTGAAAGATACACTTCAAATCCACCCTTGAATGAAAAATGTTTTATTTGATTCTGGATTCGACAACTATTTTTTATCAAATGAATTTACTATAGGTTTCATGTCACCAATTCAATGAAAAGATGATGTGATAGTAGAATAAAAATTATAGTACTGTGATTATTTTATATCAGGTATATAACTCTTCTTATATATAAGTTTTCTGTAATTTACTCATGAAAAATATTATTATCCTCCCTCTAATTTAATTTAATATGATTTTGGATTGGATTAAATCTCCCTATATATAACCCAATATCAATTTCTGAGAAAGGGTATGTATATTTTATATTATTAACCAACCAATGTTCATCCATTGATACATGGATGAATACGAATATTCAATTGATGTGACATTCATTGAATGGGTCTTACATGAAATTTAAGAGTGATATTTATAAAAAATGGCTAGGGAGAATCCCAATATCTTATTTTAATCTATTTTATTGGATAATCCTAATATATTTCCTAAATAAATACATAGTCTTTACGTGAAACATGATGTTTAGTTTTTAATGTACCTTATTAATAATGCTATATCTTTTTTAAAGACTTCATATATAATGGACACAATTGAATTTCTAAAATTCAAGAAGAAAAATCATGGGAATCATGATAAGGGATTCATACTCTCTAGTGTATTACTATGGGGAGAACATGTTGTTTTTTATAAGAACAGAGATTGATCAATCCATCATTTAATTTATTATCAAGAAATTTATATATCCATTGTCATGAAAAAGTATCCTTTACTGAATATTGAGGAATTCATTGGTATAATTATAGAGATTAGAAATTTTCAATGATTTTTCATGATTGTGGATTTCATTCATTGAGGTTCAAGGAGTATTTCCCAAATAAAACCATCTATATGTTGTAGGGCCATAAAAAATATATAGTAATTCCATTTCGACTTACCAATGCCCATATTATCATCATGTATTTAGGGAGTAATGCCTTTACTAAATACATTGATTACTTTGGGGGTAGTTCTTATAGATGATATTCTAATATATTTTAGATAAAGGAATAGCTTGAAGTAAATTTGAGTATTGTATTAAAGTCCCTGAGGAGGATAGATTGTACACTAAATTTACAATAATTGAATTTTTTCTACAAAAAGTATCATTCTTGGGCCATATAATCTTATGTGAGATTATATTGGTGCACCCATTAGAGAAAAAAATTTATTTAACATTGTATGAAAAGAACGAAGTTAATTATGATTCATTATTTTCCTAGGATTAATAGTTATTGTTGGTTCCATAAAAGAGATTTATCCTTAATATATAAACTGATATCCATTTTTATTTTGAAGGGATCTAGGTTTTATTAGACATATGAATATGTGATAAATTTGATGGACTTGAAAAGAATGTTTGTATGAATAACACCTCTTAAACTACCCCGTAGTGGAGAAGTGTTGATGATCTATAGTGATGAATCAAAGAATGATCATGGATTAATCCTCATATAAAATGATATGTTTAGACAATATGCCTCAAGAAAATTGATTATTCATGAGAGAAATAACCAAACACATTATTTGGAGCTTTCATTATTAATTTTTTCATTCATATATGGAGTTATTTTATTCATCTTTAAAATGTTATATATATATATATATCAGAAAATTATAAATCATATTTCATGAAAAAGTGTTGAATATGAACTAAAGGATATGGTGGGAAATTATTGATTATTATTATTAATTCTCAATATATTACTACAATGGGATTGAATTTTTGGTGGTTGATGCTATTAGTTAGAAAGACCATACTAGTTTAATCATAATGAGGAATTATTGAAAAATAATACTTTTATATTTTTAGATCAGGGATATTTTAATTATATTGGAAGTGGTGAGGTAATTTTTTTTAAATGAATATTCATATATCCATCCATTTACGGATAAAATATTCACTTAACAAAGATGTGGAAATAAAGAAAAATGTAACGAATATTTTTTATTGTAACTATGACTATATTGTACGAATAAGGTTATGAAACCAAGTATGTTCCCACATCAATAATAATCATTAAAAATAAGTTTTTAGATAAATATTATTGGTAATAATTATATTTTTATCCCAAAATGAATAAGATATATTGATATTTGAATGATTATTTCAATTGGGATAAAATGAAAAGGATTATTGCATTGTATGTAATTTGGTTACGAGTATGTCAACAATTTTATTATTAGAGATAGTATAATAAGGATATTTTTCAATGATTACCTATACCATAATTCATATATGAGAACATTACACTATATTTCATCATTAGACTCCCCAAATCATATTATAGGCTAATAAAAATAGGGATTTAGTTGATCTCAATAAGAAATCATCAAATTTCATTTACGTTAGAGATGATTTAACTATTTTCCAGCTTCCTAGGATTTAAATTAAGGACTTGGTGATGTTCTATATAGTACCAAATTATATTGTATTTGATCATAACCCAAAGATAAATATAAATTTTTTGAGATGTCTCTAGTACTATTTAAATATTAAGTTTAAATTATGAACTAGATACAATCCTCATATAGATATTCAGTTTGAGAGGACCATGTGAACCCTAAAATAAATTTTGAGAGCATTATATATTGATTTCAATCGTTTTTGGAATCAATAAAATTATTTAGTGGTGTTTTAATATAATAATATCCTCAAATCAAGCATTTATTTGGGTCATATTAAGTCCCTTTATGGAAGGAATCGAATCAATCCAATGTGATTGTATGTAGTTGGGGAAATACTGATTTTGGACTATGTGATATTTGTGTAAATTATAGAGAAGGTTATATTCATGTAGTAATATATCAAGGTAGCTCATAGATAGCATTAATGTTATACTAATTAGTATTAGTGATTCTTATAATTTTATTTTGGTGACAAGGTATTCATTTAAATATTCCCCTCAAAAAATTTAGAGATTATCAAAGAAAGAGAAAACAATTTCAAGATAAATAGATTCTATAAAAATTCGTGGTCTTTTTGGTAAGGTATCTTATGTCTTGGAGATTTTGTTAAATCACTATCATGTTCATTGTCTGTTCCATATATATCTTTTAAGGAAGTACATACCTAATCTTTTCAAATGTAATAAAATCAGTTGTCGAAAAAATGGAGCATTATATCTCTTATGATGAACATCTGGTGGATATTACTCATCAAATGTATAATGTTATATGAAACAACACTAATTTCATGTTCAATTTTTTGTGGAGAAACCATAAATATGAAGTAGTTGTGTGTGATCCTTGGGATGTGATGAGGAAGATGTATTGTTAGTTACCTATATCAGAGTAAAAAAATCATGATGGTCAAATTATTATAATAAAATAAAATGTAACACCTTTTCTTTTGTGATAAACTTATGTTTAAAATACATCCAAGTTTTAAATAGATTTCTTACCATAAAACACTTAGCATTAAGCAATCTCTGATATAGTTTCAAAATTATTATTCGAATGTGATTTTATAAACTATCCATTAAAATTGGAGACATGAATAAGCCTAAAAACAACAATAACAATATTTAAAAATTATCTATACAATTAATATTCATAGATTAATTAATAATAAATAAGTACAAAATTTTAATTAACATTATTTTAATCAATAAAAATATTATTTCTTAAAAAATGTGTTTCATTAATTTTATTCATGGATTTTACAATTAATTACTTACACTTTTATATATTTTATTTGAAAAATGGATATATATTTTTTGGATTTATAATATCAATATTATCATAGGTTAATTTTTTTAGATTTGGATAATGTAGATAATTCTTTGTCAATAGTGGAAATAAATATTTTTCAAGTACTTTCACTTTTATAAAATTATTATCATGATTTATGAAAGAATTATCTCTGCTACTGATATGTTTTTGAGGAAAAATAATTTATCTTAAAAATTAATTTTTAAATTGGGAGACCAAGTGATACATCTTTGAACATAAGTGATATTTTATTGAAATTAAAAACATTTTTTGTGTCTTTTTATTTGATGGTTTGGTTAGAAGATTTCATTAAGTTTGGGATAAAAAATAGTAAAAACTTTAAATTTTATTATTTTACATAAAAATGCATGGAAGTGAACTTATTACTTGATTTCAAGGTGATATGAATTTTTCTCATAAATCGTGTATTTTTGTAAAAATGTTTTATTATGCGTCCTATGTTACTATATTAAAATTATTGTATTCCATGTATAGAAAATGAATCCCATAAATTGGATTCCAAATCTGGAATCAAAATGTACAAAAAAAATTTATACATACACCATTATTGTTTTACACATAATTTAGTTATCATAGGAAAAAGTCATGTTTTGACGTTTAAGGATAAAATGTAATTATAGTGTTTTAACTAAGGGGAAAGGAATAAAGTGTATCTATAACTAGTTTAATGTTTATTTCTAGTTTAATTTTATATATAACATAATTAATATTAATTTGTTCTGAATGTATTCAACTTGACCTGACTATGATACATATATTAATTAATTTTATGTAATCCTAGGTGTTCCCTTTCAATTATGTATAAAAGGTTGTCTCGTCTCTTCACTTCTTCAACTATATTTACCAGTATTGATTATAAAATACCTATAAAAAAATCTTCTAATATTACCTGTCCCTATCCTATATCTTCAAGTGTTTCCAAACTACCGTTCTTTAAATTATAAATTTGTATGCCAAAGTAGGTTTCATAATGAAGAGATATAACTCATAACCATGTACATACAATATGGATTTTTAAAACAACTCATATATATATATATATTTTATCCACAATAAAATAACTAATTTAATATAATATATTTTTTAAATTATTTTAATGATGATTTAGAATCTTATTTCCAGCTCAATTCATTCAAATTGGAAATGAACTGATCACCCGGGCATATGTGCGGACTACTACATCCACGTAGAGATATGATTCATTTTTCATCACAATAAAAAAATATTGGCTATTATAATGGATTTAGTTTTTAATAATTATATTTATGACATAATTATAATTCAATTATTATAATATCTTACCTACATTTCAACCTTTCCATCTATTTGATAACGATAATGTCATTTCTCTATATGTGCAGACTAACAACTCTACAAAGATATGTGGTTTATTATTCATCTCATATTTATTAGAATAATTAAAAAAATCTATATTATGAATAAATATGATACATATGTAATGGTTTTTAATATAATAATTATTGAAATATTAATATGTTTGATGTTATGAAACCATTAAACAAATACATCCATGTAAAAAGATTATTTTTTACCGAAACATTCATTTTAATGAAAAATTGATTACACAATTATAATTATATATTACAAATAAATGTTACATTATATTCATATATTAATATTTTATATGAATATATGTAAAATAAATATTAATTTATTATAAAATATATTTTATTGTCTATAATGCATGAGTTGAATTGAGTTTAGGGGTTTATGTTATAAACTAATTTTTTTATCTGGAATGTCTTTGATAAATATAATTTTATGGAAATTATATAGATCATATTCTTTGAAAACGTTTTTTTTCAAATCTGTTTATATATATATATATATATATATATATTTCTTATTTACTACTAAAATTTTACCTTAGTTGGTTCTTAAAACGATCGTGAAAATATGTTGAATGAAATGTTCACCTTATTTTTTCTTATGGTCAAACATTTTCTTCAATGTCTGTGATATTAAATTTAATTTAAATGAATTATATACCTATAAATGAAATGTTTTTGAGACATAATTTCCATTAAATTATTATTAATTTAAAATGGTTTCAATTTAATCTTTAAAAAATCTAATGAAGACATTTTAGAGTTTTTATATATGTGCTAAAAGAATGTACTTTGTTTTATTAAATGTCTTTGAAATGTAACCCAATATCATTTCCATTATTTAATTTGACACTTATTTTAATATTTTCATCGTATATTTTCCATGAAAACTATTTTCTCAAAATTTTGGAAATTTTTAGTTATAAAATTATCAAAAGAAAATGAATTCTCTCTCAAACTAGTATGAATGATATTTTACATGTATTTTTAATAAAATAAAATGTCTATTAATGGTTGAAATACCACACTAGTAATATAATATATTGATTCCATTTAATATTCAAATCTTAATGGATTATTTTTATTATTATTTGGGGATGATCCTATGAAACAATCTTATTTATGATAAGTTAATTGTGTTCTGCTGAAACCATTATGAAAATTGATTATTTTACATGGTTTACGAAATTATGAAATGATGAAATGTTTATGAGACCCATTTTCTATCCAAAAGTTATGATAAGATCATATTTTGATTATTTTCTTATCTTAAAACACATATTTGTATTGTTCTAAATATTTCATTAGCGGTCATATAATTCTATAGACCTCCAAAGCTTTGGGTAAAGATGATGAAGTTGAGAATATTAAATGATATGATAGAGATAATAAACTATTATTAGATGATAGATATTATTATAAGGAAGTTACTCTTACGATATTATTATATATAATAGGGTTTACATTTTCATTATAGAACAATTCCCATAATTATAGTATAATTAGTGTACCTTGACTGAAAAGTGGGTTTCTATGTCTACGTGAATGCCAAAAATGTAGGTCATGTGTTTATGATATATTCTCATATATCATGTTTAATTGTAGTTAATTACACACACTAAATATGGATTTCTTTTTTATGATATGTACTTGATCCATGCATTATGATAGATGATATTTCAGTATTTCAATATCATTTTGTTTGGTTTTGTTCATTTTCTCATTACATTATTCTTATCTTATTATCACTCATAATAATTTATTGGTATCCTATAGGATTATATTTTATATGTATTAGAGAAAACCCATTATTATATTTCATTTAACCTGGTTATAACAAAAAGGTTTTATGTATGGAATTTCTAAGATGTGTACAATTTGAAAAGAACTATATAACAGTTGATAATGTTTTTTCTTGTAATAAGATGATTATATACATAGTTTCTGAATAAAAAAATGATATATGGTTTGTGGGAATGAATAATTTCTAATTAATATTCATTTAATATGATAAAATATAATTACATGAAATTACATGGTCTCCTCAAGGATTTTTTTCAGGAAATAGGAAGGAATGAATTATCTATTTTGAAACATATATTATGAAAAAAACATTTCAATATTTACACCATCCTCTAAAAAATTATTTCACTAAGCTCCAAATAATGAATATAATATAATATATGTAATATGTTAATTTTAAGAAAAATACATAGAGAACCGTGTTCATATAAATTTGATCACACAAACTAAATAATAAAGAATGGATGATCCTTGAAACACTAATTTCCCTTTTTATTTGTAATTGTATGGTTTTAAGGTTATCACCATTCCATTTATAGTTATATATTGATTGAAACAAGATCAATGAAGTTGTATTAGGAAATTAACCTCATCAAACTAATCTTTATCCACACTTAATAACATTATGAACATTTCAAATATTTTTTCTTATATTTTCCATTCATCCAGTATTGTATGTGTAGTGTGTAAATAGAACAAATGATATTAAATTATTTTATTATCCTAACTATCATATAAGTAATTTTTATTGCATAAACAAGATTAAAATCAACCAACATTGAATCACCTAAACCTCTCCCATCTTATTTTGGTTGCAGTAATTTATTTATGGCATGATATCATTCAACTTTTCGATGTTTGGAAACACTCGAAACTAATGTGATAAACAATTATTGATTCAACATAAGTCAATCTTTGTGTAATGGCCCAATCACACCCAACGGAGAAAATTATCCCCAAAAAATTAATTTTAATTTAATTATAAAAAATCCAAATTTTTAAAAAAATTAAAAACAATAATGGAATGCTATATTAGTCTTGAAAAATCAATACCAATCATGTCAATAACAATCTTCATGATCACCACCAGCTTCTTAGAAAACCAATAAGGAAATTGAATATTTTTTAACTTGAGAAATTAAAGTGGATATAAATATGTAGGAATGAAATATAAGTGAATTGAATATTTTAATGTACAACATATAAATTTAATGATTTTATACAAAATTTGTAGAATAATTTATAATTTATTGTGTTATGGGAAATCGGTATCATACATCAATCATAAGTGGTGTACATGAGAAAAAGGGAATAAAAAATGTGAATTTGGGATTCTGTAAGAAGACACAAAAAAGATACTATATATTTATTTTTTCATTTAAATTATAATCAAAAAATATAAAATATTTGTTTCATTAAAATTTATAAAGATAAATTTTAAATGAAAATAATTATTTTCTCTATATCCACCCATTACCGTCTACCCATTATTTTTTATCAAAATAATTAAATACACTAATTTGTTATTTAAATACTCTAAATAATTAATCCACTTAATATAATCATTAAACCTATCCATTAGTAATAAATACAATTGAATAAAATGAAATTAAATTAAAAATAAATTTTTCATATATGATCGAATATATATATTTCACTTGTAAATGAGATATGTTACACAATTCATATCCATATACTCTTTGGAGGAAAATTATGTCTTATGTTCCCCAATTATCTTTTCTAAATAAAAATAAGTATATATATCCTTATAATCTAAAGTTAATACACTAATAAATGTACATCCATAGATTATTAGTGATAAAATATATATTACATTCTCTAAATTGAACGAAAAATACCATGGAAGATAATTATTTATGGATTGTTTGTGAAGTTTACTAGAGTGTACGTAACCCTAGATTCTTAAATTAATCACCAAAGGTATATGTATCATTGAAATCATATGTAAATGGAATAAATTATATGTATCCACAAACCCTTAATTAAATCACAATATATTTCAATATCTATGATATGTTAACTCACCCATAGGAAAAAACCACCTAGACATATAACTAATAGAAACAATCACCCTATGAATATAGATCAATATGAGAACATCATTGGTATGATGGACTCCATTAGACTAATAGTTATTATAGATACTTAGTCTATAACTTTGTTTAACAATAATAAAATTATATGGGCTACTAGAAAGATCCCAGTAAAATGATATAATAATCCATATCAGTAATGAAAAAATCATTATCCTTTTACATCTATATAATATCATGTTTTTTAATATTCCTTATTACATATAAAATATAAACCATCACATCATGTAACATTTCATTTCATAATATAATGCAATATAACATCATTAAAATATATAAACAGAAATGTTATACCGTTATGATTCATGAGATATTTGTTATCTAAAAAGATAATATGATTTTAATATATATCCTATATCACACTATCATATTATCAAATTGAATTTTCTATTATTTAAACAATTTTGTTATAATAACCATTATAATATTACAATTTCACATTAATTATTATTTTATTCATATTTTACATATTTTCATACAATAATGATAACAAATATATCACTTTGCGGATATAATAAATTATCATTCAAAATATTTTAATATATATATCATAATTTATTCCATAATCCACATATATTAATTTCCTAACTTAGGACACCTTCAATACAAATCATGTTACTATTTAATACTACATTGATCATTTAGTTGTAAAAATAAATTCATTGTTTGGTTTCTTATATTAAGAAAAATACATTTCATGATATACTACTTGTTAAGATTATGTATATACACTTCTTAGTTAATATTAATTCAATTCATTATCATAAAGACCCCAATACATTATGTGAAATAATAACATAAATTATAAACATTAGAGTTCATACCATTTTTATTATACATTTTATCCACAGTTTAATGTCATGTGCTTAGGGAAATGTCGCTTGGCAGTTTAACGTCCTGCAGCACAGATGAAGTGGGTGTGCTGAGCACCCCTAGGACTTACATAACTGATATCACCCCACACATGGGGGAAGTAAGACATAGACAATGCCATTTTTAGTGGTGGGGGGTTTTGGAGAGTACCATTGGGGGGTCAACGTTTACATGTATAAGAGAAAAATCAATAGCTATTTGTGTGCCTATGTGAAGAATAATGAGGTGAAGAAACGCAACGGGCATTATCCACCAAGGAACATTGAAGTCGCTTCGTGCAAACATGAAGGGACTCAATGGAAAAGTAGTTTCAGAGCAAAGGGGATCATATGTAGAATCTTTGTGATGCTGTGGTCCTCCATCAATGGGTGTGCATCACGAAGTGAAGTTTCCAAGGCTTGGGATAGGGAATAAGTGCATATGAGATGAGCTTCTTGATATGGAAAGGAATTATCAAAGCAATGCTTAGAGAAGAAATGGTTCCTTGGAAATAATAGCATTGAGAAGAAATGTGTTTCACGATGCACAATGACCTGACCTTGGCACATGTGTCACATGCGCATGGGGGGTTCTTCGTGAAGCGTAAGGGCTCGACGTAGACCCGAGTCCCCTTGGGGATCTCCTTCCTTCACGAAGACCTATGGTCTTCACGTACGACATCTCTCTTGAAAGAGGTTATCAATTAAGACCAAGGGTGAGGTACTTCGTGGTGAAAAAGAACCTTGAGAGGCTCATGGTTCATAGAGAACAGGTGCTTAACAATTCAAGAGCTAGGAAGGTGAAATGTTGGAAAATCCATCTAGTGGGATCAAGGGGAGCCATATATTTAAAGGCAAGAGGTGTCGAGAAGCGGAGCTCGCATGGCTCGAATTGAGAGTTACCTTCACGACGGATCATGAAATTCAACTTCGGTTGTAGATCTTTAACGCCTCCTCGCTTCGCGGGGGGGGGGGGGGGGGGGGGGTGGGGTGGTTGCAAACGTCAATGGGATTCACGAAGCTGTCCCGCCTCCTTGCTTTCGAGGGGTCATGAACGACAAAGGGGTTTTGAAAGCAGTACTGCCTCCTGGCTTCGCGAGGGTTCATGAATATAAAATGGGTTTGCAAAGCGGTCTTGTGATTCGTGAGGGGTCACTAACATCAAAGGGGTTTGCAAAGCCATCCCACCTCCTTGCTTCGCAAGGGGTCGCAAAAGAGATTTTCTCCGGCTGCTGGGCTCCGGGAGCATCATGATCCTTCATCACGAGGCGGCCATTAATACAATCAGGATATTCTATTCACCACCTATTTTTTCATCAACAAATGATTCTATGGAAGAACAACAATATAGTAGACAATACTTGGGAGCAGGAGGCTGGCATTCAAGTGTAGTTATCAGATATGTTCTCTGATAGTGTCTCACAACTCTTTAAATGTGAGCTCACATAATATTTCTTTTACGAGGGAAGACTATATGAACCCTATTCTTCTCCCAGTTGAAGTTCAATTAAAGTTTGGTTGAATTAACTATTTTTATATATTTAATATTCCTATTGAGTATGTGATGCTCTATGGGGTGTTTAGGGAAGGTTCGGAGCTCGGAACTCGATTTTTTTATAAAATAGACTATCTCACTGTTATTTTACACCATGAGAGGTAGGCAACATGACTTGTTTAATGCATGAAGGGATGGAATGTGGGTTGTAATAGGGAATGTTTTTTGAACTAACCATGTGAGTTGGGTCGCAAGACCTTGAAAATTGATACATAAATATTACAGAGTGATTTTGTACGGTTCGTTCAAAGTTTCACAAACCGTGTGGCCTAATAATTTGGGTTATCCTTCTTATTTATTAATTTTCATGGATTGTGTAGGGTTTTCCAAATAGTGTGGGAAAAACTTTGAGAATGTTAAAATGGATGAATTTATAATTTTTAACATAAAAAATTTTTAATCTCAAAAACTTCTTCTCATTTGGTTCAGTAGGGAATATAGCCTCCTTTTCTCCTACTTTTTATTATTTCTTATTCCTATTATAGGAATTGGTATAGATCATTTGTTCAAAGAGCTAATCGACCATCTTTCATCTCATGGGATCCACACTAATATCTTCAAAATTCATTTTTAATCATACATCACTCTTCTTCCACTATATGTTTCTATTTAGATGCAGACTCATATGCCCCTACTTCATGTCTTTGATATGTTATTCTGATTTTCTACTATCTAGTATGATGTAAAGGATGATACTAGATAAGGACACTCATAAAAACATAAGGTAGGTGGTATATATATTATAACTCAATTAAATTCATTTTATAAATTTTCATAAAATCATGATGATTTCATTTAGTGTCGTTTTTTGAATTTATATTTCATGAATGTAGTCATTAATAAAATGTTCTAAGACTCATTTCATATGTGTAATTCATTACGGTGGTTATGTATACATGGTCTACCACCCATGTAAGTTGATGTAATATATTTGGGATTTCACTATTTGATACATTTAAACCACAGTTTGGATGTGTTTTATATTGACCATTATAATATTATACCTCCATGTAGTAATTGGATATTCAATTTGAAATTGGACAGTACCATGGCATCGTATCATTTTTCCCAACTAAGGTAAATAATTTTATCATGCAAAATAAATCTTATTATAAATCTAAAGTGTCATATATGTTGGTGTCTTAGACAATTTGAATGGGAATGAATGTTGGTTTCATGTCATTGATCCCCCTTCCACTCATGGTGGAAGGTAGCAAATTTAAATGAGTTAAATGATTATGAATTATGTGAAATACTTAAATAGTTGAATGATCAATTGACCTCGTCACAGTAATGAAAGGAAAATATTGAATGGTATTCCTTACCAAATGGATTGACTACTATATGTATTATTTTAATGAATTATAAATGATTACATGTCTTGAAATTTCTTTCCACTTGTATGGAAGGCATAAAATGAACCTATTACATTTTATGTGGCATAGTTATAAGATGGCATAACATATATAATTAATTGGATGTACAGATCCTAATTACACTTTGAGCATGAAATAATTAATTATAGAGATGTTTATACTTGAGATTGTTATTGTATTTTAGAGGGAATGCATTGAGAACTCATGGATTCTATTCCAATTCAAGGATATAGATTTCCTAGGTAGAGACCCACCATGGAACATGATTCTCTTCTATTAATGGATGCCTATTTTGACACCAAATGATCCCAACATTACTATTATAGGATTTGTAAAATTCCCTACATGGATTAAACGTGCCTTCTATGAACATGAGGTTCCTTGGTTTTATCATTGGCCTCAGAAATTTCCTATCCCATTTACCTTTGATGTATTATTTTGTCTTAGTAAGATAATATTATTGTGGAATTCCAACGTTGATGATCCTTGGATTACACTTTTACACATTTTCTAAGAAACAATTACTACAATGTTGGAAATGCTTGAGGTATCATATTCCTTTTTTATTAACATGGAACAATTTATTATTAGTAAAAATTTCAGGTTCCCTTCTTATACAATGGATCCTAATTGGAACTATCATAAGGTGATGTCAGTGTTGTCTATGCCTCACATCACCTATTTATATAAAAAAGATACATAAATAATCAATGAGCTAGTTACATGTTTAGATACTATCAATGGTTTAATGTTTGTACATGGGTATATATATTATTGACCCAATTTATTATTATATATACATGCTTTCACACCTTTTCGTTTATAGAACATGAAAAATATGTTATAGAATCCATTGGTGGGGCCTACTATGATTTATATCAAAGCTTATTTAAGCCTCCATTTAGTACTTGGGGAAAATATATGTATTTCGGTGATGGGAAAAGGATGTCTATGTTTTAATCCACTTGATTGTATGTTTTAATAGGAAGGAACTATTAACCAATGACTGATATGGAGCTCGGGATTCTTGGGATTGATTTTGTATTCAAATTTTCCAATTTTTTATAGCATGTTTTTGTGCAGCTTTGTATCCATGTTTCCCATCTTTATAGTGACATTAAATTCAATAATCTTCTATTTTATATTTTGATCAGCTGTTTCTATTATAGTTATTCTTTTCATTTTTTATCATTTAATTACTTTTACTTCTTCCACTAATTACCTTGTTTTATTTTATCTATCTATTATGATACACTCTATTAATGAGGGAATAGTATCCCCATGTATATACCCAATGACCCTGCTGCTAATTCGAACCCAATGCAGTTTTGGTAGCTGCACATGAGGCTATGTTTCCATCCAGTCTTGGTGTGCATCTATGTAGAATATGGGTCTGAGATATCACATTATTGGTCAATAATTCTTTATTAATTCACGGTTGAGTAACTTCAATTACTACCCATAATCTACTTTATGGATTCCTAAATTTTGAATGAAATGTGTACTTTTAGTTATAAATTCTCATTTTAGGAGGTGTATTAATTACTAGAGGAATTATATTCATTATTTAAAAAATATTAGTATTATAAATATTATAAGATTAGTTACTTATTTATCATTTTTGTTTATTGCATTTGGAAGATGAAATTGACATTAAATTTAATAATAATTACCAGGCCAAATTTTATATAATTTTTTATAAAATAAAAAAAAATTATTAACTATCTTAGAGTAGGTGTATTCAATTTCTATCAGCTTTGATATATTGTCTTTGAGAAATATTACAACATTTTGGATAAACATTCATTGAATTTTCATTTTCTCATTCAATTTAATTATATATTTTGTTTCATATAATTAGAATAATTTCATTATACATTCTATAATGAAGTGTCATATATTTCTATATTTATGTTTTTTCTCATGAACACTTCAATAAATATCAGAAATTCTATTTTTTAATATTCTCCTTTCTAGTACCAAAAAGATAAAATTTTGTTTACACATGGAAAAAAATTTAATTTAATATGGATTTTATTACATTATAAATGGTTATATATTCCTTACATTATTCTTACATACTAATAAATTGTGATGATTTATTGGACCAGTAACATAACATTAATTTTCTATTCATTTATATGTAATCACCCTTTCATTATGATAAAAAAGTCTCTCATTTACATTAGTTTTTTGGTCTATTTATTAATCAAGATTACATGTCCATTATCACTAAATATTACTTTGGAATGGATTTTATTTCTTTAATATTTTGATGAAAATTATAAATACATATTTTTTTAAATTTTACCATTAATAATAAAGTCGTAACTACTGACAACATAAATTGTGGTTTGAATATTAAAAAATAATCATATAATTCATCATACATATATAGGTTATTGTATTTATATTTTCACAAGCCCATTACACATACATCTATAAAATCATTTATATTATAGTAAAATATTTTGCAATTTTATTGCCTTAATTTAGTTAAATACATAATTAATGAAAACAAATACATAAACACTATGTATTTGCACCCTCCCAATGAAACTCAAATATTTATATTTATATATCATATGTTCCTTTATATGTTATTCTAGAACTAAATATTTAAACTTCAATTTAAAATAAAGAATTAAAAATAATAGTTTTTTATAAGGTTTCTACTATGAACAACATAGGTAAAATAACTAAATTCTATGTCATTGATTTTAAAAAGAAATATTTAAATAATGAATTATATTTTAATTAGAATCCAATATCTTAATGTAAAAATTCTTACAAAATACCATGTTCGATTTCTTTCAAAATAGTGATAATACTATTATGAGATTGTGTAATGGCATGACCTGTGCATCTAACTCATAATATCCAATAATAATAATGAAAAGGTATAATGAGAACACCACAATCTCTAGAGAATATAAACTACTGTCGTGTGATAAAAATAACTATTGGGGAATTGTTTTCCTTTGAATACAAATAAACCTTATATAAATTCGAAGGGTTTTATAATAATATATGAGGGATATTTTATTCAAAAATTACCAATGAAGGACCTCATATAGAAACTAATATAATATTGTTTCTCATAACTCCAAAATAAAAAATCATTCAACAGTATCTCTTTAATAGTCTAATAGATAACCAATGACAATGAATTTGGAATCCCTAATTCCTAAAACAAAATTGATTAAATAAATAGGTTCATTGATATTGAAATATAGGGGTTGAGTATAAACTAATTAGTGTTCCCAATTACTCTAAAACAAACACAAGAATGAGTAATACATAAAATCATCATTAACACATAATTTATAAAAAAATTATATAAATAATTATCCAAAATTGTTACATTAAATAACTCCTTAATCAAAATCATTTTATGTTCATAAAATAAATATGAAAAGTAATTTAGTTTTATCATAATGAAATAAGAATATATTTATAAATGTTATTTTATAAAAATGATCTAGTAATATAACTTATCATAAATTTTTTTATTGATAAATAGAAATATTGAATAAAAATATTTAGTAATAGATTCTTTACATAATATAATCGTTGGGCCGGATATTTTAGGGTTTTATCAATATCTTATTTTATATTACCTTACCATCAAACATTAGGATGACATGATTTGGCCCATTTTTTATTAAAATAACATTATAAGGGATTCAACACCCGATTTTAGGTTTTAATAAACCGGTAAATTATATATTATGGATAAAATCACATGACTATTAATAATAAATCATATCTCATATTTCACCTATTATAATTAAACCCACATTATAAGAAATAAAATAACAAGAAAAATATCAATTCAAAAAATTCATTTGAAATGAAAAAAATATTATATTCTGATATTTTAATTGAAATTCAAATCCAACATTAATATAAATTCATTAAATTTCATCTAAACTGCCCAATTTTAAAAAACAACAAGGAAATCAAATAAACAGTTTCATTTAAAGAAAACATTCATCTATAAAAATACATTAGTTAAATAACCATTAAATAATTCTTTAAAATGGTTTTCAAAAAATAATATTTAGTTAATAATCATTTGAAAATATATTGAAAAATCATATCATTATTATCCTAATATTGATATTTATGGGAACCACATTTTGTGTTTCACATTCCCTATAATTTCCCTTAACCCTTAATTTGAATTATCTAATAACGTGAAACAAAAATTCATATCACTGTGAGGATACCATATATCATTATTCTTAAATGAAATGAAAAAATTCACCATTAAAATAATTTTTTCATGACGAATTATTGTTTTAAATGACCCTTGTAACATTGGGACATTCCATATGTAATTTAACACACTGCCCTTATAATTTTTTTAAAATGCATGTGATATAAACTATGGAGTGATCCCCATTATACTTTGTTAAAAATCCATTCAAATCAAAAGTATAATGGAATAAATGAAAATAATTTTCGAGGAAAATTATGTTATAGATTGTCATGTACAACATTATATAATAGTATGGCTAGTGTAAAAATCTTAAATCCATTATCCAGGAATTAACTTTTAGAATAATGGGTTTCTAGATTTATATCATGGATATATTATTGACCAATATTTAATATTATTTATCAAATACAAAGAAATCATTTTACATGATTTGATGGTCTTATGAATCTATTAGAACTCTAATTCACTATCAATTTACTACACCTTTAGTATAGAGAAATTTTGATGATGATATAGCTCATTGGAAAATTAGAGAATAAAAATAATGTTCCTGAAAAATATAAAAGCCTATCCTAATATTATATTAACACTACCTCTTTCTAACATTAACCTTTATTAACACAAATAATCATCAAAATATATATCATGAAATGTATTCATCATTTATCTGCACGAATTCATCTACCCCCCACAATCAACCAATATTAACATAGTCATTTTTTTTATAACAATCATAATTCTTATGAATTTTTAAAATAAATTAAAACTCATTGATGTATAAAATTCTACAAAAAACAAGGATAAAATTTCCCAATAAAAAAATATAATTTATAATTCGGTATAAAAACATTTATTTCTACTTATGTTAGGGGTTATACCATATTTATATATTGTTACACATGACATTGAGCTTAGCTGATGTTACATGCAAGTTTAAACAAAACATGCCATATTATAAAAATGTTATTATTGTTATCTACTAAATTTTTTAATGGAGATTATAAAATGATCAAATTAATTATGATAAATTTTTTTACAAAATTTTATAAATTTTATTCATTGAAAATAAACTAATAAGAAATGAAATTATGAACTTTTTTAGAATAAATAAATTTTATTTCTAAAAAACTTATTTTTTATCCACAAAGAGGTTTTATCGAAATAAAAATAAAAAATTATTTTTATGAATTATTTTAATTAAATTTATATATTATTTATTTAATAAACTATTTAATATTTTATATTATGAATTTTTTACAATAGATAAGAATAAATATGATTTTAATTACAAAAAGAAGTAATTTTTAAAATGGTAGTTTTAACACCATTTAATGGAACACATATTTTAGAAATAACATTTAGAAAATTCATAAGAAATATTTTACAAAAGAAAAATAATTTTATAATTTTTATATCAAAATTAAATTAGGGTGAATATTTTATATTTTTCTTCAAATATTCACTTTTTAATTAAATTGAGAATTACAAATTATATTTAAAAACATACTTTTTATCCAACCTATTTATATCGTTAAATTATATTTTAAAATTGGAATTAATGTATAATAATATCAATTATATTACTAGTAAACCAATTTAGGTCATTTTAATAAATGTCAGATTGAAATTGGATATATAATCGTTTTCATGTTTTCCCAATTTCAAATCAAAACCCTACTTTCTCATTGCATACAAAAGATTAATTTTAAATCAATTTATTCCACTTATGTGAATTTATTTGAATAATAAATTAATAATTTATAAATAAAATAAATTTATATTTCTATAAAGTAAAATTAAAAATTTTATCAACGTGATATGTGAAATCTATTAATGTGAATTATAGTGGTTAAGGTAAAAACAAGTTTACTTATTGGATAAACATAGAGTAAAAGGTGTAATAATGAACCAAAACATATATAAATCACATTTTATAAAAATATTTAAACCCTTAAGACCTTATTGTCTAATATTATGAGTCCTTCATACACTTTTACAAGCATTTGACCCATATAATATGTTATGTAAAGAAAAATACAGGAAAATGTACATTTCATCCTTTAAATTTCTAAAGTGCTTTATAATCTAGAAAAATCAATATATGTTAGACTATAAATATTATTTTGAAGGTTAAATTAGTTTTTTATCATTATAATTTAATTTTATATTTTAGAGATGATATAGTTATATTAAATTCTTGAGAAATGCTATTGTATAAATTTATAGTTAATAAATAAATAAATAAAATGATACTGAAAACATAAAAAGAAAAATATGTTTATTGAATTACGCTGTAAAATTATTATTTTGAATCTAATATACCATATTAAAAATTTCTTAAAATAATATATTTTAATTTTATCATGGTATATACATTCATTACATTAAGTTAAAAGAATATTGTCAAGATTGATATTAATGTTATTTCTTAATAAATGAAATGTTTTTAATTTATATAAAATTACTAAAAATCTAATATTTCATTATGATAAATTTAAAAATTAATAAATATTAACTATATATATCTAATGGAAAAAATATTATATTATATTAAGCATATATATCTAAATAGTAAAAACTCATTTAGTACGATTAAGGTTTAAGTAGTGTTTTTGAACATTACATGCACTTGTGTTAAAGTTAATTTCCAACACAAATATGATTTATAATTTATTAATTAGTTAAAATATTTATAATAATTAATTACCAATTATTTAATAATTATGACTAAATTTTATTGTTAAATAATAAATTACAAAGGTTATGAAACTAGATAACATAATAAAAAAATGGTAGAATATGGAATCCTAAAATTTAAGAAATGAAATATTTGAAATATAATATATGGAGGTGGGTATATACCATATAATCGATGAAAAACATTAATTATCTATTTTTGATACATATTAGTTAATTTGGTCCCCTCAATGATGAATAAATTTTTGTATTTACAAAAATGCCACTACTCAACTATAAAAATGAACTCACTATCCCTACTTCTTCACACCTCAAAAAACATTTTGGTAGACAAATATCTGCCAAAATAACATCTAAAAACCATCCAATTAACCCACAATAATTATTTTGTTAATAAATCCAACCAATGAGGGATTTAGTTAAAACCGAAGTGGGATACTTAATGAAGAGGTAACAGTCATCAAATGACCATTTTATTTTATATCTATTATAAATCATTAAATTATATAATATAATTATTAGAAAATAAAATCCTTATCATATATATATGTAGGATTTGATCTTTTATGATTATTACCTATAACTATACCCACTTCTATCAAATTTGTTACGAAACCATCCTACATTTGTACAATATATTTCCTCCTTAGGAACTAATGTCGTTGATTTTTCCAATACCATCATCCAACGATGGTAATAATATGGGAAAAAATAATTATATTTGATATATATGTTATTTATGATATTATTATTCTTATTTATGTTCAATATCATACATACATTCATGATTTCCATTTTCTGGCAATAAGATAATGTCATTCGTGTGTAAGGATGACTTCCACGTAGTCAACTGATACAATTCGTTCATAATTTACACGAAATGTATTAAAGTTGATATACATAAAAATATGTGATATATATTAAAGAAGATTTATATATATATATATTATTTACATTATTTCATTCATTGTATCATGAAAATAAAAACATTGTTCATGTGTACATATGACATAATGTCTATATATATGGTGTAATTCATTTCCTGTCACTAGATTTTTTTGCGTAAATATAAATAAATATATAATTAATTTATTTTATATTTATATATTCATTAAAATTATAGAAATTATGAAATCACGATCAATCTATGCAAACCAGAAATAACAACATAAAATTGATACAAAAAACAACGATATTGTTACCAAAATCCTATATTTAATATGTGATTGTTAATAAAGGGGTAAAAGTAATTCATAATCAAATATAATATTTTTGAAAATATAAAAATATTATATTATATATATGTGTAATAAAATTATATTTATTATACAAGATGATTGAATATGTATGCCGGAAGTCAAGACTGAAGGTAAGGGATTCTCATATCACACTGTAAATTTTTGAGGCACATGATATATTCACCACCTAATTCATATATTTTCTGTATATAAAGTACATAAATTTATATTATGATTCTTAAAATAATAAATTTATATAAACATCAAAATTTTAGGGTTTTCTTTCATGGGGTTTACATATCAAAAGACACAAATTCAGTAAGGCAATTTTGTCTCAATTTTCCCTCTTTGAGAAACATGTTTTGTTATGAACCAAAATTACATTAAAAGGTGGATATACTACAGTATTGATAAGTTTTATCCGAAATATAATTTGTAATGATATATTAATCATAATTTAATTTTATCTTTTCATTTGTACTATCATTAAATATAAACAAAGTTGTAAGAGTTTATTGCTACAATCTCATCGTCTATCGATATAGTTTATGGATAAACATCCATTAGAGAACTATTTTGTTCCGTATCTCAAGAGTTATACAAAAAAATTCATCCTAATGTTATTCTATATATATTCATGTAATGGTACAATGTTTTCAATATTTCGTACTTATGATAATTTAATTTTTTTTTATAAAATATGGCTATATTTAACTCTTTAGTCGAAAATCATTTTTTTATAAAACCATGTTTTCAAATTATTCATTAATAATTTTTTATAAATTATTTTTTAAAATATTTATCAAAAAATTTTATTTATAAAAATATATTTTATAAATATATTTTAATAAATTTCAAATCTTCTATTATTTGTTTCCAAAGTTATTTTTGATGAAAATTTGTTTCAAATTTTTTACATTTTAAAAATCTTTTCTCAAATAGGGAATTATTTTTTACTCATGAAATGATTAAAATGATTTTAAAATAGTTTTTATATTTTTATTATTTTTTCATCACTAATAAATATTTTTTGAAAATATTGTATATAATTCATTTTCAATGAAATTTCATTTTTATAAATAAATGTTTCAAGTTATCTTTAAAAATAATTCTCCATAAAAGATGTATTAATTTTATACAGATTATGATTTACAATATATATGATCATTAAACAAGATTTATATTGTTTATTTATATAGTTTATGTTTTATATGAGTGTTATTTATGAAAATTGTTTGTCTTCCATAGGTTATACCATAATAAATTACTTATGAACCCCACATCATTTCATGGGTTATGCTATGATGAAATATTTACAAAGACAACCAATTTTATAAATTTGATAAAATGATGAAATGTTTATTACACTGTTTTAATTTAATTTGTTATGATATGATCAATTCTTATGATCTCGAGGAAGATATATTTTTGAATTCACTAGGAGATGGGTGGGCTGATATATCCCATCAATTTATTTGTTAAATATTTATATATATCATTTGATAGACATTGTTGGAATGGGGATTGAACTCTATTTAGTAAGGTACAATGTCCATTATGAATGTTTGGAGACTGATATAATTAACTGATAATGAAATTTATATGATTGTAGATGGGTGTGTTTCACACTGAGTAGGTGTATCCCTCAGGAAGTTCCGTTATAAGTTTTGGAAAATGGAATTGACATTTAGGAAATGATTTTTCATTCTTATGTATATTACAAAAATTCAATCTCGTACGATAGTTTTATGCCCCCAAGGAACATGTTCCTTGATTATCTTATGATTCATGTCTTATCAACTACCAATATATATACCATGAATCATTTTTTTTGATCCCTGATTTTTCGGCTATGGATTTCAAATATTTTCCTCCTGTTATCATAACAATATATTTATTTCGTCATTATGATTCTATTATGATTACACATACTGAGCATCTATGCTAAATCATTCTCACATTTCCATTCCTTCGGTTATGAATAATTGTTTAAAATTGGGTATGTATATATAGGTTACAAATCAGGATGGTCATTATTGGAGACATTGATGATCTTACTCTGTACTAGATGATTGTGTTCTATATTTCCAAAGGCACTAATATATAATACTCCCTGAATGTGTACCTTTGTAATTTATTGAATATTAATCTAAAATTATTCATTATCCATTTATGAAAATATTGGTTATCAATAATTTTTTCTTCATTTTTATCAATTAATTACAATAATTAATTCGTTAATCTCCCTCAATATCATTCAATCAACACAAACACTTAATTCATAAAAATATACTCATTATAGTATAAGTAGATTTTCCATCAATTATACACCATTGATTAATCACTCTTGGAACATAACTCAATTTCAACCAATACATTTACTTCAAAAAATTAATTCTTTATGCCATATAATTATTTAACTCACAATAATAGTGGTTAAAAAATTAATAATCTATATTCCGTAGTTGAATAATTAAAATTTTAATGGAAATACATATCAACATCTCCCCAATTAATTAAATAATGTGATAACCTAAATTATTAAATATTAACAAAGTTATGAATATCTTAATTCTCCACACTATAACTAAATTTATTTCATTAAAATATTCTTAAATTCATAAATATATTTGTCCATTATCACCAAAAATAAAATTATCCCTAAATTTTTTATAATCTATCATTTCCAGGATTCCATGACACTCAAACAAAATGAATATACATTCCTATTTTCAGTTTCTTCTTCGTTTCTATAATATTTGTATTATATTCAATGAAATTCATATCAGATTCTAGACAAACTGATTATAAATATATTTAATTCAATAGTTGATGAAAATATCTCCTCAATTGAGTTACATGAATGAAATTATGTGTTTCCACATTTCATGGTGATAGTTTTATATTAATGACGAATTAATCAATCCTCACCATTATTTCAATTAGATATAAATCCATTGAATTAACATCCTCTACATACCAGTTCCTTGGGGCCTAAAATGATGAATCAATTTTTGGATGACATGACCACATAGATTGAATTTGAAAGGATGTTAGTAATTATCAACAAATTAATTCTATGAAACATAAACTATTAATAAATTCTTCTTAATAACCATCATATAGTTCAATATTTATCATACAAAACAATTTCTGTAAGTGACTTTTCACTCTTGTTCTATAAATGTTTCATCATTGAAAATCTCTATTATATTAAACATCAAATTGATCCATTATAATTCAAGTATGTAATATAACATTATAGAAATATTAGACCCAATAAAAATACTATTCCCATTACTTGCAAAAATTGAGAATTTATTCATGAAGAATATACTCCTTAATTTGAATATCCATCTTTGGTTTATGAATCCATTATAGGATTATAAGCCTTAATAAACCCAAATTGAGTTTCCAAAAAATTATTAAGTCCCTTCTATAATATTAATTTATAATATTGGTAATTATCAGAAATGGTAGCCTTTACATCTAAATTAATTTTAACAATCACTATGAAATAAAACCTGTAAATGGATTGAAAATAATCTTTCACAAAAATTGGTAATTAATGGGATAAAATTATTATTTAATACACTATAGACAAAATTTAATCATTCATGTATGTTTAACATGGTAGAGTCATTAATAATTCCATAGTGATATCATCGCAATTCCATGTTGGTTTATGTATGGGTAACAAAAACATAATTATTATTTTGTTTTATCAAATCACCAACTAAAAAAATATCAATAAAAATATTAAATATTATATTTTATCATACTTGGGTTTTAATTAATCCTCATTATGTCATGTTATATGTTTTGTACATCCATGATACACTGCATAACATGATTTTTGAAATCTCTCAATCGCGCTATCCAGTAATGGAATACTCAAAAAAATATTCTTTTAAAAGAGGCGTAAAACATAACAAAAGACTCCAAATTTTAGGGGTCTCTCTTACATAATAGTAATATTGTTTCCACATACACTCTAGGTAATATTACCATGGATCACACTTTTTCCAATAAAATATCATCTATATTCATGCTAGAATGAAATACACTAATCATTATTTTATTGATATCCAAATTTAACTCCATTAAAATTCCCATTATCTTTCACATATCTATATGTTTGTTAATATATTGAGTTTGAGTCTTCTTACTCAAAATCTAATGTTCAATCATTCATTTTATAGGGTTATATAAAAAATTAAAATTAAATTATTCAAGATACACCATTACCTAGGTTTTCTCTAAGTAATATCATGTCTTTTAATGGATAATTTTAAACAAAAATTATCATTATATATCACAAACATTACACATAATTTTTCATTCCTATATTTATTTAATTTTAAGCAACAATATATAATTCTAATGAATGCTTAGGATAATAATTTTTATTTTATTTCTGTTTTTTTGATATGATTTCGATGAAAATACATCCTTTAATAAGTAAAAATCCTAGACTTATTCCAAAAAAAATCTCAATATAACATATATTAATCACATTATTTTAGTAATAAAATTAATTATTTTAATGAATGTCCTCTGATATGTTCTTAAAATGATGTATGGCACTTATAAACCCCTATCTAATTAACTTCTATCCAATGAATATCTATCACTGGTGAATATAATTTTGATATGTCCATTATAAATATAATATGATATCCATAAAGTATAAAAAAGTTTGAATTTATAATAAATACATGGGTCATCGAAATAAATGAAATATATAAGCATTTTAAGGTAAAGAGATATTATGTTACCTAAAAAAATCCTAAAATGTCTATTTCTTCTGTAATTTTTTTTAGTATTGACATTTTTTATATCTAATTTCATGGAAAATTCATATAAATGCTCATATATGTTTTTATCATCATATTTAAATATAAAAAAATTCATTATTTCATAAAAAATACATTCATGAATTTATCCAAATAATTGTTGAAAATTTTATTTTCCTATTCGGTAAACACTTCATGTTCATTATCCATCCCAAAAGAAATAACAAAAAATTCTTAATTGATATAATTACTCTAATAAAATACATTATATGCATTCAATAATTAACAATAACTATTGATATTAATTGTTTTGATAAATATTAAAAAACAACATAGATCTCATAATTGGTTCAAAAAATAATAAATATTATCTTAGGAATATTTTTTCAATATTTTTACCTAATTCAAGTCAATAAACAAAAAGAATATCACCATCCTTATTATAAAATAAAATTTTTGTTGGTTATGGTGAAACAATTTCCATAATTAATTCATTCCTCTCTAATTATTATATAAAATTAATTATCTCATAAAACTAAAATCTTTTAATCAATTAGAATGTTAGGAAAATTTGTCTTGTTATATAGAAAAAATATAAACAAAATTAAACTACTATTTTCAGTGGTAACTATAAGAAATATTATTAATAAATATCAGGATATTTATCTCTCAATACTAGTCGATTTGGATGGATATTCTTTTCTAAGGGTTCATGAACTATATCAACCAATTTAAATGTCATATATGCAATGATAACAACAATTAGAGCACTCCTACTATAATTAATTTTCTACTATACTCAAACATAATGAGTAACAACATTAGTAGAAAATAAAATTCATTTATATTTATTAATGCATATTTGTGTTTTATATTTGATTGGATAATCCATCCTAATAATAATTTCATATATTTTCCCCTCAAGTACTAGAAACTCCCATGTGACTTCCAAATTTTCCACCACAATTGTATTTGATGGAAAATTAAATCTAAAATAATTCATTTCACCCAATAGATTATCAATATTAATGTTATGTGGAATTATCACAATATTCAATCATATATATTATACTACTGATCTAACTATAAAATCATGTGAACATTGAAAATAAAGTAAAAAGCTAAAATAACTAAAGAAGTGATCAGGGTTTTGCCTCAAATATAACATGGTTCATCATTAAAATCAAATTCATTATCCAGTTATTCAAACATAAATTTATTTAGTTACACTTTAAAAGTTTTTTATAATTTATTTTCGCTAATATAACATAAATATCTATGTTATCAATTTTTTTGGGAGAACATTGCACCATTTTTGATGCTCCCCTATACATCGATTGAGAAAGAAATCCAAATAAAGAACTCCATGTGACCTATCACTCTATATAGTTGGAGGGATATTGTCCCAATAATGCAATAAGTCATTATATTATAATTCACACTATATTGGTGACAAGAAATTATTTACAATATTGAGATGCAATAGAGGAAATCATTGAGATTTCCCTTTAGAAACCATTTCTCTGCCACTTATGAAGACTAAATGTACACTTCCAATTATTAATCATTTGAATGAAATTTATAGAATTATCAACTTCCTCCATTTATGTTTTGAGCATATAATCCAAATATACCACCTTGGTGTATGTATATACTTTTATTAAAACTATACATGATTGAATTTCAAGTCATATAAATAATTGAAATCTTTGTTACTTTATTTCCCTAGTTTAATTTCAATTCTTATAAATTATGAATGAGTTACACAAACATAGATGCATATTTTTTAAAATTAAATTCCCATTCTAAAACTCTAGGAAATATAAAGCTTGTTTAAAACTAAATTAATCTAGAAAATATTATATATGATTTTTAATTTGAAATCTATTTAGTCCTGATCCATATAAATTTCAGGTTCAGTTATAATATTCCACACCCTCTAATATGTTTCACCAAGAAAATAGGTATTGATAATCACCCTTTATGTCTAAATTATTTATAATAATGATAATATAATATTTAGTTTTTCTTATCACAACTTATTATATTCAGGTCAAACACCACCTCTTAATGGTGGTGGATTATACATTTGAAATAATAACTCTTATTTAGTATCTCCAATAGTATCCTAGTTATATTTTATATACATTACAAAAATATTCTAAAAAATCATGCTTATGAGTTGAGGATCCTCATGATTTATTTCCACCACTCCATATTCTCAATAAACCTGACATTTTATAGGACACATTACTCTATATTATCCATGGATATATTTCTTTTATAATCACCAATGAAATTGTAATAACCTACATATAGATATATTGTTATTTTATGTTTCTATAAATTAATTAATAAAACACCAAACCAGTTTCATTTCCATGTATTTAAAAAAAATATATGGACAATAAAATATTAAGGATTCATAGATGATCAATTTTCAAACCAATATCTTATCCAATCATTGTATGATTCTTGGGATGGATAGATGTAAATATTTCATCGATATTTATTTTACAGAGAACTTCTAGAAAAATATTTTTCACTATTAAAATGTTAACTGAATCATTTATGTGTATATTTTTAGTCACAAATATCATAAACTACATGTTGACCAAAAATACCCATACATACGTTTTCACAAATACAAATTTCAAAAAACAATTTCTTGGTAGCAAAATCCCAAGATCTAAACTAAATCCTTATAAGGACTCATATGCACTATTAGATTTCCAAAAGGAAGGAAACTAGTGTTGAAGGATAAAGAACCATTATGGAATTATTTTTCCTTGAATAAAAATAGAATAAAATTTTAGGAGATATAATTATATTTTATATATACAAATGGACATGTATCTTAAAATGAAAAATAATGGATCTTCAAAATTTTGACATTCATGGATGGTAATATGATGAAATTATAAAAATATTATGACTTGAACTCTATGCCACGAAAATCCATGGTCTATATCAGTATCCCAAAATTAATGGGTCACCATTGATAAATATTGATTTCTTCCTTTCATACAATATCCTTATTGATTGCATAGACAAGTTCAATTAAATTCACTAGTTGTTTCTGATAATAAACCTACCCAGTAATATCAATAAAAGAATTTATTAAGTTATAAATACATGACTTATTAAGTAAATTGTACTAAAATATTATAATAAACATTTTATTAAAATATTTACTTCAATTAGAAAATTTAAAAAAACAATTATAAAAGAAATTAAATAAATGAGAAAAATATATTATATCAATTTTAATAAAATGATAGTAAACACGATCACAATTATTCATAATCCTGGGACAATCATATAACATATTATAATACTAAAAAATTCATTATGAAAAAATATAATAGTTTATTAAAATAATATAATTTTATTTAAATAACCAAATCATCAATCAATAGGGTTAACAGTTTTTCAACCCATTTGATTTATCAAAACTTAACCCCAATAATTATTTTTTCATATTATGACATATAAATTATACATATGATCTGATAAGTGACTCAACAATTAATATGATGTTTTACTTGTCATATAAATTATATAGTAAGGATATAATTATATAGTTTTTATGAATTATTCATTAAACCCTTTCCATATAAATTTCTAAAACCCGTTGTTTCGTAATAAGAACCCATGTAAATTATCAATTAAAAATTTCATTGGAAATAAAAAAATTACATTTTTAAATATTGGATTTCATAATTTAAATATCTCATTCTCAAGTTATTTTGTATAATTATTTTTACTCTATTATAATATGTGGATTTTGAATAATTTACTTTTTTAAGAATTAGAAAAAAGTGTTTCTTAGTTTATAGAAATATTATTAATTCATTAAATAATTTATTAATCATATAGTTCCAAATATCATTAAATGGTTCATGATTATACTACTTTTTTTTTCAAAATATAAGGTATATAAAACATTAAGTCCAAAAATCTATTATTTACCTATTATTAAATTGTATATAAAAGAATAAATATGTAATGATCAAGTATATTGTGATTCATGATGAAAAAATGGGTTTTTATTAACTCATGAAATTGAAGAGTTCATCCTATTAGATGACAAAAATGTGACTAGAATACTAGAAGGAGATATTTGATGATCAAAGAAATTTTGTTAGATAGAGGATATGTTATCAATTCCATTTTATAGAGGAACCCCATAAAGGGAATTTGATGGATAAATCTATAAAGGTTCTTCAAAAGGAGAAATATGATGTTCTTCCAAATAAAGATAGACGAGTTACTAACTTATGGAATAGAATAGGAAGTTATAATACAAAAAGAACATTGATGTAAGAAGATATTTACTTTTAATAACATTGGTTGTTGAAATATTAAATCTCTAAGAATAGAATTTGAGATAGGATCAAATAGAAAAAATGTCTATCAAATATGTATTGGTTGAGGTTATGTTAATAATTTTGGAAAAAGTATTGCTGAGCCTTTTGAAAAAAAATATTGCACATAAAGTGTTAGTGAAAAAGGTATAATAGATATATAATAGTATTGTAGGTCAATGATATAATGGAATCTAAATGTGTAATAGATAGAATTCATCAGACAATGTGGTTTTTATAATGAAATATTTTAAAGATATTTCATTATTATTTTTTCATTTGATGGGGATTTGAATTGATTTATATTGAGTTTTAAATGTCATAAAATTTGATGATCTAGAGTTTTACATTCAACATTCTAAATTACAGTTGATATATAAGGAATATTTGAAAAATTCACATACAATGATATTAAAGAATTTTTATATAATAATTATTGACTATTAAAATTTTGTAGAATTAATGTTAGTCAAATAATGGCTCATTTATAATGTAATTTCAAATTAGAGTCAACGATTATTCTCTATGAGAGGGAAGATGATTTTTACAAAACGAGGAGACTCTATTTAGAGTTATAGTGTGCTTTTTTAACATTGAGAGAATGTTCTAATGTTTTTTGTGAGTTATAATAATGACTTTCTAAACAAAATTCTATTTTTTATAAGGATAGTATATATTGATAAACAATGTTCCAAATGAATATGGGTTTTAGAATGAAGTTATTTGGATATAAGATAATCACACTATGATTCACCATATGGAGTGCATCAATTTGAGAACACCAGACATAGGAGTTTTAGAATTAGGTTCATCAAAAATATCTCACCAAACTATGGATAATCAGATAGAGCATACTGTATAGAGTATTACATTAAAAAAATTCTTTTAAATTTTTCATTAACAGGTTCTGGAAAGGTTTTTATGATTTTAACTAGGAATTATATGATTTGGATTGTTTTTTGAGACTAATAGACTCTTCTTAGAGATGTTTATCATCTTAAAGATATTTTACATAGGAAATTATTATTAATCTTTCTTGTGATGGAATAACATTTGAAGAAGAAGAAATTTATATAGTGGATTTAATGTGAGGAAATATTAACATATAGATAGAGGTGTTATAAAAGATATTTAAAGGTCTGGTTGTGAATTAGTGGTATAACATATTAATAAGGAAGATGAGATAATGGGATTATTTGGGGGTACAACCAAATGATATAGAATAGGTATATACTAATTGTATAACCAAGGTTGGCAGGTGCAATGATCACTAGGTTTCAAAACATATTCACTCCCATTTCTATTGTAATAATAAATTAATGTTCAAAATAATCCATTTTGTGGTAATAAAATACAATTAAAAGAGTATCTTATAATATCGATCGTTTTAAATATCATGTACTAATCCTTCTCATTAAATTTAATCCATAAGAGGTGTGGTTGTGATATATCTTTGAGTGTAACAATACTCTAACATGTTTTATAGGTTGAGTTCTAATAATAACCTATAATGTAATGGGATAAATAATTCATCCCTACCCCACTATGTGATCTCATGCTAATCATGGAAAAATACGTTGTTTCGAATGGAGGTTTACTTTGAAATATCCACTTCAATACTGGTGATATAAAATATTTCCATAGTGGATTCCATGGGTGTTCATTTTTTTTGAGGGAAATAATTATCATAGTTTGAGGAAGAGGTTTTTACCATACCTCTTTTATCATGACCTAGAAGATTGAGTTGTTTCAACAGTTGGATTACTAAAAATTAATGAAATCTATGTGATACCTTCTATTTATAGGTAGTTGTACATTTATGGAAAATATCAACATTTCATTTTAATGATTTTATATGAGAAATTTTTAACAAAAATTATGGTGTTTATAATTGATAACGAAATTAGGGACAAATTGGTAAGAATCTATAATAGAAAAATGAATTTTTTCGAATATATGTTAATATCTTGAGGAGTCTATTTGAGGATATAATGATGGATTATGAAGAAAGTAATGAAGAATATTTTATAATAGGTAATGAGATTATTAGAAATATAATAGGTTTTCTGGAGAATTTGTAAAATTATAGTACTTTTACGAAACAAATCAAAATCATTAAAAATATATTTTCATCTAATTAATCATCAATACAATGTCGGGAGGATATATATCTAAATAAACTTCAAAATATTATAATATCCTACTAAATAATAAATATAATATTATAAAATAATAAGGATAAAAAATATATAACATTTGAAGCATTGTTTAATGGAATGTACATAGATAAATAAATCAAAGAATAATTTCATGATTCAGATGCCATGAAATATGAATAGCACATTAAAAAATAATTTATCTCTTTTGTAAGAGATATTAAAATATAAATTTTAATGGAAAAGGAAAATAATGTCTTAAGTGTTTTAATTTTAATGATAGTTTCAATTTTATAGAATGTTTTAGTAAGTAGAATAACGATGATTATGAATAGGTGGTATATGATTAAAATCTTTAGAAATAGAAGTGGAATAAACATAAGAAATATATTCCTCATTGGAAATGAAGAAGATTTTGTTAAGAATAAGTGGTAATTATCATTCCTCATTAAGTAATGAATCTAATTGTGAGATCAAATTCTTATCTCTTATTAAAATGAAAATCACTACATTATTTAGTGATGGTGATGAATAAAATGATATAGAACTATAGTGGATTCTAAGTGAAAATTCTACTGTTGATCTTGGGTAAATTAAAAAACTCAAGAAATAGAAGAAAAGTTTGTTAAACAATTTATGTTGATAACTATAATTATTTTTGAGTGTTAAAAGGTAAATCTCCACAATGAGATTATATCATATTATGTGAGAGTGTTTAAACTATAAAATAAGATTAATGATCACAATGAAAAACATTTAATCAAATATTAAATTAACAATAATTTAAAAATAGTTATTGAGAATGTATTATATATATATTGGTGTCGAATGAATTTGAGATGATGTTAAAATTAATTGATGAATAATTTATATATAATCAATCAGAGCCTTTAGGGTCATAATCAATGATTCAGTTAGTATAGTGTGAGTGAAGGAATAAAATAACAGACATTACAAAATCAATTAATGTTATGGGTGAATCTTCTCAATATGGAGATGAGAAGGATCCATAATTTAAGGTTGATTATTTCCCAAGGAAATATATATATATATATATAAATTTCATGTAACATCAATTCACATTAAATAGATAATATGGAATCATCTTTGACCAGAAAGTTCAATGGGAAATTATCTAGCCTGGAAAAAAAGTGGAATACATAAACAAATTTTCTCCATCAATTAATAGCCCCACAATTTTAAAGAAGACAATGATAACAAACATCAATGAAAAAATACATTTAGAAAAAAATACTAAGATTCATTTATAATTGATATTATTGTGTAGTATTATAGGATAAGTAATACTCATGATGGTATATTTATTTATACTAATAAAGTAGAATGAATCAAGGGGGATATGATAATCATATAAAACATAGTTTTTAGGAATGAAATAAAATAAATAAAAAATGACCAGTTTGTGAAGAATATTAATGATTTTAATGAGTATTTTATAAATATCAAGAAATTATAGAAAAGGAAGAATACGAATGAATTTTTGGAAGGATATGATTTTAATTATGTCGATAAAGATAGTAAATAATTCATAGAAATTTGGTTAGAGTAACTATCCATGGTTAGAATGATATATGAATAATATATTATCGCTTTTTAAAAATGAAGATAACAGCTTCAAAAGAAAAAAATAATGATAATGGAATGATATCATCATGTAGTTTATTTATGATTTAGTAAAAATGTGGGAGGTGTTACCAGGGTGGCAATATTATTAAATATTTCATGACCCTCATAAAAATATAAGATAAATGATTGAAAAGTATGTTACAAACTCAACAAAGTGAAGATCCATTAAAAACTGAAAAGGAGATGCAAAAATCCATCTCATGACACAATAGATGATAATAATTCCATTATAAAATCTTTTAAGGATAACCAAAATGAATAATATTCATTGAATTGCAATTAAATAATAATAATAATTGTAAATTAATTGAATACTCCCTCTGTGAATATTACTTCTAAGGAAAAATAAGGTTCCCCTTATACCCAATATTCAATTTAATTTTTAATAACATTTAGGGAATTGAATGAGAATATGAAATGAAACATCCTAGGTGATTTAGGTGTTTTAATATAAGAATATATTTCCATTATGCAATATTATGATCACCATGATGATGGATATAGTGGTACCATTCAAGGGAGAGAATTTAATGTTGGGATATTTCAATCAAACTCTACATTGGAGTATCATACTAATCATAAAATAGGAGTGAATATTTTTTAGAAAAATAATAAGATAGGGGTATTTGTGATTATAAAAAAATATTTTTTTCTTGTATTTTATGAGATCAATGAGACTTTTTTCTAAAAAAACATTCTAATCTTCCCACATCTTTAAAGATGATGCATTGTGTTTGACGATAGTAAACAATAAATAACTATAGAAAATATTGTTCACATTTATTATATAATATTTTTGTTAAATAATAGGTTTTATAATGTTTTAATTAATTTATCTAAAAAATTTCACATTATTAGTTGACTGACATGAAATTAATCTTCTCTTTAGAAACATTCATTGTGCACTAAAAACATAAAATGAGATTTGAGAAGATCCCTATGCAGGACTTGAATTTTTATTTTCAATAAGAGGAAGAAAAAAAATGAAAAGATAATTATAGTAGAATGATATGAGAACACACAATAACATTAAAGTCATGTGTTGTTCGTAGAGATATAGAGAAGAAACAAGAAGGGGGAGGTTTTTGATCCAATGTTTTTTTTGTATTCATTTGTTCTAAATATGTTAATATGTGATCTTAGAATAAGTTACAAGGAAATGATTGAAGTATATGGGGAATAATATATTAAAAAAACATTATTAGGATAGATTAAAAACTACAAATCTTCAATCATCCCAAAATCATAGATAAATTCACGATTATAGCTCGGTTCTTCAATAGATAATTGTGGGAAAAAATTGGAGTTACTATGATAGAGTGGTTGTTATAAGATGTTGTACTAGATATTCGAGATCTCTAAATGTAAATTCGTTTAGGAGTAGTGAATTACACTAGATATAGTTTTATATACTCATGAAAAGGAATTGTACATTAGGCTTGTCAATAGAGAAGTATAAAGCATTCTAGGAAGAGAGAGATAATGATCACAATATTTTTTTCCCTTGATGGATCTGTTTTTAAAACTTTAAAATAGAGGAAGACAATAAAAATAACTATACAGATAAATATGAACTTTTACTGAATAGAGATCTACGAAGGTCAATCGAATGGAATGTTAGATGGAGTTCTACCTGACAGAGAATGTTAGTATCATCAAACACTGAATTTAATTTACACTAAAAGAGGAAACATATACTTTATGAGAAAAACCTTAAAGAGATGATCAAATGAAAGATAATATTTAGATGTTTTTCTAAATTGATATATGATAATATTAGCCAACCCAATAATGAAGATTCCAACAAATAGAAGAATCCAAACTATGTGGAACCAAATGACAGTATATGAGATAAGGAATAAATGTTTTAGTTCACTAAAATGAGGGATTTGATGGTATAATTGATAGAGTTCATCACCTAGAGTTGTTCTTATAGAGTTATATCTGATAGATTTGTCTTTGTTTTTGTACAAAGGATGAAGGCTTGATGGTCGTTATAAGAAAAATGTACTCTTATAAAATATAATAATTATGATCACTTATTTCAACATTTATAAATACAACCAATATTTATAGTCAATGTGGAGAGATTGTTGAACACAATTTTTTTTTAATTTAATTTAGATATTATTGACTTCAATCATTTAGTTTCATCATAGCATATAGAATGGATTTTTAGTTATTCAAATAAATAAAATTAGATCCTTTATTTTTCTATTTTTTTTATAGATGATGGTTTTTATAAATGGAGAATATCTCATTCAGATCTATTGTTATATCTATTATCACTTATCATAAGTGATGATATTTTATGAGAAATTAGTTTATGTGTTTCCATAAAATAATTTATTTGGAATAATAAGGATTCTAGTGATTGATTTATTAAGTACAAAAAAATAATAATTTACATACTGAAGAGCATAGGAAGGAGGAGCATTAGATCGAAGTACACTGGATGGAGTGAATCAGAATGGGTACACCAGCCAGAAGAGTACCATATATTTTTGTATTGAATTGATCACAATGAAAAAAATGTGAATTAAATGGATCATATCATATATAGTATTACATGATAAAATTTTTATAAGGAATATTTCATGAAAAAGTTATAGAGAGGTGAGTTTGAGTTTATCCAAGTATTTCCTTTTCCAGATATTGTTTTGAGTAAAATAGACTCCTAAAAGTGTTGTTTAGCATCCTTAAAATGATATAAATGTGAAAAGGTGATGAAAAATTCTTATGGAGGAAGATAATTTTATGAAGAATTTATTTATACAATGGATTGAAAATGAATAATGATGAAATAAAATTATTGGGTATAAATAAATAATTACGAGGCTCCTTGAGGCAAGGGGGTATTACATTTCATGATTGAAGAGGACATGAATTTTTTTTGGGGGTATAATAATATATGGAATAATAGTTTATTATTGTATAAAATATCAATCTTTGACTAAACGAATGCCAATTTGGGTGTAAAACTTTTTTACTCTATATTCCATTGCAATCATTAATAAATTTAGTAGTGAATATATTAATTAGAGGATAACCAACATGGAAAGAAGAAAGTTTTTTAGGAAAAAATTTAATATTATGTGTTTATATATATTATTATTTAAATCAAACAAGGAGAGGTTAATATATATATTTATGTGGATCAATACATTAATACGTTGAAAAAGATGAGTTATAATAGAGTTCATAAACCTAAGGGATCATTGATTCTCTTATCCCCTATAAGTGATCTCACACTAATCTATGAACCATAAAATTTATCTTTCAAATAATTTTTTTCCATTTATAAAAACCATTCAATTTTATAAATCAATATGGATATCAATATCACATTTTATTTTAAATAACATTTTTAAGTAACATTTTCATCATAATTAATCTTTTAAAAAATTAATAATTAATGGCATAAATTTAAGAGTTTACCTTAAATAATGAATACAAATTAATTCTTATATTGTTATCAATACTTATTATTATAATAAAATAAATATAGAAATAGTTCATAGCCACATTTCTAGTGTTGATTTCCATTGAATTCCAATAAATCTTCTATCTAATGAACCTTACGGAGTGAATCACCCAAAAAAATCCCCATGAGGCTTCCATAAATCATAATGTATGAACCAAATATATCAATTACCGTCAATACGATATTTTACATGGGACATGTATTTTTGGAATAAATTTCAGTCAATTGTGGCATAAATCCATGAGATTTTACATAATTCTTGGGTGAAATTTTGTTTGAAATTTCATGAACCCAAGAGGGTCGAATGAACTATGATATATTTGAAATCAAACACACGTAATTTTCAGGATTAATCTAATTAAATAATAGGATGCTTGATCTAAATTATCCAGTGAGTGGTAGGACCCAAATTTCATTAAACTATGATCTACAACAAACATCATAATGCCAATTTAAACACATTAAATTTGAGCATGTTGTTTTTTAAGGTTTTACAAAACTAACACATTAAATAATATATATATAATATATAGATCAAATCATGTAACATATCCTGATTATAGGACCAATTATTTATTACAATTATCTCAACTAATTCCTATAACCCTCCATAAATGACAAAAAAATTGACAAATTTTTTCTATCGAATAACACACTACTATATCCACTTTTTAATTATCTAATCTTCCATTTATCACAATCCATCATCTTATAATTTTAAATCCCCACAATAATCACCATGTTACATAAATATATTTTCTATATATGATAAACCAAAAAATTAATATGCAACGATCATAATTTAATGTCACTATACACATTTAATTTTCTGAAATTATTCTTTAAGCATTATATTTATCTAACTCCTAATAATAATGAAATAATAAAAGTAATAATCTGTATTCAATGATTAAAAAAAATAGTTGAAATCTATATCAATAATAAATTAATTAATAAACTGATGTCATACCCCACATTAATAAATACTAACAAAAGTGTTGATGATATAGAGTGGGTTCTCTATACTCATCATGACATGAAACATTTCGATCATCATGTTAGGTATATATCATTATATATACTTATATTTCACCTACTAGGATAGTACTATAATAACTAATGATATTTTATATAGTAATTTTCAAAGATTATATGACACATATAAAGGATTCAACCCTTCCCAATGACAATTAGTACATCATGATACCAGTGAAATAATCATAATGAAATGTACCATGATCTAGATACAAAATATATAAGTGATACAAATGGTTTTTGACTAATGGGTGTTATAGTGTCCAGATTATTTAGATCTATTCACTTGAAATTTGTATATTATAATAACAAGTATAGGTGATCAAGAGGACTAACCAACTAATAGGTAATATATATATTTTTGGTGTTATCTTCTATTATTATCGATTATTATTTGTATTGGTATCTCTATATAAGTTCATTATCTATTTATATAATTTAGGACATTCTTTAATGAATGATATAATTGAAAACACATTATATTTGTGGTAAGGTATCATGAGTGAGGTTTTTTTGATAATGGTATGTCATTTTTGGAATGGTAATGAATTGATGTTTTACATTCAAGTATAGTAATAATATATATATGACCCACTGACAAAGATTATAATGGTTTGATAAAATACATAGATATGGTAGTGGAAGGAAAATACACCCAATAAGGTGAATAATTTATAAAGAAATCTTATAATGATGGTGAAAACAATAATGATTTCTACATTATAATATATTACATGGTAATGAAATTATATTGCAAAATATGTGTTTGTATAAATGATATTCATTGATATAACTTATCTATTTATCTTTAGGGATTATGAAATGTTTTGGGATATTGATCTCGTTCATTGAGTCGGACGTTATACAATCAAGATAAGGTGTTAGAGGGTTACATACAAAGTGTACCAAATATTTCAACCAGTTCAAATGAATTATTTTTTAATATGAATGAATCCAAATCTCTATAGGTAGGTGAACATTTGACTGTGAATGATTAGAATTAAATGTAATAATAAATTCAACTATATATTATTCAAGTCTATAATAGTAATATATGAATTGATTTGTGAGTCTATTCATAAGAAATTTATTTCTAAATATATTAATATAAAAATGGTGTTTGAAATAGATATTAACTGTTTCTTTATAATAAAATCATTCATGTTGAAGAATATATTTTATTTCTTTACAATTTATACCTGAAATGAAATATTGTTTTGAGAAAGTGATGAAATTCTCATCATTCTTATAAAAATAATATTATGTTTTATATCAGTTTAATGATCAGTTTTATAAGGCCCCAACATTAAACCTTACTTAATCTTGAGTTATTACAAGATTATACATTGAGGATCATTTCGGGTTTAGAGTTTTAGAGAATTCGATCATAAAACTTTCATTACATTCCACATATAAACAAAGTGGTTACATTAAGATAGTATTCTTATTTCCCATCAATGGAAACATATTTAAAATAAAACATGGATTCTTTCTTGACACTTCCTTGACACTATCATCATATCATGTACCTTTACCTTGACCTGTGAAAAACATTTCAAAAAACGTGGGATGAGCATAAAAGCTCTATAAGGGGTATAAAAAAATATAAAGGAAACATGGGTACATATATACATAAGAATGAAATCATACTTTACCCATAAAACATAATCACTTTAACATACCTCATCAAATCATGAATAAATCATAGAAATCATAAGACATAAAGGTAACTTGAGGCATTCATAACATTCTTACGTAGGGATTAACCCTTTTGGTTACGTTTGGAATACCCATCACAGTATATTCCCTAAATAGCTTCGAAGAAACCTTAACGTTTCACTCCTTCGCGTTACCCAATGCAATGGAGAGCTATATCGGGCTCACCCGCCCTTAGTTTATCACGGAACCAACCATCTTCATAATAATGCCCAAGAACCTCAACATAATCATATCACATAAAACATGTATAAAGGAAACATAACATTTACACCTTTCAATCACAAAATATCAATACAACACATTGATATAAAAACATTATGATAACCATTTTCAATACCAAAACAAAAGAAAAGTAAAAAATGGTATTTATTTATCTTTTAAAATAAATGTATGGCTTGTAGAGGAAGCCGAAACTCAAATAATGGTCACGGCGGTGGAGAAGTCATTGTCGCCGCATACGTACGACAAAGACATTCCCTTTTGTCTTTTAGTAAACGCTTCGTATAAAAAAGATTCCTTTTGAATAAACGTAAAAGTCAATGGGTTTTATACACCGTATAAAAGAAGGTTGTGTATAAAAGAAAATATGCCTCTATGAAAGGAGTTTGAGACGAAGTCCCATACCTCGGGTCCGACTTGACTCGATCGTTCTATAATGCCCTGAATAATAAACATGAGTTAATTTATACTTTCTTAAGAACATTTTTTATTTTCATTATTCCTTTTATATCACTTATTTCCATGTCATGAACACTATGTAATTATTTATGTTAATAACGGTCGTTTTAACGATCATTGGTACTTGAGTCAAAATATGATCATTATAATTACAAGTTGTTCATGTATCCATTATATCTAGAGTTATAATCATGATTTATATATCATATATATCATATATATCCATTATATATATGCATTTATAATATTACATAATCATTTAGAGGTAAGAAATGAAATGCACCGTTCATGGAGACGGTAAGCCGTACGTACGCATGAACGCTACTTTCATTTAAATTTCGTATTTTATAGAATGGAATAATAATGATATAAAGGTATATTATAATTATAGTGTAATATAATATACAATATCATAACTACATCCTTTATACGTCCCACATATGGTATCTAATGAATCAAATCACTTTGAGGGGGCAGAAGTCCGCACTTCCTTAAATGAAGATATCACATTTACCCATAATGAAAAACATAAAGGTATTCCCAAAATGAAAAATACAGAAGCTTAAGGAAAAGATAAACATATTATATATCATATATAACTATAGTGACATCTTAATGGACAACTTTAAAGGTGTTAAAAGAATGTTGAACAATCATCGTTTCGGGAGGCAAAAATTCACCATCCACGGAACCAGTATGTCCTTTAACCATTAGATGTAGGTGTGTGTAAGTGTTGCCATAATATTTCTTATAAAAAAATTCCTAGTATATTTAAGATATTGGAGTTGTTACAAAAGAAATTAATAAAAAGATTTTAGGGGGTGGGAGAAGCAAAATAAAACAAAAGGACTCAAGTGAAGACATTACCTTAAAATCGGGTAACTCCCTTTGGTTTGAGCTCAAAGGCTTCCTTGGGAAGACTTCTGCCCAAAGTGAGGCTTCAAGGAGTAAGAGAGGGATATTGGAGAGGCAAAATGGGCAGGATTAGGCCGATCCAAAGGCTTTGGGAGTGTGGGTAAGGAGGTAGATGTGGGGGCCTTTTATATGAGGAGAGGAGGGGCACTCTAGGAAAGTAAAGAAATGATACTTTATTTGAAAATGATTTTCGGATTCAAAAGGTCCCACATTTATATAATTCGAGGGTAAGGTGATAAGGGTTCTAAATCCACCCATCCAATAGGTTTTGGACATGTTTAGGTCATAGATTTTACATTATCATTTCATTTTATTTAAATCCTTTATTAATGAGGTAATCGCTGCATCATCATGATGTCATAAATAATTTAATTTATTTAAAGTATAAAAATTATGAAAAAAATACTATGATGTCGGAATTTTTTTAGCTTTCCAATTAATATTTATAGTCTAAAATATCATCTATGTAGACAAAATTAAATTTTTTTTAATCAGATGATACATTTTTGTTATATTTACTTTCTTTAAAAAAAATAAAAAGATAACAAGTCACTTTCCACAAAAGTGATTCCATGGGGTCCTCAAGTTTGGCACAAGACATCCCATAATCGGCCATGAGACAAAAAGTAGAATTAGGACACATTTTGGTGTCAGTTTTTTATTATTATGATATTATTTTATTATCCTTAACTACCCGATTACTCATTAATGAAGATGATTAAAGATAATTACAGTCGTTACTATTCATAATGTCCAAAAACAAAAGAGTCTTGATTACATAATTTGGACCTTCTGATTCCAAATATGTAATCCATTTTACCAAATTCCAAACACATAAATTTAAATAATTTATTTAAAAAATAAATATCGTTGTCAAAACAAATAGCGGGTTTTTATGAAACAATATCTATGAAAAGTTTGGCATTAGTTTATGACCAATTTCAAAGTGAAATTAATCCTAATGACCACCATTGGATTAAATGGTAAAAATATATTAGGATTAATCCTTAATACCAATTAAAAATATAATCTAGCCATATAATTAAATTAAATGAAAAATAAGTTTTGATGTAAAATGCAGTATTTTTCACTATTTATTTAAAAATGAACATTGTCAGAAAAATACCAAAAATTTATTCAATGTAAATTTCAATGTCCCATTCATAATGAATATGTGTATTTTGACAAATATATATTATAAAATTGTCAATAGTTTGATTTAAAAAGGGTTTTCCATCAAAAGGCATTAAAATAATCTTTTAAGAATATTAGTGTATTACATGCTTAAGATTGTCTTTATTTTCATTTTAAGCCTCTAAAACACTATCTAATTCATTAATAGACATAGATAAAAATATCTATTATTCATTACTTATTTGCGATGTTACATCCTTCCCCCCTTTAGAAAATTTCATCCCCGCAATTTATTTACTTATCAAATAAATGGGGGTACTTATCCCTCATTGCATTTTCAGATTCCCATGTTGCCTCTTCCATCGTGTGGATTTTCCAAAAAACCTTTACCTGATTATTCACCTTATTTCGTAACACATGATCCCTATGGTCAATAATATGGACCGGTTGTTCCTCATAATATAGGTTCTCTTCCAGCTGAACTACCTTTGGACTCAAAACATGAGATGGATCTGGAATATACTTTCTCAACATCGAAACGTGAAAAACATTATGTACCTGAGATAAACTCGTAGGTAAAGCCACCCGGTATGCAACTGATCCAACTCTCTCTAGAATTTCATATGGTACAATGAACCTTGGACTCATCTTTCCTTTCTTACCAAATCTCATCACACTTTTCCATGGAGAGACTTTGAGAAAAACATGATCACCTACCTCAAAAGTTAGATCCTTCCTCCTGTTGTATGCATAACTCTTCTGCCTACCCTGAGCTGTTCTCATGTGTTTGTGAATCAGCTGAATTTTTTCTGCCATCTCTTCTACCAATTCCAGTCCCATCAACTTCCTTTCACCCACTATATCCCAGAAAGCTAGAGTTCGACACCGCTTCCCATATAATGCCTCAAATGGTGCCATCTGTATACTGGAATGAAAACTGTTATTAAATGAAAATTCATCCAAAGAATGATTTTGGTCCCAACTTCCCTGATAATCCATCGAACAAGCTCGTATCATATCCTCCAAGGTCTAAATTTTTCGTTCTGACTTCCCATCTGATTGAGGATGAAATTCTATACTAAAGTTTAATTCAGTACCCAACGACTTCTGAAGGCCTTTCCAAAAGATAGAAGTGAACCTCAGATCACGATCAGATACAATGGAGAGGGGAACTACATGTAACCCGACTATCTCTTTAAGATACAAACGGGAAAGTTGATCTAGGGAAAAAGTATCTCGTATAGCAAGGAAATGAGAAGATTTAGTGAAGCGATCAACAATAACCCAGATTTCATTATTACCTCGAGATGTCTTCGGTAATCCCACAACAAAGTCCATGGATATATTCTCCCATTTCTACTATGGCACTAGTAAAGGCTGAAGCATCCCTTTCGATAATTTCCGCTCTGCTTTAACCTACTGACCAGTCAAACACTTCACAGTAAAATCAGCAATATCTCTTTTCATTCCATCCCACCAATAATACCTCCGTAGATCTCTGTACATCTTAGTACTACCAGGATGAACTAAAAACGGAGAACTATGAGCTTCACATAACAACTCTCTCTTCAACTGTGAATCACAAGGCACTCACAATATCTTCCCAAATATAAAAACGCAATTATTATGAATGTTGAATTCAGGAAACTTACCTTTCTGAATCAGCTCTACCTTTTCTGCAACTCACTGTCTTGCTTCTGTGCTTGCTTGATTCTATATGATAGAGATGATCTCACTGATACCTGAAACAAAACAGAAGAAAATCCTGAACCAACAACTTCTATGACAAAGTCCATCAAATCCATAACTAAAGGATCACGTTCCAAATGAAACATTTCTAATGAAGAATTACTTTTTCGACTCAAAGCATCAGCCACTTTATTTGCTTTTCCCAAATGGTAATGAATTGTACAATCATAATCTTTGATTAATTCCAGCCATGTCCTCTGTCTCATGTTTAACTCTTTCTGAGTGAATATATACTTTAAACTTTTGTGATCAGTATATATTTCACACTTTACTCCATACAAATGATGCCTCCATATTTTTAAAGTGAAAACAACCGCAAATAATTCCAAATCATGTGTAGGGTAATTTACCTCATGAGTTTTTAACTGTCGTGAAGCATAAGCAATTACTGATCATTCTGCATTAGGACACAACCAATTCCTTTCAATGAAGCATCACTATATATAAAGAACTCACCATTACAGGAAGGTAGTTCCAAAACTAGAGCATTCACCAATCTTCTTTTCAATTCCTGAAAACAATCATCACATTCTTTTGTCCAGATAAACTTAACACCCTTCTGAGTTAGCTTAGTCATTGGACTAGATAACCGTGAAAAATTTCTAACAAACCTTCAGTAATAGCCTGCCAAACCAAGGAAGCTATGAATCTCAGTTACATTTGTGGGTCTTGACCAGTCTTCCAAAACTTTTTTTTGCAAGATAAACAATTATCACATATTTAGAAACAATGTGACCAAGGAAAGGAATTTTTTGCAACCAAAACTCACACTTGCTGAATTTTCCATACGGTTTCTTTTCTTTTAAGGTTTGTAGGATAACCTTTAAATGTATTTCATGCTCCTCTTTACTTTTAGAAAACACCAAAATATCATCAATGAAAACCACCACAAACTTATCCAAGAACTCATGGAAATTATATTCATTAAGTCCATGAATACATCAGGTGAATTGGTTAGCCCAAAAGGCATTACTACAAATTCATAATGGCCATATCTTGTACAGAACGCAGTCTTCGGAACATCTGCATCCTTTACCTTCAGCTGATGGTACCCCGATCTCAAGTCAATCATTGAAAAATACTGAGCTCCCTAGAGCTGATCAAACAAATCATTGATATGAGGAAAATGATATTTGTTCTTAAAATTGATGTTATTCGAGGCTCTATAATCAATGCAAATTATCATTGAACCATCATTATTTTTAACTAATAAAACAGGAGCACCCCATGGTGATGTGCTAGGTCGAATGAAACCTTTCTCTAATAAATCTTGCAATTTCTCCTTCAACTCTAAAAGTTCAATTTGAGCCATTCGATAAGGGGGTTTTGAAATTGGATTAGCATCAGGAACTAAGTCAACAGTAAACTCAACTTCTTGATCTGGTATTATTCCAGGAAACTCATCAGGAAAAACATCAGGATACTCATTTACCATTGACACATCAATAATCTGAACAGTTCCTTTATTTTCAACGATGTGTGTAAGGAAACATTCATTTCCATCTTTTAAATGTTTCTTGGCCTCCTGATAAGTTATCAACAGTAAGGGTTCATTCTTGTACACAAACTGAAAGTCTTTCTGAAAAGAAACTTCTTTAGCTCTACAGTCAATCTTAGCATGGTAAATAGAGAGCCAATCCATACCCAGGATAACATCAAACTCTACTAGAGGTAGAACAATAAGGTTTGCAAGTAGGTTCTTTCCATAGATAAGGATAAGAAGATTCTTATAAATTATTTTTGCCTGAACATTTCCCCCAGGTGTTTTTACCAAACGTTCAGGAGTCATTTCTTGAGATGGTATTCCCATTTTACTAGAAAAGGTTTCAGAGATGAAAGAATGTGTAGACCCCGAATCAAACAACACACTGGAATAATCTGAAAAAACAAGAAAAGTACCTGATACAACTTCATTTGATGGCCCGACATCTGCTGAAGTAGTTGGAAAGGATTTCACCACCCCTTTTTGCTTGTAGTCTAACTTCTTCCCATCACTCAAGATCTTTGTCGGACACACTTTTGCATAGTGACCCATCTAATTGCACTTAAAACATTTCACTAACTGTAAATAAAATTAGGTCTTACCTTTACCTTGATCATTTTCATTGCAATCACGAGCCTTATGTCCCATCTTACCACATCGGTAGCACTTTCCAGAATTCAGAAGACATTCCCCAGCATGACTTTTTCCACATTTATCACAAACTGTAAACTTAGATTTCTTACCATCAGACTTTTTTGAAGAATTCTTCCCTTTCTCCTCCCACCTTGGTCTCTTCTTCGACTGGTTGTTATAGAACACTTGATCATCAGAAAACTCCATTTCCACCTTCTTAGAACATCGAACAAGCTTTTCATAACTTTTAAACTCACGAGAATCTAATGCACTTCGATATTATGGCTTTAATCCTGAGTAAAAAATGATTGATTTTACTATCAAGGTCTCAGATAAAATTTGGAGTATACCTTGCCAATTGAGTGAACCTTTCTTCATAGGTAGCCACTAAGTCTTCCTCTTGCCTCAATTCCAAGAATTGTTTTTCCATACTAAGTCGAACAGCCTTAGGAAAATACTTCTCAAGAAACATACCTTTGAATTCATCCCAGTCAAGAGCATCAGTCTCATCGGCGTCCCTGATATTTTTAACCATAGACCACCACTGATCTGCTTCACCCTCCAAACGGTAAATATCAAGACTAACCTTTTGATTGTCTGAGAACCCCATGACATCGAAAATATTCTCCAGTGCTTTAATCCACCCTTCAGCTAGAGCAGGGTCAGATGATCCTCTGAATGATGGGGGATGTTGCCTCATGAAATGTTCCACCACAGATATGTTCCTCTGCGGTTGATCTGGCTGATCTCATGTATGGATACCACCGCCATTTATCGCTTGAGTCAACAGCGCCATTACTGCAACAAACTGTTCAGTTCCAATTCCGACCATCTCAGGATGCTGATTCAGAAGGTTATTTCCTTCTGCATGCCTTCCTAGCACTGCTTCCCTGTTTCCTCTGCATAAAACCATTTTGAACAAACATGTCTTAGATGAAGCAATATGGTAATCTTCAAATACTATATCACTTCAATTTGACTATAAAAAAATATTTTTGGATAATCATTTAATATAATTCTAACTCATAAAGTTATCTAAACCGACCTCTGATACCAACTATAAGGCCCTAGCCTTAAAACTTACATAATCATGAGTAATTACAAGATGACACATTGAGGATCTTTTCGGGTTCAGAGTTTTAGAGAATTAGATCATAAAACTTTCATTACATTCCACATATAAACAAATTGGTTACATTATGATAGTATTCTTCTTTCCCATCAATAGAAACATATTTGAAATAAAACATGGATTCTTTCTTGAAACTTCCTTGACACTATCATCATATCATGTACCTTTCCCTTGACCTGTGAAAAACATTTCAAAAAACTTGGGATGAGCATAAAAAGCTCAGTAAGGGATATAAAAATATGGAAAGGAAACATGGGTACATATATACAAAATAATGAAATCATACATTACCCATAAAACACAAGCACTTTAACATACCTCATCAAACCATGAATAAATCATAGAAATCATAATACATAAAGGTAACTTGAGGCATTCATAACATTCTTACGTAGGGAGTAACCCTCTTGGTTACATTTGGAATACCCATCACAGTATATTCCCTAAATATCTTCAGAGAAACCTTAACGTTTCACTCATTCGCGTTACCCAATGCATTGGAGAGCTATATCGGGCTCACCCGCACTTAGTTTATCACGGAACCACCCGTCTTCATAATAATGCCCAAGAACCTCAACATAATCGTATCACATACAACATGAATAAAGGAAACATAACATTTTCACCTTCCAATGAAAAGATATCAATACAACACATTGATATAAAAACATTATGAAAACCATTTTTAATACCAAAATAAAAGAAAAGTAAAACATGGTATTTATTTTTCTTTTAAAAGAAAGGTATGGCTTGTAGAGAAAGCCGAAACTCAATTAATGGTCACATCAGCAGAGAAGTCATTGTCGCCGCATACGTACAACAAAAAAATTTCCTTTTGTCACTTAGTAAACGCTTCGTATAAATAAGATTCCTTTTGAATAAACATAAAAGTCAAAGGGGTTTATACACTGTATAAAAGAAGGTTGTGTATAAAACAAAATATGCCTCAATGAAAGGAGTTTGAGACGAAGTCCCATACCTCGTGTCCGACTTGACTCGATCGTTCTTTAATGTCCTGAATAATAAACTTGAGTTAATTTATACTTGCTTAAGAACCTTTTTTAAGTTCATTATTCATTTTATATCACTTATTTCCATGTCATGAACACTATGTAACTATTTATGTTAATAACGGTCGTTTTAACGATCATTGGTACTTGAGTCAAAATATGCTCTTTATAATTACATGTTTTTCATGTATCCATTATATTCAGAGTTATAAGAATGATGTATATATCATATATATAATATATATCCAGTATATATATTCATTTATAATATTACATAATCATTTTGAGGTAAGAAATGAAATCCACCGTTCATGGAGACTGTAAGCCGTACGTACGCATGAAGGCTACTTTCATTTCAATTTCGTATTTTATAGAATGTAATCATAATGATATAAAGGTATATTATAATTCTAGTGTAATATCATATACAATATCATAGCTCCATACTTTATACGGCCCACATAGGGTATTTAACGAATCAAATCACTTTGAGGGGGCGGTAGTCCGCACTTCCTTAAATGAAGATATCGTGTTTACCCATAATGGAAACCATAAAGGTATGTCCAAAATGAAAAATAAAGAAGCTTAAGGAAAACATAAACATATTATATATCATATATAAATATAGTGACATCTTAATGGCCACCTTTGAAGGTGATAAAAGAATGTTGAACAATCATCGTTTCGGGAGGCATAAATTTACCATCCACGGAAACAATATGTCCTTTAACCATTAGATGTAGGTGTGTGTAAGTTTTTCCTGAATCCATCTTATAACAACATCCTAGTATATTGAAGATACTGGAGTTGTTACAAAAAAAATGAATAAAAAGTGTTTAGGGGGTTGGAGAAGCAAAATAAAACAAAAGGACTCAAGTGAAGACATTACCTTAAAATCGGGTAACTCGCTTTGGTTTGAGCTCAAAGGCTTCCTTGGGAAGACTTCTGCAAAAAGATAGGATTCAAGGAGTAATATAGGGATGTGGAGAGACAAAATGGTCAGGGTTTGGCCGAGCCAAAGGCTTTGGGAGTGTGGGTAAGGAGGTAGAGGTGGGGGCCTTTTACAATTGGAGAGAAGAGGCACTCTTGGAAAGTAAAGAAATGTTACTTTATTTGAAAATGATTTTCGGATTCAAAAGGTCCCAAATTGATATAATTAGAGGGTAAGGTGATAAGGGTTCGAAATCAACCCATACAATAGGTTTTGGGCATGTGTAGGTCATATATTTTACATTATCATTTCATTTTATTTAAATATTTTATTAATGAGGCAATCGATGTATCATCATGATGTCATAAATAATTTAATTTATTAAAAGTCTAAAAATTATGAATAAAATACTATGATGTAGGAATGTTTTTTAGATTTACAATTAATATTTATAGTCCAGAATATCATCTATGTAGACAAAATTAAAAATGTTTTAATCAGGTGATACATTCTTGTTATATTTACTTTCTTTCAAAAGAATAAAAAGATAACAAGTCACTTTCCACAAAAGTGATTCCATGGGGTCCTCAAGTTTGGCACAAGGCATCCCATGGTCGGCCATGAGACAACCAGTAGAATTAAGACACATTTTGGTGTCATTTTATTATTATTATGATATTATTTTATTATCCTTAACTACCTGATTACTCATTAATCAAGATAATTAAAGATAATTATCGTCGTTACTATTCATAATGTCCAAAAACAAAAGAGTCTTCATTAAATAATTTGGAACTTTTGATTCCAAATATGTAATCCATTTTACCAAATTCAAAACACATAAATTGAAAAAATTTATTTAAAAAATAAATCCCGTTGTCAAAACAAATAGCGGGTTTTTTTTGAAATAATATCTATGAAAAGTTTGGCATTAGTTTATGACCAACTTCAAAGTGAAATAAATACTAATGACCACCATTGGATTAAATGGTAAAAATATATTCAGATTACACATTAAGACCAATTAAAAATGTAATCTATCCATATAATTAAATTAAATGAAAAAAAAGTTTTGATGTAAAATGCAGTATTTTTCACTATTCGTTAAAAAATGGACATTGTCAGAAAAATACCAAAAATTTATCCAATGTAAATTTCAATGTCCCAATCATAATGAATATGTTTATTTTGAAAAATATATATTATAAAATTGTCAAAAGTTTGATTTAAAAATGGTTTTCCATCAAAAGGCAGTAAAACAATCTTCTAAGAATATTAGTGTATACCATGCTTAATATTAGATTTATTTTCATTTTAAGCCTCTAAAACACTATCTAATTAATTAATAGACATAGATAAAAATATCTATTATTAATTACTTACTTGGGATGTTACATGTTTAATATATTTGCCTTATTTATAGAATAATTTTAAATTGACAAATGATTGATATATCTATTTAATTCCAAGAATCACTCATGTGTTCTCCCCATGATCATTAAACCATTAAAAATAACATTGATATTATACGGTAACAAATAATTATTGATTAATTATTGTCTAAAATATTTATGGATCATGTGTAAATGATCACGAGGGACAATTAATTTTCTCCTTCAATCCATGACCCATCGATGATCAGTACACTACTTTGGAACCACATTATTAATGTGTGATAATTTTGATCAATTTCATTATGAATAAGTAAATTTGTACTAGATATAATGAAAATTATACAAGATAGTATGTCATGAACAATGTAATGACACAGGTATAGTCAAATACTTGTAAAAATGATCATTATGAAGCAAATTCTTTATTACAAGAATCCCAAAATTGGTTCCAAATAATTTGTCTAACTTTTACGTCAATATTTATTATCAATTTATTGTCATATTTTTGTAAAGGGATTTGTTTTGAACCCAAAATAATAATAGAATAACAATATAAGGATCAATATATAATAATGTTATATGTGGGATCGACCATGTACGAAAACTACAAACTGTGGGGTTGAGCCACATAATAAAGGATAATATTTAAATATATATATATATATATATATATAAACCCACATATATATATACACATATATATATACATACGTATAATTGTGTGCCCTTATTGTATGGTTAGGCTAATTTACACGACCAAACTAACATGGAGTAGTGTCAATAACTTCAATGAAACTCTTCATTCAATGGTCCAATGATAAATTTATTTTAAATAACATTTGGAACTCAGTACGGATCCTTACCCATATCAAGTGGGCCGTTTATAGCCAATAAGATTTGAGACAGACCATGCCCCCTCCACTATCCCACCTCATCCCGTTACCCCTCAAAAAGCATAATAAATACCCTAACATAGTTAATATTAATGAAATATTTAATATTATATTTTTAACTTTTATAAATTCAAATTAATAATTTTATGGGATTCTTATATATCATAAATTTAATTATGTTTTACTAATTATATATTTTTTTAAATTCCAATAAGAATTTATTTAACATATTAAATTATTTTATGTGATGCATATACATGTAGATTAACCATGGGTTGTGACTGATCCTATGTATTCTTGATTTAATATTAATTTCATTTTAATTATTTAAATTAATATTTACTTTTGATATTTTATTATTAAAATAAATTTTTTCATTATCTATATATCATCTCTAAATTATTATTACGTATAATAGTATGAATTTACACATTTGAATGTGAAATTTACACCAATGTCATATGTTACCTCTACATTTTTGGGGGTAGACTAGTTTAAAGGAGGAGTATCCTTAGATGAAATAATTTTTTGTTAGAAATGTTGTGGATACAACAATGATATTAATCATGGAAGAAATATATGTGAAATAAGTCGAATTGGTATTCAAATTAAGGTGATACTCTATGATCTCCATTAAAAAATCATTCACCAGATGTATTAAATAGTATAATACAACTCATTATAATGTTTTTATTTATTTATTTATTTCTGGAATGGTCAATTATTTATTTTTTATTTATTTGGATGATATATAATAACATAATACAAAAAATCATAATTCAAATATAAAAATAATCTCATACACGGTGAATGGTTTCTATTTATATATAGTAAGAATATTGAAATTGATAACATAATTTCATTAAAAGTAATTATTTATATATTTTTATTTCATTCCATAATAAAATAAAAAAACTAAAAATATCATAAATCAATATTTTGTTTTCAAATATCTTCTATAACTAAAATTTGAATGAAACCATAGTTATGGGTTATCATTATATAGTATTCATTTTACTTTTAATTATAGATAATTCAATATAATAATATTGGGTAGAAATAGATAATATATTCATCAAAGAAGTTAACAAATATAACATGTTGAAAATTTTAATCACAAATTATTTTGAAAATCCACCATTATGATTTTTGGGATATAAGAATACACTCAAAAGATCATAGAGGTATGATTTAATGAAGTTTTATTACTAAACACATATATTAAAACTATATAATTTTTGTAATTTAAATATATTAGACTATTAATATTGTATTTAAGGATAATTCTTACGACATGAATATTCATGTCAATGAATTTATTTTAACTTTTGGGGAAAATTGCGATTTGACTAAAATTATTATGGAAATTTAAGGAAAATAAATTATTATCATACAAAATTATTATTAATCAAGATAAATGAATTATTTCTCTAAATTTAATTTTTAAAGATCAAATGGAATGAAATTTCATTACATTAAATTTAATATAATCAATATAAAATAAATGAAATTTACAAACTCATAATAAATTCCTAGAGATGTATATGTGTATTCACACAATAAAATGTACTGGTAAAAACAAAAATTTGTGTTGATCGTGTCCCCAAATTCAATAATTAATCTATAAGGCGTCTTAAATTTGATATGTTGGTATATGTGATAAACATCTATAATTCATTTTAGAAAACCCCAAGATTATCTTCATGTACAAAAGTGGATTTGGTATATTGAGAAAGTAGAATCCATGAATTTTATATAAAATCAAAAATCATATATAGATTCCATACTATCATCATAAAAATATATCGTTTCATCATTAATAGGTAATTTCAAAATTAATTACATTGACATGGGTCATCAAGAATAATATTTTCCACTAAACAATTTTTTAAACAAATATCACTCTCTAATAATTATAGTGAAAAAAGTGAATAAGAAACAGAAAAATGTAAATAAACAATTCATTTTTAATGGATGACATGTAATTATCTTTCCAATATATATATATTTCACTGTATATTAATAAATATGGGTTTGAATTCATTGAAAGTTGAAAAAGAACCATTGAATGAAAATGATAACATTAAGGAAGAATAAAACCAATGGCCTTAAATTATGGATTATGTGTTATTCAATTAAATAAAATAATTTATATATGATTGTTATTGGATACAACTTATGGATTATATATATATATAAATTAGATTCATGAGTATTTCAAATGGTGATGTTGATATTTAAGAAGCTATTGTGAGATAGATGATAGTATTTGAAATTAAAAAATATCAACTCACTTTATAAAATTGATTTATTTTTATATAATAAAAATATTATTATTTTTCATTAATTTCAACAAATGTTATCTCTATGTTTGATAGATAAATTAAATTTCATTATTTTATAGATATAAAATAAAAGAGTAAGCTCTTATATATTAATTACATAAAATTTGATTTGGCACATCTGAAGAACTATTTATACATAAATATAATTCAAAATATATTATTATAAATAAATGGTAAAGCGAGTGTATATGGATCATACACCACTGATTCATTTCACAATAGGATTGGTAGTGAAAATTTTAATATTTCGAATAAAATATATACTGGAATGTTTTTAGACTCTTTTGAATTAATACTGTCAAAAATACATTATTCATCTTTACATTAATGATTAACCAAATTACTATTCAAGGGTTAGAAAATAAGGTATATAATGCATCTAAAAATATATCATATTATATATGTCGTTTATTTGTAGTATAGATAAGGGGATTTTATTAAAACTTCATTACATTTATTGAAAAAATCAATGGATAATTTTTCATGTTTTTAATAATTTATAAGTCTGACAACATGATAATATTTATGTAATATCAAAATTATATAGAAAATTCATTTTTTAAATAATTTTATTGAACTTAACATTAGATATTGGGATATTATCTTATCCATGATTTCATTTGATTATTTGATAGAGTTTGCGATAGTCTCCTAAATCAAAATTCCTTATACTCCTCAATGGAATTGTGTTACTAAAAGGATGAATTTCACATTTCTTTACATTGTGAAATAATTTGGGAGTCATAAAACTCATCTGTTATAATTATGAAAATATGAATTTAAAATAGTAAAATATATACTAGTTTGATTACGAATTGTAGTGTATATGATATTTCAAATATTTTTTGGTAAGGAAATGTACAAAACTATCACATATATGATTATGGGGGTGAAAGGTGTTTTTCAAGATATTTCTAAATAAAATAATTCCATTATGAGGTAACAAGTGTATCATTATATGATATCCTAATGAAATTAAATGATATTACTTATATAATCCATTATTTATATATTTTATTATGTAAATACAAGCCATATTTCAAGAGAAGGTGTACATTTTAATGGGAATAGTGTGAAAAATATTGACATTTGTAAAGATTAATCACTAGATAGAAATGATTTCAATTTAAAACAAACCCTATAATGAATAATTGTAGAATAATATATTTCTATGATACATGTACAATGTTGGTCAAAACATCGATTATAGAGAACTAGAACATTATAATTTTCTTTCCTTTGGGATGAGTGGCATGTTATTTCCTATGGATAATTAGCTTATTGCATCTAAAGAATAAATAGATGGGAAATAATCTACTAGGTGACATGAATCTAGAAATTATGAAACGGATAACCTATATAAAAATACTATTTAGACATTATTAAACAAACCAACAGATGTAAATCATTTTGCTTGTAAAGGGGTATTCAATAATAAGTTGGACATTGAAGATACAATGAATACAATAAAAAATATTTATCTGAACAAATTTTCTATAAAAAATCATTTCAACATATGATTTTTTTATAATATTTTAGAAAATTAAATGTAATAAAACCCATCTAAAAATTAGATAGTTCACAAATTGACGTTATGACTACTTTTTTAAATTGAAATATTTTAATTTAATATATAAAATTTACCTATATGAAATTATGAAATCTATGAATTAAAAAAATACATGAATTTCAATTTATGATTCAAAAAGGAAACATAATAATGGAATGTTCATTTTGATTAAAACATAAATATCATTTGTTTTTCTCAAAATGGATTTAATCCAAGTTTCCATAAAAATGGTAGAGGGAGGTCCGTTATTTTTTAGGCCATATATGATGATGTCATATTATTATTAGGAAATAAATTTCATTTAGTATTATTAAAAATTACTTGGTCAAAAGAATGATTTTCTAAGAAAAACAAAGGTGAAGATGCCAACATTCTATATATCATGACCTTTTTAGAATAATCTTAATGTATTTTTATACAATATCAATGAATATAGATAAGGATGGTAAAAAATAGTTATAATATAAAATAACCCATCATAGTATTATTTCCAATGTCACATTATATTGTTCAATATAACAAATACGACTATAAAAATTTATAGAGATTAATATATTGTGTTTAATTAAATATGCTTTTGTAGAGGAATCTATCAGTTATAACATGTTTTTATTAGGGTTGTTGGAGCTTATACCATAATAATAAAATTTAGATATTAGAAAAAACATTAAAGACATTTACTAGAATGTAATTTAAACTATAAAATATTACATTATGTATATAAAGGATGTTCTCTTTGTATACAGAGGTGGTGGGGGTTTGGGGTTATGAAATTTATTGATTTAGTCATAAAGATGGATCATGATTACCATTAATCAAAAATAAAAAAAAAATTTACATGATTGGTGCTATAATAACATAGATAATGTTGAAGAACCCATTTTTTCTCGATTGTATAGTAGAATTTATTAAAACATAGACATTTAATACAATTGTGGAAGAATTTGGATTACAAAACGTAGATTTGGATCTTGAAATTTTCGATAATAATGAAATTATTATTATGGTAAATTATGATAATACCATTTGATTTATTTTCTATGGAGTTTTAGTCACAAAAGAGGAAAAGGAATATGAATACTAATTTCCATATATTTTTCAATTCTACTATAATATATATTTTCAAAATTAACAATGTAGACCCTAAGGACAATATTATAAACCCACCAACTAAAAAAATATCTCAGTAAAATTATTATTTTTCCATGATATCTAGAGGATTGAGATTCATTAGACGATTTCAAAATTGTAAGTGGGATTATTTTGATAATTGGAATCCTTGGACCGACCTGTAGATATAGTTTTTGACAACCATGTCATGTATATGATTATTTATATATATGAGTTTTATTTTCCATGATAATATTATAACATATATATATTATTAATACAATTATCTTAGGATTTATGATTCATCAGTTACCCACTATAATATGTCCATCTTTATATTGTTTATATAGTCATAAACATATATCCCATAGTCTATAAATATCTTTATCATATGATTCAAATGATATATGAATATAACTTTTTAATGTATTATAATCAGTGATATTTATTTTCATGATTTTATCACTTTGTTATCTCAGGAATAAATGAAAGAGGAATGACTAGAAAATAGAAACACCACATGTGTTGGGGTCATTGGAAATTATTATCGATGAGTTATCAATAAGTCTCTTAACCTGGGATCATTGTCAAAAAAAATCATTGAACACATACTTTATACAAGAATAAAACCATAATTGTTTTTGTTCGAGGTATGATATCTTCAATCAGGTATATAACTAAAGGTATGACATCAATTGAATGATCATCACATCTTGTATCTATTCATGGTTTAAGATGAAGATAAATACAACTCTTTAACCCTTTTGAATGTTCCTTCAATAAATACATGGAAGGGATAGAGGAATTAAATCCCAAACAATATGGTATAATTAATAAATATTTAATTATGTATGGATGGATAAACAATGCATTACTAATTCTGTATAATATATGACATGAAAAATAGAATATATAACATTTTTATTGTTATTAGAAATTTTATTATTAGCATAAATTATCCTTATCTCATTAAGGGACATGAAATGTTTCTATAAAAATTTATTAATCAATAATAATTATTCACTTTTTTGAGATAAGGTCCAAAGGAGTAATGCGTAGTGTATTAAAAAAATCTACCAATATGGATGAATTAGTGTTTAAGATAACGTTGAACCAATGCTCAAGGGTTGATTAAAAAATGAGTTTGAATGATCATATGTAAATAGATGAATAAATTAATTTATATATTGTTAAATGTTATAAAATGTATAACTTAATATTTTTCACAATTTATTTATATATTATATCCTTCGAAATTAGTGAATATTTTATTTTTTTTGAAAGATTAATAAATATTAAATGTTCAATAAAATTATTTTTTAGAGATGAGTTGTTTTAATGATTCATAGTTTGTAACATGAAAACAAATATTGTTATAAGTTTGTAATAAGCTAATAAATACATTTTTTATTGGTTAACATTGTTGTATTTGTAATTTATTTTTAATTTAGGAACAATAATTTTATATATGATAATGAAAAATTAACAATAGATTAAACAAGTTGTTTAAAACCATTTCTAAAATAATAATAGTATAGGAATCCTCTTTTAAAAATTCACCTTCGTCTCATATTCTCTCTAAATTCATATATTTTTAAATGAAAGGATGAATAATGTCAGATCAAATGTGTTCAATGAATCAACCAAATATTCTTATCATGATCATAAAAACATCAAAAATCCATTCAATATTGTTTTTAAACATGGCCATTAATGAAATAAACTCAATGCGATTTATATATTTTATTAATATGATCAATATGGATCTTCCATTGGATCATTAAATCCCTGATACACTGATAATAATCAAAAAATGCTTGGATTAGATTAATTATTTATGTATAATTTCATTTTATTTTTTATTCTTAAATATAATTTTACAAGTCCCATTATATATTATTGAAATAAGTATTCCGTATTCTTTTTATGATATATATATTCATAAAAAAAATTAAAATTAATTATACAAAATCCTTTTACTACACTCAAAATCCTTTTAAAAATTTAACATCAATAATAATCATAAAATACATATTTGGAAAATACAATTATCATATTATATATTTATATATTATAAGTTTAGGAAAGTAGTAAATACCATTAATATGAGTAATTTTTTTCACTAATAGAGAGAGTGATCTATGTTTATACCCTAGTTCAGGGTCTGATAATATAGTCGTCCCCCCACCCCTATGGTAGTTATCAAATGGTGTGAGAGGGTGTGTATACAATATCCCTCCGATGTTACATTAGGATGTATCTTACCATAATATTTTGTCCCTATTAAATGACAACCAATAGAAGTAGACATTGACTAGATGAAAAAAAATAATTCTCGAAAGAGATTCCTCTCATCCACACCTCATAAGATAAATTTAATATCGAGGAATAATTCCATGAGATAACAATATTTCTATTATTTTGTGTATATTGTCCTATGGTTGATTTGTTTGAGTGAAATATTATTTTATTAAATGATTAATCCATTATAAAGATTATGTGTTTCCTGGATCAAAGGTGTATTTAAATTTATCTTTAATTAATGTATCAATTCTTTTTTTCATAGTTAAGGGATTATATGATTTCTAAAAATCAATATTTTTAGCTGCTGATATAGATGAATGACTTAGAAAATCTCATGTCATTGTATTCTTAGTAGCTATGATGTGTCTCCCGAATATGATTCACCCATTATATATCCATTTTATTCTTCAATATATCTGAAAGAAAAATGAAAAAATTATTTGGAGTAGAGAAATTCACTCTAAGGATAAATCATCCTATTGAACCATGCATTTTTTCAGATATATCTTATTACAATTTTCACTGATAAACTTTGAATTATAGTAGGTATTCCAGAAGGTGTTTGAAATTATAAAAAAATATGACTGAGTTATATGATTCTATTTGAGATATATTTTACTAGGAAACTCAACATTTATTTGAAACAATTAAATTAAACATTCAAATAGGGTTGAGGTTTATATTGTATATAATTAAACATAGTTTATGTTGAAATTTAATTTTCCATGTGTGAGCTCAATTGTGAGGGAATCAATATATCCTCTGGAATTTTTTAGTGGTGAGTATTATTAATATTTTAATTGGGAGGAGATGGTTTCCCAGTTAGAATGAAATATGTTTCCTATGTATGATGGTAGTGAATGATTGTGACATCTGAAAAGAATTTTATGGTGAAAGAGACTCATGTATCATTAGCTGGGAGGATATAACTTCAGAATTATATGGTGGATTCAATATTGGAGAGTCTTTAAATACATTCCCTATTGATTAATAAACCTCTTATTGAGGCCTTGATGAAGGTTATGGAGTCCTTATCATTGGTTATGAAAATTGATAAACCATAGGGTTAAAAATTGATTGAAATTATTCCTAAAAGAAGTGTTGATAATTCTAATAGATTAAAGGTAAAAACGTGAGGTTCCAACTATAGATATTGTTATTTAACATATCAATAACTTGGGTGATGATATTGAGAAATGTGATTACGATATTGTATACATGTGTGAAAGGTATTCTCTTCATTAAGAAACCCAACATCATGACCTATTTCTATAATATATTTATATTACACAATAGGGTTATATTTATGGTCTTGTTATCTCAAAATATAATAATAATTTAGTAATATAAAATAATTATTCTACTACTAAATCAATAATGTTTACTCAATATATATTAAATGTTTATCAACATGATTATTATAAAATAAATTCTATTTAGATTATTAGTGTTCCTAGTGATATTAATATTTTTATTATTCAATCCATAGTTGTCCATTTACTTCTAAGTAAAATTTCGTTGGAATTAATATAATTAGTTATAGAAAAGTGATTGATCATAAAAATTATACCCCTGAAAAAGTGACAGGTGCGGTGAATTATGTTCTGCATAGGTATTCTAAAAAGATAAAAGTGATGAGAATCTATTATAATTAATGTCAATAATTACATGTTTTTCTAATCATTTTGGGGGATCAGAAAATCATTACCATCATTAAATCCTTGGACATTGAAGATATATAAACTTAAATTGGGGAATCTGAAGGTGATTTTTAGTCTACTGATACTCTACTAAATGTATAATTCCTATGTTATTATGTTGTGTTTCATATTTTTCCTCTCATGTGAGGTTTCCAAGTTATTTTTTGGTTAATTTTGTCCCACATTAATCACTTTTAATTATCCAACCGTTCATGATGTATGGTTATCACCTTCATCATATTAGATGGTTGTGTTAACATTTAGTTTGGTCATTCATCTGCATCTTATATAGGTGGGGTGTGTAATGTTTTTAATTTAGATATTTTGAGTTTGTTATTGTTCCATTGTCCTATTGTGGGTCCTTATGCAATATTTTTAAGATAGAATTAATATTTCAATTCATTCAGAAAAAATATTCCCCTATAAAATATTTATATATATTCTAAACTACAATATTGTACATAGATCAATAACAACTTTTTAAATATGGAAAATTCATGGATATAAAATAATGGATTAAATCGATAATAAAATATATGTTATAATTATGATAGGTAATTTATAATTTTAATCATTAAATGAAATAAAATTTATTCTAGTGAAAATATATATTTTCTAATGTGATTTAATAAATTCATTAATCTAAGAATTATATAATAGAAATTGATTTAATAAATTCAATAATTTAATATAAATCATTTTAATTCTTTAACAATAATATATAAGTTAAAATATTATATTTAGGAATAAGTTGAATATTTATAATTTATAAAATAAATTCACATGAAGAAAAAATTATAGAGAAATTGATATTAATTGTATGCAAAATAATAATTTATTATATATTAAATTAAAACAATAAATATTAAACTATTCACGATGATTAAATCACAAAGAACCCTATCAATAATTAAAAAAATTATCTTATTAGAAAAATAACCATTATCGATAAAATAATTATATAAAAATAATTTCATGAGATATATAATTAAAATATTAACCTAAATAAATAAATAAATACACATGATCTTGGTAGTATATAACATTATTATATAGTATGAATTTTTCCAATATTTTCATTAAACATATTTTAAAACAAGAAAAAAAATAACAATAATCAAGTCATCTTAATAAAATTATCAACAATTATAGATCAATAAATTCTTGTATTTGAAAATTCAAAAGTAATGATGAATATTCCAAAGCATAGTATTACTTAGGTCTGTGAAATGTTTTGTATATATGGTGTAATAAAATAATATATGAAACATGAAACGTGATGTGTAAAATTTTTGACATGTTTTGTTGATGAATGAATTTATTTAATCTTATTGAAATCTCCCAGAATATGTACACTTTTTTCATATATATATATATATATATATATATATATTATAATGATTTATCTATATAGCTAAAAACAACCATGTGGATTGGATAAAAATATGCTTAAATATAAAATATTATTGTATGTTTTTTATTTTGGATAATTTTAATATGTTTTATTAGCAATAAAATATACCAAAAAAAATTTGTTTTAGCAAAAGAGTTTTTAGGGATATTATTATCTAAATTATAATTTAATATGGTGTGAATTAAGATTAAAAAATTATAAAAGAAATTGAAATAAAACCTTAAACGTTTTTAAAATACAATCAATGAAAACGTACTTACCAATAAAAATAGTGAGGATAATATTAATAAAATATTTATTTAATAAACATATCAATAATTAGTATTGATTTGTAAAATTTAAATTTAATTTTTAAATATGTTTACTCAAGGAAAAATTAAATCCAGATTGAGATATATTGTTAATCATAGTATAATACATTATTAATGATAAAAAAATAATTTTTTTACAAAAAATATATAGGGGGTTTTAAAAGAAACAATTTTAATATATAATAATAATAATAAATATCATCTAATTATTAATGTATATTGATAATTATTGAAATAAAAATAAATTTTCCGTATAAGAAAAAAACTAATCCTCCTAAAAAGAAAAAATAACATTACCATGAACAATGAATTAAATAATTTTCGTTTTATACCTCATATGAGATCCAAAAACTAGGAACATGTTTGAAAAAGGAATTATCTACCTCATTTTTTCCATAACGGGAATGTATTAAATTTTTATTTATGGGAATGAAAACACAAATACATATTAAAATACTATTACATCCCTTATTAATAAGGATGGATGTATAGAAAAATATTTTCTAGGATATATATTGTTGAGAATCTAAAAAAATAAAATAAAAAATAGAAATCTAAAAATTATTCTAATATTTGAAAATTATGTATTAGTGGAAGATAATATTCACATTGTAGAACCTCTTTAATTATCATTATCCTAATTTTTTTGATATTATAGAAATATTCATTGAACTCCTCTTATATATAATCATTTGAAAAAATGATTATCATATATTTTTTATCACATTAGAACATGTTTGATATGGACTAGTTGGATCTATATAGATGATCATCACATGTCATTACTTTTTATCACTAATTAGTAGCCCTTATAATATACAATAATATTTAATTTTAACAATCATTGTTTGTAAATATTTATCCATTTATTATAATAGATAATTTTTATAAATTTATATAGAAATGAATGGAATAATTGATTCTTCCCCACAACCCTCTAGGGTATTACTCTTTGTCTCTACTGATTTACTAATAAAAGTGATTAAAAATTTGGCACAACAAAAAGATAAAGATATAATTTTGAAATAAATTGAAGTTACAATCATCAAAACAAATCAAACTACATTTATAAATAATATCATATTATTCTACCAAGATTTAATGTGTGTTTTATCATATTGGAGGAGTAATCGAAAATATTGGACCATATGACCACTCTTTTGTGGTCATCATTCTCAAAGATTCAAAATTAATTAATTTCAATCATTATTAGTGACATTTTGTATAACATGAGTCCAACATTGTTAAAAAATTGGGTTGGTTTAGAGTATTCTTATGTAGTGTAATTTTATTTAATTAAATTAATGTTATGGTTCCCATTCAAAATAAAAATTAATATTTTATATTAGAATACAAAAAATATATTCATGAAAAAAAATAATTTAATGGAATGTCAGTAGTTGTTAAATTGTCCAATTTCAAATACATTAACTTTTTTTCATTGGAACATAAAATTACTTTGTGATAACTTTTCATTAATTATATTCTATTATTTATTCATTAAAAAAGATCACCTGATCCTTTAGAGTTTTCCAAAAATACTATTTTCGGTACATTGTTATATCTATATAATTATAATATCAAAAATATATTTTAATGAAAATTCTAGTTGAAAAACATAGTTCATTATATCCATATAAATAAAATATATTATTAGAAAACAATAAATAATGTTGTAACACTCAAATATAATCGATATAAATAAATAACATTAAACACATGAAACTATAATTTATTGATAATCAATATAATAATTTTTTTGGAATTTTCCAATAATATCATCATTTAAATGATACTATATTATTATACATACTAAATATATAATTTTTGTAGTAATAAAAGTATTATGGAAGAATAAATAATAATATAAAACATTAATTAACTATATTCTTTACCCAATTTGAAAATTAAATATATAGCGATATTATAAGTAATATCACAACAGTGAGAAATACAATTTATCACACAAAAATCATATTACAACACCTGATAAAAGAAGATACATCTCAAATATTATATCTATTGAGACCATAAATGGGTAATAGAAAGAGAGGTTACATATAGGAATGATTAATCAGATTTTTTGATGAAATAAAAAATGAAAAAAAACTTGGTAGGATATTTAAAAACGTAATCAATAACATTTTAAAACAATGGGTAATTTAAAATCATATAACTATTGAATATCAAAACAAAAAAAATAAACATTTTTTTGAAGCATCTAAAAAATAATTATAATATCAATATGTGATAAAATATTAAATGAATAAAAAATTAATCTCTAAGGGAAATAATTAGGTGGTCCACATACTTCATTATTTAATTATACTCCAAAAATATATTTCTCTTTAGGTGATGGGGGTGGTGTAGAAATGATAAAGTAGTGGTTTGTATAGTAGGTTTGGTAGGGTCTTGATGTATAGGGGTAGTATATCGAGGTTTCATAAATGTAATAAATTATAAATTATAAAAGTATTTTGGTCCTATATTATTAAATTTTAATATCTACTTAATATATCAATTCAATGACATTTTATACACCTGCAAAATTATAAAAAATTCAACCAACAATTTATAATTTTTCAATATTTTATTGATTAAATTTTCAATAATTTTACCATTAACATATATATTATTGTAACATTATTTTTAATTATTATAGTAACCATAGGAATTTTGGGATTAATTATTAATGTGTTCAACTTGTTTTACATAATATAATTAGTATAAAAACACAAATTTATTTTATTAAAATTATTTTCCATTATGTCCATTGAGCCATCTAATCCTTTTTAAATCCATAAAAAAATTAGTTTTCATATATTTAATTTTAGTATTATTTTATTTATCTAAATATCTATATCATTTAAAATTAATTCGAAATACTATAGTTGTTCTCGGAGAAACAATTATATGGAATGAGAACTTTATCTTGAACTATCTATTGAGTAACTTGTTTTTAAAATAATGTGAAAATGGTACTCCATATTAGAGGGTGTATATATAGGGGATAATGATGAAACTTTGTTTTCTTGAATGAATTTCATCTAATTTTTTACTTCCTGAAGAAACATTCTTCTCACGTTCATAAAATAATGAATATTATTTGGATTCTAGATATATCTAACATGGGATTTTATAAAATCTCTAATATATATAGTTATCAATTTATAGTTTAATAATATTTATTTAGGAGTTGGTGTAGGTTTAATAATAGGTAGGTTGGTTAAAAAAATTCATATCATTTATCATCCCTTATAGATCATCATATAAAAATAGTAAGTTTAAAATTATTGATAAAACTACATTATATATTAATAGAAATAGTCTATATGGTGATAGATGTGCCTAATTATTTGGAATCAATCTAATCCTTAGTATAATCCTTAATGTATAATTATATTATATTTATCAATAATTATTACAAAATTTTAGAATATTTAAAGGGAGTGAAGATTCACTTAGTGTGTGTTCTATAATTACATCTCATTTAAGTGATGAATAAAAATGATTTAACAAAAAAGTGAAAGTTAAGGATGGGAATTATAAAATTATTTAAAAATATAATTTACGTTTTAATAGGATCCATTTCAAAATATGGATGAACATAGAATTTCATATATAATATTTGTAAAAATATTTTATATAATTCTCATCCACTACTTCCACAAGTCAATTTTATGTAGAACATTAAAATGTATGGATCTAGAGTAAATTTATTGTTAGATAAAAATAAATTTCATTAAATATATATATACTAGATAATATACATTCCACAAATAAATATTAAATTAATGTTTCATCAATATATCAATTATGATAAATCATATTGGTACCCTATATCTTAGTTCATTCAAGTATACTTTTTTATAAAATTATACATGAAATATACACTTTGGCATATATGAACTAAACATGTAACAGTTCATTATAAATTTAGCTGCATCATAGTGAAGGTCATCATGTTATGAATTGTTTCTCGGATGTTAATGTGTAAAATGATTATGCATGATATATTTTTATCTAATATTTAGATTTCATTAAAATTTAGCAGTGTCATGATATGATATTAAAAGGATATCAAACACATATATTTATTTTTTAAATGATATTAAACCAACCCGAGGTAAAAATAAAATTTATACAGTGTTGTAAAATTTTAAAATGCTTATGAATTTTTTTAATTATGGATAAACAAATTTTAGATTATTTTTTTCTATGAGTAGTTGTTAGAGTCCATAAAAAGTGCTATAATCCATGGAATATTGTGTAAAAATGTGTGATCCAATAAATGTTAGACTAATTGAACTAAATATGTAAATATATATTTACAATAACTTAAGATCTATATAAAACCATGACCAATAGAGAACCTCTTAACAATAATTTATATATTCATACAACCCAGAGAGATAGTAGTATGTAGGGATACTTTATACACTAAGTGATCTTTAGGAATCATGAGTGAAGAAATAGGATGCATCAAGATAGTGAAGGAAGTACATTATTCTTTAATGTTTTAATCATTTCAAATGAATAGTCGGATCTTAAAATAAATTGGTGTAGAGTGGTTTTTCATTATATGATTGTATATGGGTCATTGATAATAATACACATCTATAGTAATATAGAAACATTCTTATCATTTTATAGATTTTAGAATTTATAATGAATCTGGAAAAACTTTTGTTTACCTAACCATGATATTATTTATGGAAATGGTTACGTCTCTTGATGTTTTAAAGTTGATAAATTGTGACCAATAATTCATCTATGAAATTTAGATTGTGGAATGGATGTGTAGCTCGATTCACAAGATTCAATCTGAGTAATAGTGGATCATAGACAAATATATGAATAAAATGTTATGAATTTTTTATTTTAGGATTCCAACACATTTTAGAGAGTCTTTTTAAAATGGTCTACATCACGATGCACCCATTTCTAAGAACGTGAATCCATGTCATTATCCTATGCAAGTTTGAAATCCCTACACGACTTCATGAAGCCTTGATGGGGTCCTTCATGAGTCCAACAGAGCCTTGACCAATTGAAAATCCCAAATTTCCATCATGAATTTGTTATCATGTTCACTAAACCGCCTATATATAAAACCCTATTATGACTTTATTTCTAAGAGAAGATAGCTCTGGGTTTTGGAATCATGCTCTAAATTCGAGAAGCTCATGGACTTCATCCGACCCACTTCGGCAAAGCCCCAAGCCGTAATGAAACATCTTATATTGAATTCATGAGATCCTCCCCCCAATTTGGGGATACCCTTAATGAATTCATACACCCTTCATGAATGGATAATGACCAATAATTCACAAGATGATTTTAGAAACCTTCATCCTTCCCGATCTACTCCACCTGTGAAATAGGAAATCCATTTCTTGACTGTGAACTCCATGAATCCCCATCTTTCCTGAGACTCGATGCTCTAGGAGGCACCATCACTAATCCCTATCCATCACAAATCTCCTAACCTCATGCATGTTGGTACATACCATGGTTTATCCACCATTTCACCACCAACTCAGCACTATCTAGTAGCCCTGCACTGACACCAATAAATATTTTACTAGAGTACTACATTATTTTGGTGTCACTTCAATAACATTTTCAATTCCTTCTTTATATGCCCCTACATCCACAATAGAATACCATTATTTTAGATACTAATCTACACTACCTAAAATAGCTTTCATCAACCTAATCCTCTCGATCCCATTCCCATGTAACGAGTTGAGATTCCCATCTTGGGTTCCCTGAGTTAGATTGATACTAACCATTCCTCATGAATCTGCATAAAATTAGTAGCTAGATCAGATACCGAGTTTATCCAGAAAGGACCTCTCTTGTGTATGTCCCAAATGAGACATTGCTATGCATATTATACATATTTTTCCGAACTACATGACTTCCAACTATACCATATCATATCATTAATGAATATTATACATTATATGATAAGAATATGATGCTTCATGCCATGACCTTTTGATGACATTATTTATTATACACTACATGAATTTAAACTATATCATACCATATATGAAAAACACAAGATGCCTCATGGGACACAAATGATATGCCTAATTTATCATGTATAATATGCCTAATGTAATTATAATGAGATAACCTCAAAAACCCTTTGGATTCCTCGTCATGTGTAATCCCCAACATATACCATGACCCACCAGCATGTCCTGATGCCCCCATGGAATGAAATGAGTATGTTTGAAGAGGAACAATAACACATAAGACCCATACATATTTTCCGTTCACATGATATTATAATATAATATTAATCCATGAAAAAATATGGAATGCCTTCATGAATATACACAATGATTCCTAAATGGGAATGTCAAAGAAAATTCCATGCACTTGTCATGCTCCCACATGATATTAAACTTTATCATTAACTCAAAAAATACACATATGATGCAGTCATGGCCTAATATGAGATGGATAGGATGGTATGATCATAGGCTTAATCCCAATCCACATCATTTATCCTATTTTAATCACACATTAGTATTCTACTCATAAGACCCACAAAATCTCTTGTTGGTTCACCTTTCACGACATGAGTGTCATGTCTACTTCTTCCTCTAATTTAACTCACTGTGAATGATTATTGCTGGCTTATAAGTTTATGGAAAACATGAATCCCAAAATAAAATTCTATGGTAAATTTCCTATGTTTACTCCTCATCATCCATATCTCCTTAATTTGGGAAACTTCTATGTGTAATCCAAAACCACATTAACCACTTCCACCGGCCTCCACTATGGGTATAATCCCCATCCATTTCTCAATTATATGAGATTTTATTCCCATCCATCTGGGATACATATGAAGTCTCTATACTATAAAAACCCAAAATTTCATCCACTTTATCCACTACCAACACTCCATACATATCCATCATGATTTTACCCAATCCAACACATCCCAGAATGATCACTCCATCCATTTATTTGACTTCCACATATAAGAAACATCTAAATCATCAAAGCTCCTAGAAGCACTGGGGAGGTTCCCATGAATAATCACCACACAATCAAGCCATGATAAATCATTTTTAAAAGGGTATTTTACATGATTAATCCTCATTCCATCCCTTACCGACACTCCTATCATAGAACAGAAATCCTCACCTCTAGATCTTAAACTGAATTTCCCAGTCTTGTCACGACCATATACTATAGTATCGAACTACATGGTTTTTTATCAATATATTTTAAAAATGGTAAGTAATTCTCTTAATTGAGGTTCAAACTTGATTAATGTTAATCCCTAGTTCCCATATCCTACGTTTTCAATAACTTGGTCTATCTGGAAGGGTGTACCAATCATCATTCATGATGTGATATCTTCCCATTATGAGACACATCCCCTCAGGTCTAACTCAAAGTGAAATTTTATTAATCAAACATTTTTATATGAAATATTTCCTTTTTAGGAACATTTCCTTGTTTGATACCAAATTCTTTTATGATCCACTCATATGGGTATTATTTTAGATGATATCGCTAGGGACACACCTCTTGGATATGCTTCCATAGGTCTTTCTGATCAACCACCTTCTATCTCCACAAAAAATCAAACTCGCGACCTTATTCATAATTATACATCATGAAAAACATTGGATTATTAATGTTATATAATTTTATTTTATGTGACTATGGATTATTTTTTCTCATGTTCAACATTGGATTACTATGGTGAAATCTCTGGAGGATATGAATATGGTATCAAATAACTCATGATCGATAGATGGTTCCTTGGTTACCCACCAAAATAATACTACATGTGAATCCCTCATATGTGGAAAAATACTACTGTCCAAAATAGAAATCATCTAGATATTCTGAGACATAACTAATTTTACCATATAATTTGAAGAAAGTTTTAATCTATTTCAGACATAAGAAGTGTAATTAACTGGGATCCATAAATATATGATATCAAGAATGAGTTTGAATAACATAACTCAAATTTATAAGGGACATCCGAAAAAGGTAGAAAAATATGAGGAGGAATCCATGAAAGCTGGTACCAATATCATATCATCCCATTTCGATCAAATATATAACATCATTATCTACGGTGGTAGAGGCCACCCACCTTTGGAAATTTATAATATGGGGAAACAAACATGTTCTTCAATGATGATGTGCACTCCGAATGAAAAAATAATTTGAAATAAGTATATCATTCAAAGAATAAATTAATAGTAGAATAAACAAATGAAATTAATATATAAGAAAACATATTGAGATTATAGAAAATAAAACTATGTGTTATATTACTTCTTGTGAAAATATATTTCAATTCCTCGATCATTCAAATGTTTATGTTCATGCTAATGACAGGTTCCAATATATTATCTAATGCATGGAATGATGAATTTGGTTAGACCAAGAAGTTATAACACCATGTCATATTGTGATATTTTTTCTACACAATCTTGGAAAACACTAATCGTTAATAAATTTGAGGAATATAATTTTGATAACTCATTGGATGTATTTTCAAAATATTTTACCTCCAAACTATTTAAGATTATTATATTTTATAATTGATTTTATTATCTTCCAAAATAGTTATGAAATTGTATAAATGATAAAGATAATACAATTTATTGTGAAATATGGAACATTATTAACAAATACATATACTATATATTAAGATGGATCTCATTTTAGTGGAATCAAATTTAATAAAATTTCTTATTGAATGTTTTAAAAGTATGATATTTATATGATAAAAATGATTGTTTTATATTATCATGGAACATTTATCAACATTTACATTCAATTTAATTCATGAAAATGATATTCACGAAGATTTTTTTTTAATATATGGAAACTAAATAATATTTCAATTTCACTGTGGAAAAAGTTTAATGTTATCGAAAATAGATTACTATTAATCTAATAGTGATTTTATTTAATAAGAATATATTAAAGCATGTTAAAAGAATAAGAAATATACTAATTAGATTTTTACTATAGTACATGTGTCAATATAATCTATTTTAAAAACCAACATAATGATAACTATGTGTTAAGGATGATAAAATAAATGAAATGACTCTATTGATAATAATCATTTCTGGAGGGGAATAATTCCTTTTAATGAATTTCGAGATGCAAAAAACAACATGAACATCATTCCATGTTCATATACTAAATAATTTTTGGTATATTAATGACTTAGAGAGTATAGTCTCTTTCTTGTAGACAAATGGAGATATACAATTCATTATAAAATCAATTTTTTTAAGATACTAAATATTTATTAATGACTAAAATGTGAATGTGTAAAATAAATGTTATCCCAATATCATTAATATAATTAAGATTATTGATTATAAATTTTACAACAATAGTTTTTTGGTGGCATGTGATTCACATACATAAATAGATTATTTTATTATATGAACAATCAATAAATTAGACAAACACATGATTGAGGAACATATTGGTTTAGTTTCTATGGATACTAGGAAAAAAATCATATAATATACAGATAGATCATTAAGATATCGCAATATAATATTATAATCTATTAATATTCAAAATCATACCATACATAAAAAATTTATTCATAAATTTGGGGAAGGAAACATAAGAAATAGATATCATAGTTTCTCAATAAGTTTAACCAAATAATATTTATAAACATAACTTGATTATTAACCTATTAAAACATAAGAATAACATTTTAATAACATAACCGTAATATAAATGATGATAATCTTGAGTAATTTCATAAATATTTATATTTTTTAATACATGATTCAAAAAGAAATCGAATAAAATTGTCTATGGGATAAAAAATTTCATAAGATGTAGAATTTTGTCACAAACATAAGCATCAAAAATAACATTTTAATGGAATCTAAAAAGATAATCATATTATGTTAGGCTAAGGAAAATCACCCATGTACGTACATTAGACCAAGTAAATCCTCCCATGTACCAACTTGTTTAATGATTGTTATATCCTCTCATGTACTCTCTTATTTCAGGCATTGTATATCCTCGCATGTACTATTTTAGGTTATATATTTTTAATTGTTGTCCAATGTGCCAGAGGGAGATATATGTCCCACCCATTAAATAATCCATAAATTTTTGTTCCAAAAAATTGTTGATTTTCATTAATATCAAAACCCAGGAATTAAATAGTTTTCATAAAACATTTCATAATTTATTAACCTATGGAAAAGAAAGATGATTCATTATCATTTACTCACTTTATATTAAAATATCCCAAGGAAAATATAATTTTTTCAAAAAACAAACCTTTTTGTAATAAAAAATATATATTCTAGGAGTGTATAATAATTTGAACTTTGACAATTTCCCTTTTAAATCACAATTGAAATAAAATTAATTTACCGTATTGGGAAAATTATTTTTAATAAAAAATAATATAGAATGTATCATGATAAAAATAGACATTCACCATAAAAAACGTTTAAAAATATAAAAAATTAAATTCTTTTACATTTATAATAAACATGAAAACAAAAAAAATAAATATTTAATGAAATTCATGGTCATGATGGTGGAAAATTCTATTTAATGACCTACATGTTAAAAAATGACTCCATTTCAATTTTGGTTAACAGAAAAAAATATATTATATGTAAAAAGGCTTGAAGATTAATTTTATGTTATCAGGAAAAAATAAAAAATGGTTAAAAATTACATTAATAATAAATTTTAATATTGTTATAATATTATTTGAAAACATTTTAAAAATAAATGATATTCAATGAAAAAGGATTTCAACTAAAAAGTTAATTAACGATGATTTTTCATAATAGAATTAGTTTTAAATCAGGAGTACATGAATAGATGTATAATAATTTATTGTAGTTAAATAAGCATAGAATAATAAAAGAAATAAAAATTTATTGAGAAATAGGTTATATAATTTATTAATTGTAAACATAATCATAAAATTTATAATAAATGATGTTATTGTAATATATAACTCAAACCAATTTGGTAACATTGAATCATAACCCCCGTGAAAGAATAACATAAAAATGAAATAAATAATATAATTATAAGAATGATATTAATTAAAACACATGTCAATTATGAATTCAATAATCCACATTAAATAAACGGTGCATTATTTATCATATTCATCCTAGAAATAATAGTTAAACTTGAAATACCAGACATTATGTCTCAATGTTCATCATACACATTTAAATTGACTTTATAAAAGATATAATTATATTTTAAATATATTACATAACTAAACATATATATCATATAATATATTATTTACTTATGTTTTTTTATTACCCATTTGATAGCAATTACACCTTAGAGTCACGTTTTTTGAAAAAAAGTACTTTGTTTTTTTAAATATGTGTTGATTTTTTATATTTTTGTCGTATAATGTTGGTCATGTTTCCATAATCTAAGTAATTAAAGAATGTGATTAAAATTTCATATATATATTCTAAATATTCATATTTATTGAAGTCCATATGTGGTAGATATTGAAAATGAAATACATCATTCACGGTGTTGGTAGGTCATTCATCATGAACAATGTTTCTGTTTTCTTGGTATTTTAATGAAAATAATAGAATAAAAGGTATTAACATTAAAAAATTATTTATGTCATTTTTATTAAATATATTCACTAAATTATTATTTATTACCATTCATGTAAAGCATGAACAAATCACATAACCTCATGTGTCAGTAGTCCACTGTACACACGTGCGACATTATTGTATTCTCAATGAATTGATTCTATGTGTGTATTGATGTTATAATAATTATTAAATAATAAATATATATTAAATATAATATTGAAATACGTAATCCATCATTATAACTTGTTGTTTTTGGTGTTAAAGGAAAAACAAATGGCATTAGTTTGCGTAGTGTTTGCTTGTCTTATACATGAATTATGATTTTGTAACTCATTTTCTATATATGTAAAATTTTATAGGAAATTACCTTTTTATAAAAGACATCAGTATATTGATGATAATTAGGATATTATATAATCATGTTATAATAATAATGTATGTACATGAATGATGAAATAAGATAAAATAATGCATTGAAGGATGCTCCCATAACATTATATAACCTCCATAGGATTGCACCAAAGTCCATCCTATTATAGATTTATGGCTACATTTGGTCTTCTAATATGAGATTTTATATCCAAGGATGTGTTTTTCTAGGTATTTTTTGACTAATGTGATTTTATAATGTGAATATAATATAATTTGGTGTCACTTTTTATAAGTGAGGTTAGTGGTACACTTATTTTCATTCATAATAAAAACATTTATACCGCTTTTTTCTCAACACAAAAGGATCCAAATTGGAAATTATAAAAACAAGAAGAAAAATTTCAATCGAATTCCATCTATTGAGTATTGGACATGTCTTCATTCTTTTCTAACTCTTACCATTTTAGATTAACAAATTATAAACCAATTATTCACCCTAACCATGATAAGTAATTTTTAAAGTTTGGAGTATTAATTATGGTAAAAAAAGATTATCTCATTATATAATAATATTTTTCATCATTTAAAATATATAAATAGTTTTTCCAAATTACATTCTGATAATTGAAAAAACATATTCAAAATTATTCAAGCGATTTGATGATAAAATGGTATTTCAATGAGAAAAATGATTAAGCGGTTAAAAAGTTTTTATATGAAACTCAAAATGAAAAATGGTACTAATGACCTAAATTTTATTAATCGATATATATTTATATATGAACTAATATTTATTTTAATTAAATATTACATTTTTAATATTTTTAAAAATTGTTTAAACAAATGAAAATTCTAAATGAAATCCTATATTTTTCTCGATTCACTAGAAAGATTATACATTCAGAAAAATATAAAAAGTTCAACCTAAAATAGTTTTTTAAATAATATTATAAAAATGTAATATATATTGTAAAATAAATTTTCTAAATGATTCAAAAAATATTTTTAAAATATGTGGATAAAATGTGACACAACAACTTATAAATAATTAAATCTTTTAAGGAAAATAATTTACTTATTCTTAAATATTTTCTATAAAAAACATTAAAAGATTGAAATGGTTTTTATTTAAGATATAAAATATAAATTTCATTAAATTATTTTTCCAAAACTGGTTTATTTAATATATTTATTTTAAATAAATTGTTTCTGAAATATTTTTAAAAAAACATATGTTCTCTCTTTTAAAAAATGTTTTCATTTTTAGTAATACTTAAGTTGTCACAAAATAATTCAATTTATATAAAATTTAAAACTATATTTTATATTTTTATTTAATATTATTCATAAACAATATTAAAATATCTAGGTGATAATTGCTATATTTAATAATAATTTTTTTGAGTATGTTATATTTGGTTTAAACTCAATGCTACATGTAATGGGTTATGCACTCATTGTTTTGTGTCACAATAAATAAAATCAGAGTTGTAAATAGTTAAAGATAAATTTAGTTTTGGATGTAATTAAAGTGAAACTATGAGAGTCATAGGATTCAACAAATTTAAGATATTTAAATTTATATAACAAAAATATCATAAAATTTTGGGGTGGAATATTCTAATATCCATAAAATGTACTTTTTCTATATATTCATTACATTGGTATGAAAAAATAAAGAATGTTCTCCCTCATTTCATTTGAAACTTACTCAATCTTGTAGTTTTACAAAAAAAATTCATCATTTGTTTGTTTTAATTTCCTAATATTATCTATGTCATGAACAAGCCTAGGTACCATATTAACCCGATAATAGAGGTTGCACAGACATGTCTCTAAGGGTTTTCCCAATCCGCGCTATTTGGTGACGAGTACCTGGAACCATAAAAAATGAATGTGAGAACAAATTCTCCATTAAAATCATGGATGCAAGAAAACAAGACTATATGAAAAAAAGAAAATCTAAAGGAAATAAAATAGAACATCTCAAGAAAGCATAAAATCCCAATATATTGCAAAAATGTAAATAAAAACAAAAAAACAACCCATGCCACAATTTACACAAGTCTCTGTTATAAGGACCCGGACTTAAACATTAATTAATATTTAGTGAAATCAAGAATTCACATTGAGGATCATTTCAGATATTGATTTTTAGAGAATTAGGATATAACTAATACATATCAACTTGAATATTACAAATTAGACACTTATACTATATGTATTTTTCACAACAATAAAACTCCTTAAATAAAACAAGAGTTCTTTTCAGGATATAAATTGTCTTGAATACTTCCTTTCTCATACCCTTCCTTATAACTTGTGAAAACATTTTGAAAACTTGGAATGAGCATAAAAATCTCGGTAAGGGTTATAAAATATTGTATGGTAACATTAACCAATCAATAAATACAAATCAATGAAACCATAATTTTCAATCATAACATACCTTGTAAAATCATAATATTTATGAATAATGCATAGTAATTATAAATCAAAAAGGTAACATGCGGCATCCATATCATACATACATTGTAGTTATCACAGGTACAGAGGGATTCACATTTGGAATACCTATAATAGTATATTCCCTAAATCTCTTAGGAGAAACAGTCATGTTTACCTCCGTCACGTTACCCAATGCATTGGAGAGCTATATCGGGCTTACCCCTATGTTTATGATGGAACCAACTATATATGTAAACAATTCCCAATAATAATAAAATAATCATAACACATTACACAATATTAATGGATTGTCACATTTCCACATTGCTATGACAATATATCAAATCAAGATATTGACATAATAAATTCTTTATCAATCCATTTTCAAAACCATATAAAACAATTAATAATGAGATTTTCGAAATCACAGTATCCCAAACCACTTTGAAACTTTTAAATAAATTATTATTTGAAAACATTAAGGTCCATAATAATATATCCTTAAAATCATTTTGAAAACCTGGACATTAATGTGAAATATTTAGAAAATAAATCTTTAAAACATTTAAAACAATATTTTATTTAAATATTTTTTTTATCAAAGTGAGAGATAGTTGAATAAAAATAATTGAAGAATAAAATTTAATCATAACTTTATAATATCCTGAGAATAAAGGTATTCATGATATAATACGCCAAAGGACAGTAAATACACCACATAAGAGTGAATTGGTGCATAACAATAATGAAGTCTCAATGAAATGTAAACTGAGACATAATCCATTATAAAAATTATATCCATAAATTAAGGATAAATAACATACATAATAATGTTTGTAAAAAAATAATACACTAAATAAGTGGATATTAAGTGTGAAAAAATCAGTGGTTATTCACACGTATTCATATAAACAACATAATCCTGAAGTAGAAGTTTAAGCGAAAGAATTGAAATTGGGTGAAGACGTTCCCTTATCGAAATTTAACATACCAAAAACGTCACATTAAAATTCAGAAATTTAGTTGATGGGAGATAAAAAGGGTGTCTCATCACATGGAAATAAAATAAATAACAATAAAAAAATAGAAGAACATATCCCAACAAAAGAATATATAAATTAAAATACATTACAAAAACATGTCTTTTAGAAAGTGAAGGTTGAAAGGTTCCCTTGCCAATTTGGTAACTTAAAAAACATACACCCCATGAAAGACGTATCATACAATACAGATTTAAATACCCATCAATTTAAGTATATTACAAAATTTACATAATCAGGTGTAGTATATAAACCACACAAAATGAAATAGTGTCAATATAGCATGAATCTCACTGGAATAAAAAGTTAGATGAAAACCCCTTACCACGTTGTAATCAATGAAGTCATCTGACCAAATTTGAATAACCACCAAATAAAACATTGAATAACATGAATATAAATTTAATCATGTTAATATATATCAAATTTCAGCACACAATTCACCACATTCAATAAATAAGTGGTGAACAATGGAAATATCACAGATATGAATGTGAGATAAGACATCCCTTACCTCGTGTCTGACTTGACTTGTTTGTTCCTTTTCCTTCCAAAATAAAAATATATAGTTACTTTCTACTTTCTTATGAATCTTTTTAAAGTATATTATTCTTTTTATATCACTTATTACCATGTTATAAACATTATGAAGTCATTTAAGTTAGTAATGGTTGTTTGGCCGATATTTGTTACTTGAGTCGAAGATGGACTTCGTATAATTACAAGTTGTCCTCGTGGTCAATAGAACATTATCTACATAATTATATACATGATTTAGATATCATATATATCATTTATATCCAGTATAAATGTGTATTTATAATATTACATAACATTTATAGGTAAGAAATGAAATGCACCGTTAATGGAGACGGTAAGCCGTACGTATGCATTAACGCTACTTTCATTTCTATATTATATTTTAATGAAATTAAAACATAATGATACATGTGTATTTTATAATTCCAGTATAATATCATATATAATAACATTAACTCCATCTTTTATATGTCCCACACATCACATTAACAAGTCTTATCACTTTGTGGTGCGGTAGTCCACACTTTCTCAAATGAAATTATCGCGTTTACCTATAAAGGGAAACTGTAATGGTATGATATAAATGAAAAATATAGATGAATAAAGAAAAAATAAATATAATATATATCATATATTAATAAAGTTCTACATTAATGTAAACGATGTGAGGCAGTAGGGGATAATTTAACAATCATCGCTTTAGGAGACGTTAGTTTTCCATCTAGAGAAATAATATGTTATTCACTAATTAGATAGAGGTGTGTGTAAGTGTAGATAGAATAATATTCATAAATATATTATATTATATTGATGATATAGGTGCTTTTATAAAATAAATGTATAAAAAGAGTTTAGTGTTTGTAGAAGGAATATAAAAGAAAACAATTAAAGAGAAACTGTTACCTTGTATTCGGGTAACTTCATTTGGATTGAACCAAAATGACTTCTTGAAGTACCTTCTACCTAGGGAAAGGCTTATAGGAGGAAGATAAGGAACATGACAGATTATTTGGGCAGGTTTTGGTTGATCCAAGTGGCATGAGATGTGTCAGGAATGGGTTAGAAGTGGTGTCCATTTAATAAGGGAGAGGAGGGGCTCTTTAGGAAAGTTTCAAAAAATTAATTTATTATAAACCTATATTCAGTTTCAAAATTCCAAACACTCATTAAAGTCGAAAATAAGATTACTCATGATTGATATACAATCATCCTATAAGAAATGGATAGGTTTTGGATAATTTTTAAATATTTATAATCTTATTTATATAAATCATTTATTAATGAGTTAAATACCCTATCATTTTTGTGTCATAAATAATTTTTTTATTTGATGTGTAAAAATTATAAAAAAAATACCATGATGTAGAAAAACATTTTATATTTCTAAATATCATTTATAGTCAAAAAGATAACTTATACAATTCTATATAAAAATTAACTTACTAAAACATATTTGTTTATGTCATTTTTGTCTTTACTTTAAATTAATTAATATAATGTGTCATTATCACTCTTAAGTGGCTCCAAGGGGTCCCAAATCAAACACAATATGACCATGGTGGGCCATGACTCATCAAATAAATTTAAGACATGTTTTAGTGTAATTTTGTATTATTAAAATATTCATTTTACCTTGAATTACCCTATTTACCTTTAACCATGGTAAATAAAAGTCAAAAATTACTATTCACCCAAAAAAATATTTTCATATTATTGAACAACATTTTACGTACTATTAACTAATATGTATTAAGATTTTTGAAATTCAATTCATAGAAGCGGTAAAATTCCAATTAAATGAAAAATGCATTTTTTAACTACAACATAGTGGTTTCAGTATGCATCAAAAATTGATGATTTTCATAAAAATACCAAAAATTAAGCCTAAGATATATATGATATTCCTGATTAAAAAATGATTTATATATTAAAAAATTCAAAACATTGAAGTTTCATTAATTAATTTAATATTAATTCCCATTTTCAATATAAATAGTGTGTTTTAAAAAATAATAGCTATCAATATATTGAAATTTGTTTATCTCCAATTTTATAGTGAAATTTATTTCAATGACCCCCATTGGATGAAATGGTAAAATTATAATCTAATTAAACTTTAAAACCAATTAAAAAGATAATCTAACCATATAAAAAATTTATATTAAAATGTAGATTTAAATTAAAATACACTATTTTCACTATTCATTAAAAAATTTATCAGAAAAATACTAAAAAATTACCCAAATCACTTTTGGTGTCCTGATTCAAAAGAAGAATTTTATTTGGTCCAATAAAATGTATAAAAGTGACAAAAAATTTATTTAATGTGGGTTCTCCATCAAAAGTCAGCAAATCGACCATTTAGTGATTATAAGAGTATTTATGCTTAAAACCAAATTGTCTTCCAATTTCACACCTCTAAATTTTATTGGATAAATGTAAAAACATTTAAAAAACATGTACAATGAAATTTTAGATAGTTATGTTCATTCCCTCCAATAATATGTTTGAAAACATTAATGTCCATATAACTAAATCTTTAAAACCATTTTTAAAACATGTACATTAATGAGAAATATTTAGAAGAATAAATATTTAATACATTTAAAACGTTATTTTAGTTGAAGTCATTTTAAAAAAATGAGAGATTCTTGAATACGAATAATTGAGGAATAACATTTCATTTGAATAATATAATATCATGAGAATAAAGGAATTCCTGATATAATATGTCAAATGATAGTATATACACCACATAAGAGTGAATTGGTTCATAACAACAATGGAGTCTCAATTAAATGAAAATTGGGATGAAATCCCATATAAAAACTGTATCCTTAGATTAAGGATAAATAAATTACATAATAATATGTGAAAAATAAGAATACACTTAGTATGTGGATATTAAGTGTGAATCAATCAGAGGTTATTCACACATATTCATAGCATGACATAATACTGAAGTAGAAGATTAATCCAAAGAATTAAAATTGGGTGAGGATCATCCCTTACAAAAATTTGACAGCCTAACGACGTCACATTAAAATTATGAAAATGAATTGTTGAAAAGAAAAATGGTATATCATCACATGGATTTAAAATTAACACCAATAAGGATATAAAAGATCATTTCACAACATAAGAAGATGTAAATTAAAAGACATAACTAAAAGAAGTATTTTAAAAAGAGGAGGGTGAAAGGCTCCCTTACTAATTTGGTATCTTAAGGAACATCAACCCCATGAAAGATAGTGTAAAGACCCAGAATTTCCATGTAAATTATTATTATTTAAATAAATGGGAATTTTACGAGTCTGCGAAAATTGACAGCATGTGATTCCATTGCCCGGAGTGCCCGAAATGAATTTCTGAACTTTTGTTTCGGTACATTCAGTAAACGTGCGAGTGGGTTTTTCTATCATTTGAAAGGTGATTGGAATTGAAATATGATGGCTCTGTTGAACTCACAGTGCATGTATTTTCTTAAGAAGACATTCACCTAGACGACATTTGGTCAAGGGTGAAAGATATTTTTTGGGTTAATTGTGGAAATAATAAAATAAATTAATCAAAAATATTATTTTATTTTGTTGTAACCACCCTCTTGTAGAAATTATGGGGTGGGGACCACCTGAGCCAAAAACCTGCATAGTTTTATTTAAGAGGTGGGGCCCAATAGAACATCTTAATGACAGAGAAACCTCGCAACTCCTTCTTTAATGTGAAGGAGCCTCTTGAGCTTCCTCGACATTAAATGTGTAATCCCTCCTTAATTAATTGTATTATCCAATAAAACAATTAATTATGACGACCTATGTTATTAATTATCCGAATTTGAATTAAGCCAATGTATTCTATAATGTTGGGTAATTCATTTTTGTTCTAACTGGGGGAAACTATTTGATAAAAGGGAGAGGTCATTGGAGAATGCTCGCAAACAAAGAATGCTCGCCAACTAAGAACGCAGACCTCCTTAGAACTTCTTCCTCAAAACTTCACATGACATGGGATGTCTTCAACTACAGCAAATAGACATATGCACTTCTTTCTCATTCCAACATCATCAAACAAGCTGATGTAGGGGGTTCATTTGTGTGATAATAATTTTTTCCATATTCATACCTTGGATTCTTTTGCGGGTTGGGAATGAAACGTTGCTGAAGTTGGAATCTTGACATTATTATTTCATTTTGATCCATATTCTACCACCCTAAAGTGGAGGGTGCGGGCCAAACCAACAAGGAGCGACCCTCCAGCAAATCATGTGTTGTTCTTTGCGAAGGTGGAGGACGACGACCAACCACGAAGGGACACACGAACAGAGTTTGTCACCTCTGTCGGCCAAAATGATGGCGATAGCTATATGGCGTCACCCCACGGCTGCCGCCACTGCCCCGCGACCTCCGCAACGACCGCGGACCCCGCCGTAGTTCGCTGCTCTGCAACACCCCACGGCCAAGCTGTCGTCTAGTAGTCGGACCGCAGGCTAGAGGCTAAACTGCCCCATGTGGCAGGAGCAATGTCTTATGGCCAGACCGCCAGCCCGCTGCCGGACCGCCACCCCCCCCCACAGCCGTACCACTGCCCCGCAGCAGGAACGCCTCCCTCAGGCTGGACCGCCACCCTGTGGTTACGTTCTGTCCTCTTCTGAGCCACCCTGGTCCGACCCGAGCAGCCCCACGCACTGAAGGCACCCCTCGGACGAGCCACCCTTACGGCACTATCTGCGGGCCCACGCGGCCTACCGGGTCGACCCAGTGGGTCGGGCCAAACCTAATGGGATGGGTCACACTGCGGGTCTTGCCAGACCCAACCACTTGGGCTGGTTCGACCCGAACCAGGTTGGACTGGACACGGGACCACTACGATCCATTTAGTTTATTTTGACCATATCATTGGCACCAGACATCCATTTGACGAACCATCAGGGGAACTGAAAATCATGGAGAGAGATGGTCCCCTTAAGTGATATCCCACTGATATTTGGATGCAGTGGGCAACAATCAGGTTAGATCAAGCACAAATCCAAGCGGCCCCCAGGACTAAATGGCTAATAACTCACAGTCTGGGCGTCCAATTGATGCAACGTCTATTGCATTGGGACCCTTATGACATGGAGGACCATTGGGAAACATCACCATGGGACTTCATGGTAGTTGGAGTATCAACCAGTAGCTTGTGGAGTGGATCATACCCGGAGATGAGTGAGCTTAGTACGGGAACCCAGTGGCTGGCTAGGACATGACGAATGCTGAATGTTTGGACTTGAAGTCACTCGGCATGTCCAGTGGGGAGTGCCTTCGTGAAGCGGAAGACCCACAGTGAGGAACGCCTTGGTGGCGTGGCAGACCCAAGGTACTCGACTGGAGGAGTACCTCAGCAGGACATAAAGGGTAGTGTCTCGGTGTGACACGAAAGACCCACGATGGGGAGCGCCTATGTGTGACGCATCAGACTCATAGTACTCGAGAGGAGGATAACCTCAGTATTACACGGTTAGTGGGAAGCACCTCTGTGTGACGCAGCAGGCCCACTGTACTCGATATAGGAGGTTTTCTCCACTATCCAAGGTTTTTCATGTTTTGACTGGGAATGTTACATGATACTACCCCTAGAATAAATCTTCGTGTGGGATGAGTTAGTACATTTTGGTTTTTCTTCATGATTGAGATGGATTTCTTGATAACATTGGTATATGTATGTGAATTTACCTACATAAGGTTATCTGTAGATTTCATACTTCTTGATTTATCCATGATGGATTTTTAGAGATCTAGAGGGTATCGGGGTCCCGTATGAGTATTGTTATACTCACCCCTGAATGCGATGTTCCTACACCTTGTTGTGTTGGATGTAGACGACAGAAAACGCTAACTGAGGCTGAGAGTAGTAGGACTAGACGGTACCTGGAGGTGGACTATATGGTGGGTCGGTACATAGAGGAGATGGGTGTACATGGGGTGCTGAGGAGTCGATCTATACCTACCATTCAGGTAGACACCCCAGTGGATGATCTAGTAGATTTATTTTTTCTTTATTCGGTTGTTTTGTATTTCAATTGTAGTTTCACTTTCCTATTGGGTTTGTATTTTGGCCACTTTCACTAACTTCACTCACTTTGTTAATAGTTCTGTTTACTTGTGTTCCAATCATGCTGTTTTCTTGGTTACATGTGCTTTCGGGTTATAAAGGCAATGTCTTCCCAGTATTAGGAAATACTCTATCGGTGGTGGTTGCCAGCCCCTGGCCTATGGAAGGCGGGCTTTGGGTAGTCATGAAATGGGCCCTGGGGGATGGGTCATGAAAAATTGGTATCAGATGAGTCGGTTCTACCACAGAACTAGGATTATGATGTTTTCTTTTATGTAATATTTCTAAGGGTACTTAGAAAAGTTTTCAGATTAGGGAGTCTAGTGTTGGTGTAGCGGCCGATGCATCCAAACAACAAGACCCTAACTTTTGATTTCCGACTCATTACATGAAAACACTTATTGTGTGTGAGTTTTCAAAAAATTTATTTGTGATATTTGGAGTTAGCTCACCAGTTGTAACTTTCAACTCACCAGTTATAACTTTTAACCTTGGAAAACCTGTTTCATTTCAGGATTCCTCCATGAAGACAACCAACGAGAGTTTTGGGTGTTGTACTGACTGATAGGCCATCGAGCGACGAGGCCTCGGTGTTGGGACCTTTTCCTATATAGGAACCTGCAGAGGCACCAACAATTCCACTCCACTTTGGGCCACCAACTCCACTATCCACAACAACCGACGGTGCACTCCACATGAGTGCATTTCTCGGGTTCCAACACTAGAGGCCACCCAGGTTCATGGGAGAGATGGACCCGCAGGCGGCTGAGGATTGGATGGAGGCTATGGTGAGATTCTTCTGACTCATAGGGACACCGTCCGATCTCATGTAGATCCTTTCCGCCATCCTTCTACATGAAGAAATGGGAAGATGGGGGAGCATGATGTTTCTAGTTCATGATGAGGTGATGCCTCTCTCTGCAGACTTCGAGAGCCTGTTTTCGGCAGAGTTTGTTCCAACAACTCTTCGCGAAGTACACATATAAGAGATACATCATTTGTATCAAGTTAACATGAATGTAGCTCATCACTACATGAGGTCCACTGACCCCTCACACTAATCCATTGATATGGTATGGGACCCTTTCTTTAGGGCCCTGAACATTGGGCAGAGCTTCAAGTGGGAGATCAGGGCATAGAAGATCTCACTCAGTATCTTGATGTCGGTGGGGGTGTTAGAGGGAGCCCCCTTGGGGGAGAGTTTCCTTTCCGATCAGTCACCAGCGGTGAGACCCACTACCAGTCGCCACGGAGTGGAGTCTTCTACAGTTGGTAGAAGAAAGTTGTTGCAGAGGTCCAAGAGGACCATAATAATAGGTGGATGACCGAAGGACTCAGGATCGGTTATACGGGGAACACAAGGTGGAGACAGTTATTCCAGGAGCGGGCAGTGTTTCTCATGTGTTGGGTAGGGTCACATGGCTTGTGACTATCCGAACCATCTTACGAATGATCATAATATGGTTGAGGGACCACCCAGACAGAGAAAAAGGTTTGTTCGAGGTTGTCCACTGGGAGTAGGCAGCTGTGGCAGAGGAGCTGGTCGTGTTTCAGGTGGTGGGAGAAGATTAGTGACATTACTACCACCAACACCAGGAGGTCCACCCCGAATTTCCGGAGTAGGTGGATAGGGGAGAGCTTATCTCCAGGAAACTGAGGATTACAATCATGACGCTCTTGAGATGATTCGAGAAATGATATGTGTCTATTCCACCATCGCTTTAGTATATATAGAAAAAGGTTCCAGTCATTATTTCATTTCCACTACCATAGTTTGGAGATCAGAGATTCTGAAAGATCCATTGGCTCAATCCTTAAAACTAGAGACTCCAAGGGGATCATATTCAATGATTACGTACTGGTTCTAGCAATGAAAGATTACTATATGAGATGAGATATTCAGCTGAGATCTCTTAGTAGTAGCGTCGAGGCCTTGCGACATCATTTTGGGCATGGACTGGTTATCTATAGTCCAATCTTAGATAGACTGTATTGGAGGAAAAGTGCAGTGTGTGCTCACAGATGGGACCAGGTTTACCTTCACCGGCAAGAAGGGATCCATTGCAGCGTATGATGGGCTTAACCAGAGGAAGTAGAGCCGATCATTAATCATTTGGATAGACTTACCCATTGGTGTTGTTGATGTGGAGAGTCTGAGCTATCATGTAGTGGTGGAACCGTATGTGGTTGTTTTCCCTGATGATGTTCCAGGTCAACCTACTTCCACAGAGGTGGAATTTTACATTGATTTGTACTTTGGGACAACACCAATATGTAAACCATCATATCAGATGGCTCACGCGGATCTTTATGAGCTGCGGGTATAGCTAGAGGACTTGCATGGAAGGGGATTCATCCGACCGAATGATTCACCTTGTGCAGCCCTGATTCTGTTCTTTAAGAAGGCAGATGGGATATTGAGGCTTTGTGACACCTATTGGCACCTTATCTAGGTTGTCGTGAAGAACCAGTACCCACTCCCAAGGATCGACAACCTCTTTGATCAGCTGAAGGGAGCACAGTGGTTCTCAAATATAGACCTCAGATCAGGCTATCACTAGCTCGGAGTACGAGACAAGGATGTGCAGAACACGATCGTCAGTTGTCAGTATGGCCATTACGAGTTCTTTTTTATTCCGTTCGGTGTGACCAATGCTCTAGCAGTGTTCATGGGACTCATAAAAACGATCATTCTGCCATAACTTGATCGCTTTGTAGTAGTCTTCATAGACGACATTCTGATCTACTCAACTAATGAGGAGGAGCATGCCTATCATTTGCAGGTAGTACTAGACACACATTGAGGGAATATTCTTTATGGTAAGCTCTCAAAGTTCCAGCTCAGGATCTGAGAGGTTCACTTTCTAGGACTTATCATATCATAGGTCGGAGTTATAGTGGATCCCACAATTATTGAGGTGGTACATTCTTGGGATCCACCCATGAGTGTTATAGAGGTACGATGTTTCATGGGTTTGTCTAGATTTTACTAGAGGTTTGTGCCAGACTTCTCCATAGTTGCAGCACCACTTTCAGTGTTGATGAAGAATGGGAAACCATTCATTTGGTCGGAGAGAGCCCAGCGGATTTTTCCAGAGTGTAGGCAGTGGATGCATAGTTCCCCCATCTTGAGGCTTCCATAGGAGTACATAGTTTACTATGACACATTAGGGACCATTCTAGGATGTTTCTAGATGCAGGACTGAGAAATGATCGCATATGGTTCTTGAATGCTGAGACCACATGAAAAAAACTATGCTAAGCATGACCTGGAGTTAGCAGTAGTGGTAAAAGCCTTAAAGATGTGGAGACACCATCTGATGGGGGAACGTTTTACATTGTACTGTCATCAAAATAGTATTAGGTATATCTTCTCTCATAATGAACTGAACCCGAGACAGTGATGTTGGCGTGTGTACCTACAGGACTATGACTTCGAGCATGTCTATAATTCTGGGAAGGGGAACGTTTTTGCAAATGGACATAGTAGGAGATCTGGTATACACCTTCTAGTCGGGGATACAGAGTAGATGGATGATTTATAGATATCCTTTGTGGATAGAGATGGTGAATATTATCATTAGTCTCGTTCTGTGACTCTGCCACTTTTTCTGTGAGTCAGGGAGGCGCAGCGTGGGGATGTTGACTACAAGACACAATGTGCTCAGATATACATAGGACATGCACTTGATGGATTTTCTGAAGGTGGGGAGAACGTCATTATCTTTAGAGGACTTACCATGGTACCAGTTTCACATCAGGAGGAAGTGTTGAGGTAGTTACACACATACCCTCTAGTTGTACATGCAGGAGTGGTGAAGATATACCAGGATGTCCGACGATAGCACTGGTGGCTGTGAATGAAGAAAGCAGTAGCAGAGTTTGTTTCTATGTGCCTCACTTCTCAGCAAGTGAAGGTGATTCATCAAGTACCAATAGGCTTGGTTTATCCTTTAGATTTCATAGAGTTTAATTGGGATGGGATATACATGGATTTCATGATAGGACATCCAAATACATCTAGAGGTCATCACTCGATTTAGGTGACTGTCGACCTCCTCATCAAGTCGGCCTACTTCGTGCTGATCAGAGAGCAGGGTTCAGTATAGAGCATGGGACATACTTATGTGCATGAGATTTTACGGTTACATGGAGTACCCTTTATTATTATCTTAAATCGTGATGCATGTTTTACTTCACGTCTATGGAAGGTGTTGCAGGAGGCTTTCGGGATGCGGCGTTGTTTGAGCATCGCCTTCAATCCTCAGTCGGATGGACAGAGTGAGCAAACCATTCAGACCCTCGGGGACATGCTGCGTGTTTGTGTCCTCGACATCAGTCGTAGTTAAGAGGATCACATTCCTTTGGAGGAGTTTTACTACAACAACATCTATCCCTCCACCATTGGGATGACACCTTTTTGAGGTTTTATACGGTCAACCGTATAGATCAACATTGTGATGGACTAACCCAGTGGAGTCAACACTCCTAGGAACATAGATGGTTCAGGCTTCCACAGAGAAGGTGAAGATCATCCAGAAGTGGATGATGACTGCACAGAGTTGGAAGAAGTTGTATTCCTACAGGAGACAAAGACATCTAGAGTTCGAGGATGGCAACCACGTCTTTCTACGGGTATCACCTCTATGAGGTTTATGGTGATTTGGCCAAGGCGGTTAGTTATGTCTAAGATTCATCAGACCTTTTTAGGTTCTTAGTAGAGTCGGAGTGGTGTCATACCACTTAGCTCTTCCACCTCAGTTGGACAGGGTGCAGGATGTCTTCCATGTATCCCAGCTGAGGAGATACATGCACCACCCTTCTCACATCATCGACCTTGGCGAGATGGACATCGACGATGGGGTGACTTTTACAGAGGATCTATTAGAGATTAATGATCGAAATGAGTGGGTCCTTCATCTACAATCGATACCTCTGGTGCATGTCCACTAGTATCATAGGAACATCCTAGAGAGAACATGGGTGTGGGAGGCTCAGATGCGTGCTCAGTACCCCTACTTGTTTACCTAGTTTGAGTTCTGTCTTATATGGAGTTGAGTCCCGAGGAGGGTAGAATGTAAAGACCAAGAAGTTCCATTTAATTTTTTTAAATAAATGGGTATTTAGCAAGTCTTAAAAAATTGACGTTTCGTGATTTTGAGGACCGGAGTGCCCGGAATGAATTTTTGAACTTTTTTTTGGGTATGTTCAGTAAAAGTGCGAGCAGTTTTTTCTAACATTTGATCCAGGGATTGGATTTGAAATCCAAGTGCACCATTGAACTCGCATTGACAGTATTCAAAAAAGAAGACTTTCACCTCAATGGAAGTTAGTCATGGGTGATAGATAATTTTTGGGTTTTTTGTGGAAATAATAAAATAAAATAAACACACATTTTATTTTATTTTGTTGTAACCACCCACATGTGGATATTATGGGGTGGCGACCTCCCGATACCAAAACCTCCAAAGATTGATTTAATAGGTGGGGACCACCCGAACCTCTTATTGATGGAGAAACCTCCCAACTCCCTCTTTAATGAGGAGGAGCCTCTTAAGATTCCTCTACATTAATTGTGAAAACCCTCTTTAATTAATTTAACCAACCCATCAAATAATTAATTATGACAACCTATGTGATTAATTATCCCAATTTTAATTATGCCAACATATTCTCTAAATTTGGATAATTGATTTTTGGTGGAATTGCGGGAAACTATTGGTAAAAAGGTAGAGCTCTTGGAGAAATCTTGCCAATGAAGAATGTTGTGCCAACAAAGAATGCCTACCACTTTTTACCTTCTTCCTCGAGACTTCATCCGATGTGGGATGTCTTCATCTAAAGAGAATTGACATCCACACTTCCTTCTCATTACCACATCATCGAACAACCAGAGGTAGGGGGTTTATTTACGTCATAATAATTTTTCCCATATTATTAACATGGTTTGTTTTACATTTTGGGAATGAAAAATTGTGGGAAGTTGTAAGATTGGCATTCTTGTTTCTTGTTGAGCCATATGATACCACCCTAATGTGGTGGGTACGAGCCAAAAAAACATGGCCAGACCGTTCAAAAATCTTGTGGTGTTCATCGCGAAGGTGGATAATGGTGGACAACCACGAAGGTGCATGTGAACGGTGGCCGACACCACCGCCAATCGCAACAAAGGAGAAGGGGAAACGACGCCGCCCCAAGGACACCACCAACACCCAGCCGCTTCTATTCCTACCGTGTCCCCCGCTGCCATCCGCGGCTCCTCACCGTCCCATGGATGATGCGCCACCCGAAGGCCGGACCTCCAGCCCTTTACCGGACATCCCCACTCGGCCGGACCACTGCCATGTGGAAAGACCGCCAGCCAGTGGCCAAACCGCCACATGGCTGGACCGCTGCTTTGTGGCCAGACTGCCACCCCCCGTGGCCAGACCACCGCCCTGCGATAGGACAACCTCCCTACGGCCAGACCGCCACCCTGCTATCTCGCACCATCCTCGATCGAGCCGTCCCAGGCCAAGTCGACCTGCCATGTACCCTTGTGGCACCCCTCGGCTGAGCCGCCCTCACGTCACTCTCCGCGGGCCCTTGCGGACTATCGGGATGGACCCAACATGTAGGCCGAACCTAACGGGCTAAGCCACACTGTGGGTCGGGTTGGTTCAACCGAGTCTGACTAGGCTCGGGCCCACAACAACCCATGTACTTTCTTTTGGCCATAAATTTGGCACTGGACATCCATTTGTCGAACCGTCAATGACTCTGGAAATCATGGAGCAAGATGGTCCTTTTGAGTGATACCCCACTAAGATTTCGTTCAGATGGGGAATGATAAGTTTGGATCGAGCATGAATACAACAGGGCCCTCAAGACTAAATATCTAATAACTCACAGACTGGATGTTCGATTGACGTACCGTCTGTTTCATTGAGACCCCTTTGACGTGGCAGACCATTGAGATACTTCTTCATGGGACTTTGTGGTAGTTGGATTATAGACTAGATTCTTGTTAACAGGATCCTCTTGAAGATGAGCAAGCTTAGTGCGGGAGCCCAGTGGATGGATGAGAGTTGAAGACTGCTGACCATTTTGAATCAGAGTTACTCGACGTGACCAGTGGGGAGTGCCTTGGTGACACGGACGACCTTTGGTGGGGATCTCCTTGGTGAAGCGACAGACCCACGGTACTCGACAGGAGGATTACGTCATCCAAAAATGATGGGGATCACCTTTGTGTGAAGCGGAAGACCCATGGTGTGTAGAGCCACTATGTGACGTGGAAGACCCATGATACTCGACAGGAGAAGTAACTCCGTAGTCCAAGGTTAGTGGGAAGCGCCTTTGTGTGACTAGAAGGCCCACTGTACTCGATAGAGGAGGAGTTCTCTAGTAGCCGATGTTTTTGACGTTGTGACTGGAATGTTACTCGATACTACCCCTAAAATAAATTCTGGTGTAAGATGAGTCAGAACCTTTGTGGTTTTCCTCATGATTGAGATGGATTACTTGATAACTTAAGTATATGTATGGGCATATACCTATGTAAGGTTATCTATTGATTTCATACTTTGTGATTTATACTTGATGTATTTTGTGAGACATTAAGGGTCTTGGGGTTCCTATTGAGTATCATTATACTAACCAATGCAAGAGCTATGCCCGCACCTTGTTGTGTTGGATGCAGAAGATAGACAATGCTGACTGAGGCTAAGAGTAGTAGAACTGTATGATACTTGGAGGTGGACCATACAGTGGGTTAGTACATAGAATATATGGGTGGACATAGAGTGATGAGGATCCTCTCTATACCTACCCTTTAGGTAGGAACCCCGGAGGATGATCTGGTAGCTCTCTTTTCTCTTTCATTACTTGTTATGTATTTCTGTTGTACTTGTACATTCCAGTTGGGCTTGTATTTTGGTCCCTTTTACTTACTACAATCACTCTGTTTACTATTCAGTTTACTTGTGTTCCTTTCTAGTTGTGTGCTTGGTTACATGTGATTTCAGGTTATAAAGTAAATGCCTTCCCAGATTTAGGTAATACGCCTTCGGTGCTCGTCACAAGGCCCTGGCCTATAGATGGCAGGCGTGGGGTAGTCACAGCACTGGCCCCAAAAGACGGGTTGTGACTGAAGAATCATACAATGAAGATGTAAATACCAATAAATTTAATTATATTACTCAATTAATATAATCAAGGGCAGTACATACACCACAAAAAAGTTAATAGTGGAAATATCGTGTGAAACTCAAGGGAATAAAAAGTGAGATGAAAACCCCTTACCACGTTGAAATCAATCATGTTGTATGAAAAAAGAAAAAAACCACCAGATGTAACACATAATACCTTGAATATAAATAGAATCCAGATAATATAAATCAAATGTTATTACACAATACACCACATGGAATAGATACGTTGCAAATAATGGAAATCTCACGGAATTGAATGTTAGATAAGAAATCTCTTACATCGTGTCCTACTTGACTTGTTTGTTCCTTTTTCTTCTAGAATAATAAACAAAAGTTTGTTTATACTTGCATAAAAAACTTTTTTCATGTTTATTATTCTTGTTATATCATTTATTACCTTGTTATAAACATTATGCAATCATTTATGTTAATAATGGTCGTTTGGTCGATATTTGGTACTTGAGTCAATGATGGACCTCTTATAATTACGAGTTGTTCTTGTGGTCAATAGTCCATTACCTCTAGAATGATATTAATGATTTAGATATCATAAATATTATATATATCTAGTATATATATATGTATTTATAATATTACATAATATTTAGAGGTAAGAAATGAAATGCACCGTTCATGGAGATGGTAAGCCGTATGTACACATGAACGCTACATTCATTACTATTTTATATTTTAATTAAATTAAAACATAATGATACATAATAATATTATAATTAGAGTATAATATCATATACAATATCATTAACTCCATCCTTTATATTTCCACATATGGCATTAATGAGTGATTTCACTTTTATTGGGCGGTAGTCCGCACTTCCTCAAATGAAGTTATCGCGTTTACCAATAATGGAAACCATAAAGGTATGATATAAATGAATATTACAGAAGAATAAAGAAAACATAAAATTAATATATATCATGTATAAATACCGTTACATCTTAATGGATATCATGAGTGGTGATAGAAGATAATGGAACAATCATCGCTTCGTGAGACGTCAGTTTGCCATCTAGAGAAACAGTATGTTTTTCACCCATTATATGGAGGTGTGTGTACGTGTAGTAAGAAAAATTTTCATAAAAAAGCATATTATATGGAGGATACAGGTTTTGTTATATTAGAAATTAATAAAATGATTTTAGTGGTTGGATAAGTAAAATAAAAGAAAATAATTTATGAGAAACTGTTACATTTAATTCGGATTACTTCTTTTGGTTTGAACCAAATGGACTTCTTGAAGTGCCTTATTCATAAGTTAAGTCTTCTAAGAGGAATAGATGGATCTTTAGAGATTATTTGGTCATGGTTTTGAGTATACAAGGGGATTCAGAGGTGTGAGGAATGGGTTATAAGTGGGGTCATTTTTATAATGGAGAAGAGGGGCTCTTTAGGATATTTTGACAAAATTATTTTATTATAAACTTATATTTGGTTTCAAAAGGTAAAAAAAACTTTAAAGTCATAGAGAAGATGAATCATGTTCGAAATAAAACCATCCAATAAAATTTGGAACAGTTTTGTATAATTTTTTAACATTTATAATCTTTTTTATTTAAATCATTTATTAATGAGGTAAATACTGCATCATTTTTGTGTCACGATTAATTTTATATATTTGATGTATAAAAATTATAAAAAAATAAAATGATGTAGAAAATATTTTTTTTATTTCCATATAATATTTATTGTTGAAATGGTAACTTATATAACCATATCTAAAAATTAATTTACTAAAAAATATTTGTTTTTTTTATTTTTTCCTTTACTTTAAATTAATTATTATAAAGTGTCATTATCACTCATAAGTGACTCCATGAGGTCCTAAAATCAACCTAAGGATTCCCATGGTCGACCATTTCTCAACATATAAGGTTATGACATGGGTTAAGATAATTTTGTATTATTATAATATTCTTTTTTCCCTTAAATTAGATTATTTAACTTTAACCGCGGGAAATATAAGTCAAAAGGTACTATCCATCAAAAATTATTTTCATCTTATTTAACCACATTTTACATACTAATAAAAACAATATATGTTGAATTCTCAAAATTCCATTTACGTAAGCGGTAAAAGTTCATTTAAATTAAAATTTTGTTTTTAACTACTACTTAGTGGTTTCACTATTCATCAAAAATTGAAGTTTTTCAGAAAAATACCAAAAAATTAGCCTAATCTATATTTGATATTCCGAATCCAAAAATTATTCCTATTTTAAAAAATTCATAAAAAAGAAATTTCAATATTTAATATAAAATTAATTCATGTTGTCAAATCAAATAGCGGGTTTTTAAGAAACATTATCTATTAAAAGATTGACACATGTTTTTGTCCAATTTCAAAGTTAAATTTATTCCAATGACCACCATTGGATTAAATAGTAAAAAAAACTAATTACACATTATAAAAAATTCAAAATATAACCTAAATATATAAATAAATAAGATTAAAAATCAGATTTAAATTAAAATATAGTATTCTTCAGTATTCATTAAAAAATGAATTTTATCATAAAATACCAAAAAATTACCCAATGTAAATTTTGGTGTCCTGATTCTAATGAAGTATTTTATTTCATCAAATAGAATATATAAAAATAACCAAAACTATATTTAATGAGGGGTTTCCATCAAAATGAAAGTAAATCTACCTTTTGGTGAATATTAGAGTATTTATACTTAAAATCAAATTCTTTTCTTATTGTAAGCCTCTAAATTTTATTGGATAAATGTAAAAACATTTAACAAACCTATATAATCATATTTTACTTAGTTATGTTCATTCTCTCCAATACAACATCAAGGTGTGAACTACCATTTAGAATAATAATATTATACTATTAATGTGAAACATAAGATTTCAAAGAAACTCATTATTTCCTATCACGTACGCCGTCGATCATAACCTTCCCTTTAAAGTAGAATTATTATATAATTCAAAAATATTAATAAATATAAAAAATTTCTTGTTTATTTATTTACCTGGGATGTTACATCCTGCCCCCATTTTAAAATTTCTTCCTAACAATTTTAAAAATGTGTTTCAAAACTTCATTAAATTTCCCATATCATAAAAGGGTCAGTAAAAATATCACATTAAAAGAAATAAAAAAAGTACAGAGGTCACCCAAGATAACCCTTACTAGAATTCCATGTAAGAAAACATGAATATAGAAGTGAATATATTTTCATGTTCTGATGGAGAGTGTTAGAAAAAATATTAGGAGAAAGTTAACCACCAATAAATCTCAAAGTTATGATGTGTTAAATGGTCTTTGATTACACATTAAAAAAAATAAACCAAGAACGTTTTTGTTTGATGTTCCTTTTCATAATTTTGAGGAATTAATTTACTACGTAGAATAATAACATAAAGAAATATACTTACCTTCATGTATAGTTTCATCCATTAATATGTTTCTAACAATAAATGATCATTTCTCAAAATAATGAGCATTCAAAAAGACTCGGTCGCATAAAAATACCAAGAATCGTCATCTAGAGAATCACATAATACAAAAAAGAATAACTATATATTTACCTTGTCATTAGACATGAAGTAAAACCAAAATAGTTAGTATGAGATCATATAATCCAGAAAAATGAATAATCAATAATAAAAAGAAAATACTACTATTAATCTCTACAATTCTAACTAAATGCACCCAATATTCAAGAAAGACCATTCAATACATAAATGTCCATAATATTCTTCAAAATAATATGTACTAATATTGAAACCCAAAACCCAGAAGGATTTAATCACATAGTATTCCACAGTAATTCATAACATTAAACTCTAGAAAACATATTCTACTCTTAAAGTCTTATACTAAAGCATTATTAAAAAATTCCCATATTCTCTATGATAGGTTTATCATTTCTATAAATAAACCAAATATCTATATGTCCACAATAATATAGATATTATTACAAAATAAAATTTCAAACATCACCCCACAAATGTAATCACATTTTATTTTATTTTTCATAAGCATAAAGTGGTCCAAATAGAGAGACTGTCTTCCAAAATAACTTTTATCATTTAACCACCAAATCATTTTCTTATACTAGATATTTCCATTTAATAAAACATAAAATTCAAAATAAACTTATTCTAGATCAATAAAATCATTTAACTAAAATTAATAAGTCATACTATCCAGGGAAATTACGTAGTTTAGTTGTAGGAGATAAATCCCATTCACACTTTGGTTGTGGGTTTGATTCCCGTATCTTTGTCCAATGCGACGGGTTGTCAAACGGTTTGTGTGATGTCTTTTTTATAAAACTCAAAAATAACCCTAACTTATTTTGACCTCAATTTTTTCTTTATACCCCTAATTTTCATAACAATTCATTATGATCTAAACATCTTAATTATTGATGTATTATATATATATAATTTTTGTTTCACCACCATATGATAAAATAAAACGATCCCAAAATAAATAACCTCATACCTTAATCATGGTGTCCACTTGGATTCATCGTCATCTGGTTCACTTAGTTAAATGGTCTATGTATTGCAACAATTATTTAGATATCCTTCAAAATAATTTGATTCCTTCATCTAAATAAAAATTGCATAACATGGGTTATATGGGTGTTCACAGAAAAAATGTTTTGGAAAATAATTTTGTATGAAATATAATTTCAAAACAACTGATAAAATAAGAATTCTATAAAACCGTCGGACAAAATTTGAGTTGAAACTTTCAATTAACATTCCTTTTAGAAAACCATAGTTATTTTATAAGAGAATATACTGTAAAATCTAATATAAATAGGTTGCGCAAGGGTCACATTCTTCATCACCTTTTTCAAAATGATAATATTCTTCAAAATCTTGTGATAATGTAAAATATATGGAAATTCCATGATAATATGTACCCTTCTTGATAATATGATAATATTTTAAAAATGGTATTTATTTTAAATACAAGCCATGATACATGATTATAATGAGGAATAGTGTTGGCGTTTGATATCTCAAACAACTTCTTGAAAGTAAGGTTTATGCTAGAAAAAGTTTCAAAATAATGAGAACATGAATTTGCAATAATTTTTGCATGCAAGTCGTCAGGAAGATATAGAAATGTCACTTGAGATCCTCCTCCTTCTATTTTTACTAACATTCCATGATCTGAAATTGTTATAATATAATGATTTACCTGAAATAATAGACTTAAAGACTAACCATGTGTCTAACAAAAACTCTCAACCCCTAATGATGTCTAAAATGACCTTTGATAAATGCTGTAAGGATCTTCCCTTAAACATTACTTAATATTGGGTTAAATAAATAATTTTCATTGAGGATCTTTTTAGTTTTAGAGTTTTAGAGAATTAAACCATAACTATTACATATCAACATGAATATTACAAATTATACACTTCTACTATAACCAATTTTTCACAATAATAAAACTTTATTAAAAAACAAGAGTTCTCTTCCTGATATAAATCATCATGAATACACGTTTTCTCTTACCATTCCTTATAACCATTGAAAACATTTCAAAAACATGGGATGATAATAAAAATATTAGTAAGGGTTATAAAATACGAAAAGGAAACATTATCCCATCTGTAAATACAAATCAATGAATCCATAATTTTCAATCCTAACATACATTCTAAAATCGTAATATTTAGGAATAACACATAGTAATAATAAATCATAATGGTATACTGAGGCATCCACATCATACATACATTGTATCTATCCCAGGTATAGAGGGAGTCACATTTGGAGTACCCATCACTATATATTCCCTAAATCTCCTAGGAGAAACATTCACTTTTACCTCCATCACGCTACCTAATGCATTGGAGAGCTATCTAAAGATCACTAGCCCTAGGTTTATCACAGAACCACCTATATATGTTAGAAATGGACAATAATCATATCATCATCATAAAAAATTACAAAATTATAATGGAATGATAATATTTCCACATTGTTATCACAATATATGAAATCAAGATATTGATATAATCAGTTCTTTATCAAACCATTTTCAAAACCATTTAAAACATATAATAAATATGTTTTTGAAATCAAAGTATCCCATACCACATTGAAACATTTAAATAATTTATCATATGAAAACATTAATGTCCATATAAATAATCCCGTAAAACCCAAATTGAAAACATGGACATTAATGAGAAATATTTAGAAGAATAAATCTTTATAACATTTAAATTGATATTTTAGTTGAAGAGTTTTTGAAAAAATGAGATACAATTGAATAGAAATAATTGAGGAATAACATTTAATAAGAACATTATAATATCATGAGAATAAAGGGATTCATGATATTATATTTCAAATGAATGTATATACACCACATAAAAGTGAATCGGTGCATAATAACAATGTAGTCTCATTGAAATATAAATTTAAACGAAAGCCCTTATAAAAATTTTATCCATAGATTAAGGATAAATCAATTACATAATAATGTGTAAAAAATAAGAATAAAATCAGTAAATGGATATTAACTGTGAAATAATGAGAAGTCATTCCAACATATTCATATCACGACATAATCCATAAGTATAAGTTTAACCCAGTGAATTTAAATCGGGTGAAGACGTTCCGTTACAGAAATTTAAGAGCCTGACGACGTCACGTTAAAATTCAAGAAAATGAATTGATGAGAGGGAAAAGGGTATCTCATCACATGGTCATAAAATTTACATCAATAATGATATATAAGAACCTATCCCAACAAAGTAAGAAGTAAAAAAAGACATTACTAATAGAAGTCTTCTAAAAAGATGAGGGTGAAAGGTTCCCTTACCGATTTGTGAACTTATGAAACAAACAACACCTGAAAGATAGATCGTACAATGAAGATGTAAATAAGTATAAATTTAATTATATTACACAATTAATATAATCATTGGTAGTTCATAAACCAAAAAAAATGAAATAGTGGCAATATAGTGTGAATCTCACGGGAATAAAAAGCGAGATGAAAACCCCTTACCACGTTGTAATCAATAGAGTCATATGATAAAAAGTTAAAAACCACCAAAAGAAACACAGAATAACATGAATATAAATATAATAATGATAATAAATATCAAATGGAAGTAAAATATACTACACATGAAATAATATATGTGGAAAACAATGTAAATCTAATGGAATTGAATGTGAGAAAAGAAATCCCTAACCCCATGTCCCACGTGACTTGTTTGTTCCTTGTTCTTCTTGAATAATAAACTAAAGTTAATTTATACTTTCATAAGAACCTTTTTAATGTTTATTATTATTTTTATATCACTTATTACCATGTTATAAATATTATAAAATAATTTAATTTAATAATGGTTGTTTGGTCGATATTTGGAACTTGAGTCAAAGATGAACTTAATATAATTACAAGTTGTCCTTGTGGTCAATAGTTGAATATCACTAGAATGATATACATGATTTTGATATCGTATATATAAAATATATCCATTTTATATATTTATTTATAGTATTACGTAACATTTAGAGGTAAGAAATGAAATGCACCGTTCATGGAGATAGTAAGCTGTACATACACGTGAACACTACTTTCATTTATATTTCGTATTTTAATGGAATTAAAACAAAATGATACATAGGAATATTATAATTACAATATAATATCATATATAATATCATTAACCCCATTCTCTATATGTCCCAAATATGGCATTAACGAGTCATATCACTTTGAGGGGGCAGTAGTCCCACCTTCCTCAAATGAAATTACCGCGTTTACCCATAATGGAAACCATAAAGGTATGCTATATTTGAAAATTATACAAGAATAAAGAAAACATAAAAATAATTTATATCATATATAAATACAGTTCCATCTTAATGGAAACCATGAGTGGCGGTATAAAATAATTGGAAAACATCGCATCAGGGGGCTTTATGTTTCAATCTAGAGAAACAACATTTTCTTCAACTATTAGATTGAGGTGTGTGTAAGTGTACTTTTAATACTTTTCATAAAAAATATTATATTGAGGATACTGGTTTTGTTATAAAATCGAGGAATAATAAGTGTTTAGTGGTTAGAGAAATAAAATAAAAGAAAAGAATTTAAGAAAAAATGTCACCTTTAATTCGGGTACATCCCTTTGGTTTGAACCAAAGGGAATTCTTGAAGTTCCTTATACCTATGGTAAGGCTTCTAGGATTAATAGAGGTATCTTGAGAGATTATTTGGGTAGGGTTTGGACAATCCAAGGGGCTTGGGATTTGTGAGTAATGGGTTACAAGTGGTGTCTTTCTTATAATGGAGAGGAGGGTCTCTTTAAGAATGTTTGAAACGATTATTTTATTATAAACTTATCTATAGTCTCAAAAGATAAAAAAACTCATTAAAGATGAATAAAATACGACTCATGTTTTAAATTAAGTCATCCAATAAGAATCTGATAGGTTTGGAAAATGTTTTAATATTTATAATCTTATTTATTCAAATCATTTATTAATGAGGTAAATATTACATCATTTTTTTGTCATAAATAATTTTATTTAATTGATGTATAAAATTTATTAAAAAAACAATGATGTATAAAATATTTTTATCATTAAAATTAATATTTATAGTTGAAATGATAACTTATACAAACCTATGTAAATATTAATTTACTAAAAGATATTTGTTCTTTTCATTTTTTCCTTTAAATTAAAATAATTATTATAAAGTGTCATTGTCACTCATAGGTGGCTCCATGGGGACAAAAAATTGACCCAAGGATGACAATGGTTGGCCATGGCTCTTGAAATATGGTTAAGATATGTTTTAGGGTAATATTGTTTATCATTCTATTCTTTTTACCATGAATTTCCCTATTTACCTTTAACTATTGTAAAAGAAAGTCAAAATTTACTATTCACCAAAAATTATTTCCATCTTATTTTACAACATTTTACTTATTAATAATAACCATGAAAGTATTATTTTATAAATTATATTCACATAAGAGGTAAAATTTTATTTAAATGATAAATTTAGATTTTGAATACAACTTAGTGGTTTCACTATTCATCAAAAATTGAATTTTTTCAGTAAAATACAAATATTTCAGCCTAAGCTATGTTTGATATTACAAATTCATAAAAGATTTGTGTTTAAAAAATTTAAAAACATAGCAGTTTCATTAATTAATTTGCAATTAATTCATGTTGTAAAAAAATAGCATGTTTTTAAGAAACATTACCTTTCAAAAGATTGACCCTTGTTTATATCCAATTTCAGAGTTAACATTATTTCAATGACCGTCATTGGATTAAATGGTTAAAATATAATCTAATTAAACATTAAACCCAATTAAAAGGATAATATATCCCTAAAAATAAATTATATTAAAAAGATGATTTAAATTAAAGTACATTATTTTTCACAATTAATTATAAAAATTCAGAAAAATACCAAAAAATTACCCAATGTCAATTTTGGTGCCCCAACTCTAAAGAAGAATTGTTTTTTGTCAAATAGAACGTATAAAAGTGACCAAAATTATATTTAATTATGGTTCTCCTTCAAAAGGCATTAAATTGGCATTTTAGTGAATATTAGAGTATTTATGCTTAAAATAAAATCCTTTTCTTATTTTAAGCCTATATATTGTATTGGATAAATTTAAAAACATCTAACAAACATGTATAATCATATTTTAGTTATTTATGTTAATTCCTTAAAATATAATGTATAGGTGTTAACTACCATTTAAAATAATAATATTATATTATTAGTGTGCAATGAAATATTTTAAAGAAACACATTGTTGCATATCGAGTACGCCATCAAACCTAGCATCCCATTTAAAGTAGAATTAATATTTAATTCACAAATATTAATAAATATAAAAAATGTCATGTTCTTTATTTACGTGGGATATTACATCTATGTCCACAGATCAACATATATAACCACCTCTATGTGGCAATTTACCCCAGCTCGAATATTAAAATAGAATATATACAAACACATGAAGGGAAATGTAGGGTGTGAGAAAAATCCCATTAGGGACTCACAAAGGATTCCATAATTTGATAACAATATCAATTATGCAAATAAATATCATTCTTCTTTCAAATAAAATGTTTCATCCTTTAAAATAAAATTTAAAAAAATCATGCATTACATTTATAGAGATGGAATACATTTGAAATTATGTACACACTTTAAATAAATGGATCTATTTTTTTACATATAATAGTTTAAATAAATATGAATGAAATTAAGGTTGTTTAAAAACATTGGCTTGAATTTATATATCTTGTATAAAAAAGTGAGAAATGTGGTCCTCTACTAATGTGGTATGACAGTCCAAATTTATGGGATCTTTACACACTCATGTGATAATAAAAAAATTCTGAATAAACATCCATTGTCAATAGAAATTGAGGAATATTATATGTCCCAACAGGGAGAAAGATGTGCTAAAAATTGTTTCTTAACTATTTTAAAATATCAATATTATTCTATTGTATTGTTCTCCATGAATGTTTCTCCCATGGAACTCAATAATTACCTCTGATTCTATATTCTATAGTCCAAATCTATGATGATAAATTTATTTTAAGAATTACCATTATACAGTTAGATCCCATTCACCAATTTCAAAATTTATAATTTCCCATTTAAAATCCCATAAATATTGTAAATCAAAACAATCCTTTTAAAAGATAAATTCCAATGGATTATATCAATCTCATTTTAATCAATTTTTTTAAAAAAAGTAATTTCTTATAAATTCATAATTTATTTTTAAAAATCGCGTCCTACATTTATATTAAAATTGTCAATTGAAAATAGTTCCATTAATTTTATAGTTTAGATTTATCAATTTAAATCTCCTCAATTTTTCAGAAATTTCACAATCACACCAAAATTCAATGTAATTGGGTGTTTTTTCAATTTCATTATAAAAAAATTTCCAAAACCAAATCATCCAATTCAATTGAATTCATTTTACTAAAAAATAATATTTCATAAAAATAAAATTTGGAATATTCAATTGATTTCAATTTAATCAAATCATTCTATTAATGGTTAATTAAATTGACCATGAAAAATGAACCACCTTCCTCGGGATCACAAGAACTCGAATTGCAAAACCCTAATTCGGATTCACCAATGAAAAACAACGATCACAAAATATTAGAAATAAACAATCAAAATATGGTTTAGATACAAAATATTGTGTAATATATCCTAAAACAACACACATAGATCAATATACCCCTAGGGAAAAAAGAGAATGTTGTGTGAAATAGATAACTGGAAGAGGAAACCTTTATCGTGAAGATTTAATGTTGTCCTCCAATACTTGTTCTACCTCTAAGAGGGTGTATAGGGGAAAATCACCTCTATGATACTATTGAAGAAGAGGAAACCATCGGGGTCATTAATATTTTGTTGAGTACAAAAATGGTAGGTTTTTTATAATTTAAAATCACAATTTTTGATTAATTAAAATAAATTAATGGTTTCTTGGAAAGAGCCACATGGTTAGACCTAACCATGTTCCATGGATGTCAGCATTTATTAAATGGGATAAAAGGTTTCTTCTAAGTTGTCCCGCGACTGGTTAAACAATGTGGAATCCATGAAAGAACCCCACACTCTAGGATTTGATGATTTTCCCTAAGAAGGTACACATTTTGGAAAAATTGAAGGCCAATATTGCATTATCACACAAAAAATTCTACACATCAAAATTCACTTTATTTACTCATAAATGTAACCCAACAAAACCAAGCTAAGAGGAGTTGTTGGGGAATACCAGAAAATTGTAACAAGATGTTACAACCTCCCTAGAATAATACCTTTTTGACCATAGAAATCATATTCAAATGATTCCATACTGAAAATATAAGGCCACTTCTCTCTCATCACTTCCTCCTTGTCTCACAATCATGATTATCAGAATAGTTCATCCAAAGCACATAAACCAAACATATCATCCTACCATTATATACCTTGGTTTTAGAAACAACTATCTTGACTGGATGTTTAGTAATTGAAAAATAATGTTCACCCTCAGGATCACTCAAATTCACCAAATGATATGGATAGGATTGATAATTACATAGATAAGAAACATGGAACTTGTTATGTATTGATGCTAGCTATGGTTTATAAGCTAAAAGGTTAAAACCATATCCAACCTACTCATTAACTTAATAATTCCTATTAATTAATGTGTAAGCTTCTGTTTTCTCCAAAGCATTCAACAAACTAGTAGAGGTGAAACATTGATGAATGCATGTCAACTATCTTAAAATTATTGTTGTCTATGATAAATATCATAAAAAGTCTTATATCAGCACTGTGACATCATTATTTTCTGATCAATATGCATAATTTTTTTCTAATCTCTTTGAACTATAATTTTTATCAATAAGTATCTTTCACAAATCATCATCCAACACAATGGTGATCTACAGTGATATAATTAAAGTATCTCAAAAGGATCCATTTTAATCATGGATTGGTAAATTTTGTTATATGAAAACACTACTATCCCCAAATGATCCTCCCAAGCTACACCAATTTAATTAAGACAAAAATTAAGCATATCCTCATTAATTTTTATAGATCTTTATATGTAGATATCAAACTACTGACAGTCTGTCATGCTCAAAAGGACCTATGATCTCAGTGCCTCTTGAAGGCCTCTTAAAACCTTATAATTAAACTAAGCATCCATATTATAAATTATAGAAGATTGAACTCCGTATAGATAATCAATCTATTTCATAGAGATATTTCCTAACTCCTCAACATTGGTTTTATCATGAATGGGTATAAAGTGTGATAACTTAGTTAACTGATCAGTTACAACCAATATCCCATTCATCATTCCATTTAAACATGTCAACCAAAAAAAACATTCATAGATATCTCACCCTACTACCATTTAGGTATTGGAAGTGGTTAAATAAAACATTAATTAGTATGGTGCTCCAAAATAACAATTTTCACAAATTGAAACATTATCCAAATTCAGAAATTCATCATGGCATATATTGCCATCAGAACTATTGAAACATGTCATAAAATTTGTTTTTGTTTCATAGTTGCACATCCCACTTGGTATTATAGAAATCCCCAATATTATCTTACGTCAACTCTGATAGACCAACAATGTGAGTCTTATATCATATAATTCCATCACTGAGGAATAACCACTCCTAACCTATCCTCAATCCATAAAGAGAACCTCAAATACTTTGGAACTCATAATCAATCATTTGATCATAAAAAATCAATTCAAAAAGATAGGATGTATACTAAACCCTATCCAAATCAACCTCAATCCCCAATTCCCCTATTATACTCAAATATTAAAATATTAAAATAGATCTACAAAATTCCATGGTTCAGATGATTCATTCACTACATGGTCATAATTTTTCTACTAAACCAGTCTATAATTATAATCCCTTTCCCCATTGTATAAAAGATTTCAATGTAGAAATATTTTTGGTATTCTACCCAATTCCTTTGGTGTAGATTCAAATATTTTTGAGATACTATATATGGTGATTCCTTGTGGTCTAAAAACATTTTAAAATTATCAACATAATGGTAATTTAGTTAGTTCTTAAGTACATGCATCATAACTTCATGTTCAAGGTCATGGGTTGGATAATTATTATTGTGTAGCTTAAAATGATGATAGGAATACGTAATGACATGATCCCCTTTCATAAGAACATTGCACAAACCAAAACTCATTACATCACAAAATACCACATAGCCCTTCCAAGCATCTGGAAAATTCAACACTAGATTAGTTTTCAAAAGATGTTTCATATAAAAAAATGAACACTAACATTTCTCCTCATAAGAAAACATTATTCTATTTTGTGTTAGATCTTTTATTAGATAATCCAAATTTGATAATTCATTAATGTACTTGAGGTAATACCCGCATAGAACAAAAAATCTATGAATCTCTAAAATGTTTCATGGATTCTCTAATATAATAATAGCTTTCACTTTCTCAAGATAGACTAATATACAATGTTTTTAAACTATGTTTCCTAAGAAAATATCCTCCCAAATCCATAAATAACATTTGAATGTTTGGAATAATGGTTTGGATTTCTCAAAAAACTCAAATACATTCTTATTTGATTCCCATGATCCTCTTCAGGCATAGAGTAAAAAAGAATGACACCCACAAGGAACACCATAAAGGAATAAAGATTCAAATGTAGAATCATGCTAATTAGGTCCATAAATACTATAGATTCAATATTTATACCAAATGACATGAAAAGATACTCATAATGGCCAAAACTACTTCAAAATAAATTTTATTGAATTTAAAATTATTTTATCCCAAATTGATAGTAACTAGAATAAAAATCATCCTTTATGAAACAAATTTCCATGTTTAATAGATCAAATAGATCATTAATATGTGGAAATAAATAATTTTTATTTATCATAACATGGATGGGATTATTTATTACCTAATAGAGAATATATTAATGATGAAGATATATTAGTGGTACAACTCATGGAAACTAGACTCATATTTTCTTTCTTTGGAAAAACTTCCACTATGTGAAGAATATTTAATCATGATGCTTGTGGATGGAAACCTTATGTATCTGAAGCATATTATTTCCCCACATTTATAGAAGGATCTTATTATCTGATGACAGAATTAGGAGTGGAATATATATGAATTAACAATTATAAGTTGACCGAGCATCCACATGATCCATATATATTGGGTTCCTCAATGAATACCCTCTTAGAATTCCTTGTATTTCTATACTGGTAGAAAATTAAATGACCTATTCTAGGAACTAAATTATGTGTCAAAGAACCATTCAAATTATAACCACCATGATAATCAACACACTCCTACATTATTTTGACAGAACTTACACCACCACTAGGAGAGAATGAAACTACCGACAACCCTGAATAAATAGCTCGGTCAATTTTGACCATCATAACTCTATCTATCACATTTGAAAAATAGGGTAGCTTCATCAGGAAGAACATGGATAGAATATATTCTCATCATCCCAACTCGAACCTTATATCCTTCATATTCAAATTCAATACTATCCCATGTGAAAACTACACATTCATAGTAAACTAGTTCACATACTCTGTTATAGTTCTATGAGCCTGAACATGTATGAAATACTCTTTAGCCGTGGAAAATGGAATCAAATATTTATTGAAACATTCAATGAAAATAACATTGATGATTTTCTGATATAATACCTAATGATTTTTCACTATCACAATAGTTTCCAACTATATACATCCATGTCCTTCGATAAATAAGGTGGTACACATCACCTTTATTAAGTCTTGTGTCTCCAAGAATCCAAACAATCATTTCATCATGATCAACCACTCTTCAAACTCTTGAGGGTAATTTGAGACTTTTAACATTACATGATTCTAGTGATGAAATTATTGAGAAAGAACCCAATGAACATCCATGGAGTTTTTATAGTGGGATAATGAATATGAAATGTTGGTGGTTCTTATCCAAGTGATTATACAATATTTATAATTATCTCGAATAGAAATGGGTCAACAATTGGATTTAGTCACTGAGTTTTAGTAGTGGCTTCCTCCAATATGTAATTCATGTGTCTTCATGGAGACATAATTATAAAAAACATCAGAACACACAAATAAAAAAAATTATATTTAACACTCAAATAGATCAATAAGTTATAATTAATCCAAACATATAGAAATATATTATTTGGATTTCAATTTATCAAAATTAAATGCAATGAAAAATACTAGAACTAATCCTCAAGATGTATTTCCAAAACTACCCTTGGTTACATAAGGTTCATTGCAGTTAGAGATGGTCAGTCACTCAATCGCAACTTCCTTCTATGTCTCAACAAGAATAAACAAATGAATTGTAACATCAAAAAAATATACCCAACCTCCTTTTATACCTCATTGTCATGAACATTCCTAGGTACCCATTTAACTTGATAATTGATCCCATACTGACTTGATCTAAAGGGTTTTCCCATTCCCCATAGGTTGCTGACTAGCACCTGACATCATAATGAATGAATGTGGGATCAATGTTTCCACAAACATTGTGGAATAATGATAAATAAGAAATTGTTCATACAAAAAACCGCCATAGGGAGAAGTGTAATAGAATTCAAACAAGTGTAAAAAAACCCAATGTACCATATAAAAGCAATATAAAACTAAAAAAACAGACCATGTCCCAAAGTACTCAACTCTCTATCTTCACTGATCAAAAACAAGTACAACATCAATGTATCCCTTTACCCTGAATAGAACTAGGAGGGAGATCATCTACAAACACCCAAAGTCACAAGTAGTGTTTGATGCAAAATCCAAGTATGGTCTCACCAAGGATTACTTAATAATATTCCTTCATTAATTAAAAAAATAAAAAGGTTTAAATTTATATATAATCATTCAAGGAATTTCAATATCATTTAAAAAAAAGATTTACATTTCCAAATTTGGAATAAAATTCAAATGAGAGATATACATTAAAAAATTGTGAAGAAAACACTTCTGTACAAATAATTTTTTATAAGTTATAATAAATTTAAAATAGATTAAAATATTGTAATTAATTGTTATCTCATTTATAAACATGTGAGCTACACGGTTATCCTCCAAGATGTGCGATGGTGCTCGGTTATGGTATCATCACACATTCATGTGACAATAACCAGATTTTATACACAGGTACCTTGACACTATAAAAAGTTGAATAATATATGTCCTAAAAGGACATAATACGTGCTAAAATTGTTTTTAGTCTTTAAAAATGTTTATCCGTTGATGGGGAATTCCCATCCTCGAGTGTTTGTTACCAATAAATCAATATGTAACTATTATTTTATTTTCTATAATAAAAATATACGATGGACAATATAATTTTAGTATACTAAAAATACAAATAAATATCATTCACCCCTTTAAAAAATTACAATTTCACATTTAATAACATAAATAAGTATATAATAGAAATATTTATTTCTTCAATATAAAAACAAAAAATTTCTATCAATCCCGTTTTATGAAATTTTTAACAAATATAATTTTAAATCAATTCATATTTTAATTTAACATTTCAAATCTGAAAATTAATTTCAACAATTTAATTGATATAGTTTCCATCAATTTAACAATTTCAATTCATCTATTTAAGTCTCCATAGTTTTCATCCAATTTCAAAATCACGCCGTAATTTAATAGAATTGGTGGTTTTCCCAATTTCATGCTGAAACCAAATTTTAAAAACCAAATCCACCAATTCAATGGAAATAAATTTTTAGGAAATTAAATTTCATAAGAATCAAATTCCATATATTCCATTGAATTCAATTTTATGAAATCAGAAAATTTCAGGTTAATTAAATTTTATATTAAAAATAGAACAACCTACATCAATATCACAAGATCTAGAGTCTCCAAAACCTATTTGGAATTATCCAATGAGGAACAATGATCGTGTAATCTACAAAAATAATAATCAAACATTGGATTAGTTGCAAAATAGTGGGTATTAAATCCTAAAACAACTCAAGAAGATCAATAAACTACTAGGGAAAATGGATGAGAGATGTGGATATAGAAAATTGAAGAGGAAAATTACCTTGTGAAGATTTATCTTTGTTTATGAAGCTTCTATCAACGTACAAGATGGTTCAGAGAGGCCAAAATCACATCATTTATGCTCCTAAGGAAGAATAAATACTAAGAGGTTTGTCTAGGTATTTCACTCACATACATGGGTAGTTTTAGGGTTTAAAAATTATATTTTTTGGATTATTTAAAACCATTTAATGGTTTCATGGGAAGATCCACATGGTTACATCAAACCATTCTCCCTATTTCTGTGCATGTTTTAAGTGAGATGTAGTGTTTCACTAGAGTGAGTGTATGGTTTTCCAAAACATGCGTAAGATAGGAAAAACCCAATTGATTGGATTTTCAATATTTTATAAGAGTCTTATTGAATGGGAAAACATTGCACCAACAATGAAATAGCCCATTTATTTAATACATTCAAAACTCATGTGATTCACCCATAACTGTAACCCAACCGAGCCACGGTAAATAGACAAGTTTTGGAAAATTTTAAACAATAATTTGAATGGTACATTCTATACTTGATCTATAATCTCAACTTATTATTCATTATAATAATGATCATGATCTAGTAGTATGACCTTTAAGTTTGGTCAATGTGAAGGATTATGTATATTCATCATTACGAGAGGTACAAGGAACACATATTGATCAAGATAGTTGTTTGGTGGAGGCACCAAATGATAATCCACAATCTTGTTACGATCAAATTTTTCAAGGGACCAATATACTAAGAGATTACTTTAACCTTCTTTCATCCATAGATAAATTTATAGAAACACATTATTGGAAACATAAAATTCTCGATTATATTGATGATTATTAGTATACAATATGGGACAATGATGGAATACCATTACATGTTACTGAATGACATGAATAATATCTATTATTTCATCATCATTCCAAGGGACCAAGAGAATTATTTCTCCAAATTCATTCCCTCAAATTATATTTTTAAACTAATTTTAATAAAAAAATTTATAATAAGTTATCTGACTGATATAGTGAAATATAATTTTTCATGTAAACTAATCATGTGGACGGTGTTGAACCCATCCATCTTGGAAATACAGAGAATAAGATTATGTGATATATACATGGGTTTTAATTTTTCTCTTAAACTAACCATCTTTCTGGGAATGATATACAATGTTGAAACTCAAATTTTTATCAGGAAAAAAAAGAAGAAATAACTAATGCATTGAGTGAAATTCATATTCCAATCATATATAATGGAATCTTGTACTCCACACGACCATAGATCTTCAATAATGTATATTATAAAAATATAATCCGCAGTTATATATTCTGTGATATCGATGCATTTTTCATACAAAGTATGTAGATCAACTATAACCCAACATTACCTCAAAATCTGAAATAAGAAGAAACCTATGGTTTATATGTACCTTCAATCATATGTCCACAAAGGGAAAATTCATAAAACCTTAAAATTTTTTTTACAAAAAACATATATAATACCAAAGGTTATTATGTCTATAAATGTCTCCTAAAACATCCTAAAAATGATCAAAATTTCATCACTTAGAACAACAAAGTTGTTTTCAATCACATTGAGCATATGATAAAAATTAAATTAACACACCCATTATTAGATACAAAAATGTTAATTTAATATTAAATTGACACATATACACTTGAAAATGTTAATTCACCATTTAATTCATATATATACTCTTATCTTGTACTAAACAATAATTACATTATTGGGTTAATGTTCATACAAATAAAATATAAATTTAGATTTAATTATTTTAGGATTCATATAGAGGGATGTTATTAAATAAAATTTCAATAAATAATGAATAGTTATATTTTACTAGAGCTCAGTCATAAAAAATTAAGCATGAAATCGAAAATAAATAGGGGTGAGTGACCGCTAATTATCAATATTTAATTCATATATTTTGATAATTTAAGATCTGCAATTGTTCATCAACTTCCAAAAATGTAAAATATTTATCATCCACATTATCCCTTAGATATGGTTATTCATTCTTTTAATGCAAAAATTCATTGTAATTGAAACATTTTACTGTGGGTGGAGAATTTATTTATATTACTCTCTGTTCATTTCACTGATATTCCTTTTCACATCACTTCTATATTCATTTCCTCTATGGATAGACGTCCCACACATGTGTCACCTTCTTTTTCCATTTAGATTTTCAACTAAATGATTATTCTATGATTTTTTCATGTATTTGACTAAAATTTCACTCCAATATGTGATTTATTTATGTTTACATGATTCTTTATCTTCCCATCCTTTTCAAATCATGAGGATTAATATGAACATAAAATATCTATTTCTACAATTAGTGAACATCTGATAGCTTATTCAGGTATAATAAATTATCTTATTGAAAACTCATTTCAATAACATGGTGTTTAGCATCCAAATAATTAATCAATTTTTCTTTCCATTGTTATGATTAAAAAAGAAGAATACTATTTTTGTTCTGTAAAATATACTTCATGTGTTCCAAAAGATTAACCATCATTCTATTAGATCATCCTAAATTCATTCTCTATAATTTTTATAGAATAAAGATGATGTACATGTGGAAATTTAGCCTCTTAAACACATCCCATTCCAGGGATAAAATTAACTCATCATGACTCATTTTATTAATGAGGTTCCACAAATGATCTTTATTATACTCAAAAGGATAGACAAAAAAATGGCCTTTTAAATCTACTAAATAATTAAATTAAAAATGAATTTAAGTGGTATTGATCCCTTAATCAGTTACTAATGGATTATAGGACCCACTAATATAGGGTAGATATTTCCTTTTGAATGACTCAATATAAAATTATTACCTCCTTTTATCCATTGCATGTCCTTCATAATTCATTGGTTTTAACGTTTTTTGAGCATAACAATGTGGATTTTAATTCCATATCCCATAACATTCAGTTACACATGATGTAAATTATAGAATTTTCTATTATATCTAACATTAAAATGATTCTTTTATGTTCTAAAAATTTAATAAAACCACAAACCATAGTGGGAGAATCCATACTCATATTGGTAAAATACATAATAATACTGAAAAATTTATAGGATATATTAATCCTAACACATTATTTTAAATTATGATATAATATTCATAACAAAAGTCATTCATGGTCATTTTTAAAATTGATCATGATGGTTCAATTTTTTTTTGTGAATTTTCAAATTATATTCCCCATGAGTGTCAGCGGTTTGTTTCATCAATGCGCATTATTGGCCACCTTGTTTTCATGCAATCTTTCTCAATATTCCCTTTCCAATGTCACTACTACAATGTACCCGTATTCTAGGGCCACACCGCCTTATATTAGCAATAAATTGATGTAATTTCTTGGAAACCACTAGATAATTCCTTTACCAAAATTCTAGGAAATTTTCTTATACCTTGCGTCATAATTAGAAAAATCAAATGAAATAACCATAGAAATATCCATATGTATTTCTATAATGTTTCTTTTCCATGAATACTAAATATAACTAAAATGTTCGTCTAACACCAAATAAAGATGTTAATACTTTTAAATGATTAATATTTCAACTTTTTTCATGAATTTTGAATAAATTACACAAAAACATGCATGAGGATCCTATTGGTCTATTGTTTTTGGAGACTAGGAACACAATATTCTAATTTTGTAAATTAACTTCAATATCTACCATAATGACGTTCACATTTAGTACTCTTCCCAAAAATACTGTACAAAATACATTTATTCACAACCTTGGGTAATGAAACCTTTTAAATAGTTATCTTAGATGATTTTAAGGGTAAATAGGGGGTATACATAAGCATATACTTACAATAAGTGTATTATGGAAAGAGAATAAAATTAGAAACCCATACCCATCATATCATATATATTAATAATTAGTCATGGAATAAATATTTGAAGCTAAAAATTGATTATTAATAAATAAATCAATGAACCTGGTCCATGGTATAATAACATTATCAAAAGACATAGAATTATAGAATACACATATGTATAAAACCTTTTCTTTCAAGACTATCTACTAAGAAATTAAAAACATTTCCATCTTGGATAAACAACAATGTATCTATATAGGTATTGAGATAACATCATATGTACCCTATATTTCATATCTTGGGTTCACTTCATATGATACCTCTTATTTTAGGCTTTAGATAAACTCTTGTGTACCCTTTGACCTAATATTATGTTAATAGTTAACAAATAAATTATATAGAGATATATGTTTCACCCATCCCTAATCTGTACATTTGTATTACATAATATCATAGAACATTCATCATTAGATAACCCATAAAAATATATGGGTTTCATAAATCATCATATAATAGAACAAGTAAATGAAATGGGGCTCATAATCATTTCATAATTTCATCATAATATAACCCATGAAAAATATATGGGTTTTATAAAATGCGATTAATTATAGAAATAAAATATTTAAGTAAATAATATGAATGGTTTATTCGGATCATATCCAATGTAAATAATATTTAACATCAAATGAAGAAATATTTTATGCAAAATGATTTTGAATGAAAAATATCTTAGAATGTTTGTTATGGAAAATAGAATTTCCATATTAAATATGTTTCAAATGAATAAAGATTTAAAAAAATAATTTCAAATAACCTTGAAAAAAAAATAAAGTAATCTTATGACAAAATAATTTTCATGATAGTGGAAAATTATACTCATGTCATACATGGAATAAAAAATTGTCCATTGAATTTTATAGTAAAAGAAAAATTTCCATTATTTGAAAAAGTAAATAAAAATTCATGTTTATTTTTAAAAATAGTTATTAATATTGATATAATATCCATTAATAAATCCTTTTAATAATTATCAATTTATTTGTAAACATATTTAAAATAGATTATTTCAATGAAAAGGGTTTTAGACTGAAGAGAGAAATAAAAATGATTGTTCTTAAAAACGACAATTTGAAATTTTCAATAGAGAAAAATATAAAAATAATGGGAAAATTTTACTATAATTAAATAACTAGGGGATAATAAAATTCATGAATATTATGTGAGATAAATCATAATGTTTCATCATTAGATTATAAATCTCAAACCATCCCAAAAAATTATGATATGGTAACATATAACTCTTACAACTTTGTTAACATTGAATCATAAAACAATTAAAGAACAACATTAAATAAAACATATAATGTCAGTAAATAATTTTTATTCATGATACAAATTTTTAAAGTTGTATTGTATAATATTAAAAAATTAATCAACATTGACCTTCACATATGTCTCCTAGAAATAAATGATAGGCTCGAAATCCATTACCTTATGTCTTGTCTCCCTCTATACATATTCAAACCAAAAAAATAAAAAATAAATGTTTATTATTCATATTCTAATGAACCATTCATATATATAGATATCAATAATACCATATGGTATTTATATTTTACCCTTTATTATCTTTTTACTATCGATTCCACATTAATGTCTTGTTTCTGGAAATAACTTATTTATTTGTCATGTTGGTTTTGATTTATATTTTTTGTTCCCTTTTAATTTTTCATTCTTAAATAATCCCAAAGATGTTAAAAATTTAAAAAATATTAAATTGATTCATTATATATGTATTTACAGTAGTTCATAATCGTTAGAGATATAAATTGAAAGACATTGTTTATGGATATGGTAGACCATATATACACATGAAAATTGATTCTATAATATTGACTAAAATTTTAGATTATGGGATACCTAGGTTTTTCTGAATAAAAAGGAATAAAATGAAGATTATAGAAAATAAAAGATGTAGTTCATATATATGGAAATATATTATGTGTTGGATATGTTTTCAGTCATTCATAACACATATATTTATTAAATCATCACCTTGTAAAACAATTTTCACTTTACCTCAATAAAGAAGATTTACAATTTTTATTAGTAATTATTGATAAAAATGGAGATGAACATATTATATAATATAAATACATATTATTACTAATATAAAATCCCTTTTTCCAAATTCAATTCAATTAAGTGATCAATATTAATTTAAAATTAATCGCGTAGATTCAATGAGATTAGAGGTTTTCAAAAAAAATTCAAATGTTTATAGTGTGTTTATTTTGAAAATCAATTTTAAAATTATTCTGATGAGCTAAGTTGGATTAATATATATATATAAATTAACAAATTTTTATTAATAATTATCTTATATTTTATGTTTGTAATATCGTTAAAATTAATGACAATCCTCAATTAAACAACTAATATCACAGTATTCTCAAAATAAATTATAATTTCAAATAATATATTACTAAATTATAATTGTGGAATGACTATTTAAAAAAATAACATTATTTTTTTATATAATTCCTAAAATTGTCAAAAAATATTTTATACATCAGTGGGAAAAAAATTATAAAACTGATTTTTATGGAAATAGAGTTTTTAAGAATAAAAATTGATATATTATTATAAATTAGCATGAAAATATAGATGATGTATTTGAAAATTTTTATTCAATATATAACAAATTAATTACATTATATTAATTCAAAAAAAATATCTGTTTCATTTTTTGATGTGAAACACATTGTTTGGAACAAATTTGTTTTTCAGAAAATGATTTCTTCAATTTTTAAAAACGTTTTTACTTTCATTTCTAACTAATAACATTAAAAATAATTCATTATATATACATTAGTAAACAATATTTTTATAATTTAGTTAATCCTATCAATAACCACTATTATAATAGATTTGTGATAACTATTATATAATATAAAAATATTTCAAAACCATGATTCTTTTCATTTAAATATTTTGTATTTATAACACAAGATACACTTAGTATAGCATGTATCAGAAGATAATACCAATATATCATGAAATGATATATAAAATAACAATTTAATTAAATTCTAGAAAAACATAGTGTTCCATATAATGATAAATTTCAAATATATTTATTTATTTGGAAAAAATATATTTCAAAAAAAAATTATAGTTGTTACATTAATGATGCTTTATTTATAGCACAAAAACGAAAATTTTAATTGTGAAGAAGAATATTGGATGTTCTAATAGTTATCCTATTTGTTTTAAAAATTAATTAGGATTTAATAAGTTTATATGGTGTTTATATTATATAAACATTTAAAAGAGGAGATGGAATGTATTAAATAACTATATGTGAGAAATAAACTCAATAGATAGTTGAATTTTTGTGTTAATGTTATATACAAAATTTATTGTCTTTTAAACGGTATATGATTCCAACTATATATTGAAATACTATGGTATATATGTAAATTCGAATAATATTAATGGATAAATGGTTAATAAATCATGAAATTTTCCTTCATGTTATGATGTAAAAGATTGGAAAATTAATTAAATAAATATAAAATATTTATTCAAGGATAATATAATATTAGATGTATATTGTATATTGTTTTTCTTCTCTTGTATAATAATGTAATGAGAGTAATCAAATAGTTTTTTAATGTCAATTGTGGAATTTTTTTTGATACATATGGTTTATTATTGATCATATTATATAAAATGATGTAAAATGCTGACAGTAAAACGTTTTTAGGATATAATTACCCGACTTATTTGATAAAATGGGATAGAATGAGCTTTTACCACAATCAATTGGCATATATTAAAGAATAAAATAACTACATATACAATTATTCGTGTATGCTCAATATTGATAATTCTTTATTGTTAAAGTTCACTATGCATCAATACGCATGTTTTATGACTCCAAGGTAGTACATTGGACAATCTAATCAATATAAAATACATGAAAACCCATTTATAAATAAAATGTATTCAATAACCAACTCCATGAACATTATTGGTGAAAATAGGGCATGAAATTTTTTTCTATTATAATTTCATCAACATAGTATAAATGGGAATGATTGTATCTTATATATACTAATTATTCATTCAATTAAGAATATCAATAAAATATTCCAACTATTAATATACAATATAGATTAATAGTAACATATACCGAATTTTTAATGATATTTTTATAATTTAGGAATAATTAAACATTTATGAAGATATAAATGAATCTATACAGTGATTTGTAATCGATAATAAACCATTCCAAATGTGACAGTCATTTTGACATCACATATAAAAAATACTCCCTTAATCATATGGTGTGATAGGTATATAACATCACCATCATAGAAAGTGATATAACATATAATTTATTACATTAATTTATGTCACATGAATATTATTTGTTATACAATCGTTTAGAATTTTTTATTTCTATCATTGCACTTAGTTTAGATAGAATAATATCCCACTCACATTAAAATTCCAAACCATCATTATGAAAATCCCTAAAACACCTTTTGAATCCCACCAATATAAATTTGATACATTTAATTTTACACCGTTTTTAGAAACCCTATAATGATCTTGGAATTTATTGAATATTTTATTTTGAGAATATTTAAATGGTTGGTTTTGTGTAATTTTTTGTTTTGATAATTGGAACTTATATTGGGATTTTTTGGGTGTAAATATCATTGGGAGGTGTTTATTTGATAAAAAGGTGTATATGGTGGTCAGTTGCGTGTGGGAGAATAGTCGAGGTGGACTTTCTATTAATCAATAATAAAACTAAATAATGATGGTAGAATGTCGTGCCATATGAAATGGTGATACATCATGCCAGGTATGGGTGATTAAAATTTTAATTTAATAGGGCTTATTAGTCATATAGTGCAGTTGTTGTTTATCATAGAATACTATATATCATGAATAGTTGTTTTTCCATGTCTTTTAAGGAACAATACAGTATATATCATCAATTAATAAAATTTAGGGTGTGGTTAGGGTTGTATAATGCATGAATCCGGATAACTACCAGTATGTAATAGTTCCCCTTAATTATATAATGTTAAATTAATGATACATAATGGTCATGATAATATAAGTAAGGGTTATTCTATAATAAATAAGGATGACTCCTCAATATGGAATGTTATGTTATACATTTCAATATATAGATTTTAATTTGTATGGGTTCTTAGAGGGAAGTGGAATTGAACAAAGTACTCATGCACCCTATGATATGTAACAGTTATCTATATGATTTGTAAGAGTTAATTATTATGATTTTGGGTTACTCGGTGATGTTTATGTGATTATCCTACAATTATTAGTGGAATCATATGATATGAAATGGTACATTGATATGTAATGTGATGAATTTTTTCATAAAAATTTATATATAATGGTTACTTTGTGATATGAAATGTTTACTATGATACAAAGTGTTTTGAAAATGGTGAAGTATCTGGTATGTAAGGGACCATTTGGATGATATATAATAGATTATCTTGTTATTAAGTGTGATTTTTGATGTTTTATTATTAATTAATAATTTAAATCATTTCCAAAATGGAATGCAATGGGTCTGTGACAATACAAGATTAATGAAGTCACACTATGAAGGACTATAGCAGATGAGTTTTTCTTCTACATTGATATAAGTTTTCTTGTTATTACAATGATTATTGTGTCATGATGTGGGACATTGTGATATGTTATATATCATGATTCATGGATACCATGAAATAACTATTCTGTATAGGTGGAGAGACATACCATGGAGCCTAGAAAATAGGAATATATTTCATCATATAGGGAAATTTCATGAAATTTGGGGGTATTCTCATTATTTTCTATTTATCTAATGGAATGGTGTCTATTTAGGCCATTAATATTTGAATACCATCCAACATTATTCATTTTCATGGAAATAAAAAACGGATTTTGTACTCATATTCCCTTCAAATTCTCCATTTCAATCTCCTAGATCAATGGTGAGATAAGGTTACATTCCCCATAATTTATGATATGGGTTTCTACTTCTACCATGACGTTTCATCCTCATTATTAGATGATGATTTTTTAAACAATAGGTATGTGTTTGAGTTACTATTTCACCATATCATGGCGGGAATCATCTCAAACAATGTAGATTATTATCCTTGTAGATAGAGGAATTTTTAACTTGATGAACATACATCGTTATTCATGAACTATATATTTCATTCAATACCATTGAGATTAAGGAAATTATTATTGTTATTATGTAATAAATCATAAATGTATCTAATAGTGGTGGGGGAATTATTTTCCCTAGTTTATTCTCTATTTGGGACCCTATTCTTGTTCAACATATCAATCCCATCAATATCACTGATGAAAAATATCATGTGAAACATGTTTTTTAACAATGTTAAGCTTTATTTTTAGATTAATATATAACTAGTGTGTTGTTTTTATTGTCAATAATAAAAATGATACCTTGTTGTTATAAAATGGGACATGACCAAGGGTATCTACATAAACTCAATAAAATTTCACGATTCGAATAATTAAATTATTGAATCAATATAACAAATTGATTCTTATTTAATAATGATAACTAATGTAGATTTGTTCCTATAAAATGGAAACATTGATGATCCTAATACTCTTCTCATCACAGGAATCATCATTAATTGTATTGAAAACTCATAATTTCATAAAAATTATTAATTAAACATCCCTTTCATAAATTTCTTCTTTTTTAAAATTATTTTATATTATTTTGATTATTATTTTCACATTAAAATTTTTGAAATTTTTTTTATTTTTTTTGGTAATTAAAACATCGCATTCAAACTCTGGGGATCATGTTTAGTAATGAATTTAATTATTTATATTTTCATTGGTATTCATTAGGATTTTAAATCATCAAATTTTATAGAAGCTGCCTATTTTTCATCCATGAAATATCTACTTTTAAAAACTCCAAAATTCAAACCATGTTTGTATTATATCATGAATAGGTGACATAGGTCTTCTTCGATCATCCTGGATCTCATCTTAGAATCAAGAAGATCATCTCGACTAGTCCACATTTTATCACAAATAGAAACAAGTTCAATGTGTGATCCTAATATTAATTTCGTGAAATTAGCTTTAAATAAGTGTTTGATTATGTATCCATTTATTAAAACTATTTATTTTAATTATTTATCAAAAAATAGTTGGGTTCATGATTCTTATTCACCTCATTTATACATATATTATGGTTTTGGAATTTAGAGATCATGTTGAAATAGATTTTATAACAATTAAACACATGATTTATACATAGAATATGGTCACAGCATATCTAAATCATGTGTAAGAATCTGTAGATAATTCTTAAATAGAGATATTATTGATCTTACATAGTGTTTTCTAATTCACCATTTGGGATCCTCAAAAGCTGAAATTTCCTAAAATCACCATGATCAATTTTAAATATTATAACACACTATATGGTAATCATATGCACATAAAATATAAATCAACATTCCACAAAAGAATCTCCCATTATAGATGGTCTCCCCAATATATTAAAATCATTATAATCAAATATGACATCCAATATCAACTTCTTCACTCTAAAACGCTTGAAAAAATATTATAATTTCAATAAAAGACATTGTTTAAACCAAATTTCAAATTAATATGTTTATTTAATTTGAATTAATATCAGTACAAATATCATCTAAATTTAATAGGTATTTACAATAAATAAAAAACAATAACTAATGTTTCAACAATGTACTTCATTGGATCAATTGGAAATACATATAACTTTTCTCACCATTATTGATAATGAACTTTTTTAACATTGTTTTTGAACAATGATAAAATTTATAATGGAAAAGTGTTACGAAATAATCATCTCTAAGTCTATTTGAGCAAGATTGTTATGGAGGACAAGAGTTTTTAGATAATACATCAAATTTTTTAAAAGTTAAAATCTACTCAAACTATCATAAATTCATGTATAAACCAAAAAACAAGATTAATATATATTCAATATCCATTAATAAACAAATTAAATTAAAGGTTAAAAAATCTAAAAAAGGATAGCATGTTACTAACCAATAGAAAACATATCTTCCTTGAAAGAATAGTGGATGGTACTCATAAAATTTATTCCTCAATTTCTATAGGTCTTATACACTATTAAATAAAGTGATATATTCTCACATTTCTCATTTTCTAGGGGAATTGTATGAATAAAAATTAACCTTTAAATATCAGAAAAAAAATTAATTTCAGAATACATTCTACCATAGTATCTATTATAAAATTATAATTGATATTAGTTTACATTTACATTGTATGATACATAATAATTTTAAACTGATTAATGATAATTATATTATCAATAAAAAAACCAGTAGATAGTTACATTTATAATTGAATAATTATGTTATGTTTTCATCCAAATATTTTATGTATATTCCTATGAAGAATAAACATACTCATCCTCCATTGAGCTCAATATATCCAATGTTTTTTTCTTCCTTGAGAAAATGATCATTCAAAAAAATTATCCACCGGATATGGAATTCCCCTCATCTACAACATCTACACAATTGGAATAAATAAATCATATCATATCATGATCACCATTATTATCATACATTATATTATAGTTTATATAATTTTATATTTCTCAAATGACTCATTTTTTTCCAATACTATTGATTCCTTAGGATTAGATTGGAATATAACGAAAATATTAATAACATATTCAATATTATAACTTGTGGAAATCAAATACATGAGACTTCTATTAAAGTTTTTGAACAATATCTCATTTACTACTTTTACTCCATTAATCATAGACAATTATCAACCATTTGAATTCCATGGACAGTCTTCAAGATTCTTATAGTTCAAAATTCGATAATATTGCTCAAGAAAACTGCTCTTGTGAAATTTATATGTATTAAGCTACTAGGGTAACCTATAAACCGAATAATAATTTAAATAATATAATTATTTTTTATTAAAATATTTCATTAATGAATCCTGAGAACATGCCAAATAATATTTTCTCATTTCTTGAAAAAATTATTTTCTCAACATAAACAATCACAAAGAGAGTTATTATGTCCATATTCGTCACAAATAAATTATTTTATAATTTTCATTTGTTAAACATGATTCTATTAAAATATTTATCTTTCTTTAATATCCAATATCTTAAATCCCATTTAAATCTGTACCTAACCCTGCGAAATATATATACTTCTAGTTATCTGAGTCAGGAGTAGATCTATTTGGTTTTTAATGTATAGTTCTTCATCTACCTCATTATCCAGAAAAACCATTGAATTCAACCTAAATATTTTAATATTTTATAAGCTATAATGGTAGTGAATATTCTCATATACACAAGTATGTACATGGGAAAATTATTTTATCTATGTAAAACATTTCAATTTGTGATTATCCCATTCATACCAACATGTATTTTTATATATACACCTAACCATCACATAAATGTTATTTATGATAACCCATTTATCAATAATGATATAATTTCTGCTAGGTTTTTAAACAAATAACAAGTTTTATTCTTTTCTATTAGGTCCAAATGATCATTCATAACTAAAATATGATCCTTAAGACCAAAATTCTCTTAATTAAACTTCATCTTAACATTTGATAGAAAACATTTATGGAGTTCTTATAGTATTTTCCTAAAAACAATTACATCTTGATAATGGTCACAAATTATATTTCCAATAATAAAATCCTCCTATTTACATGAACCAACACATGTATCCCTTTGAATATCTATTTAATCTCTTGAAATAATTAATTTTTTCATATAATTTTTGAATAAACATTTGATATATTAACATATTCTCTTATATGATATAGTGAACGTTATTTCTACTAATTCAGATAATGATTCAGATCTATCAACTTTATCTACATAATTATTGAATGGGTTATTTTTGATTTGTTTTTATATTCAAGAACTGATCCACCTTGAATTTCAATAATTCCTTCTAATATATTATTATATCATATAAAGGAATACTCATTAGGTAGAAATTATAGAAAAATTTCATCATCCCCATTTCACCACTGATGCTACTAATTCTACTTTGTTATTAATCAAAAAACAACATCCATGAATCTAAATTTAATAAAATTAATATGTTTTGAAAAAAACATATCTTAATTATTAATGTTATAACATGTTATCAAGATACGCCTATATTTTTTTGAGTCGATCATTTGATATGGCATGTAGCCAGAAAAATATTGATTTATCATGCTCTTTCAATATTGTTCTTCCTATGTAAACCACAAACATATTTTTCCTATCAAACAAACTATTTTCAATGGAGTGAGTGGATAACTAAAACCATGACTTTTTCCATGTATATAAATGTACTCTTTGAATTGTTTTTTATCATATTCACTACGGTTATCTAATCTCAATTTATTTGATAAAAATCATGTCTACTTCATTGAAGTCCATTTAAATATATTCAATCTATCTTCAACCGATGATTTGTTTTACATAAGAATGATCAATTTTATTCTTTTAAATTCACAAATTGGTATAATAATATAAGGGTTACACGATTTCACATCACGTTATATTGAAAGATGCATCCAAATAGACAATAATTATATGTTTTGATGTCTACACTTCACCTCATTTATTGGTGTTGTTTACCATCTTCCATTTCTTGAAATTTATAATGCCATAATATTTGTCTTCATCTATAATGGGAATGTTTCTCTTAAATTCTTCCGTAATTAGTATCTACAAACTATTTTTTCCAATGTGAAGAAATATTTTCTGCCATAAAATTCACTGTGCTTGCTGACATGGATAACATCTAGTCCTTTCCTCTCGAGATTGAAATAAACGTCATAGTGTCCTCGATTACATTTTCAAAAAAGATCTATATTTCAACCTTTTATAAATTCAACTATTTTTATTTAAAATAAAATAATTATTAAAAATAACATTGATATGATAAACTCAATTATTTTTCATTATTCCATTGAAAAACTAAAATTTTTTATGGAATATTTTATTTTTAAAAATATCTAATATTGTAATCCTTCAGAAATTTAAATAAATATCATTACCAAATTTAATAGAGAATCCATGAAATTTTTAATATTTTAGGCTATTTATATAACCTATAATTAGTTATGTAAACTCATTATCAATAATCTATGTGTTTATTATATATAAATGTAACAATTTTTTTGAACAAAACATTGTTCTCCATAATTAATATACTTTGAACATTTAAAATATTCTATCTTATATTAATCGATTTAAGAATCACTGGAAAAACATATAGATTATGTTTTACCATAATGATCAGATCATCTATAAACTTTTTTCAATCATTCAAAAACATTTTTCACTAAAATTCTTTTTTATCATGTAGGTTATTCAACAATGTTAAATTATTTGTTCGGTCTACCCCTAAATTCATGCTCTCCCCTAGGTAAATGTAGTTATATATTGTATAAAAAATTATATTCCATATATAAAACATACAATTTAAAAAGTAGTACCCAAAAAAATTCTATTTTGGTATTTTTTACATCCTAATGGGTTATTATCACGTTCATTTTTCATCCATTAAATGAGTATATATTAAATTATATTTTTATCCTTCCTTGAATAGTTTTTACATATATTGGTTAATTTCCTTCTTTGATAGTCTTGATTATATTTTAAATTTTCTATGGGTGTTATATTTCTTCTAAATTACAACTTACCATTTAATATATTAGCATAAGTAGTTTCCATTATTATTAAATCATCAAATAACATTCCAATTTAATATATTAAAATTTTATTTAGAATATATCCTTATTAAATTTTTAATATAAATTTAACAATTAAATTTAAAAATGAATAGTTAATTTTAATTCTATCATTATTCTCCTCAGTATCATATATCTTTATTCATTTTTCTTATTAATTATCTCTTTGGAAAATGGAATAATTCATGCCTTTACTAATTTTGATATTTTTTGGAATATAAATTTTCATCATTTTAATTTATTTTTTATATTATCATCATAAAATAGTAGTTATATTTAGTTATTTAAACCTACTTTTAGCTATGTTTTGTCTTCTCTCATATTTCCAATTAATTTTAAACACATATTAATTTCCATTCGTAGAGTATATTATTTAGTAGTTTCTTTTTATCAATTTAATATCCACTATTGTATTTTGACTCATATAAATATGAGTTCACTTATTATTTATATTTTTCCAAGAGCAGTCTTTTAGATACATCTCTAGAATTGTTATCATCATATATATGTAATTCACATATAAAAAAACCTTCCTCTACAAAAATAATAATTTTTAAAGTCCCTTGGTGGTATTTTATTATTTTTCGTTGTATTAATTTTTTAAGGTCCGTCCATACTAGTCATTTACATTATAACACATCATCATGTTCTCTGATTTTTTTTTGATTGATAGAAGTCAAATGTCCTATAATCTCATAGTAAAAAAATTAAATTGTTGTTTTACCCTATAATTTACACTTATACCTCTTATGAAATTTCTTAATCTGTGAGAAACGGTCAAAAAATAATTATATAATTTTTTAATCACCTGTGAATCATTAATTATCTTCAATATTCATTGAATTAAAATAATTGACATTTATTTTCATTAATTTTTTAACTAGATTTTATGTGTGTCTACCCTTACCGTTTTCCAGTAAATAGAAGTACATGCAGAAATGTATAAAAGATATATATCTTCAAGATTCGATATATTTTTGTTCACATTTTTTATAAATAATAAAATTATTTTAATTTTCATACTACTTCATAAAAATTTTGTATAAATAAAATAATTATGAATAAAATAATATTCACCATAATAGAGAAGGCATCAATTGTTTTATCCATTTGAATTTTTCAATTTTCATACTATTGTCGACTAATTTGTAGAATTTCATTAATAAAAAATTTTCAATTAATTAATTCTATGTAGACACTTTAAAAAAATTAAAATTTGGAAACCCGTAAACATAACTAATTACTTTATTTAAATAATGATAATTAAGAATTTCTATCCTCTTCGTCATTTTTAAGGTTCCAATTTCTGGTTAATGACCAATCTACGGTTTCATTTGGAAAAATGATTTAATTTTGAATAGAAACATGATCATCTAATCGAATGCGGGAAGGAATGGAGATACTATTCCATTCTAGCAGTGAATTTTTTCACCATAAGCTGTTATAACAATTCAATTAGCACACTTGTAGGGATTTATTCCTAATATTTCAGAGATATTCAAGATATTTGAACTTTTTAACAAAATTTGTAGGAACTGTTGATTTGTTAATGTCTTTGGGGGTTAATTACTTTTCCATGTTTCAAAAAAAATTATTAACTATCATTCTTGTTCAACAAATCTCAAAAGATATTCCAAATATGGAAAAATTTGGGATAACATGGTTTGTTAATAAAGTGAATTTCCATTAAAGGATAAATTCATCCATGAGGTTTCATGTTAATATAACATTCACACTACTCACTTGTTAATATAAATATAAATGTGAGATAGTGTATGAACAGGAAATCATAAAAAATATTGGATTAAAATATTTACAATCTCATATAAATATAATATAGCAATTATTATAGAATAATGATCACTAATATATATTTAATAAATTACATTGACTATAAATTATATTTTTCTTCATATATTCACAAACACCATCAATTCCTATAGTAAAAGACAAAATAATTATACATAATTATTCATTCGTCCCCTTCATCTCATATTTTTACTATTTTCTAATCACATCATATTTCTATGAATATTATTTCCTGTTTTGATTTAAAAAATAATTTTTTTTGGGAGAAATATTATTTCATTAAAACTCATTTGAATCCAGATAAGTAAAAAAAATTATAATATTATTTATTCATCATAATGAATCATAATACAAATGATTTATGAAAACATCATCTTCTTAGTTCCCCCAAAAAATATAAAATTTTATAACATTTAAAAATTTTATCCATGTTTATATGGGATCCTCTTGTTGTTACACGGATCCCCTTTTGTGGCATACTTACCATCTCAGTTTCCCAACACCCTCCTTAGGTATTTATTTATTTATCACAACATAAATCATGATATATGTGTGATCTGGATTTTGAATTCTTGAAGAAATAAATAACAAATCATGTTACTGTGCCTCCTTTTATTAATAAAATTTATTCAAAACATTTCTCTAAAAATGGACGAGTTTATGATACTTACACAAATGATGTATGAATATTTTATGGTTGCATTGAAAACATATAATTTTTACACATTATTGAATTTTATGACGCACTTGATGAATAAAACACTGATAGTTAAACAATAATCAAGTCATGTGTGTATATAGAAAGATGATAGGTATGTTGACATATAATAATTCTTATGTAGTGTAGGGTGTATTTCAAATTTTTATCATCTAAAACTAGAAATACTAAAAAATGATACAAATAAAGAACATCCATTTAACCGAACAATAATCCATATCAAACACATAAGTAATGGACTAATATCTTCTAAATAATCTCCCTTATCAATTGGTCTATATTCTTTCTTTAACAACATCATTGTTACGCATGATTTTCAATGTGAGTTCCCTAACACTACAATTATAATTGTGAGATAGAAAATTCAATCATAACAATTTTGGATATTCATATCAAAATCAATATTTTTTATTGTTTTCCATGATGATTTGTAGACCAATCATCAAAATTAAACATGTATTTCAAAAAATTATAACATAATCCCTAAGGGTAATATATATATATATATATTAGATTTATTTTTTAATAACTATAAAGTTTTAATAAATTAGTTCTGGATTGTATAGCTAATTATATAGATTTCAATACTTTAGGATGCATGGATGAGTAATAGATGGGCTTGGCATAGGGTGTAACTCCATAAATAAGTAGGTGGTCCCTATTATAATAAACCATATACATGCTTATAAATGATAGTGAATGTATTAATTAGAAAATTTTTACGAGTAAAATTCATAGCTGTTGGGGGATTCTTATATAATTAAATATGGTGTCATTGAGAAAATTAGAGTAATAGAAAATTATTTTTTTCACATTAGGTTGTTTAAAAATTTCATGATAACTATACTTCCTTGGGGGTGAGGAATAAGAATGTGTTTTTATGTGAACCATGTGATATATTATGATATGGGATTATTTTTTTAATATTCTATGTTGTATTCCATGTAATTCTATAATGGGAATGAGGGGATGATGCCTAGGGGTAATGGGTACAATACTTTTATATCTCATTTATTTCGGGAAGCACTCAAAATGCTGAAGGAGAGTCTTTGTTTGTGTTATGAGCTAGATGACCCCTCATTGGGTTGATATTGTGTGATGAGGAGGGTTTCTAAAGGTTATGGGATTTAGAGATATATTTTGGAAAATTTTCATTATGAAACCAATATCGATTGTGGGAACTATATTGATGAAAATGTAATGAATTTCAAAGAGGCCATCAAGTTGTGGGACTACAATGGTCTATGTGAATCTAGAATAGGAAATTTATGTAGTATGTGGTATATGAATTTGACCTAGCCTCTTCATTCAATGGTCATATAGGCAATATTATCAAATGGGACACTACAGGGTAATGGGTGTGGGTTGGTATCGATAATTAGAAACTTGGTAGTGTTCAGTGAACCTAATGAATATTATTTTAGGTGATATGGGAATGATAAATGGTTTGATAGGTTATTAATGCACGATGAATAAAAATAGGATGATATGTGATTTCAAAACATGCTAGGTATGGTATGTTTTTATTGAATGAGTGTCTTTCCATGAAATATGATGTATATAGGTGGTACACATTGATCATGTTAGAAAAGACTCATTTTAATTATATTAATTTTATATATGTTTTGTACTGTGAAAATCCATGATGGAAAGACTCTGTGTATGGAATCCCTCCATTTGAGTGGATATTGGTAAGGAATAACCTCATTGATAGTGTGTTAGTTGAATTTTGATTTTAATAACCTCCTTGAGTAAAAAGGGATCAGTGAACATGGAAGGGTTGTTGTGTAGACTTGATATATGGATGCTCCATGGGATAGATGTTGTTGGTATGTTCCTACATGAGTGAGTGGGTACTGGTAATGATTTTTTTAAATGAACCACATAGAGGTAGTTGAGTTGTTTATTTGATATTTTAATGGATGAGACTTGATACAGAACTCACATTGAGTGACATTGTGTGGACAAGGATATCCATGAGTGAGGAGTATTGGTAATTGTAATAATTATGGGACTCAATCTAAGAGAAGGGATTAATTGATAAAATACTGAATATAATTTATATGTATCCTTACTCTGAGTGGGTGAGTAATATCATGGAAAACATAGATTGATATTGTATTATTCTAGTGTATGTCTTTAGACCGTATTGAGGGAGATGGGGTGGTTTTCATGTAGTGTAATTAGACAAGTTAAGGAACTCTCCTATAGTGAAAGTGTGGTAGTGAAATTATTTTCGAGAACTAGTCATGAGATTCATACTATGTACAATATCTTACCATAAGTAAAAGGGTAGTTCGTTATATATGGTTTGAATCCATACCGTAAATTTTTTTTATGGGACAATTTTGGTGGCTAGAGGATGTTAATTTCCTACAAAGGTTGGATCATGTATGGTAAAATACTCTTGTGTCCTTATTAATATGTGATTTCCTGATACACTATCATTTGTGTTATATTTTTTTATCAATATCTGATTATTGATATACATGTATCTGATGACTGATAAAAGAGGAGCATGCTGGTGGAATTATGATATATATTTCCACACCATGTATGGGAACCCTGGTATGCATTCGTACAATTTACCTATTTTTTCATTCTACAAATATGTTATTTTTTTAATAACGGAGGAATATATTGATTTAATTTGAGATGTAATTTGGGTAAGGTTCAAAGTGGTATTCATTTAACACTTTGGAATTTCAATAAATATTTTCATTAAAATTAATTAAATTCATTTTATATCTTAGGTTTCAAACAATGAATTATTTATCTAGCATTATTTCAAACAACAATGTTATAATTCAATTCATGCAACATCATGTTTCTTTGATAAAGTGTGTTACACATAAGACTGAGTTTTAGGTGACAAAAATATACTATAAATATTTAAATTGATTGTTATAACCTAACCATTTGAATGGAAGGAATGAATCAGGTTAACTAAAATATGCGAATATTATTTATAGCATTCTATAAAATAAATTATTTCCAATTAATTATAATTGAATATAAAACCTTTTTGAATATAAGGGAGGACCTTTTATAGAAAAACAATTTTTTATCACCATAATAGTGTTTTTAATTAATTAATTAAATTAATAACTATTAGATAAATATATTATGAAAATTTATATTATATATATTCAATAATACATTTTTAAATTAATATAATAAATTTTATTATCATAGAATAAGAATAACCTTATTTTTAATCATAAAAAGTTAAATTTTTTAATGGATCTTTTTCCATATTTGAATGGAAGACGTGTTTTAAAATGAAATTTTGACACTTCTATTAATTTTATTTGAAAAAATAAATTATTCTTTTAAAATAGCAATATCATAATTTACATTGTGTGATTGTTTTGTAATTTTTGAGCAGATTAATTTGTTATGAATATTTAAAATATTGAATTTTAATTGAAAAATTCTTTTTAATCTAAATTATTCTTATAATTGAAATATGTTTTCAATTTATTTTAATTTTTATTTTTATAAAATATTAATTAAAAAAATAGTTTAGGTTATTAAATTTACTTTCACATTGAAATTGGATATAAAAACAATTCAAACTTTACATATTTTTACATTAAATACCTATTGTTTATCCAATATTTGGTGTTATTTGTAAATTAAAACTCAACACTAATGTGTTTTGAATTTCGGAAAATTGATTGCATATTTGGAATAATATTAATTTATATCGAATAATATGGTGAAATTATGTTTTTACAAAAACTATTAGTGATTGTAATTAAAATTAATTATAGCGATTAATGTAAATACGTGTTTACTAAATGATTAATCATAGAATATATGTTGTAAATATTACATTAAAATTGATAAAATTTTAAATTATCTCAATATTTAGATTACTAATCATATAAATATTATAGTAGTCCACTTTGGACCCTTTGGGGACATGTATACCTTGGAGAGCACTAAAATATTTTCAATAATATCAAGTCGGACCTCTCACTTCCATATAAAAGCCTAAAACCCATCCATATCTCTTCCAACCTATAATTATTTTTAGATCATCTAAAAACAGAACATTGAATATATAAAAATCATCCCTAAAATGCAAGAATCCTAAATATTGGTATAAAAAAATTGAAAGATGTTCTTGTGTATAAACCAATTGTATTTACCTAAGGAAGAGGTAACGTTCTCCAATATGCACTTTTATTTTAGTAGATTCTCCAAGAATTAAATTATTCACTTCACACACATATAAAATAAACCCATTTTTATAAATATAAATATTTTTTAATGTTATGGGTTATAGCTACACCAACACACACTTCCATCAAACAGTTAATGAAATTACATTTCGTGTGTTTGGTGGAATGCCACCTCGTAAACTATTTGTCGTTATTTTTTTCTATTACCACTTCTTATGGTTGAAAATTATGATGGATATAGTGTATATATAATATATATAAGACATTTATAATTTATTCATTATTTTTCAATTTTTATATGACACGTAAAATAATACATTCTATTTTGTAGGAATACGATTACATCGTTTGTGGACTTGTGGACTACTACCTCTTCATAGAGAAGTGATATGTTCAAACATTACATGGGGTTTATTAAAGATAGGGTTAATGCAATTATATTATAAAAAATATTTATAATATTCATGATATTATTATCTATCTAGAAATATTATAAATCATTTTCTTATTTCTAATTCACACACATAAAAGGTGATAACGTCGTTCATGGACATGTGGACGACTGTCTCCTCGAAGCAATGTAGTTATTTTTTTTGATACAACATCAAAATAATAATATATAATTATATAGAATTAAATAATATCTCTTTATGATATAAAATTCATTCATGAAATAAAAAATTTACTTACATTCATTCCATAATGATCATTGATACCTGGGAAAGTTACCCATGGGTATGTACGACCAACTATCTCCGTAATCGTAAAATTGTGTTGTTTATCATAACCATATTTAATGTGTGATTATTAAATTATAATGGATGTATATTTTTTATTTCATGTTTATTGTGCTTCATACTTTTCAATAATGACCTCAATGACCATAGTCAATCTATTAATGTAAATTTTCATACATAAGCTGAATACGGTCAAAACATATAAATTAAAAATTATGGATTATATAATTGTATATAAATTTTTAATAATTGAATTAAGATAATTAATTTATTTGTAAAACTATATTTATAAATAAAATAATTAATATATGTTTATTATTTACGAATATAGAGGACTCACATGACCGATCAGACTCATGGTAAATGGTTTCTTAACTCAATTTCTATTCATAAGGATAAACATCAATTTCACTAGATATGTTAATCCATGAATTTGTGTTAAATTAAATATTATATTATTATAATATATTTACACATGTATTTTTTTATTTTTACACAATATTATTTCATTGATTTATTCCCAGTCCAATAAAAAAATGAGGTAATGGATTTTCTACTCACATTTTACATCTATGACATAAATGTCATATTCACCACTTATTTATGTTTTCTATTATCTCTACTAACAATATATAAATATATATATTATCAATAATTGTTTTATTTTCATGTTATTCAAATTTTTTATTTTCTAATTTTTACTTTTCAGGATCCAATTCATTTGATACCAAGATTCAAGGGGTTTCTTCTAAATGTACTTTTCATTGAATATTTTTTTGTTATTATTCACATAATTATATTTAAATGTTGTATATAGTACTCTATGTAATTTATTATACTTATTATAATCAACTTAATTATATTAAATGTTACAATTGATTATATTCATTCCCAAATCTCATGATTCGAAAGATACCAAAGTAGTTAGGGTCCTTGACATCTCACATTTATTTTTGTGGTATATATTCCCTACTCCACACTTCTTTTTTGTAAGGCGTATATAATTCCAACGAATGTATTTTATGATTATTATCCCTATTTTTTTAGGTTTTATATATTGATTTGAGGATATATCATTCATGTGGTTTACGGTTTCTATCATACCAATGTGGTAATTATTATTATTTTTCACAATTTTCCATCATTGAGAAATTTGGTAGGTTATACGCCTATCGTATTTGATGAAGATTATATAATTCTTTATTGACATGATATATGAAAAATATATTAATTATCCTGATATTAAATGTATATTTTATTTTATTTCATCATGTAGATTGTTGTTCTAAATTTTCATGGAGCTGTGGGACACTTTTGAATGATTAAATTTTATTTTCCTTATGAATTTTTTAATGGAATATGTTGAGGATACCAATTCATTACTGTCAACAACCCTTATTGATAAATATGATCCAAATTTGTATATTTTAAAAAAATACACATTCAATCGATATATATATGAATTAAGATTATTTCAGTGATATTGTTATGGAACCCATTTACTTTTGCTGCATTGTATATGTTTCAATGTGATTGTTAAGGAATCTATTTATTTTCCATGGTTTATACTTGTTTCAATGAGACTGTTATTTAACCCATATTTCCACCAGTTAATATTGTTTGAAAAACATTGTTATGGAACCCATTTATCTTACATGGGTTACTCAAGTTTCAATTATATTTGTTTTTGAACCCATTTTGTTTCCATGAGTTACACATGTTTCAAAGATATCTGTTGTAGAACCAATTTCATTTCCAGGAGTTAAAAATGTTTCAATTATATTTTTAATGAACATGTTTATTTTGCATGAGATAATATTAATTGAAAGATAATATTATAGAACCCCTTTATTTTCCATGTTTTGATAATGTTTAAATGATATTTTTTTTATTAAACTCATTCAATTTCAATGGTTTATCAATTTTCAAAGGAAATTTTAACTAAAACATTTTTACATGGATTTATAAGGATATAAAGGATAGCTGAATATTTATATGATTTTTGTGATGAATTTTTTTTATTAATTAAATAGTAATTGATCATTTCACTCAGGGGTTTCATAAATAGTGTCTAGTTATCCTATTATAATGAAAACAATTCAATGAACAAGATATAACCAGTGAGGTTGTTACATCACACAGGATGGGGTCCCAAATAGAATCATGTGATCCCATTATAGATTACACTATTTGGTGGCCTAAATAACATCATGTGACCCAATTATATATCTCCAATGCATTGGGAAATGATAATGATGAAATTCGATCGTATAGTTAATACAACTAAATTTTTTTAAAGGTTTTTAAAGGGTATTAAGAAAGTGATTTTACAAGATACAAAAAAAGAGGTTTAGTTTATTATTATGAGTATATTCTGTTTATAATGATTTAGATTGATATAACTTGTATTTTGATAATCTATTTTGATGAATAATTCATTTTATATGTTACCAATTTTTCTAGGAATTGATGGATTTGAGTGATTTTATTTTTCACTCACGCACGTTTTTCATGTCATTACACCCTTATTCCCTCTTAAGATAATTGATGACATGAATTTTTAATGGGTGCATTTTACCTTAATGTGTTTAAGAATTCACCCTTTATATATTTATTTTTTCCTAGGTTTTAGAGAATTATATCAAAATATTTTTGTTTATGAAGGTCTTAGAAATGATGATGTTGGTGATCTATTATGAAATAATAAAATATTGGTTTAAGAGGAGAAATATTATTTGGATGACATTTGAGTTTACTATGTAGAATTTTATCATAATTATCCAAAACAATAAAACTAATATTTCATCCATAATATATGTGATCAATGTTTTTCTTTCAATTTTTTAATGTGATGAAAAAACTTGAGTTAGATTTATCAGCTTCAATGATGGAAATGTATTTTTATGGATTTGAACACTTGATCAATGAGTGCGAGTTCTGGTTTTTGGTAGCTGTTATTAGTGGTATGTTTTTATTACGTTAGAGATTAGGATTTCTTCATGTTTAGTTATCTTATAATTTATGGATACTATAATAGGTCTATAAGATTAAGTATTATCATATATTTAATATATTAAAGGTTTCATATATGTTTTATATTATGAGATTTTAAGGTGATTAATGACATTTTTATGATTTAATTTCTTCAGTTGTGGTTATAGTAACAATTTGGATCAACATGATATTATTAGGAAGAATTTTTATTTTTTTAAAATAAAATTGGGTGAAATCATACACTTTGTGATAATGCATTTCTTTTGGCTATGTATTGGGCCCTAAACCCCTAACTGAAAAATTGAAAGGGTATCCCACACTACCACTAGCCTACACCATGACATTATTATCATAACATTTTATTTCAGATATTCATTAAGAGTATTTCTAAAATAATTGTTATTTTATTTGAGGAATAAAGGTAGGTTATTAATTTAAAAATAGATGATCATATATATCTAATATTTGGTATTCAAACATTGTTTGGAAGTATTTGAATAGTTGTAAGGATAGTTATTTTATGAAAAAATTGTTTTCATCATTTTGAATAAATTTTTAATTGTTAATGTATCATATTATGTATTACCCATTCTATGAAATATGTAGCCATGTGATAACCATTTGGGTTTCAATTAATTTCTAAAGACAAATGGAATAGCTTGAATATGCATTATATAGTTAAGTGGTCATTAAAATATTATTTTAGTGATTATAGAATTAAAAATTCATCTTGAATACTCATATTTTTGTGAAAAGGAAGAAATTTTTGCGGAAATTGGATAAAGGATTAAATTAACTTTTCAAGTAAGTATATATATTAATGATTTCATTCTTGATGGTGAAATAATCCTTTAGCTTTAGGAAAAGGATCATGAAATAAAATTTTATCCAATTACAATCCTTTCTGATGATATCAATGCGCATTTACACAACTATGTTATTTGTGTCTTTTTCATCATTGACTTCCTCTTGGCAACAGTCTCTATAAATTTCTATTATTCGATGTGAAATTTTTCCCTTCAAAATAAATCTTTTAATTTCCCACATATGTTCTCTTATGTGGAAACATTGTTATTCATAACATAAGGTGATATTTTTTTCCAACATTCATTTTTAATTGATGTTTTATTAAATTAATTTTTACTATGTCTTCTTCACAAATGTAATAGTAATAATCAGTTCATAAGAATGACATATTTTTTGTGTGAATTCCCTTTTAATAGTGGTATGATATAACATACTATGATTTTAAGGAATTTCATAATTAAAAAAATTTAAAATTCTATAATATTTTTCACTAAATGAACTAAATATTTAATCTCGAATTATATGGGACACCAAGATTATCTTTTATTTCACACAATAATGTGTTTTTTTGAAAACATGTGTTACATGAAATGCCATGTATTATGAAAAAAATAATATATCATTAATATATAATAATGTAGTTATATCTTTGACATTTTAATGGAGGAAATTAATTAGATTATATAAATTTTTAGAACATAGTTATAAAATATTTCTATCATTAATTCATTACAATAAATTAGAAATGAAAATACAAACAAATTCAATGTAAATGGTGATCTTTTATGAAGAAATATTTTTTATAACAATAATGGTTCTTTATCTAACTAATTTAGATTAATCTATATTAGTTAAGTAAATAAATTAAATATATATTTTATATATTAAATAAAATATTTTCTATATCTTCTAGTAATTTATATAGTCTTAAAGTATTATTAAATTTAATTTGTAGCATAAAATCATATATTTTTCTAAAATAGTGTTTAGATTCCTTTTAATAGAATACATGTTTTAAATGTAAATAAAAAAATTCTAAATTTAACTCTAAATATTAAACAATGTTTTTTTAAATCGTAATATCAAAACATAGTTAGGGTATTGTTTTTTTTATTTTCCCACAACATTCATTAATTGATGAATAATGAAAACACAAGATTTTAGTTAGGATCCGATTTCTCATCTAGTTTATTTATATAAAATTATTTATTAAATTGGGTTTAAGGTATAATTAGTTATATTATACGTAAATAAATAAAATTGATTTATTATTAAATTTCACATTGTAATTTTAAATAAAAATATTTCAATATTTTGAATGTTTTACTTTAAAAACCCTTTGTGTTGTCTGGTATATAGGATTCATTTTCAATAAAAATATTCTTCATGTGTGATTAAATATTTTAGAAATTGGAATCCATATTTAGGATAATAATAATTTATAATTTATAATATCATCATATATTTTTTATGGAAAAATATTATTTAATGTAATTAATATTATTTATAGTTACTATCGTAAGAACGAGTTTACTTCAGGGTTAAACATAGAATATAATTTGTCATAATTACCATAAAGTAGTATAAAAATTATTTTATTGAACTATTTGGTCTTTTAATACTATATGGTTCTAGAATATTCTAGTTTTCACCCCTGGGGGACTTGTATAATGTGGGCAGAACAAAAATAATTTCAAATATATCAAGTGTGTCGTCTCTCCCCTTAGAAAAGGCCACCACTCCTCCCACATACTTAACACAACTAAATATTTTTTTCTCATCCATAACCTGCCCAAATAATCTCCCAAAATAAATAATATAATCATAGAATCCTTAATTTTGAAATAAAGATAACCGATGATGTCCATTGGTGCAAACCAAAATGAGTTACCAAAAAAATTGGTAACATTTTTCAACAAGAACGTTTGTTTAATTTATTTTTCAAACCCTTAAATTATTATTAATAAATTATTATATAATAAAATTAATTTACTTATTATGATGATACTATATAATGTTAGCAATTACATCTACAGTTAACAAAACATCCATCAAATGGGAAATGAATTTACAATCATGTTTACGATAGACTATTGACTCCCCAAAAGATGTTATTTATTATTAAATTACCGCCTCATATAGTTCATAATTACGACAAAAATAAATTATTTATATGATAAAAATTATATTTCTTATTTATAAATAATTATTTAATTATTAGGTAACACATACCTTCACTATTTACACTTTTAGGTATATAATGACATTGTTTCTGGATGTGTGGATAACCCCCTTCTGAAAGAGATGTCAAACATTAACACTTCACATGGAATGTATTAGGGGTGGTATTGATAAAAATATATGATATAAATTATATAATAGTCAAATTTATGACATGATAATATATCTATAAATATAACATATGATTTTATTCATTCTATTTTTCACATTGAAAACATGACAAGGTCATTTTTTTGACGTGTGGACTACAACCTCTTAGAAGCGATGTGATCCTTCATTTTTTATCACTGAATTAGAATAATGATATATATAATTATATATAGTTAAATAATATGGTATTTATGAAATTATTTATATTATATATTATTTAAAATTACTTAATTTCTTACTATAATGATCAATGAAAAATTGGAATGTCACCCATATGTACGTACAACCTACCATCTTCGTGACCATACTAATGGTTAATTTTTCAAAAACATATATCCTATACTATATCAACTATAAATTTGATGTCAAATTTGATAATTATGTCATTTTTATTATTTTCTATATGAATACATAATGTTCTAATTGACCATAATTTTTATTTCAAATAATTTTTTTGAAACATATGTTGAATATAGTCAAGACATCCAACATAAACATTATTGATTAAGTAATTGTATATAACATATATATAATTGAAATAAGTGTAATATTAAATATTAAAAAATATCTTCATATGTGAATTGGTAACATAATTTAATTATTTAGGAATATAGTGGAAAATCATGAACAATCAGAGTCAAGGAAACAGTTTTCATAACTCAATGATCATTCATTAGGTTCAACAAATATTTCATTGGTAATGTTTTCAAACAAATATGTATAAAATTATGTATTATCGTATTATAATATATTTCCACTTTATTTTATGTAATTTTATTATTAACACATAGTAATTTTATTGATTTATTCTCACTCCAATTATATGATCTATATAAGGTATTTTCATCTAACTTTTTACATCCATGAGTTTAACATCATATTCACTATTAACATCATTTTTTTGGTGTATATTCTACCCATTTTGATATATCATATCATGAACTATTTAAAATTTATGGTATATAAATTTATAATTGTTTTATTATTACTTGGGATGTTTCTAATTTAGATGTTTCCACGGTTTTTAGGGGTTTAATCTCAATTTTAATACGTTTGAGTCTTATTTTTATTTATGAATTTAATTAGATTTATATGATGTATAAATTTCAGCTTGACATGTTTTAATGTGAATCTAATTTCTTTATTGGTATTAAAACCTTCTATTTATGTAATTATTTATTTAATCTCATGATTCAAAAATCACTCATATTTTAAGGGATTTTCTCATCAAACATTTATATATGTGAGATATATTACATTGTCAGCACTTATTTTTATGCTTTGTTGTATATACATCCCTTGAATGAATATGATGATTATTATCCTCGAATTTTAGATTTTATAAATATTCATTTTTTGATTTCACTATCATGGGGTTTAGGGTTTCCATGTTACGAAATCATTAATTTTTTCTTGTCACCATTTTTCTACATTGAGTTGTTTATTATGTTATATTACTAAATTCTATTATAGAGTGTGCATACCTTGTCTTATATCTGATATATCATTATTATCACTATTTTCATGATATTATATGTTTTATTTAATTTTATTCCTTTATGGGTCTTATGATTTAAAAGTTCCATGTTTGTAGAGGATACTTAAGTGTGTTTAAACATTATTTTCCTAATGAATTTTTTAATTGCCTTTTAAGGGAATTTCCATTAATTATCGTCAGTAAACCTTTTTGTTACTTTTGACCCAATGGGGATATCTTGTAATAATTTATCCACATTGATTTAAAAAATTTAATAATATTGTTTCAAGGATATTTTTATTAAATATATTTCGTTTCCATGGATTAATCATGTTTCAATGATATAGTTAAAGAAATTGTTTTCTTTCCATATGTTAAACTTGTTTCCATGATTTTTTTGAACCAATTTTTTTGAACTTGTTAATCATGATTCAAATAAATTATTATGGTGTCCATTTATTTTCATTGTGTAACTTGTGTTTAAAAGATATTTTTATGGACCCCATGTTTTCCAAGGGATACTCATGTTTGAATAAAATTTGTTATGGAGCCCATTTATTTTCCATGGTTTCATCATGTTTTTGTTAGATTTCTAAAGAACCCAATTATTTTCCATGGGTTAATATTATTTCAATTTTATTGTTATGGAACCCATTTCTATTTTATGTGTTAATTGTGTTTCAAATGGATTGACATTAATCACATTTAATTTCCATGGGTCAATTAGTTTATTATTAAATTATTATTGTTTCTATGATTTTCATGATTATTTTATTATATTTTTTATATGGTTATTAATCATTTAATTATATTGGTCCCATATATCATCATGTGAGCCCCTTACATCTTATATGATATGGTGTCACAACTAGTATCATCAGAACCCATTACAACATACATGAGGGGTTGGACCAAATAGCACTGGGTTATTTCATTATATTGTACTTGAAGGATTGGCCCATATTGGAGAGAGGTAGCCTATAGTAGTTCTCTAATTAATTAGGTAACTGTTATGTTTGAATTATTTCATATAAATATTCTGATTATAATGTTTTTCAATTTTTTTATATGACATTGTGAATGTGATTCTCCATGATACCAAAATGACTTATAATTTTTATGAGTTTATAATGAAACTAATTACCAATATTTATATCACCTATCTTTTTATTATTAATTTTGATGACTTTTCCATTTCCATGTCTTCAAATATTATGATCTGGGTATTTATGGGGTTATGTTTTGGGATGATTCTCTTGAACACTATGATTATGTCATTATTCCATTATGAATTCTTATTCTCAATGATTACATTAATTTGAAAATGATTATGTTTTTCCTTGATGATTATTTGATCTCACCCTTATTATGTTTCCTTTTCCCCATGTTTTAATTAATATTATTGAACATATTATGTTTATAATGTTTTTAATGATGATGATGTTGATAACCTATTGCGATATTATAAACATTGGGTTTAATTTTGGAAACGTCCTTTTTTATTGCTTTTGATTTATTTATTTAGGATTTTTTCTTATTTATTTAAAATACTAAAACCAAAAGGTCCTCTTGAATGTATGTGATCATCATTTTCCATTATATATTTTAATGATTGATTCAATAAAATTAGAAAAAAAGTTTCAGAATCATATCGAGAAATGTAATGTTATGGATTTCATCACATACCCGATGAGTGTGGGATCTAGTATATTATAATTTAGCCACAGTCATGTACTTTATTTCCTTATTTAATTTTTATATGTGATTAACCAACTGGGTGATCTGTTGTGATCTCTAATTGTATGGTTGTATATTAATTTGTTATAAATTTTTTATTATTTATTTATTAATAATTGAATCATGAATTAATAATGTTTTGGATATTATAGTTAGTATTGGTATTCTTGATAGCAAGGGAAGAGTAATTTTAATTCTAGTTTTAGGCCCTCATCAGTAGTAGATAACCAATTTCATATTGGGAGAAACTTATATTATTTTGTGGTGCTCTGGATAGGTCACCATTTAGTTATTTTAGTTGAGGAATTATAATGTCTTATCATATATTTTTTATTTTTTATTTCTGTTTTTAGACTCATAAATTAAGATAGAATCTTGTTGGAAATTATTTTAGGCTACAAGAAGGTTTTTAGGCACAAATCATTGTGGGTACTCTAGGTTACCAGGTTTATACTATTTCAACTCTTGTATTTTAATTGTTATGAATGACATATTTATTCAATTATGATGGTATGATTTATGATCATTGGTTTCTTTTTCTCTCGAATCAATGTGAAAATAAAAAAGTTTACATGCATCATATTTGATTGTACGTTTGAAATATAATTTATATTATTTTGTTTTATCAATTTTTTTGAAATAGTGTTTCATTTAATAATGATTAATTAAAAATATATATATAACTTTCTAATATAACCTTTTTCTTTCTTTATACTAATATTCACCCCATTATTTGCTGATTATATGTATTGTGGATCCTATAATTGGATATTATTTAATTTCCACAATACAGTCCATGGTAATAAAAATTTATTGCAACAAATAATGATATAATTCATTTATTGGATGACCTTGTGATTGTTTGGTGTATAAATATTATGCATGAAATATAATTCATGGGGGGAACATGTTTCTTTGTTAATATGATAACCATAAGTGGGTAGATTGGAAAGACATGTAGAATTCCTTGATATGTTGTAAAGTAGACAACATAGATTATATTTGTTATCATGTCCTTGTATAAGGGTAATTATCAAATAGATTCATAGTAATAGTATTTTTAAGTGTGGTTTTAAATTTGATAATGTATAGTGACCCTAAATGTTTAGGTTTAGATTAGAAGAGAATAAGAAGATTCTTTATTTTAAACAAACAATTCTCAAGTGGTGGGAGAAGGTTTATTTTCCATTATAATGAGTGTAATTACATTACTTTATTTAAAATGAATCATTAAGGGTGAATCTGGATATGTTAGAGTTATGAGTAATGAAACTATAGTCATTGTTATCCTTGTGAGCCTTGGATTGAAGGAATTAATCTCTGGGGAGTACGAGTTTAGTTGTGGGTTTTGGTGATATGTGTTTGTACAGCCAATGGGATTGATTGAGATCAAGATGGATGGAATGTAATAATATTTGAGTTTTTTGTGTAGAGGATAACCATTCACTAAAGTATGAAAGTCAATGATGGAAAGTATTTTGGGGAGAAGGATTGATGTATAAGTGAATGTATACATTAGTTTCCTGTGATGTTGGTTAGATACTAAATGTTGTAATGGGACAAGTGTGGGTCTATTAAGAGTTATCTAGTTTCCAATATTGGAATTTATGGTTTAGTAATAGTGGTGTGATATACTCTATCACAACCCATCCTAGAGGTTCTAAAGTCATTACCACCTGATCCCAACCTTCAGTAGGCCAGGGGCTGGAGATTAGCACCGAGTAGGAAGATCCCACAATTTGGAGGCATTTTCCAAAGTATGTGTACACACAAACAAATATCCATGCCCAAATGATGAAATGAAAAATAAAAAAATTAAACAAGAATTAAAACAAATAGGATACCAACAATATAATATCACAGTGGAATTCTAGAATGTAAACAGTTCCAGAGTACAAGCCCACCCAAAGAAGAGCTTTTGAATAGTAAATTCCCGTGTTCCTGAAACTCATCCAATGAAACATCTACCTGAAGGGTATGTTCATGGATCATTGTCAGAAGTCGTAGGAGCACACCTCGACTATATAGTATCTCAACGAACCATCTGGTCTATGTATACTTAGGATTTTTTCAACGAATCGATCTTCTGCACAAGACATGACATGTGTGGGAAAATCTTTCGTAAGGATGAGTAAAACAATACTCAATAGGACACTTGAGAAACCCAAAAGAAATATAATACATAGAAAATTATAAATGAATACCACAACGGAATCCTACTAATGGAAACTATGAAGGAACTCAACGATGGAGCACCACTAAAGAACATGAATAAGGAACACTATAAAGGAACACGATGAAGGAACACCACAAAAGAAAACCACTAATTAACACCATGAAAGAAATCCACAAAGAACACCATAAAGGAAAAAAAATAAAGAACATCATGATGTAACACCACTAAGCGAAACCAAAATTTAAAACCACTAAGGGGAACCATGAAAGAACACCACTATAGAACACAACTAAGGAACAACACAAAGAACACCATGAAGGAACACCACGTAGAAATTCCACTAAGGGACACCATAAAGGAATACCAATAAGGAATAACACTAAGAAACACCAAGAAGAAACCCCACTAGGGGACACCATGAAGTTAAACTGCATTAAGAACTCATGGGTTGTCTCAGATTTTCAAAATGAGTATCTATTCATGAGTTATTTGAATTCAAAAATAAAATAATTTTTGTGTTATTATTTTATTTAAAGTCACGTCAAAATAATATTTTACAAAATATACTAGCATTAGATGATGATAGGCCATGGCCAAGGTAAAAGACCTTCTCTAAACACAATTTATACCACAAATTTCTAATCTTGGAACCCGTTTAAAATTTATGAGACTTTTTCAAGAAAACCACAGACACGATTTATTAAAAACTGCTCATTTTCCAACTAATTTTTTTGGGGATAATGGGCCTCGTAATCGTATGTCGTCTTACCACCTGGTCTCTGAATTTTATCCAAAAATTTATAAAAATAAATTTAGAACAATACAAGTCATTATATTCTCCACACCATAGGTATTTACGTACCTCACATCCAAGGAATGGGTTACCCAAAAAAACGAGGTTATTGAGCACAATTCCGAGTCACTTACTCTCATATATCAAAGAAGTGGTCCAACAAGATGAGATGGTCAAAGATCACACATAGGGTATCATGTCCCCTAGATTTACATGTTGAAAATGTCATAAATTCAATCGATATCCCATCCCACCTATATTATATAACCTAATGGTATGGATTCCAACCTATTGCAACCTAGTTCTCAACCTTAAATTTATGAAAACTAAGGTATTAATAGACAACGTTTTCAACTCCCTTATTTATTCTCGACCATCAAAACTGATGTCAGAGGTCCTAGTACTTCTTCACCACACATGTATATACTCCCAAATGGGACGTATAGAACTCCCTCATAATATACTCCCATAATACAATTGGTACTCATGTGAAACCTTTGAAAAAAAGGATGTGCTCCCAACCATTTGAATATCCATCAGGGCAACGAACCATATATGTCATATCACATAATGATTCATAGTTAAGAAATCCAATATGTCCCTCTCTATAATGCTATAAGAGTGGAGGGGTAACAACCACCAAATGGAGGAATGTTCATCCATTTGATTTCAAATGGGATAAATAGATCAATTCAACTTTCATCAATTCCCCAATAAATATTTACATACTAGATATCAATCTAATATCATCTTTCACCATGTCCCATTTCTCAATAATACATATAATCTCAATGTCATAATCGTTGAGTAACTCTATCTGACCCTTCTTTCTCAACCTTTATTGGGTCCACTATAACTCCACCATCACATCAAAAAATTGAGAACCCATAAGACCCTGTACATCGAGGTTTAGGCTATCTAATTGATGAGAATTATCCTTAACCCTCATTTAAGTGAGTCCATTATATGTTGCCTTGGTTTCCATTTCAAAAATAAGGAAAACGTCATTCCACCACTATAGAAACACAACATTCTTCTATTCTCTAACTACTAAGTATTACCTTTTATATCATCCTATTTTTGGATATCTCCACCACAATGTTTAACTATAATACCCCTATATATAAATGAATTTGCATAGGGATAATATTTTATTGGATGTCCCCACACTAGCCTCACATGATGGTATGTGTGTTGTAGTCCTGGTCCCATATCACATCTAATTAGTACCTAGAAGTGTTCGAATACCTCAATGAATAATCAGACACTAATACATCATTATGCCGATGTTTTAGAAACCACGGGACATGAATACAACTTAGCTTATATGGTCATAAATCCTCTCGTAATAGTATGTCAAACACTTTCAAAAGAAAATTCACCTCATCATAAGATCATAGATCCAAACACCAATATTTAACATCTAAACCATGTATATGTACGGCTATTAGAACACAAATTTGATATGCTGGTGTCCTAACTAGACCGAAAACATAGATCACCATCTCAAGCCAATCGTCATCTGCCTTTGTGTTAGGCTCACCTCACAACCTGATGAGTCTATATCGGGGAAATGTGTGAGGTGTAATCAGACTGTTATCCACATCTGCCGATACAAAGGGTACTATTTTCTTCTATGTAGGTGCTGGTATAGCTGGTGATCAACTTGGAGGTGGAATATTTTGTACATAGCCTTGTACCAATGTCTTTTCAACGAACATATAATCCTCATGATTAGGAAGTGGAATCCATGCTAGTTGTCTACGTGGAGGCATCATGAAATAAAACAAGTTGTACCACAGATAATAGAGTACACATAGGGAGCTTAATTAAGAAGAACATGAAAATAAATAAATAATATATGATGCATTTACCTTTATTTTCCTTGAAAAGAGAGTTTTCATATACCATGTTGAAATGATAAACTCAAATTCCTAGTGTATGGATATGTTGGTTGCCGAACTAAAACTGGATTCCATGTCATGAAAGGAGATCTTGAAACACTTTAATGTGCTTCCCAAAAACAACATTATAGACTCATGGTCCTAAATCAGAACTAACTGCTCCAATACCACTCTGTCATGACTCATCCTAGAGGGTCCCATGCCTTGACTACCCCATGCTCGCATATAATAGGCCATGAGCCAGCGACTAGCACCGAGTAATCATATCCCAGAAATTGGAGTCATTTTCCTAAAAACATATACAAACACACATATAACCACACACAAAATGATAAAATGTAAAAAAATATATGTAAAAAATAATTCATACCACTATGTTACATACAATAGATTATGATAATAGAACACTAGAATGTAAAAATGGAAATAATACAATCCCACCAAGAAATTAGTATGGAAATGTGAATGTGAATGTTCGTAAAACACGTACGTATAATAACCCACCTGAAGGTTATGACTAGGGATAGTTTTCAAAAGCTTCATGGTCACACATAGACAACCTAGTCTCTATATGCACCACAATGTCTTGGTCCACCCAGGAATCCATCAAACCATCGATTGTTTTCACAAGAAATGACACATTCGTGAAAATATATTGTTGGGGAGAGAAAAAAAATACTCAGAAGGACACCTCAAAACCACAAATTGAAGATAATACATAACAAATTAAAACGTAATACCATGAATTAATACAACAACGGAAGCCCACTAAAGGACACTACCAAGTAACTCCATAAAGGAACACTAATAATGAACACCACATAAGACCACCATGATGGAATTCAATGAAGGAACACTATGAAGGAACACCATTAAAGAACACTATGAAGGAACACCACGAAGAAACACCATAAAGGAACATCATGAAAGAACCCACAATGTGACACTGTGAACGAACACCAAAAAAACACCATGTAGAAACTCCACTAAGGAGCATCATTAAATAACATAAAAAATGTAACACCACAAAGGAACACTTTGAAGGAACACCGTGAAGGAATTCCACAAAGAGACACAACAAATGAACACTACTAAACGACACCACAATGGGACACCTATAAGGAACACTGATATGGAATACTTCTAAGGAAAACCATGATGGACCACCACATTACAACACAATAGTGGTCTCAGATTTCCAATGAGAGTCTCTATTCATTAGTAATTATTATTTGAATAAAAAATAATATTTAGTTAATTATTTTAGTTTGGGTTATTTCCAACAACTATTTTCAAAGTCGACATGCGCTCCAGATGTTAGGTCTCACTTAAGGTAGTGTTGCATCTTTGAACAAAATGATGACCTCTAATTTTTTATCCAGTGAACTATTTAATATTTATTGCATTATTTCTGGAAAAAAAATTGTGTGGTTTAATATTAACTGAACAAATATTAATTAATTTATTCAGGTATACAAGGCCTCAGAATCATACATCCTCTATGTTCTTGGCCATATAAATTTCCCAAATAATTATCTACATTTTAATTATAGAAAATCCCACTCATTACTTACTCTATAGTCCTCATTTTTTGGGAGATAGTCAGAGGACCCCAATGTGTGTTTGTCAAATATCAAATTTAGGGAGTTATTAGTGATGATCATGTATTATGAAGAGTGACATTCTCATGATATTGGAACACATCTAAGATAGTGATTATAGACTGGTATAAAAGATTACTCATGGATGAGAGAGGTTTATTGTCAATTTGATGGTTTTATATCGTTATATATGTGTTTTTGGGAACCTCATGGACAACCTTCATGATTATATTTGTATTCTTAGAGATTAGTATTTTGTTTTAGTGATCTATATTGAGTGGGTTGGTCGTTAATGGTTATGGGGTTCGATAAAAATGGATCATTGGTCATTGGGATATTTTTTTTTAAATTTTGTGATGATGAAAACACCCCTTTATTAAATATTAATACAATTATCATGGGTTTGCAACCCCATATTTAGAAGAGTCATTGTTATTATGAAACTAGTTGGTCACTGGTGGAGATAAAACTATGATCCCATAGTTCTAGAATATCCAATACTATAATTATTTAGTGAAAATAAATTTTTTATTTGAATATGGTTCCAAAATAAGAATGTCTGTTTCAATTGTGGATGTGTTGTAATTTAGTGTGATATGGGAGTCAATCAGGTTTGGGGGGGGGGTTATCTCTTGTGGGTATAGTGTGATTTTGTATTTCGATAGTAAAGAACCCATCCATAAATTTACAAAAAATTTGAGGCGTCTAATTTAGTGATAGAGTATTCATGGTTTTTGGGATGCTTCTGTTATTAATTCATTATAAATAGGTGATGTGATGATGTGTTAGTGGGCGAGGCTGAGAATTTCTAGGAAATGTTGGACATTAGAGGGACAATAACAGATTTTGATTTTAATTTCATGTGGGGAGGTGGAAACCATATCATAGGTGTTTATTATAATGAATATGATTTTTTAGGGATCATATCATCGAATTTTTGGAAAGGATGATATGATAATTTTTCTTGAATTTAAGGAGGAGCTTCATCGAATTCTATTTAGAATCATGAAAGAGGAGCACATTTGAATTCTAATATATGGATTGGATGAAATGATATGTTATTGAGATATTATTGGGGGACACATCATTATTACGGAGAGTTTGTATCAAACAAAAAATTTATGTGTGGTTTTTATTGGAAATTATTATTTATTTGTTTTGGGAGTACATGAAAATTCATAACTTGGATTTATAGTGGGATTTTTAGGTTTAAACCATCATAAAAATTTTCATTTATTTGTGTTTTTAGTATTGGGATGTGTATCATATAGATAATTTAGTGTGGTAATTTGTTTAATCTACATTATAGTGATTTTGTTTTTCACATTTAAGTACATCAACCCTAGTAGCATGGGGTTGGTGCATTACATTATTACATGGGATTAATAATCAAGGAATCACATCCTAAATTACTGAATAATTTAGCATATTTAGAAAATTAGATTGAATCATAGGTATTACATTACAGCATAAAATTAAATAAACATTGTAACTCCATTGGAAACATCCCTATTCTCTTATATTATCCATACATGTAAAACATAATATATATATTGCAATCCTGGGGAAAAATAAAACAAAAGAAACATGTGAGATCATATGTCAAGTAAGGGTAAGAATATTAAAGAATCTATCATATATAAACATAAACAATAAGTCATGTTTAATATCATGAGACACATTCCATTATAAAATAATATTGACAATTAATAGAAGGAATAAAACATGATCAAATTATGTCATATAAAAAATCACATAAGAATGAAATTTATACATGGATGTTATACTACTCAAATAATTACATGAGTTATCAATAAATAATCTCATAATGAAGAAATTCATACTGCAGAACTTCATAAAATAAAATCACGTATTTATCATGGATATTATACATAAACAGGTAAGACAACAACCAATACCCAATCTAGTTTTCTTCATGATACCTACCAATGCATCAAGGGTTTATAGTCCTCCTAGCCATTAATATAGCATGAAAAACGCACTACTCATATAAACGGGGTGGAACACAATAAAAATATAAATAAAAACTGAAACAATCATATGACATGTTAATAACTATCCCCAAACAATACAATTAATATTATACCATCTAGTGAAATATGATGAACGATATTAAAATACCACATCCCTATTTAAACAAACTATAAAAAAATAAACAATATAAGATATTTGGTATCATAATAGATCATCCAAAATTAGGAATATTATCAAACAATGGTTGTATACATATATGAAAATAATAAAATAATATCAATGAGAAATTAATTAGATAAATACCACTTTACATTGAAATGAAGTATTTAAATATTTCAAATATTTTACAAGAAAATTAATTTTTTTTAAAATAAACATGAAAAAATGTAATTTTTTCGTAAATAAATTAATGAATCATTGATGTAGCCATTATATATATGTTTTTTTAATTTCATTTAATTTATTAAAATAAATCATATAACGTGGTATTTTTAAATTAATGTGTGAGTTTTAACTAAGTGGATTGATTATTTGTATCATCAATAAATCATCATCAAACAAGTGTAAATACAATATTAGATAATCGAAATTAATTTCAAACATAACAATAGCATGAAATAATCAATGGATTAAATTTTTAACCCAACCTATGGAAATTGTGTCAAGAATTCTCTTACCACATTTTATTCAGTCGAACCATATTCCCATTAAAATTAATAATCATAAAATCAAAAATTAATTTCAATAAAGGTAGATATATTCATAAAATGATATATTTATTATCATTTTTGTTTGGAAGGTAGCGACTCAGTCAAAGACCAAAACCTAATTTACTAAATAGAAAGAATAAAAAACTACATATGTCTAAAGTATGGGATTTTATTACAATATTTTTCATAAAGAGGGTGATGATCAGCAGGGTGATCATCCAACCAAATAATGTTCTAGTTGATTCCTTTTTTGGAAAGACCATTAGGAACCATTTTCACTTCACAAAAGTGATGTGTGGAAATGTATCTGATCTCTAGATGAGAAGCAAGGAAGCCCATCCAATGGGTAGTAAGCGACCAGGAAAGGCACCCCACACCATTACAAATGGCATGGATAATAATGTTTGAATCACCTTAAATAAAAATGTTGTTCCAACCTTTAGTTTAAAAAAGTCCACAACATGAATCATAACCATAATTTCCACATCCAAAGAAGATGTGGTACCACCACTACAAAAGAATCATCCCTGAAAATGGCCATGGGAGTCTCTGAAGATAACCCCACAACCCGCATGTCCCAGATTGACTTTGGAATCTCCATCAAACATACTTTTGATCCATCTTTAGAGATGAGCTTTCCAAAAAACCACAGGGGTGTTCCTCAGATGTTTTTAGAGACCATCAATCATGTGGCGAAGAAGGATCAAAATGTATCCAATAGCATTTTCATAGTAGGATTTCTAAATCTAGGTCGCATAATGGAAATGATATTATGCATCCGACCTATATTAAGATTTAATGAGCATTTGTTGTGGATAATATCATATCTGTCATACCGATTCATATATAGGAGCTCAGCAACGACAATTGAGAATATATTATGGATTTTTTGTAATGAATCAAGCTATAAACTATGTTTTAATTGGGAGAAAATAGGGTCCATAAATTACCAAAATATTATGTAATATGTCATATATTCACATAAGTAATAGTGAGGTGAGAGACCCAAATATTATGTTTTAATGTCTTCAGCACTTATACGTAATTTCCAAGATAATAAAATTTGAATAAATAAATAATTAATTAAGTACCTATTAAAATATTTATTTGTATTATAATTTCATTAAGTCTACTAATGGCCATTTTAATTATTTATAATTTTTAATTTCATTGTTTCGAGTGTGATTGTTTCATGATATTATGGTCTATTCCATTGAGTATAAATATGGGATTTCATTAACAATGTGAATAAATTATCTATAAGTAAATTTATTTAGTATTAATGAACACCAATATGTGTCAATGGTTTTATATAAAAATTGGTTAAATTTCATGAGGGTGATTCCTTAGATAAAATGATGATGAATGTATATTAATTTATATTGGTAGTTTCTATGACCATTACGAACATGTGTCATTTTATTTAATATTACCATTATTTATTGGTTCTAAAATGTGTTATAAAAAATATTATTTATATTAATTTTTTTCATTATAATTATTTTATTAACATCTTTAAAGGGTATAATTAGAAATGATAACTCGTCATCCACGAAGGTAGTGACTTGATAATCACATGTGATGTTTTTAATTTTTAAATGAAAATGATGTGATGGGATTTTATAGTTGATTATAACATAAAATATTAATATTAAAGTATACATATGATACTACTGAGACAATTAATATAAGACTATGGGAGGTGTGGAGAGGATAAGAAAAGAAAATAAATTAAAAGAGAGGGATGATTTTACCTCTTGAATATCATCTCCATGGGAACCTCCATACAACAAATGTATTTTGTATTTTGACATGTGAAATAGGTATTTAATGTGTGGGATAAGATTATGATGGGAATTGGGTATATTTTAGACAATATTCATGTCTAAAAGGTATAGGGATAATGGTTGGTATTTATTCAGATGTGATATCATGCAATGGTTGTGACATGTACTTCTATTACCAACATATGTAGAAAACATCATATAATTTTGAATGGATAGGAGTCATTACCAATTGATAAGAAAATAATCCAATTCACTACAACCTTTTATGTGGTCTAATTTTCTAGGGGCTTAGTTCCCTGTAATTAAAAATATGATAGCACCCTTCCATGAATATACCATCAAGTAAATGTGAACTCCCCCTTGATACACCAAATAATTTCTATGTTTGTTGTTATCATAATTTTCTAATTTGATATACTTTAATAATGGCTATGAAGAGTCATTACATTTATCCTTTTCTCTTCAGTACGTTATGAAACTATAAGTTTCCTCTCCCCAACTTCATCCCAACTAGTTGGAGTATGAAATCTCTTTTCCATATAACTATTCATATGATGCCATTTGAATAGTTAAATAGAAACTATTGTTATAGTAATATTTTAAAAAAGGTAAATACTATTATCACATACCTCGAATGTTATGTGAGAATGACCTAAATGTGTCTTCTAATGTTTGAATAGTCCTTTCAGATTGTCCATCAGTTTTATGGTGATAAGTCATATTCAAATGAATTTGAGTATACAAATCCTTATGAAGAAATTTATATAATATTTATATAAATAGGTATCTTGATAAAAGACTATTCATAAAGGCACACCATAAAGTCTTACAACTTCATAAATCTCAATTCATATAAGAAAATATAATGGAAAATCCTCCGTTATATCATGGAAATGAATAGTCTGTAAGTGGATCATTAATTACCCCTATTCCATCATTCATGCATGGTGTATTTTTTAATCTAGTGTCAAAATCCATATTAATGTAACCCCATTTATGTGAAAGAATTGTTATATGTTTCATGAATCATTTAGGATGGTTCGTTTCATCCATATTATATTAAAAACTAACAATCCTGATACATAACCAGTAGTTTCCTTTTTCATATTATCCCACATTTACCTAAAAATATACATACATCTTAGTGTTACTATAGTTTATAGATCACTTATAGCTATTATAATCAGCCAACAATTTCATTTTTTGATCAAGTATTGTGGGACCACAAATCCTCTTTCAAAATTTCAAAATACCATCTTTATATAAGATGTATAACAATTTCCCATCATTCAAAGATTTAATTTTCCTTGGAAAATTATCATCTTGAAAATGGGAACATTAAATTGCTTCCAGCAAATATTGTTTTGCAGCCATTTAAAAATGTTGTGATGTTTCACCTTCTTTCAAAAATTCCATTTTCATACTTAATATATCCAGATACATAGGATCCCTATCAATCCTTATTTTCTTCAAAACCCCATGATCTTTCTTAACTGATTCAATTTATACATTTTTCCCTTCCTTTGGATGTATTGTGTTCGAAAACCATAATCCATGATTTTCCCAAGGCATCACCTTTTCCTTATGTTGAGTTAATTCATTGAGGTGATGTGTTTCAATATCTTTTGATCTGTTTATATCTCATATCATTGACAATAGAAATAGTGCCTACATATCATCATTGAAAATATTAGAGCTTCTACCTAAAGTTAATGAGTTGTATAATTCTGTTCATGAGTCATTAACAATCGTTATTCATAGGTATTAACTATACCATCATACATAAGGACGCAAAAAATTATGTTCTTTGATGCATCACTATAAGTCAAAAATATTCCATTTCTTGATGGTGCACTCAAGATTATAGAATTCAATAATCTCCTATTCAATTACTCAAATCATTCTTCACATTGCCTTTTCAAAATAAACATATCCCCTTTACGATTAATCATGATTAAGGTGTTTTCTAATTACAAATAATCGTGAACAAAATGTTGATAGTAACATGAAAGACCAATTAAACTACGTACCTCAGTTATGTTCATTACTGTAGAACATTCATGGACTATATTTTCATTCATATGATCAAATTAGACTCCATACATGTTGGTAATATGGCCATGAAAAGAAACAGTTTGAATCCATAATTCACACATTCTAAACATCCCATATATCTTTATTCATCTAAGAGTCTCTAGTAAAATCCTAAAGTGGTTTTCATTGTCCTCATAGATTACTGAGTAAAAAAAATATCATCAATAAATATCAAAAACAATCAAGATATTCTAGGAATAATATATTTATTGTATCCCTAAAAATATAGGCTGAATTATTTTTTCCAAAGGTAATTACTATGAACTCATAATCTTTATACCTTGTTTGAAACACTAGCATATGAATATCTTCCTTATTTAACCACAGTTTATGATATCCAAAATGGAGATCAATCTTAGAAAAATATTGATCTCTATGAAGTTGGTAAAATTACTCATTACTATGATAGTGATGATATCTGTTCTACATCGTAATATTAATGATCAACCTATATTCAATGCACTACCTCTTAGATTAATATTTCCTATTTAAAAAAAGAAAATGAACCCCAAGGTGAAAATATCAGTAGAAAAAATCCATTGCCACTCAATTCCTATATTTCATTTCATAACTCTATAAACTAAAGTGTGGACATTATAGAGGGACTCTCTGATATAGGTATTGTATTACTGATTAAATCATTATAAAACACAACATCCCACTCTAGAGCAAGTCTGGGAAATTTCTTTGAAAATATATCAATGTAATTATATATAATAAGTACTTAATCAATTTGAATATCACATTCTCCATTCGTAGGATTTATTTTCCCTTCATATCTAAAAATCTAAATTATAAGAGATATATGTGGTGGATCCAAATATAACTCAGATGATGAAGACTCCCCTAAATAGATGATAAACAATATATTATCATCAAAAATCATAATCATAATCTCTTAATAAGAAATTAGTGAATTATATTTTCATATTAAATCCATAACAAGGATTTTATCAAAATAAACCATTGTGATAATAATAAAATCACCAATTACATCACTTTTATGTGTCATAATGGGAATATCCTGAATCATTTGTGTTTTAATAAGGTTTCCATTTTGAGTTTTGGATGACAGCTCCATTGTAAAGGTGTACTTGAAATATAAAATTTCTATTGAAAACAGAAAATATATAAAAGAATGATATGATCAAGAATAAAATAAATTTTTAAAAAATTTTTATAATATGATTAAATTACCTAAAACAACATCATTAATAATTTCTAGGATAGCTATTGTGATACATAACAATGGACTTTTTCCCTTGCCTTTTTGGGGAAATATTCCATGATTTTTAGGACAATCATATAGATATATTGTAATATCATTGCATATTAAGGAATTCATAGTTGGATTCATTCTAGTCCTCACTATCTTAGGCCTAGTGGCCCTTTTATCTACACTTGTAACAAACACCAATTTTCTGTAAGAATGATCCATGATGTTTCATTCCGAATTTATTTAATGTTTTAAAAACAATTATTACCTTCTTTTATTTTCATATAACCTTTTATAGGGTGATATGTTTTCCAATTATTTTCATGTATCCCTTTAAATTAATATGGATTTGAAAACAATTTCTTCATCTTGATGGGACATGATAATATACCCTTGTATGATGAAAATGTTTTGGAGAATAGTTTCCTTTATAGATTTGAATAAATTCCATAATACAAATGTATAGTCTTTCTATTTTGATTAAGTATATAGTCTATGGAATTCGATACTAAAATTATAATGTCTTATACATATATAGAAAAATTTTATTCCACTTTTTTTTATCAAACTCAATAATTTGTTTTCCATATATTCTCTATATTCACAAGGGGTTTATTGTTCCTGAATATTTCCATAAAATCCTTCAAATTAATATTTGAAATGTCATCCTCCTTTATTGTGTTCTGAATTAATGAATACTACATATCTACATCTCTTGGTAGAGGATAAAATACCATAATAACCTTATCTCCCTTGTTACATCCCATAGAGAGATGTATATTCTATGTGGAACATATCCATTTCTAAATTATAATTGTCTTTTAGTATAATTGGATGATGTAAGTAATTTTTCTGGAATTGGTTCAAAATTGTTACCCTACATTGTTTATTTGGTTTCTCCCGGAATGTAATGATATTTCACGTTATCTGAGTTAGTTTTACACATTGTTGTTAGTTGTTTAGATCCAGTTCCAAAATCCATATCTTGTATATGTGGGAAATACCTACATGTAATAATTGCATTGATATAGTTTACATTCCTTTAACAATGCACCCAATATAAACAATGGAATACAATGTATTATATTATGAATGTTTGAAACTAGTGAAATACTATGAACCACATCTCAAAATCAAAAGCATAGTCCTTTGGGATGATTCCCAATAGTCAGTTATAGGGTTATATTACACAAAAAAATTGATTTACTTAATATTTTTTATAATATTTCTAAAAAATCCACTAATACCAACATTAAAGAACCAATCCCTAGTAGCTCAGAGTTAGTACCATACATTATTATAGTGTAATAGTAATAAATAAATCTTATATTGAAGGATGAAATAGTTTAGTAGCTCTATAAAATTAGATATAAACATATGTCTTAACTTCAAACAATACAAAACATACTAGCTCAATTGGAAACACCTCTATTCACCCATATTATCAATTATTGTTAATCATTATATACATATTAACATCCAGGGGAAAATTATAATATTTTAATGGGTTGATATCACTTTATCATTATGGATAATTATATAGTTGAAGCTACCATAGATAAAGATAAATAATACGTTGAGGTGAATAAAAAAATACATTCCAATTTAACATAATCACGTGTATAAATTGGAATGATTAAAAGCAAATCAGATAATGCCATGTAAAAAATTATACAAGAATGAAACATTACAAGGGATGTTATATTAGTCAAATAATCACATGGATTACCAGTAAATAATATTATATTTAGATAATTAATAATGAAATTCATCATAACATACCACCAAGGACTTAGCCAAGAGACAATAAATAATAAGGTAAAACATAAGACAATAACAATACTATTTTGTCCAATGAGTCCTACTGATTCATAGAGGAGAAATAATGTTCCATTCCCATCACATAATAAGTGAAATTAATTCCTCATACGGATGGGATGAAACATAAAATACAAATACATTCATATTGAATCTATAATATCAAATGTTACAAACCTTCCACAAACAATAGACATAATCAAAAACCATTTTTTGTAAACTGATGAATGTTATAAAAATATTCAATACACATTAAAACTAATAATAAAAGATTAAATAAATTATCTTATATTATAAAATAAGATATGATCCAAAATTATGAATATGATCGATCAATGGGTGATCACACAGATGCACATACTCTAATAAAATCATTGGGAAATTCGTGAGAAGAAGACCACTTTTATTTGAAATTATTTATTTAAAAATTTATGGAGTGTTAAAAAGAAATTTTCTTTTAAATAACCTTATAAACTGGTAATTGAATCCTTAATACCTTATGTTTTCATGGAATAACTCATGTTGTGTATGTTTTTTATGAAAATCCATTCCTCTTAAATTTTGAAAAGAAACCATTTAAAATATATTTTGTACAACAATGTGTGAGAATTAACCAAATGCATAAATAATGCTTATCAAATATAAATACCCATAATAAAATTTTAAATAAAATAAAATATAATAAAAATTAAAATCACAAATAATAAAAGCATGAAATAATCAATGGGGTAATGGTTTAAACAAATGAATGGAAATTAACTTATAAATTCACTTACCACATCATAATAAGAAGAACATTATGATCATTAAAATTAGTTATCATTAAATGATATATTGGAAACCATGAATTCAAATAGACTCATTATGTGACATATTAAATGTATTTATGAACACCATACATGATAAATATGTGATAAATAAATAATATATCACTCAAATGTAAATGTGAGACAAGAAACTCATACCTTATGATTTAAAGAAATCTTCCCTTCTACTTAATGTCTTGGTTAATCAAATTAGATTCATTAATTTCTTAATTAGTCACCTATTAAACATATATTTTATATGTTATACTTTTTCTAAGATCATTTATGGTCATTATGATAAGTTATAATTCTATATTTTTTTGTTTTGATATCATTTATTTTTTGGTATCATGGTTTGTTGCATTGAGTAATTTTTTATGTTATTTTAAATAGGAAAAAAATATCTAGAACTGAAATTATTAGTATTATTGATATTCCTGTTGTATAAATGTTATCATTTGAAATTTGGTTATATGGTATGGGGATTATTCATTTGATAAAACATTGATGAAAATTTATTTATTTAGTTTCGTTGTTTTATGACCATCCTAAACATCTGTAATTTTTTTTAATATTATATATGTATATTGGTTCCATATGTAGATATAATGTATTATATGTATATTAAAATTAATCCTAACCATTATCATTATTTTATCACCAGCCTGGAAGGAGGTAATAGAAAATGAAAACTCATTTTCCACATAGGTGGTGAATCAACAAATCATGGATGTTGTATTCATTTTAAAAAACCCAAGGATAAAAGATTTGATGACATATATAAAATTATCATATTAAAATTTTAGTATATAAATGATAATTAGTTTATGATTAAAATTTTAAGATAGGTGGTGTGTACAGAATAAAAAAAGAAAAGAAATTAAAAGAGAAAGAATGAGGATTTTACCTCTTAAATATCATCTCAATAGGAACATCGATAAGAAAATTAGATTACGTATTTTTAAGAAAAAAAAGACCATGTTCTTTGGGGAGAGTATTTGTATGTTAGTAATGTAGAATTAAGTAATGATTAAAGTATACTACGGTGTGATGATAAGGGGTGGGGAGGGTGGTATTTATAGGGGAGGAGAGGGGTATTATTTAATAATATATCCATTTATTTATTATTTTGGCTCAAGACTATCAATAATAATGTATTTTGGAAACTAATTATAGTATCTTTTAAATAATAATTCTAAATAATGGGGTTTTACATCACAAATGATTACAAAATTTATGTATTTAGTTTATAATTTTATACAACATAAATTAGCCTTTTACTATTAATAAAAAATCTACTATTTTAGAAAAACCACTATAAATAAAATTTACAATTTTTTACATTTAAAAATAAAATTAAGTTTAGAAAAATAAATTTCTAAATTCTATAATTATATTTTTAAAATAAAACTATCATTTATTAAAAAAATAAATATTTTAATATAATAACCAATTTTATGACAAAATGAATGATTAATTATGATCTCTTAAAAATTATCATATATTTTAAATTTAATAAAATAATAATTTTGAATCTGCTTTATTAAAATATATTTTATTTTTAATCATTATATTAATTATAAAATTTTAAATAAACATTTCTGTTTCACAGAAACACCAACACTGAATTTATCATTTAATAAAGGTTTTACTTATTCTATGACATAAATATATAATATTTTAATTTATGAGATATCTAAATTTTATTTATAAATTCACTTGTTAGGTTATTATTATAAAGTCTATATTACTATTATTTATAGTAACATTACAATTCCATTTGTCATGTTAATATTTAATAGTATAACATGGTTCATTTATGCTAAGTGTTGAATCTTACATCAAATCTCAAATAAATTTATTTTATTTTAGCAGAAAATACTCTAACATATTGGGGGTGTGATAATAGACCTATAATATAGGTGGTCAATATTTCTAAAATAAGTGGATTTTCTAATTGGTGTGTATGGATAATTAAATCATTAATGAAATATGGTTATATAGTCATGTGTTATAACTATTGTGTATTGAAGACTATGATACATAAAATGTTGTAGTTCTATTATATGTTTTGTGATTTAATATAACAAATATCATGGGATTGTATTGATATGGGGGTACTATAGATATGTAGGGAAATGGATAAGCAAAAGTAATTATGGGTTACCTTGAACATGTAAATCATAACACTATATTACATAATGGACACCCTAAAATATGTAAGGGTTACTCTCTAATACATTTAGTTAAATCCTCAAAATATAATTTTATATTATTAATGGATGATACATAAGGGTTCATAAAGGAATGAGAAAATCAAAAATTTACTTAAGTATGATAGGATACATAAGTGTTAACTATACAATATTTAAACACCTAATTTGATGTGTAATGGTTACAATGTGGTGAAAATGGTTTTACCCCATGTTATATATGTGAAACATAATACGAATAAGGTTCATTTTTTTCTTAATGTTCTAAAATATTGGTAAATTCCATGAATCATAGAGGTTACCCTATGATATAGATGAATACTCAAATATGTAAAGGTTATAAAAATGAAAAAGTACAAGATACAATATGGTGGATTTTAAATATATTTAAAATATAATCAAATATGAAAGGGGGTATAAAAATTACTATTTAACTAAGGGTTCTACACTTTTCAAAAAATGGTGGGTGATGGGATTGACCCTACAATCGGGGAAGGAGAAAATGCCAAATAGACTGGTTCTATGAGAGTTTTGCTTCTTCGTGGATATAGGATGTTATGCTTTCACAACTAGTATTGCATCATTATGATATTGAATGTTAGATGAGATATTTTGTGAGGGATTAATAGTGGGTACACTGAATTCCATAATGGGATAGGTACACACCATAGATCTGGATAATGGGATTCCAATTGACCATGAAGGAAATCCCACGTCATGAGTGTGTCTTCTATAATGTTATATTAAATAATATTAGGAGGGAATTTTTTGATTAAAATATAAAAAAAACTTAAGTATTATTAATTTACATATATCTTTGAACACTGATATGTTGATCTCCTCTTCCCTCCATATTCTCCCTTTCATCCTTCATGTACCATAGAGATTGAATGTGGTTTTCTTCATTGTTTATGTTATGGTTTTGACCTACTTCCATTTATATTTATCCTTATAAGTGTTGATAATTTTTTATGTTCATGATATGTATTTATATGATTATTACATCAAACCATTTTTAAATCATCCTAAACATTAGATATTTTGTGTATGGTGGTTATATTGCATAATGAGATGATAAAAACAGAATATTGGTCATGGTCTCATTGAATCTCGGTTGCTCGGGGTGTTTTAATAGAATTTTTATTATTATTTTTTGATATATTTTTATTTTTTTATAATTTAATTATTATAAATGGGTCTTAATAAAGGGCATTGGGATCCTTTGGATGCTTAGTTTAGGTATGTGTGTGATTGAAAAAGTGGGTAACGAGATGAATATATATAATGTAACGATAATAATTAATAATAGGAATTATTATATTTGATAGTGAATTAATATATTCTAATATGTTTTCATATAAAATATATAATAAAAAATGGTTTCATACACCAAGAATTGTTCTGGAATTAATCCTCTTAGTGTTTTTGCCAGGGATTCATTACACACTGAGTATTTTGGGAATCCAATGATGTCCTTATCACCAAGAGGGAGGAGATACCAATTGACATAATTTGAGATCCAAAGTAGGTATCATGATTCAAAATGAGTTATAAATATCCTAGGACAAATTTATTAGTCTTGTATCACATGAATTAGTGACTTTTAGATCCAGAATATGTGTTTAATGGGTGGGAATCTCATGTGTGGTTGAGAATACAATCTAGAGGTTATTGGAGAGTCCTTGTGGGTAATATTAGCATGATTAACCCTCCATGACTCGATATTTTGTAATATTGAGGGTCTCCCTTGGTTATGCTATTGAAATTTATCTTAAGGGATATTTGAGTTGCGATACTAATATGGTTTGATTGTGCTATCTTTTGAATTGGAAATGAGTTTCCAATTTGTAATAATGGAATAAAACTTGTATGTCCTATTAAATTCAAAAAATGGATGTTGGTGTGGAATGTGGGAAAGAAATATTACTCAACCACTTGAGTACAGGGTCTGAAATTACCTATTTGTTGTATGATCATCAAGAGGAGATGAGTCTTGGATGTTATTGGTGAGTAAAAATGGATTGGATTTAATAAACTGCTGAATACCATCACAGATGAGAAGGTAATTCCAAAGGGATTTATTTTTTTTTATTTTTATGGTCACAATTATCATAATTTGTTTAGACTTTGAGGGTATCTAGGATTGTTATTTGATATTGTCTTATGAGTCTATTCGTGATATAGTCCCTAGCCAAGATACATTTGGGGGTTATGTGGGATAAAAAATCACATTCTTTTTATTGTTTGAATGTTCCCAACTATTTATTTTATGGATGATAATAATAGTTTAATTTAATTGTGTCTAGTGAAACTATGTTTTAATAGATCTCCATAAGTGAGAGGTTGGATTCATAATTTTGAATGTGAGACCTACCCAAAGAGAGAAGGGTTCATTTTATGTGATGTGTATTTTGGAATGAATAGATGTATAGAATCATCATGAGTGAGAGGATGTTATCTGAGGCCATGATAATTGAGGGGGAAAATTTCTATATGTGAATGTAAGACTTGCACTAATATTATGGTATGGTCTATGTTCTATGTTTGATGATGTGACATGATCATGGAATCACTGTTAGTAATAGGGTTCTAGGAGAGAAAAACCAAAGAAATAGTGTATTCATTGAGATTATATAGGGGATACATATACTAAGAGAGGGTAGTCGTTGATTGGATGTGGAACATAAATTATTCATGAACTCAGTTTTTCATAAGATGCATGAATGTATTATCCTGAATAAGAGTTTATTATGCTAGGATATATTTTGAGACCACCCCAACCATGGGAGGATTTCTTACTATGTTGTGGCATGATATTATAATAGGACCCCATCATGAGTGAGAATGTGGTTTTTGTTTTATAGAAAAAATAATGAAATAGTGTCGGGATAAGGTATGATAAATTACCCAATGTGAAACTGTGGTGGTAAAGGAATTGTATGATGCCCTGCACTAAATCATCGAGTGTGTAATGGGGTTAGTGGGATGATGTCTCTGATTTTTATAACCAGTTGAGGTTTATATGATCAAATTTCATTCTAATAGGGTCTTCTATAATTATATGAAATTTCATTATATATATTCTAATAATAAATTATATGTTTTATATCATTCTCCACAGGCAAAAAGGAACATAATAGAAAAACAAGATACATACATAAAAAAATTAATATTTAATAGGATAGTTAAAGTATATACATTGAATTATATTGAATTAATCGATGTTTAAACATAATGAAATATTTTTATAATTAATATAAAGGATAAATTAAATTCAAAATATTTTAAATTAACATTTCTAAATTAATAAAAAAATCATTTATTTGATAATATATATATTTTTTCAAAAAATGATGTTTAATTTCAAAAAAAAATTATATCATGATTAAATCATATATATATATATATTATTAGTAAAATATAAAGAAATTTATTATTTTTTTATATTAGATAAGAATAATAAAAGTTAAAATTTAAAGAAACTATCATCATACATGAAGAGTTTTCTACTATATTTTGTGATTTTATTGGACTATTAATTTCCTAAATTTAATAGATTAATTTGAAAAAATGAATAATTTTTTTTAGTAATATTAGTAATAAAATATTTAGATGAATATTTGGGTTTTTTAAGAAAATATGTATTTGTAGGTGAATAGTTGAAAATAATACTATTAAAAATACCATATATTTAGTGTAGTAGAGGTATATAATTATGAAATATTATTTTTAAACCATTAAATTAACAAAATTATTATTTTATATGTGAGATATTATAATGAAAAATATTAATTTATGGTAAAAAAAGTTATATTTTACATATTATATTTTATGTAATATTTTCTCTAACATTGTTTTGAAATCCTTATAAATTTGTTAATTTAAAAATTTTTCTCAGAATTTAAAATTTTAGTAATATGAAATATATTTAAAATTTGGAATAATTAGGTATAAATAAATTAAAAATGATCATTTTAATTATATGAATAAAATATATGTTTCATTTTCTGAAAAATACTTGCCTTGGTAAAAGCTAGGATCATAAAAGTGAAAAATATAATGGTAAGCAGTTGAAAACATGTTAAAAAAGTGTATTGGAATGGGTGGTTGAGGAATTTATTTAACTTATATATTGACCAATTTTTTTTTAATTTATTTTTTTGATAGTTTGTATGATTTTCTACAAAATTATATTAATTTACATTTTGATAAGAATTACCAAGAATAGAACTATTATTAAACATGTTCAAAATGATTTTGACTAATCACACCCAAAAATCAAAATAGTCCATAATTAAATTATTTAAATATTGAGAATAAATTTTAATTACTCTTATAAAAGGTTATATAGATGAATAACTTAATTTAGAAGGTTATTAATATAATTATAATTGTTATAAAGGAGGATTTAGTGTGATGAACTTTGATGGAATTCAAGTAATGTGGTATTTTGTCTAAGAAAAATTTCTTGTTAAAAAATTATTATTTTGAACCATGAAATATTTTATCTGAAGTTATTAATAAATAGTAAATTTATTTTACTATATTCTTGCAATTCATGGTTATTAAATTAAAATATAATTATATTTATTTAAATGATTTTTTTTCAAATGATACTAACTTCATAAAGATGCGTTTTTAACTCAACTCTATTAAATAAGATAAAATGCTACTTTATGGGATTATTTTTTCTGTGATTTGTTTCTCTCACCCAATGATCCTATTCTATTATAAATTTTATTCCTATGTAATGGTCCATGACTTGTGGATACAAATATTTTTCCTTGATAAATATCCTTCTGAAAAATTAAATCATCATTAATAATACTTCCCTTTCTCATTAATAATGAGTTTTTCTCCATTTCTATGTTTTTATTATTATTTACAATTCATGTACTCATATTTTTAAACCTAATTATGTGTTGTCCTATTAAAACTTAATATTTATATCCCTCTATTTTAAAAATTCTATTATATAACTCTTCATACAATGGTGTGTTCCAATAATGGAATTTAAAACTATTAAAAATATTTTCTATAATTTCTTAATAAAATATTTTAACATTATCTCCAAATTTATTTTTAATACCTTTATATCTTCTATATGAAATTTTATTATTTATTTTTTAAAATTATAAATTTTAACAATCATTACACTTCACCATTTCAAAAATTACTTGTGAATGTCATACTATACTTCTTTATATTTTGATAATGATTAAAACATTTTTTATAAACACTTGAATTTTTTTACTACCATATTTATATTAATTTGAAAATAATTTATTTGGTTGGAAATTATTCTTCATGAATTACACTATATATGTTATTATGAAATAAACTTTTGGTATTTATGAATTTGGGATATTAATTAATTCATCCTTATGGGCACATTTGGTTATATTGTCTAGAAACGTTATGAATCAAATTTTCATTTCAAAGGGGTTTTAATAATATAAATAATGGATAATTTCAAATGGATTGAATTTATATTGATAAAAGATGACTGGGGACTTAAAAAACCTCAAATAAATTTCGTATGCTTTTATATCTTATGATATAATAACTATTATCACGGGTATGAATATGGTATAGCTTTTCTAACATGGTTTTCCATGTATATAAATGTGGTTTATTAATTCTCACAATATTTTGATTTGCTATAGTTTTGGTTGAGCTATTCATATATGGTTATCCATGGGGGGGATTAATGATTGACAATTCTCTCACAGTTGGTTTTGCGTAGACTTTTTTTTACGCTCAAAAGGTGATATTTTGTTATAATTTTTTTATATCTATGTCCACATTTTTGGACATGGGTATAATGGAAAATAACTATTGCTAACAAGGTTGTACAAGGGTATAATTTTGATTTTGATTTTATCATTAAATTGTGTCTTTGTTTAATTGTGGTTATGATATGATTAAAGGGATTTTAGAAGTATAATTATGTTTATAATATTCTGACATATATGTGAGTGTATAGAAATGTTCTTGATGGATGTTAAAATTTTATATTTTTTATTTCTATGTTTATGAAATTCTATTATGGGTATTATCATAACTATATTCTGTTATCAATGATCATGTTTTTTTACAACTGTTTCAAAAAAAATTAATTCCTATACTTGGTTATTCCAAGACTCTTGCAATGAATCATGATTTATGTTTCACAATTTTCTGGGTACAATTTTTTACATATCTTCTTTATATCCATTGAATGTCTTCTACTAAATGAAGTTCTTTTATTATTATAACTTATGTTTACCTTTACTAATTATTTCATATCACCACATTATAATCTATCCACACACCTCCTGATGAATATGACTGTAACATATGATATATGTTGAGGTGGTAAAGTGTGGTTACTACTTGGTGAACTGTTCACAAGATATGTAAAAAAATTGTTTTAGTAAGAGGTCTTCAATGAAACTAAACCATAAGATACTAGGATTGTGTAATTATTTATGATTTTCATTATTATGATTATGAAAATGATATAAGAAATATTTGTTTTTCATAGGTCACTATAGTTTCTATCCATGAAGGGTAATTTTTTGAAAATTAGTTTAGTTATATTTGATGATTAATATTATAGAACATATTTGAAAACCTAAGGGGTAAGCCTACGTATATGAAAACATAAGAAAATTTATGTACAATATATATTTTTTTCAATAAATAACATCCACGTAGGGATACTAAATGTTAAAAAATTATTTATCATTGACCTACCAAGGGGTAAGAATAATGAAAATGGTGTTTGGTTATTTACTAAGTAGTTATTTGGAGAAATATATGAATTCTAACTTAACCCCTAATTTGTCACACAAGAAAATATGATTTTTCCCATTGTTTTCCCATTAAGAACTATTAAAAAGAATATCATTTATAATTACATTAAGATATTAGGTCCCGAATTACAAGAGAATCTATCTTAAAGAAATGTATATTCAACATAAATAATAAAATGATTAAATAATAGTAATATTATAGAATACATGTAAGGGTATAATTTTTTTCAAAATATCATTAAGGTGATTTTATTGATATCTATTTTAGGTTTTAGAATTTTTTTGAAACATCATCATAAAAATGATGTTTATACATGTATATATAAAGAAAACAAGAGGTCGTACAACTAAATAATGTATCATAAATAAAAAGATGATAATATTAAAATATACCTCATAGGATGGATAGTGTTAGTTAATTAATATTACCAATAGTATAGAGAATGATATGATAATACACAAAAAATCATGGCACCCTAAGATATTATCATTAATTATCGATCATTTTTGTAACACGTTAAATTTTTAAATGAATAACATTGTTTTTATAGTTTCTGTGACACCCATCAGTGGGAAATAATAACCCTAAAAAAATTTCATTAAATTTTATTTCATTGATATATTATAGAACACACACCCATATAACAGCTTAGATATTCCAAAAATAATTTTTAGAAAATACTTTGGAAAATAACGAGACCAGATTTGGACACGACATATGATTCAGAGGCTCTTAGTTCGTAGAATAATCCATTGAAAAATGTTATGTTTTAGAAAGTGTTCATGTGATGCTTTCTATGAAATCAGGAATAACTCTTATATGCGTGTCTAGATCAGAAATATAAGGGCACTGTTGAATTCTAAATGGAAGCTTTACCATTGACATGATTTAATTTTTGACAGTAAGTCTCTCTAGTGAGAAAACACAAAAATGGAAAAACATTAAATAAAATAATTAATTAATGATTATTTGTATTTTGAATCCCTATAGCCCACAATTGTTAACTCGGAATTAAATTATGAGACCACAGTTGAGCTCTTGGAGGCGTGATTTCCTTAGACGGAGCCTAACATTGGTTGGTTCCTGGAAATTGTGGAATGTGGATTTTGGGACATAACCATGAAAAATATAATTTAAATAAAATATATTTTATTAATAAGTCATCATAAATCAAAAATAGTAACTCAAATTAAAAATATGAGACAACCATTCAGTTCGTAATGAGATTTTCTCTTTATAAACGATGTAACCTAGACCATAGTTGGTCAATGGTGGAAGTTAATTTTTGGAAAATATAAAAGAACACCAAATAAACTAAAATATGTTTATTTCATTTACATTTAACATCTCCAAGCATTGAAAAGTGGGGATAAATCATTAGAGAAACCCATTCTCCTTTCATAAATGAAGAGGATTGGAAACGACGTTTCAGTGGAAATTTCTAATGAGGAAATGTTATAACGTGTTAAGGTGTTTCTCCAATTTATCAAGGACAAGGTCCAAAATTTTAATTTATAACGATGGAGAATTTCCTATGGAACTCCAATTTTCTCTAAGCCATGGCGGAGTATGATCTCTCACCAGTAATAAAATTACAGAGTTCGGGGTTTTATCAAGTAGTGAAGAATCAAAGAATGATGGTGGAACATCGATCACCAAGGAGACACGACATCATTCTATTTTTTGAAAATGATCCAACTAAAGGTAGCGGTATTCTTTTTTTGAATTGGATTTCCCTTTTCTTTCTTTTGATGAAATGAACACATATCAACCAACTAATAGGTTTATCCACATTTCATTTGTTCTTGGAGGAAATTATTGATTCTGTGATAAAATATTGGAATAATTGAACCATGTTGAACATTTTATTTTTTTAAAATATTTATTTAGTCGCCCTCAATTTCTTACATGTATGGATCAAGGCTGACACAAACCAGTCCCAATCCATCCAAAATAGGTATTTATATAAGCATCTCTGCCCATCATTTTTTTTTGTCACACCACGTCACATGGATGGAGGGACATGGTCCACTGGGACCATCGTGGTGGTAGAGCCATCGGTGTACCATAGGGTGTTCGAGATACTTGGCTCGCCCAACAGGCCAGACCCGCAGTATCCAAGAGGGTCGGACATGCAGCTTAGTAGGCCGAGTAAGACCGAGATCGGGTCAAATTGAGGTTGGGTCGGTTCGGTCTGACCAGGTCAAACAGGACACAGACCCAACTGGACCATTTTCAAAAAAAAATTATCATGTCTTTATAACAGTACTTCTGATCAAAAAATTGATTTTTATTTCGGGTCCCTAATGACGGAGTGGTCCATTTGATATAATCCAAGTGATTTTTCAGTAGATATTGTGTTATGATGGATGAAAGGTGGATTAGATTCTCTCTGAATTATTTGAGTAGTCGAGCACACCTTAGTGGCCTGAAAGAAGAGTATCTAGGTGGACCTTAGTGTCTGGAAAATGAGTAGTCATGTGAACCTTAGTGGCCCTACAGACATGTAGTCATGCAGAACATTGTGGATAAGTAGAAGAGTAACAGTGCAGACCTCATTGTCCTCACATACGAATTGTCTTGGGGACCTCAGTGGACTAGTAGATGAAAAGCCATGCGAACCTTTACAGCCCAATATAATAATAGATGTGTGGACCTCAGTGTCCTGGAAAATAAGAAGTACCCAAGAAGACCTCAATGTATTGCTATATGAGAAGGGGATGATAAGACCTTAGTGGACCGTCATATGAGAAGTAGTTGAGCTTATCTCAGTGGTCTGTTGGATGAGCAGTAGCCCAGTGTACCTTAGTGGCCCAACAGATAAAAAATCCTCATTGACTCATCTGGGATGAGTCCCTCAGCAGTATACGATGATCAAAATTATGACTGATGAAGTTTACATCAAGTAGTTTGTAGTGTGTTATCTTTTAGTGGGGCCCAATGAATCATTACCTCTTTACATATGTTGATTATGACTCGATGCCTTAAAGGGTGAGTCCTCCCAGGATGAGAATGCCTTTTGAAGAATCCTATAACTAAGGATTGTATGTGATATTGATACATCATATCTTACAGATAATAGAACTCTCTGTGAAACATCATGATGTGTTGAGGCAATATTTTCTCTCAGATAGTTTTGGAACACTTGTTCTACCAAGTTACAATCAAATAGCACTAGGAGTGGGATCTCCCATAAATGATCGTGATACATATAAAACCATATGGTTGTAAAATGATGATATGTTGCATATTGGATTCCATTATAAGAATACCTATATGTTCATATTATATGTGTTGATGAAGTATACCTATGTTGGACTAACAATACCTTCTTGGTTGGGTTTTACATTGTGGTATTTTTCATTGTGGTTTTTGGGGTCCCCTGTTGAGTATTTTTTACTCACACCAACACATTCTTTTCCTAAACATGTTATGACTTTTTTAGAGTAGCGATGATTTAGTGGAGTACTATGTGGAGTAGGACTAGGACCAAAACCAATAGGTGCCTTGTGAGATAAGATGAGACATGGTGTTTTTAGTATCTTCCTATAGTAGCTTAAAAACCATTATTTGTGGGTTAGGCTTTTTTAGTTGTCATTATGTTAGTGGGCATGTATGCTAGCCTAATTTTGCATTAATACTTTACATTCTATCATACTATATTGTTAGGTCGTAGTTTTTTGTATGCAATTTTTTTAATTAGTGTTTTCACTCTCCATCTACGTGGCATTCATTTGGTTGTATGTTTACATGTTCATAGGAAAATTCATCCCATTTTGGGATATTCCTATTCATCCCTAGTAACTAGCCCCTGGCCTATCAGAGGTGGGCTTGGGGTTGTCATGCCATGGGCACTATAAGACATGATGTGGGAATTTTTTTATTAGAGGAGTTCAGATATATCTTATGAACCAAATGTCTATGAGTTTGTTTTGGGGGAAAATGTTATGTCTTTCCAGTTAGGCTTTAAGAAATGGAATCTTGTGTTGGTATGACGGATGAAATATCCATACACTAGGACCATGAAGTATGTTTTTTTGACTCAGTACATGAAAACAGTAATTGGAGGATAAAATGATCGTATGTGCATCATATAGGTATGGGTTGAGCTTTCCTTACACTTCAACATTTTTCTCACTAGGAATACTCAATTGATCAAGGTACATATTGTTTTGTTTCAAGATGAATCTACATAGATAGCAATATAGGATCTCTCAACGTGATCATGAGGATGATCAGGGGGTTGACGAGATGGGTACATGGGTTTGTACTAGAGATAGCCCCATCATGTGGTGTACCAGCTATAACACCACTATTGGAGTAGCACATGGTACTCGTAGTCCCAGCGGATGAGATGCATGGGCTAAATGCACATTACATGTTTTAGCAACTAAAACCCCTCATGTTCTAAGGTGATCCTGAATCACATGTAGTAAAGGACTGACTTGAGGTGGTGAATTTTTTTTCTAGTTAAGACACCATTAAATCAGAATTTGGTTCTGGAAGTGAGCCTTCTATGTGGCTTAGTAGGGCGATGACAGAGTTTAGATTACCAGATCTTATGATGAGATGATTATTCTGTGGATAGAGTTTGAGAACCCTTCTTAGAGAAGGGGATCATTCCATAAAATCTTCATGTTATGAATTCCCAAGATATTATATAGATATGTATGGATGACATGCTGGTATCTGAGTATTCATTGAGCTGAACCGGCCATTCTAGGAACTCAATGAATATGATAAAAAAGTGCTATAGTACTCGGACGTCCGTACGACATGTGTTTAAGGACATCTGAGCTGGATCTATTACTGCGTACATTAATACATTTTCTAGGGTGATAGTGAGAACCTTTTTGATTGAAATACCTTTTTTATGAGGATACATCCAGTGGATGTCAACTATAGGAATGCAAAAAAGCCAACATTAGCCTCAAAGTCATGGACAAATGAGAAGTTTCGAGAAGAGGACCAAATATAGTGGATCTATAGCTCAAGGAACATATGGTGAGTCCAGATGGCCTATAAATAGGTAATGATTTTCAAAATAAATCATGGGACATCTCACTATAGATTTTCCATCCCTTCGTGCTGATAATTAAACAATGGATGGGCCACCAGGGTAGAGATAGTGATAGGAAGAAATTAATCTGTGGGGAAAAAGATGTGGTAGACAAGATAGGAGAGAAACATGAGGTTTTATACATTTTGATATGTTACAAACACCACCCCATTGTGGTCCACACAAGGCTTAGGTGGCTAGAGGACATGTGAATGGGATAGCTTCATGAGGAAATGTATTATGACCCAAGGTCTTATGGAATGAATCTAGATACAGGTTGTGTCTACTCATAGCTACCATATAAATAGACAATGAAGATAATCATTTTTTCTTTTCATGAATCATGTTCATGACCTATAGTTTCTTGTTAGACTATTGACTGAACACTTCTGTATGGAAAAACATATTCTCAATGACTTGATAATCACACATAGGATGATGAGGTGATCTAACCCTTGAGGTAAGATTTTTTATTTGAACATCATGGTGGTAGAGTCAAACCCTTATGATTTAGTTAGTGTATGGACTATTCATCCAAAGATAATTCTTAGATTAACTATTTTAGGAAAAAATAACGCGGTATATCTCTTGTGTTAAAATGTAGATTTTTATGGATGTCAATAAAGGAAACCCAGGAAGCATGAGAAAAAATCATGCATAAAAAGGTGAAACCGATCAAACATTAGTCATCAATTATTACCCATGTGGTAGTGGATGTTTTGAGTATTCATTTCCCATGAATAATGTCAGAGTATGAGGACATATTTGATGAAGAATATTCCATGACTACCTCCCCACTGGGAGACGGACTTGTAATGTCTCGTACTCATATGCCACCCTGTGGTGCCCTGAGCCTAGTTTAGAAAATGAACTCAATCCCATCTCCCCAAATTACATAGGATTAAGACTAATATAGAGGGCCCTGGTGAATCAATTGAGATAAAATTCCCTCATTACCATAGAATCATTGTAGATGAAAAACATAGAGTAAATACTAGAAGGGAAATAAATAGCTGACAACTGATTGTAAGACAAGACATGTACACATATCAATTACCAGATGTGTCTCATATACAAAATGATTCAAATGTTACAAGTATCTAGAATGAATCCAATAAAGGTATATGAATATATAATATAGTATAAGTCCCAAAAATAATAAAAGGCCCAAAATTTTATCCCACCATAGAAACTCTTAGCTTGGTCATATGCTCTCCACCTCCAATGAGACAGTCAACAACCTTTATTAGGTCACATGCGCCTATCCTTAGTTGCAACCATATAATATTTTTGGGTCCCCATGGAGGCCCACACAGGGTGTGAAATAAACATCCTAGTAATAAATCATTGTGGTCTATACAGTTCTAACAGCAATTATTCAATGGTTCTATCAAGTGTAAACAACCAGTATGTATGTTCATATGCCCATGGTATATGATTACTATAACAAGTAAAACCAAACATCCCTCATGGATTCTTAAATAAGATACTCATCTCCAACTATGGAATCTATAACAAGTTATAAATCATGTCACACAGACACTCTGTACATCCATCTATTTCATGAAATCCCATCAACACATTATAAAGAAGTCAAACATCCCACGAACTCATCATATAGTCATGTGTAGACCGCATGGGTTGTATACATGGTGTCAGCATACCATGGATTCCAAGTAATAATTATAGGCCATGGAGTGTCGTATCCATGGAGCATGTACAAGGTATCCCATTGAGTTCCATGGGCTTCCCCGGTGGAAACTCGGTTAGGTATTGGATTGGATCCTAAGTCATGGAAATATCATTCCCTATGTGAGCCCAAGAAATATGGATCCTTAGAGAAGAATGGCATGAGGAATCCAAAGGAATAATTTTCCAAGAGGAAGAATCAACCCAAGGAATCCACTACCACATTCCAGATACATGGAGAGCATTCCTTGGCTTCTATTAAACAATTCAATCAAAAATTCATATTAATCATTCATAAACATGTCTGTATACCCATTCACATCAAAATTCACAATCACTGAGTATTCCCACACAAGAAAACCTTTTAAAATTTTCCCATAATAAAGGACTACCCTCCCTTATATTCTATTTAACATTCCATTAGTCATTTCATATATGTATACCCACCCGTAGAATCCATTTGTTTTTCCAAAATATCAAGATTGTTAAGGCATAACATGAAATTAATTAATCAAGTAGGTAGTACATCTCTTAAACAAGATATTAATGATATCAAGGAATAAAATGGATTCCTATAACTAGTAACGCATAAGCACATGACTCTTGGGAGGGTTAAAAGGCATAAAATATCTATTTACTTAAGGTACACCACTCCGGTGACATTGAAACGAGAAATGGGTGTCGACACACCTAAACGAAACCTATGGTCAACCTCACCAGGTTTAACTACTCTTATGAAATCTACTAGCTAAAAAATGAGACCTCTCCGTAAATTATGATATGATGGAATGAAGGATTAATGCTCAAAAAACACCATGAAATGACAAAATAAGGTATATACCACCATCCTCGGCTCAGTAGTAGACTGCTCGTCTAGTTTCAAGTCTTGATTTTTCCTAGTTTGGAAAAAATATAAAGAATTGAAAAAGAAAGGGATATTTGGGAATAGGATCGTAAATCCAAAGAGTGATTTCACTGTTTTGAAGAATCATGAACAACAAAAATGGAATCGGGGACATAATGTTATGGATCCGATGAGATAATAGATGATCGAAATAGAGGACTGAATCTGGAGATTTCTCAAATCCTATGTTAGGAACCTCAAGAGAGATCACTTGGAGCTTCTATTAGTAGGAGGAGAGAATCCAAAAATTGTTTTAAAAAGAAAATTAATTTTTAATTAACAAATTATCAAAAGAACATAGTAGGGTCGAACAGTTTACCCACACATTTACCCAAACCTAGCGGAAATGGTTCCCACCTCACTGCCTAAGAGAGGCACTTCATATGGTAACACCATACAGTTTGACTAACCACGTGGTTTCATTGAGAAATCATTCTTCTAAAGACCTATAAACATAGAAATTTTGCATGGTTCAGTCTAACCGTGTACAGGCCATGCGCCAACAATGCGCCAAGTAATTTTCAATCCTAAACATGGTTCCAGACTCCTAATAAGCCCATACACCTCCAAAACACCCGTGATCATGTTAAGCATTCACATAAGGAAACAGAAATGAATTTGAACTAAAACGAAAATGATCAGCACCTCGTATGAAAACCCAAGATCTTACAATCTTTCCCATTATAGCAATTCTTCCATGAATTTCTCCAAGAAGGGGGGTCAATATTTTTCAGAGAAAAACTCTGGCCACTGAGCATGTACGTCAGCCTCCCACTCCCATGTTTCATCATATAAACAGATGTTATTCCATACCTCCCTTACTATATGAACAAACATTCCTTGGAGAACAATGATGCTCCTATCAAAAATACGAATTTGGTGCTCCTCAATGGAGGCAACAACCAGAAGCTCAACCTCCCCAGACAAAGAAATGTGAGAAGTGTTTGAGTGATAGTGGTGCTGATAAGATACATGGAGCACATCATGCATGGCTCAGTACATCTGAGGTAACTACAATTGATAGGAAACCGACCCTTCACTCTCCAGGCTATCAAACAACTTGACATATCTCATTGAATGATTACTCTATATCCTAATCCGCATGTGTCCCATCATCGGTAAACTTACAGGAAAACCAGATCCCCAACGACAAACTCCAGAGGTTGTATACAATGAATGGCATTTGATTTCAATGGAGACTGTGTAGTATCCATCAGATTCCATATCAAATAGAAAATCTCAGAAGTATCTTGCATGAGACACAGTCCAAATAAAGCTACCTCTCCTTCCTCTTTCCATCATAATGTGGAATGGAATTCCGTTCCATATAATTAATTATAATGTGCCATATTTATTGTTGCATAATAATTATTATTGTAAGAAAACTCAACTAGGGGAATGTAACTCTTCCATGACCCGCCGAAATTTAGGATGCAAGCTCAATGCATGTCCCCTAGCACTTGTATCATATACTTTGTATGGCCATCAGTCAGAGGGTGGTATGTTGTGCTCAAAATCACCAATGTACTGAATTCCCCTTAATATCTCTGTAATAAATGAGATGTGAAATGGGTGTCCCTATCTAAAACGATAGTGCATGGGACCCCTTGTAATTGTACCACCTCCCTATTGTTCAACATTCTAAGATCATCAACACTGATGGTTAGTTTTACCAGTATGAAATGTGCGGCTTTCGAAAGAATATAAAAAAAACCCACAAAGCATCATTTCCTCGAGGTGATCTTCCAAAACCATTCAAAAATCTGTCAAGACATCATCACATTTCCACTTTGAGATACGCGATAGCTGTAATGGCCCAACTAGTCGCTGATTTTCCACCTTTAACTGCTGATAGCTGAAACCCCTCTTAACAAAACCAGCTACCTCTCTCTTCATTCCCGACCACCAGTACCGACGTAGTATGTCTTGGTACATCTTGGAAACCCTGGGATTCACTTCCAAAGATGAATCCTGAATCTAATGCATGAATTACTCGAATATATCCATAAAACCTTGAAACAACCATGGATCTTCCAGATTTCTTCATCTTCTACCTTCCAACAAGGAAGAGGGTCCTCAACAGCCACCCCATCCCTTTGAATTATTCCTTATGAATCCGATAACTACCTCAACCTACCTCTGTCTAGTAGAGTATAGGTAACCACTAAAGATGAAAGAAAATTATTCCCCTATCTATCGTGAACGTCCAAATGCATCTCATGAAACAACTCCATAAGCTACCAAACCCTACTAGCCAACAACACTACCATTTTCTAGGACCTCCTTATTAGTTAATTGTCTATTGAATTTCCCTTAGAAGGCATGTAGGAAATCTCGAAGTCAATATACTGAAGGTACTCCTCCCACATTCATAGCCTCAAATTCATACCATGCTGCGTAAAGATATACTTGATGCTTTTGTGGTCTATGTACAAAACAATATTCCCCTAGTTAATAGTGCCTCCATCAGTGAAACACATGACCAACTATAGTTTACCCTAGATCATGTGTACTGATGTTCATCAGGTGAGGCCTTAGATACCGAGACACTTACACCACAACTCGATCTCCTTGTATCAGCACTACCTCTAGCCCAATACAGGATGTGTCACAGTACATTGTGGAGCTCTTTACATTCTATGGTAGTATCAGGACTAGTGCTGATTTCAACCTCCCTTTCATCTCCTAACAGGTTGTCTCACATGATTCAGACCACAACAACATGATACCCTACATTTTCAATCTCAACAACAACACTACTAACTGCCAGAAGTTCTGTATAAAAGGCATGTAGTGTCCATCTATCCCAAAGAATCATTAAATTTCAAAATAATTATTGGGCTATTCTTAGGAAACCAATGCTCTCACCTTCACAGGTTCCACTGATACTCTTGTCTCTGAGATGATGTGACCCAGGAAGTGAATCTAAACCATCAAAAAGTGGAACATTGTGAGATTAATATATAAATTATGCTCTCTTAGTGTATTTTAAATGATCTAATGAAAATTGGAATCGTCCTGACGATTATGAGAATAAAACAGGATATTGTCCATAAAACCCAAAAAAATATTCAAGAAAGCATGGAACACTTGGTTCATCAAAGGAATGAAAGCCTCTAGCACATTTTTGAGACCAAACGGCATAAAAAGATACTCATTTAATCCATACCAGTTACAAAATGTTGTACGAGGTATGATTGTATGTTAAAATCACATTTGGTGATTACCTAGCCACTTGTCGATCTTCTAAAACACTCGATCTCCTTGATGCTCATAAAATATGCCATCTATCAGAGGAAACAGATATTGTCTTTTATCTATCACTTGTTTCAGTTTCTGATAATCCATACATAGAAAAAGATTTTTGGCCACCTTTTTCACAAAATGGACCAGAAAAACCCACAAGGAAGTATTGGTTCAGATAAACCCCTTTGCCTCATAATCCTCTAGATGCCTACATACCTTCTACAACCTCGACATAGCCATCCTATATAGAGGAATGGATACTATCACAGATTTTGGACCAACCTCAATTGAGAACTCCACATCTCTATTTGGAGTTAAAAATTAAATTTCATTGAGAATGTTATCACTAAATCACTCGATTAATAGAGTAATATCGGCCTAAATCACTCTCTGAACAACTAGAAAAAAACAATCAATGTTTGATGTCGTCCCGCCAAGCCCACAATGCTCAGGTATAGATCTTCCTTCTGGGAAATCTTATTAACCATTGTGAATAAAAACGTCACCCATTGGCGATGTGTAAGTCAACCTCTAGCGATTTCTTTCAATGTATTCTTAATAATCCACAAGCCATTCTATATCACGAATGAAATCACACCATGTATTTATGATGACATATAAAACCTAGAGGAAGTAGCACCCACAAACATTAAGTGGACACTCCATAAATTGGAGTACATCACTCGTTTTAAATCCTCACTGTGTGTCTTGCTTCAACACACCCTCAAGTTTATAACCAAAATCCCAAGTCTTTTTTCCACTCACACAGAGGTAAAATTATGAGAGGCACCTGCATCGAATAGAGTAGATTCAAAAGTAGAAGCTAATAATATCATACCTCTCACTGTAGATGGTATAGGGTCTTCATATTTTTTATTCTATTTCACTATATATGTCTAGAATGTACCACATTCCTATGACCCTAGATGGCTACCATGTGCTGATCCACGTTGTTGTCTCTGAGAAATTGGTGTTTGGAAACCATGACCATGACCACTGCTTCCCTGGCCTGACCGGCCTGCACTACTCCAACTCCCGGCCTGAAATAGAGCTGAAGAACCTACTCTTTAAGTTTATGTCAAAGATGACCGCCTAACACTCACAAATGGAGGTATGGCCCTTAAAATTGATGCATGTGCCTCATCGTTGAACAAGCTTGACACTCTATTGAGTCATAGTCGTACATATTTATCTTGTGTCCTCACCTACAACACTGATATAAAAACACATAGCTTCTTTAACACATATCCTAACTAACAATAACATTTTGGGAAGCCTCAAAATGGTGCTTCATTTCTAAAGATGGGGATCCACTACAGAGAGTAACACCACCCCCCTTTTATGTACCTCCATCTACCCTTAGGTTCATCTATGTAATCAGTACCTGATTAACAATCACAATGATAGAAGGAAACATGAACATGTTGACCTATAATCTTATATCACATTTGAGATCATCTGTGAAGTGCCTTGCCCTAATCCTCTCATTAGCAATATACATTTTTACATAGTGATGTAGCTCTCTAATGTGTGTCATGTATTTTAGAAATGTCATCATAGCCTCGTACAGATTCATAAACTCACTAGCCGACTCTAATCACATAGTGGCTGGATAAACGTAGTTGTAGAAGAGGATTGGAATTTATCCCAACAAGTATTCCATAGACCATCAGACTGGTCCACAAAATCACACCATCACATTGCCACTCCACTTAGCATATACATTGTGAGCTTGACCATCTGCTCCGGAGATGTCACAAAATGCTCCAAAATTGTTAATGTGGTGTCTACCCACAGCTCTGCAGCCTATGATCCACTATCCCCTAAAAACATATGAGGATTATACTATTAAAACACTCATTCCAGTTCGTCCGTATTCAAGGTTTGATGCTATGATCCAAATATCGTCTGCATATACCTATATAAACCCTCGCATAACTGTGCCTCAACACCTATGTCTAAAATAGCCACATGTGTTGTAAGTGGAACTATAAGAGGATCAAATAATAGCCCTTGGTCCACTGTCTCCAATGTATGGTCATCGCCTCCATCGAGGAATACCACTGGATGTATTCATGGTGGAATGTATATGCAATACCAAACTCACACCTCAAAAAAGAAAAACCAAAATACATAAAGCTCTAAAGGGTAGGGAAGGTCAAAACCCTCCTAGATACAGACTCAACCCACAACATGTTTCTATGTCCATCACTGTATAAATAATATTCGATGATCCACAAGAAAATATGAATCTCTCTCACTCAATATTTGGGTCTAGTTGAAGTCTCTATCCATTAGTTCAAGTTCTCATTCCATTTCACATTTTTTTAATTAGGAATGTCCACCAAGGGGCACTGATTTTGAATCCATGAAGTACCATAACACCTCATGAACCCAAAAAATTGTTCCCATTCAAAATATTCATGTAACATGTTCTTTTAAGCATTTACATTCAATCAGTGAAATATTTTCCATTTCATATGGTCTTATAAAACATAGGGATTGAAACATGGAATCACACCATTATCTAATGCACCAAACTAAAACAATAGTAGGCATAACTATCACATTAACTATCAGAACCACATTAAATATCTAATTCACCCTTTATGGCATCGAATAACACATGACATGTGATTACAACAACTCTCTATATGATGCATGAGATGAAACACTCTCGTATAATCAAGTGGCAATTGAAATAATACCCAAAATTGCACCAATGCATATATCCCAAATCAAGCATGTCACCCAACTGTTAAATCAAATTAACTGTAATAGTCAAAAACCAAAAAATAAGAAATCAATTGGAGGCAATTTTGCTTTTCCTAGTACCTGGGGTAGCTACTCCCAGGCATAATTTATTACAAAATTCCATTTCCTTCATAAACCTATATAATTTCTCAAAAAAGTAACTCAAACTAGAAAATAAAACTCCCTTACATACAACATTATAACGTCCTAGACTTGAATTCCACCGTATAGTCCCCCGATACTGGTCGGCCACCTAGGGTCATGCACATGTCCACAAAATCCAGAGTCTTTTGACTTATAGTGAGGGCCTATGTGAGTAAGTGGGGAGACTATGCCCTATTTACTAGAGTATCATAGTTTAAATCCAACATAGAGTAAATAGTGGAAGTGAAATGAACAATAGACAATTGAATGTAAGACAATACATGTATACATATAAACAAAAAGAAGTGTCTCATAAAAAATGATATAGATGGTACATGTTTCTTGAATTCATCCAAAATAGGTACATAGAAATGTAATATAATACATGTCCCAAAAATAACAAAAGTCCAAAAACTTTATCCCATCATCGCAAGCCTCAACTCGGTCCTATTATACCCTAGTCCAAATCCACCATTAACAACCTATACTAGGGTGTTTTCCCTGGTCATCACTTACAACCATATAATATATTTGGGTCCTCAAGAAGGCCAAAATAGGGTGTAGATAATCATCCCAGTAGGCATACAATAAGGTCTATATAGATCTAGCTGTAATACTAAAAAAGTGATATAAAGATGAAAAAACTAGTATGTAAGTGTATATGCACGTGGCATATGTCTACTGTAACAAGTAAAACCAAACGACCCACAAAAATTCCTACAAAATGGAGTAAGCTCCTACCAAGGAATCTATAATACATAAACATTATAATTACATGTCCACACTATATATCCATCCATTTCATGCAACCTCATCCATTCTTTATAGGGAAGTAAAACATCCTACGACCTCACCGTATAGTGAAGTATAGACTGTATGGGATGAATCCAAGGTATTAGCACAATAAGGAATCCAAGTAATAATTATAGACCATTGAGGGGCGGATCCAAGGAGAATGTCCAAGGCATATAATCAAGTCTCATGGCAGTCCGGGATAGAAACTCGGTTAAGCAGTGGTTGGGTTCCTAGGATCATTTCAGTAGATATTTCTATGCAATCGCAAAAAAATCCATATCCACTTGGTAGCAACGGTTGAGGCGTCAAATGGATTCAAGACCGAAGGTGCAGAGTTAAGCAACGATATCCACTACAGTGTTCCAGATCCAAAGAGATTAGTACATAGAATTTCTCAAAACATTCATTCAAGAATTCAAATTAATCATTCATAAACATGTTATTATACACCCTCACATCAATGTAATAATCCATGAGTATGACCACTCATTCAAACCATTTATCATTTACCATGATTATGGGACTTCCAGCCCAATATTGTCCATTTTACATAACATTATTCATTTCATATTGGTATACCCACCCCTATATTCCATTTAACATTCCAAACTATCAAAATAATTAAGGAATAACATGATATTATTTAATGAAGGAGGTAGTACATCTCTTAAACATTATATTCAAGGTATTATGGCTTCTTAGGGATTCCTCTCATTATGATAGCATAAGAAACAACCCTTAGGAGGTTTAAACATGAATCAACATGCTATTTTTTAAGGTGCACCCCATGGGTGACATCAAAACAAGAAACGGGTTCCAACACACCTAATGGGAACCTATGGTCAACCTCACTAGGTCTGCATACCGCTACTAAAATCTACTTTTTAAAAAATGAGACCAACCTAGAATGTCCGACAGATGGTTTAATGTCCAAACACCCTGAAAACACCATGAAAATATGAAAGAAGCTATATATCGCCTACCTCATATCGGTAGTAGAAAAATTGTCTAGTATAATGATTTGATTCATCCTATATTCGAATAATTATGAAGAACTAATGAATATTAGGATATTAAGGAATATGATCCAAAATACATATAGCACATTCGTTGTTCCAAAGAATCAAGAATGACTAAAAATGAATCTTGGAAATAGCACTGCAGATTTGATGAGACAATTGGCAATTGAAACAGATGATGGATGGAGGAACTAGCTAACATTCTATGTTAGGTACCTCAAGAGATAGCAATGAGAGATGTTGTTCATAGGAGTAGAAAACCCAAATTGGTATTTATGTAAAATTTATTTTTAATTAGAAAAATAAAAATATATAGTAGGGATGCCTGGATTACATGAACGGTTTCCCAAAATATCTGGAAACGGTGTGCACCTCACTACCTTGGAGAGGTACTTCGCATGGTTACCCCACACATTCTGGCTAATCATGTTGTAACTGAGCGAAATCATTCTACTAAAAAACTGAAACTTTTCAGACATTTCTCATGGTTTTGTAAAACTGAGTGTATGTCATGCGTGAATTGTGCGCCCATAATTTATAAGCCCAAAATATGGTTATGGGGTCCAAACAAGCCCCATACAACTCCAAAACACCCGTGATCACGTTAATCATTAACATATGTCTACAACAAGGCATTTAAACTAGAAATAAAAACATAATTACCATATACGAGACACTGGGTTCTTACGTGAGTTCTTCTTCATTCTACCCCCTCCCCCACCCCACAAGATGGAACTAATATCAGCAGTAGTATATCTGAGGGGTTTGGTTTAGATTCGCGAGCTAATGGTGTAGGTTGGGGACATGAAAATGAGGGGAATATTAAGTCCTAGTGTTAATGGTTATGTGTTTATTACTAGTCCATCAACTAAGTGTTCCTATAGAAAGATTATTAATTACCAAATAGAAAATGAATGAATCAATCAAATAAAAGTTTTATTCATTGGCATGGTTGGAAAGGTACACATAGACTAGTTTGCAACAAAGATAGTGTTTGATGAGTGCCCCGATATTGAGTTGGAAGTAGTATTATTTTCATTGATAATTTGGAGACACTGCCTCCATGGGTGAATGGTTTACCATCTACTCTAATGACAAGTGTCTTAAGTATATATTCCCTCAAAAGGATTTGAACATGAGGCAAAGAGGATTGCTGGAGTTTCTATGGGACTATGACATAAAATTAGTATATAATCTTGGTAGGTTGAACATGTTTTCAAATTATCTCATTTGGAAATCTAGATAGTAGTTGAAGAAAGTGTAAAAAAATATGTTGGCCTCGTTACAGTTATCCTTTATGGATGGGGATGAAGAATCTTATCTACAGTCATTGGTTATTACTCATCTACTCTAAAATGAGTTGGGAAGGAACAACTCTATAAAACAGACTATGATCCATTACATTCCTTATTGTCCATAGTTAAAAACCCTAATGGGCATTTGAAAGATGGGGAGGGAATTGTTCATTTCAGAGGATGTGTCATTATAGTAGTGATCCTTAGAGTGGTGAGATACATCAGGTTATGTGTGGGGTTGTCAAGGGAGAAACATGGGATTATGGACAGGGTTGAATAGGGGTTAACTATAGAGATAAAAAGATAATTTCTTGTATAAATCTATTTTCTGTGTTGTCTGTTCACATTATGGGGGAACTAGGAAGGATGTGGGAAGAGATATCGATGGACTTAATGATGGGTATTCCATGTACATCCAAGAGACACAATACCATTTTGGGGATCATTGAACGACTCACTAAGTCAAGAAACTTCCTAAATACACATGAAAAGTATTTATTAGAGGGTCTGGGATGCCTCTACATGCTGGAGATTTGAATGAGGTGAGTTGTACGTTGACGATATGGAGAATATTGCATATTTTTCTATAGAGATTGGGGATCGACATGATCGGACCCTCCAAGTTTGATCGATTCCTCTACTTCACATTTCATGGATGCATATGAATATCTAAGAGAGAACGATGGATAGGGAGGATCAGGTTTGTGCTCATACCCAAATCTATTTTGGAATCCTTTGGTAGGGATTCAGGGGATGTAAATCCTTACGGTGGGGTGATATAATGGCATAGATTATCTTAGTTTTGTTTGTTGAATATTCTTGGAAAAATTATCAGACCAGGATATATGACGACTTGCAATTCCGAGTCATAGAGTGCCTAGAATGATTCATTAAAAACTATTATTTTTTAAAAAGCGTGCAGGAGCATTTCTCCTTAAAAAGTGGAATAACTATTATATGGGTTCTCACATAATAAATACAAGGGAACCATTTCATTCAAGATGGTCGGTTTACCCAAGCATTAGTTTTTTTATTCGTCGCATGCATCCAACAATAAAAAATTAAAATGGAATAACTATAAATAATATAATAAAATAATGATTATTTTATTTTCGAATCATCATGCCTATCAAATAGTAACTCAAATTAAAAATTCGAGACCACCATTGACATATTGGGGGATCAATTTCCTTAGGTAGAGCCTAACATTGGTCAATACGGGCCCAATTTGGAATGTATTTTTTGGGAAGAAAATATGCATAAAATAATTGAGATAAAAACTATTTTATTTTTGAATCCTCATAACTCACAAATAGTAACGTGAATTAAAAATATGAGACCACTTTTGAGTTCATAATGAGATATTCTTTATAAGTAGGATGTAACATTGACTGACGTGGGTCAAGGGTAAAAGTATATTATTGGATATTTTAATGGAGAATAAAATAAAGAGAAAGACGATTAGTTTATTTCCTTCTAATGTTTCGTAGCATAGAGACATTGTGACACAATGATAGAGCAATCTATTCCCCCAAAGTGGAGACACTATTTCAAAGAGAAATAGTAATGAAGAAAATGTGATAATGTATTTACCCTATTAAACGATGGCATGGTCTTGCAATAGAATTCAAAAGTCCAGAAAATTTAATATAGAAGTCTAGAAATTCTTTAAGGGAAGGGGGGAGGCTCTCTCATCGGTGATGACGAATCAGAGGTTAGGGTTCGATCAAGTTGTGATGAATTGATGAACATTGGAAAAACAAGGATCGACATGGAGACCCCAATTGAATCATCATCTAAATGAGTTTCAACTCGAGGTAGGGGTTTCTATTTGTTAATTGTATTTTCCTATTATTTCTTCATTAACAAAAAATGTGAATCAACCCACTAATCTGTTGATCCATGAGATGTTTGTTTTTGAGGGATGGGTTTGATTCTATGATAAAACATTTGGGAAATGGATCAATGCATAACATGTGATTCAGTTTAAATCTTTGTTTTTCCACCCTTAAATTCATAAATGGATAGAATAAGGCTGAAATGAACTAGGGCTGATACATCCTCCATTGGTTTTCATGTAAGAATCTCTTAGACACCATTCCTTGTTTATCTCATCTCTTTCACTGAAAAAACTCATTTACCACAACAAGGTGGGTGATCGCGACACCTATGAATAGATATCTCATCGACATGGGGGCACCTTCTTGAAGGCCGACAACGAAGGCAACAATTGTATGTGGCAGGGACATCATACAGAAGGCAGTGTGTGCCACATCGATGGAGGTCATGACTAGTGGGACAGGGTTGTTTGGTATGACAGTTCCAGTGGAGCGTCATTTTGGGCAGAGGAGGCTACAATTATAGGGTCATGATAGTGAGGAGGATGTGTGTGGGTGGTGCATTATGGCGACGAGAAGTGAGCTTGAGTCGAAATTTGATTGAGGTGGATTGGGACACTAGAAATTTACATTGGTGGTGGAACACATAGAAGTGGTGTCTACGCCGCATCACACAGCTAAAGGGAAGTGGTCCAGCTAGACTGTGGTGGTGGAGAACCTCACGACATTGGCAGACCCCACTGCAACCCGTGGGGTGTTCGGAAGACTCGGGTCACTGCTGTGTCTTTGCAAGAGTATGTCGGCCTGTTCAAAGTGGGCCGGGCATGAGGAGGTGGGTAGGGTTAATTTGATGGACCTCGATATGGGTTGGGTTAGGTTGGTCTAACCGGGTCGAGCCAGACCTAGAACCTTTCCGGAAAAATGGTCTTGACTTGCTATCTATATGTCTGATCAATGAGCCGTTTTCATCATTGGGATCCTCAAGACAGAGTTATCCTTTCGATATACATCAATTGAGATTACATGGAGGTTGATTTATGACCAATGACATGAGGTGCTGATTCTCCTAGAATCAGATGAGAATTCGAGTGATCTTTATTGGCCCGAAAGTCTATTAGTCATCCAGACCATAGTGTCCCAGTAGACGACTATCCCTATAAACCTCATTAGACTAGAAGAAGATTAGTAGTGTGGAACTCAGTGGCCAAACAAACGAGTCTCCATGTTGACTTCAGTGACCAAGAAGAAGTAGAGATGTGAAAACCTCAGTGGCCATGCATAAAAATAGTCATGCAGACAACAGTTCCCCATCATATGAATATTTATACTGTCCTAAGTTGCCCGACTTATGAGTAGTTGATGAGTAGAAATTGGTGGCATTGAAAATGAGAAATAGATGAGTAGAACATTGTTGCCTATAAATATAGAAGTAGGCAAGTGGAGCTTAGTGTCCTGGAAGACAAGATGTAGTATATTGGACCTCAGTGGACTGAAATAGAATCAGACCCCAGTGACTCGTCTGGGATGTGTCGCTCATCAGTAAAATATGATTAGTATTACGAATGATGTAGTGTGCTCCAGGTAGTTCTGATGTGTTTTATTGGGAGGGGCACAAATAAAATAGACCTCTTTGTTTATGTCCCTCATGAGTTGTTGGATCATGGAGTAAGTCCTCATAGGAGGAGCAGGCCATGAGTAGAATCTTGTGACGAATGAGTGGTTGTGATATCAAGACAACTTTTCTCAATGGGGATATATGGCTTTGGGAAACATCAGGATGTGTCCCGACCATATGTTCTCTCGAATACTTTTGGTAGACATTCTATACATATTTATATAAAATAGCTCATTTAGTGGGATCTCCCAAAATCGAATTTACTACGCACTAAACCATATTTCTAGTAGCAGATGAGACATTATTTCTTAGAATACATTATTAGTATACAAAGATGTTCTTATAATATGTGTTGATGAAATATATCTTTATGGATCTTGTTGTACCTTCTTGGTCATGTTTTCCCTTATAGTCTTTTTCTTATTGGTTTTTGGGCTCCCCTATTTAATATTGTTTTACTCACCCCTTAACAGGTTGTGCCCGCACATGTTGTGTCTGGTGTAGACGATTGATGTTATGGGGGAGTCATAGATGGAGTAGAACTATGAACAAGACCATGTTTTTCCATATGAGATTAGACGAGTAGAGGTGTTTCTTGTAGCATCATGCAGCATATTCAATACCCTTTTTTGTGGGTCGGGCTTTCCTTCTGTTTTTAATTTAGTTGGCTTGTTTTCTTTCCAGTCTGTAACTTAATGTTATACATTCATTTGTAATATGTTTTTGGGTAGTAGTGGTATGCATGCATTTTCATTACATTTTGTCCTCACTCTCTAACCATGTGGATTTGGGTTGGGTGTGTGTGTATGGTTACTTAGGAAAATGCATCCCATTTTTGGGATATGCCTACTCAGTGATATTTTCTAGCCAGTAACCTATCAAAGGTAGTCTTGTGGTAGACATGACATGAGCCATGTGGGATGGGTCCCCACAACCCCCAAATCAAAATTATGCATAATATAGTAATCCTTTATAAGATAACTATTAAAATAGAGATATAAATATGAAAAAGTTAGTAATTAAAATTATATAGTTTACACACATACAATTATTATCTATTAATTATAAATAAAAATAATTATAATTGGAATGAAAGAGAATATTTTTCGTAAAAACAATATTTTCATTAAAGGTTGTTTAATCACACATCATGAAAATAAATTAATATTATTTTTTAGCAAATCTTAGAAAATTTATTTGATAAAATAATGATTATTTGTTAAATTATATTATTAAATTTATTATAGGCTTAATTTTTTATGTTTTTTTGAAATCATTAATTTTTTGAGGTACTGTGAAAAACCCCAATCTCTAATTGAAAAATGTATTTTAATTTAATTTATATATAAAGATAAATTATGTTTTAATTTATTTTAATGTAAAATTAGTTCAACTAGAAATATTTTAATCCAATTTAGTTCATTGTAATCATTTTTATGTTGAAATCATAAATTAAAAACATTATATTCTATTGTATGTTTTCTCATTGAAAATCAACATTCATGTCACGTCTTTAGGATTAATTAAAAATTATATAGTTTAACTACTAGTAATGACATTAGTGAAAATAGATTCCATATTTTGAATTAGATTAATTAATATTATCTAAAAATTTAAACATAATTTTTTTTAGAAAATGTAATTATGAAAACAATAAAAATTATTTACGACAGTTAAGATTGAAATTTTTTTAACAAATGATATTTTTAAAAGTTTAGTGTCATGATGGCATAACAACATTACATAAATCTACTTTTTTGGTAAAAATAATTTAATGATATCATGTATAAATATATAAAATACAATATCTTTTAACTTAATATCTTTCAAAACCATGGGCCTACATTTTTCAATTAAAAAATTACAAGTGAGCCACTCTCCTCACTTATGAAAATCCATACATGTACTTTCATTATCACACCATAAAACCATTTCGGTTCATCAATTTTATAATACAAATTGCTTCCATACAACCATACTGTCATCATCGAATCCTATTTTTGTCCATAATTACATTATAGGAATATATTTTGTTATATCCTAATGAGGTTTTCCTAGAAGAGGTAAAATTCATAACTATGAATTTTTATATTATTTATTCTTCCATAAATTTAAAGTATAGACAATTTATTCTTATATAATAAATATATTATCCACAATAATTTGAAATATAATTTTTTTATGGTTATGAATTTAATATAACTCTTATACCCTCAATTGGTAAATAATAAATTTTCTCGTGTGTACGACTGACTACTACCTCAGGAACTTACGTGATACGTCTTCCATCCACACCTCTCATGGATAGGTATGATGATGTATTTAATATTTATATATATGATTTTTATAGAATTATTAAGTATCTAGAGTAATTATTACGTACATTTACTTTTTTCATTGACTTCTATAAGGGACATGGTAACACCGATCATTTGTTTGGTGATCTACTGCCTCGTGTATATATATGAATCTTCATTCACTATATAATTTCATGTATGGTGATAAGGACACGTATAATGATCATATGTGATATAAATGACATAATTATGATATTCAATACATATATTTCATATTATTATGGTAATATGTCATTTAATTTCTCACATTTTCACTCACAAAATGATGATAATGTCATTCATGTATGTGGGGAATATTTCTTTCATGATGTGATGTGACTATTATTTCATAAAAAACCCACATGTATGATATATGTAACATTACATGATTTGAAACTCTCATACCTGGAAAAAAGGGTTACTTATGAGAGAGAATGTGTGCATCCCTGTATTCTAGAGGCAACTGAGTAGAATTGGGGGAGTGATATCTATTGAGGGGATACTATTCCACCAACTATTGAGTATAATACAATAGAATAATAGATAATAATAAAAATAAGAATAATGGAAAAAATATGAAATAGTTTATTATATAATAGAGAAAATAAAAGGAGGGAAAAAATAAATAACCATTAATCATGTAAGAACTATCTAAGATGTATCTAAATATAAAACAAAGTTCAACAGAAAAAAATGAAAACAAAATAAAATAAAATAACACCAAATGATAGTAGTATTGAAACCAGTGTCAGAACCATATCTAAACTCAAAACCATCTAATAAACCACTAATTCGAAACATGGTCTCTTTCACATAACCAAATGTTAATACATGTTATTTTATTTTGTACTAATTGGATGCTTGAATAGGGCATGAGTAAAACTCAGTAGGTTGAAAAAACTCTGTCTAAACAAAACCAGTCTGATAATAATTGTATCCAACAAAGATATAAACATTTTAATTAATTAATAAACTATTGTATTAAATAAATCAACCAAATTCAACACCATGATGGAATATAAATGATCATATAACATAAAAAATCCAACAATATCCTTATAACATGTAACACTCAACAATGTCTATAAATGTTCATAATCACAAAAACATTAAAAGAACTTTGTATAATAATTTCATCCTTCCAGGGAATCCACGTTTAATATTTTCATCATGTAAAACTAGTTCTAGCCTACTATATAAGTATTAAAACATGGTATTGGTTATATTCCACTCATTACATTCATTACAGCATGGGAATGAGAGAATATTTTTCAATATAATATTTACATCATGAGACTAGTAATAACCCTCTCAGTAAAATCATTATAGCAGGAATCACAACACATGTCATAGACATAAGGATAACACATTATCACATATTAATATTCAATGGTTAATTATAATAATAAAATTTATATTTCAATTATATATAAATTTATCAGTATCTATAACATAAGAAATAAGCTATTTACCTATGGATTCAATATCAAGAATTAACCTATTGTCTCATGACATGTCAAAAAACATTAAACTATATGATGTGTTCTTATTAGTCAAATTTTTTCTCATCCTAAGGGTTTCCATAATCTTGTATGAGTCTAATATTTAATCCAAAGGGTCCCAACCAATATTTTAATCCACAATTTACCAAAAATCAAATGATTAATTTGAGTAAACCATATATCAAGGAAATAACAATATATCATAAAATTTATAATAAAATAAAATGTATGTTTATGTTTAGAACTTATACCACTATCTTCATATCCATACAACACCATTAATGGGTAACACTATCATGGATGAATGAACATTATATCACAAGAATATCCATGATCAGCCTATTTCAAAATCAAAACCCCATTATAGACCCCTGAGTAAAAATATTTCCACATCCATTATAAGGAATTATGTGAGTGAAGGGAAACATGATAAAAAGTAGTCACTATGGATTATATGTTTAATTGGGACTTCTATTATAGTATATGATAATCAAAAATCACATGATAACCATCCTAGCTCTTAGAGGGAGATGTTTCACCAAACAAATAATGAAAATAATTTTATATCTTCTACTTAAAGCCAGTAGATCTGATGAATACATGATGTGTAACCCTTTCACGTAATGTATATCGCAATTAATGAGAGACTCCAAAAATGTTACACCTCATTTAATTTTTAACCCTCCTCAAAATTTATATGAGGAGATTAATTTTCTTGATGTCTAACCACTTCTAATCATGCACTAGTTCACAATATCTACCTATTGCTTTACACAACGTGTTACATGTTCTGGATGTTTAAGCATCTAGCTGGTAGTTATTAGACAAGTTTATGTATAAGAGATACAAACACCTCCAAGCCTTAAAAAATCATGGATGACCTTTATTATCTCATATAATAAAATTATTCCTAGAATCCATTAATTAGATGAACATACAACCATGATCTTTTTGTCATTTTCTTCATCAGTGAATCCTTATCATTGAACAATACATAGCCCTAAATGATTAAAGAGAGAAAAACCCCTGAAAAATTACTTCAACATAAATACTCATAGAAGGACATATATATATAATGTTAATATTTTAAGACCTCCCAACATAAAACATATTTTGCCCAAGCTTCTCCAAGAATCACTCTGGTCTCTATTAAAATAAGAGGTATAGTTATACCTAAGAGAAACTTCTCATGGCAGTCCAAAATATGTATTAGATGCTCCTAAAAGGAAACATCAGGACATACATTGACATTTGTTATGTAAACCACATGATAAGGAAATGTATTATATAACTAAATAAATGGCAACATAAACACAACATTCATATTACTATAATATTATAGAATGGATAATCTATTTTCCACTAGAATGACCCTATGAACTATCTACAACATCCTAAAAACCCGAGTTATATCTTTCCATGTTTCATGATTTATTGTTTCCATATCCAAGGAAAAACAATATAATAACATGATGACCAAACTAAAAAAATCAAGGTCATCAATGTTGGCCAATATACTATTTTCTCATGCTCTGCATAGTCATCATCTTACTCCTTATCAACTAAACTAACTTAAATGTCTCCAGAATGAGAATTGTATTACCAAGAACCAAATCACCATCATCAATATGAAAAATAAGGGAATGACATATCCTTACTTTAAAATCCACTAAGGGTTCCACATGTATCAATTTTTTTATTATTTTATTACATAAAACCTAAATGAATTCCATATTCCACCCCAAAGATTCACTGATATAAAAAAATAGGCTCATAACATATCCTCCAAAAACGGAACAGACTTCTTAGACTGACTATTAGTTTGATCTGTATAGACCATGATTCAAGGAACATTTGATCTTAGAGACATATAAAATTTTATCCCGATGTGTGATGTGGAATTATTATCTCAATATGATATGATACTCCTCAGAACACCATGCAGCCAAACAATCTAAAAAATATACATATTTCATAGAACATCAACTATGAAGGTAACCCTTGTAGGTAATAAGTGTGTTACCATTGTTATTCAATCCAATATCAACCATAATTCATCATTGTTAATTGTTTTCATGGATAATAATTTAAATATATATATATATATAGTAACATCATCCTATTTCTAATCATGAATATGCTGAGGCTGTAAAAGCCTGGCTGGAAACTGATGCACATCTTTCACTTATTGTTGGGTGATACATATAAGGCCCTGGACTTAAACCTTCCTTAATATTGAATTAAATGAATAATTTATGTTGAGGATCTTTTCAGGTTTAGAGTTTTAGAGAATTAGAACATAACTATTACATCTCAAAATATTACAAAGTAGTCACTTCTACTAAGTTTCCATAATAAAAAAAACTCTGAAAAAGAAACGTGTCTAGTTCCATGTTTAATATAGGATGACATTACCTTGATCCCATCTTTGACCTTTTTCCACATTAAGTCATGTGAAAACATTTCAAAAAAAACTTGGGGTGAGCATAAAAATCTTAGTAAGGGATACAGAAAGAATGAAAACTCTTATTTTTTTCAAACATCAAGTAAACCATATATACTCTATCAAAGTAATACCTTCACCTTCATGAAGTAGAAAAAACTCTTCACTGAATAAAGTATCATTACTTACCTTTTTGTAACCAAAGGATTACCATAAAACCCATAAAAATAACACATAACATATATAAAGGTAACTTGGGACATAAACATACTTAAGTGGAATAACCATATGGTCGACTTCCACACATATCACTTAATGGAATAGCCATACGGCCAATTTCCATACATACTTAATGGAATAGCCATACGGCCGACATCCATACCCAATGAATTGGAGGTTATAATGTAACCACCCGTCCTGGTATTCACGGCACCACCCGTAATATGGTTTATAACGTAACCACCCATTAAAATGTCCAAGTACCAGTATAAAATCATAAAACATAAAACCAATATAAAGGAATGATAACATTTCCACATTTCAATCACAATATATCATAAATATAGTGACATAATAGAATCCTTTTTCAAAACCATTTTCAATACCAAAATACATAAAAGAGTATATGGTATTTATTTTATTCTAAAAACATTACAGCTTGTTGAGAAAGCCAAAGACCAAATAATACTCGCGACGGCGGAAAAGGTCGTTGTCACCGCGTACGTAAAGAAAACATTCCTTTATGTCGTTTAGTAATACGCTTCATAGAAAATGATTCCTTTTTTATAAAAGTAAATGTCAAAGGGGGTTTATACACCGTATAAAAGAAAGTTGTGTATAAAACGAAATATGCCTCAATGAAAGGAGATTGAGATGAAGTCCCTTACCTCGGGTCCGACTTGACTCGATCGTTCTTTAACGTCCTGAATAATAAACTTCAGTTAATTTATACTTGATTAAGAACCTTTTTAAAGTTCATTATTCCTTTTATATCACTTATTTCCATGTTATAAACATTATGTAACCATTTAAGTTAATAATGTTTGTTTTCTCAATATTTGGTTATTAAGTTGAAAGTGGACTTCTTACAATTAGATGTTGTTCGTGTGGTCAAAGGTTCTTTATATCCAGAATGAAATTCCTGATTTGGATATAATATGTATCCTATATACCAGAATATACATGTATTTATAATATTACATAATCATTTAGGGGTAAGAAATGAAATTCACCGTTCATGGAGACGGTAAGCCGTACGTACGCATGAACGCTACTTTGATTTCTTTGTCATATTAATGGAATTAAAACAAAATGAAAGGTTTGTATATTTTAATTCCAGAATTATATTCATCATTTAGATATGTCATTAATTATATATATCCATTATATACATGTAATTTTAATAGTACATTACATTTGGGGATAATAAATGAAATGCACCGTTCATGGAGACGGTAAGCCGTACGTACGCATGAACGCTACTTTCATTTCTATCTCATACTTTAATAGAAATAAATAATAATTATATAGAGGTATATTATAAATCCAGTATAACATCATATTTAATAACTTTAAATCCATCCTTTACACTTCCCACATATGGCATTAACGAATCACATCACTTTGAGGGGGCGGTAGTCCGCACTTCCTTAAATGAAGATATCATGTTTACCCATAATGGAAACCATAAAGGTATGCCCAAAATGAAAAAAACAGAAGCTTATGTAAAACATAAACATATCATATATCATATATAAAAATAGTGACATCATAATGGCCACCTTAGAAGGTGCTAAATGAGTATTGAACAATCATCGTTTCGGGAGGCAGAATTTCGCCATCCACGGAAACCGTATGTTCTTTAACCATTTGATGTAGTTGTGTGAGAGTGTAGCTCAAATAAATCTTATAACAACATCCTAGTATATTGAATATACTTCTGTTGTTACAAAAGAAGTAAATAAAAAGAGTTTAGAGGGTTGGAGAAGCAAAATAAAACAAATGAACAAGAGAGAATGAATTACCTTTAAAAGTGTAACTCCTTTTGATTTGAGCCAAAAGGCTTCCGTTGAAAGGATTCTGCCCAAAGGGAATCCTCTAGGAAGAGGAGAGGGATGTGGAGAGAGTAAATGGACAGGGGTTGGCCGAGACAAAGGCTTGAGGAGTGTGTGTAAGGTGGTAGAGGTGGGGGCCTTTTATAAGAGGAGATGAGGGGCACTTTTGGAAAGTAAAGAAATATTACTTTATTTGAAAATGTGTTTCAGTTTTAAAAGGTCCCACATTAAAATAATTCGTGAATAAGGTGATAAGGGTTCTAAATCCACCCATCCAATAAGTTTTGGACATGTTTAGTTTATAGATTTTACATTATCTTTCCATTTTATTTAAATCGTTAAATAATGAGGTCATCACTGCATCATCATGATGTCATAAATAAATTTATTTATTTAAAGTCTAAAAATTATAAAAAAAATTACTATGATGTAGGAAAGATTTTTAGATTTCAAATGACTACTTATAATAAAAACTCTGACTTGTATAACCACATTTAAAAATTGTTTTAGTAAAACATATCATGTTTGTGTCATTTTTACTTTTACATTAAATAAAAAGTTATTTATGTCATTTCACAACCAAAGTGGCTTCATGGGGTCCCCAAGTTGACCCATGGCTTTTCCTGGTCTGCCATGACACAACCAATGAGGGTAGGACATGTTTCAATCTCATCTTATTATATTAAAGAATTATTTTTTCCTTAAACTACACTAATTACCACTAATCGCGATTAAAAACTTAATAAGTTACTATTCACCAAAAAATAATTTTAATCTCATTGAACCACATTTTACTTCTTAATGACAACCATGTATGTCGGATTTTTGAAAATAAAAATACAATGATGGCAAAATTTCATTTAAACGGAAAATCAGTTTTTATAAGTACCAGTTAGTGGTTTAACTATTCATCAAAAATTGAAGTTTTTCAGAAAATTACCAAAAATTCACCCTAAGCTATATTTGATATTATGAATTAAAAAATGAAGTCTATTTTACAAAATTCAAAACATATAAGTCACATTAATTAATTTAATAATTAATTCCCGCTGTCAGAGAAAATAGTGTTTTTTTATGAAACAATAAGTATCAAAAGATTGACACTAGTTTAAGTCTGATTTCAAAGTGATATTAATTCCAACGACCACTATTGGATTTAATGATAAAAATATTTTCTAATTTCACTTTAAAACCAATTCAAAAGATAATCTAATCATATAAATAAATTATATTAAAAAGAGGTTTTGAATTAAAATACAACATTTTACAATATTCATTAAAAAAATGAACTTTATCAGAATGGTACCAAAAATTCACACAAAGTAAATTTTGATGTCCTAATTCTAAAGAAGAGTTATATTTGGTCCAATAGAATTTATAAGATCGATCAAAACTATATTTAATGATGGTTCTCCGTCAAAAGGTGATAAGTGGACCTTTCGTGAAAATTAGGGTATAAATGCCTAAAATTGAACTCTTTCCATATTTTAAGCCTTTATCTTTTATTGGGTAAATGTAAAAACATTTAAAAACATATATAATCATATTTTAGTTATTTCTATCCATTCCCGCCAATACAATGACTACTCGTTAACTAACATTTAAAATAATATTATTTTATTACTTGTGTGCAACGTAAGTTTTCAAAGGAACTCATCGTTGCGTACCGAGTACGCTATCGAACGTAGAAACCCCTTTTAATTAAAATTAATATTTAATTCGTAAATATTAATAAATATGAAAATTATTTATTCTTTATTTACCTGGGATGTTACATCCCTCCCCCCTTTTGGGAATTGCGTCCTCTCAATTTTATTCACTTATCAAAATAAGTGGGGGTATTTATCCCTCATAAAATTTTCAGATTCCCACCTTGCCTCTTCAATCACAATGTTTTTCCACAAAACCTTTACCTGATGAATCACCTTATTCCGTAACACCTTCTCCTTGTGGTCAAGAATCTGGACTGGTTGTTCTTCATAAGATAGGTTCTCTTCTAGCTGAACTACCTCTGGACTCAAAACATGAGATGGATCTGGCATATACTTCCTCAACATTGAAACATGAAAAACATTGTGTACCTGAGATAAACTCGGAGGTAAAGCCACCCGGTATGCAACTGATCCAACTCTCTCCAGAATTTAATATGGTCCAATAAACCTTGGACTCAACTTTCCTTTCTTACCAAATCTCATCACACTTTTCCAAGGAGAAACCTTGAGAAAAACATGATCACCTACCTCGAATGATAGATCCTTCCTTCGGTTATCCGCATAACTCTTCTGCCTCCTCTGAGCTATTCTCATGTGCTTCTAAATCAACTGAACTTTTTCTTCCATCTCTTCTACCAATTCTTGTCCCATCAGCTTCCTTTCACCCACTTCATTCCAAAATGCTGGAGTTCGACACCGCTTCCCATATAATGCCTCAAATGGTTCCATCTGTATACTGGAATGAAAACTGTTATTATAAGAAAACTCAACCAAATAAAGATGTCGGTCCCAACTTCCCTGATAATCCGTAGAAAAAGCTCGTAGCATATCCTCAAATGTCTGGATTGTTCGTTCTGACTGCCCATCTGATTGAGGATGAAAAGCTGTACTAAAATTTAATTCTTTACCCAACGACTTCTGAAGGCCTTTATAAAAGTTAGATGTGAACCTGGGATCACGATCAGAGAAAATAGAAAGAGGAACTCCATGTAACCTGACTATCTCTTTAAGATTCAAACGGGAAAGTTGATCTAGAGAGAAAGTATCTCGTATAGAAATGAAATGATCATATTTGGTCAAGCGATCCACAATAACCCAGATTGCATTATTACCTCGAGATGTCCTCGGTAATCCCACAACAAATTCCATGGATATGTTTTCCCATTTCCACTCTGGCACTGGTAAAGGCTGAAACATCCCTTTCGGTAACTGCCGCTCTGCTTTAACCTGTTGACATGTCAAACACTTCACAGTAAAATCAGCAATATCTCTTTTCATTCCATCCCACCAGTAATACTCCCGCAGATCTCTGTACATCTTAGTACTGCCAGGATGAACTGAAAACGGGGAACTATGAGCCTCACATAACAACTCATTCTTCAACTGTGAATCACAAGGCACACATAACCTCTTCCCAAACCTCAAAACACGAACACAAACATATCCAAGAACTCATGGAAAATTTTATTCATTAGGTCCATGAAAACAGCAGGTGCATTGGTTAACCCAAAAGGCATAACTAAAAATTCTAATGGCCATATCTAGTACGGAACACAGTCTTCGGAACGTCTTCTTCTTTTACTTTCAACTGATGGTACCCCGAACTCATGTCAATATTCGAAAAATACTGATCTCCCTGGAGCTAATACCACTTCATTCGATGGCCCAACATCTGCTGAAGTTGTTGCAAAGGATTTTACCACCCCTTTCTGCTTGTAGTCTAGCTGCATTCCCCCAGTTGAGTTCTTCATCGGACACTCGTTTGCATAATGACCCATTTCATTACACTTAAAACATCTTACCATTGGCTTTTCATTTCTTGCTTGATCATCTTCCGTACAGTTACGAGCAATATGACCAGTCTTACCACACCGAAAGCACTTACCAGACTTGGATAAACATTCTCCAGGATGCATTTTACCACACTTCTCACAGGATGGATATTTGGTTTTCTTACCTCCTTGCTTCTTTGATGAATTCTTCCCCTTTTCCTGCCAACTAGACCTCTTATTCTGTTGTTTGTCATAGAAAACCTGATCATCGACAAACTCCATTTCCACCGTCTCCGCACATCGAACAAGTTTTTCATAACTTTTGAACTCACGAGAAGCTAAATTCCTTCGATACTTTGGCTTTAACCCTGAGTAAAAACGGTTTATTTTACTATCAAGATCTCGTATGAAGTTTGGAGCATACCTTGCCAATTGAGTGAACGTTTCTTCATAAGCAGCCACTGAATCATCCTCCTGCCTCAATTCTAGGAACTGTTTTTCCATCCTAAGACGAACTACCTTAGGAAAATATTTCTCAAGAAACATACCTTTGAATTCGTCCCAGTGAATATCCTCAATCTCATCACTATCCCTTATATTTTTCACCATCGACCACCACTGATCAGCTTCACCTTCAAAACGGTAAACAGCAAGACTAACCTTTTGATGTTTTGAACACCCCATGACATCAAAAATCTTCCCCAGTGCTTTAATCCACCCTTCAGATTGCACAAGGTCAGATGATCCTCTGAATGATGGGGGATGTTGCCTCATGAAATGTTCCACCACTGACATATTCTTCTGCGGTTGATCTGGCTGATCTTGTGCATGGATACCGCCACCATTTATATCCTGAGTCAACTGTGGCATCACTGCAACAAACTGTTCAGTTCCGATTCCGACCATCTCATGTTGCGGATTTGGAAGGTTATCTTCCTCCTGATTTCGTCCCAACATAGCTGCTTTGTTTCCTCTGCGGAAAACCATTCTGAACACAGAAATATCTTAGGCGAAGCAACATGGTAATCCGTAAATGCTATATCATTTCAATCATATTATAATTTAACACTTTTCTAACTTCTAAAGTTGTCTAAACCGACCTCTGATACCAACTATAAGGCCCGGACCTTAAACCTTAATTAATATTGAATTAAATGAATAATTCACGTTGAGGATCTTTTCAGGTTTAGAGTTTTAGAGAATTAGAACATAACTATTAAATCTCAAAAGATTACAAAGTAGTCACTTCTACAAAGTTTCCATAATAAAAAAACTCTTAAAAAGAAACGTGTCTAGTTCCATGTTTTATATAGGATGACATTCCCTTGATCCCATCCTTGACCTTATTCCACATTATGTCCTATGAAAACATTTCAAAAAAAACTAGGGGTGAGCATAAAAAGCTCAGTAAAGGATACAGAAAGAATGAAAACTGTTAGTTTTTCAAACATCAAGTAAACCATATATACACTATCAATGTAATACCTTCACCTTCATGAAGTAGTAAAAACTATTCACTGAATAAATTATCATTACTTCCCTTTTTGTAACCAAAGGATTACCATAAAACCCATAAAAAGAACACATAAAATATATAAAGGTAACTTGGGACATAAACATACTTAATTGGAATAACCATATGGTCGACTTCCACACATATCACTTAATGGAATATCCATACGGCCAATTTCCATACATACTTAATGGAATAGCCATACGGCCGACTTACATACCCAATGCATTGGAGGTTATAATGTAACCACCCATCCTGGTATTCACGGCACCACCCGTCATATGGTTTATAACGTAACCACCCATTAAAATGTCCAAGTACCAATATAAAATCATAAAACATAAAACCAATATAAAGGAATGATAACATTTCCACATGTCAATCACAATATATCATAAATATATTGACATAATAGAATCCTTTTTCAAATCCATTTTCAATACCAAAATACATAAAAGAGTATATGGTATTTATTTTATTCTAAAAACATTACGTCTTGTTGAGAAAGCCAAAGACCAAATAATACTCACGACGGCGGAAATGGTCATTGTCACCGCGTACGTAAAGAAAACATTCCTTTTTGTCGTTTAGTGAAACGCTTCGTAGAAAAAGATTCCTTTTGTATAAAAGTAAAATTCAAAGGGGGTTTATACACCGTATAAAAGAAAGTTGTGTATAAAATGAAATACGCGTCAATGAAAGGAGATTGAGATGAAGTCCCTTACATCGGGTCCGACTTGACTCGATCATTCTTTAACGTCCTAAATAATAAACTTGAGTTAATTTACACTTGATTAAGAACCTTTTTTAAATTTAATTATTCCTTTTACATCACTTATTTCCATGTTATAAACATTATGTAACCATTTAAGTTAATAATGTTTGTTTTCTCAATATTTGGTTCTTAAGTCGAAAGTGGACTTCCTACAATTACATGTTGTTCGTGTTGTCAAAGGTTCTTTATATCCAGAATGAAATTCCCGATTTGGATATAATATGTAACATATATATCCAGCATATACATGTATTTATAATATTACATAATCATTTAGGGATAAGAAATGAAATGCACCGTTCATGGAGACGGTAAGCCGTACGTACGCATGAACGCTACTTTCATTTCTTTTTCATATTAATGGAATTAAAACAAAATGATAGGTATGTATATTTTAATTCCAGAATTATATTCATCATTTAGATATATCATTAATTATATATATCCATTATATACATGTACTTTTAATAGTACATTACATTTGGGGATAAGAAATGAAATGCACCGTTCATGGAGACGGTAAGCCGTACGTACGCATGAACGCTACATTCATTTCTATCTCATACTTTAATGGAAATAAATAATAATGATATAGAGGTATATTATAATTCCAGTATAACATCATATATAATAACTTTAAATCCATCCTTTACACGTCCCACATATGGCATTAACGAATCACATCACCTTGAGGGGGCGGTAGTCCGCACTTCCTTAAATGAAGATATCGTGTTTACCCATAATGGAAACCATAAAGGTATGCACAAAATGAAAAAAACAGAAGCTTAAGGAAAACATAAAAATATCATATATCATATATTAAAATTGTGACATCCTAATGGCCACCATTGAAGGTGTTAAATGAGTATTGAACAATCATTGTTTCGGGAGGCAGAATTTCACCATCCACGGAAACCGTATGTTCATTAACCATTTGATGTAGTTGTGTGAGAGTGTAGCTCAAATAAATCTTATAACAACATCCTAGTATATTGAATATACTTTTGTTGTCACAAAAGAAGTAAATAAAAAGAGTTTAGAGGGTTGGAGAAGCAAAATAATACTAATGAACAAGAGAGAATGAATTACCTTTAAAAGTGTAACTCATTTTGATTTGAGCCTAAAGGATTCCTTTGAAAGGATTATTCACAAAGGGAACCCTCTAGGATGAGGAGAGGGATGTGGAGAGAGTAAATGGGCAGGGGTTGGCCGAGCCAAAGGCTTGAGGAGTGTGTGTAAGATGGTAGAGGTGGGGGCCTTTTATAAGAGGAGAGGAGGGGCACTTTTGGAAAGTAAAGAAATATTACTTTATTTGAAAATGTGTTTCGGTTTTAAAAGGTCCAACATTGATATAATTCGTGGATAAGGTTATAAGGGTTCGAAATCCACCCATCCAATAAGTCTTGGACATGTGTAGTTTATATATTTTACATTATCTTTCCATTATATTTAAATCGTTAAATAATGAGGTCATCACTGCATCATCATGATGTCATAAATAAATTAATTAATTTAAAGTCTAAAAATTATAAAACAAATACTATGATGTAGGAAGTATTTTTATCTTTCCAATGACTATTTATAATAAAAAAATATTACTTTTATAACCCCATTTAAATTTTTTTAGTAAAACATATCATGTTTGTGTCATTTTTACTTTTACATTAAATAAAAAGTTATTTATGTCATTTCCCAACCAAATTGGCTCCATGGGGTCCCCAAGATGACCCATGGCTTGTCATGGTAAGCCATGACACAACCAATGAGGGTAGGACATGTTTCAAGATCATCTTATTTTATTAAAGCATTATTTTTACCTTAAACTACACTAATTACCACTAATCGCGATTAAAAACATAATAAGTTACTATTCACAAAAAAATTATTCTGATCTCATTGAACCACATTTTACTTCTTAATGACAACCATGTATGTCGGATTTTTGAAAATCAAAACACAATGATGGAAAAATTTCATTTAAACGGAAAATCAGTTTTTATAAGTACCATTTAGTGGTTTCACTATTCATAAAAAATTGAAGTTTTTCAGAAAATTACCAAAAATTCACCCTAAGCTATATTTGATATTAAAACATCAAAAATGAAGCATATTTTACAAAATTAAAAACATATAAGTCACATTAATTAATTTAATAATTAATTCCCCCTGTCAGAGCAAATAGCGTGTTTTTTATGAAATAATAAGTATCAAAAGATTGACACTAGTTTAAGTCTGATTTCAAAGTGAAATTAATTCCAACGACCACTATTGGATTTAATGGTAAAAATATTTTCTAATTTAACTTTAAAACCAATTCAAAAGATAATATAATCATATAAATAAATTAGATTAAAAAGAGGTTTTGAATTAAAATAAAACATTTTACACTATTCATTAAAAAAATGAACTTTATCAGAAAGGTACCAAAAATTTACACAAAGTAAATTTTGATGTCCCGATTCTAAAGAAGAGTTATATTTGGTCCAATAGAATTTATAAGATCGATCAAAACTATATTTAATGACGGTTCTCCGTCAAAAGGTGATAAGTGGACCTTTCGTGAAAATTTGGGTATAAATGCCTAAAATTGAACTCTTTCCGTATTTTAAGCCTTTATCTTTTATTGGGTAAATGTAAAAACATTTAAAAACATATATAATCATATTTTAGTTATTTCTATCCATTCTCGTCAGTACAATGGCTACTCGTTAACTAACATTTAAAATAATATTATTTTATTACTTGTGTGCAACGTAAGTTTTCAAAGAAACTCATCGTTGCGTACCGAGTACGCTATCTAACATAGAAACCCCTTTTAATTAAAATTAATATTTAATTCGTAAATATTAATAAATATGAAAATTATTTATTCTTTATTTACCTGGGATTTTACAATACATCTCACCAAAAATCCATCCACCTCCACCTTTATTACTGACCAACATTAATATCAAATGATATTAGGGTACATATTTTTCAAAGGAAGACTTAACAACCATCTAGAATATTTAATATCATTTAACAAATCTATGTGGAATCCCTTAGGATCCCATACTCAATAATCATAAAGAATAGAACTGTTGCATCAAAGATACAATCATCAAGGCGCCTCCCCACCATATATGATTTCCCTTATTAATAAGATATTTGGATAAAAAAACTATTCATTATTAATCTATTAAAAAATAATGAGTTTAACAAACATTAAATTTAGAACTACTCATCCCTAAGTCTCATAAACACCATGATGCATGACTAATAAATGATTCATTGTCTTTTACTAAGCACAAGACTCAAAATCCCCCTAGGTATGCGTCTTCATGATCAATGCATTGACAATGAAATTTTCTATGATAGGGGTATAATAAATCATGTTGTGTAAATATTGTAGATACCTAAAAAATTTTGTAAACATATGGTTCAGTTCCCTATGAAAAAATATGTACCTAATGATCCTGTGGTCCATGTATACCAAAAACATTTCACCCAAAAGATAGTTCCATCAAAATCATTGGGAGTGTATTACTGCTTCTAAATATAGATTGTGAGTAGATTTATTCCTCTCATGTGGTCTATGTTATCTATGTCCATATATAACCACATGATCTTATTACATCAGAAATTTTTTATGTCTAAATCTGGATGTATCACATTACATGGTATATTCATTACATGTATGTGTTATATAGATGATTGGTGTTGAAGCCAACCTACTACTTAGATCATAAAAATCTCCCTCGAAAACATCTGACCAAATAAACAAAACCCCTTTCTTTGTATTCCAAAAAATTAGAATTTCCACTTGATATAGTTATATTAAAAAGGATTCAGAATAACATACTAATCCCAAAACACTCCAAATCATGAATACCTTCTTAGGATCTTCCAAGGACACCATAACTTCAACATTATCTATGTAAATTAAAAATTCCATAGTTGAGATTACATGGCCCATGAATTGAAAATTATAAATCCCAAAACAATATTTGGTTAGATTATCATAAATCTTATTCTCAATCATTGTAAGGAAGATGATGTAAATTTTTTTAAATGATCATCTACTGATTTAGAGTACACTAATATGTCATTGAAAAAAACCACTTCAAAATGTTCTAGAAAATAATGAGTGTTATGATTCTTCAATTCAATTTATACCATCAGTTTTCTTTCAAACAGAAGGGAATAAATATGAATTATTATATGAAATATATTATAATTATATAGGTTAAAGATATATCTAAAAGAATGATATGTAAAATGTGATAACCAGATCTCAAATTTATCATAGAGAAGATCATATCACCTCTTAGCTGATCGAAGAAGTCATCAATGTGAAAAATAATATAGATGTTCTAGTCCACCATTTAGTTCCATATCCTATATTCTACACTTAGGTGAAATGTAACATCATATTTGTTTGTGAAAATAATATGAGAACCCCATGGAGACTAACTTGTCCATATGAAACAATTAGCTCCTAGATCATACAACTTATATTTCAAATCTTGATGCTCTATTGGATCTACTCCATACAGAGGGATTGAAACATGCACTACACTAGGAACCTAATCTATTATAATATCAATCTCCTACTGGGGTGGTATAAGGTAGATCACTTCAAAAAAGACAATATTAAAATGATCTACCACTAGAGAACACTCAACCAACTTCTATATAGATTCTTGGTATTTATTCCCCAAGACAACCAAATATTCATTGAATTTTACCTGAACAACCAACATGATGATCACCCTAACCATATTTATAATAGATAAATTTTTATAGATATATAAAATTAAATTTCTTATTGTAATGGTCAATACGATCCTAGTATATGAATAAAAAATCCATTCCATGAAACAAGTTGCAACATTCCTTTTCTTGATGAAATGGTTTTTACAAGAAACCTTAACCACCTATTTCTAGAGAAAATGTAATAAAATGTTTTATATTTTATTACCACAATGAAAATTGTGTATGGGTTGGAAAATCATCATGAATGATTTATATAACCAAGACCATCATTTTTTCAAAAATATATTATTAAAAGAAAATTGATTTTTCTTATTTAGAACAAAAACAAAGTATGTATAGATGAAATAAGAATTCCACCTTTGATGGAGTATAGTACTACATAAAAAATAGATGGAGTAGTCTATGTATGGTGAAACTATTAATCCCCTCTTCTCTTGGATTTAGCCTAACTCCCCTGAGCTATTCTAGCTATCAGTAATTTCAATTCTGGCATAGGGTTATTACATTGACTATATCAACATGAACATCATATGGGACTCTAGCTAAAATTATACTATCGAAAGGTTGTGTCTTCCATAGACTCAGGTACCTTTCCTAACCCCTTACACTTCTCTACTGTGATAATATTGGAAAAAACATTTGAAGATGAACCATCATTCCATAATATGGGAAATCCAAAAAGGGGTTTTGACCCTAATGTCACATATGGCCAAAATTTACCTAGTGATATCAATACAATGAATTATTATACTAATATGTATGCATGATACATTGAATTATATGAAAAATATTTCCTTAGTGAAAACAATCATAGAAAATATACATACTACCATAAGAAGAGATCATAGTCCACCCTATTGAAAAAGCATGGCCACGACTCAGGGACTATTTCATAAACCCTTCTAGGATGAGTTCATGATTCATCATGTATAAAAAAATTATCATAAAAAAAACATTCACCATTTACATGATCTCATAGTGAATCACACCCTAAAGGAATCACATCCTTTAGATCTCATCAGCTACCAATGATGGTGAAAATAACTACCTGTTTGTGAAATCATCAGCACAATGCATCACTACCATTCCCTCGTCTTCCAGAAACATGAACTTAAGATCCTTATCATACCTTAATGTATCTAGATAGATATTTCCCTAAAATGTTTCCTCAAATAACATCCATGATAAATCATCTTCTGATTTATTTGTAGAATATCCCACTATCTATTGAAAATCCACAAAGAATATATCCAACAAGTTCACCCTCCAATCAGTGGGTGTATCAATATTCATGAAATAGCCTTTACTAAGTTGATCCATAACTCAGCAAAGATGGTTCCTCCCTCCCAAAAAAATTTAAGAAGATTCTATCAAAAAGATGATCAAATATTCTCAGACATTGATAGAAGCGTACAAACCATATCCCAATCCATGGAATGCATGACCCTCATGAAACTGTCATGAAGCTGAGCATCCATCTGATCGTTATTAGATCTAGGTAGATCTGGATCAATTGTTTTTAGAGATTATATATCTTTACTCTCCTAATAATAATCATGATTATTACAATGAGGAATTTTATCTACATGAAAAAATCATTCAATAGAAAAATTGATATAAAATACGGTAAACCTCAATAGGTAAAAACAATAGAGTACCATTGATCTTGGACTCTTGAAAGATGGCTTAAAAGTTTTTTATTATAAACTAAAAATTATATTAATTTAATTTATTAATATATCAGGCATTTCATACACCAATTCATATATGAATTTATATAACACTTGAAATAAATATGTCTATGTCACAAATATTACAATTAAATATGTATCCCTATGTTCACATCATGATGCATGCATAATAATCTCATTCTATAATGAGGCTTGAGTATACATATCGAGAATGAATATCGTCATATAAATCACACAACCTATGAATAAATTATACTCAAATAACACTATGTATAATAAGATAACATCGTAAGAAATAATATAACCTTGGGGTATCATGATTTCCCCTCATACATAGGTCAACTACATGCACAAATATTCTAATTAGCATGTCTTGAAACATCCTAGTATCATTTCTACCCTTCCCAGATTTTAAATGTATAATAATTAAAAACCATCCTCCCTATAATAGTACTTTTTAATGTCCCCCAGTCCAATACTATTTCGCATGGACAAAAGGGTTGAATTAGGGACCACACAAACACCTCCATGTACATCAGAGGTTTACAACCAGTAGAGGGGTGTGATGTGTATATTGGGAAGATAATACGCCATGTGATAGATTAAAATACATTAAAATAATCCATAATAATAAATAACAATGAAATTGAAAAATAGTAAAAAGTATCTAATACAACATGGAAAATTAAAGTAATAAAATATAATCAATAATGAAGAATCATGTAATTAAAAGATGGTTTCTATCAAATTATCAAACAAAATACCTAAAAAATATATATAAAAAATATAAAATAAATTATCCCAAACTATTTGAGTCGTGAACCCCATGTCATACCAATCCCAATACACTATCCTATCTATCAAACAAATCAACAATAATGCCTATTTCCCTTTTTAAACTTCTAACCATGTAATCATCTTAGGTACCAAATGGTGTCCCTAATATGGTTAATGTTTGTCTGCACCACCAAGTAAATAAAAATCCAATCTCTAAATAATTTTATGTAAAAAAGTAATTAATTATTATATTAATTAATCATCAAATATAATTCGGCAAAAAAACTGCCCCATCACCTTTCCAAAATGTCTTTTAGCATGTGACAAAACCATTCCAACTACTTCTATATTGAATTGAAAAATCAACCATAATATAAACATCTCATAATCATATAACATAGTAAATACCAATATAAAATAATTTTAGCATCCAGGAAAAGCCATATCTATATGAATTTTAACATGTATCACTATTACACCCATCTATATATAATTTCATTATGGGAATGGGCAGAGCTCACTCAATATAATCATTAAATGATGGGACTTGGTAGAAAACACTCAATATAATCATTATATCATGTGAATGATCACATCCCACAAATTTTAAGTATTATAGCATAAATCAAAAAACATATCATAAAAAAGGATATCACAATATCAAATCATAAGAATAAATTGTTAATTATGAAAATTACCATTTGAATTTCAATTATGTTTCAATTTATCATCATCTATATCAAAAAAAAAATAAACCAATTACCAAGTCATTCTATATCAGGGAATCACATAATATCTCTCATCATGCAAAAAACACTTTTAACCATTATCCATGATCTTATTATTCACTGGTATTCCCATCCCCTGGGAAGAAATAATCTTGGTCAAATAAAAAATTGAATCTAAAGGGATCCAAACCATATTCTAATCCATTATTTACTATAAATAACCAATTAATTTGAGTTCATGTTACCACAGACTAACCAAAATATTTTATATACTTCAACATTAAATAGAATATTTAGTTAGGATTATACACCAAAAATTTATCTAGAAATCAATGAATCACCAATAATAGTTATCACAAAAAAGGATGATGGAACAAAATATTTCAAGAAGAACCTATATGATCAAAAACACCAAAATACCCTGAAAAATAATATTTCCACCTTTATAACATGGAATGATGAGGGATATGGAAAACATAACAAGAAACACTCACTTCGGATTTGATGTTTAATCACGATGTTTGTAATAGAATATGAGACTTTGAAATCTCATAGAAATCATACAAGGTCTAAGAGGGAGAGGTTTCTACAAAAGAATAATTAAAATCCAACATGGTTCCCTATATAAAACCAATGATCCTAAATACTACATATCATGTCACTCTTTTAGGTTTTTTATTTATTAATTAATGAGATAAAATGAAAATGTGTCACCTTAGATGATATTGAACCCTGATCAATTTTTGATGAGATGAATATTTCATAAGATGTGTAACCACATGATTCCTGATAATGGTTCATGGAGTTTTCATGTGCGCTTATATGTCATGTAACAAATTCAAAACGTGTAAATGTTTAGTGGTCATTTATAAGACCGGTTTATGCATATGATATGAAAAAAAATCCAAGCCATTTTAAACCATGGATACACTAATAATCTGATTAAAAATGTTAGTACCAAAAATACATTACTAAAAAAACATAAATCCTTGAACTCTAGTTCATTTTACAAATTAATGTTTCTCCAAATTGGAATTCCACTCAGTGACTATGGCTTTAAGATAATGAAAATCCCAATGAAATTCATTCAACAAAAATACTCAAAGATGGATTCACATTGGAAAATGTGATATATGAATATATATATAAGAATATTTAAGGAAATGAAATGGAATATATGATATTACAATCATTTATTAAAGGATATATTTTACAAAAAAAAATTCCATAAAGATCATTGAAAAATTGAATTGATATCATGAATACATACAACCTACCATATAAATGATTGTATTGTGGATCATTTTATCGAACATTATTTCAAATCATTTTATATTATAATTTATGTATAAATATTTTAATTATAGAAGTATTATTATTCTAGATATGTTTTAATACCATCCTATTTGACAATATTGAACCTACCAAAGTCTTGTTTGACACATAATCCAAATATCATCAAAATAATATATTGTAAACACTGTTCATTAAGTAATAATATATAAAATGGTAAAAATTGGATGAAAATGAATTGTAAAAAAGAGAAATTTTCTTACTAATTTTAATAATTAGCATTTCTTAATTATTCAGAAATATAAATCATGTACGTGATGAGTCAAAATCAAGGTAAGGGTTTCTTTTCTCACTTTATCTTCCCTAAAAAATTTCCATATTCTCCACTTATATACTTTATGTGGTATATATCTATCCAATATTATATGTTATATCAGAAATTTATTTATCTATGTGTTATTTAAATATTTATTACTTTTTATTTATTTCATGGGGACTAGGATTCAATAGCTTTTAGAAGTAAGGGATTATTTGACAATATCATCATTATTTAGTTCTGTTTTATTTATATTTCCTCTAGGGTAAATTTTGGAAATCTCTATCGTAAAATAAATTTATTCTATTTCACTAATGATATTGATGAAATTTTTCAAGTAATAGTTCCATTTTTAACATCTTTGGTAGATGAAATAATTGAGATAATATTTTTAAAAAAGTCATACATTATATTAATATTAAGTTAGAAATAAATCTTCATAGAACAACTCCTTATGAGAAAAAAATATGATAAAAATTTTATTTTTCCATTTAAAAAGTAATTATTTATTATATTTCTACAATTTATCAATTTTTTATAAAACATTCAAGTGAATATTCACAGAATTTTCAAAAAAATGCCAATTTTTTCTATAACCGAAAATTATAAACTAATGTTTATTTTATCTATTATGGTAGTACTATATTTTTCTATATTTATATAAAATAAAAGTTTTAAAACTTAATTTATATTTTTTAACAGATATATTAAATAAAAAATATTCTTAAATTTTTATAAATTGATTATTTAAAAGTTGAATTTCAAAAGAAAATGTAATTTTTATCAAATATGATTTTTAGGAACCTATCTTGGTATTAATAATCCTGAATTATATAAATCCTATATTTTTATTGTGGCCCTATAAAGATATATTGTATTTATACTTTAAATATTATTCTTTTTGATGATTATGGATTAGTTTGATAGGGTATGTAGAATTTTATTTACATTCATCCTTTTACAGTGTATTGTTTATGAGTATGTTTATTGATTGGGATCAATAATCACATTTCATATGAGAATTCATTAAAAAAATGTTTAAGTTGATTATGTTTCTCCCAATTTATGATGTCCCTAACCATGCTGCCTCTAAACTGTTTCCATGTGCTTAGTCGTCCTTTGTCCTGAAGGGCTCCTCCCCTACCGCTAGAGGTTTTTAACAACTAGAAAGGGTCTAATAAATAATGAGGGACGTCTATAACCTTATTACCATATTAATACATAGTAGGTAACTAAATAAATAGTTTAAAGAAGAGGAAAATATAAAAATAATACATAACAAACCAATTCTCGAATAGTTTAAACCATAGCCTATAAAGAAATATGTCATGTCATGCTAAGTAGTACCAGGTAAAAAAACCAATAATGAAGGCAAACAAGGAAATCCAAAAAAATATTATGGAATCCATCTCTGGATCATAATTGAAAAAATTCCATTTCTAACTCAACTACCAAGCACTAGTACATTACCCTTATTTGGACCTTCAAGCATGAAATATTCTTGACTACCTAATAATGCCCAAGAAAGTTTTGATTGTATTCCTATCTAATTACTAAATAATAAAAATATAGAGAATAACTCTATATTAATTTTAAAACTGGTTTATTAGTTAAATATATTTTTATAATATGTTATTAATAATGTTATGATTGTTATATAGGTGGATTTAATGTGATCCACAAAGAGGTAATTAAAGATAAATGATTTTTTGTAGAAAAATAAATATCTTGTGAAAAAAATATTTTTTTAAATGATTATATATTTTATTTGGAGATATTACTACCTAGTTAATTTATTTTACTATATTCCTGTAATTCATGGGTTTTAAATTTCAATATCATGATCATTATTTAAATGGATTTCTTTTTAAATAATACAAATCTCATAAATTTATATTTTTAACTCAACTCTCTTAATTGAGTTAAAATGATTATCCATGAACATATTTATTTCATGATTTATTTCTCTCACACCACAATCCTATTCCATTATTAATTATATTACTATCTAAAGGATGATGACATATGGATTCAAATATTTATCCTAGATGAATCTCATTCTAAAAACATAAATCCACATTATTAATAAATCACTTCCTCATTAACGATGGTTTCTAATCCATATAAATTTTTTTTATTTCATTAGAAATATTTGACATATATTTGGAAACCTAATTATGTGTTATATCATGTGTCCAAAATAATTATATCTCATTCTCCTTAAAATTCTATTTTTTAACTATTTTTACAATGGCGGGTTCTAATAACAATATTTAAAAATATAAAAAATATTCTCCATCATTTCATAAAAATATATATTAAAATTGAATCCATATTTATTTTAACAACCTTTATATCTTCACAAATATATATTAATATTAATGATAATTTTGAAAAAAAAATTATTTTATCATTATTTACACTTCAAATGACATTTTAATATGAGATGATACTTCTAATTTTTTATAAATTTTAAAAAAAATTCTAGATAGAATTTTTTATTGTTTTAATACCATTTTTATATTTATTTGAAAAGTACTTATTTAGTTGGAAATAAATTTTTAGGAATGACCCTCTAAATGTTCATATGAAATACTATTCTTGTGTGATTGAGTTTTGTGTATTAATCAATTTCGTCCTTATGGGCACATTTGATGATACTGTAGAAAAATGTTACAAATCCAATTTTCATTTCCATTTTTTTTAAAATAAAATGAATGACAGATTTTAAATGGAATGAATATATATAGATTGTTGATGAATGGGGTGTTAGAAAACCTCCCCTAAATTTCATATGGTTTTATATCTTAATATTTAATTACTATTTTCATGGGTATGACTATGGTCTAACTATTTTAAAATGGGGTTTCATGGATATACTTTTGGTATATTATTTCCAAATTTTTTTGACTTAGTATAGTTTGGGTTGGGCTATTCTCATATAATAAATCATGGGTATAGTTAAGGATTATTTATTCTCTCATTGTTGGTTGTGGGAATATAATTTATTTATCTATGTTCACAAGGTTATATGATAGTTTAATTGTTTTTATATATGAAATCATTTTTGAGCGAGGGTATAACTATAGTTAACTTCGTCTCATATGGTTGTACATGGGAATAATTATGAATTAGATATGCTCATTCCGTAGTGTCTCTATATAATTCTTTTTAATATATGATTAAAGGGGTTTTCATGAGTATAATTATGGTTATAATATTATAAAAATATGTTATTGTATAGAAATGTTGTTGAGATATTTAAAAAATTTATATATTTTTAGGTCAATAATTTGAATAACTATTATGCGTATTATTATGTCTATATTTTTATGTCAATGCACATGTTTGTTTATGACTGTTTCAAAAAAGATTTAAATTATTTTATAAATTTATTCCATTCATCATGATATTACTCATGATTCATGTTTAACATTATTTGGGTTTGATTGTTTACATTTTTTATAGCCATATGCTAATCCTATACTCAAATAGGATATTTGATTATTATCACTTACGTTTACCCTTACTAATCATCTAATATATCCTCATTATTATATTTCCACACACCAAATGATGAATATGAGTGTAACATTTGATATGTGTTGAGGGGATATATTGTCGTTTGTGTATAAATAAATGTTCACATGATATGTATAAAAATATGGATTTTAATTGGTCATCAATGTCACTAAATCTTATATTGCTGGGACAATATGATTATTTGTGATATATAATATTATGATTTTGTAAATGATATTAAATAAATATATGTTTATCCTCAGTCACTATAGTTTCTATTATATAACGCTTATGATGTTTTTGAAAATAATTTTAATTATATTTATTGATTATGATTAGATAACATTAGTGGAAACATTATAGGAAAGTCATTGTATATGATAACATCCTAATTATTTTAGAATTATTTTTTTTTCAATAATTTACATCCACGTAGGGATAATAAATGATGGTACATGCTTTAGAATTCAGTTACATAATGATGAAAACAATAAAAATGGTGTTTGGTTATTTACACATTTTCTATTTGGACAAATGTATGAGTCTAAACATCACACATAGTTTGTTACTCTTGAGAATATTATTTATCCAATTACGTTACCTTTAAAAGATATTAAAAATAATATATTTCGAAATTTCATCAAGAAATTAGGTCACACATCATGATAATAACGTAAAATTAATTTTTACAACTTTTAAACAATTTATTTGATAAAATTAATATTATTTTACAAATTATATTATCAAAATTATTATTGTTTAATTTTTTTAGTTTTTTGTAAATCATTATATATTTATTGTGAAAAAAAAAATGAATTTTAATTGAAAAATGAATTTTAATTTTAATAATATATAAAAATAATTAAAATTATAAATTATTTTTTATGTAAAATTAGTTTTATTATAAATATTTTAACCCAATTTAGTTCATTGTAATAATTTTCCTTTATAATGATAAGTAAAGAGGTTCTAATATATTGCACGTTTTCTCATTGAAAATTAAGTTTGTGTCGCAATTATGGGATTAATTTATAATTATACAGTTTAACTTCTACTATTGGAATTTAGAAAAAAAGATTACATATTTGGAATTATAATAATATATATTATCTAATAATTTCATGATATGTTTTTTCTAAATTAATTGATAAAATAATAAAAATGAATTAACATATTAATGAAAAAAATTGTTTAACGATGGTTAAATATAAATGTTCAAGGTTTGGATGGAATAAAAACATTCCCTAAATCATTTTATTTGAAATGAAATCAATGTTACCATGTATAAATATCTAAAATAGTAAATTTTTTATTGTAATATCTTCTGAAAAGCATTGGTATACATTTTTCTATTAAAAAATAACAAGTGTTGCACTCTCCACGCTTTTGATTAGACACCCCTATCCTCTCTTAATTACACCTTAAAAACATTTTCGTTCAGAAATTTCCAATCCAAATCACTTCCCAAAATTTTTACCCTCAACATGGAGACATTTGTTTTGTCATAATTACATTATAAGAATACTTTATGTATAATCCATAGGAGGTTGACCAAGAAGAGGTAAAAATAATAACTACGAATTTTTATATTGTTTCTTCTTCCACATCCTTAATGTATGATCCATTTATTCTTATATTATAAATCTATTATCTACCATATATTGATATATAATTATTTTATGGTTATGAATTGTATATATCCCCTTTACTTTAAACTAGGAAATAATAACTTTTCTCGTGTATAGGATAGACTACAGCCTCACCGACTAATGTGATACGTTTTCTATCCACACCTCTCATGGATTGGTACAATGAAAGGTAAATAGTTTATATATTATTTTTATAGCATAATTAAACATCTGGATTAATTATAACACACTCAAATTTTTCATTCTATTCTATATGGTATTTGGTAACACCGATCATTTGACCGGAAAACTACCTCCTCGTGTAGGGTTGTGATTCTTCATTCACTATCTCATTTACAAGATGGTGATAAGGACAAGTATAATGATTATATGATATATAAATTACATAAATATTATATGAAATAGATATTTTTCATATTAAAATTTTAATATATCATTTTATTTCCTACTTTTTCACTCACTGAAATAAGACAACGTCATTCATGTACTTGTGGATTATTGATTTTGTGAATTGATGTGACTTTTAATTCATCACCAATCCACATTAAGGATATATGTAACTTACCATCATCTTCCAATATCAGAAATGGCCAAAAATGGTTAGATATGATAGTACAAGATCGCGTCCCTGTATTCTAGAGGCTGTCGACTAGAAGTGGGAGTGTAAAATTTATTATTGGGAGACAATATCCCCTACTATAGTGTACAATAGAGAATAATAATAGATAATAATAAATTATCGAGAAATTGAAATAGTCTAGAATTAGTATATAATATATCTGGTAAAATAAAAGGAGGAACAAATAAAAAATAATGAAGAATGATGTAATGACAGGATGATATGTATTTAAATATCAAGCTAAAGACTACAGAAACAATGAATTATCTGAAATTAAATAATACCAAAAGATAATAGTCTTGATAACAATGTTAGACCCATCTACAATATCATTCCCATCATGTAAACCAAAAATAAGAAACACAGTCTCTTTCCCCTGTCCAAAATCATATCCAGATAATCTTATTTGGAACCAAACAGAGGCCCAAATAGGTTGTGAGTAAATCGATATATCAAAACCACTTTGCTTAAACAATACTATTCTGATAATAACTACATCCAATAAAGAAATAAACAAGTTAATTCATTAATCAATTACTGTAATATATTGTTCAACCTTATTCGACACAATGAAGGCATTTATATGAGCATTTACCATAAGAATTCCAACAATATCATTATTCCATGGAATAATAAACAAATTCCAAAAATTTTCATAATCACATAATCATTAAAACACATTTTATAGTAATATTATCCTTCTTAGGATTCCATATATAATGTTTTTATTATGAATCCTGGGTTAAATCCCACTATATAAGTATTCGAACATGTTATTGGATATATCCCAATCATTACATGCATTAGAGCATGGGAATGGGTGAATCCATTTCAATATAATATTTAAATCAAGGGACTAGGAATAGCCTAATCAATATAATTATTATAGGATGAATCAAAAAACTTGTCTTAGAAAAAGGGATATCATAATATCAAATCATAAGATTCAATGGTTAATTATTAAAATAAAATATAATTTTAATTATATATAAATTTAGTGGTATCTATTACATAAAAAATAATCTTTTTTACCCATGGATAAAATATCATGAAATAACCTAATTACTCATGTCCTGTAAAAACACGTTAAACTATAAGACAAGTTCTTATTATAAAAATGGGTTTCTCACCCCAAGGATAACCATAAGTTAGGTTGAACCAACTATTAAATCCAAAGGGAGAATGAACATATTTTAATCCTTGATTTACCATAAATCAAATGAATAATTAGAGTAAAAGATACATCAGGGAAATACTAATATTACATATATATCAAAATTAAATAATAAATAGCTTAATGTTTAGAACCCCTACCTATATATTTAGATATACACAACACTATCAATGGGTAACACATATAAGCATGAAGTAACATTAGATCACTATGATGACTCTGATCAACCCATTTACATATCAAAACCCCAAAATAGAACCATAGTAAAAATATTTTCACAACCATAATAAGGAATGATGGGAGAGAAGGGAAATGTAATAAAAAGAACTCTCTAGGGATTAGATATGTAATCGGGACAACTCATATAGAAGAGAAAAATCCAAAATCACTTAAAACCCATCTTATATGTGAGAGTTATAGGATTAACCAAATGAATAATGAAAATCACACGGTCTTTTCTATTTAAAAACATTGTGTGAGGAGTACATTATACGTAACCCTTTCACATCATGTAATTCACATTTAATGAGAAACACTATTTTTTCCTCTGTTAATGTTTTACCCTTCTCAACATTTATATGAGTTGAAATATTTGAGTGATGACTTACCACTTCACATCATGCACTACTCACAACATCTACATTTGACTTTACAGAAAGTGTAACACATTCTTGGTGTTTAAGCATCCAGCAGGCAGTTCTCAGATCAGTTTATGAATAATACCTTCAATCACCTCCACTCATTTCAAAATAATGGAAAACATTCATTATTACATTTAATACAATTATACAGAAACTCCATTTATTAAAAGAACAAATAACACAGAGCAATAGAAAGTTTCCCCCTAAAAGAAACAACTTACTCGAACAATACATATCCATAAAGGCATAATGATAAGGTAAACCCAAACAAAATATTTTCAATTTAATTACCCATAGATGGTCATACCTATAAAAATATGGGATTTTATAACCTCCCCAATATATAACAGATTTTCCCCATGCTGCACTAAGAATTGTTGTGGTCTCTCAGAAAACCAGATTTATTATCATACATAGTAGATACTTCTCACAATATGAAGTGCCCGGATCAGTGTGAATCACTGAGAGGGGGAGGGGGTGAATCAGTGATCCCTTAAAACTTTTTACTAATTGATTCTTTATCAATTAAACCTCTATGGCTGGTTAAAGCCTCGATCCACTCTTCTTGTATCTCTCAACCTTTCTCGGATAATGCAGTAATGAAAAGGCACAGGACACAAGGATTTACAAGGTTCGGCACCAAAGGCCGACATCCTTGCCATGCTCTCCAAGCATGGATTCTCCCATTATAATCTGTTAGTATTACAATGGTCGATACAGCTTCCCACCGTATCTCTCCTGAGTCCCACAGGAGGGTCTTTATACTGCGTCCCACAGTGTTACCAGAGTCCCACTGGCCTGCTCCAGAATCCCACTGAAGACTTCTTCTCCCTGAGTCCCACAGGGTCTTCTCTTGGCTCCTCGAGTCGCACGAGTAGCTCTTCTTCACTTTAAGTTCTTCAAGTAACTTCAACAGCCTGGGATAAAGGCTGCTGGCCTTGCTCGGTACCTCTGATCACTTCAGTTGATCAGGTCTTCTCGTCTTGCTCAGGATTTATCTCCTTCTTCTGAGGATGACCTGGCTTCTCTCCAACTACTGAATACTCAGACAAATGATGTCTTTAACTTCAGTCTGGTCCAGTCTCAGATGCACACCACTGATTTGGCTTTCTTCACGTGTGCACGTGCATGCATGCATGCATGCACTCTCCTTTCCTCTTCTTGGTGCAGTAGACCCACAAAGGGTGTAGTCACTTTTGAGCACACACCTACTTCTCAGACTTCACACACTTTATGCAATTTGCTTACACACTAGAATGTGTGTTATACTTTAGTGTGGATGTCCTCCCTTTTCTTCTTCTATGGGTATACACACTTCTTAGTGCACACACTAGGTTCGGCCTTCACTTGTCACTTGTTAAGAACACACAAATTCTTCATTTTGCACACACTTGATCTTGGCCTACTCCTCTATTCTTGCACGCACTTGGGCCGTAGGTGGTTCTTCAAGTTTGCACACACACACAAATGTGTGGTCTTCACTTCACCCACTTGCACACACAAAGCATGCCTCGGCCTCCTCTTGCACACACCTGAATACCAACACAAGGGCTACGGCCTACTTCACTTGCACACACAAAGTATGTTCTTCAATTGTTCATTCACACAAAGTGTGCCCTCGGCCTTGCTTTCCCACTTCCACAAACAACCAAGCCTCGGGTTCTTCCTCACTTAGCACACAACCCGTAGGTATGTAATGCACTGCATCTTCATATTGCACTAAGCACACACACGAGACTTGGGCTATTCTCCTTCTCTTCTTGCACACACACGGCTTCTTCTTCAATTGCACACACACAGTGTATGTCTCGAACAAGGTGTGTTCAACCCGAACACAAACAAGGCGCGCAAGGGTCTTCTTGAGCCGCGGCCAACTTCTTCTCCAACAGCTGCACAAGGTATGAACCACGGCCTCTCTTCCTCAACACTGCCGCGCAAGCCTCACACCACACGGGCCGCGCAAGCCACGGGTGCAAGGCACCTCGGGCTTCAACCGTGGGCGCGCAAGATGTTGCGGCCACGGGTCTTCCTGTCGCGCAAGGGAGGCGCGCAGGGGACCTCTCAATTCTTCTTTCGTGCAAGAGGTGCGCAAAAGGAACCTCTCGGAGCAAGGAATGCTCCGGGCTTCACTGCCGCGCAAGTGCGCGCGCAGGGCTTCGACTTCGTGAGGCACAGAGTTCTTCTCACGGGACTTCCAATACTCAGCGGATCAGCAAGCAATCAGAGAGCCTTGGGCTCTTCTTTTATAGGCGAGGCAGAGGCGGTTCATCCGCGGGATACAATCTTTGAATCACCGATATTTTCGGTTCTTGAAAATCTTTAAACTCAATCCGAAAATCACGTTTCTTTCTCTCTGTTTTACGCGGCTTCATTTATTTTTGTTCCTCTACGTGCATGCGACTCATAACGCATGCACAGCCTTCGGTTTAGGCTGATCCATGCAAACCATAAACCCTTCAACGCCTCGGCAGATTCTCTTGCCTCGGCCTTCTTCGAATTCTTCCAAACATAGCATGCAAGCCAATTTTTAGGCATGGATCTGTTCAGTGTGTCCAGACGAGCCGAATGGAGGTCTCAGTTTCGAAAATGGTGGCCGGGAACTCGAAATAGGTCATTGGGAGTGCTCTGGTTCAGCGGCTGCTCGCGGGTGGCTTCGGCTCGAGCTCGAGGTGGAAGACGAGCCACGGCCGTCGGATCAGGCTATGGAGATTCATCGGACGGCTGGATCAGATCGCGGCGCGCGGCAGATGAATCGTGCGGCGCAGATCATTCGCGCGATGAGACGGACGGCTCAGATCTGTCCCGGGTGAAAAATGCGCGTCCCACATCGAAACTTTCCGCGGATTTTCCGCGGTTTATTACCCTGTCGCTGCCCGCAACTCCTCAGTTTCACTTCTCCCCTCCCGGTGCCGCCCCGCACCAGGTTCTCTCTGCGGGCGCGCTCTGCGCCCACTCATGCCTCCTGCGGGCGCGCCACTGGCGCCCACTATGCTCCCCCGGTGCGCGGATTTAACCACCGCGTGCCCTCGGGGGCTTATACACGGCCCCCTGCGCTCCTCCGGGCGTGCCCCAGGCGCCAATGGTGTCCTTGGGTGCGCCCTATGCCTCAAGGTTGCTGCCCTGGCCTTGAGGGTTCCCCATGGGCGTGGTGACCTTGAGTCCCACAAGTGCCTTGGGTGATGACCCTCGGCTGGCCTCCTTGGTGGCCAATTTTTTGGCAAAGGAAGGATGCATCCTTTGTATAAAAACAAAGTACTCCATATACAAATTGCCAAACCAAGTGCCATTCAAGCCTTCTTCTTCCCATCTCTATGCTTCTTCTTCTTAAGAATTCCTCCATTCATCCTCAACATTTATTTATTACTTAGGAGTGAATTCTTGAAGGTTCTCCATCAACCGAACGCTTGAATCAACATAAAATCTCCAATGTGCTTCATTGATCCAATTAGAGATCAAGTTGGATCACTTCCAATTCACATGCACTAAGAGTTAGTACATGGACTTCTTTGAATCCACTTCATCCACTCAGGAGTAGTGGATGGTTCTCCTTCACTTCCTCATGCATTGTCAATACAATGCATGGTCCTCTAACCATGTTGTGACATTGTATCCAGTTGATACAAGTTCTTGGAACTTTAAGATCAGCTCAACAATCGCCAGATTTAATGATGCTCCATCATCATTCATTCTTAGAGAATGTTTCAACCATCAGCTCCTATGTCACTTAGTGAATCTCCTAAGTGACATGCATCTTAGTACTATGGCCATTCTCTCTTCATCACCAACACCATCACATCCTTTGACATTCACATCTTGACTCCTTGACATCCATTCATTCTTAGGACAACTTCATGTCTCATTGACAACAAATGCAACACAATGCACTTCAATCTCCCCCTTTGTATTTGTTGTCAATACACCACTCAGCACATATGAATGGGTCAATATGTGTGCCAATATTTTCTCCCCCTTATTGGCAATCAAATGCAAAGGTGTGGTGTGGTTCTCTTCCAGAAATATCTTCCTCCCATTGAAAAGTATCTTCTTGAAAAACACTAAGAGAGGGATGATCCCACATGTTCTTCTTTAGCAACGAACCTTTAGTAAATCATCTCTAAGTCTACTTGGGCTAACCCGGTGTAGAAAACAAGAGTGATATAACCAAGGTACTCAATGCTGTCCATAATTCTCTACACATGTGAGATCATGCTTAGGGGTTTGAAAAACTTTCAGATATAACAATGAATTGCTAAATCCTGCACATACTTCACAAAACTCATTAGAAAGTTCAGTGCAATGATAAAGCTCCCCCTTTCATCCATTTGTCTTCAATCCATACTCCCCCTTAATTGACAAGATAAACTCAATTAAGAAACAAGGGATGAAAGTATGATTGGAATACCTTCACTTTTCTCAAGATGGTATTAATCTCAGAATCCCATCTTCTTCAGATTGGCTCCCCCTCAAGGGGTGCACTCCATTCTTTCCAAACCATCCTCCAGTTGAGAATGATCATCATCTTCAATTCCCTGCAATGTTAGCACATGTATATACCAAGAGTATACGGGAATAAGATGGAACCTCCTTGGATCATCAATGTGAACAACAAGGTTGAGAAGATTCTCTCAACCGAGATGTCCCATTTTCACCAGTCTTCACACTTGCACATTTGATCTTCATTGATGATTGTGCTGGTGTGGTTCTCAAAACATCTTCATGTGAAATCTTCTTCTTCCATTTTGCCTTAGCAATTTCCAGAACTTTATCTTCAGCTTTTTGCAGATCTTTGGCAAGTTGCAACTGATTTGGCCATATGACTAACAAGTCATTTGAAAGTGTGGCCTCAGTTCTGGAAGTTCCACATGGTTCTTTTGATGCTGTCAAGCTACCTCTCTTAGGCAACTTGTTTTCAATCAATCCCTTCTGCTTCTTCTGGATTGATTTTCTTTTTGAGTCCAGTCTGCTTCTATTTAATTTCATGGATTCTTTACAAAGATCCATGATGTGTCCTTTCTTTCCACAGTAGAAGCATGTCTTCTTGGTGGTCCTCCTAGATGACTCACCCTTCTTGGATTTAGACTCCAAGGAATTCTCTTCCTTTTTCAATATCTTCTTGGGAGCATTGTCACCTTTCTTCTGTTTGCTTCCCAAGGTTTCCATTTTAGCCAGGTTCAGTGATCTTTTCTTTTTTTGAGCTCTGGATACAGTTGGAGATTGACATGTATCTTTTTGATCACTTTTACAATCTTCCCAGATGTTGTCAAGTAATCCAAATCTATTTGCAGTAAACAGATGTCTCTGGACCTGTGAATGTTGCTTCCTTCCTTCTGGCTTGCTCCCCCTAGGCATGGGCTTCCTCTGTGCTTTGTCATTCAGTGGATTGTACCAACAATCCTTTGCACAATGCCCATACTTGTTACAACACCAACATTGACCCACAAATCTTGATCTCTTGAGTCCTTCTGATTGTTGGGTACTTTTCATGACCTGTTGTGCTGTTTCAGGAGAGATCTGCTTCTTTACTGTCTTCATCCATATTTGTTTGGAATTATTCTTCCATCCTGCACTTTTTGTGGAAACACAATTAGAAGCATCAGTACAAGATGGTATGGATGGTACCTTCTTTCTAGAAGATGTTGCACTTTTATTAGAGGATGTCTTTCTTTTAGAATCATCCTTCTCAAAGCATACTTGAGTAGCAACATGTCTTCTTCCAGCTGACTGGGAGGATTCAGCTTTAGGTGATTGCATATTTTTCAATATCACCTCCAGTTCTAAACACTTCATGTTGAGGGAGTTCTTCTCCTCCTCAACTGTTCTTAGCCTAGCTTCCCTATTCTGTTTTAGCTGTTCCATCTGGTCATCATGCACAGTCTTCAATTCAAGCAATGAATTGTCAAGCTCCTTCACCCTTTTTGCTTTGTCTTCAAGTTGAGTATCTTTGACAACCATTGAAACTCTGTGTCTCTTTTCCAGTGCACGGAAAACATCTTTGATCATTATCAAAAATATTTCTTTCTCAGAAGAGCTCCTTTGCAATTCTTCACAGGTATCTTCATATCTTTCATTGCAGAGGGAAACAGTTTCATCCTTGGCATTCACCAGCTTTCTGAGAGTGTTGGTTATGACAACCCTTTTTGCCAATTGATCTTCCATTGCATTGGCTTCTTCTTCTAACTGTGATTTTTCTTCATGAAGATCATGGATGCCTGTAGCTATACACTTTGCCACTTCCATGGGAACTGTCTTATGAAGATATGTGAGTGCACTCTGAAGATCATTCATTGTTTCAACTTCATCACAGCTAGGACAGGCTTTCTTCATCTTCTTGGCCTGTTTCTTCTTTCTATTTTTCTGAGTCTTGGCAGATATCTCCATTTGAGGCTGGTCGCTCGTTTCCTCAAATCTGCACTTCATAAAGACTCTCTTGGATCTTTTAGAGGTAACCTCCCTCTGATACCAATTGAAGTGCCCAGATCAGTGTGAATCACTGAGAGGGGGAGGGGGTGAATCAGTGATCCCTTAAAACTTTTTACTAATTGATTCTTTATCAATTAAACCTCTATGGCTGGTTAAAGCCTCGATCCACTCTTCTTGTATCTCTCAACCTTTCTCGGATAATGCAGTAATGAAAAGGCACAGGACACAAGGATTTACAAGGTTCGGCACCAAAGGCCTACATCCTTGCCATGCTCTCCAAGCATGGATTCTCCCATTATAATCTGTTAGTATTACAATGGTCGATACAGCTTCCCACCGTATCTCTCCTGAGTCCCACAGGAGGGTCTTTATACTGCGTCCCACAGTGTTACCAGAGTCCCACTGGCCTGCTCCAGAATCCCACTGAAGACTTCTTCTCCCTGAGTCCCACAGGGTCTTCTCTTGGCTCCTCGAGTCGCACGAGTAGCTCTTCTTCACTTTAAGTTCTTCAAGTAACTTCAACAGCCTGGGATAAAGGCTACTGGCCTTGCTCGGTACCTATGATCACTTCAGTTGATCAGGTCTTCTCGTCTTGCTCAGGATTTATCTCCTTCTTCTGAGGATGACCTGGCTTCTCTCCAACTACTGAATACTCAGACAAATGATGTCTTTAACTTCAGTCTGGTCCAGTCTCAGATGCACACCACTGATTTGGCTTTCTTCACGTGTGCACGTGCATGCATGCATGCATGCACTCTCCTTTCCTCTTCTTGGTGCAGTAGACCCACAAAGGGTGTAGTCACTTTTGAGCACACACCTACTTCTCAGACTTCACACACTTTATGCAATTTGCTTACACACTAGAATGTGTGTTATACTTTAGTGTGGATGTCCTCCCTTTTCTTCTTCTATGGGTATACACACTTCTTAGTGCACACACTAGGTTCGGCCTTCACTTGTCACTTGTTAAGAACACACAAATTCTTCATTTTGCACACACTTGATCTTGGCCTACTCCTCTATTCTTGCACGCACTTGGGCCGTAGGTGGTTCTTCAAGTTTGCACACACACACAAATGTGTGGTCTTCACTTCACCCACTTGCACACACAAAGCATGCCTCGGCATCCTCTTGCACACACCCGAATACCAACACAAGGGCTACGGCCTACTTCACTTGCACACACAAAGTATGTTCTTCAATTGTTCATTCACACAAAGTGTGCCCTCGGCCTTGCTTTCTAACTTCCACAAACAACCAAGCCTCGGGTTCTTCCTCACTTAGCACACAACCCGTAGGTATGTAATGCACTGCATCTTCATATTGCACTAAGCACACACACGAGACTTGGGCTATTCTCCTTCTCTTCTTGCACACACACGGCTTCTTCTTCAATTGCACACACACAGTGTATGTCTCGAACAAGGTGTGTTCAACCCGAACACAAACAAGGTGCGCAAGGGTCTTCTTGAGCCGCGGCCAACTTCTTCTCCAACAGCTGCACAAGGTATGAACCACGGCCTCTCTTCCTCAACACTGCCGCACAAGCCTCACACCACACGGGCCGCGCAAGCCACGGGTGCAAGGCACCTCGGGCTTCAACCGTGGGCGCACAAGATGTTGCGGCCACGGGTCTTCCTGTCGCGCAAGGGAGGCGCGCAGGGGACCTCTCAATTCTTCTTTCGCGCAAGAGGTGCGCAAAAGGAACCTCTCGGAGCAAGGAATGCTCCGGGCTTCACTGCCGCGCAAGTGCGCGCGCAGGGCTTCGACTTCGTGAGGCACAGAGTGCTTCTCACGGGACTTCCAATACTCAGCGGATCAGCAAGCAATCAGAGAGCCTTGGGCTCTTCTTTTATAGGCGAGGCAGAGGCGGTTCATCCGCGGGATACAATATTTGAATCACCGATATTTTCGGTTCTTGAAAATCTTTAAACTCAATCCGAAAATCACGTTTCTTTCTCTCTGTTTTACGCGGCTTCATTTATTTTTGTTCCTCTACGTGCATGCGACTCATAACGCATGCACAGCCTTCGGTTTAGGCTGATCCATGCAAACCATAAACCCTTCAACGCCTCGACAGATTCTCTTGCCTCGGCCTTCTTCGAATTCTTCCAAACATAGCATGCAAGCCAATTTTTAGGCATGGATCTGTTCAGTGTGGCCAGACGAGCCGAATGGAGGTCTCGGTTTCGAAAATGGTGGCCGGGAACTCGAAATAGGTCGTCGGGAGTGCTCTGGTTCAGCGGCTGCTCGCGGGTGGCTTCGGCTCGAGCTCGAGGTGGAAGACGAGCCACGACCGTCGGATCAGGCTATGGAGATTAATCGGACGGCTGGATCAGATCGCGACGCGCGACAGATGAATCGTGCGGCGCAGATCATTCGCGCGATGAGACGGACGGCTCAGATCTGTCCCGGGTGAAAAATGCGCGTCCCACATCGAAACTTTCCGCGGATTTTCCGCGGTTTATTACCCTGCCGCTGCCCGCAACTCCTCAGTTGCACTTCTCCCCTCCCGGTGCCGCCCCGCACCGGGTTCTCTCTGCGGGCACGCTCTGCGCCCACTCATGCCTCCTGCGGGCGCGCCACTGGCGCCCACTATGCTCCCCCGGTGCGCGGATTTCACCACCGCGTGCCCTCGGGGGCTTATACACGGCCCCCTGCGCTCCTCCGGGCGTTCCCCAGGCGCCCATGGTGTCCTTGGGTGCGCCCTATGCCTCAAGGTTGCTGCCCTGGCCTTGAGGGTTCCCCATGGGCGTGGTGACCTTGAGTCCCACAAGTGCCTTGGGTGATGACCCTCGGCTGGCCTCCTTGGTGGCCAATTTTTTGGCAAAGGAAGGATGCATCCTTTGTATAAAAACAAAGTACTCCATATACAAATTTCCAAACCAAGTGCCATTCAAGCCTTCTTCTTCCCATCTCTATGCTTCTTCTTCTTAAGAATTCCTCCATTCATCCTCAACATTTATTTATTACTTAGGAGTGAATTCTTGAAGGTTCTCCATCAACCGAACGCTTGAATCAACATAAAATCTCCAATGTGCTTCATTGATCCAATTAGAGATCAAGTTGGATCACTTCCAATTCACATGCACTAAGAGTTAGTACATGGACTTCTTTGAATCCACTTCATCCACTCAGGAGTAGTGGATGGTTCTCCTTCACTTCCTCATGCATTGTCAATACAATGCATGGTCCTCTAACCATGTTGTGACATTGTATCCAGTTGATACAAGTTCTTGGAACTTTAAGATCAGCTCAACAATCGCCAGATTTAATGATGCTCCATCATCATTCATTCTTAGAGAATGTTTCAACCATCAGCTCCTATGTCACTTAGTGAATCTCCTAAGTGACATGTATCTTAGTACTATGGCCATTCTCTCTTCATCACCAACACCATCACATCCTTTGACATTCACATCTTGACTCCTTGACATCCATTCATTCTTAGGACAACTTCATGTCTCATTGACAACAAATGCAACACAATGCACTTCACAATAGTCTAATATATCTACCATATTCTCCTATAAGGACACATCAACACATATATTTACATATTTAATTTCTAGCACAATATAAGGGAAAGGATAATATCTCTGAATAAATGACAACTAAAACATATCATGCCTAAAACTGTAACATTATAGGTTGGATAATCTATATACCACTAAACTGAACATATCCACTATCTCAAATATCCTAAAAAATTGAATTATTCATGTCCTTTTTTCATGATACGGTGTTTCCATAGCCACGTAATACCCAAATAAAAGCATGATGACAATCCCCAAAAATATAGTTTATCTATATTTGACAAAATACAATTTTCTCCTGCATTGTATAGTCATTGACTGAGTCCTTATAATGTAAACCGTCCTACATATCTCCTTCATTAGCCTAGTCAAAAAATGCACTAAATCACAAGCCTGCATATGAAAAAGAGGGGAATGTCATGGCCTTACATAAAAATTATCTAAGGGTTCCATCTGGATCAATTTTTTGATGATTTTATTAAATAATTATAAATGAATTACATATTACACTCCAATGAACCATTGATATCCCAAAATATAGGTTCATAACATATCCTCCAGCGTGTATTGATGAATACACAGTGTGACTGTACACCCGTTACGTGTTTTGACTGGTCAACACACGACACGTCACGCGGTTTCCACGCGTTTTTAAAAAAAACGTTAATTTTATTAATATGTGAGTTTCGTTGACCCAAGACATAACTCATAAAAAGGTATCCATCACTGGTCTTAAAAAGACCGTCTTAATTACAGGAATACACTGCCGTTGACGGCTCGTCATTCCGACACCATATGAAGAAGTTATAGACTTTTTAAGTTTTGATCACCCAAAATAATAATAATATTATTTTATTATTATTATAATAATTTAATATTTTGATCAAAAGGGCTTGTGGCGTGAATCTCTCCCCTTACACCATGCGCACTCCCTTATTTTATTATTGTATTACTATTTTAATATATTAAATCAACATTATATAAAATATATGATATATTAAATCAAATTATAAAAAAAATATGATTTATACAAGGGAAAGGGGGCATTCACGCCTCCCCTCCCCATCTCATGCGCATCCCCATAAATTTATTATAATTTATTAAAAAAACCATTTTCCTTTTAATTGTATTATTATATTTATTATACGATCAATGTTATTAATTTCATAATTCAATTTTGGGAGAACCTATGCACAACCATTCCATGCGACTCAAAACCATTTCATTTAATTGAATTAAATGACAAAACAAAATTAATATAACATACATATTCAACCCCATTTTAATACATTTAATTTTATTAACCTCTCACATATAGTTTTATGCCATCATTGTTATTTATTGTTCTTCAATAACAATAACATTTCATCAACTTATTTTATTAACTCACCGACGTTCTTGTTTTTAATAACAAAAAGATTTACGCTCGTCGCATTGACCATGTTAAACCACCCTGTTGGATATCTGAATCCGACCATGCCACGTCAATGTCGCATAACATCCATCAATTTAATTATTTTTATTATTTTTATTTTTATTTCACACTGATTAAATTGAAACCACATTTATTAAATAAACACCATTCAATTTCATAAACCCAAAATAACGAACTCACCTTTAATTTTTTTTTGAACGCACCACCGTGCTTCCACTTACATGTTCATTTAATTGTTTTCAATAAATACGATGACTCATTTCATCAATTTCTCATTATTATTAATATTATAAATAATATTAATAACACAACATCCATAATTATTATTCAAATTTAATTTCAACAATTACTCAATTAATAATAAAAAAACTGCATGTTTCATTTATCAACGTCTAATGGATCACACACCTTCCCACTTCACATCATTAATAATAATAACACCAATTAACTCATTTTATCATGATTATTATTTTTAGTTTAATTAATCAACAATTTATGTCATCATCATTATTATTTAACATATTTTTACGTTATCATCAGTATTAAAATTATCATTATAACGCGCGTCGTGTTGACCACATCGATTTCAACAAAAGAATAGACTGGAGGGGTCTGGTCCATTACATCAGATACCTCTTAAAACATTCTCGTCCTCGAGAATTAAAAAAACAACCAAGAAAAAGAATGGATCCAAACAACCACTCCGCAAGATACCTCTTAGGGCTCTTGTCATAACAAGAAACAACCGACAACCCTAATTATGTGAGTTAGGAATTCCCTCTCCTATGTCGAGATATTATCCGCTTTAGGGGGCACTGACTCCCCCGCACGGGTTTAATCGCATCCGCATTTATGCGTCTCGATTAAGGACTGGGCCTTCCCACTTCCACATATTAGGTTTTTTTCCAAATTACACTGCACCCAACAACGTACATCCCACACACTGCCCGGACACATGGCTTGAGGAATTCCTTCTCCCATGTCGAGATATTATCCGCTTTAGGCGGCACTGACTCGCCTGCACGGGTTAAATCGCATCCACATTAATGCGTCTCGATTAGGGATTAGGTCTTCCCCTCCCCACATGATAGGTATCTTCACGTACATTTAAAGAAAAGCGGGAAACAACATAGCATTAAAAACTCACAAAAAAAAGGTCCAGGCCCAAAGAATGAGCAAAAGAGTTCCAACAATGGAGTGTAATGCTCCCAACAAAACATAAAGGAGATCATTCAAGAAAACCCAAACACATCTCTATCAATCCTTGGTCCTTCTAGAGATGCTGCCTCTCATGCATGCAACTATCCTCGCTGAGCTCTTCTGCCTCTCTGTTGACGTCTGCCTCCTTGACCACGTCCCTACTGGGATCCTTGAGGAACTCCTTGTGGATGGCCACCACCTGCTCCATCTCCCCTCAAAGGGACTGGAGCCTGTTGCTGCTGGAAGGGTCTTGTCGGTGACTGGTGCTGCTGAGGAGGGCGTCGAACCTCTCCATCTCCACCGTACTAAGCATGGGTCGGGCACCGACTCTGAACGTGCCCGAAACCTCCACAAGAAAAACACTTCAGTCCAGGACTCGAGAAGGAAGGACGAGGGCCTGAAGACCTGAACTGGAACCGCTGGGGCCTACTCCCCACCGGCCTGAACCTGGAAGGTCCGGTCGCAGGAGGTCTGCTACTGACTGCCTTCCCCTTCGACGGACCCGCCTGGATCCCTTCTCGGGGTGCACCTCCCTGCAAGTGCATCCTCTCTACAACTTCCGCCTTCTTCTGTACGGCTAAGTATGTCGGAAGGGTGAAGGGGGTCACAGCATACTAGAGCGAAGGACGAAGCGCCTCTTCCAAATGTCTCGCCCGAGACTCTTCATCCGAAAAGAGTTCCGGAGCAAAGCGTAGGAGATTCTTGAACTTAATCCCCAACTCTCGAACAGTCATACTCCCCTGCTGAAGGGAGAGAAACTCCTGACGCTTTTCCGCCTTGATCAAAGAAGAAAGGAATTCCTCTTGGAACTCCTTTTCGAAGTCATCCCATGGAATATCTGCCTCCTTCCTCTCCCCGAGGTAGAGCATCCACCATTGGCGTGCCGCGCCTCTCAGCTGACTGACCGCTAGGGGGACCCAGTACTCCTTCGGAGCACAGATCAAGGTAAAAGCGATCCCTAGATCTTCAAGCCACCGCTCTGTCTCCAGGTCTGAAGTACTTCCCTTGTACATCTTGAGAGTCTGACGCTGGAAAGAACGGAGGGTCTTCTGCCACTAGCTGTCTTCCTCCTCTCGATCGATCCTTAGTTGATCGATCGCCTGAACCTGCTAGGCCTCGGCCGCCTGAGCCACCTGGGAACGCCGTCCAGGTGCCATAGCTGTACGGTAAACAAGGAAAACCTAAGCCCGAGTAGTAAGGATATTTCTCAAGGGTTAATTTTATCATTTTACTTTATTCCCAGAACGCCCCAAATCAAGTAAAACACAAACATGATGATGCATGTACCTTTCCTAGGGTTTCTACCATAAAATCAATGTAGCCTCACTTGGTTGTTCAGTAGGCTCAGAGTCCTTGCATCGGATCACGGGGGGCCCTAAAATCCCATGTCCTAGACGGTCTTCCCTGGCCTATGTCACACACCAAGATCAGCTAACACTGTTTCCCTACCATCCCATGCAATCCTCACTGTGCCTAACTCTAGACTCCATCCTATCTCTCAACCATTTCTCTGATACCATTCTGTCACGACCCCCTCCCACCAAAGATGCCCCTCCTGATCTGTAAATGGTGAAAGGAAGATAATGACCCCCGAGTCCCGCCTCCAGTAGGCCCCGGGTTGGCGACTAGCACCAAGGGTATGAGTTTTCACAAATATGGGAGGCATTACCCTTTTTATTATTTTGGATCGGGAAATAGGACAAGTCAACCACCAAAAAGGGAAAAGAACACATGTATATAAATAAACCAAAACCAATCCCACATGCATGTTTAAACAATTTTTATAACAAGGTACAAGTACAAGGAAGCTCAAAAGTACAATGCCAAAGAAAACAAGAGAACAACAACTGCAACAACTCCAACTACCCGACTAGTAGGGTCCCGCACGGCCCTGGTAGTCATCCTGGAAACCTGAAAGTAAATGTAGGGTGAGCATACAAGTATACTCAGTAGGGAAACCTAATGCTCTCGTGCACAAGTGGGGATACACCCTAAGGTCCCGTGAGAAAACAGAAGAACCATAAACTAACAAGGAAAAACTATCCACCCAGCCTCACTGGTCACACTCACCAAGTAACACAAACAAGTTTAGTATATATATATAGAACAAAAGTATTGGTTACCACACACCATTTCCCACTTAATTAGATGCTGCTCTTCCTAACGGCAAATGTCCTGACGCTACCACACTCTTCCCGCCCGCACACACCTGGGCCAAACCACACATCCCGCCCGCACACACCTGGGCCTCACAACCACGTATCTCGCCCGCACACACCTGGCCACAACCACTAACCCGCCCGCAGACACCTGGGCCTCATCCCGAAGGTTCTTGGGAACGGTAAGCCTGCCCGAAGAGTCTTGGGCTAAAGGTCTCCTCAAGCCATCACAGCCTCCGAGACCTACCCGAAGAGTCTTGGGTTTAAGGTCACCTCAATCCATCATAGCCTATGGAAGAAGGAGCATGAAGGAGCTAGTAACTAAGGGGGAACACCCTCTCCCATAAAATGGAAGTGTTCGGCACTAGGTGCTTGACATGGGTGTGGTGCGAAAAAACACAAAGATACAATTATATATATACATATACCAAACACACAGCCCAACCTATGGCTTCTTAAAAAGAGAAACTGAGCTTGTGCCTCGGCACTGCTACCACGAAGCATGCATCAACAACCAAACAATCATCCCCCCATCCCATTTAGGTTTTCATGTTTCATGCAATGGTTTAACAATTATTACTACTGGGAAACTATCATCCAGACAAAACCTTTCACAAACATATCCCGACCATCCACAACCAAGGTTAGGGAAAACGCAAGAAACCACATGCCATTTCATTTACAAAAGATTATCACAACCATACAACATTCCATCATTCATTTATTTCATAGTTCCACACATAAAACCCTTTCAACACACAAAACATTTCCGCATTTGAAAACACTTTTTACTTCAAAACACTTTTCATAATCAAAACACTTTTCATAAATAAAGGCATTTTCCACAACCAACCACTTCCCATTTCAACCCCATCGTTTACAAAACATTTCACACCTCCATGTTTCCACCATCAACCATTCCAGAAAAAAAAACATTTCTCACAAAACAACTAAACCACCAACATGTTCATTATTCCAAATTTGTTTAACTGGGGTGATCAAACAAGGTTTTCATTCTCATTTAAACAGCCAGTCTTTACGTGCTTATCCATTTTCCATGTTTTAACAAAACCAACCACAAACAATTAAGATATCAATTGTGCACGCAAAGGCCACCAACGGCCTTGATTTTCAGTAGGCAAAGGCCTTTCAATCCAAAATCACAATCAGAAGATAAAGAAACTGGAAGGCAATAGAAACATCACAAAACCCCAAACCCTTCTTTATCCGGTTATTATCTTTATTTAAAGTTCAACTGCATCCCATGGAACAAAAGAATAATATCACACCTCGCATGTTGCACCAAAAAGAGAGACGAAGGTAAACCCCTACCTCAAAAGGTCCCGATCACTTCGCTTCCGACGACGTCCTTCGGTGTCCTCCGCCTTCGCCAAACCTGACAAACGCCTCTTAGGATGGAAGCTGGAGAAGGAAGGAAGGAATTAAATGTGACAAGTCCGGGCTTAGAAGCTTTGTCTCATCGCTACGATCCTGTGGCCACTGACGGATCGTAATTCGGAGCTCGGACAAAGAAGTTAGAGGAGAAAAACTTCTCGATCGTCTAAGAGCGTCGTCGTGCGACAAAGAAGCGATCGATATGGAAGATAAAACATGACCTCATTCTTATATAGGAAACGAATAGGTAAATCAGTATGCAGCGTGTATTGATGAATACACGGTGTGACTGTACACCCGTTACGTGTTTTGACTTGTCAACACACGACACGTCACGCGGTTTCCACGCTTTTTAAAAAAACGTTAATTTTATTAATATGTGAGTTTCGTTGACCCGAGACATAACTCATAAAAAGGTATCCATCACTGGTCTTAAAATGAGCGTCTTAATTACAGGATTACACTACCGCTGACGGCTCGTCATTCCGACACCATATGAAGAAGTTATAGACTTTTTACGTTTTGATCACCCAAAATAATAATAATATTATTTTATTGTTATTATAATAATTTAATATTTTGATCAAAAGGGATTGTGGCGTGAATCTCTCCCCTTACACCATGCGCACTCCCTTATTTTATTATTTTATTACTATTTTAATATATTAAATCAACATTATATAAAATATATGATATATTAAATCAAATTATATAAAAAAAATATGATTTATACAAGGGAAAGGGGGCATTCACGCCTCCCCTCCCCATCTCATGCACATCCCCATAAATTTATTATAATTTATTAAATAAACCTATTTTCCTTTTAATTGTATTATTATATTTATTATACGATCAATGTTATTAATTGCATAATTCAATTTTGGGAGAACCTATGCACAACCATTCCATGCGACTCAAAACCATTTCATTTAATTGAATTAAATGACAAAACAAAATTAATATAACATACATATTCAACACCATTTTAATACATTTAATTTTATTAACCTCTCACATATAGTTTTACGCCATAATTGTTATTTATTGTTCTTCAATAACAATAAAATTTCATCAACTTATTTTATTAACTCACCGACGTTATTGTTTTTAATAACAAAAAGATTTACGCTCGTCGCATTGACCACGTTAAACCACCCTGTTGGATATCTGAATCCGACCATGCCACGTCAATGTCGCGTAACATCCATCAATTTAAATATTTTAATTCTATTTATTTTTATTTCACACTGATTAAATTGAAACCAAACTTATTAAATAAAAACCATTCAATTTCATAAACCCAAATTAACGAACTGACCTTTAATTTTTTTTGAACGCACCACCGTGCTTCCACTTACATGTTCATTTAATTGTTTTCAATAAATACCATGACTCATTTCATCAATTTCTCATTATTATTAATATTATGAATAATATTAATAACACAACATCCATAATTATTATTCAAATTTAATTTCAACAATTACTCAATTAATAAAAAAACTGCATGTTTCATTTATCAACGTCTAATGGATCACACACCTTCCCACTTCACATCATTAATAATATTAACACAAATTAAATTATTTTATCATGATTATTCTTTTTAGTTTAATTAATCAATAATTTATATCATCATCATTATTATTTAACATATTTTTACGTTATCATCAGTATTAAAATTATCATTATAACACGCGTCGTGTTGACCACATCGATTTCAACAAAGGAATGGACCGGAGGGGTCCGGTCCATTACAGTTCCTTATATAGATATCATCCATTATGACGACTACTAGACATTCTGTCATGATTATGAAATTGAACTAACTAATTGATTTGAATGAACATGAGCATTTTCTAGATTCCCTTAGGATCATTTATCTTTTTTGTGGTTGTTTCCCCAACCTTTGTCACCCATGGAGTGTTCCATGTGAATGATACCTTTTATTAATAACTAATCCATCAATGTGATGTGTTCTAGTGTTTTTATAAATCAGTGGATTTATAATAACTATTTGAAGGATCAATGTTCTTACTTAGGTGATTGGATGAAAACATTTCCAAATTTATTATATGTTGATACGAATTTGTAAATTGTCAATTTGATTAAATGATTAATACTTCACATGGAATTGAAAAAAATTTATATTTGGAATTTGGATAATAATTGGGTAAACACATTGAATATAGCATACTATGTATATGGGAAATAGAGTGGGTATACTCATTAAATGCCATTATTGTGAAATGTTAATAATATGTGGGCACACTCATAATATATATTGAATATGAATTGTGATTCATGAATAGGTATACACATGAAATGTGATATGTTTAATTTTGAATGGTAAAAAATGTGTTGGAATACCCATGTTTCATAATAGAATGTAAATAGATATAATGAGTTGGTAGACAAAATTATGAGGTATATAAATGTAATCAATTGATGATTTATTACATAGATGACATGGAATTATATCCATGGATCTGGAACTGTGATGTTATTTCCATTACTTGATTATGCCTATTGGGTATTGATTCCCTAGGATTCATCGGGCCTTGATACCACTTGGATCAAGCTTGCATAAACATGCATAGGTCAAGTTTTGGTATGAAATTCCACTTGGACTCCAACCCATGTTAATACCATGTCTCTATCAAGATGCTTCTATGATTATATGAATATGACATGGTTGTGACACCTTAGTTAGGTCCCATTGTGGTCTATTAATTTAGTTATTACAATGTGGTTGTGGGAATGTGTTTCACTCTGAGTATAGTTCATGGTTTTGGTGATTTGATATGTATAGTTATACGAAGAGGCCATATGGTACACTTCTGTTGTTATAGTATCCTGGATAAAGAAGTTGGAACTTGTTTTTCAAGGGGCTCAGAGAGGATAAATATAATCATTGTATTAGTACTGGACATGCCATTACAAATTAACTTTTCACTACTATTCATCTTCTTTACTATTTATCTTTTTAGCATGTTATATTGAACACAATGAAATTTATAGATCAGGGGGTTCCTTAATGGGATGATATCTCACACCATTCTTGCACCTCCCATTGAAAACCCAACATATTATTCAGTTGAAGGTAATGATAAGGGAAAGTTCCCAATCACTGGTTTTTGATTGCTGTATTGGAATAAGGGGGCATGTGACTGAGATAAGAACCATGATACTACTTGGAGATACCAGTTTTTGTTTTTTTTTCATTTTGGATACTTGTATTGTAATACTATATTCTGTACCTATTTTGTTGTTTTAAAAGAAACATGAAATGTTCCATTATCATCATCTATATATGAGATTACCTCTATCGTTGTTTATATATTAATGTCTTGCTTAGTATTCAATTGTCTTCCGATTTAACCACATTCTCTATTACAATGTTTTTGATTTTCCACTTTGTGTACTCTTCTGATGAGGGAATATTATCCCTAATAACACATCAAGGCCCCAATTATTAGTTGTAAACCTCTAGAATTTGGTAAGATGCACTTATGGACCAGGGATCTACCTTGCTTCAACCACTGTTGAGTGGAATTCAGGTCTGGGGTGTAAAAATGTTGTGTTAGAGGTAGGTTTTTTTCTAGTTTGTATTTCAATTTTGTGATAATATAGTTGGATAGAAAGATAATAAAGTTAATTAATGAGTTGTTCCCATGATTAGATAACTCTCTTATATAGAAAATCTATATTTCCTTGATTGAAATTTATATTTTCTTGATTTTGGATATTACAGATATTTATATATCATCAGTGCATGACACATTGATTTATGTTGTTACTATTGAATTAAATTTTGGATTTATTTCTATTGTATCTTGATTATATTAGAGTATTTCATCTCATGAATCATAAGGATCCTTGTTATAAATCACATGACATGGATAATACCTTGATATTTATGATGGATTTCATTTTTAATGCTATTATGATAGGTATTGTGATAGAAATTAGCTGTTGTGATAGATTCTATATAGGGTATATAGAAGTGATGAAATATTTTTTTATTAAGGTGTATAGTCCATTACGTGGTGGGTAGTCATTCACCATTTGAATTCAATTATTATAGTGAATATTATATGTATGTATTAAATGGGCACTGAATTTTGGGTTTATGAAGTGTTATGGGAGCTTAGGGGTTTTGACGTAGTAAACCATCAGTAATGTATTTTGAATAATTGAATTTTTGAAAATACATGTATGATGATCGTTAATACATGTCCTAATGAAATGGAAACATTATATGAGTAACTTATAAATGACCTAGACCTAACATTTGAGTGGGAGAGTGGCAGAGTTTTCAGTGGTTGTTGTGACTATTCTTTTAAACATCCTAGATTACAGAGTATGTTATGTGTTGTTACTTCGGTTTGGAGGGTTTTGACATGTCTGATGGTTTTGACATGTGAACACTAGTATCTTTATATTATATGGAACCTATTTGGAATCCTATAGTAATAACAGCATAATGAACTCAACTCATACACTAGGAGGGAGGCGACAAGCACAATATAGAGTTGGAGGGCCCTGGGCTACCTGCTGATCCTCCTTTAGTGCCAACTGTAGCACCAAAGGCTTTTCCGATCATAGGTGATGATGAATAGTAATGTGAGGGTTTCTTCTCAGACACCTAGAATATTATGGGTGTACCACAACCTTCCTTGTCTATGGATTAGAAAATGCATTTGTTTGAGCAGTATCACCCTCCCATGTTTTTGGGGGATGGTGGTCCACAAGCTGCTATGCAATGGTCATATACTACATGAGAGTTATTTTTGGATATGGGATGCCTCTTAAGATGAATTTTAATATCACCACTAATATGGCCTGTGATTCAAAAAATAGTTGGGTTGACATTATGAACCCGACTGATGAGATTTGTGATATGTGTTTAACTAATTACTGAACCCGAATTTATGAATACTTATACCCTGCAAATCTATGTTCAACGAGAACTACTTATTTTATTCATATAGAGTAGGGAACAATTGAATTATGGAGTAATCATGATTCATTATTGAGCTGCAGACTTTTGTACCAACTTATCTAACCAATCAACTATCAAGAGTGAAATGAAAAATGGAAGGCCTCTGTTATACTATCATATTTTAGGTCAATGTGTTTAGATTGACTTACATATCTGAGATTATTAATCACAAATTTATTATATAGTAGAATGTGATATAATATCGGGGTGTAGAGCATGAATTTGTGTTTATTCAACCAGTGGTTCAATAACATCATGCATGAATTTTCATTTTGAGACTACCTATTATATTAGCACCAGTCAGGAAGTTAGTATTGGTAGCTCTATATTTTCTTATTAAAGTGGTATAAAAGTCTACATAAAGAGTTAATGTGATAGTGAAGAAGTTGTGTGCCATGCTTGCCAAAATATGGGTCTTGTGTTGTGTTTCTTTATGACATTCCCTCTAGGTGTGAGTGGTATGGGGTCAGCACTAATGCCAAGTCCATGAGTATGTTCATTGGCTCCGCATAAGAGCAATGATATATGATCAGGCCATTGTAGTGGTGGTCATGGATGAGTTATCAAATCATCAATTACATTGAAAATCACAGTGGGCCTACATTGGGTAGTGAGGTTGTATCACATGGTTTTGGGGTAGGGCAGTTTTATTCAATACAATCTAACGATGAGGTGAATTGTAAAGGACCATCTATTTTGAGTGGTACGATCATAGAAGCCTATACTATTTCAGCTTCACATTTTGATAGAGGTGCATCACATAGTTTTGTATCTGCACCAGTGCTAAAAACCCCATTGGCCCATTTTGCTGTATTTTGATGGATTTGTAAATATAGAAATTCCATTGGGAATCGGAATGGATAATCAGAACCATTACAGGGCGTTCCCCTATAGGTTGGTGTGTGTCACTTCATCAGGAATTTTTATGTCCTCAATATGGAATTGTTTTATATCATATACGGGATGAACAAGAAAGCATATCATTGAGACTATGTTGACTTCAATCTCTAATGGTTGACCTTTACATCAACATTATGTGATTTTCATAATCACTATGGTGAATATGGTGTCAGGGAAAGATGAGATGGACCCAACCACTATGGGATGTGTGGAATGAAAACATATATTTCTTGTTTGTATCTACATGATCAGAGAGTGATTTAGGAGTACATTCCTATAATGGTTTATCACTTCATGGATGTCTTTCTAAATGAATTCTCGTGTTCACCATTTGAGAGAGGGGTGTAATTTTTCATTTATCTTGTTCCAAAATCTGCATCGACATCCATTCCATATTATAGGATGTCTAGGAAAAAGTTATGGGAGTATAATATGTAGCAAAAGGAATTTGAGAAAAAAGGGGTTTATTCGATCCAATACTTCTCTGTGGGGTTCACAAATTTTTTTTATGATAATGGAGGACTAAAATATTTGGAAATGCAGGGATTATGGTATAAAAAATAAGTTGATTGTTAAAAACCGATATCCATCGCCATGGATGGATGACCTGTTCGATCATCCTAGGGGAGCCTGAGTGTCCTTGAAAATCGATTTGAGGTTAGGATATCACCATGTACCGGTGAAACATTCAGTCACACCTCATTCACCCTTTTACTATAAGTAATGTATATATGAGTATCAGGTTAATTCATTAATTATCATGAACACACTATGTTTTTTCATTGATTGGATGAAATGATTGATCCATTCTTAACATTATTCTTTTATGGTGGTTTTTGTGGATGATATCATGGTTTTTTATCCCAATCGACATGACCGTTCAAACCATCTTCCTATAGTGTTAATAACACTAAGAAAGAATCAATTATATGCTAAGGTCAAAAGGTGCAACCTTTGGATGGGTTAGATTCATGTAATGTGTCACTTAATCTCGGTGATAATATTATTAGTGGACCTATATGATATGAGTGATATAGTTTCTTTGGAATATCCCAAAAATGATTTTGAAAATCATAGTTTCTTGGGGATAACTGGTTAATATAAGAATTTCTTATAGGAATTCTTAGGACTATGAATGCTGTTGATGGGCATGACTATGAAACATGTGTAGTTTTTATTTTCGTTCATGTGATATAGAAATTCAGGAGTTGAAAGGGAGGTTGAAGTCATCCCATGTCTTAATATTTTTAGTCAAGGATTAGATAAAATAGCTTATTGTGAAACATCATGTGTCATGTTGGGAGCAATGATGATTCAAGGATATAGAGTTATAGTGTACGTGTCTTGGAAGCTGAGGCCACATTTATGTAATTACCCAACACATGATATTAAGATAGCTGTAGTTGTTCAAACATTTTACTATTAGGGGAACATTGTACTCGGAGAGCATTTTGTGGTGTACATGAACCACAAATACCTCATGTACATATTTACACAGCATGATCTGAATCTGATCTAGTGAAGGTGGGTGGAGTATATGTAGTATTCTGACTTCTATAATTCCTTCATTCATGGTAACAGAATTGTTGTGGTTGATTCACTCCATAAGTGGACTCAGATAAAAGTAGTTCATTAGGCCAATAGCGAGTGGATGGTCGTGGATTTATTCTCTAAGATGTACATGGAATTTTCTGAGGAATAGGGACAGACTTATCTATCATCCAAATTTGTGACATCTACATTACTAGATATAATGAGCAAGATGAAACTATTGGGATACTAAGTCCTAGTTTTTTGGGATTGTTTAGCATGTTTGGACTCTCCTCTTTTTTGGAATGTCTGTGGATATGATATTATCTTCATCCATAGATGTGTTTTTGATTCAACAGAAATATATGAGGATTTGATGTGATATTTTCATGCCACATCTTGGTATTCAAATCCATGAAAAAACAAAAAGTACGGTGAAATTCACTATTATTACTGGTGGCGAGGTACAATGTTTGAGTTAGATGGATTTGTTATGAATTTTTCCCCCTGGTAATAGGTGAAAGGAAAACATCACTGACCATCCATGATTTTAAAGCAGTTACCTATTCCAAAGTGTAAAAGGGATGATATCATGATGGATTTCATGACATTATTATTGAGGTCACCTCAAGGTAACTATGTTGAGCGAGTTTGTTTCGACAGGCTCACAATGGTTTCTCATTTCTTTCTAATCAATGAGACCATTAGTGTTGATGATCTTATCAGTTTTTATATCCTTTACATTGTATTACTTCACAGGGTCTTGTGTAGTATCAATATGGATAAGTATACTACATTACCACTCATTTCATGATGATTTTATTGAGGGAGATGTGTACATGGTAATTTTGAGCACACAACATACCACCGTTAAACTGATGGATAGTTATATCATATGAAACAACTGCTAGAGGATATGATGGGAGTTCTTTTCTTGGATTTTGGGAATTATTGAGAGAATCATATTTCCCTAGTTGAGTTCACATAAAAAATAATTATCATTGCATTTTCAGATGAAATCATATGATGATTTATATAGTAGGTTGGTCTGATCACCCTTATGATTGCTAGAGGAAGGTAAGACAACATTACTCTGACCATATATAGTGTATGAGAGTTCTGAGTAGGTGTAGTTGATTGAGATAAAAATGTACAATACACAGTCTCATAATAAGTCATTTTATGATCTGCATAGACAACCTCTAATGTCGGGGTTTCGGGATTTGGTCTTCTAACATGGAACACCATGGTTGGTACAAAGAAGGATCCGGTGTTAGGGAAATGCTTCACTAATATATGTAGGGAAATTCGAGATTTTGGAGACATCTAGGTAGGTATACTATAATTTATAGCTACCTCAGAGGTACAAAACCATGAATTAAGTATTCCGCATATCATTTTGGTGACACTATCATACAAAGATGTCTCACACATTCCATCCTACGGAGGATTACCTGTCGAATGAGGTATCCATTTTGGAGCACCATATTTTTAATGTTGATAGGAGAATTAAGTTCACCTAAGGATGGTAATATCCTATAGTATGAGTAAAATGGATTAATGGTCTTTTACATGAAGATGCATGGGATTAGAAACCCGACATACATGCTCACTAGCCAGAATTGTTCTCAAACGAATATTGACCACCCTTGGTAAGGAAATCTGGGAACATATTACTTTATAGGGGGAGGATTTTATGATACTATATTTTAGTATGTAATAATAATCCCTTATAATTAAATTTTAATGATTTAATATGGATTTTTGTTATTACTGAAATTGATAATGCATGTTTTGGGGTTGTCTAGGGCTTGTTGGGAGCTCGAAACCAAAATTTGGGTTGATGTTAGCATGTCACACTATTAGTAATAACCATGTGGAAAAGGCCTCATGGTATCACTGATCATGTGAGGATAGAAAAAGGGTTAGTACAGGCCTCATGGTTTATAAAAACCATGTGAGAGTAGTTGTGCAGCTGTGCATCCAGGATACAGCTTTTGCCGAACATTATAGTGATTCTTCGAATGATATTCATATGGATAGTAAACTGAATGGGAAAACTGTGTGGGTTCCCCATTGCCTACAAGAAGAAGTGCATTATTGGTCCATGGTTTACAAAAAAAATCCCATAAACCATGTATCCTGAGTAATTTTGGTAATTTTAATAATTTTAAATAAAATATGATTCTTTTTAAAACCTATTTTTGGTTTCCATTCTACATACATAACCTTACATCCCGTGATTCTCTCAAGGGTGAATATTTTTGGATCTCATCTAGATCCTTCATTTGACCTCTGATTTGAGTGTGGTTTGTCTCATCAGATCGACATCAATAAAATTTACATTCCCTTTAAAATTTCATTTTTCTTTTGGCTATCTGCTATGCAGTTAGGATTTAGGTTTATATTTCATAATTTATTTTTCATTATCAGTTATTAATATTTCTAATAATATGATTCCAATAAATACTTCATACTATATGGTCACTACAAAAACGAGCTAGGGTATGTGGTATATAAATTTATTTTGACTTTTTGTTCATTATTGAAATATCATCCATTATTCCGCCTTCATAATGTTCTGGTGCGACCCCAAAATCAAACTGAGAAATTTAGTTTAATGAACATGGACTTGAAGGGATTCATTGAGGTTCCTACGAGGTGTGTTAGAAGTTGTTTCCCCATCCATGGTCACCGATGGGTTTTCCATATTTATTGGACTTCTTTATTCCATGTGGAATAATCTATGGGTTGTATTCTAGTGTTTTCAGTAGTAAATATATTTTAATTATCGTAAATGGATTTTTTTTCTAACTTATGTAATGGGATTCCACCTTCGTCCAATTTATTGAATGCTTTAATGAATATGTAAATTATTTAATTCATAATTTGGTTAATAATTCCATAAGAATGGCGTAACTGGTTTATTTTTAAATTGGTTAATGAATGGTTAAACTCATCAAATGTTACATAATATAAATATAGGATATGGAGTGGGAATACTCATTAAAATTCAGGCTTGATAAATGTGAATAATTAATGGGTATTCTCATTAGAAATTTTGAATTTGAATTTGGATTTATGAGTGGGTATTCTTACGAGATGTGATATGTTTAATTTTTAATGGTGATTAATGGGTGGGTAAAGCCATGTTGTACCGTGGAATATAAATGGATTCCTTGAGTGGGTAAAACTAAGTGTGATGTATGAAAATTGCATGAATGGTTAAACATTCTCCATTAATTGGGATAATAGTCTCTATGGAACTAGATTGTAGTAGTGGACGTCTTCGGTTAATAATAACCCTTCGGTCTTAATTCTATGGGATGCCTTGTTCCTTACTACCCCTTGGATCCATCTTTAATGGAATCGCATAATATTTTTCATATAATTAATTTGTAATGGACTATTTCTAGTTCATATAATTAGTTTCCACAGAGAGGTTCTTGGTACATGATGGGGATTCATGGTCCTGACACATTGGATCTTTTCCATTATGGTTTTATAATTTTTTTTATTATGGTATGGATATGGTAATTTGACACTTTTTTAGTATATGATAAGCCTGTGGTGATTTGATAAGTATGGTTGTATTGAGAGGCCATGTGATTTAATTAAGTTGGTATAGTTTCATAGATAATTTATATGACACTTATTTTGTAGGGAGCCTTGATAAGTGAAATAGTATGATTGGATTAGTACTATACGTGCCATGAGAACTTCACTTATTGTTACTATTCAACATCATTACTATTTAACTGCTTCGATTGTTATATTTCACACCATATAATGTACAAATGTTGGGTGGTTGCCTATTAGGATGTAATCTCACACACAATGCCACACAAAAATGTGCCTTATAGCCCCCCAGTTTTAACACTCATTAGAGATTTTATTATGATAATTCAAATTTTCCTTACAATCCAACATTAATAATTTTAAAATAAATATATCTACAATGTATCCATGGTTAGGATTATCATATTAGTTTTGAATGTACTTTTCAATTTATGTTAAATGTTAAACTTATTTTGAGATTATATATTATATTCCATAATTTTATGAAATAATATTATGTGTGATATTTTTTAGAAAAGGAGCCTAATGTAACATGTGTATTAATTAACATAACCCATTTATGAATTTTTACCTTAGCCAAAAAAATGAATCTAGAGTTGGAGCTATGGATGGAACAGTTTAAATCATAACCCTGTCGAGGGAAAATGACTAATGTAATTAGTAATATCCATTCCTATATAGTACACCATGGAGACAAATCATGCTCGTTAATGAAGTTAGAACACATAATTCATTATCAACATCCATAATTCAATAGGACTACCAAGCAATTTTTTTATGAGGAATGGATTAGTTTCATAAATAGTTTATTTCACACATTTGGAAGTAGTGAAATGGAGAACCTTTTTACGGAATTTTACTATCTCTGAAGAGATATGGATCAATGGTGGTCAATAATTCCAAAATTTAAAGATACTAATTAAATATTATAAATTTATTGGAAAGATATCAAAATACTCTATATGAAATTACATTTTCATTGTGAGAAAGAGAGGATACTGAATGAAATATTGTGATACTATGAGTAAAAGTAAGTGAAAATGTATCTTTGAAGGATGATTACATTACAAGGTTGTCAAGGAATTATATGGACTAAATTTTAAATCCAAATAAAGATTTTAAAGATATATTTTATGATCATACAAAAATATTGTAAAGGTAACTAGTATCCTAAAAATTCTCATCAAATGAGGACATATTATCATCTTGGTAACAACATGAGTATTTATGAATTTTTTTTAATAAATTAAATATAACTGATGTCATTCATTGAACACTAAATTATGTTATTATTTCTTTATATACAACCCCATGTTAAAAATTTACTACATGAATTAATAATATTATCTTTCTTTATATGAAAAATTATGTTTTCCTTGAGTTACAATCAGTGTGAGTTATTTTGATGGATTTCATTACAGACAAGATTGAGTTTTACCACACTAATATATAGTAATAATATTATTATTAATATAATATTATATTTATAAAAAATCTATTGTAATGAAAGGTATGAAAGTAAATTATTAAATCATAAAAATATAGTTTACACATGCATATAATAAGAATTCATTGGTCACCATATACCTATAAATTATAATAAAAAAACATTTTATAAATATATGAAATTCATTTCTAATTTTTTTAAATTAATTAATCAAATTTGGTTGATTTATTTTAATTAAAACAATATTTTTATATTAAATTTTAAATTTAACACTCATCCTATGAGTACCCTAGATAAGTGATGAGATGAAATCCATCATTATCTTTAGATATTATATCTTTCTAAAAATTGTGGTTTCCACCTTTTAATGGAGTCTTACATTAAAACATTTTTTTCACACTATTATAGACATTATTTGAAAAAAATATTGATTTATTAATTTTTAATATTAGAAATTACTTTAGGGGAGTTTTTTGTTGTTTTTTTTGAAAATTTTATTTTTTAATGAATAATGAGTATCATTGGATTCTAATGGAAAAATGAATTTTAGTATAATTTTTTAATATAGTTAAATTATATTTTCAATTGGTTTTATAGTTTATTGAGATTAGTAATAAATATATTATTACTATTTAAGTCATATTTATCAATTTCACAATGAAATTTAAAATAAATACTTTTCAATATTTAGAAAATTTTCACTTTGAGAACATGTAGTCTTGTCCCTAATACGAGGTTAATTATAAGTTTATTTCTGCCAAATCTGTGTTTGAAATATTAAAAAATGGATTTATTATTTAAAATCATAAAATAATTTATAATATAGAGTATTTTTAACTTATATTTTGATGAAAATAATATTTAAACCTACTAAAAAATTATATAGTGATGAAGGTAAATATGAGTTTACACAGGGGATGAAATTTAGTCTTAAGGGCCAATATAACTAAGAAACTTGTCCCAAATACTTTTTCTAGAAATATATCATCCAAAGCCTAGATTTTCCGTAAATTAGATCATTATTGGGGGCATATTATGTATCAATGACCTCTCAATAGTTTATTCCATATTTTATTTAAATGAATTCCACTCCTCATCCACTACATAAATAGTCTCACCCCATCAATTATTAAAAAATATCAAGACTTTTAAATCATAAAAAACAATCGTAACGAAGATTTTAACATAATAATTCTCATCATAGAAGGATCACTTTGTAAATAATGAAATCCAAGTATGTTCTTTGAGGGATATCAATTGGTGTTACCCGAAAAAAAGTGATAAAATTCAACAACTATAAATTTTTTATTTCTATTTAAACCCATTAAATTATAATTATTCCATGATTACATAATAATTTCAATATATTCAATATACTGATATATTTTTATGTTATGGTTTTGACATACAGATAAACTGAATTAGAATAAATTTGATACACAATCACATTTCATGTGTACGGAGAACTATCATTTCCCAAACCAATGTCATTTTTCCTCCCATTACAATCTATCATGGTCTAGAATTTTGATAATATTACTATTTTTACAAGATATATATTAAATTTATGACGTAATTATGATTCTATAATTGTTATATAACACATACCATCAAGCTGGCCATTTTTTTGAAATATGATAACTTCATTTCTGTATGTGTTGACTACTGGGTCCTCAAGGCGATGTAACCCATTGAATATTTACATGGAATGTATTAAGGATGTTTATAGAAAACATATATAAATTATAATCGATAATAATGATACTTTAATGATTATATATATAAATTTTTTTGATTTATTTATCATTCTTCCAAAATATGACATGAAAATTGAAGCAACATTCATGAGTACATATGACCTACCGTCTCCAAAAATAGTGTAATTCATAACATATTTAAATATTTTATAGATTATAAAAAATAATATTATTAGTATATTTGATTGTTATATCATGATTAACATTATGAAAATGAGGATATCATGATCAATGGATGATTACCAAAAAATATAATAAGTGAAAACATATTGAAAAAATAATATGGTCCACGAAGTGACCAATAACAACAAAAAAACAAAAATAAAAACAATAATAATAATAGTATAATAATTATTTTCAAATTTGTATCTATCATAACAGCCTAATATTTTTTCTTATTGGTGAACCAATAGTAGAATTTAATCCTTAATATTGATTCGGTCATTTGATGATGAATATTGGGCATTTAATTCAGCTTCGTGGGTTGAAACTACAAATTATCATATGTTCATTATCTAGGGAAATGTGTTTTTTAATAGGTAGTCTGATCTAGGAAATCTAATAGCCTATACTAATATTCTTTTTGTTGAGGATCATAATGGTGTGATCCATTTTACCATCTAGGTCCATTTACAATGGAATATTATTGGAATTATTGTATCCCTTCAGTCTGATTACGAGCCTCTTACATTTGTTAAGTCTCTGGTCAATACGTTTCATGTAGTTCACATACAAATCATGTGAAAAAAAATCATATAACTCTATGTTATATAAAAAACATTACCCAAAAGAATAATGGGAGCTCGCATTGTGTGGTTTCGTCACATGTCATGTACACATCTATGATCCTCGTATCTCTCATATCTAAATCATTTTCAAATAGATTATTTCCATGTAGTAGCCTATATTGAGTGTTTTTTCATATATAATATAATTTTTCCCTTTATTGTGGATTTTGGAGAATCGATGTAAATTTTTTTCAGAATGAGACTTAGTTAGGTGATTCCCAATGATGGCATTGGACGCGCGAGATCACAAAAGGAATTCTGAGTGGTACCCTCTAGTGTAACTTTGAAGTAGGTCATCGATATCTTCCATAAGATACCCTCTAATAGTGAAGTTAATCTAGCCCCCATAGACGTATGAGGGGTAACCTTCTGAAGCGTTGGGAAGTGGGTTCTGTACAACATCTAAGTGGAACCCTCCAATAGAGATACTCTCTGGGTCCTCAACAACTTCCATGTCATACCCTCCTGGAGATCTAGGTAGTGGGTCCTCGACTACATCATATTAGTGCCCTATAGTTGATCTAGATGTGGTTCCTTAATGATTTCTAGTGTGTAACCCTCCATTTGGGATTGGAATGGGTCCTCTAAATTTGGAGTGGAACCCTCATGTCAGGTACGAAATGTGTCATCTATCAACGATTAAGAGTGGAACTCTCCAATTGTAACAGGGCACGAGACCTCTGTCTAGATATTGAGGTCCCCCAACAATGAGACATAGTGAAAAGAAATTGTTTGACTAGGATGGTAGATTCTTGGTAGATGTGTGAGATTTTTAGAATCATTGACACCCTTATGGAAATATTGGAAACTCTTCTTCCAATGTTTACCTATGAGGAGGAGATCCCCTTTCCTTGTTGTTTGGGTTAATTTGGACTGAGGATATATGTATATGCATATATTTCTATACCTATGTATTTTTTAACCACTTTCCATGACATGTGAAGAAATTTGGGGTATGCCACATTTATTACATTTTTATCATCTAACGGATGTATGACTCGCTTATACTGCTAATTGGGGAAAAGTATCAATATATTGTTCATCTACCCCCCATGATGATCTCCCAATGCCTCGATGATGTTACTCTTTATCTTACTTTGGGGTGAGCTATATCATTCATACTATTTAATTTTCCTTCATATCTTGTTGCCTCTATTATTTTTACACATTCAAAAATTAAATAATCCTACTATATATGTATATACTCAACCCTACGTGGGATTTAACCACAAGTTTCCTTTCTTATGCAGATGATGGATTAGTCGATGATGACTTTAGTGAAGCATAAGAATTTCGAGAGTGGTGGACTGTATAGGTTGGGCATAGCATAGATATCATGAGATGGGATTTAATATTATTTTAAATTAAATTTTTTAATATCATTGTACACATTTCCAACTGGGCTTGTATTTTTCACTTTTACTTTTTATATTACACTAACAAACTCTTATACTCTTTTGATTATTTACATTCATTGTTGTTTCCATATTGTTATTTCATTACTTGAATTTATTTCATCCACACTTTTTCTCAATATTATTGTTTGTGTGTATGTTTTTGTATATGTACATATGAAAGGGCCTCCCATTTGATTTATTTCTTTCAGTGCTTTTCACCACCCCTTGTCCTATGCAGGAAGGATTTTGGTAATTACAACTTGATCCCTAGCTTGGGTTGGGTCGTTCCATATTTTCATATATGTAATTCATTCCATGTGTATTTTCCATTAGTAGTCCCCTTAGGATGATTTTTTTGTGATTTAGGGAAATAGTATCAAAGTGTCCCATGTGTGCATCTTAGTTTAAGAAATGCATTGATGGTATGATATGCTGATGTATCAATTCACAAGGACCTTTAATACCAAATTATTCACTCGGTATACTATGACATTGGATATAGATATCAATGGAACGCGCCTCATATCAGTTTGAGTATTTGACTATCATTCTTAAGTCGACACCCCCAATGATATATTTTTATATATATTGATTGGACTATAGTATGTATTTACCATTGTTTAGATGACATCAAAAAGACATCCAACTTGGATACCAATTTTGGATTTTGAGGATCATCCAACGAACGATTATCCCTCAACTCAGGTTTTATCCCACAATATTATTCCTCTAGGTGGGTAGATAGTAGTATCTTCTCCTATCATGTATTTGATATTACTGATAGTCATGTTTATGATTTGAAAAAACAAAGTTCACTCTATGAGTTCCTACAGTAGATGCCAATGAGGTTCCACAATGTGCCATATCCCTAGATAGTAGAGGATTGGATGGAGTTATTGATATATTATTTCGGGAATTGTAATGATTCTGACCAATCGAATGGCTTCACTCATAACTTGGTCTATTTAAAGAGAAGAAGTTGGTTTCTGTGGTCTTATAAAATGATGCATCCATGATGAGTTCTCATTATACGATATAGAGAAAGAGATTTTCTAGTTTTTTGTTGAGCTACACATCATTGTGAGGTGGTTTGGGTCAAGCCTGGTCAAGTGGTTTGGAAATTCTTCTTATATGGGAACCCTTTAGACAATGTTACCCATATTGATACATATCTAGGATGAAATTGGGTGTCATTAGAGTCTTGTGATGGATATTTTTTAACATTTAATTAGAAATTCAGGAAGATTGCCACTTCCATCATTTAGATGTATCCTTGTTAAGAGATTCAAAACCAAGTGTGATTGTTAGAGCCAACCCAATGTGGATAGTATCTAGGTGTCGTAGATTAATTATATTGACTTGGTTGTTTTGGAAGTGCTAATGTGATCGGGTTTCAGTGTAGGAACTGGTTTAGGAGAGATGATACACAATTTCAATGATGATATCTTGTTCGATGGGTCTCATAAATGGGAGAATCATGTTATGTTTTTGTTATGACCTATGTTACTACTTATTATGCTGTATTTTTTATCAATGATTAAAAATCCATATATCCCTAGATGCAAACTTTGTTCAATAGAAATTGATTCAAGTGGTTGTGTTTTAACTCAACCCTTATGTTTTAAGATCCTATAGAGAGGATCGGGGATCACATGATTCTTCTGATAGTGTGATATGAATCTATAAGGAGAGATAGAGTGAGAGAGATCACATCACAGTAATTCTTCATATAGTGTTAATTGGACCCTATGATGCTTTCTCCATCATGATCTGGAATTCTATCATCCATGTTTAGATGATTTCTACTAATAAGTGTTGTAGTACTTCTGGGTTATGGGAAAGAGTTAACATCCTTATCAACGAGTGACCCTCAGGATGATTAGGATTAACTCATTCCTAAGAGGATTCAATTGATTAAATTGTTGGATAGTATATCCCTTATAATAGTAAATGATATGATCTCTCTAATCCCTCCAATTAAAGTGGGGTATGATGGCATGTTTGGTTTACCTATCCACCCTAAAATGGACCATCATATAGTCATACACTAGGGAATCCGTGATGTTTATACTAGAACATAATATGAACCATTGGGGTTAAGGAAGATATTGATATGGTTGTAGGGTCATTAGTGGTAGGGATTCTAATCTACAAGTGTGTTCATTTAAGAACCCCTATTTTGTTTTCCTCAGAGTCAAATGAGATGTCGAGGTCTGGTGTGTATATGTGTCACCTAAACTAGGTGACATCCATATAGGAGTATCCACACATGAGAATATATGAATTTTTAGACTATTGGATTGGGGAGAATTGGTTCTAAAATTTTTACCTCAGTAAGGGTTTTTCTCTAGCTCTTGGTTCGAGTGGTTGTTGTACCGAGTATGGCTTCCTAGATCCGTTATGGTTCCATGAGTTCTCGGTGATACCCTTTGGAATGTTGAACACCATTTCATAGTATGAAATACTTATGATCAATATCCTTATGCATTATTGGAATGGTTTTTGGAAGTCTTCCACGATGGAACTATCATGTCTTCAGTGTCATAGATGGTGCATGTGAGTTCCATTGGATGATGCTAGATATGCATTGGGATTTCTGGACAAATGAAATCACTCAGAACATTAGTACTATATTTTAAGGTCCACTTCTCATGATATATATTCTATGATATCATAGTGAAGATGGACACTTCAACGGTTGACATATCATTATCTTAAGGGCCACCCAGGGTTTGGTTATGATAGAAGATGCTCAAAGTGAGGGTTTATGTCTGTTTTCATAATGAAAATTGACAAATAAGTTAAAACCGTTTACATTAAATCCCGTTGGTGTGGATGAAACATCATTCCTCTATATAATGGGTTTTAAACATCCACTTCATTAGAGAGTTAGGAAGTCACATCATGGGGATATTTATTTGGAGATCTTTCATAACCATATATCTTTATGATTTTCTGAGGATGGATTTTCTGATGATGGAATTCATTTTATCCTTTTTCTGAGAAATAAAAGGATTTTGGTTATGTTATGAGAGTAGGATATGAAGGACATTCATACTTCTATTTTGGTTGTACATCATGAAGTTGGTAATATGTATGGGAGATCCATGTACATGATATGTATCCTATATTATCCTAGAGTTTTTTATTTTTTGGGATGAAATGATTTGATTAAGGGAATATTGTTGCAACATCTGTTTTTTCATTTAAGACTTTGAAATGTTCCTTGTAATTGTTCTAGAGGGATGTGATGATATGAAATGCGATCATGAGGCCCATTTAACAAGGAATTAATATCATAAAAATATAACTAAATTTTTATTAAAAACCCACTTTTATCTTAATAAAGTGAAATATCTCATAGAAATAATCAGATATTGGAAATTAGATACCACAAATAAATCTAGAATGTGTATTTCAGCCTACCAATGACATAAAGTTGGTTGTGTAAAACGTTCAGATGGGGAAGTAATTATCATGTTCCTGGAAAAAATTCATTAATTTAATTTAATTAAATAATAATAATATTCCAAATAAAACACATCTAGAGACTCAAGTGGAAAATTTGAGACCACGGTCAAGTTTAGAATTTAGCCTTTACCCAACCTAGGACATAACATTGGTTGGTGTTAGTTGATCACATGACATCTTTCATGGGAGAAATTATTAGAGAAATTTAATTTTTTATTTTATTATTTGGTAAATATAATATCATATTTATTTATCTATAAATATATGTTTATCATCAAATAACATGGTTATCATTATAACTCATAGATTTCAGAGATGTTTCCACCCATTCATTATTGGCAGAATGAGACCGGATGATGATCAGTTATTAGATCTAGATGAATATATTGGTAGAGAACAAAATGGATGATATTTATTTATAGATAATGCATTCTTCACCAAAAATTGATCCATGATCTTTATAGGGCTCATAAATTTTGGTATTTGATCCTTTGTAATAATATATTTTTCACGATCATATTTATTTATTTGATCATCATTTAAATGAGCCATAATATGCACATGTGTATTAAAATAAATTATTCATTCAATTAATAATTTTTCTATTCCTGGTTTTCAAACTTTTTTCCCTATTTGAAAATTTTCTTCAAGGATGCTTGTCTATTGATGTTTATAATCTATTTTATTAGTGTTTTACCCCATCGTTCTTCATGTTATCCTAATTGCACAACATGCTCATTACTTGATATTGTAGGGGTGAGTTTCAGTGTGATCCCACCCCAAGATTAGTTTTAGTTTCACCACTGACACATAGATAGACAGTTAAATTATGGATTGATAAATAGGTGTGATGGTGTTTTATGAATAGATCGGTTCAATAATGATCAGGAAGTTTTGTGATCAAAGGTGGTTCGACATCAGATCATTGATCCACATTTCCATAATTTCACATGGAGATGATGAACGGTGTATCTAGGTATTTTCAATGTGTAGTTCGTTTATGGAGTCTCATGGAGAAGTCTAGTCAGCTTGAACATGACAGTGGCCCAATGTTTTGAGGGATGTCGACCAGAGTAGAGAACGAACAAAGATAAATCTTGGGGTGATTAATAGGGGTTGTGTTATTATTTTTATTTTTAAAAAAATAATAAGTTTATGTTAAAATTATTAATTAAAATAATAATAATAATTTTATTATTGTTAATTATAATAATAATATGATTTAGTGAATTCAAATAATTGTTGTGTGAAACCTAATTTTTGAAAGTAAAAGTATTTATGTTCATTTATTATTATTATTGATAATACTAAATATATGAATGATGAATTGAATTAAAAATGATAATTAAGAGTTCAGGAACATTCTTGGTGGTGCTCAGCAAGATGAATATGTGGTGGGAGGATTCAATGGTTCACTTCATAATAATATAATAATTTTGATTATGATTTTAAAAATTTAAGATAAATGAGATGCCTATGGTGGAGTGGTTCACTTCAAAGAAGTTATTTGGGATTATGTGGATTTTAAAAATGATAATAAATAATAATGATACGATAAAGTATTATTTTTATTTATTTTAGATGTAAAACCTTAATACGAACATAGTTTTTTTGTGTTATATTCGATTGGTGAACATTCCAAGGCAGCATGACCCTTGAATTGAAAATATTATTTCAAGAACATTTATGGATACATTTCTATGACTCATGGTGAAATTTATTGAAGCATCCAATAATAATATTTTATTTTATTGTTGTAGAATCTTGTATCAATACTAACTCCCTTATAAGAAGTCAGATTTGTGAACTGTCAGCTGAATTAAAACCCTAATATATATGTGTACGTTTATAGGTCCATTATTAGGTATTTAATTTAGGTCTGTATGTAGGGACTACGAAGCACCATTCATTTGTTATGTGGTGAAATGTGAATTTTTCACTGGGTGTCTGATTTGGGATATTACAAATCCTATTCTAATAATTTTTTCATGAGGATCACAATGGTGTAATGTATTTGGCACTATAGGGATATCTTTTGTGTTATATCAATTTTAATAATTTTTTCCCTTTGAACTGATGATGTGGATCATGTGTTCCTCATGCCTTTGGCGATAATATATCATGTATTACCGTTATATTTTTTATAATACAAAATTTCCTAAAATCTATGTACTCAGAAGGAAATTAACCAATAGTAGAGTGGGATAACATGGAATGTGGGTCACTAACATGCTGTGTACTCTGCTGTCAATCTCGTACCTCTCATATCGCCTTCATGTGGACTCATTTATTCCCATGAGTAGTACCGTCATATAAATCTGGATAGTGGGTCCTTAGTGAATTCATAGTGGAACCCTCCAATTGATAGAGGTAGTGGGTCCTCAAAATTTTATGAGTGGTAAAATCTTGTTGAGTTGGGCAGTGGGTCGTCGTAGACTTGTAGGGTGAACCATCCATTTGGGCGGAGTATGTGTCCTCTTAATATGGAATGGAACAATACTAATAGTTAGTGATGTGTTCTCCATAAAATATTTAGGGTGTACGACTTCTATTATACCATGTCAAGTGTCATTTTCTTAGAGATTGTGGTACATTGAATTTTCATCACAGTGATGAGGAGTTTCTATACATTGAAAGTTACTTTTGTGTAGACACGTTATATATAGATCCTCAATGATGGAATTTTTTAAATATGGTAAGCTCGAATTCATAGGATGAGTTTTGAGATAGAAAACATCTTTTTTATGTCCTTTGGGTTTATTTTGAATTATCATATATATATATATACATCGGTATCCATAAATATGGATTTCGTTACTCTCTTTTCATGATAAGAAATGATGTTAGGGGTATTCCAGGTGATATTTGTGTTTATAATCGAATGACTTTTTATTATACTATTATTCTATAGATTGGGAATGAAAATATGTTTAGCTCATCTAAACATCATGTTGAGGCCTCCAGGATTGGAATAAGATACTCAATCTATATTGATTTGGGGTGAGATTGTTCATTTTTAAAATTTTAATACTACAATTTTCCTTTTTTATGTCTTAATGATCCCCCTATAGATATCATAGTTCAGTACATGTTATGTATATAATCACTGATTAAATCAATTTTCCCACACATCTCATATCTTATGAAGACGACAGACATGTCAGTGATGACTTCAGATGTGCTTAGGGATACTAGTTCTTGTGTACCATGAATAGTTGATATTCATTTGGGGTCAGACAGTGGGATCTCACAGAAATTTACTTTCATGTTTTTATGATTTTTGGATACACTTCTAGTTGTCCATGTAGTTTTACCCTTTACTTTTTAGTTTACACTGTCGTAATCTTATAATTTCTAGAGGTTTTACATGCATCATTATTTTCCTAGTGTTTTGAATATATTACTGTTATTTCCATTGTACTTTTTCTTATGGATTGGTGGGCTTGTGTGTGTACTAGTATTTAGGAAAAGGCCTTTGATTTTGTTTATGTCTTTCGATGTTGGTCACCAACAACTAGAAAATGGAGATGGGAATGGAGTAGTTTTGGCTCGAGCCCTTTGTTGGAACAGGTCATGATAGATACGATCTTAATATAGGAACCCAATTTTTATATTCAGTGTTTTATTTATCAATTTAAACCTTATTATAGGTTTTAATAAACTGATAAATTTTTTTTACCATAATTGTGGTAATAAATTTTTCAATATAAATGGTTTAAAATTTTATTAATAATTTGAAAAGTTATTCATTAATGGAAAAGAGATTAAATTTCGGACCATTTATCACATTATTTTTTGTGTGTAATGATATTAATTATATGTAAATAATTTAATAAAATATATTTAATAGAAAAACGATTACTAAATTTTAAGAACTATTATCATAATTTGGATGAAAAATAAAATTATATAAATGGAATTTTAATCTAAACTTTATAAAATCTATAATATGTTATATATTTCTACAAAATTCTTGGAATATAAAAAATATCCCTACATTTATTGTGTATAATTTTTTTAAAAAAACTAGATATATTATTTTTCAATAAATTACACCAATATTGTGTCGTCATTTTGTAAGAAATTAATGTAATTATCCAATCAATAAAAATCAAAAATTAATTACATAAATAATATATATATATATAATAAATATTTATAACTGATCATATCCAACTCTTAATCTTTTGTGGAATTATTTGACTTATTAATATCAAGGGAGTTACATTTAGTATTAATACTATTAATAAAATAATATAAAGAGAGTATTCCAAGAATAATTGATCCAAGGGTCCATATATTATAGAATTAGAATTAAATTTCCATAATAAATTCATAAAACATTATTATGTTAGGTATTATAAAATTTTAAAACCATATCCCAATGTTTTAACCTAGTTTTACATGTTGAATCTTTACTGAGGAAACAAATATTTACCAGGGTTACTTTGAAAAGTTAACAAAATCAAAAAAGAACTATTTATATAATTTTATCCTACTCATTCCAAATATTAAATAAATTTTTTAAAGATTAAATACAGAGATATTTTATAATTATGTTTTGAATTAATCCTTAAAAATGAGATGAAAATTAATGTTTCTAGAAAGATGTATTCCTATATATATAATTGTTTTATATAAAATCCAATATAAAATTATTTCCAATGACATAAATTTTATTGTTAATAGTATGAATGAATTAATGTTACTTTTAATAACATGTTAAAACAGAAATTAATTTTTTTAATTTTTTTAATATATAATATAGTTATCTAGAATATAGTATTCTCATTGTTCATTAAAAAATAAATGTTTTAAATTTATTTTTTAAAAGACCACTTTTCTAATTTTAACATTGTAATCACAAAAATGAATTTTAATTTATAATATATAAAATTTAATAATATGTGAATATTATTATACCTTCTATGGGAAATTTTTTGAAAAATATATATGTAATGAAAATAAACTTTGAAGTAGAAAATGACTTCACTAAAAACTGAATCTCAATTCTGAATATGTAATGAATAAATTTTTATATACTTGGAAATCAATAATGATATTTTATAATGTGGTAATTAATATTCATACCCCTAAAATTAGTAGTTATATAATATTTGAATTAAAAATTTTTTTTATTACAATAAAATAAACATAAGGAATATTGTTTTGTGTTATAAAAGCTATAATCCTTATTATTATTTTAATTATTTTTTATTGGGTTACATTCTCCCTTATATATATTTCACCCTCTATATTTTATCTTGTAAATTAATTCTTTAATATTTTAATGTACTTTTATTTTGAAATCCACAATATAGAAATTGATAATAAGTATTTATTTGAAAATGTGAAGTGGGGAATGTAATGGTTATATGAAATTATAAATAATTATGGTCCTAGAAATGGACAAAATTAGGGGAAATTTTAAATTTTGATATTTAAAAAATACTATAATCCATGGAATTATAATGTGAAATGAGAACATGGCCATTAGAATGGTAACTAGCATAAAATCATAAATCTATGATTTGTGGAATGTATATCAATTCATCAAAATTGAATATAAATGAATAAAATTTTCATTTTATGATTCTTTTTCAATATTTGAAAGGTTATTTTACAATCATGACAATGATATTTTGAAAGTAAACATCCATGATATACTTCTATTTCATAAACATAATTTCATTCTTTTTATTTACTTCAATAAATTTCCACTACATCTCTTACTCCATGAAACGAATATTAGAGGGTATTTTATCATTCTTGATTCACTAAAACTAATTTTTAGTAGATCATTTCATTCATAATAAAATTTAAAGTCATTAATTATATGTCTAATAATTTAATAAAACAAATATGAATATCACAATTTATCCATTATTGATGAATACAATACACTAATATATAAAACCTCAATGATAATAATGAGAGTTCTATACAATCCCTTCCATTAATTTTGAACCTTACGACTCCTCCAACATGTTATTGAGAAAAATTAAAACAAAATTATTAGAATAATATCAACTCATGTCCTTCCATTATTAACATAACTATTATTTTGAAAAAATTGTAATTACTCATAAATTTTCTTACCAATATGTATATACATTGGTCATATATTGACCAAAATACACTATTAATTTACCAAAATAATGTCATAAATAAATCACATATTCATAAAAAATATAAATCACCCATTATAGTTATAATAATATCCTATCCATGCCTAAAATATTTCAATTGGATGTTCAGGTTCATCCTTTCACATATAGATGATCATAGGTTGATAAAAAATGAAAAATATTAATCCATGATTCAATACATATATGAATTTTTTTCTAGAGATAGGTAATCAAGAGTTGAAATCATATAAAATCTATGTAAAGCACCATATTTTAATAGGGTTTAATCATGAAAACTTCAACATTTATTCACCAATTATTGAGTAGAGTAATAGTGTATATTAAATATCATGATTTAATTTAGTTGTTGTGATTTTGTGATCAATATATTTTTCCTCAGATGTCATATCTTGTTGTGGATTATCAACATAATTATCCAATGGATTAGTGATTTGAAACACTATATTAAATAACTCAATGAATCTATATCATTGAAATGTTAGTGGTTTTTTACCGATCAATATCTCTATTAATTTCATTCACTAACTAATTCAAATAAATTTTTTATTCTCTTAGATGATGGTCATCAATTAAAATATTGAAATATAAATTTTCCCATTGTGGAATTGCCCAGATTCCTCTTTAACATATTCAAAGGATCATTGAGGCTGAAACATTTTATTTTCACCATGTATCATATCACTCTAGAATCATAGAAACACTGTTTTCATTTTTTTATCACTAGAAACATGAGAATTTATATGTTCTAAATCCATAATTAGTGTACATTAAAAAATTTATTCATTTTTCGGGATGTAAATTATGGATAATGATTTTTGAAGATTTGGTTTTATACCCCTACTAAGTAAATCAATTGTTTAGGGCTAATGATTAGAAAAAAAGAATTTCTTGTAAAATTTACCACATATATACCAATTTATTTATCATTTTTATATTTGATGAAAATAATTTTCATCCCTATTTTTGTAAGTTGAATAATAGGGATGTAATTAAAAAAATATCCTCATAAACACACCACATTATATAGAGTTAATTTAATCCACTTTTCATGTATTATTAATGATACTTCACCATTGTTCTAATTAACATTCTAAAAATAAATAGATAGGATAATAATTTCATGTTATGAGCATTGATGATTGGATAACATCTTATCAATCACAGTGATTTATTTCTCCGCTACTGGTGGATAAGAAAAACCATAGATGGAGGGTGTATATTTTCACAAAATGGATTAAATTTCAAGTTTTTTCATCCATTAGGCACCCATGTTTTCAACGTGATCAATTTTAACGATATTATCATGAGATATTTTTGAGAGAATAGTATTAAAATATTTCATCCTATCTTTTCTTTTTTTTCTAATGATGGCAGTCTTGAATTGGATGTCACATTAGTTATTCACATGATTTCTTAGGGTTCCAATAATTAAATAAAAAAATATGTTTATTTTTAAAATATAGTATAATAGCAATAGATCATATAATAATGAAAATTAATTCATAGGATTTCTCAATAATGAAGATTTTTTTTCCATAAATAACACCTTAGGCATAACCTTTTATGTATAATGTTTTCATCCATTCATATTATTTATAATGGTTTATAAAAAAATTGACATGTTAATCAATCAATTACTGTAAGATTTTTAAAATAGATTCTTAGCAATGGAAGACTAACCACACACTAGAATGAGGATTGCTATATGAAGAAGTTACTATTTTCATGGATATATCCCCTATATTCATCTGTTCCAAGACTGCGTAACCTTGTAATATCCATACAATGATTTATTTCATGGAAAATATGATATCTCATCATTAAAAACATTTACGATATTATCCAATTTATAGACATATACCAATATATTTCACCAAAGAAATCTAATACTAATCTCCAAATATTTTCTAAACCTTGGTTTAATACAACACTAGTGGCCTAGGATTTACAAACTTAAATATTTTACCATTTTAGAATAATATTCATAAAAAAAATTACAATACAAAGGATACCATAAAACGAATGGTTTCATAAGAGAATATATACATAATACAATTATTTTCAAAAAAATTTTTTAGATATATAGAATTATTCATTGTTATACCCTAAAATGACCATCATTTTTAACATGGAGATGGAATGTAATTAGAATGGAGAAGCTCATATCATAGTAAGGGAGAAGATATGAGACATCAATCAATAATCATAAATGATAATAATATATTTAAAAGGGTATAATACTATAATCATAAATTATAATGATCATAAAGAATCTATCATAGAACATAAACATGAGTCAAGGAATAATGCATTAACATAATAAAAAAAATATTTAAAAGAGACTATAATTATTCATAATCATTAATTATCCATAAAATAAAAATATAATCATATGAATGTGAAAAAAACATAACGTAATTTCATTTTATATTCATTTAAATAAAAATAGTTTCACTAATTATGGTTTTGACATGAAATCATCACCTCAAATAAACCTAGAAACATGAAAACATGGTCCACACATAATCTAATGGACATGAAAGAAATGATCCATTCATAATCTTTTGGACTTGAAAATGTGGTCCACCTATAAAATTGTGAATATATAATTAGGATCACGCATACCATATTTATATCATTCGTTATCAATCTTTACACAATTCATTAGTGGTATATTTTTTTTGAGGATCACTGACCACATAATCATAAACCATTTACAGATATTTCACAATATCATAAATCATTCATCTTATATCATCACATAAGGAAGAGAAACATGTTTCATAAATATCTCATAATCATAAACATTGAAACAATATAAAAAATATGGTATCATTAGATTATATCCTTGGTAATGCATAATTTATGTAGAATGATGTCATCTTAAATTAAAATTCCATTAAAATATCACTTTTAATATTTATATAAAGAAAATAACCAATTAATTATTAAAAAATTATTTAAATATAAATTTTTTTGAAAATCGTTAAATAGTTTTTTTTAAAATTACAATGGAAACTTTTAATCTATAAATCATTGAGAAATTATGGCAGCGATAAATTCAGTTTAATTTATGTATGTTATGATAATAATTCCTTTAATATATTTGGTAAAAACCAAAAAAAATCCAAATTTAGGAATAGTCAAATATATTCCAGTAAATTTCATATTTAAAAATAAAATCATCGGTAACAATTAGTTTATTCATTCAGAAGATAATATTAAATAACTCATGAAATCATTTTTAATATGACATTGACATGGAAGAAAATTGATTTGCATCCAAAGAGAGAAATAAAATTGTATTTAATTAAAAATATTCTTTTGGTATCATGGATTCATATGAATATTAAATTGAAATAAAAAAAGTGTTCTCTTGAATTAAATATCCGATAAGAAATTTCCTGGGATTCCTGGGGGATACGTCATCAAATTCTATCATCGTAAAACTAATCATTATCAATCCTGATAAAAATTAAGAGTGTAACATAAATCCAATTATTATATGGTATCCTATGTATAGAAACATAATTGAATATAGAATATTATTTGGATTTCTAAATCCGGAATGTTTTTATTAATGAATCATAAAATTATTTATTGAGAATTATATGCACCATGAAAATGTAATATGTTGTGAATATGGCTTAACTCCAACATAAATAAATGTGAGAGAAGAAAATATTAGCTCAAGATAGACATTATAAAAAATTTCTCTATCCTCCAATATAATACATTTATATTTATTTTAATTCTATAATATAGTCATATAAATAATTATAATATGATATATTATCCTCTTATAACATTTAAACAAAAATTTATCTATAATTCCATGTTAATATAATTTTGTTTGATATATAACTATTTTTTCTGGTGAAATCATGTTAAAATGCTTCCATGGATTTAATTTTATCATTGTTACATCAAATATATAAACTTAATAAAAATATAAATATAATATGTATTCAATACATATATTTTTAGAGGCATCCATAAATTATAGATATAGAAAAATAAATTCCAAAATTCAAGGAGATGTTAGAAATAAGTATGCATGGAACTTTTTTCAAATTTCAAAGGATGGAATGAAATAATGGTGAATAAATATTCACCTTTATAGAATCATTTATTTATATGTATCATTAATAAAATCCATAAAATTTTGAAATAAAACATAAATCACATCATTTCAAGGAGTTCGTAATCTATACATACGCATGAGAGATATTATCATTTAGAAAAGGAGTGAGTATTAAAATGGTATATATGATAATACAATTAAAGATGTATAATTATGTCATAAATAAAATATAAAAACTATAAACCCACAATAATAAAAATCCTTGTAAATGTGTTATGAATTTTGAATTACACCACAACATGGAAATAATAAGTTTTATATAAGCTCTATCAAGGAATTCAATTTATATAGGATAAAAAGAAGGTGGATAATGATTGTTCAACAATAATAATAAAAATTAAAAATAATTAACCTAATAAATTCATTATTTTAGAATGGATACCAAGAATTTATAGAAGATACATAATGAAATAAAATTGAAAATGATCGATTAAGATTTATAAATCTTTGTTCAAAACCACTTTTAGCTAACACTTAAAGACTTGAATGTTTTGTATTTTGGAAAAAACATAAGAAATAAGATATGTTGAAGAAATAAATTATTTTATTTAAGAATTTATTGGATTATCTAGAAAGATAAAATGGATTGAGGAATAAAGGAGAAGTTTTCTCAATTTATAAGTGAGGGGGGACTCTGATAATTATTTAATGTACTAAAATAATATAATTTATTTCTAAAATAAAGTGAAATAAACCTAATATTTTTATATTATTTTTTGATTTGAGTCTAAATAATATCAAACAATTAAATTTAGATAGGGTTTTGGGATGTTTTAACAATCAAATTTTAGTTTGAACCCCCATTAATCCTCTTGACAATTACCAAAATATCAATTCTTTCTACTATAGATGGGTCAAGACAAATACCATGAAAGGAAAACTGAAACGTAAATGATTAGTGGTTGATATTTTCATTCATATACCATTTATGTGGTCTAAAATTTTACAATCCTGATTTTAAAATCATTTAATAAATTATTTATTAATATACAATATCAAAAAAGTAATTGTTTGGTAAACGATTAAATAATATAATATAATAAGTGTTTAACTAATGAAATATGGTTCTAGAATATCATGGAGTAAAATATAATTAATTATTATCTTACAATAATTATATTATAGTATGTTTATACAAAAAAATATCATTTTAAACCTTATCTTTTTTTAAAACCACTGATTAACAAATTTTAAACATTTCTTTAGTAATGACCTTTTCCATATTAAGGGTTAAAATTAGTAATTATATGTTAAAAATGTTTATAAATTGAAATTGGATGAATGTGTAAATAACATTCCACCCTAATTGTCTCCTTTCATGTTTTGTATAATTTTTATCTAATTTAATGAATTATATTTACCATAAAATACTAATAATATCAATTTAATAAATATTCTCATAGTACTACTTTTAAAACATTCAGAAAAGTATGGAATTAGAATATAAACCTTCAACATATAAAAAATATTTCATATTTATCTAAATTATTCTTAGAACACATCAATTCATCCAAATTGTATTGAATTTAATGATTTTAAAAAATATTTATTTTATTTTATTTAGTTGAATATATATTATGTCACAATTTCATAGTCATTTAACATAATTAATAAATAAATAAAACCGAATAAAGAATTACATGATTAAAAATATTAATTAACATATCAAAATATAAAAAAAAATATCCACTTCTAATCGTTATGAATGTTAGAAAAGATATTAACGTCATGAGGGTGTCATTTTATATTCAATCATTTATTCAAATAATATATACTTCATTACAAAAAATGTAATGAATTGTTTACATATTCAAGAAATGATTCTATTTTAAAAAAATAAACTCATCCAATATGTTAAAAGAAATAATTAGATAAATTTTAAATCCTTATTCATTAATCCATTTTAACTCGTTTAACTCATACTTAAGTGAGAAAAAATTACCTAGGCTAATATTCAGAATAATAAAAAATAGATTGAAAATATTTGAAAATTTTAATCCTTGTGATTCGAAATATGGGATCAATTTTTTCAGGAATAAATTTTAGAAAAGGGTAATTTTTTTTGAATATGCACACAACACTTGACTCAAGGTAGTTTAAAAAATATGAAGTATAAAAATATTTTATAAAAATATTAATCCTAATATAAATTAAAATTATGAAAATTAGTTTTTTATTAATATATATTAAATAATTATTCTTTTTAATATAAATAAATATAACATAGTAAATTTTTTAAATGAAAATATTTTTTATTAAAAATTAATCATTAATATTTGCTATTAATCGAAAAAATATATTTGTCGTAATTTATTATGTATTCACGATATGATGATTTTGACATGATAATTATGAAAATTAATTTTATTTTTCAAAATATAATTTCAATTAATGTAAAATGGTTATTAAATTTACCAATCACAAAGTGCCCGAAAAATTAATTTTCCAGTAAATATATTATAGAATCATTAAATGGCATGTAATTCCACCAGCATTAATCTAGTGGCATTATGAGACTAAACTAAAAATTGAATTAGCACTTCCAAATAATAAAAAATTAAATTTCTGTTGAGTAGGAATACAGTATTGATATTTTATAATTTTTTTATTTATATTAATACCCACTATTTTAATGGATGTGTAACATATAAATAGTAATATATTTAAAATTTATTTCAATTATCTTAAATATCAGTGTTTCATGTTGATTAATTCAATGATCTTATCATTATTTTCTCTTCATTTTATGGATGTTATTGTCCTTAATTATTTCACAAATAAAATAATCGTTCATTGCATCTAGATTTTTTATATTCAATTATCCTAGGTTTTTTTTTGACTTCTTTCCAAATTAGTTCCTACCATCATTGTTCAAATCAAAGTTCCTTTTTGAAAATTTTTAAAATAAAAAATCCATCAATATAAAGGATTTAGTTATAAATACATTTTGGAAAATTCTCCTAAATTTTATTAATAATATTCTAACCTAAATAATTAGAACAATTTTTAAATTATGATTTCCCCAAAAAAGAATTTATTTATACTAGAGATGATATTTTATGGATGGAATTACATTACCTCTGAGTGTGTTGAAAAATAACATATGAAATGAAAATGTGTTAAAAATTATTTTAAACATATAATTTCAAATGAATTGGACACTCTGTAATGATTGATCAACAGGTATATCATTTGGAAATATGGATTATATAATAATGTTATTATAATAATTATTTCACTACTCCAATAATCTAGATACTCATTGATTGTTAATGGCTATCCACTTAATTCCACATGGGGTCTCCTATAAATTTGTATATGGATATTAAAGAAATAATATTATGGTTGAAGATCATTAATGAATCATAAGATCAACAAGTCATTCCTTCAACCCTTAAATGATTACTAAAACCAAAAATGGTCAGAAGAGGTTATCAAATATGATAAATAATCCTTTATTCTATATCAATAATATCCTTAATCCATTCTAAAAGTAGTTAAACATAAGAAATAATTAAAATTTGTCTCTCCAAATTCAATGAATTTTTTTAGATGGAACGTCCATTTATGAAGCATTAAATTTATAATTTTTATGAATTTACTCAAAACATACTAGACTAATTCTATGAAATCAAGATATTTATACCCGTACAGAGATTCCATAAATTTGATTTTACATACTCATCTATTTCATGCCGATTATTTACCTATATTCTATAGTGGTTATTATAGATAGTATTTTTCTAAATATATATATATATATATATAAGAACTATAATGTGCTTTCATGATAGATAATTAGTTTTAAAAAATAATATTCGTATTTTAAAGAGAAATATCTTTTTAATGGTAGAATCTTATTGAACAGACTCTATTTTAAAAGAATAAGGTTATTATCTTATATTATATAAGGTATTAAAATATTTTTTAAGGATCATGGATTCGAACATGATTACGATTTCTATAAAAACATCTTCTCAAATGGCCTATAGGAAATGTAATGTCTCATATCAATCGTTAAAGGCATGTCTCACGATGTCAATTACTACATCAATTTTTCTCAATTTTTTTTAACATATAAAAATATACTAATAATATAATCATTGATGTTAAATGTAATAAGATAAATCCAACATGGATGGAGTCCAATCATGCGTATAATATCATAATTTTTTCATTCATGAGGTTTTTGAAACACACACACATGGGTGGGATTGTGGTCAAGAATTTGAATTTCATTATTGTTTCTATTATTGATTTTTTTTTGAAAAGTATTTTCACTAAGATGATATCTTATTTGATTATTATAACTGGGATTATTAAATGAATTATGTATATAAATTGGTTATGTATTTGTAACTCTATCACATATTGTATTTTCAATGTTTATTATGTAACTTTCAACCATATCAAATGGTACCCCTTTGAGGAAATGTGACATAAAAACATTTTATCACAATTTTTTTTAATTTTATACATCAAACCTCTATAACATACCCACTGGTACGATAATACATATATATCTGAATCCAATGATAAATTGGGCACCTTATATATATTGATTAATTCTAATTTGTTGTAGAAAAATCAGATGTTTCATATTTATTACTAAGATGTCATGATATGATCACCTTCTATAATGGGTCATCTCACTAAACAATAAACTATAGATAATATTGTGGTATTTAAAATTTTTAATGAAAATTTATTATGTATTTTTAGAATAATTTTATAAACATTTTTTAACACTAAATAACATTAAATATTCGCAGAATTGTCTCTCCAATATAGATAGACATTAACATCTTAATATTTTGGGTTTTTCAGCTTATTCTCTTTGTCAAGAGGACGATGAGAGATACAATATCATGTTATCTTTTAATGGTATCAATATTAACATCTAGAGTTAGATATTGATTATTATTTATGGTTATACATTTAATACATGACTTGCAATCAATCCTCTTAATAATATTTTGTGTGAATTTGAGTACATTGGTCTAAATCTACATGAGGATGAAATCAAGGATACTATACCTTTGATTTAATATTACCAAAAAATATCTATTTTGAGTGGATGATGTCTATTATGATACTTATTCTAACATATTTTATATAGAATGTTCATATTTCAATCTAATTGCAACATGTATATATGGATAATAACGTTCAATATCTAATTACTCTGAAAACATTATGATTTTATAAAAAAATAAATGAAACCAACTGAACTATGCTACAAGAAATAGAATCCACTATGGCTTAACTAGATGAAATGAAACAGTTATAAAGATATCATGGGACATTCTAGATGATTATGTTTTTGTAAAACTCTAATGAATTATATAGGAATTATTAAAGATACATTCACCTAGTTCCATGTGAATTTCTTTATATAGGATAAAGTTACATTAAAAATATCATATGTTGTTAAACATGAAATATATTTTTGTTTTAATTACCTATAGAAATAATGATATTTTACTAATTATATGAATATTTTTTACGCTCATACATGTTTACATCTATTGAATATCTATAAAGATTAGGGCTAGTTCTTTAAATATATTGGAGGAAAATTGGTCAAATATCTCATACGTATATATAAAATGGAATATAGTTTCTGGGTCCCTATAAAATAATCTATCATTTATTTGAACACGATTTTTTATATTTCTAAGATTTTACTGGTTTTATATATGTATATGTAAAATTTGAAAGAATGATCGAACACATTTTTTAACCACTATACTTAATATCATCACACTTCTAATTTATTTCTAATGTGTATAGACCAAAATTGTCAATTTATAAATACTAATTCATCATTGTTATATATTAAAAATCATATATCTATAACTTTTGAAAATGCATCATTCCATTCATATGTAACCTTATTCAAATTTGATTCCATAGAAACTTACATAGCCAATTCGATTTCTATATAGGGAATAATTAAAATTTATTGGTTTTGATCTTCTCTATGTTTAATACATTCTAACTAAACCCCAAATTTATGTAGTCTATCTCATACAATGCAATTATCAAGCTACAAATAATTGTTTCCAATTATTATTAGGTAAATAATATATCCTCGATTATTTTAGATAACACAAAATTAATCCTTTTTTATTTGGGTTATTTTTTACATAATCAAATGTTCTATGTATGATTCAAAACAATAAATAAACATATAATATAAATTAGTATTCCCCTCATAACTTATCTCCTATGGTGTATTTATGAATATGTTAAATTTTATATGGTTATTTATTAATGATGTAGTTTCAAAATAAAATCCTTAAAATCATATAGGATGGTCTATCTGACTAATCCTTGATCATAACATATATATGTTTTCACAAACCATACCAAGTTCACCCTGAATTGGTATCCAATGACAACATATGAATACTAATAAGATTAATTCCCAATACTCTTTTTATAGAAAAAGTTATGAGGAATAAAATAATTAATGGTGGGAAATATTACTCCTAAAAAAATAAACCAATGAAACTAAATAATAAAATAATAACCCAAAAAAAATACAATAACCAAAGAAAATTTACTCATTAACTCCAAAAAACCCTACTGTAACTTATGAATATTATATATCATTGTGACCCCATGTGATACTCTCCTATCCAAAAACCCAAAATCTCACTATAGAGATCACAACAAATCTAAACTGATCACCTGAGACTAAAAAAAGAATAATTTATAGGTGTTGTCATTAAAACTCAATTAGAATTCACACATAATCTATTCCTAATGAATTTCATTTAAATAAATGAATTTAAATATCAGTTATGATATATAATAAATAAATTTATTTCTTCACAAATTCATTTTTAATTTTAATAAAAATTGATTTTAATTTTTATTCAGAATAGACTCCTTTTCTATGGGAATCAGTATTTAACAGACAAATAAGAAAGATAGTGAAATTCGAAAATGATATTTTTTAATATAAAAGTTAATGACAGTGGAAAATATTTTTAATATTTTTTACATAAATCATTTCAAATATCAGTTATCCACTTTTATATAAAAAGTATACAATAATTGAAGAAAGAGAAATGATTACCCATCTTGGGAAATGTTGAACACAACACGAGAGACTAAACATGATTTGTAACAAAAAGTACACACCAATGGTAAATAAGTTTCAATGTAACATGGGAGTATGTAGGTGATCAGTTGATTATATAGAACACACTGAATATAAATTAATCCTATATGTCCGCCTCACCTAATTCCATCAATCTTCATGAATTCTCATTCTTACACTGCCTAGGAAAACCAAGGGGCACAATCTGAAAGAAAAAAAATCCATTCTGAGGGCCAATATTCTGAGTATATTCTAAACTAGTCTATTAAACATTCATGGAAAATTCTCTAGCTACATTATGTTCTAGTATCATATTGGAAGTCTGGTGAGCCAAAAAAAATACTATATTCAAATCACAATTGTAATCCACACATCCATTCATCACCCCAACGAAACCCAAAGAATGATCCCATATAATTAAAATATTGAATCATAAGGGAGGTCCCATGACAAAATCCTCTCATTAACATTATCATCCATCAAGGGAAGAAATACCTCCTAAGGGATCTTCAAAAAGGGATCAATTTATGAAAAGAAAAACTGGGCCTTAGAAAACCATTGAGAGGAATACCATTATCCAAGAACCGAAATCTATTTAGAAATCCATTTTCCAAACATGAACCATATATGGGAAAAAAATTACATTTTAAAACCCAAAACCTCACTATTCATAAAAAAGTTTACCTATAAAGGACCACTTTGAATTTTTACAAACACTTAGTGTTCATTGTTTAATGAAACAATTACATAAAATTATATATAATGGGAAAGTCACTTCATTTAACCTGAATTGTTTTTTATAAAAATTATTCATCATTAATTAGAATTAAATATATGTGTGGAAGGAAAAAAATCAATATTTCTTCAATTTAAATGTCAAGTAAAAATTGGATTCTACATCAATACATGTGTTCTTGGACCATGAACACTCGAATCAACATCAAAAATGATCATCGAAAGAAGAAAATAAAATTGGATTACGTACACAAGAAACCTAAAATTTAAAAGAGAAGGAATAATAATTGTAGACCCAAGAGACCAATTAATATGAATAACTAAGAAGAAAATTGAATTTGATGGAATGTAAACAAGAATGTTCGGGAATACCATGATAGATTGCACCCAAAAACATGATGAATGCACATTGATTCAACATGGAAGATAGAAGATAGTGTGGATAATCAAAGGAAGATCTCCCATTGGGTCAAAAAACAAAATGATGGGGAGAGGAGAATTTTTGGGGTAAAAATAAAGGAGGATTAGAAATTAAAAACCACATTCTTAAGACACCAGGCTACAGCACAAGGTTTGGTACCCCATTTTGGGAAATAATATGCCAACTATTCAATACTTACTGAAAAAAATGGATACCCTTTTGGTTTGGAAGCATGGTGTTGAAATCCAATCACCAACTATGTGACTTTTTAATGTCATGAAATGTATATACAAGTTGATGTCCTCAGAAAGGTTCGTACTGACCATGATCAAGATGTTTTTCCCTGATAATAAACATTGAATGACCCACATGGTTTCTCATAAGATCCATAACTTTTAGATCTAGCCATGCAATATTATTTCAACTCAATCCATGAATGTTTAAAATGAACTAGGAAAAGACCCAACCATAGTAGGTCACAATGTTTCCCTTTAATTTAACAACCAAAATAATAAAGAGAGTATAAAAACCTTAAAACAAAAACTTTTGATCTAAAACCTCTGAATTAAATTAAAAATACAAATACAATAATATAAACCAAAATAATAGAAGAAAATAATAATTGTGGTGTGAAGATTCTCCCCACCATTACACTTTATGCCCTAAATTGGCCACAACGGTTCCCTTTGATAAAATTAGAAGAAAAGGGTTACACACTCACATGATCCTATTGTTCAATCCGAAAAGAACCTTTACCACCACTATAAATAATATTAACACTGACACCTATAAATATCACTAAACTCAATAATTCATCAAATGGAATAGATAGTCAAAAATCACCAACTGAACACCATTCTAAAGTCAAAATCATTAGTCCCAATCCAATAGTATAACATTCACCAATGGATAATGAAAAATCAATGTCAGATGACATAGGTGGGAAGAACTAACAATATAAAAACTCCATAAATGATAAACATTAATGGGAAAAATTGAAATGAGGCCATGGTTGACTCCCCACCATTTTGGAATTCAAGCCAGATGTCCATCAAACACCAATGATAACCCATTAGGCCACAAATCCGGAATGATGAAACAAAAACACGGGTAGGAATAAATGAAAAGTAAGACACATTGATACATGATTTATTTTATATAGGGATTTGATGTAAATAAAACATATTTCATCATTATAGAAAAAATATGGATCCAAAAGACATAAACATTGAAACAAAAGTTACATTTACACCAAAAAATGGACTTCGAATTGATTATAGATAATCACCCCACTCATGAAAATACACTAGGGTGTTTTCTAAAGGTGTGGATCTATCTCCACATAGACTTATCGAAATATAATGAAAAAATTAAAAATTACTAAAGAATATATATATATATATATATATATATTAGGTTTTTTGATCCATTGTAATTGATGGATTTTTTTTTGACTTGAACTGCCACGTTGATGACACACTGTGGTCCTATTGATATTAGAATGTGACAAAAGACTAGAAGGCCTCTAAATTCCACTACTAGCTTCAACAACTTCAAGACTCCCCTTGATCTCTTTACATGCATTCCATCCACCGTATCTAGTGACTCATGGAAGATTGGTTGGCTCAAACACTCCTCATATCACAAATTCAACCCGAATGGCTTGCCTAACCACATTGTAAAAAGATGATGAACCAAAAATCAACACCATCAACAACAGGATAGGATAAATCCTATTCAAAAAATTCCTAACATTATAGAATAATCCATATCACACTCTAGATTATATGGAAAAATATGATCAAAATTACAAACAAACTCCAACACTGACTAATCACATAGAAGAAGGAACCACATTTTTATTTTCTTTTCCACCTTCACAACATTATAAAAGTAATCAAAAATGATGAAAAATTTAATGAAAAACTAGGAGAGTACTTCTTGAGGATTGACTTTAATAACATACATCATCTACTTCAAACTAAGACATTATAGAATAAATATATATTCATTAAATTTTTTGTACTCTTGTTCGTAAACGAAACCAATGATCTTTAGATCTTCCACATACACTCTTATACAAAATAAGGATCCAATTAATCATAAATTAAGGGAGGGTAAGACATTAAAATTTTGTGCAGAGGTTTTTTATCAATTGTATAGTTTTTTAATTGTAAACCACCAATTTTTGGACGTAGAATATCCACCGGGTCATTGGTAAGGGTGTAAACTAATAAAAGGAAAAAAATACAAAAATACCCACTCATCAACCATAACTCACCAAATAACATCAATAAACACAAAATGGAACCTACTCATAATTTCCAAAATACATTTTTAGAAATCCCATTAACAAAAAAACAAAAAAAAACAATCATCACTCTCCAAACTATTTCATTTAACCAACAAGTCTCAAGAGTTATATCAAGAAATATAATATTTACATTTGAAAAAAATCAAAAATTTAAAATAATATTTAATTAATTAATGATAGTTCAATTAACAAAATTTATAAATATCACATTTTTTAAAATATGTTTTCTATGACTTTGTTTAATATAAATATGAAAAATCAATTTTTTTTTTCAAAAACCAAAACATTACAATTTGAAATAGGGTTTTTAGGTTTTATATCAATTATTTAAAAAATAATTCTAGAATTAATAATGAATTTATAAAAACTCAAGAGGAAAATATAGTGTTTATGGGTGACATGGACACATAGATGGACTACATATTACTATCAAACCATCACCAAATAGTGTCTTTTTGAAACATATCCTACACACCATATAATCTTCCTAACCCTTTGAGATCATTAAATACCACTAGCATGGCTCCCATTTCATTCCCAAATTACAAAACAACCAAAAAACATACTGATGCTAAAAAATACATCCCATGGTATCACAATGTTTGAAATTCAATGTGTTTTCATGGAATGTCTTCATATCTACACACCAGGTTACAATAATCCTACTCTTTATACTTGAAAAAATAAATACCAAAAGGTATATCTGAATTATAGGTCTTATAAAGAAACTAAACTCTAATACCATTATTTAGCAGACCATCCTAGTATGATCTAGAACTATTCAACTGATCCAGCCTGTGATAATTCATGGTACGAATTCTAGATCATCCCGAATAGGAAAATACTGTCAGGGAATCATTAGAGTAATGGTGTGAACTATTTATAACAAAATATATAAACAAATTTAATTGAATAAAAAATTGTATCCAAAAAAATAATATAACCATAGTGAATATAAACATGAGTTCAAGAAAAACCAAACCGAACTAGTTGATAATTATTTATGCAATAAACACAATGGTTCACTCCCCATTAAAAAAACCTAACATCACCCAATGGTGATTTAAACCAAACTGGAACATTAGCCTGAGATTAGATATGAGAATAGATCATAGCTGTGATTATTAAAACCTTGTAGACAAGAAAATAAGAAATATTCGAAGTGAACATCATTTGAAGAAATGAATCATAAATTTCAAGTTTTATATTAAATATTTCAACATATGTTTCTCACACATTACCTTTTTTAAAAATCAATGCCTATTTTCATTTTTATTTTTGAATCATTTTTTTCTAAGATAATGATGAATTATAATTTTCATAAGAAAGATGGTGAGGGTCAAAAGTAATTTTTTTACATAGAAAGGGTGAAGAGGTTATTACAATTCATACAAAATTTCCATAATTAATTTAATAAGTATCTTATAAACTTTTATCAATTATGAATATCATATCAAAAGCAGTAAAAACGATCACATAATAATGGAAATGGTAAAAAATACCAATGACTAAATTTGTTGTGACACATAACGTATCCACCATAGATAAATATGTTCACTTGGAATATGGTATTATTTAATATCATAGTTAATAATATAGAACACACTGGAACATGGTTCATCTTATATGTTCACCTCACCCTGATTCCATCACAGGACCCAAACACTGTGTTTTACTATTCCTAGCCAAAATATAGGGAATAATCCAACAGAAGATAAAGTTATATACTATGTTCAACATAAATGATTGTAGTCTACACTATTTCAACAACATTTCTTGGGAAATATATTATTTATATATAGAATATATGATAGATCAGAAGTGGTGGTGATCCAAAAAATCAACCTTTTATAAATCAAAATCAAAATCCATCCATACATGAATATCCCAAAGTCACCATAAGGATGATCTCCATGACATCAAAGCATCGAAACACGAGAGATATCCCATTATAAGGACCTCATATTCCCATCAACATCCATCAAAGAAAGAGATCCATCCAAAGTAGCATCCAAAATATGACCTATAGTGAATGTTCCAATGAGACAGTAAGAAACCATTGATAGGAAACCCCTCATCAAGGACCCAAACAAATTTAAAAATACTATTTCAAAACATGAACTATCATTGATAAACCGATACATGTTCTAAAAAAATTATAACTTAGAAGGATCATTTTACATATAAATTCAAAACATTAATTTTTAATAACACTTGGTTTGATGTGTATTACATAAAAAATCCATATAATTCAATACATAGATAATTTCAATTTTTTTTAAATTAAATAATTTATCTAAAAATATTTAATCACTAATTGGAATTGATGAAAGGCTTGAATGATGATAAATCAATGTTTCTTTAATTTAATGGTAAAAGTAAAAGTAAAATCTACACTTATCCACAAGTGATTGGTCAATGGATACCTGAAGCAACTTCAAAATTAATCATAGAAATAATAATATCCAATGGGACACATAATAAGAAATAATTGTTAATTTAATCCAAAAGGAACAAGTTCCCTAATCCCATGATTCCATGGAATATGAATAACCAACGAGAAAATAGAAGAAGAAGGATATAAGAAAAGTCAGGAGAAAATACCTTGATTATTCACCCAAAAACATGAATAATCCATATTGAATCCCCATTGAATGATGAAAAGCTTTTTTAGGATGAATAGAAGTTATCCACTGGGGTCACATGGACCAAACGATGGGGCTAAGATAAGTTTGGTGTAAATATCCGATTGGGTTTTTAAGGAAAAAAAAACAGTTTTAATGCACATGGGCAATGTGCATGGTTTGGTCCTATAGTTTTTGATACTATGTGCTAATCAAGATCCCCATATTTTTCACATTAGACACCTACATGATTTGGACACATGGTTTTGAATATTATGTTCCAACCATGAATGGTGGTGCTACCAAAAACTGTAGTCCCTTGTGCACATCCTCCACATTATTCTTACTAACTATGCTCAGCTCATTCCCCCTTGACCAAAGATACCCAAGGAACAATACAATTTATTCAATGAGTAATGGGGTTTGTATAAAACAATTCACTACACATGAAACTAAATCTATGAATGTTCAAAATTAACAATAGGATACCTATCAATATGAGTTTGCGTAATTTATCCTTTACAGTGCACCTAGAAAATGAAAAAAAGGAAAAACAACAAAAAACTAAAAATTTCAATAAGAAACCTCTAAAAGTCAATTAAAATTTAAATGAAAAAAATAATTCAAAATAAAATTAACAAATTATAAATGGGTTCTGGGATAACTAGGTCTAATTCCTCAATTTAGACACACTATTACACTCTTGTTATCTTATATAATCATGATGTAAAAAATCTATAATATCTCATATAGATAGTAAATTACAAATTCGGTTATTCAATACACAAATCTAATTATTGAATCATAATAGTATTTCTAGGTTTATTATTTATATATATATTATAAACACCATAAAATTTTCAATGGTTTCAAATTTATGTCACAAAAGAAATTCATAACCGTACTGACTAAAATCACTTGTAAAAATTATGATGTACTTACATAAAAAAATTTCATGAATACTCATTAAACTGTTGTGTTTTTTGAAATAGAAATAAGACCATAGATCAGTATGGTTCCCTTTTCCAGATCAGTTTTTTATGGTGGCCCAACTTCCTAGTACCTGAAAATTTTGTGGGCATCAAAATTAAGAGTTGGGAATTTGGAATAGGAATGTATTTCCACAAAAGGAATTTACGGACCGTGAAATATATTTTGTGGATAATAAAAGAGGTATATGGTATGATGTAGGAAAATTGAACAAGGATGGATTTCCACATAGAATATCTATATGGAATATGAAGAATGCTATGTGGACTATGAATGAAGAGTAGTTTATGTGTGAGTCGCAATTCAAAGAAAGCTTTAAGTTCACTAGAAGGCCCTTGTTTTCAGATGAGAGGTGGAAATGTGTTTTTCGAACACATTTTACACTGTGAGGAATGAATGGAGCTATGGAGACCACATATCATAGTACACAGTGAAGGATTTACTACATCAATGTATTTGTTAAATTTGATTAGTGGGGGTTTTGATATATATTAACCTATATAAGGATATATAAACAAATCATTACTTTGGTATAATTTCATATAAAAAATAATTACTCTAGGATTAATTTGGTAAAGCCTAGAAGATTTTTTGAGGAAGGACCCTTTAAAAGAGAGAGCTCATGAAGAAGAAATTCCATGAAGGGTTGTCTGTGAAGATTGTTCGCAAAAAGGGGTATGAGGGGATCTGTATCCCACAAAAGAATAATAGTCATGAAGGAGGTATAGTACCTGGAAAAATAGTATATTTGGAAAGTAGATATGAATAAATGATGAATAGGTTATTCATTAAGTAAACACACCACATGGTATAACAAATTTGGTGATGTAAACAAGGTTTTTCATTGAGGATTCAAGAATGCTTTCACATGCACTAAAATAGTTCTCTAAATAACTTTCCACAAACTAATTGTTCACCAAAAATTGTATTTCATCAATGGGTGAAAAATTTCGTAAAAAGGTATTCTACCTATTTTTAGGTTATTTACATTCATGAAAAAGAAGGGACCAACATGTTCATAAATTATGGGTGAATCCCTACTAGGCGAGGTGAACAAAGGAAGAGGTTGACAAAGATCATTTCAACTGGTTGTGAGCCCAAGAAAGAGTCATATGGGGTGACCCTTGAGAATGTAGTGATCTAACCATAATCATAATAAAGATAGTGAACTTTAGCATAAAATTTATCTAGCTAGAACCTCAAAATTTGATAGTGAGCCATTTCAGATTTTGTATATCGGCACATTGTCATTCTAGTCACGTGGGATTTAGGTTAGTGAGGGTGAACCAATCAAAATTCATTTTGTCTGTATATTTTTTTCTATATTACATTCAAATCACTATCGTTAGATAAATAAAGAAAATACAGGATCATAATTAACTCTTAAGTGAAAAAGTGACCCTTATAATCAAGTGGACAAGATCCAATGGGGCAGTAATAATTTGGAACAGAGTATAAACACATTTATTTAACTCCCCCCACCTCTCCGGGTATCTAGACGCCTTTTAGAGCTAATAAAATAAATATTCATTCCATAAAATTAATATTTTCAAGATATATTAATGTATTTCTCTATATAATACTTAACGTTTATATTAATAAACCCATATAGAGTACAAATATATTGATCCTTGTCCAAATAAATCATAAAAATATGGTATATTTATTTTATTCAATTAAAATAGTATACATATTTTAAACCAAATCGCATCATGGAATATTATGGTGTGACATGTATCAAACATTTGAAATATTATAACCCAAAAATATGATTTTTCATAAATTAATCCATATCATAAGTTTTAATTCTAATAATAATGAAATCATTATGAAACATGTATATTTTATATAATTCCATGTATATTAAAATTTGAATGGAATTTTTTCATTTCAAGGGTAATGATATATTGAATTTTTCATTGATCATGTGTCACTCATATATATTATTTTCATGGTGATTTTGTAGAACCTAAATCTCCCTCTAATGAATTAGGTAATAATTAATATTAAATTTGAGCAAAGGGTATAAGAGAGGTTATCTCATGCCTGACAAAATTCTATACGGGAGTACATCCCAAACTCAAAGTAGGTACATAGGTTGTCATCCCAAACCTAACATTTTATGAATGTATTAGTGGGTAGCCTTGATATAAAATTATATAACCTTATGTGTACGCCGAAAATATATTTATTATTCTAATGTTATGATCTAATATATCCTTTCCATTGATTTAAGTATCATACACGTCTTATGAACATATAATATTATGTCCTCAACTCATTATTTTGATCATGTATATGTATGGTATGGTTACAATATGTTATTATCAAATTCAAATTCACTTATTCTCATTTTATGTTTGTGTATTTCCACTTTTTTACCCTTATTGATTATCTGAGACAACCGATTATTATTTTTCATTTACCCATGTTATAATGAATGGTTTTATTTATGGCCTGTCTTATAAGAGTACTAAATGGGAGATATTTGTCTGATAAATTAAATATATTTAACTAAAATAAGATATAGTGATTTACGTTTCCAATGAAACTAATATAATTTAAACACAAGAAAAGTGTTTGTGTAATGAAATAAGTATTAATATAAAAATAGTTAATATTCATCCTTGAAAATCATGGGTCATAGTATTTTTTTATTAAATTAATGGTTTAGTCAATAATTAGAATCTATGATAATAATAATTTGTATGATCTATAGGGGTATTTATAAGTATATGTCTTGGCATATCCCTAAGGATAAAGGATGATCCAAACGTTTTAAAATTTTCATGGAATTTTTGGAAATGATAATGAAATTGGAATCCTTGAAATGAAATCACTATGTGGATACTACTAGTGGATGTGGATCTAGAATATAGGTACCTAGGTGTAAAAACTCTGAAAAGGGTTCATTGAGATGGGGTTGATCGTCATTAGGTTCACAAAAATGGGATTTTCTACACACATGGTATGAAAATCCCATTCTATGTGCATTTTAAATTACAAAACTATATCAGAACCATCACTTAGAATTTAAATAGTTATTGACATTGAATAAAAGTGGATAAACAAGAGGTGATATTGATTATAATGTTTGTCTCAAAAATTTGATATCATATAACTTATTATCATGATTTTGTTGTTCCCAACTATGATTACTGTTTCTCATTCTATGATTTTGGTTTTAATCAATGGATGACCCCTAAAGGAATTATCTTAATGCTAAATGAATAGTACAACGATGTTCCTCCAGGTAAGGAAAATGAGAAAAGACCGAGAATGAGAAATCACATTTTATTATCCCAAAATTTTTTATGATATAATTCATGATTTATTTAAAAATGAGAAAATGAGAAAATATTTTTGATTCCTTATAAGATAGATTAAATCTTATTCTTATGGGTATTTTGATAAACCAAATTCGTATAAATGGATCAACACAACTAAAAAGATATTTTCCATCATCTAGTGTTCAGAAAATGTGAAATCCATTCTGGTTAGATACCATTTGGAAGGTAATGTACATGAATTGCGGAATCTTATCAAGATTATTAGGAAAGAGTGTGAAATTGACTCTGTGGATTTGAATGAGTTCATGAACATATTACCTATGATGTGAATACCATTTATTTTTCACCCAAAAATGTATAATAAGTTTCTTGATCTAAATAAAAATGGTAATGAATCCATTGCAACCCATGAGTAATTTTTTTCAATTCTTTCATGTTATTCTTATTGTATTATCAACCAACCTAAATGTATGGTTGATGTTTTATTTAGTGGCACAAAACCATGTATTAGATGGTAATTAGAGATAAGAGAATTAATAAGATATGAATATATTATTCTATTTCCAATCAAGGTATAAATATAGGATAGAATAAAATTTAAATCTCATGATTTTGATAAGAGAAAAAAATAGAATTCCATAGAAAATTTAAAAAATTTGACGAGAATAAGATGAACATTCCATTATGATCAATCATTAGGAAGAAAAATATATTAATTTTTTAAGGGTTCTAGTATGTGTGAAAGTGAAGTTCATCCCACAATCAAATGCTAATTTGTTGGGAATAAGTTATATAATGCTAAAAATTGATATAAAGTTAAAAAAAACCATGTACACCATACTATTTCAAAAGTAAAGATTATGGCTATTACAAGAATCAATTCCCCAATCCAAAAGGCTAATGCAGATTTTTATCCAAAACATCATATGAAGACAAATTGTAAAAGGGAGATATTATAAAATTACGATGTTTTGAGTGAGACATGATATTTAGGGCACACTTATATTCTACTCCCAAATAGGGAATTTCATGTTTGATTTTATATAAATATCCCCTCTAAAAATTATATTGTTCAACCTTTATAGAAAATTCATGCAACTTTTATAATTTATTATCTCTGTAAATATAGATTATGGAATAATGAAATAACATTTGACATTCTATTAGTTCAAGTATAAACCCAAGAATCCAATGGAACTATTTATATTCAATATAAGTGGTTATTTAATGAATAAATTTTGAATTATGTTTTTGATGGATATATGTCTCAATGTATGATTAACTTTAGAGTTATCAACACCATATTTGGTTTTTGATTTTATGTTTAACTATATGATCAGTTTCATTAACACATAATTTGAGGTTTATAGATGGATTTTTGTCAATATTATTGATATTTTATGAGATATTTGTCATAATAAAACATTTTCGTAAGGTTTATGTTTTAGTGAAAATGTTATCTGAGGAGAAATGCTTTAATAATTTGAGGACATTGGATTAAAGGTTCCAGTAACCATTATGGTTAATCTTATATTTTATGTTGAAGAAATTATGGGATATAGTTGATCTCATTATGATGTTAGCACACTTCGTTACTTAGAGAATAAAGTTATCTCTAGATTCATTTGATTGAATATACATTAACAAAGTAGAAGGTATTCATGTGGTACCACATTATATTGTATTTGATCATGATATGAAGTATACCATGATGTTATAATGAAGTATTCATCAATGTATTTATACATAGTTTAGTTTTACCACTACATTCAGCTGGACTAAGATAACAATTCAAACCCTCCAAGGTATTCTACGACTGTGTTATATTGATTTAAAATGTGTTTGGGATCAACACCTTTATCTTGTTGTGATTCCTTATAACGATATCATTCACTTTAACATTTATATTTATCCATATAAATACATTTATATCTACTATAATGATTTTTTTTAATTAATGATATTGGGACCTGATATCACTAATGTGATGATTGAGAAGGATATATCCATTCAACAAATTTTAAGGATTCCACATTGATAAAAGAAGTGTTTTGTAGATAATAATCAATGCAGCCTAGAATTTTATGTTTGTTAGAATGTATTTCTATGAATATATATATCGATTAATGAAGGGAAAAATACACCCTAGATATATCTGTACCATTAAAAAATATTATTGTATCAGGAAAATAGCTTATCATTGGGTACTTCAACCAATCCTCTATCAGGTTCATGATGTGTTCCTTATATCACTTGTGAGGAAGTACATACCCTATCCATCACATGTACTCAAAATATTGGTTATACTATTAGAAGAGGATATTTTTATGATGAGAAAACATGGGAGATTTTAGATTGAATAGATAATGTTTTAAAAAATTATACCACTGATATTGAAAAAAAACATTTTGGTCAACAACCGTCTTGAGGAAGCTACATGGAAATATGAGGAAACAATGATTCATAATTATCCTAATTTTTTCAAACCAAATTGGTGAATCATGGGGATAAAATTATTTTTATTTGGTTATAATGAAAAACTATGAGATTTTGTGATTTTTTTGAAATAAATATAATTAATTATATAATTTTAATTCTATACAACATTGATTTTATCTTTCACGACATACAACAATGATGTTAAACAAAATGCGAATTAATATTAAATATTAATATTTAATATGATTACAATCATTTAGCCATTACTATGGAAGGTATCTATATGAATAACTGAATTTTGAAAACACATGGCTTATACATGTATATAGACTAAAATATTTACTAACCAACAAATGAATAATGACAAATATATAATATTGGAAAATCAAGGAAATATTTTATGAAAAAAAATTTATTGAATAAAATTACATTAAAAAATTTTAAAAAAATATATATTTTTGAGAATTATTTTAAGGATATGAATATATAATACATACATTAAAAAAAATAACTTTAATATTATATGTTTTGTAGAAACTATATATAAATAAATCCATCTCAGTCTTAAAAACTCTATTTTTTTTCCTAAAAAATGGTTTTACAAAATTTTATGAACACTCGTTTTAATATTAATTATTGAATGATATAGAAATATTATTCTAAAAAATTTAAATTTTAAAATAATCATATCATCATTATTGTATGGTTATTTGTTTAAATGTTTCTAAAAATATTAATTTTCTTATTATTTGTAAAATACTTAATTTACATTAAGAACTACGCTTTTATTTAAATAAATTATAAATCTAAAATATATTTTAATTTTGTTTTAAAGTAAATTTATGGTATTTTATATATATTAATAAAATTAATTAAATTGTAAATAATTTTATAATAATATTTTAGATAAAACATTGTAAACTTTAAAAAAATATACTTTAAAAAAGCACTTTCTCATCAAGTTCATGAGATTTATTTTAAATTAAATTTTAAATATTTTTTTAATTGAATTTTTAAAAATGGTATCCAAATTTTGAATCAAAATTGTTTATATTATATAATATGGAAAATTTATCTATGGAAGAAATGTAATAGTGAAAACATTTGTAATTAAATATTAGCTAAAGGAAAATAATGGTTTACTATGGGGCTACAATTAAAATATATGGGTATTAATTACATGAAAATATATTTAAAAACTATTTTATGGAAATATATTTAATCTAAATGTGTGAATATAAATAATAATTCCTTTTGATAGCTATATAATGTGAATATTTTGAGTTCTAAAATTTCTTCTAAAAACATAAAAGTGGTCCACAATTATCAGGTATAAAAGGACACCCCCTTTTCTATTTTCCTTATACCATCAAACAATTTTTTTTCTTCCAATCACTACGATGATAAAAAATACACATCACCCATCTAATAACAAAATAAATAGTTTTGAAAAAAAAACTAGGAATGATTTTCATGAAAAACTAAATATGATATGCTGTGAAGAGGATGTTCAAATGTGTATGAAAGAAGTCTATAATTATGATAAAGGATTTCTATCTCACCATTTTTTTATTACTATGAAATAAATACATTTTCACAAAAAATTTATTTATATGGTTAATATACTCCCCATAATTGTATTTTATGATTTTTTTCGATAATGTATGTTTATTTACAAATATATTTTATGATATATTATTAATGGGGTTTATGGTTGAAAAAATTCAAAAGGAGTAAAATATTTTCCCTCAATTTTACATCATATAGTCATATGATATACTATGCAATAATATTTATTTACTAGGTGTATATAAAACCCATTTTACATATAATCTAATGAATTTATTTAACTTTACGATGTATTAACATAAATTAATTCTAAAATGGAGTAAAACCATGTTTTTAAAAGCCGTTAGACATAAAAGAAATCAGTTGATATGAAGATATTATTCTATGTTCTATCAAATTATAAAAATATAATGGAGTTAAATATCAATCGTATGATTTTCATAATTGAATAAAAAATAAATTCATTGAAAATTTTAAAAATTTGAAGAGAATATGATGAAAATTCCATTATGATCCATCATGGGGAATAATGATATATGAAATTTTATTAAAGGAGATAGTAACTAGGGAGTGGGTGGTCATCCGGAAATCAAATGCTGATTTTATGGGAATATGTTATTTAGTTATCAAAATAGAGTGAATGTAACAATATTTGCACTATCCACCCCCTAGTTATTCAAAATTAAGGACTATGGGTATTATGAAAATAAATTCCCCAATCAAAAGGTCTAATGAGGATGATTATCCACAGCGACCCTGCAAGGAAAAAGAAAACGCTAAAATATTATAAAATTATGACATTAGAAGTGATTATTAATAATTATGGCACACTTAACCTTGGCTCCCTAAAATGTAATTTTATGATTGATTTTGTATGATTGTTTCGATTAAAAATACTATTGTTCATCCTAATAATAAAATTATTGTGATTTTTATAATTCAATATCTCCATTTATATAGTTTATGTAATAATGAAATCAAATTTGATATTCTACTAGTACAATTTTGAACCCCCACATCTAATAGAACTATTTTTTTCAAGATAAGTGATTATTTATGTAATAAATTTTGAATTTTTTTGGAAGGATATGTGTATCCAGGTAAGATTAAGTGAATAGTTATGAATACAGTCTTCAGTTTATGGGTTAATGTTTTACCCTAATATAAATCTCTTTAACACTCCATTTCAGGTTTATGGATATATTTTTATCAATATTATTGATATTTTGAGAGATATTTATCATAATACAAAATTTTGGAAAGGTATATGATTTAGTGAAAAAGTTATTTGAGGTGGAATGACATTAAAATTTGAGGACATGTGATTAAAGGTACCAATAACCATTATGGATTATCATATATTATATATTGAAAACTTATGGGATTTAGTTGATATCATTATGATAACAATACACTTCATTACTAATTTAAAAAAATTATCACTAGATTTAACTTGAAAGAATATACAGTAATGAAGTGGTAAGGATTCATTGGGTCCACATTAAATTGTATCTAATCAGGATATGAAGTATAAAAAGTTGTTTTGGTGATGTATTCATCAATTTATTTATATATAGTTTCGTTTTATCACTATATATTGCCAGTCTAAGAGAACTATTCAACCCATCCATGATATAGTATGACCTTATTTTGTTGATTTAAAATAAGTTTGGGATCAACACCTTTATCTAGTTATGTTTTCTTATAACAATATCTTTCACATGAATATTCATATTTCTCCATATAATTACATTTATATTTACAATGATGAGATTGAATATATAAAATTGTTGGTACCTAATCTCACTAATGATATTTCTAAGAAGGTGAGAACCATTCAACAAATGTAAAGACAACAGATAATTAAAAGAAATGTTACGCTGATAATCATCAACACAATCTTGAATTTGATGTGTGTGAGGGAGACTTCATATGCATATCGATGAAGATGAATGAAAGTAAAACTATACCATAGATATATGAATCCTATTAAATTAGATTATCATATTAGGACATTATCTTATCATTTGGTGTTTCCACAAAACATCTCTTAGGTTAATGATGTGTTCCTTATTTCACTCTGGAGGAATTACATAACTAATCAATAACATGTTCTAAACTAATAGTTCATACTTCTAGAAGGTGATATTTCTTATGACCATCATATTTGAGTTATTCTTCATTGAATACAGAATAGTGTACAAAATTATACCACTCACATTGTCAGTTATTTTTATGAAACTACCATCTTGAGGTTGCCACATATGAAATTAAAGAAACAATGATGCAAAAGAATCCCCAATTTTTCATGCCAAATTCATGAATCTATAAGATTAAATTCATATTAGGTTGGTATAATGTGAATATATTATATTTGATGAATTTTTCAAATAAATTAATTAATTTTTACATTTTTACTTTTATACAACATTGATGTTATCTTTCACAACACACAACATTGATTTTAAATGAAATGTGACATATTATTAAAATATTATTACATAATATGATAGTTATCACTTGGCATTTGGAATAGTATATATCAATTGGATTAACTAAATATTGAAAAATAATTGGTAAAAAATATATATATAACAAATAAATTACTGAGAAACCAATGAAAAATGAAAAATAAATACTATTTGAAAATCAAGTCTATATTTTGTCAACCAATATTTTATTATATAAAATTACATTAATTATTTATAAAAAGAAATATTAGTGAATTATTTTAATGAAATTTATATTATATATATATAATAAAATAATTAACATTAATATAAGTTATTTTATAGAAAAGAGATAACAATAAATCTATCTTAGTATTAAAAACTCTACTTTTCTAAAAACCATTTTATGGAATTATCTCCACACTCATTTTAAAATTAATTTTTGAATGATTTTAAAAAAATTATCTATGAAAATTAATTTTTAATTTAATAATATCAGAATTATTATAGATTTAACTTTTTAATAGGTTCTTAAATGATTAATTTTCTAACCAATGTTGAAAATACATAATTATCAATAAAAACATCAATCTCATTTTAATTATTTATAATTTTAAATTATATTTTAAATTAGTTTAAAAGTAAAATTATTTCAATGATATGTCTATTAAGAAAATTAATTTTAATAAAAATAATTTTATAATGAAATATGATATAAAAACATTGTTATCATCAAAAAATATTCTTTTAAAACCCACATTCTCATATTGTTTGTGAGATTGATTCTAAATTAAATTTCATGGCTTCATTGAATTGAATTTTGAACAATGTTTTTAAAATTTTATATAGAAATAATTTATATTCCTTTATAAGGTCAATTTAAATCTATAAAAAAATTTATAGTGAAAATAGTTATTTCTAGTTTTCGAGTTTAAGATAAAAATGGGTTTACTATGGAGTTACAAATAAATGATAATTGTTAAAATTACAAAACAAACATATCTAAATAATATTATATGGCCATATTTTTAATCTAAATGCATGGGGATGAATAATAATCCCTCTTAAACATTTTATCATGTTAAAAATGTTGGAACAATATTTTTTTCTAGGAAAAAACAAGTGTTCGCCTCACCTAACATATAAAAGAACATCCCCTTAACTCTTATCTTCACCCTTCAGACACTTTTGTTTCAGCCAATTCCTACCTGGATCACTTCCTATATTCTCCCATCTACTGATAACAACCTTATTTTGGAAAAAATAAATCCTAGGATTGTTTTTCAGGAACAACATAAGAGGATACCCTAATAAGAGGAGGTTCAATCATGTATGAATGATATCGATACGTAAGGTAAATGATTTACATATCTCCTTTATTACTATTGTGATAGAAATTATATTTTCTCTACCCATTTAATTTATGGGATTATATACTCTACAAGAATTTATTTTATGATTTTCCCATAAATTAGGTGTATTTACATATCCATTTTAGGATATATCTATTATTGGTTTTTTGATTGAAAAGATACAAAAGCAGTAAGGGATTTTCGTCAAAATTTTACATCATAGATTCATATGATAATATATGAGTGAATATTCCTCTACTATGTGTATATGAAATGACATTTACATATACTCTAATGAATTCATTTCTTCTAATGATTTGTAACATCGGTTTATGTTATTTCTTCATGGGTTGTGTGATTAAATGTTACCAAAGTGGTAATTATTTTATTAAATAGTCTCATTGTTTATTAAGATATATTATGATTACATTTTAGGAGATAATATATTAATATCTTTATCTTTGGAAACTCATTAATTTTCTTGTACCTTATTTATTAATGATATATTCATTTAATAGTAACATTCGCAAATCGTTTGTGCTTATAATAATAGAGAAAATATTTTTTTTAGAAAATACGTCATTATTTATCTCTTGGAAAATAATTTTTTTTCATTCAAAACATTATATTATATTTTTTTTGAAAGAATCATTTATTTTAATTCAATCATTTTTTAAAAAAATATCTTTTTTATATTTTTACAAATTTTTTAATGAATATTCATGTATTTTTCAAGAATAATTTTACTAGTATTTTACCTAAAATGTAAAAATAATATTTTTCAAACATTTAAAACATGATTAGTATTTCATAATATATTAATATATATTATAATTTATAATTTCCTTAAATGTTTCATGTTATTTTCCAATAAAATGCTTCCATTACAATTTGGGATATTTTTAGATATAAAAAAATGATTTCAAAATGATAATGTATTTCAAAAATAAGCATGTCTTATATTTTTGTCAATGATGAAGTGTTATTTTACTCCCAAAAATTTTATAAAATATTTTAAAGTAATTTCTTACAATATTTCATTACTATTTTAAATAAAATGTATAAACATTTTTCTAAATTAATTTTTGATGAAATGTAACATTCATCTAGAAAAGTTCAACGTGATATATCATTCCAAATAATTTTTAATATAATATGAAATTAATTGATGTTAATAATGACTTACAATGGATATGATTCAAGGATATCAGTCATATTGTTTCATTGATTGTTTTATGTTTATGATTTAATGTCATTTATGAGACAGTTATTTCATCTACTCATTATACTGTGATGATATTCCTCTGAAGCCTAACTATTTTTATGGGTTATTCCATGTTGAATTGATTAATTGATTATGAAACCTGTCTATTTTCCATAGGTCATGATATAATTACATGTTTATAAAACCCATTTCATTTCACAGGTTATGATATGATTTACTTTTTATGGTCTTTTTGAATATATATATATATATATGAATTTCATAATGAGATAGGTGGGATCTATATCCCCCTCCAATGCATTTGATAAAGGATAAATTTATATGACATCAAAGGTACATGAGAGGTTCTCCCAAGCATAGAAAATCATACATGGGTGATCATTCAAAACAACATGTATGTACATTTGTGTTTTGGCTAAGAATAACATGTTTTGAATGACTTAGGGGTTAGACATGACATGACATTTTTATGCTTATGTGTATTCAAAAAATCTATTTGTTATGCCAATTTTATGCTATCATCACTCATGTTATTTTAATTCCTCACTATTAATGTCTTATTAAATTTCAATATTTATTTCATTACTCAATATTTTGAAAAATTATATATAAGGTATGGTTTATATATATTTTTTCACATTGTCACACCCTTATTCACACATTATGTTGTTTATTTACCTTGATTAAAATTAATGATAATATGAGATCCCCCTTAATATTATTACTTTCAAATGGATATGAAGAAATTTTTATGATGGGTATGTCTACGAGGAGTATATATTGAGAAATTATTTGAGGAAAATTTTGAAGATCCATCACCACATTAGAATATTGTTCTTCATGTTCCCAAATATAGTATACTAATATGGTCCTTAGGTGTGAGTTTTTAAAATGTAATGAATTTTCATCTAAAATTCTGTATTATCCATGTATGGAATTTTTGGGTCACTATAATTAAGATAATATGACCAACTCTCCCTAAACATGATTCACACTCGCATTAAATCACATGATTGTTTCTAACAAGGGAGATAAATACATATTATAGTGGTACTAGTCAATCAGATATTTTATTCATACCATCCTATCCATGCCAAGGATAAGTTAAAATATGTTCATATACAAATAAATATTCTAATATTACCTTAGAATTAAAAATTCTAACATAGAACTTACACAAATTAAAATTACAGACTCACTTTTTCCCTAATATAGGGGCAACAACCAATATATATGGAATCAATACCAATGGAATTATCATGGAGTGAATTAACATATATTAAATGAATGAACAGGACACACCTTCTAAAATTAAATTGAAATCCATTGATATAGAAATAATCACCATACATATTATGATAATTAGTCCCAAATCGGTGTCCTCTAGGTCAGCGTTCAATCCATACAATCACCTAGAATATGAACCATTATATGGATTCATAGTAGATTTAGTGTCCCAATTCACATGAGAAATAGACCCCTCCACTATCTTTATAAGTCTATACCCCTAGTAACTACTATTATGAGTGGCATCCACATTACATCTCAATGTAAAATTCCAAAAATATCATTAAAATGTGCTTAAAATCCACTTTAGTGAATGTACCTTGAGGATTATCATCAATACATATTTGTATGTCTATCCCTATCGCACCTATAATATAAAAATGGATTTTATCTTAGTGAATCTAGTATATTAGGGTCAATGGGATATATAACACTATTAATAAATCGTTATTTCATATCACAATGCGTCTACGTATTCCCAGAAGAGGAACTCATGGACCCACAAAAGATGGTTGGTGCATGGAGCATAATTACTTTTATAAATATATCTTCCTAATCTATAACTTCCTTGTAAACCACATCTCAAAAGTTTGGAATATATGAAATAATAATCCTATACTAGATTTATAGCTCCAATCCCACTCAAAATGGAGAGCCTTCAAGAATTATTTCTCTAAGATCGTTGGTGAAATTGTAATTATTGAAAACCCATGTGTATTACTGAATTAATTATTAATCTCCTTTCTCCAAAGTTATAAACTCTTTTTAATTTTCCCATCCTTATCTAGCTATAATTTCTTATTAATCATATTCTTGAACATGGTCTAAGAATGACCATCAAGTATTTTATCCAACATAAGAGATTCACAAAATTCTCATCACAATACTTGTTTTATAAACTATAAAAACCCAACAATGATGTATCATATATATGATGTAATTATATTATTTTATATCTTCTCCTTCCATTTATCCAGTTCATGGTACCTTGGTCACCCCAAAATGTAGTCAGTTTCTGCTTCAAGAACATCTGGTCATGATCTGTTGATTTTGAATTCCCCTGATCACTATTTATCTCAATAGAATATATAGTTATGATCACTACTTTAATGATATAGGGGTCTATTAGAGTATTCACTAGTGGGTATTTATTCAAGTCTCTCTCCCTTGGATTCATATAGGTCCTCTATGGGTAATGATCTAGAAACATAAAAAAAATATCTAATAATGCATAATTTATTTATAAAGGAATGCGATTGAAATAAAATATGGAATCATCCAAAAACATTTCATAAAAATAAAATATAAAAAATATATCAAATTACACCATTAGGAAAAATCAACAAAACAAAAATTAATGTTCACAATTGTAACATGAGATCTGATCATAAATATAGTTGATCGAGAACATTCTTCTACCTTTTCTTTAGTACGAGATGTCCTAATCTATAGAACCACACTATCCCAAATAATAATGGTTACTTTGATACCATTTTCTAAAAAAAATCGATATTTACCATAATATATCACCAAATTCATTGCATGACAAGGCCCAACGAATTTTATTGATCACCCCAGTATGGAGAATACCAATATAGAAACAATGAAAATAGAATGGTATTTATTTCAAAATAAAAATCTAATAATGAACACCAAGAATAACTTTTACAAATCTAGTATGACATTCCAAACTATTAGACACCCAAACCTTCAAATAAATAGTTTCAATAAAATAAACCATCCTAAATGATAATTTGAATCGACAACACAATAATAAATCATATCCATCCTGAAAATATAACTAGTTAAATAAAACATATACCTCACATATATAATAATATGAGTTGGAATATATCCACTAATTATATTACCATTATATAAATATTAAATCTAGAATATATATATATATATATAGGATTCCAAAAGGCTTTGTCATGTCATGTTAATATCGAACATGGATACCTCAAGACTGAATCAATAGAAGATTATATAATATCCAGAATGGAAACATTGAGATTCATAACTTTTCCCATTAATATATCAAATAGAATTAATTTGGAATATTTCAAATCACATATGTTTGGATTGAGGAAAAGACTATTGGTGAACCATAATGTATCTATATATCAATTTTATATTGACAACTAAAGATTCTAGATTAAAAATAAAATACCTTGAAATGAATTACCTAAAAGCGATTTTATAAATATTTGGTTTTTATAAAACTATCCAATGGGGAAGTGTGACTTGGAAAATTCAATCACAAAATATAATAGATGAAAATGAGATACAACCAAGTTCTGAGATTAAAAAATATATAAGAAACTAAAAAAGGAATGTCATAACATTATCAATGAATAATTGGAGCATGGGGGAGCTATGATTATGGGTTATAGGTGTATAGAACATTCTCAAGGATCAATAATTGGATTATGTGATGTTGAAAAAGTTAACAAAACCCATAACATTCAAGGAACTATAAAAATATGTGTTATCCACCATCATTACTTAATTACTAGATGTCACCATCCTAAATCCACCCAACTATGTTCTCTTATGTAATCCTATAATAATACCCATAACAAATAAAAAATAACATGACCAAATTAAATCATTTCTAATATAATTGCATCATAACAATTATATTTGAAATCTCATTCATTTTTGTTCTTAAATGTAGTTAGTAAAACTATTTTTATTAATAATTATTATATTCAATGGGAAAAAATAACTATTTTCTCAAAAAAACACAATTCCAACATGAAGACATTTAAAACATCCATCAAAATATCAAAAAAATATTGATAACAAAAAAAAACGAAGTAAAATGTAATATAAAAAGTAAATCATCTGAAAAGATTAATATGTATCAGTATATACCTAAACAATGATGCAACATTATTTCATTCACCAATTAATTCAAAATATAAGGATACATGATCTCAAATACAATGAATAAACCCTGTAAACCAAATATCCTCCCAAAAAATATAATAAATAAAACCCATTTTCATTATTGGAATAGGATTTCATGAATTTACATGGAAGAATATAAATATAATAAAACCATAAAGTAGATGGATAAGTTTTTTGATGAGAATGAGATGAAAAGTGTTTGAAAAGGGATATAATTTTTTTTTGGAGTTATATAAAGTGGGGGTAAAATAAGTATAATATAAATTTTAAAAACATTGAAATCATTGTTCATGTTGAAAAAATGGGATAATACAATCAATTACTCACATAGGGCTAGGGGGAACACTTCCCTATGTGGTTCAAGGTATGAAAAACCATTTTACTCCCTAAGAAACCTTCCTTATTAATACAGAAATCATGTGGGGTTTGTTCATGGCATAACCGCACTGATCATAGTGTGAACCATCCACTACACAATTTTATGGTTCCCTAAACTACCAACGAAACTGTATAGTCATGATGAAATAACGAATCGATAAAATTACAAAAAAACGCATTCATACAAATGGTATTAGTGTGAGTGTCCCAATATGCATCACATAAGTTACAAATCAAATAAAAATACTCATTATTATATTGAATATATTTTTCCCCAAATAGTTATGTTAAACATATAAATAATTCTTAATATTTAATAAATAAATTTTTCAACATCATGACATCAGATTTTTATTTTAAATATGCGTTAATATTATGTTAAATCATTCTAACATTTTAATTACAACCCCTAATAATCACCCTTATTATTAAATATTTTCATTACGTATTTTAAAAAATTAATATATTTTAGTGGGATAATTTTTAGATAGACACTTTATGATGTGGTTTGACTTATATAGTGATGTAAAGTGATTAATAAAACCACAAATGATATGGAAAAATACGATTTTATTACTGATATTTCATATGGTATAAGAATGGACTAACTCTTATATATGTTTTTTAGTTTCATAAATGATTTAATGAACATAAAAATTGGACAATGTTATAAAAAATTGTTTCTTGACTTTATTCTATTATCATATTGATTGAATATTTTAAATGAGTTTAAATAATAATTTAGATTTCAATATATAACATTGATATAACTCAAACTGATGGTGTTCAATGAGTATCATATGTTTTTTATCAAATTAAATGATTAATTTGGTTTGGATTAAATATAGAGATATGAAATTCACTCATAATGCGGAAATTGAGATTATTGTGATTTATTTCCCACAACGTATACCATGTATAGTGAAATGTACATTTTTCCTTGGTATACTAGGGGTGTGTCTTTCATATAGAATTCACCTTACCTGGGATTATTGTGATAAAGATAATTATATAGTTAATTATATTTTACTTTATTATCTGATCCCTCCAGCTTATTTCAATAGATTCGGGTTTGGAATTTCATTGACTTAGTCCTCATTTTAGGATTAACTAAGATAATGTTTCACCACTTGTAAGAAAACTATGAAATGTTGGCCCTAAATTGAGATTGATTGAGTAAGTTTATAACCATTCATAGATAGGATAAATCTGATGTTACTATATATTTACTAAATTGTAATGTGATTTTCTTTTCTATCTTGTCAAAATAAACATAGTTAATTGACTGTGGATGATATGGATATATGTTTTTAAAAAACTCGTTGTCCATTTGTCACATGATGTTTTGAATTGTGAGACTATTTGATTATATATATTGTATATGATACAACTAGTGAAAAAAATCTATGGATATACATGTGATTTGTAATGTTAAATCCAAATCACTATACTACCTGAGTGTGACTATTGTTTTTATAGAGGTCAATATTATATTAAAATTTGGATCACATTTTTAAAAAATATATTCAGTGTTGTAGTGGTATATGTGTTCAAAAATTAATTATTATATAGATAGGTTTTTTTTGTTAAATATATAATACAGAAAATATTTGGAGATACGTTAAATGTGATTGGGATGATACCTAAATTCTTTAGGAATATTTTTATAATACTTAACATATTCTGTAATATTTAATGAAAATGATATGCAATTTCAATAATTTTTTTTAAAACATATTATTGTTATCACAAAATAATGATTCTACATATAAGGATGTGGTGATTACAGGATTGAAAAATTAATAAAAAACATCCCAATGATATTTTTCCATGGTTCATAAAAAGTCAAATCTCACTCTCCCTCTCAGCCTGAAAATGAATGTGATAAATTATAAGGAGTCATAATTGAATTATTACATGGTTCATTTGTATTGGGTTATTTATAAGCATAATATACATAAAATGTGGTAGTGATCCATAATTTTATATTTGTAAAATTCCTTTTATCAAATATCATAGTAGACTCATTATCCCTCATGGTTCAAATCTCTTAGAAGAATATATATTATTATATTTCATTACATAAGAAAAAATACTTCCTCTTTCAAGTACACACCATGATTTTTATGAACATTAATACCATACTACTCCATTATTCGTGTATAAATTTATTCATCTTCATCAACTCATCTATTTATTTTAATTTCAATTAAAAACTCTATAAGAACAATCTCTAAAATTATATCTTTATAGAAAACATTTTTTAATTTATCGTTTTTCCTCTTAGAAATAATTCTCCATGGGATAATATGGTTTTCTAACTATTAACTTTGTTTCATCCTTCAATATTCATTTTTAATTATAGTAAAATTCAACTACATTAGTCATTAAAGGAAATTAATTGTCTTCTTTTCAAAAAATTATAATAATTGAAATTAAATATAAAATGAAAAATTAGTAACACTATCGAATCTATTAAATTATTGTTAATGTAACAATCACATCATAATCGATTGAATAACAATTGTCCAAAATAAAAGTGTCCCAATCCCTTTTCATTTTTAAAATTTACCATGTGACTAGCATTTCACGACCCCCTCCCTAGAAAGTGTACCCCTCCTAGTCTGGAAATGTGAGAATGGAGATAATGACCCCCCTAGTCCGGGCTCCAATGGGCCCCAGGTTTGTGACTAGCATTGAGGGTATAGTAAACACACAAATGAGAGGCATAACCATCTAAGAGAACACATGAAGAAGAGAGAGATAAGATAGAAATCAACCAACTCCAACTCATAACTATACTATAAAATGAAATCCAATATACCCATATGTAATTTCATGAAAAACTACTACAACTGAAGGGGGAAAATCTTCAAGTACCCAAAAGAATGTAAATACAACATCAACCACAAGCCCGAACAGCTCCTACAACCCCAATCTAGTAGTATCCTACTTGATCTCCAACCTACTCCTAGTGACCTTAAAATACAGTTTATATAGAATTAGGGTGAGTATAAAAGTATACTTAGCAGGATCCTCCCCGGAGCCTCTCGTGAAAAAGTAAATAAAGCATGCTAAAACCTAGTGAACAACAGGTGAAACTAACTCAGCACCTAAATATGTATACTAGTTTCCCAACCTCACTATGGATACTCTAACCACGTAACACATACAAAAGTATATAATATAATAATGAATATAAAGGGTACCCTGCTACTATGTCCCCACCGGTTTTCCACTTTTCCCAAACATTGCACGTCCTAAGAATCTCTCTCCAAAAAGGCTTTCCCATAGACACCTAGGCGAAGCACCCCTACATGAAAATTTTGCAGCTAACCCACCACGTCCATGTAAGCAATGTAACCAGGTAGTTTTTGGGTGCCACCATAACCTACATAACATGTATCATATATCGGGTATTATACCTCAAGCCATTATAGCCCATACACTGAGTAAGGATCCTCAAGACATCATAGCCTATAAACGTTTCGCCTATAGTAGTCCATAAGAAACTATATCCAGAATATATCTGTGTTATTAACCACTAGCCATCACAACCCTCTACAATCATATATAAGGAAAACTAACTGTTGTGACTACCAGCTAAAGTTACTACCAAAAGAAGAGAGTGGGGTCAAAGGGGGTAGTCATCCATTCATCCACCCACCAGAATGTTGAGGAAAACACCCCCATGGATCAGAATCCTCAGGGTGTTAGTTTCCATTACTAATAGGCTATAGTAGTGTATAGAAAAAAAAAGTATAGGATGTACTATATCTCAAAAACACACTATGGGAATAACCTAGTCTTAGACTCAACTCCAGCTAACTTCTCTCAGACTCCAGGATGCCACATATAAGACTAGGTATAATATAAGAACAAAACCATTTAAAGAGATTTAATACATTGTTTCATTCCATTTTTATCCGTTTCACTTTATGTTATTTAATTGTTTAAAAATTAATTAACCAGTACCATTTCCAAATTGATGTTCATTATTATCACACCAAAAGTACATTGTTCTTTCAAAATTACAACCCCATCATTATGATCCAGAAAACTCCATCCCCATGGGTTCACATAATTTATTCATATATTCATTACATAATTAGTTTCCCCTATTCACAAACATTCTATAAAAACATTATTTTCTACTAAACTCAAGGGGGATCAACACAGTGAAGAGATGTAATACTCGTCGTGTCTTTGTCGTCGATAACAAGAGCGTAGACTCATCCCTCCTTGAGAAGCTAAACACAGAAAGCACATGGCATACCCCACGCATCTTCACCTCTTTCAGAATAAGGGTAATAAATAACAACTTTCTTGAGTTGTGGGGAAATGTAAATATGATAATCAACCAATAAGAAACAGAAAGCATCCAACAATCACATCCATCCCATTCCATTATCCCTGGTGTCCTTTCCGACACCAACATGCATAAACCAATGAATTTCGCCACTCTAGGTGTCTTATTCTACCACAAACAATAAGTATCCATGCACCCACATATCACAACAACAATCCAGACTCATATCACAACACACACATTAGGAAAACAAACGTTTTAACAGTAGGGGTCTTGGCCCATTATCAAACAATAGGGTAACTCAGAACCAAACAAGGAGTTATATTTTATCGATCAACTGGTTCATTAATCCATATTATATTAAATGATTATTATTCTTATGTTCTATATTTAGGAATCCTAATCATTAAGCTATCACAAATAATTAAACATGATTATAGAATCATTTTGATTAACATCAAATTACAACAATAAGAACCCGATTCATTTACATACCCATTTATCATTATCCAAACCATTATCAATTAATTATAGATTTACGTTCATTAACAATTTATATCATTAATTAAATTTTTAAACACAACATGCATTGATATCAAACTATTTATCAAAACAAGAGGCAATAATATATGACCAATATCAATTTCATTATCCAGTTCAAATTTTTATTAGGTCAATTCCATTGTGATCCAGTGGGATAAACCATGCTAATAATATACTTTCACATAAATAAAGAGATAAGCAACAAATCTCATACCTCAGATAGTTCATGAAGTTCTTTATCCACACAACGTGTCATGATCCTCCTCTCGCGACACCTGCATCCACCAGAGGAAGCCACTGTACGAACACACCTACCGAACCACAAGAAAACTCCATTAGTAGCATGGATATTACATGCTATAATATAGAAAGGAGAAACATGAGAAGATGGACAAAAAAAGAACGACGATAAAACATTCCTTATATTGAATATTGATTGATTCTACATGGTTGCACAGCAATAAGGGGTGCACTTGCAGCTAGAAGGACTCAGAGGAAACCAATCCATGGGGAACTGCTTGATATCACGATTCCAACGGGAAGGAGGGAAAGGTCTTATCATCTCACACAAGTGAACAAGGAGGATGAATTAGGGAGGACGATATCCCATCCCTTAATAAGAATTAATAGAGCGGATGTTTACGATATGCTTGATTTCCCATTAAAAGCAGATCGCATTAAACAATGAAGTTTGATAAAGTGAAAACATCTCGAGCCTTAGGAATAATTAATATAGGAGTTATGGACATTGAATCGGCCATAAGATCCATTAAATGAGGCTTTAAAATGCATTTTACGTCAAAGAAAAATGCTAATGGGGAAAAATATATGAAGTTATAAACACTTTAGATGAAATCAATATTTTTTCAATGAAAAAAAACAATGTTCATGAACCTCAACGTTAGAACCAAACTGATAGAACATTTTTCATGAACTTCACCATTACAACACTATTTATGAACCTCACCATTAGAACCTCATAGATAGAACAATATACACCTATTATTCGGGAAACAGTGTACACCTACCATTATGGAAACACTATACAACTACCATTCTAGAACCACCGTTCACAGAACTCCAAATTTGGAAAAGGAAGAAGAGGTTACCATTAGAGGTTATTGATAGAACTACTCATCGATTGAACTGTTAATAGAATAAGAAATTTGGAAAATGAATGAGGGGTTACCATTAGAGGTTTTTGATATATTGGATCACCGATGGAACTGTTAATAGAATTGGAAATTTGGAAAATGAAAGAGAGGATACAATTAGCGGTTACCGATAGAACTATTAACCAATGGTACAGTTTATAGAATTGGAAATTTGAGAAAGGAATGAGAGGTTACCGTTAGAGGATACTGATAGAATTGTTAACCGGTAGAACTGTTCATAGAATAAAAAATTTTAAAAAGGAAAGAGAGGTTACTGATTCACTATTCATGACTCTCAACCATTGGAACTGTTCAACGAGGGTCACCGATGCTACTATTCACCGAAAGGGGAAATTTTCAATGTGTTGGGGATAAGTCACCTTGACCTCTTGGAACACCGAAAACTCTATATATTCAAAAAGGAATGGACCAGAGGGGTCCGAGCTACATCATTAGATACCTCTCAATCATTCTCATCCTCACGAATTCAAATCCCACATAATGGAAAAACTAAATGGGGTCCGAACAACCACCCATCGAGATACCTCTCAAAAGAGAGAAAGTCACAAGAGAAAAAAAAGAAATTCGTAATATATACATTAATGGTATAATAATAAAGGTTACATCATTACATGAAAATAGTTAAACATCAAACAACTCCGGGTACAGAGCAAGTATCTGGGACTCACGTTCCCAAGTGCTCTCATCCATGCCACCATGTTTCCACAAGAAACAAACCAAGGGGATAGAGCTCCCATGAAACACCTTCTATTTCTGGTCTTGGATCTCTATAGGTCATTCCTTAAAGGTTGAATCCTCATCAACTTCGATCTCTCCCCAATCGATGATGTGTGATTCATCATGAAGATAATGACAGAGTTGTGATACTTGGAAAACATCATGTATCTAACTCATCTGTAGGGGGAATTGCTACTAGATATTCTATAGATCCAATATGAGCTAACACCTCAAAAGGCCCAACAAACCAGGGAGAAAGCATACTCCCACGACCAAACCTTCGTAGCCCACTACGGGGAGTCCACTTCAGAAACAAATGATCCACAACATTAAAATCTGTAGGTATCCTCCTTTGACAAACATATAATTTCTGATGATCGTGTGCTGTCTTCATCGACTCATGAATCACCTGAACCATCTTTTCTATATTCTCCACTAGTTCCGGTCTAAGAATTTCTGACTCTCTGACCACAGTCTATCACAACAGAAAAGGGAAAGGCCGACCATACAAGGCTTTAAATGATGTCATACTGTTGGTGGACTGAAAAATATTATTGTATGTGAACTCCACCATGTGTAAGTGCCTCATCCATGAACCTCAAAAATCAAGAACTCAACATTGTAACATGTCTTCAAGAGTCCAAATAGTTCGCTCTCTCTGACCATCCGTTTGAGGATGAAAAGCGGTGCAAAGGCATAGATGCGAACCGAAAGTATTTTGGAGTAATATCCAAACCCTGCAGGTAAAATGAGGATCTAGATCATAAATTATCTTCATTGGGACTCCATTAAGTCTCACCACCTCTTCAAGATACTCCCTTGAAAAAACATCAACGTAAATCGACTCCTTGATCACAATAAAGTGGGATGATTTTTTGAATGATCCACTACCACACAAATAACATCATGTCCTCACAAAACTCAAGGTATACTAGTATAAAAGTACATTGAGATGTCCAACCACTTCCACTGAGGAATATCTAATGGATGGAGAAGACCAATAGGATCATGGTGTTCAGCCTTCACCTTCTTGAAGACAAAAGATCGAGACACAAACTCTTCAACTAAACATTTTAGCCCAGTCCACCAAAACTGGCTCCTAAAGGCTCAGTACATATTTTTCACGCCATGATGCATAGCTAAATGATAACTATGAAACTCTCTAAGAACCATATTTTTCATTTTCAAAGGAACAAAAATCCTTCTGTGATACAACACTCGGTGTTGTTCATCCTCAGACCACCCATCAAGGGCCTCAACACAAACAACTCGGTCTCTCTAGACCTCCACCTCTAGACCCCCAACTGTGACTCTTACAACATCTTCACTAGGGATGATTGAACCGTCATTTAAAAAAGATAACCTCTTCCCCCAATATCTTCCATATCAAGATTTAATGTTGAAAATTCTTCCATTACTCTCCAGGAATCACTGGATTCCTGCATAACATCACTACATGCATTCGACTCAGTTCATCAGCTACAACATTCCCCTTTCCAAGTGTATATGATATCTCAATGTCATATTCATGTAATAACTTCATCCATCAACACTGTTGTATGTTCATGTAATGCTGGGATAAAACATAAATCAAACTATTATGATCGGTGAAAACCATAAAGTACTCACCAATGAGGTAATGTATCCACAACATCATAGAAAACACTATAGCTGCAAACTCAAGATCATGGGTGGAATATTTATGCTCATGGGAATGCCTCTTCTGAGACCCAAAAGAAACAGCTGATCTATGCTACAAAAGAATACAGCCTCACCCCATATGCGTAGCATCGTAGAAAACATCAACTGAACTCCAACAGCTGGAAGATGATGAACTGGATCAATTAATAACTTCTCCTTTAGATACACAAAATATTCTTCACACTAATTAGTCCATATGAATGCCTGATCCATTTTAGTAAAAGCTATCAGAGGAGTTGAAAATCATAATAAATTGGCTACAATCCTCCTGTAGTAGCCTGTGAGACCATTGAAACTTTGCACCTCCGACATTTCCTTGGGGGCTTCCCAAGACACAATCGCTTCTATCTTCGATGGATCCATAGCTACTCCCTATTGGGACACAACATGCCCCATGAAACAGACTTCTTGATCCCAAAACTCACACTTCAACAACATCCCAAAAAGATGATGTTGACGTAGAACTCTCAAAATGGAGTTTAGATTCTCTTCATGATCCTCCTCAAATGTAGATTATATAAGGATGTTTTCAATGAAAACCTCCATGAAGATGTCTAGGAACTCAAGAAAAACATCAATCATCAATCCCATGATCATAGTTGGAGAATTCCTCCATGCGAAATGACATAAAAACCAACTCATAATGCTCATGACGAAAACAAAAAGCAGTCTTTGTGATATTGTTTCGGTGCGGATGTGCGTCGGGTTACGCTGTTCTGCCAGGACGCGTTCGCGCGTGCACCCGTCAACCCGAGGGGGTGGGCGCGCGGCTTGTGGTCCCGCAGTCCCGCTTTCCAAGGGCGGGCGGCATTCGTCCCTTATTCAGGGGCGTCTGCTCCTTGATCGAAACCGGGATGATGGGATGTCGGTTCCTCCTTCCTTGGACGTCTCCTCGGAACTCGTCGCCTAATCCGGGTCTCCCTCATAGACTTAAGAATGTTCGTGAATCTCGTTCCCGGCGCCATATCTTCATGGACACCGGTTAATTACGCTGCTTCCGCCCGGATGTTCCAAGGAGTCTGGGCGGGGCAGCAACCTGCAGTGAGAAGGCCGGGTGGCTCTGGGTGCTGGGGGCGTGTCGTAACACTGCGGCTCTGCACATCTGTCTTTCGTCCCTAATAGGGCTTCTCGAAGGCATGATGGCCTGAGGCATCCCGCACTGGGTGCGGGGAACTGTGTCACCTGAGGTTTTCCTCAGCTTCCCGTGTTTAACACGGGGTATGCCGCGAGTTTAACGTCCAGCGGGGGCGGCATCGGACCGATCAACACGAAAAGTGGATCAGATGACAGAACCCCTTGCGGGGAACCTCCGACGCTGGGGCCAGCACATGGGCGGCTTCCCAAGTAACGTGGAGTGGAGTGAAGTGGCATGACCCCACCGGGATGTGGCGGCCCGGGTAAGGATCAGGATGGATGATGAAGTGAAGAGCTTGGACCCCAGAGGGGCTTCCTACGTACCGCGCGTTAACACGGATCAAAGTCAACGTAGTTCGGGCATACAGTTTAACGTCATGCTGGACGTCGGCAAGCCGACTCACGAAGAGGTCTAGGCCGCCGGGCGGAGGATTGAACCGAACCACCTCGCACAGAGGGGGATGGAACGGCCGGGTGGATCACAGTTTCACGTCATGCTGGACGATAAAAGGGGAAATGGAAAAGGGGGGCTGTGGGAGGCACCGTGGAGATACACACGGGCAGTCTCCCACAGGGGCGGATTCATAGGTGAATCAACGCAAGCGTGAACCCTGGAGGGGTCCACTGATGGACGAACGGACGTAAATACGACCGGGACGACCAGGTGGTGGGCTTGAACCTCGGGGAGGCTTCCTACGTACCCTGTATAGAAGACAGGGATCAAAGTCCACGTAGTTCATTCCGTCAGGACTTACGCACTTGGGGCAGCCCGGATGCTGCAAAACTCAGTTGGAAGGGACTTGGACCGAAAGCAGAAGACACCTCGATCCCAGTCAGACCCTCTACTGGCTTCGGCAGTGGGGAGGCGCAATGGAGATACACACGTGCAGCCTCCCACGAGAAACTAGGGGTTTGTAATACCCTGCCCCCGTAGGGAAAAGCCACTCCCATTAAATCGTCCCTAAAGAGGGGCAATCCCGACATCCCTGCAGAGACGAGCGGGTGGGGGCCACATCCAAACCGGGGGAGACCCTGCGTGCAGAGCACGGGATCAGGTTGCGGACGGTTTAGCGTCTTGCCAGACGAAGTACAGTTTAACGTCATGTGTTGAGGACGAAGCACTTGGCAGTTTAACGTCTTGCAGCGCGGACGATGGCGGCTAGGCAGTTTAACGTCGTGCAGCTTGGACGGATGTGCAGTTTAACGTCATGCTGGACGAATATGCAGTTTAACGTCATGCTGGACGTATGCGCAGTTTAACGTCTTGCAGGACGAATGCGCAGTTTAACGTCATGCGGGACGAATATGCAGTTTAACGTCATGCTGGGCATAGGTTGCCGGACGAAGCACTTGGCAGTTTAACGTCTTGCAGCGCGGACGATGGGGGCATGTCACTTCGCACGAACCTGGAGGGCCGCACGGGAAGACAACGCACGGTGCGGGCACCCAGGATGAGGAGCATCGGGCGCCACGCAGGCAGGTACCTTTAGGAGGTCGAGGGGACGACCCTGGCAGATTGCGCGCAAAAAGGAAGCTTTGCGCGCAATACTGCGGGCCGGCGCGCAATCGGGGCGGCTGGCGCGCAATTGGGCCAGCGCCTTGCGCGCGGATGCTTGAGATTGCGCACTCCGGGCTTCGGATAGCGCGCGGGGGCAACGGCTCATTCTCTAATGAATGGCCACTTGAAAGATGGGGGTGCGCGCAATCGGGCCGGATTGCGCGCACCCCGGGGGCAATTGCGCGCAAGCGGGTTCTTTTGCGCGCAAAGGCCTTAGGGTGAGTTTTTATTCAAAGGAAAGGAGCCAGCGGGGATTGCGCGCGAAGGCGGACCCCGAGGCTTTCTTGCGCGAAAGAAAGGAGGTTACCTGAAGTTCGTCATTGCGCGCGGAAGGGGTTGAATTGCGCGCACGAGAGACGTTTCGACTTCCAGCAACCTTTGAAACGTTGGGGGTCGCCTTGTATTTATAGGCAACCCCGGGCGCGGAATCCAGGGTGCGAGCGCGAAATTCTCCTCGCGGGCGCGGAATCGGGCGCGGCGCGGAAAGGGAGTCGCGCGGACCCGCGGCGCGCAAAATTGCGCGCCGGACCGGCGCCTTGCGCGCATCCCGGGGGGTTTGCGCGCGGAACATCACCTTTGCGCGCGGGCCTCGGAAATTCCGTGCAAGGCCTCCGGGCCCTCCGAAACATCCTTCCGACTCCAAATATGACCTCGCTTTCCGCATCCGGAGCTTCGTTTGGGAACAACGGACTTTTCTGGCGTCTACAAAAGCCCCCCCTCGGAATCTGATCGGCGAGCGGTCGCAACGATCGGGTTCCGAGGGAGACGCCGGAATGCCGAAGTCCTGGGCGACGCGGGACTGTGGCGCGCAAAAATGGGTGTCGGGCGCGAAATCGGCCGATGCGGTCGCGCAAAGCCTTTTCCGCGCAGCGCGGACCCCGGCCTCGCCTATAAATAGGGGCACTGGGTCCCTCCGTGCCGTACACTGGCCTTCCGCGCGATAAGCCTCTTTTCTCTCGTGCGCGAAATTGCCTTTTCCGGCGCGGAATTCGCTCGCTCGTTGCGCAAAACCGTCCGGACTTCGCTCTGTTTTTGCGCGAATACCCGGGGTTTTTCGCGAAGGACTTCCCGATTGCGCGCCGTCCACTAGGATTGCGCGCCGCCTCTCAAACTTTTCCACCAACCTCGTCCGATTCCGCACACTTCATCCCTTAACCCGCACGACTCCCGAATCTTCCGAGATGGCCGCGCACAGAGGAAATGAGGGGGATTCCGCCACTCGCAGGGCTGAGATGGCGACGAACGAGGAGGTTTACGGAGCCAAGGAGATTGTTTCTAACAATCAATCTTTGTTCGACTTACTAACGCCGGCCCAGAAGACATATCCACTGTCGGACAACCAGCCGCTCTGGAACTTCTGCATCCTGGATGAGGTTCCGGTGCCAGGGTTCGAGATTGATGCGCCGCAGACCTGGGTGACCCGGGAGGACGAGCTTCTCCGCTATAACATCACCAACAATGGGCATCCTGCCAGGGAGACCAGACACTTGGACGTCTATGTCCTGAACCCGAGGACGCGAACCATTGACGGGGGCGAGCCTACAGCGGAGAATTCTCCAGCCCTCTACTCGAGCATATATCGCCAGAGCGTCACGGACGACACCAAGGGCTGGCTGAAGGACTGGGACTTGCGGTCTGGGGGCAACTTTACCAGTGAATGGGCCTGGGCGTTCTGGGTACGCCACACTTGCGATCACTTCGCAGAGGAGCTGCGGTACATCGGCCTGTTCGAGGCGGTGTGGACGTCGCAGTTCCACTTCTACCAGCAGTCTGAGCTCGGGCCGGAGCTGTTCACTCGCTGGTCCCCGGATACCAACACCTTCCATCTTCACCATGGGGAGGTCGGCATCGGTCTCTGGGACATCCACTGCATCGGAGGTATCCCGCTGGAGGGCTACCAGTACGATGAGTTCCTGCCACCGAAGAACATCTGGGAGGACAGGTCACGGACTCCCATTCTGACCTGGCATCTGCTTGACCTGGCTACGCAGCGGCTCGGGATCCAAGACTTCCAGAAGGACATAGCCTACAAGGATTGGTTTGGCCAGTTCCTGGAGCATGACCCGGCGGTCAAGATGCCAGGCAGGGGGAAGCGGTGCCCGACCGCAGCTCAGAGGAGCCGGAACGGGTCGTACTGGCGGGTTCTGGAGACGGGCGACTACCGCTCATGGGGGTACCGCGTCATCGAGGCCCGGGACCCGAATGTCCGGTACGCGGCGTTCCTGGCCGCCTTTCGGAGCGGGTGGCTCCTGCCAGTGCGGGATGCGAGGATGGGCGTCCGCCCGGCGACGCTGGCGATGGCGGGCGCCATGGCTGCCAATAAGAGGTACAACCTCGGGGTCCCAGTACTGGCGAGGCTGTATGCCATTCTGGGACGCATCTCACGAGGGGGGTCGCCACGAAGGATCTGTGGGCCCTTTCAGTTCTTCCACGGCTGGGTGGCTGCTCACCTTGGTGGGTATACGTTCCCAAATGCCATCAGTCCTCCGGGCAATGGCCTGCGACCCTCCCTGCTGAACATTGCGGGGGTCGCTCCGATGACCCTCAGTGAGGAGGGCGTGAGGGTTCGGATTGGCAATCATGCCAATTTCAACTTCAGCCCGTTCCCCACTCCCGTCGGCCAGATGATCGACAACGGACAGGGCCCGCTGGAGCAGCATGAATATTTCCTGAACATGCGGGGCGGGGTGCTCGTGGCTCGGATCGACGGGAAGGTGATCTGCGAGCCTTACGTGCCGACCCGGTTCGCCAGGCAGTTCGGGTGCCTTCAACGGATGCCGAAGAGGGTATTCACTGCTGTCCGGGAGGAGACGAACCCTGGCGTCCTTCGCCAGATGTGGCTGATGTTCGTCGCCTTCGGCTCTGGCGACGTCATCACTCTCCCTCCTACCGGGATCGACGCAGGCTTGGCAACCGAGTACGCCGAACACTGGGCCATCGCGTACCCTGAGGGGCTCTTGCGGAAGCTAGTTCGGCGGCTCGAGGCTACCCGTGCGGAGACCGGGCGTCAAGGAAGGAGGCGAGGCGCCGCCACACGGGGGAGAACGGAGGCGCGTCAAGCAGCGGGGCCGGCGCGAGCAGGGACTTCGGCGGCGGGCGCATCGCAGGCTGCCGCCACGACCTCGGCGCCCAGAGAGGGGGCGCATGCGTCGGTCGAGGAGCGGCCCGGGAAGCAGGTGAGGCGTCTGCTCGAACCCTCCCACGATGCGGTCTTCCCGGCGCTGTGGTCGGCCTGGATGACCCTGCGGCAGTCACTGGGGACCGACGTCATCTGGCGAAAGATACTCAGAGAAGGAATCTATCTGCCAGAGGTCGGGCGCCTCCAGATCACCGACAGGGTGGACTTCAACCGGCAATATGCATATCTGACGGCCATGGACGAGTACGCGCGCCAACGTGGTCAGCGTGCGGAGCCATCCCTTCTGGTGAAGGTGATGCTCGGTCTCGAGCCCGCTCCGGAACAGATGCCGCCGGAAGAAGATGACAGTAACGACTCCGATGAGGAGGAGACGGGGGAGGATGAAGGCTTCGAGGGAAGGTCCCATCGGGGGAGCCCACGGGAGAGCGGCGAGGTGGCCGGCTCTGACAACGTTGATGTCACTGAGCTCCTCGAGGTCCGCTTCTATCCCTACTCAACTTGCTTCATCCGTTCTCTTATGCAGCTTCTAACCCGTTTCTCCATCCTTCTCAGGAGCACACGGACGTCGGTCAGGCGTCCTCAACAGGAGTAGGAGAGGCGCCAGCAGGACAAGGCGGGGGCCAGGCACCCATTATCGAATTGACAAGCGCTAAGGGGTCCCCTGCTGCAACTGTTCCTGCGGCGACCGGGGTAGCGGAAGATGACGCTCCGAACTCCCGTAAGTCTCCCTACTTTACTGCTGGTGCTTGCCATTGACGATCCGTGACTAACCATGGCATGCCCTGCGCAGTGATCTCAACATTGGAGGCTCGTCGGGTTGCCGAACCCGGGCCATCTACGAGTGGACCAGTGGTGGACATGCCGCCTGCTCCGGAACAGGCTTCCCAAACCGAGCCGGCCCCACCAACTGCTGATCAAGGGGCTGCGGACGTCGGCGGTGCTGCCACCGGAGAGAGGTTGGGGGCTGACGAGGGTGTCAGCGCCGCTGGGGAGAGAGAAGAAGGTTGCCCGGATGTTGGGGAACCTATCCCTCGTGAGGACCTCCCAGGGGCGGACCCTGCAGCAGACCTGCTGGCTGCCTTCCCTGCTTACCGGCCTGCCGACCCCGAGGAGATGGATCACTCGGACGCGGAGGCGGTCGAGGATAGCCGGGTAACGCGACGCAGGGGGTGGAAGTGCATCCAGCGCTTCCTCAAGCGAGACCCATCGGAATGGATGGGGCGCATGGGATCACTTCAGACCTGGCTGCGCTTCCTGTGTGCCGGGGGAGCTGATGCTCAACGCCTCCATCTGACGGTCCGTGATTTCATGGCCGAGAAGATGCGCGAGAGCCGCCGGCTTGCCGACGTCGCACAAAGTCGGGACATGTCGAAGAGCACGCAGGCGCTCATCGCGGCAGAGCAGGAAGTCCGGCGCCTCCAAGGGCAGGCGGCAGAGAAGGAGGCCTTCGTCGCAGCATGTACCGAGCTTGTGGAGCAACTATCGGCACAACTGATCGACGCTCAGGTACAGCTGACGGAGGCAGGCCAGCAGATGGTCACACTCCAAGTCGAGCGGGAGCGTGCACAGGCCAGAATCGACGAACTGCGCGCTGCGACCGCCGACGAAGAGAGAGCACGCAGAGAGCGAGAAGCAGCTCTGGAGGCCACCAGCCAAAGGGTAGCGGCATTAGAAAGACTCATTCAGCACGCTAATCCCTAAGGGCTGTTTTTTTTTTGCCATTCCCAGAACATTTGCTTCCGCTACTTAATATTTTGATCCACTTGTATGAATCGCCATATTTATCTGCGACTTTTGGTTTAACATGCTCAACCACAAATTGTCTCGCGGGAGCGTTAACCAAGCATCAGGCATCCATAATTGGGCCTGGGTTTCTGGAGAAAAGAGGGAGGTCATTCCTAGGAAAGGAGACCTCAGACCTAACCAATGTATCATCCCCCAACTTGTTCCAACACACGAGCGGGACAATGCTAGGGGCGTTGAGATTTTATCCGAACATAGGGAAATGAGAAAGGGTGAATCGCGTGTCCCGAATCCAGACATCCACAACGGTCGGCCTTCCAGGAAATGCCCAAGACGGTAGGCGGACAGTGGATCGACCATAACAACTGCAATAGACGGACCGAAAAAGGCCATCATTCATATTGCAGGAGGCGGACCACATGTCATCATGAATACCGCTTTGGGGTTCCTTCAGACACAAGGGTGGAAAATCCAGATCAACAGGGCATGCGAAGCGTGGGGCGAAGTGACGATTTGTTCGGACAGAATCCAACGCTCTCAAAATTGCGCCACCGTGGGGGAAGCGTATTAGGCGGATGCACTAATCTGGCCATGAGTCACCTCAATTCTCAGACAGCACCTCTCTGACGAGGAAACCGTCGCTTCCCATCCTTGCGATGGGGCATCCCGAGCTGAATCGGGGAGAATATTACGACTGCACCACTCTACCCGAAGTCAGGCCAGACGGCCGGTGACGAGGAGGGGCGGGACTTATCGATCCCTGAGGCTGGACCCGAGTCGAAATGCCCGGGCGTTCCTACGTACTCCATCAGGCTGGAGATCAAGCCACACGTAGTTCTGAGAGTGCAGTTTAACGTCATGCAGGACGTAGGACCCCATTTGGGGTAGATCTTAGTTTAAGGTCTTAGAGCTCGGACCATAAGGGCTGGATCTTAGTTTAAGGTCTTAGAGCTCGGACCATAAGGGTGGAGGATCTTAGTTTAAGGTCTTAGAGCTCGGACCATAGGGCTAGAGGATCTTAGTTTAAGGTCTTAGAGCTCGGACCATAAGGGCTAGAGGATCTTAGTTTAAGGTCTTAGAGCTCGGACCATAAGGGCTAGATCTTAGTTTAAGGTCTTAGAGCTCGGACCATAAGGAGAGATCTTAGTTTAAGGTCTTAGAGCTCGGACCATAAGGAGAGATCTTAGTTTAAGGTCTTAGAGCTCGGACCATAAGGAGAGATCTTAGTTTAAGGTCTTAGAGATCGGACCATAAGGAGAGATCTTAGTTTAAGGTCTTAGAGCTCGGACCATAAGGACCTCAAAGTACGCCGCATCTGGTCATATCCCCTGGACATGAGAAGATGCACTGAGGGATAGTGTCAAGAGTGTCGAGTTTTCGCCTGGTCAGAATGGGAGGTGGGAAATGTGAATCATGCGGCCATTCACTCGAGGACCGGGAGCACCGGCGTGACGATATGAGAGTACTGCCGACCGTGGCGGAAAAGCAGCATCAACATCGCACTAACCGTTGATGGAATGAGGCAGCAAACGAGCATCGACCGCTCAATCGCAGGATTCATATCGATTTGCTGCCCGAGGCCATTGGGGGTACCGGCCCGAGTCGGTGGGAGAGCACTGAGGCATTGTGTCCGAACCGTTCACGGGGGCTCCACCCAGGGCGTAGACGATGGGTCCGAATGAAAGGGAGCACGAAGCCTGAAAAGTGGAGGAAACCTGACCAAGCGGATCCTGACCCTCCTGGCAATAAACCAGAGTACTCTTGACACCGGTGGACCACGGCAAGGGGTCGGTGAACACGCCTTGAGGGTGGCCTGAAGGCGGCGGATTCCCCAGAGAAGGGGGAATCTCTAAGAGGTGGGGGGCTGGACCCGAAGTTTCAAACATCCGGGCATTCCTACGTATCCCATAAGGATGGGAATCAAGCCGCACGTAGTTCTTGAAGCGCGGTGCAACACAAACGGGCACCAGCGCGGGGAAGAGTGCGGGTCTGACCCTCGCACACAAAAGGAGCGGCATTTGATATTTCTTGTTTGTCCTTAAAGATGAATGGTTTTTCTTTGTGCGGCGACATGCCCGTGATTGAGAAATCTCTGGCGTCACCACAATAATCAAGCCACGGAAGGCATTGATGAATGGCGTGGTTATTAACCAGCGCCCAACATGAGTGTCCCCTGAGGAGGACATCACGATGCAGTGCCGTTTCTCGTCGGGCGGCCAAGACGATCACAGTTTACGGTCGTGTGGTAGGACCAGACAACACAGTTTAAGGTCGTGTGGTTCGGACCATGGAGGAATCCGCTTATTGCGGTACGGCGTACACGGCGGAGGTGGGAACATACCCAGCCCTGCGGTCACGCACGATTCCAGGAGAAGAGTCTTGGGATAGGGGTCTGCATATGTCCATCACCCGAGGGGCAGAGATGCTAGCCTCCAGATATACTGGGCCCAGAACGCAATTGTTCGGGCGACTCCCTCCTCCTTATGGGGACGAGGGTCCAGCTACGCATGGCCCTTAGGGAGGATATCTGCATATATCCTTGGTGCTCAGATCATGGGAGCCTCGAACGACATCATTACCCTGGTCGGTCTGCCTAACGTGTAGAGGCGTACCGGAGGTCAGTATGAAGAGAGTGTCAAGATTCCACTACAACGCACAAAGGCGGAGTGTGATGAGGACTGCGCAACCAATGTTCAGAGCCTGAGAGAGCTGACATGGCGATCAAGGACGTTGCTGACGCATTCGAAACACAACATCCGATCGCGTCAGCCTAAGACGGGGCAAGCAAACGAGCATCAACCGCTCAATCGCAGGATTCATATCGATTTGCGGCCCAAGACCCGCCGGTAAATCGACCCGGAGCGGTGGGAGAGCACTGAGGCATCGTACCCAAACCGCTAACGAGGATCCCTTTGAGTGAAGGCTCGAACAAGAGGAAGCGCGGGGCCTGACAAGAAACACAGGACTTGTCGGGATTGAATCTGACACTACGAGTCATAGACCGAAGCACCCAAAACATGTTAACAGATCTCCGGAAAGGGTCGGAGGACTCACCCTGAGAGCAACCGAAGGGGGGCAGATCCCCGTGATCAACCAAGAGACGGGGCTGGACCTGAGACACAAGCGTCCAGGCGGTCCTACGTATCCCATAAGGATGGGAATCAAGCCATACGTAGTTCTGGAAAGGCAGTTTAACGTCATGCAGGACGATGAGGGGTGTGAGGTAGTCCCACACACGGGGGAGGCGTACGGCGCGGCCAGTAGACCGACGTGAATGAGGACATAATCCCCCGCTCACGCGATACGCCTCGCACAAAAAGGAGGGGGACTGGGGCCAGAGGCCCAACGCGGGATAGGGATTCCCGGGAAATGGGGCTGGGCCTGAAACATGAATGTCCAGGCGGTCCTACGTATCCCATAAGGATGGGAATCAAGCCATACGTAGTTCTTGAAGTGCAGTTTAACGTCATGCAGGACGATAAGGAAAAAAGACGGGGAGAGCAGAAGGCATCCCCAAACGTGGGGGGGGGGGGGGGCGTACAGCGTGACGAGCAAACCGACGTGAATGAGGGCATAGCCCCGCACTCACACCATACGCCGCACACCCGGGGGCAACTGGGCCAAGGGCCCGAGATGGGATGGAAATTCCCGAAGGATGGGGCTGGGCCTGAAACACGAGGGTTCAGGCGGTCCTACGTATCCCATAAGGATGGGAATCAAGCCGCACGTAGTTCTTGAGTGGCAGTTTTACGTCATGCAGGACGAATGCTGAACAGTTTAACGTCTTGTAGCTCGGACGTAGTGCAGTTTAGCGTCATGCGGGACGAAGCGCAGTTTAGCGTCATGCAGGACGAAGCGCAGTTTAGCGTCATGCAGGACGAAGCGCAGTTTAGCGTCATGCAGGACGAAGCGCAGTTTAGCGTCATGCAGGACGAAGCGCAGTTTAGCGTCATGCAGGACGAAGCGGACACTCAGGCAAAGTATTGCTTGAGGAACCTAGCGTTGGTGGGAGGAGTGACACGCTCACCATCCATAGTCGCTAGGGAGTACGCGCCATTGGGATAGACCTTGTGGACAACAAAAGGTCCCTCCCACTTGGGCTCCAACTTGGGCGGCTTCCTGCCGGGGATCATCGGTGCTCTTAGGGCTAGCACTAGCTCACCCTGCAGGAAGGAGCGGAGGCGAACCTTCTTATTGAAAGCTCGAGCCATTCTGCTTTGATGCCTCTCCAAGTTGTGCAAAGCGCGAAGTCTATTCTCATCCAGTGCTTCCAACTCGACTAGACGGGCTTCAGCAACTCTGTCCGGCGCTTGCTGGTCGTAGACCGCAGTGCGCAAGGACGGTAACTGGATCTCGATGGGCAGGACGGCCTCAGCTCCATACACCAGGGAATAAGGGGTCATCTGGGTGGAACTGCGAGTCGTCGTCCGATAAGCCCAGAGGGCGTTGGGGAGCTTGTCCGGCCAACTCTTCTTGTTCTGACCAACCATCTTTTGCAGAATGTTAGAGAGGGTTTTGTTAAACGCCTCGATCTGTCCATTCGCCTGCGCATGATAGCGAGATGTATGGTTCGAGCGGATGTTATACTTGGCGTACAACTTCTTCAACTCGGCTGCTCGGAAATTGGTTTCGTTATCCGTGAGGATAGCGTGAGGCACTCCAAATCGATAGATGATGTTGGAGGTCACGAAGTCAGCGATCGAACAGGATTTGACCTCTCTGAGCGGAATCGCTTCTGCCCATTTGGAGAAGAAGTCTGTGGCGGTCAGAATGAACCGGCACTGGCGAGCTGTCGCCGGCGGGTAAGGTCCCACAACGTCCAGTCCCCAGACTGCAAAGGGCCAGGAATACCTTGTGGTATGGAGAGGCTCCGGCGGCCGATGCACAAAGTTCGCATGAACCTGGCACGCATGGCACCTCCTGGCGTACTCGATGCAGTCATGGATCATAGAGGGCCAGAAGTATCCCAACCTCCGAATCTGGTGGGACAGCTTCGGCCCAGTCTGGTGGGCGCCGCATGAACCAGCATGAAACTCTTGCATGACTCGTGGGATCTCAACTCCCTGAAGGCAACGGAGGAGAACACCATCAAATCCGCGTTTGTAGAGGATCTGCTCCAGGCCGGGACTGCTCTGGAGGACGAACTGCGATGCGCGGCGTCGAACTCGCTCGCGCTCGGCCCGATCTGACGGAAGAATGCCATGTTGGAGGTACTCAACCAAAGGCGCCCTCCAATCACGGGCTGATTCGACTGCTATATCTGGGGTACTCTGGGCTCCGGGCATAGGGGCAACCGTGGTGAGGTTACTTACCAACGGGCCGCGATCTTCTTCCGGGACAACGGGAGCGATGAGCCTACGGCGCGTCACGCGGACGATCAGGTTGTCCTGTTCAGGTTCCGCAAGTGACGCAGCCAGGCTGGCCAAAGCATCTGCTCGACCGTTCTGCGACCGGGGAACATGGACAATTTCCGGCCGAGAAGGGAACCGGGCCATCAGAAGAAGGGTGCACTCCAACAATGGCACAAGTTCCGGCTTCCTGACAACGTAGTCGCCATTGATCTGCTTAACGACCAGCTCGGAGTCCCCTTTCACGCACAGACGGGGCACGTCGATCTCGAGAGCCAACTCGAGGCCGGTGATGAGGGCATGGTATTCCGCCTCATTGTTGGTACAGCCCTCTGACAACAGGAAAGAGTATGGCAGCATGGCTCGCTCCGGGGTAATGAAGACGATGCCCAAGCCCACTCTATTGAGCTTAGGATTATCGAGTCTTCTACCGGTGGGGCTCCGGGAGGCACCGTCAAAGTGCATCTGCCAGCATGGATCGGCATGATCGACCGAGAGAATGGTCTCATCAGGAAAGCCTAGATCCAGCGGCTGATCCGCGGAGGTCGGGTGAGCGGCCAGAAAGTCTGCCAACGCTTGCCCTTTGATGGCCTTCTGAGACACATACCTGATGTCGAACTGCTGGAGAATCACAGCCCACCGCGCTAGACGGCCAGTCAACATAGGTCGGCTCAGGATATATTTCAACGGGTCTACCCGAGAAACCAACTGTACCTCATGGTGCTGCAAGTAGTGCCGTAATTTCTGTACGGCAAATACGAGCGCCAGGCAGCTCTTCTCGATGGGGGAATACCTAACCTCCGCATCGAGGAGCATGCGACTGAGGTAATAGAGGCTATTCTCTGTTCTCTCGTTGTTCTTCTGGGCGAGAAGGGCACCCAGGGACCGTTCCAGGGCGGTCACATAAAGGACCAGCGGCTTTCCGGATACGGGCGGCATCAGGACCGTAGGTTGAAGCAGGTACTGCTTGATTTCCTCGAAAGCGGTCTGACACTCTTTATCCCATACATAGGTGGCACCTTTCTTCATAAGCCGAGAAAAGGGCTTACACTTGCCGGCCAGATTCGCAATGAATCGGCGTATATAGGCTAAGTGGCCTTGGAACCCTTGCAGTTCCCGGACGGTACCCGGGGGAGGCATCTGGCTAATCGCCCTGATTTTCTCTGGGTCGATCTCAATACCCCGGTATCTTACCACAAATCCAAGGAACTTTCCAGAGGTGACCCCAAAGGCACACTTCAACGGGTTCATCTTCAGGCAGCGAGACCGGAGGAAGCTGAACACTTTCTCAAGATCTTTGAGATGGTCCTGACGCTGGCGCGATTTGACAACCAAGTCGTCGACGTAGCATTCCACCAGTGTGCCGAGGATTGGCTTGAATATGCGGTGCATTGCCCGTTGATAGGTGGCACATGCATTCTTCAGGCCGAAGGGCATGACCCGGTAGCAAAAGGTACCTTGGGGGGCCCTGAAGGCAGTGAACTCCTCATCCTCAGGGGCCATCCGAATTTGGTTGTATCCGGAGTATCCATCCATGAAGGAGAGGGCTTGGAACCCTGCCGTGGCATCAATCAACAGCTCTGTCACTGGAAGGGGAAAATCATCCTTCGGACAGTGGCGGTTGAGATCGCGGAAGTCGATGCAGACTCTAATCTGCCCGTTCTTCTTCCTGACCGGCACAATGTTGGCCAGCCATTTGGGGTACTGAACTTCCCTCACGAAGTTGGCTTTGATAAGCTTGTCAACTTCGGCCTCAACCATGGCACCATTGGATGGGTGCATCTTCCTGGGAGGCTGCTTGAACCCGCGATGGTTCGCCGGGAGACCAAGGCGGTGGACGGCTACCTGAGGATCTAGCCCCGGCATCTCGTCATAGCCCCAAGCGAACACATCACGGTGCTGCCTGAGAAAGTCCACGTACTGCTGCCGCTCCTCAGAGGGCATGGCGGCACTAACCAACGTGGGTCTTGGATCAGCCTCGGTTCCAAGGTTCACCTGTATTAACTCATCGACCGTGGCGGGGACGCCCTCCTCAAAGGCTGGGGGTGCGTCTTCCATACCCTCTCCACTCGGGGAGGGATCATCCACGGGAGAGACTGCGTTGGCAACTGCATTGGGGCTACCAGATCTTGCTGGGCCGCTGGTGCTGGCACGGGCGGTCGCGGTCATCTCATCAGGAGACTCACAGGCCGTCGAAACCATGGCTACGTCCAACCGGTGAATCGGGAGGACGTAAGCGTCATCCAGACTTACCCAGGGATCGCTTGCAACAGCGACAGGCTCAACCTCACCTGCCAGGATCTGCTTATCCTTGCTATTGTAATAGTCCGCGTCCAGATAGCGGGCTTCACATGAGGCAAAAGGAGAGGCATCTCCTTGAAGCACGCCCACTCGACCATTAAGGGAGTATTTGAGGCATTGGTGGTATGATGAGGGAACCGCCGCATGAAGGTGGAGCCATGGCCTGCCCATCAATGCGTTATACGCAGTGTCCTGAGAGACTACCATGAATTCGGTGTTGGCAACCAAGTCACCGAACTGGGTCTTCAAACGTATCTTGCCGACCGGGGTTTGCTCGGTACGGTCGTACCCCTGGATCCTGAGGTCGGAGGGAATCAAGTCATCCTAAGACAACCCCAATCTCCGGAGCGTCCGAGTTGGAATCAGGTTAATCCCGGACCCCGTGTCGACAAGACAACGCCGGACTTCAAGGCCGTTGAACTGGCCAGTGACATACAGCGGACGAATGTGTCCCTGTATAGGAGGGTCTTCATCCTTACCAGAGAACGAGATAACTGCCTGACATTCGGCGTCCTCGATCGTTTCGGCGTGAAAGGCCTCTGCAGCCGCAACCTCTGTCTCAAACTGGATGGGGCTCTTCAGGGCTTCAGCGAGTGCCTCGCGCATCTCAGATGACATGCGCAGAGCCTCAAGGATGGAGAGCCTTGCTGGGATGTCGGCCAAGTGCTTCAGGACATCATACTTTTTGGCCAAGCGCGAGCTCCTGGTTGCAGGAGGTTGCTCTGCGGTTGGTGGCATGACGGGCCTTACCGGTTGGGTCGGCGGCCGACTGGTACTTGGCGCATCTCGCTGTTCACTGGTCGCAGTCCGGGAAATGGTCACCGTACTGGAGTCAGGAGGCCGGGATGGACTCGTGGCAGGGCGGAGCTGGTCGCGACGCGGCTGAGGCGGTTCTGCCTGGTCCCACACCACAAACAGTGGCGGAGGCGAATCTGTCATCCCCGAATGGGGGGCCTGCGCACGCTGAGCTCGATCTTGAGCCTGCTGCCTAGTCTCAGTGGCATGCACGGCCTGGCTGGAGGTACCAACGGCTGTGCCCCAGCGACTCCTGTTGATGCGGTTCTTCCGACGGTGGCGACGACCGGGGACACTAGGGAGGTCCACCTGGTGTTCTTCAACGTCGGGAACCGAAAAGGGATTTACCAGCTCGACGGTGTTAACCGAAGCGTACCCAACACTTTCATCGGACGAATCATCCACCGCCGGGCGGATCCGAGGAGGGACCCCCATCTCCGGGGGCATGAAATCGCCGAGAGTACGGGATAGTGGCGGAACTGGCGGGGCGCGCTCTTCCTTCTTGCGCTGCCGCCGTTTGCTCCTCTTGGAAGAGGCAGGCTGGGACGACGATGCCGAAGCAGCACCCGCAGGTTATGGGGGCTCAGGCTGATTCAAGCGCGCACGGATGATTCCCTGGGCGCGAATGGTCGTCTTGCGGGCCATCCAGTTATTGTATTTCTGGGATCCGCGGTCGGAGACCAGCTGCCATTCTTCCCCATCACCACCATCGTCATCTGATCCCACGAACACGCCCGCTACCTGTGCTGGAGCTGGGCCCAACCTGATTACATTGTTGTTAATCTGGTCTTGGAGCCAGTCCTTAAACACATAGCACCGCTGGATGGTGTGCCCCAGGGCCCGATGGTAGGGGCAGTAGCGGGGGTTATCCGTGAGATGTGCCTCCTCTGGCCTCCAGCACTCAGGCAGTCGCACAATCCTCTGCTCCAGGGCACTCCGGAAATAACCGGGGACCTGATCCTCATGGAATGAGTACGTCAGGTGTTGCGGGCCCCTGGGAGCGCGGTCTTGACGAGGGGCTGGAGGGGCCTGCCGAGGAGGTGGACCCTGATTATCTCGCCTAGGTTGTGGCGGTACATTACGCGGAGGGGCCGGCCGGTTCTGAGGCTGCCGTTGCTGGGCCGGGAACTGAGCCCGTGGAGGCGGATTCCTGTGAGGCTACGGAGCTGGCCTCACCGGCAGCAGCTCCAACGGCCTGGGAGCCTCTATCTGGGCCACAGCAGCGGGCTCAGCCCTGCTGGCTCTCCTTGCAGGAATCATAGGAGGCAGCGGGTGTGCCTGGCTGGCCTGTTGCAGGGCTTCCTCAAGACGTTGAGCTTTGTCTGAGAAGTCCCTGAACCCTCCGGGGTAATTTTGATTGATCAGGGAAGGGACCAGCTCGGTCTTGACGTTCCCGACGCACATTGTCAGCAACTGCTCCTGAGTCAATGGCATGTCAAGGGAATACGTGAGACCCTTCCATCGGGCGACGAAGTCCGCGACTCGCTCATCAGGCCTCTGATTGCACTTGAAGAGGTCTGCGATACTCGTCTTCCGGGTCGTGGAACTGAACTGGTAGAGGAACTGTCTACGGAGGTCCTCCCAGCTGGTTACCGACCCGACGGGAAGCTGGATGTACCAGACAAATGCTGGCCCTTCCAGTGTCTGAACAAAGCAGCGAAGCTTAGCGGCCTCCTGCTGCGCCGGAGTCCCCAACATAGGCCCGCACCTCGAGTTGAAGTGGGCTAAATGCTGTGGCGGATCTCCAGTCCCGTTGAAGGGGGCGAAAGTGGGATTCCCGAATCCCGGAGGCGCCGGCATGTCATCCACCCATGCTGGGTAGGGCTTGCCGTCCGGTGGGATCGCCACCTGCCGAGTCTCCAAGGCTTCCAAGCGGGCAATGAGTGCCGCCATCGGATCGTCCGGACATGGGTTCCAGTCCTGGCGAGGATCTCTAACCACGAGCGCATTGCATGGCCCTTCAATCGGGTCGTCGAACTCGGCAGCTCGTGGGATGGCGGGCGGAGCGGCCCTTGGGGCAGCGGGAGGAATCCGAGCGGGATCTCTCAGGTAGTCACGCCACTCGGGAGGGTGTGGCGAAACATACCGCGCCCTCTTGCCATAGGCAATGGCCTCTCTCCTGTCGGCGAACACTGCATGATCACGGTTGCCCGGGAGAGTCTCGTCGAGGTGCGGTTGTTCCGGTCCCTGTTGTCCTGGCCTGGGATCACCGTAGTCAGGCCGCCGTTCTGCAGCGCGCTCGGCGAGGAGCTGGTCAACCAGCCTCTTCTGTTCGGCGAGCTGCTGACGTAGCGTAGCCTTCTCGGGATCCTCCTCTGCCCTCTGCATGGAGGCAGATGGGTCGGCGGGCTTTACAGCCTCGCTGTGCTCTTTTCCTTTGCTGACGTTTCGGCTCAACGTCAGTGCTTCAGTGGGTGCGGGGAGCCCCAGGAGGTTTCTCTGATGACGAGTAACTCTCACTGATGGATCTGACGACGGCTTGTCTTCGGGGGGGAAGCCCCCGTCGAGAAGTTCCAAGTCGTTCCCCTCTCCCGACAGGTCAGCCATATTGACCGTTCCTGTCCCTGGGGATATACCCTCAGGGCCACCCAGCGAATCGGGCTGTCGGCGGATCACACTGAAGCGTAGGGCAGCGTACTGCCCCCATCCACGGATATACACGTGGGGAGTGGCTTCCTCGATAACTTTGCGGAGTACTTGAAAACACTCAACGCATCGTTGTTGGAGGGCCTCATGGTGCCCAAATGACCCGGGGTGCCGAACCGCGGGGAGCATGGCCAGGTCAATTAGACGGCACTGCTCACCAATATCCTCCAGGTGCGCTTGACTCCCGGGGTATGGCATTTGTAGGCGGTGAAGACAGGAGCGAGTCTCCCGGAGAGTTCGGCGGAAGCATTCGAACTCATCCGGGGTGAGCGATTCGGGTGCATCAAAGCCCGGTCCTGCGACTGGCCAAAACTTCTCAGGGAAGTGGCCCTCTGCAAGGACGGTCCAGAAGCTCCACGACTCAAACTCGGGACTCAGATCTCCTTGGTCCTCTTCAACGGTTGGGAACGGACGGGGAACTGGTAGTGGTGCCGAGGCGGGCCGCCGGGCCGACGGGCTGGCCGGCGGTGAATACGGCGAGCAGGCCGATTGGCCTCCATATCCCGGACCTTCCCCTGAGGGTGGCGGTGGCCTGGCTACCACATCACGATAGGACGGGCCGGCGAGCGAATATCCTGCCGTAGCATCGGTGCTCGCCGAGGGAGCACCAGATCGTGGTTCGACCGTCGGTCCCCAGAAAAAGTCTCCGACTTCTCCGACCGAGACGGAAGGCACTTCCGGAGGGGCCGGTACCAACCGCAAGTTTGATCCCTGGGGGTCTACCAGGCCCTCGTTACTCCGGATATACCTTCGGAGAGACGCGGGGATCACATCGATCTCGCTCTCGGGGAGCACGAGGCTGACGTGCCGCATTCCTACCCCTGCCCTTGACTGGCGGGATTGAGGAAAGGGCTCTGTCGCCGAATCGTACTCCGCCTCTGAGTCAGAGAAGCAAACCGGTCGGATCTCTGTCCGGAACTCCGCAACATTCTTCCCTCGGCGTCGACGCCTTGCCTTCCTGCCCCTGGGTGGTTCTTCGGGGCAGGGCTGATCTCTGTCCTGGCGTCCTCCGGCCGCACTGGTGCTGGGGCCGAGAGGACTGGGAACCGAGGTGCGAAGGGCACCGGGACAGATATCGAAGGGGACGCGGGGAGAGATTATTCCGGGCAGGACTCCGGGCCGGGATCGGAAGGTGGGATGACCCATGCCTCCTGGATCGGCCACACAGAGTAGATCCTGCCGGTGAATAGCGCTACCGCGAGGTGGTCCGCGGTGGCTACTGCCGGTGCCAGCAACCGGGAGAGTCGACCCAACCTGCCTCTGGGGCGGTCGGGGCCTCGATCCGGGTCGGGCATAGGAGTTCCCCCGCTCAGGATGCGCAGAGGCCTGGCGACTGGAGCCAGCAGTGGCTTGGGCCGATGCGGCCGCTGTTGCTAGAGCCCCAAGGTGGGCATCCTCTTCCGCTCGTGCCCGACGTTGGCGTCGAGACAGACGAGTCGGGATGAGCGGCGCGGGCAGGTGGAGAGCCCGCTCTTCGACTGGAGAGGCCTGGCGGCGGTGTCGCCGTGGCCTGGCAGGAGTCCTTACCGTAGATCCCTGGAGCGAATCCCGGATAGGGTGATCCCGGGCCTCTTCCACCTCATCCGCGTAGGGAAGGGAACTGTCAGAGCACTCCGGGGATAAGCTCCCGAAGCGGTTGGACGTTGAGGTAGGCAGCGGTGCCTCCCTGCGCGGCCCTCGGGGGCGGCGGTGGTGGCGAGGCGCAGCCTCCCCAAGGTCTAGGCGAGCCATTTCCCTAGTGGGGATGACTCCCTCTTCCTCGTATCTCCGCACCAGGGTGTTGATCACCCTTCTCTGGATGACCTCCGAGGGGGAGAGAGGGCGTGGTCGTCCCGCAATTGCGGCTGCTGGGACGGCTGCGGAACGGGCGGGACCGCGCGGAGTAGCCGCGTCGGTGTTTCCCCTGTCCCTGCGCCAGTGGGCGGGTGGCGATCGGGCACTGGATCGGGCGACCTGATTTCTGAAAGCAGGGAGAAAGACCCATTAACACTGACAGGAAAAAGGAATCGACAACCAACCATTAGCGCCACGACGCCTTCCGTGGGGGGAACCCAGGCCCTCGACGTTGCGAGACGGAGTGCCCGATGTCCCCTCCCCAGCCCCTGGCGGGTAAGACTGAATGCTTGGCCGGGCAACACGCCGGTCTTCCAACACCTCTGAAAGCCATCGGTCTTCGTATCGAGGAGAAGAGATTCACGTCGGGTTCACCATTTTTCTGTTTCGGTGCGGATGTGCGTCGGGTTACGCTGTTCCGCCAGGACGCGTTCGCGCGTGCACCCGTCAACCCGAGGGGATGGGCGCGCGGCTTGTGGTCCCGCAGTCCCGCTTTCCAAGGGCGGGCGGCATTCGTCCCTTATTCAGGGGCGTCTGCTCCTTGATCGAAACCGGGATGACGGGATGTCGGCTCCTCCTTCCTTGGACGTCTCCTCGGAACTCGTCGCCTAATCCGGGTCTCCCTCATAGACTTAAGAATGTTCGTGAATCTCGTTCCCGGCGCCATATCTTCATGGACACCGGTTAATTACGCTGCTTCCGCCCGGACGTTCCAAGGAGTCTGGGCGGGGCAGCAACCTGCAGTGAGAAGGCCGGGTGGCTCTGGGTGCTGGGGGCGTGTCGTAACACTGCGGCTCTGCACATCTGTCTTTCGTCCCTAATAGGGCTTCTCGAAGGCATGATGGCCTGAGGCATCCCGCACTGGGTGCGGGGAACTGTGTCACCTGGGGTTTTCCTCAGCTTCCCGTGTTTAACACGGGGTATGCCGCGAGTTTAACGTCCAGCGGGGGCGGCATCGGACCGATCAACACGAAAAGTGGATCAGATGACAGAACCCCTTGCGGGGAACCTCCGACGCTGGGGCCAGCACATGGGCGGCTTCCCAAGTAACGTGGAGTGGAGTGAAGTGGCATGACCCCACCGGGATGTGGCGGCCCGGGTAAGGATCAGGATGGATGATGAAGTGAAGAGCTTGGACCCCAGAGGGGCTTCCTACGTACCGCGCGTTAACACGGATCAAAGTCAACGTAGTTCGGGCATACAGTTTAACGTCATGCTGGACGTCGGCAAGCCGACTCACGAAGAGGTCTAGGCCGCCGGGCGGAGGATTGAACCGAACCACCTCGCACAGAGGGGGATGGAACGGCCGGGTGGATCACAGTTTCACGTCATGCTGGACGATAAAAGGGGAAATGGAAAAGGGGGGCTGTGGGAGGCACCGTGGAGATACACACGGGCAGTCTCCCACAGGGGCGGATTCATAGGTGAATCAACGCAAGCGTGAACCCTGGAGGGGTCCACTGATGGACGAACGGACGTAAATACGACCGGGACGACCAGGTGGTGGGCTTGAACCTCGGGGAGGCTTCCTACGTACCCTGTATAGAAGACAGGGATCAAAGTCCACGTAGTTCATTCCGTCAGGACTTACGCACTTGGGGCAGCCCGGATGCTGCAAAACTCAGTTGGAAGGGACTTGGACCGAAAGCAGAAGACACCTCGATCCCAGTCAGACCCTCTACTGGCTTCGGCAGTGGGGAGGCGCAATGGAGATACACACGTGCAGCCTCCCACGAGAAACTAGGGGTTTGTAATACCCTGCCCCCGTAGGGAAAAGCCACTCCCATTAAATCGTCCCTAAAGAGGGGCAATCCCGACATCCCTGCAGAGACGAGCGGGTGGGGGCCACATCCAAACTGGGGGAGACCCTGCGTGCAGAGCACGGGATCAGGTTGCGGACGGTTTAGCGTCTTGCCAGACGAAGTACAGTTTAACGTCATGTGTTGAGGACGAAGCACTTGGCAGTTTAACGTCTTGCAGCGCGGACGATGGGGGATAGGCAGTTTAACGTCGTGCAGCTTGGACGGATGTGCAGTTTAACGTCATGCTGGACGAATATGCAGTTTAACGTCATGCTGGACGTATGCGCAGTTTAACGTCATGCAGGACGAATGCGCAGTTTAACGTCATGCGGGACGAATATGCAGTTTAACGTCATGCTGGGCATAGGTTGCCGGACGAAGCACTTGGCAGTTTAACGTCTTGCAGCGCGGACGATGGGGGCATGTCACTTCGCACGAACCTGGAGGGCCGCACGAGAAGACAACGCACGGTGCGGGCACCCAGGATGAGGAGCATCGGGCGCCACGCAGGCAGGTACCTTTAGGAGGTCGAGGGGACGACCCTGGCAGATTGCGCGCAAAAAGGAAGCTTTGCGCGCAATACTGTGGGACGGCGCGCAATCGGGGCGGCTGGCGCGCAATTGGGCCAGCGCCTTGCGCGCGGATGCTTGAGATTGCGCACTCCGGGCTTCGGATAGCGCGCGGGGGAAACGGCTCATTCTCTAATGAATGGCCACTTGAAAGATGGGGGTGCGCGCAATCGGGCCGGATTGCGCGCACCCCGGGGGCAATTGCGCGCAAGCGGGTTCTTTTGCGCGCAAAGGCCTTAGGGTGAGTTTTTATTCAAAGGAAAGGAGCCAGCGGGGATTGCGCGCGAAGGCGGACCCCGAGGCTTTCTTGCGCGAAAGAAAGGAGGTTACCTGAAGTTCGTCATTGCGCGCGGAAGGGGTTGAATTGCGCGCACGAGAGACGTTTCGACTTCCAGCAACCTTTGAAACGTTGGGGGTCGCCTTGTATTTATAGGCAACCCCGGGCGCGGAATCCAGGGTGCGAGCGCGAAATTCTCCTCGCGGGCGCGGAATCGGGCGCGGCGCGGAAAGGGAGTCGCGCGGACCCGCGGCGCGCAAAATTGCGCGCCGGACCGGCGCCTTGCGCGCATCCCGGGGGGTTTGCGCGCGGAACATCACCTTTGCGCGCGGGCCTCGGAAATTCCGCGCAAGGCCTCCGGGCCCTCCGAAACATCCTTCCAACTCCAAATATGACCTCGCTTTCCGCATCCGGAGCTTCGTTTGGGAACAACGGACTTTTCCGGCGTCTACAGATATCCTCATCCTTTACATGCATCTGATGATATCCTGACTGAAATTCGATTTTTAAGAACCAACATTCACCCTTAAGTTGATTGAATAAATCATCAATCCGTGGAAGAGGATAGTGATTTTTTAGTGTCACTTTGTTTAAGCGATGATAATCAGCACACAAATGCATACTTCCGTCAGCCTTCATCACGAATAAAACTGGTGCACCCCATGGTGACACAGATGGCCGAACAAAACTGCACTGTAACAGACCATCAATATGTATACATAGCTCGCAAAACTCATATAGGTCCATACTATAGGGATACATATATATAGGAGACTCTCATGGTTGTATCATGATCCCAAACTCGATCTCTCATCGAGGGGGTAATGCTAGAAACTCTTCTGGAAAGACATCTGGGTACTCTTCTACAACCATAGGAAACACCATCTATTGAACCTCTGAAGAACTCAACATCAAATCAGCCACTGTGTGTGATAAGAAAGGAATGTGCCTATGACCCATTTGAGTATATCTGTCACCAAAAAACACCACTGACTCTCCATGTGCACCAATGAAAATGACCTTCTTCCATAAGAAATCCACGACAGTCTACACCGAATACAACCAATCCATGACAAGGATGAAATAATATGGTTGTATTCGTAATCATAGAAAATATCCCTAAGATCGGTGCTACCTCAATACTAGTTCATCGTCTCTACATACTTCAAACAAGTCATCTTGACCTCTAACTAGCGTAGTCAATGCCAAGGGCATTGGAAGCCTCTCTACAACATGTCCCAAAGCATGGACAATAGTAGCTGATATGAAGGTGTGTGTCCCTACTGAATCAAACCAGGAATCCACCAAGGTAGAAAACAAGAAAAGGGTACCTTGAACGACCTCTGCCCACCTAGAGCTAGCAATTATATATCATGAAGATGACTAAGACTTCCTACACGGCCTATATGACCATGATGATGACCACCACCATGGTCGTGCTTTGCTCTCTGAGGACGGGGAGCATCATGGGGATGTCCTCTGCCTGTCTCATATACCCACTGCTAATCTAATGCTAGTGAACCCACTGGTACAACCTCAACTGAAACTGCCTCAACAGAGGAACCTGAAGAGTAGAACCTGGTGCACGATGATTGATCGAATTGGTCAGGAGCACCCTCTAATGATGACCAAGACTGCCAAAAGAAAAACAAGCACATGATCCCTTGGAATATTCTTTAGAGTTTTTACCTCATGAGAAACTAGATATGAAGGTCTTGTACCTACCCCCGGCTGAATGGATACTCTTCTACCCTGAAAACCGGGATCCCCGGACCAATGGTCTGCATCATGAGGAATCATGTAGTTTCCACTCTCTTGATGATCCAGTCCTGGACAAAGTCTTATAGACAACCTCTTCCCTCTCCAGCACCTCAAGATATGTCTTCCGCATAAATGGGGTGACTTGGCGTTGGATCTGTGGATGCAAAGAATCCTCTAAATGCCTTAATGTGGCCTCCTCATTTGGAAACCGGTCTGAAGCATATAGTAAAAGGTTCCGGAAAAGAATTCCAAACTCACACACACTGGAGCTCCCATATCGAAGAGTAAGAAACTCCTCAAGACTAGACACATTCATAGTCGAATAACGAAACGTGACTCTAAACTTGTCTTGGAACTCCTCCCATGATATCCCTGACCCCTAATGATACCCATGGAACAAAAACCACCACTACCTCACTGATCCACAAAGCATCGTCACAACCAAGGACACCCAGTGATCTTTTAAATCACGTGTCAAACTGAAGCCTATCTCGACCTCCTCCAACCAGTCTTCTGTGACTGCATCTGAAATAGAGCCCTCGGACTTCCGCAGTCTCTAGCTCTAATAATCTCAGAGTGTCTTCCAACCTGTGTCGTCGTCATCAACCTCTACCGTACGACGATCTGCTGGAATAGCATGTTAGACATTTTCAATGCAAACCATATGAGGAAGTTGACCCCGAGCCATAACTATAAAATAACAAACCATTATAGATCCTCAACCGTGATTATGGAAGACATAAAATAACATTAATTAATTGTTTTCTTTTATTTATTTTAGAATAACCTATCCCAAGGTCTACCCATTCAAATATATTCACAAAGAAGAATGATGCATTATCCTTTCCTAGGTCTCTACCCTACAACTACTTAACGTTGTTTTTAGCCATTCTAAACATAAAGGTCTGTACATCAGATCATAGGGGGCCCTAAATGCCTAGGTCTCATCATGTCTCTACTTTTCACAAAACTTGATAAACATGAATGACACTATTTCCACAACCATCCCACACAACCTCACCTATGCCTAACTCCAAACTCCATCCTATCCCTCAACCAGGGCTCTGATACTACTCTTCCATTAGCCCCTCCCTACAATGTGTATCGATCCTAGGCCCGTAATGTGAGAAGGCATATAATGACCCTTGATTCTCGCCTCCTCTAGGCCCCGGGTTGGTGACTAGCACCGTGGGTAGAGTAAACACACAAATGGGATGAATTTCCTTATAATAGAATACATGCAGAAGAGAGAGATAAGATAGTCACCGACCAACTCCAACTCATAATGGAAATATAAAATGAATTCCAATGTACACATATGTAATGTCAGGAAAAACAACTACAACTGAAGGGGGAAAAAACTGCAACTACGCAAAAGAAAGTAAATACAACAGCAACCTCAATCCCTAACAACTCCTACAACCCCAAGCTATTAGAAACCAGCTTGATCTCGAACCTTCTCTAAGTGACATGAAAATAAAATTTTATATAGAAATAGGTTGAGTATAATAGTATAATCAGTAGGATCCTTCCTGAATCCTCTAGTAGAAATCTAACGAAAGCATGCTAAAGTATAGTGAACAAAAAGTGAAACTAACTCATCACCTAAACAGGTATACTATGTTCCCAAACTCACCATGGTTACTCTCACCAAATAACAAATACAAGTGTATATAATATAATAAATAATATCAAGGGTACCATCCTACTACTTCCCCACTAGTTTGCCACTTTTCCCCAACGTCGCTCATCCTGAGTATCTCTCACAAAAAATGCTTGCCCGCAGACACTTGGGTGAAGCACCACAACATGAACCTCGTGTAAAAAAACCACAACATCCACATAAGAAAAGTAACCATGTTGTTTCTGGGAGCCACCACAACCTGTATAATGTGTATCATATGTAAGGTATTATAGATCAATCTCTTACATCCCATACACCGTGTAAGGATCCTCAATCCATCATAGCCTATACATGTTACATCTATAGTAGTCCGTAGCAAACTATATCCAGGATATATGTGTGTGAATAACCACTAGCCATGACAGCCCTCTACACACATATATATAGGAAACTGACCAATGGGCCTACAAGAACAAGTAACTACCAAGCGATGATGGAGGGGCCAAAGGGGGTAGTCAGCCATTCATCCTCCCACCAGAATATTGGGGAAAACACCCCCCAGAGATCAGAATCCCTGGGGATTCATTTTACCTTACTGATTGGGTGGTGGAGCATATAGAATCACAAAAATTATAGGATATACTATAGCTCACAACTACACTATGGGAATAACCTTGTCTTAGATTCAACTGCAGCTAACATCTTTCGGACTTCGGGATGCCACTCCTAAGACTAGGTATCCTATAAGAACACAAGAATTTAAAGAGATTTATTACATTATTTCATTCCATTTTAATCAGGTGAAATTTACATTAACTAATTCATTAAACATTAATTATCCATTACCAATTCCAAATTAATGTTCATTAGCGTCACACCCAAAGTACATTATTCCATCAAAATTAAAACCACATCATTATGTGGCATCCTACTCCAACCCCATGGGCCAACACAATTTATTCAATTATTCATTACAGAATTAAATTCCCACATTCCCATGTATTCTAGATAAATATTTCATGCTACTAAACACAAGGGGGATCAACACGGTGAGCAGATGTACTACCCGTTGAGTCATTTACGCATAAAGTAAGATCATATACCCATCCTCCCTTGAGAAGATAAACATAAAAATCATGTGGCATACACCCAGAATATTCACCTCTTTTAGTAGAAGTGTATGAAATACCAGCAACCATGAGAAGTGGGAAAAAGTAATGCATATAATCAACCAATAAGAAATAGAAAGCATCCAACAATCACATCCATCTTGTTCTATCATCCCTAGTTCCCTCCCCAACACCCACATACTGAATCTGATGTATCTCACCACTCTAGGTGTCATCTACTGCCACAAAAAAAGGCATCCATGCCCCCACATATCACAACAGCAATCCAGGCTCACATCACAACACAATAAAATGGGAAACAAGCATTTTAGCAGTTGGGATCTTGGCCCTTTATAAAAAAACGGTCACTCAGAACCCAACAAAGAGTTATCTTTTATCGATCAGTTGGTTCATTAATAAATCTTATATTAACTGACTATTATTCATAGGTTCCAAATTCTGGAAACCTAATCAGTAAGCTATCATAAATAATTAAACATTCTTACTGCACCATTTTGATTAACATCCAATAACAAAAAGGAGAACCAGATTCATTTGCATGCCTCATTATCATTACCCAAAACATTATCAATTAATTATGAATTTAAATTCTTTACAAATTTCTATCTAGAATGAAATGATAAACACATCAATCATTGATACCACACTATCTAGAAATATAAGAGGCAATAACATAAAAATGATATTAATTTGTTTATCTGGTTCAAATATTTATTATGTTAATTCCATTGTGATCTAGAGGGATAAATCATTCTAACAATATAGTTACACGAAAAAAATAATAATGTAATGAATCCCCTACCTAAAATAGTTCTTGACATTATTTATCTAGAAATGGGTCATGATCCTCCTCCTGCGACAAATGCATCCACCTGAGGAAGCCACATTATGACCGCCGCAACTGAACCCCAAGAAAACTTCATTAGAAGCATGGAGATTACATGATATAAAATGGAATGGAGAAACTAGAGAAGATGAACACAAAAATTACAGCGATAAAACATACCTTATATTGAAGATTGATTGATAATGCATGGTTGTACAGAAATAGAGGGTGTAATTGTAGCAACATGGACATTGAGAAAACCAATCCACGAAGAAATGTTTGATCTCAATATTCCTACGGGAAGGGTGGAATGGTTCGAGAATCTCACAAAAGATAACAATTAGGAAGAATTAAGGAATAATATATCATGTCCCTATTTAAGATTTAATGGAGCCGCAGTTTAAGATATGATTGATTTCCAATTTAAAAATGATCAGATTAAACCACGCGTTTTAACCAAGTAAAAATATCCACAGCCTTAAGAGTAATTTATATAGGAGTTATGGCCTTTTAATTGGCCTTAGAGTCCATAAAACGAGTATTTAAAATGCATTTTACATCAAAAGAAAACGCTAATGTGGAAAAACTGTAAGAAGCTGGAAAAAATGTTCATGAACTCAAAATTTGGAAAAGGGAAAACATTGTTCATGAACCACACAGTTAGAACCTCACCGATAGAACACTATTCATGAACATCACCGTTAGAACATTTTTCAGGAACCTCATCATTAGAACCCCACAAATAGAACACTATACACCTACTGTTTTGGAAAAACTATTCACAGAACTCAAAATTTGGAAATGGAAAATGAGGTTAGCTTTAGAGGTTACCAATTGAACTATTCACCAATATAACTATTCATTAAATAGGAAATTTGGAAAAGGAAATAGTGGTTACCATTCAAGGTTACCGATAGAACTGTTCATTGATGTAACATTTCATAGAATTGGAAATCTATAAAAGGAAAGAGTGGTTACATTTAAAGGTTACCGATAGAACTGTTCACTGATAGAACTATTCATATAATTTGAAATTTGGAAAAGGAAAGAGTGGTTGTCGTTAGAGGTTAGCGATAAAACTTTTCACCAATGGAACTGTTCATAGATTTGGGAATTCAGAAATAGAAAGAAAGGTTACCAATGAACTGTTCACAATTGTCTACTGTTGGAACTGTTCACAGATGGTCACCGATGATAATGTTCATAGAAAGGGAAAATTGGAAAATAGTTGAGGATAAGTCAAAATGACCTCCCAGAACACCTCAAACACCATATTTTCACAAATGAATGGTCTAGAGAGGTCCATTCTATTACATAGAAAATATCCTCTTATAACCTTATAGAACATTCATTGATTACCAAAGTTAAATATTTCACCCATAATATCTATCCCCACACAAATATTTTCATTCTGTATAAATGAAAATCTTATGACGTGATTTTTATTCTTCTAATTAGACATTCTCCATATTCGTCAAATTTTAATGAAGCTTTTTGAAATTAAATCCAATATAATTTTTTATTTTATAATAATAATTTCAAAAAAATAAAACTGAAAATTCAAATATTGATTTTTTCTAATAATCTATTCCTATGGGTTTATGGCTAAAAACTTGTAAAATCATCATACCTCTCAAAAAAACAGTAATTATTTATGAATAATATATTAAAGAATGGTTATTTATTTATCATTAATTCTATCCCCACAATTTTCATGATCACCATGACAAATAAGAGTTAAATTAAAAATTAATCTATGAAATACTCAATCATATTATTTTTAATGAAGCCAAATTTTACATATTATAACAAATAATATATATACCTTAGATATTTCAAATATTCTTGGTAGAATTTGTATATAAAAACTATAAAATCCCACATATTAAATTATTATTTTCTATCCGTTATTTTTTTCTTCAGTATTTATCCCCCTTGGTAGCATATGAATATATATATATATACCACTTTTTTAATAAACACAGTTAGGAATTATTTATATTCTACAAGGTTGAAATATTAACATTCATAGAATGCATAATTGAAAACATACCAGTATATAAAAATTAAATTATTATCATATTAATAGAGGAAGGGACCCTAATACAAACTGTGATGAGAAAAGATAGAGTTAAACTCAATGATACAACTGATTCTTCAAAAACATGCCATAGATAGTTCCAATATTATATTATCTATATTTTTTTATTGAATAGAAACATGATCATATCTCAAATAAATTTTTCTAAATTTATCCTTAATAATGTGATATTTGATCCCAATATAATTTTTTATAAAATTATTATTAGGATTTTTATAGAGATTATTAGTACATTAGTTATAAATCTTAATTTCAATCGATTGGTCCAGTTAAATTCAATAATCTTCAATTTCATTATGAGATTAATAAGAGTTTTTTGAAAGCATAACTAGAAATTATATATTAATCTTCCAACGTACATAGAGAAATTCAAAATTTCTTCATATTTAGGTAACAAATAAGAAAACATTCTGAGAAAATGATGTGCCTAATTTTGAGATTATATAATCCGTGGAACTAGTCTCACATGTATCTATATATCTGAAAAACTCTTTTTATAACATTATAAATAATAATGTATATAACATACCATTTATATAACAAATTATTATTTTTACTCTTAGAATGTGGGTTTATTTGGGAAAATATTTATATCTTCTGACAAAACAATAGTATATATAGTTTCAAGTCAAAACATTTTTATGCAAAATAATATTTTAATAATTTTGTAATACATTTACATCTAGGCTAATTATCTATTATCATATATTGAAACATTATTTATGATGTAATAAATATTGTAATAACCATACTATCCACTATTCTAAATCATTTCCACCGCACTTCGACATATTTTTATTGAGATATAATATTTTAATTCCTACTTATATAACTGACTTTCCATAGAAACATTTCATTTCACTAATCAATGAAAATATATAATTTCCCCTCATGAACACAAAAAAAATATAGGTAATTTTCAAATGATCATACAGTGATCATTTCATCCATATAAATAAGAATCACTGTCTTTTGATCATCTTTTTTATGGAATGAAGATTGTGATGAAATTACCCACATTGTAATGTAATATTAATATAGTATTGATCGAGTATAGAGTACTAAAATATCAGGCCCTTATTTTAATGAATTAAAAATCAAACAATTTATAAATTTATTCTACTTATTCAATAAGTCTATTCTAAAATGCATTCTTGTTATTCATTTGGAAAACATGTCATTTTGTGTTAAATATTATGGTTAAAATATACATATGTTTTGAAAATTATATATTAGAGGAAATGAATTGAACAGAATAATTCCATAAATTGGATGCATTTTATTTTCATAATTAATTCATTGATTGAACTCACTTTTAATTATTCATCCATATTTTTATTGACAACCCATTAGGTTCTAATAACTTCATTGTTATTCAATAATTAAAATAATTTACGATGAATAATTATTCTGAATTTATGTTATTATTTTAATTAATTTCCCTGAATATAATTATATCACCGTACAGTTTTATATTTATTACTTATTTAAATAAATCATGAAATATTCTATACATGGCATTACACACAACCTACAGTATATCTGAACTGTGATATAATAAACCATTATAACAAAGATGTTAAATTACTTGGTATGAATTATAATAAAAACATTGGGTAAAATAAATGTCTAATTTATTACTAAGGAAACATTATATATTAATCCATAATAAATAAATAATCAACTTTATATAAACTAATTATACTAATTAATATAAGCTTAATTAAAAAAAATGTCTAATTTTAGAACTGAAACAATATAATAAATCATAACTTTTTAATAATTTTTTAATTAAAAGTACTTTTTAATTATTTACATTTTAACATTATATTACTGTATATTTTTAATATTTTCTAAAAATACTTACTTTTCAGCGAATAATGAAAATTTACAATTTTTTTGTAAAAAATATCATTTACATTCACATAAAAGTATCATTATTTCTCTTTTTTTATATAAATGTAACAAATTAATGATATTATTAGAATTAATATAATTAATTACCTAGGGGTCAACATTATACTTTATTTATATATATGTTAAATTTGGGATTCAAAACACATTTTTCTAAAAACATGTTTTACAAGCGTAATGTATTTTTATAATATTAAATGAATTTATTCTCTATTGATTTATTTTTTATGAAATTTATACCTTATTTATTCAATATAATATTTCAACATTAATTTTTTCTTAAATTGAAATTAATAGAATTGAATTATGTTAAATAGATTAAAATTCATTTAAATTTTTTTTTCAGTTTTCATTGTATGCTAAATTTAAAATAAACTATTTCAAAAATTGAAATAAAATCTGTTAAAATCATTTATTTATTTTTAATAAAAATAATTAATATAATTTAATATTTTCAACTAATTCTTTTGTCATAGTTTATAGTAATAATAGTGAAACTATGTTACCACGATTATGATTAAAATGGGTTAACCCTGTGGGAGTTTTAGAACACAAGATACTTGTGGGATTTTCACCCAAACCTATCATATTCATATTTATTTGTAATTTTCCACATTCCCTGAACATTATATTAAATAATTTAATTCTTTTTTGAAATTTCCTAGGATTTCCTCCCATGAGATATAAAAGGCAACCATGTATCACCATTAATTTAGTAAATTATAGGTTTTTAGATCAGAAAATACCAACTAAAAAAATTAAATAATCCTTCCCTTTATCCAAAATATTATTTTATTCTCTAAATATTAATCGTTCCAATCTTAAGGGAAATCCATAGGAGTTATATCAACCAATATATGTATAACTTAATCAATTTTTTTCTATTTTATTTATTTATATAGTGCCAATAAACATGTTGTATCCATAAAAACATAAATAATATAGTATTATAAGTTCACTGTGTTTTTTTAGTATTCATTAAAAATAATTCACCACCACTAATCAATCTAATGATATATTAATGTATTTATTATGCTTATGTGTGGACTAACGCATCCACATAATGGTACAATGCATTTTCCACCACCATCATCAATGGATGGTAATTATGATAAATTTAATGGTTATATAAGATATATATTTAATAATTATTATTATGGATATATGAATTAATATTATTTTTGTCTTTTTACATAGATCAAAAAATTGAAATGTCATTCTTCTGTTCATATTAATTATTTTCTCTATGTAATGATTTAATTCATTTTCCATCTCCCATTTATATGATCCATTATAAATATGTATATAATTAATATAGATGATATTTATACCATGATTAAAATTATTTATATTATAGAACCATGATCAATTAGAATGGACTATATTCATTGATCACAAAACATACATGAAAATCAAAGTCATTAACACCCAAATGATAATGATAATTAATTTTTATTAATTAATGGGGGATATGATGTTATACATAGAAATTATTTGTATATGATTAGTATAATATTAATTGTATAAAATTATAAAAAAGATAAATATATTAAATTGTATGTCAATGGACTTATGGAGTAAGATAGACTTGATCTAATGAGTATTTCAACTCAATTTTCCAACATTATGACATGTTTTAATGTTATGACCCAATTTTAAATCTATATGGTTTATATATTATATAAGAATGAATATATGAATAATTTATGATTAAATACATAGGATTTATTTATCCACATAATTTTCATGCATGAATTTTTTTTATTCATCGAATACTAAATATGTCAGTGTTTTATGTTACAATATAATTTTTATAGGAAATGTTCAAGATAATGTTTATGATGATGAAATTATATGATATATGTCTTTATAATATCATACCACTTCATATAATATGGAAAAAAATTTCAATTTCAATTTTCCATTCCTTTATCACTATTTTTGTACTCATAATAATGAAATAATGTTTTTATAAAAAACTAACCTTGTTTTTCACTTGGATCGATAATCTTTTCTTCTATGTCCTTATTTTTTAAAGTTATCAATATTGTTTATATGATTATCCAAACATTATTTAAATTAATTTCTTATTTATTTGAATTTATTTAACATTTTTTAGAGGGAACTTTTTTATAATATTTAAAATTTGGGACTTATATGTTTTTACTGAAAATGTGAATGATGTTTTTCACAAACAATGCGTGAGTGATATTTTATAATATCATGAAAAAAAGATTTACTTAAAAATTCCTTTATAAATTATGATTTATTTATTTTTAATAATTTTTTCCTAATATTTTACACAATTAATGATTCTAAATAATTTATTTCATAAATAATGTGTTATTCCTCAAAATAAATTTCCTAGAGGACTTTTTACGGTGTTTTTATTTTTAAAAACAACCTTTGGTGCATAATATTATTTATAAGGGCTATGATCCATTGTTACCATATTTATTATTTTATTAGATGGATTATTATTATTATTATTAATTATTTATATAAGGACTCATCCTTAAACATTACATAATCTTGAATTTAATTAATAATTGACATTGAGGATATTTTTAGGGTTAGAGTTTTAGAGAATAAGGCAATAACTATTACATTACATATCAAAAATTTAAAGGAAGACACTTCTACTAAGTTTCATTTTTTTCTTAAAATAAAAACTCTTGAAAAAAAATCATGTATAGTTCCATGTTTTAAACAACATGACATTTAATTGATCCCATCCTTGACCCTATTCATCTTTTGGTCCTATGAAGAAAACATGAAAAATCATGGGATGAGAATAAAAAGCATGGTTAGGGTTATAAAACAATGAAAGAAAACATTATTCTATAATTTCATATGTAACATAATCTCATTAACATACCTCCTAAAATCAAATGATTTCTGAATAACACATTGAAAACATAAATAAAAAAGGAAACTTGAGGCATCCATATCATACTTACATTTTAGTTATCACAGCTACGTTAGGAGTTACATTTAGAATACACATCACATTATATTCCCTAAATCTCTGAAGATAAACATTCATATATATCGCAATCATGTTAACCAATGCATTGTAGAGATATCGTGGGCCCACCAACACTAGGTTTAACACAGAACCACCTATATACATAAACAATGCATAAGAACCACAACATATTCATAACTCTTAAAAAACATAATGGAATGATAAAATTTACACATCTCATCACAATATATCACTTCAATACATTGACATTAATAATCCATTTTTAAAACCATTTTCAATACCAAAATTCATAAATAGATTATATGGTATTTATTTTCCTTTTAAAAACATTTCGGCCTCTCAAAGAAGTCGATGATCAAATAATACTCGTAGCGGCAGAATGGTCAATGTAACTGCGTACATTAAAAGAAAAATTCCTTTTTTCATGGTTTAGTAAAACAATTCATAGAAAAATATTCCCTTTGAATGAAATGAAAATTCAAAGGATTTTATACATTGTATAAAACAAAATCATGTATTAAATCAAAAAATTCCTTAATGAAAGGAGATTGAGATGAAGTCCCTTACCTCGTGTCCGACCTCACCCATTCGTTATTTAATATCCTGATACAAAAATAATGTTAATTTTAACTTTCTTAAGAACCCCTTTCAGGTTTATTATGCCTTTTATATCACTTATTACCATGTTATTAACATTATTTAATCATATAAGTTAATAATGGTCCTTTTGTGGATATTTGGTACTAGAGTCAAAAATGGACTTTTTATAATTACAAATTGTTCATGTGGTCAAAATTTCATTATATAAAGAATTTTATTCATGATATAGATGTCATATATATCATATATATCCATTATTTGATTTTATTTATAATATCACATAGCATTTAAATATAGGAAATGAAAAGCACTATTCATATAGACAATAAGGTGTACGTACGCATGAATGCTACTATCATTTCACTTTCGTATTTTAATGGAATGAATAATTAATGATACATAGGTATATTATAATTCTATTATAATTTCATATATAATATCATTAACTATATCCTTTATACATCCCACATATTCCATTAACGAGTCATATCACTTTGAGGGGCAGTAGTCCGCATTTCGTGAAATGAAATTATAGACAATATCCATAATGGAAACCATAAAGTTATGCTATAAATTGAATATACAAAAGCATAAAAAAACATAAAACTAATATATATCATATATAAATACAGTTTCATCATAATGGACACCATGAGTGGGGGTAGGAGATAATCGAACAATCATTGTTTCGTGAGGCGTTAGTTTTCCATCCACCATAACAGTATGTTTTTCACCAATTATTAGGAGGTGTTTGTATGTGTAGTTTAAATACATCCCATAAAAAGAACCAAGTATAATTAGGATACTGGTGTTGTTATAAAATAAAGGAATTAAAAGAGTTTAGGGTTTGGAGAAATAAAATAAATGATAAGAAGTTAAGAGAAATAGTTACCATTAATTAGGGTATCTCCCTTGGGTTTGAAGAAAAAGGTCATCTTGAAGTGACTTCTGCCTAAGGTAAGTATTCTAAGTGTATGATATAACTCTAGAGAGATTATTTGGGTAGGGGTGGGATGATACAAGGGGCTTTAGAGGGGTGAGAAATGAGTTTGAAGTGAGCACTTTTTATAAGGGGAGGAGGGGCTCTTTAGGATTGTGTGAAAATATTATTTTATTACATAATGATTTTCAGTTACTAAAGGCCCAAAACATATTAAAGTCGATGATAAGATGACTCATGGTCGAAATAAATTCATAAAATAGTAATTTAATATGTTTTGAATATTGTTTTAATATTTATACTCTTATTTATTTTAATCATTTATTAATGAGGTAAATACTGCATCATTATTGGGTCACAAATAATTTTATTTATTTGATGTCAAATAATTATACAAAAATAAAATAAATTAGGATATATTTTTACATTTAAATATATATTTATTTTATAAATGATATCTTATATGACCCTATGTAAAATTTAATTTACTAAAATATATTTGTTTATGTCATTTTTGTCTTTACATTAAAATAAATAACCTAAAGTGTAATTATCACTCTCATGTTGTTCCATGGGGTCCCAAAATCAACCCAAGGATTACCATGGTGGGCCATTACTCCTATAATAATGTTAGGACATGTTTAAAGCTAATTGTTTGTTATAATGATTTTATTTTTACTTTGAATTACCCTATTTACCTTTGACCGCAATAAATAAAAGTCAAAAGCTAATATTCACCAAAAATTATTTTCACCTTATTTAACCACATATTACTTAATAATAACAACCATGTATGTTAGATTTTAAAAATTCAATTCTTAGAAGTGATAAAATTTCATTTAAATGAAAAAGGCATCTTTTTTAAGTACTACATAGTGGTTTCACTATTCATTAAAAATAGATGTTTTTCAAAATAATACAAAAATTCAGTCTAAGCTATACTTCATATTACGAATTAAAAAATGATTTCTATTTTACCAAATTAAAATAATATAAATTTCATTAATTAATTTAATATTAATTCGCATTGTCAAAACGAAAGGTGTGTTTTTTGAAATATTAACTATCAAAAGGTATTCACTTGTTTATGTCGAATTTCAAATTGCAATTAATTCCAAGGATAGATATTCATTTAAATTGTAAAAATATATTCTAATTAAACTTTAAAAAAAATTAAAAAGATTATATAACCATATAAATAATGTAGATTAAAAGGCAGTGTTGTATTAAAATATAGTGTTATTCACTATTCATTAAAAAATGAAGTTTATCCGAAAAATACCAAAAATTTCCCCAAATTAAATTTTGATTTTTCGATTCTAAAGGGATTTGATTTTTTAAAATATAATATATAAAATTTACAAAAACTTGGTTTAAAGAGGGTTCTCCATTAAAAACCGGTAAATCGACCTTTCAAAGTATATTATGCTTAAAACTAGATTCATTCACATTTTAAGCCTCTAGCTTTTATTGTATAAATTTAGAAATATGTAGGAAAACATATAGAATAATATTTTATTTAGTTAATTTCATTCCTACCAATACAACAAATTATAATTAACTACCATTTAAAATAATAATATTATATTGTTAGTGTGCTACATTAGATTTCAAAGAAACTTGTTGTTGCGTGTTGGAAACACCATCGATCATAGTAACCCCTTTAAAGAAAAATTAACATTTAATTCACAATTATTAATTAAAATGAAATATTCATATTTCCTTATTTATCTAGGATGTTACAATTTATGAAAGTATTACCCTTTTTTAGAGTTACAATTTGATGTTATCATGCTTGTTTCGGGATCATGTGGAACACATATGTATATTTTAAATTATGTGATTGGTGGGAAAAGAATTATATATCCCCCCAATTAATTGGGTACATATGGATATATCATGAGGTAATATGAAATGGAAGTGGGAGTGAACCAATATAATTGGGGACTTTTTCCAATAAGATAGTTTTAGTAGTGAAACATGACTAAGGAAATGATAGAATGGGGGTGAACCCAATGAACTATGATAATAATGGAAGTGAAAATTAATTAAATAAATAATATTCCATGATTATGTCAATTCCAAAAGTATATACCTTATCCCTATTATTTGTTTTATTGGATCATGATTTACTACTAATAATTTGAAACTCGTATGTGTTATGTTATTTTATGAAAAATTCATTTTCTATGTTTTATGATTAATGATCATTTACTTTTCGGGTTTGATTGTTATATGATTTAATTTTTTTATACAATTATTATTATCTCATTTATACATATTTTCATTGATGGATATCTCTTATGTTTAGCCTTTTGAAGCAACCAGGATCAGTTTTTCATATGCTTCCATTTTCCATGATATATTTATTTTTTTAATTATGTTATGTAAAGAATGGATGCTAGTTTTTGACTAAAAAAATGAGAAATAATGTAAATATTTTATATTTTAGTTATATTCATAACCATTTTTAAAGACAATAATCCTCTATAGTCCTCTTGAGTTTAGTATTAAAAAATATATTTTTTATTTAGCTAAATTTATGTAGTATTTATATGTTAAATGTATGGGTAATTATTGATTGTATGAGATGAAATATTTAGAAACCTTTGGAAATGTAACACCTTGAGTTTTTTGTGAAACTTTTTGTTCGAATTAATTTAATATTTCATATGTTTTTCATTTCATGCAACCCTATATATAACTTCTGTATTACGAAAGACCAATGTTATTAATTATTTATATGATACACCATATTTCTCATTCATTATTTGATACCCTAATATAATTTTTTTCTTCGAGCATCAATGACATGGCTGTAGTTATATTCAACACCAACTTCACTTGTGTTATATGAAACACAGAGATATTATGAAAGAATAAATTTGTTTTATAATTAATTAAATAATTTAGATATTTTATATCAATTAAAATTAATATTATGAATAAAAATAATTTATTTTTAATTATTATTTAATTTTTTTTAATAATAATACACAATGATGATAAAACACATTTATTTTTGTTAAGTACTTATATTTTTGGAAATACAATATTCTCAGATGAACATCCTTTTTATTTTCTTGTATGAAAAATGATGAAATTAATTTTAGAAAATTTTATAAATTTAATATGATAAAATTACCATTTTTTCAATAAAAAATTTTAATATTAAATTCAAGTGAATTTTTGGTATTTTTCTAACAAACAATATTTTTTGGTCAACAATGTTAAATACTTAGTTTTAATTCAAAACTACTTTTCTACTTAATTTATTTATATAGTTAAATTTTTATTTATGTTTGTTTTAAAGAAACCGAAGATAAATTTTTAATATATTAATACAATTTATGTATATGGAATAATTTTTATGTTGAATTTAGATCTAAAATATTAATATACTTTTGGGTATTCTCACATTATAAACCAACTTTCTCACGATGTGTGCCAGATTAACATTATACTTAATTTTGATTCTTCAATGAATTTAATTTATAAAAACACACAAATATGTTTTTAATTGGTATAATATTTATATTCTAACATGATCAACGTAATTTTTAACAAATAGATTAGTGAATATGAAAATAAAGTAATTATAATAATTAATGATAATTAATTTTAATGAGGGAAGAAAACATAACCATAAGAACTGATATGACATAGACACATGTGAAACCCCAATTTTATGTATATATTTCTTCTATAGACCTTATATTATTGAGTTTGGACGCTTTTTAGGTTTTTTTTGGAAAAAAAGTGGGAACCCTAGACTTTAAAAAAAACAGTTTGTGTCCCCTCCCTCCCATATAAAAGGGAACCACCTACCTCCTTTATTCACCAATATAAAAACACATATGTTAACAAAATATCTGAAACATTCACGTAAAAATCCCAATAATCCTCCTCTAATCCTCAAATTGGGAATAAATTCAACCAATGGAGCTCTTTGGTGCAAACCAAAAGGAGTTACCCAAAGAAAAGGTAACATTTTTCTTCTGACTCCTTTCCATTATTTTGTTTCATTGATACCTTAATTATTTTTATTAATTTTATAAATAACATCCACATTATCATAAATATTCTGATTTTTTTTAATATATAGTTTCATCTTACACTTATAGACACATCGATCTAATGGGTCCTGAACTTACCGTTCATGTGTACAGAGAACTACCACCTCACAAAATATTATTGTCGATTTTTTTGGTAACTCCTCTCATGGTTTATAATTATGATGGAAAATATATTATTAAATGAAATATATGATATATATATATATATATATATGATGAATATGATTTATTTATTCTTATTTCATTATTATGTACCACATAATTTCATTCATTCCATTTTATGTAAATAGAACAATTTTTTTCAGGGAGTGTAGACTACCGCCTCTTCAAAGAAATGCGATTCATTCACACACAAACCTGGAATTTATTAAGGATGTGCTTAATGAAAATAAATTATATATGAGAAATAATAATTATCCTATAATGATACTATATATATACATATAATTCTTTTATATTCTTTCATTCAATATTATAGAGAAAAATGGAAACATCATTCATAGATATATACGACCTAACATCTCAAAGAATGGTTTCTTCCTTTTCATATTCCTATATTATATAGATTATTTTAAATAAAATTTTAATGAATATATATGATATTTATATCATGTCTTAATTTCTGGAAATTGTGATATATGTATGGGGCCCAAAATTATAACAAATTAAGACACATGTGAAAAACCAAGAAAATATTATGTGAAGTGATAAATTAACAAGGAATAAGAAATAATTAAGTAATATAAACTCATAATAAAACCATATATGTATTAGATATAATAATATGGATCTGTAAATTTTATTATCAAAAACAAATTTTACATGTGGTTTTTATGAGTATGAAGAAAGTCAAGAGAAAATGTAAGAGGTTTTCTAGTCTCTCTTTTATTTATGTGAAATTAATATTTTCTTCATCGATCATTTGTTTTGTGTGGTGTAGATAATTCCCATTAAAATATAAAATTATTATTATCCTGAAATTTATGTTTATTTACATATACATTTTAATATCTCCATTTCATGGGGCTTATGTTTTAAATGTTACAAAATATTTATTGCAATTTTTCCTATATTTGCCTTATTTTGAGGCACATGTGTTGTTATGCACCTATATTTTTCCATTAGCTATATATACATCCTTTTACATGTTATATAATGAATATAAATAATTTAATGATATTTTTTTATTCATTTAGTGTAATTTTTTTCTCACTGTATTATGACTTAGTGTTACAATATTGGTAACGGTTTATAGCTACAATCTCAAGATTTATCAAGATTGATTGTGATTTTGCTCCCAATAATGAAATATTATGATACATATCTTAATAACTATCCTATGTTTTATTAACCCCTATTTAATCATGTTATATCAATGCAATATTTCCATTTTCTCACTATTTAGTGCATAACAGGATTATGAAAATGTATTTAAGAAATCTGAGTTTACCTCTCTCTTCAGCCGGAAATCAATGTTACTTCAAAATATTGTTTTCTAAAAAAATTAGTTAAATATTCTAATATTATACTATGATTTATCAAATATATATTTACACATTATATATCTTTATGAAAAGGTTTTTATAAAGGAATATTCTTTTAATTTTATAGTCAAATCACATTTCTTAACATTTTATGGTGCGAATGTAATGTTCAGCATATAAAAATTTAACTATTTTCATGAAACTAATTACCTTGATGTTTATTTTTGAAGATTAAAAAGAAAATTTTTTAAGAAAAAATACTAATATTACATATATTAATTATTTTATGGTTTATTTTAATAAGGATTTCTAAAAATGATTTCAACCTTCTTTTATAATTTTTCATGTGAAATGTTTTTCAAAATAAATTCAAGAATTCATTTAGTGTTTTCACAATATTTTCAATGAAAAATTTATTAAAAATTATATTAATCATTATTCATAAGTTTTCAAATTATTTTGAAAGAAAGAGGACTGAAAAATAATTTTATACCATATTTATATATTTTTTTATCATTTTCAGTGAAAAATGTTTTCAAAATATTTTATGTTATTGTTTATAAGTGTTCAAGGGAAATAGTTTAAAAATTATGTCATGTATTCTTTATGTGTTCTTAAAATATTTTTAGAGAAAATTATTTTCAAAAAATATTTATATTTTCAAAATTATTTTTTTAAAAAATTAATATTTTATTCCAGAAGAAACATTTTTAAAAGGATCATCCCGAAATTATTTCCATATAAGATGAAATTCATTAGTGTTACTCCTGCCATTATAAGAAATGATCAAAATGATACATTTATATTCCTTCTCTAAATGGTTTATGATTTTATGGAATTATGTTTATAAAACACAATTATCTTTTAAAGGTTATAAATCAATGAAACCAATTACTTTAAAATTGTTTGGTATTATTTTGAAACCCTCTTATTTTATTATTATATGATATTATTGAATGATTAGAAACCCTGTCTGTTTACCATACATTATGATATGAATACATCTTTATGAAACACATGTAATTTCATCAGTTTTAATACGATGTATTTGATGCCCATATGTTATTACAGGTGATGATATGATGAATGTTTTATTATTCTGTGACACATTTATAAATTATTTAATTATGAAATTGGTGGGATATATATCCATCCAATGCATTAGAAAAATATTTATATCTCATGAAATAATGGTGGGATTTATGTCAAATGGATTAATATTCAATGGGATATTGGTGAAATCAATACCTTATAAGGAAAGGAATGCTACTAGGGATGTGGTTGTGTCCTCCCACCCAGTAGATGTAGTCGCCATGTAGTTGGAAGATGGAGAAACCCAATCCTATATCATAAGATGGGTAAACCAAATTCACTATGGGAAGATGCAGAAAAATTGATTAATTACTTGAAATGTTCTAATATGAGGGAGAGTGATGTTTCTAACCCTCTAGTTTAATTCCACATGATGTTCCTTGACAAGTTATAGTAATGAATCATGTATTATGGGGAATGATATATCATATTTATTTGTATACCACAATTACATTCCTTACTCCAATGTTATTATTTCATGTATTATGCTCTTGATTTAATTATTATTTGATTATTGTGACTTTATAAATAGTATTTCATGATTTATGTTAATGATATGCAGTTAATAATCAACAAATTTTATGATCACATTCTCAAAACATTATCTTCATATTTATGTGTACATGTCTCCCATGTTTACCCTTACTGAGAATATGATCATACCCATTTTTATGTTTACATTCCTATTTATTGAAGATATATTTTAGGTATGATATCTCAAAGAGGGGTGGTATTCATTGATAACATACTAGGAGATAATATATATTACTCATGTAGTAGAGTTTAAATTTCCATGTTTCCAATGTGACTAAACTAATGTGGTCTCCGGGTGTTTTTTTTTGTAATGTATTATGTATTATGAAAAAGATGATTTAATATCTATCTATGTTAATACTGGGTTTTTATTGTTGATATCAGATTTCTGTTTTAGTTAAACATTAGAAAGTAATATTAGAAAAAATTAGTATGATCCTTGGGTATATTTTGAAGGATATTTCTAGTGATGTATCTAAGGATATGTTTAAGGATGAGTTAACATTTAGGAAAATGTCCTTGAATTTTGGTATAGGAATGAGTGAGTGGATTACTAGAAATACATTCATTAAAGTATACTACAATTGGATGTGGTTCATTAGTATCTGTACATTGGATTAACAACTCAAAAAAGATTTGTTGGGCCTGAATCGAGTGGATCCTCATCCATTAAAACATTCATTACTTGGTACCTCCGGTAACACCCTCGAGGGATATTATTCAGGAAATAAAGAACTCTTCAAGAACTATCATAAATTTTTTTATAATATATTTGTTGTGAATAACCTCATATAACCTTATGGTGTTATAATTTAAGGACGGTGTAATAATCGTGACAACATACAAGTTATATTTCATGACTATGTTGTTTTCCACATTTATAATCATTTATTAATCATTGATATATGGGTTTAGTAATTTTAGGAATCAAATTTGAACTTGGTTAATGTTGAATTGGAAGGAAACTTTACTGATTTGAAGTTAAATGGGGTTGTCACTTGAGTGATAGGTATATTGATCATTCCTAGTCAGGTTTCACAGAACATGATTAACATCATGTAACTTAAACAACTATCAGACTCATCAAGGGATGCAATGATTTCACTGAGATTATAGGTAATTGAAACTGTGGAAAATAAAATGATTCATATCTATTTTTTAAAATAATGGGGATAGGATCACCCACCTGAATATCTTAGAGGAACCATAATATGTTTGGATTGAAGAAAATAAGGGCATAAATAATGTAACTGAAAAGGATTTATACGAGGTGTTGTTTAAAAAATGGATGGGAATATTTTACTCCCTATGACATAATCAATAGTTAAATGAATAATGTGTGTAATGTATGGTCGTTATGGAAATATATGACCAATGTGGATAGCTCCTGAATAGAATCATTAAAGAGGTATGAGTTATTATTATATTGATGATGATGTTGAGACTACATATGAAATGTGAAAGGAAATTGGAATTAAGTAATAGTATGAGTTATCCTTCTAATGTCATATGGATTAGTGAAATAATTAAATTTCTTATATATTTAGATTACATAATTATTTTATAATAATAAAGAAATATAAAAGGAATGTTCTGTTTATTTTTTTGTAATGGATTTACAATATTTTTTAATGTTTCTGACGGACTAGAAATAGATTTTATGAAAACCGGACCTTTTTGGAAAGGAAATATAACCATTAATATGTTTTTTATGTTTTAATAATGTTTTTTTGATAGATATATTTTGGATATGATTATGTAAATTAGACAGAAATGATTATCTTGGAACTAATTAACAAATTCTTTATAATGTATTTAGCCTATTTTTTATTTTGGTTAAAACATTTTTTAGATTTCATGATTATTTATAGTAATCAGTTGAATAAGGAATCATGCACGATATCGAAGAGGGTTTATAGTAATTAATTTTTTTTCTATGTTTCACGGGAATATACCTAAGGGTATTAAATTTTTTTAATTTTAAATCCAAAAACTACTTTTTATTTATTTTCAATTAATTTTGAGATTATTTTGTGACCTTCTTTTTAAATTTTTTGATATTCTTATTTTAGAAGGGTTATATGGATATCCATTTATAGAATGTTTGAGAAAAAATTATGATATGTTTTTATGAAATTTTATTATTATCTCACTACATGTGTATTTATTCATATTGGAAAACCAATAATAAAAACATTATGGTGATGGTTACTTAATATTGATGTGATAAATAATAAAGGATCTCATTGATTGTTGGTTCTTTATGAATAAAATGTTCACCTTCATTTTTTGGAGAAATAGGTGAAGAGGAAATATTTCATGACATGAGAAACTGTGATATTTTTGTTATTAAAGGGCATGTAATCATGTAATTATGACATATCATGAATCTTATTAAACATTTCCGAAGGAAAATCGAAACTGATAACATTATCTTAGTACATTATTTTTTGATGAATCAAATTTCCATATACATCATCGCAGATTGATCGATCTACATTTGTAAATTTTCTCCTAACCATGTTCATTATCACCCTCCTTTATAACAAGATATTAATATTTGACTTCCATTTCCATGTTTTCACTTTCAACTATTTTTCTCATACATAGAAAAAAATATTTGAGTTACGTTTGGTAACCGTTATGGTTCCATTATTAGTTTTTTAAGGAAGATTTAATGCCCATTTTTATGATGTGAATTTCAATTAAAGGTAATTAAAATAATTAATCTATTGATAACCTAAATGAATTTCAAAGGATAATTTAATTTTATGGGGGGTATGATGTAAAATATTGAATTTTTTGTGACATATTTTTCTTTCGAATGAATTTATCATATTTTTTTATATTTTATTTCACGCAACACTGTAAACAACATTTTCTATATGATAGAAACATGTTATTTTTTGATTATTGGCGACACCATGTTATGATTTATTAATATGATATTATAATATATTTTTGTTCTATTAAAATGAATGACTTGTCTTATTTTATACATAACAATGACTTGGATTGGGTTACACACAACAATGAGTTTCAACGAAACAACTTTTGTAAGATAATTAATTAAATGATAGAGTTATAAAATAGCCTTTAAACATAATTTTATGATTTCTAATAACCAATTTTTAAATTTCTTTATAATGTTTTTATATAATTAGAACTTAATGATGATAAAATATAAAATTTGTTAAAGTGTATATTTTTTTGTAAATACATTTTTCTCTAATGAACATATTTTTGTAAATTTCTATGAATGATAAGAAAATTAATATTAGAAAATTTTAGAAATTAAAACATCGTTTTTTGGTGAATAGTGATCAATAATGAATTTTAATTGTAATAATATTATTCATCTAATTTATTTATATAGATAAATTATATTTAATTAATTAATAGTAAAAATAGATGAATTATCTATTTATTAATATAATTAGGTTTATTGTAATCATTTTCATATTCATTTTACATTTAAAATATTGATAAACTTCAGAACATTCAAAGATTAAAAATCCATTTTCTCAACACATCTACAATATTAGCATTAACCATAATTTTTCACATTTCTTGAATAAAATTTTTAATTTTTTTTTTAAAAAGTTTTAATATGTATATTATTTATAGTTTAATAATATAAACATATATTTCGACCAGAAATATTACTGCAAATGATTAAAATTAATTTCTCTAATTAAGGGGAAATAAAGCTATTCACGTAAATAAAACTAAAACATAAGGAAAAAATGACCAATTGACGTTTGCAATAACCATTAGTTTTAAATATTTCTTCCAAAAACCATATATACATAATTTTGTTTTCTTATGTCTTTTTATATTTAAAAACATGGGTGTAGCTAACTTGATTTAAAAAATTCCATCTGTGTCCCCTATGTGCCTTTAAAAGGCCACCACCTATCCCCTATTATCTCATATATCAATCATCATAATATTATCCAATATATTACCAATTAAATTAAAAATAAAACTATATTCCTCATTAAATCCTCCCTTTGGGAATATATCTATCCAAGGAAGCCCTTTGGTGAAAACCAAAAGGAATTCCTCAAAGAAGATGTAACATTCTTCCTTAAGCTCCTTTATTTGTTTATCCATTAAATCAATTATTATTATTCCATACATAGATTATAGCATAATTATCTTCAATATATTGAACTATTACTGTTATAATAGTACTTCTTCCACATATACAAATTTCCATCTAATGGGTAATGAACTTACAATTCATATGTATAAGAAACTATCGCATCATGAAATGTCGTTGTACATTTTTTCCTTTACAAACTATCATGGTTGTAAATTATGATGAACCAATATTTTTTATATTATATATTTATATTATATGATATATATGATTTATTTATTCTTCTTTAATTTATATATAATTTATACCCTCATTATTTTCATTTTGTATAAAGATAATTATTTATTTCGTGGAAATGTACACTATTGTATCCTCCATGGGATGTGATTCATTGACACAAAACATGGAACATATTATGTATGGTTTTGGTGAACATATATGAGATACATTACATATTAATTATATTTTAATGAATAATATATATATATATACACATGAATGTCATTTACTTACTTTCGTTCAATATTTCAATTAAAAAATGAAACATCGTTCGTGGGCACATAGGGCCTACCGCCTCCATAATTGGTGAATTTGATATCAAATTTATATATTCTATATATTATTATAAATAAATATATAATGAATATAAATGATAGTTGAATATTGATTTACATTCTTTAAATCGTGATATATACATATATAAGATGAACAAAATTATAACAAATTTAGACACAAGTGAAAACAAATAGATATTTCCCTGAGAGAAACCTTTATGTGGAATTGTTAATAATTGGATAATATAAAGATATAATAAAACAATTTATTATATTATTTATAAATACATTTTTTTGTAAAATATGTAAAACAACATTATTATATAGGAGGTTTGTATGAGCGTGAAGAGTGTTAAGACATACGGTATGTGGATGTCTAGTCTCACTATGATTTTTAGATATTTATATTTTATTTACCACTAATTTAATTTGTGTGGTGTATATAATTCCTGAGAATATATTATATTATGATTAATATTAATTTAAATGGTATTTACTTATCAATTTTAATATCTATCTATCATGGTGTCTATGTTTCCAATGTTCCCAAATATGTAAAATAATTTTGTCCCAATTTTCCATCGTTGAGACACATTCCTTATTAAGCACCTATATTTCTGCATGAGATAAATATACATCCATAGAAATTTTATATCATGAATCTATATATTTTCATGATAGCATAAGTTTCACTTAATTTTATTCATATCGTTGTATTAATATTACATGTTACCAAATTGGAAATGTTTTATGTCTTCAATATCACCGCCTACCAAGATTTATTATGATCATGCTCCCATTGATTAAATATTATGATCCATATATAAATAATTCCAATGTGTTTTATTAACCTATGTTTAGTCATGTTATATCAATTTAATGATAACATTTTTTCAGAAAATGGTATATAATATGATCAAGAAATTATGTTTAAGAAATTATGATTTTACCACACTCTTTGGTCAGAAATATGTGTTCATTTAAAACCATGTTTTCTAAATGATGTTTCCAAAATTAATAAAATATTACCATATAACAATTAATATAAATTTTTAACCTTCTTATACCTTTGTAAATATTTTTTAAAGGACTATTATTTTCTTTTTTTCAATCAAGTCACCATTCTAAACATTTTACTATGAAAAATAAATGTTTGGAATGTATGGATTTACAAAACTATCATGACAACCATTAGCATAATAATTATTAAACCAATTAAAATTTTATTTCTCTTATGTGATTTTAATTCCTAATATTCTGAAAATTCATTGTTTAAATATTTATTTTAGTAAAACAGAATTCCCCAAAAAATGAAACCTCTATTGTAGGTTATTAGGGAAAAAAGTGATCAAAATTATTAAAATCCTTCTTCATATGTTTTAAATTAATATTCAAAGGAAAAGGGTTATAAAATTATTTCATGAATTCTTTATAGGTTTTCATATTATTTTCAAATAAAAAATCCACCCAAATTATTTTTATCGTTCTTTCTATATTTTCATTGTATATTTAAATGAAAAGGTTTTCAAAAAAGTTTACAAGATTATTTTATATTTTATGAAGGGAAATGGTTTTCAAAAATATTTCATTTATCATTTATATGTTTTAAATTCGTCTTCAAAGAAAATGATTTTGAAAAATGGTTTATGTTATAAAATAATTTTTTATGATGAAATAACATTTATCTCAAGATTTTTTTATAACTATATTTCAAAATTATAATTGATATAAAATGACACAAATTAGTGTTACTCATAACATTATAGTAAATAATCCAAAGTAACAATTCATATTATTTATTTTAATGATTAATGTTTACTTTGAATGATTTTTAGGAAATACATTTCTCTTTTATGAGTTATATATTTCTGAATCATGAACATATTCACTATGTTTTATCCATAATAATACCACATCATTTCATAGGATATGCTATGAGGAATTTATTATGAACCCTATATTTTTTAAATAGGTTAAGATATGATTAAATTTTTATGACACCCATTTTATTTAATGGGTTATGATGTGATGTTTATAAAATCAATCTCTTTTTATGGTTCATGATATGAGGACTGTTTTATAAACTTGTGGAACACATAAGAATGATTTCATTGTGAGATGGATTGTATAGATATATCCCTTTAATTCATTGGGTACATATTTACATGTATTTATATAATGATGAGATTCAAGATGATAGGAATAATCCTCTCTTGGAAGATGGAAAACCTATCCTATTAGAAGTAACGGCTTGTGAATGTGGATGGTGGTGTGTCCCAAAAAATAGGTGTAGAAACTATAATGATAGAATATGTGTAAAACCAATACACTATGGTATGATAGGGAAACATTATCATCTATAGGAATATGGGAAAAAGTGATCCCTTACAAGGAAAGGACTACCATTATATATGGTGGTGTTTCACACCCATTTGGGATAGTTCCCATGAAGATCACTAATATGTTCTAGAAATGAATCATTAAATATTTGGAATGAAATTACATATTTACATGTATTTGATAATTCCATGTATTACTCATACATTTTGGTTTCATGTATCATGTTCTTTATTTCAATATGATTCATGCCTTGTAAACTGAAAACTGTTATTCCATGATTCATGTTTACTATATTCATTTTATTGTCTTAAAACATTTTGATCGCATTCTCACAACCTTATGTACATGTTAATTCTTACATATCTCCATTGATTAACTATAGAGAGCATTTGATCTCAAATTTTTTTTGTGGCCTTCTCCAGGTTGTGATGATATATTGTATGTATGTAATTTTTAAGAGGGGTGTTAGTCACTTTGAACATATTAGGGGATAATATAGATCACACATCTAGTAGAATTTTCATTTCCATGTTTCCAAGGAAGTAAACTACCATGGTCTTTGGATATCAATTTTTGTAATGAATTAGATTTTCTGAAAAAATGATTTAATGTCCATGTATGTTAAGACTATATTTTTGTAGGAATATGGTATGAGATAACATTAGTTAAAACCCATTAGATAAGAGTACATATATTGGAATATCTAATGTTTTTGTCATTAAAGGAGTGTTGTTTCCTCGAGAAAATAAATCCCTATATAAAAAAAATAATTTTGATGTTGTTTGGGAAATGATGATTCTATGGGTAATCACCCTAATGATGTTGTTCAGAAATATCTCTTCATTCACACTAGTGCATGGTGAATGGTATATTACTAATCACCTATTTTCAATATCCTTGGTATATATTTTTAGGATAATTCACATTTAAATTTTATTACATTAAGAAGGATTTGATTAGATATTGATGATGGCTAACCTTAATTAAACCTGAGGTGTCAAATATTTAAAAGAATAATTAAGCATTTATAAATACTATGAATGATTTTTCTTGATTATTCACATTGACTAATAATTTTTTATTGTAATGATAACCTTTTTTTACTAAGTTAATAAAGATATAAAAAAACGTATTTTGTCAGTTTATGTATGATCAAATATTAATATGACCTATTTGTGTTTAGTTTTTTTGAAAAATATATATCAAGAAAAGTCTCGTGGAATTTTAATTCATATATTTAATGATTGGATGTTTAATTATCATTAAAAAATCAAAATTTTATAATAATTACATAAAATATCTAATATTATGGTCTGATTGATGTTCATTAGAATGTGATCCATAAAATTTGTGATATTATTTCTCTTGATGAATTTAATATGATTTTTGAAATATATTGTATTTTTTATATAATTATCATATAATCTTTGAAGGACTTAAAGTATACTTTGATCTTCAAGACCAATCATTGATTTTATAAAAATATACAGATAAATATGAACTATAATAGGAAATTAATTCTATTTCATAAGTCTTGATTCCTATTAATAATGATCCTTTATCTCTGATTTTTTGTGTGTAGAAATACAACATTGAAAATATACATACTGTATGATTGATTTTTTATTTCATTTTTGAAGAGATTCCTATAATTCTACAAAATCATAAAGATGATATTTCATTGGAACACATTTCTCATACCTGTAATATTTCAAAGACTACATATAGGATTACATTTTTGAGTTTTTTGAATTGGTGAAGAAAATATGAGATAATTTTTATTAGGGAATCATTCAGCCAACTGAATCACCATGGTATGCACCCCAACCATTATAAATAATAAATATGGAATGATTAAACTCTATATTGATTATCCATAAGTTAACATGGATATTATATAGAATAAATATCCTCTACCACATATTAATGATTTTATTTATAACACCACAAGCCCAAAATCATGGAGATGATGCATTATTATATTAAATTAGCATATTCACATGGAATAAAATCCCAAAATGTCCAATTTTTTCTGTAGTTTTGCACAGACATAATACAAACAAGATACCCATAATACAATGGGAAATGAAAATAAAAAATGATTCATAATAATATTAAATAAACTACATTGTAAAAAAATTATTATATTTTTCCCTCTACACGAATTTTATAAAGGAAACATAATAAGGAATAACTCAGATTCTCAATATGGATAAGTAATGTGAAATAAATAATTAATTAATGGGGATAAATTAATATTGAAAATTCAATACTTAATAACAAGTTTGATTAAAATAACTAGATAAGGAGAAATCAATTTGGAAATGTCTGAAACTAAAAAGCATGACCTTTAATCAATAAAATGATAAGTAGAATGCATCCATAGATATATAAATGCAAAATCTCATGGATAATTAATAACCAAATCAATAATAAGGAAATGATTAATTAATGGACTTCCTGTTTAAGGAATATCAATACCTATACTATCAATACAATTCAAAATTATATTGAATACTACAGATAGAAACCTATTTATTTTTTACAACTTATTCCTCTCATATAAAACTATAGATACATTGAGGGGATTTATAATGATTGGTACTCATCGTCAGTACTAGTCCAAAGCATTCTTAATATCAGATTTTGAAAATAAATAATGTTCTGTATCAAATACCCATATTGAATTAATAAAATTATTTCAAAGTAATTTATTATTGTTGAACTAGTAATATAATGTGTTTTAGATATAGATGAATGGACATACCCTTGAAATATCATTAGAATATTCTTAGGGAAAATGATCTTTAAACATTCCAAATAGTCATGTTTAACTTTTAAACAATTTAAATCATATGAATACTAAATTAATATCATAAAATGAAACTTATAATATCATGATAATAATTATATTTATGATATAACATTTCTAATGGTATTATATGAACCGGAAAATCTGAATTGGTGCACAACAACAAATAATCCTCTATAGAATTAAAATTAAGTAAAAAATCCCTTACCTTATCATTTCATTTGTTGTGTGGTAATTTACCTTGTGTATAATGTTTAAAAATTAATTACTAAATTTTACTAGAATCATAATCATTTTTATATAATATATTAACTTCTTATATTATTTTATTTATTGTTTGTTAACACTCTTTCCTTATTTTAGCTATTTCATGTGTTAATTTACATGTTTTCCAAAGTATTTTAAAACTATTCATTTATTGTTCCAATTTATTATATCCTTATTTCATCATATTACGAATGTAAAATTTTAATTAATTATCATATGTAATCATTATATATTTATTTATAATGACTTGTAATATTTGGATATAGAAAATGATGTTTTCTGTTTACGGAGAGAGTATTTTATATGTACGAATGAACACTAGTAAATTGTTTTATTGTATTAAAATAATTAAAATTAAATGATATAATATGTATATTATAATTATATTATATTATTTATTTCATATATTTCATATATTTTTATAAAAACGATCCTTTATAAATTAAATGTATAGGGTGAAAGAGTCATATCTCTTTGAAGAGGCGGTAGTCCCCACATCCACAAACAATACTATTGTATTTATAAAAAATGGAATGTATAAAGGTACGAAATATTAAATAATTAAATAATAATAAATATATAATAAATATATAATATATATCATATATTAATAATGTATATTTAATAATGACCACAATGATATATTATAATGGAAGAACAATCAATGATCATTTCAGGGGGCGATAGTTATCATTTCACATAAGATTTATCTTCGATACCCATTAGATGGTAATGTGTGTAAGTGTAGGTTCAAACCTTAACATAAAAACATTTGATTATTTTATGATAGTATTTTTTTTATAATCATTGAATAATAACATTTTAGGGGGTGGGAAATGGAAATAAAACTTATTGAAATTTAGAAATGATGTTATCTCTTATTCGTGTAACTCTTTTTGGTTGGTACCAAATGGATTCCTTATATGGATTTAAGTACAGTGGAAGGATATTAGGTTAAGGGGAGGGATTTATGGAGACCATTTTGTCAGATTTTGGATGATCCAATGTGGCAAGATATGTGTGAGGAAGTTGTAGAGTGCTAGATTTATATAGTAAAAATGGATTATCACTATTGTAAATATTAAAATATATCCTTCAATGGGCGGTATAAATTACCTAATGTGTCTCAAAAATAGAATATAATGGATTATGTAGGAGTAATGATAAATATAGACCCTCTCCAAAAAAATATTTAATTTGAAATTTTGGTTCATTAGATTCTAGTATTCCCAAATTTTATCTTTTTGGTTTTCATTAAGGCATCTAGTTTTATATGATTATTATTTTGAACATTACGAAAAAATAAAGTATAAGTTATTAGTAAATATAATTCCATGGAATTATAATGATGATATCTAATTTCTAAAATTTAAATCCCATGTTTATAGAAATTAATTTCAAAACAATGTCATGTTATGTGTTTAAACACTACAAAAACGATTGCTTTATTGACAATTTTTTTATTATATATGGGTCAATATGTTAATTATAAAAGATAAATTAGTCCATATGTAGACTATATTTAATATTTATTAAAAATTAAAAATCATAGGGAATAATATATTATTATAAATAATTTGAAATAATTTTATATAATATCACTTATTATAAAATGTTAATTTTGAAAAAATTTATTTAATTTTAATTTTAAAATATAAAAAAATTGGGATTTCATGGGATATCATAATAGCATGGTAAATGTGAAGAAAGAGTGACCTTCAGTCTTGGAATACAAATAGGAATAAAAGTTTCAATTTCATGAAGGATATTCTTGAGGATATGTAATGTCATGAGATGGTACATTAGCAAGCATGGGTGGATAAGGTGTTTACAGAACTGGATGATAAGAAAACCCTGTATGTTTAGACAATTCAAGAAATTGAAAGGGTTTCCTAGGAAATATAAGTATCTACATGGTTTTTTAGTGGGAGTGGAACTCGGCCTACTTCCATCCATGAATCAAGGAGATATAGATTAATATGATACTTAACCACAAACTTCATGATGGATCATTCAAAGATAATATTGAAATTTCACGAGAAATAGCTCTAGATCACTATAAAACCCTCAATATAGAACCTATTGACTATAGTTGTCCGAGGTCGGAGGATGGAGTCCCAAGGTTCTAGCACTACATTCTTAACATGATTGGGGTGGAGGATAATTGAAATAAATATGTATTTACTATTTATGAAGATATCAAATAATTTTTTATGACTATGAATGTGAAAAGTGTGTTATGACCATATGGGTTTCTTGGATACATGTTTCTATATTCATTAGGCATCAATAGTGAATGAGGAAGATATGTATTGAGAGATTACTTGTATAGGGATCCATATGATATGAATGTGCCTCAATAGTAGTTGTGGAAGCAAAGGTTAAACAACCTCAATCAATAATATAGTATCTTCCAAAATGATTATGGAACTGTTCTTAGAAAATTATTTCTAGTATATTTAATTGGAGACACAGGTAGATTGTTACAAGTATTTTGGAATATCAGAAACAAGGACTCATTAAATGGAGTGGAATTCAATGAGGTATCAATAAAAAACAAGTGGGATAGATCTTATTTATCTTAGTAGTTATGTAAAAGGTATAAAAAATACTTTAGTGGAGCTACATAATCTATGTTATGGTAATCAGGAGTTTTACTGAATGTATGTGGGACATAATATTCAAATGTCTCGATTATCCATGGATCACTATATCTATTGTGGGGAGAAACCATACCTAATTTAAAAATGGTTTCTGGATTAAGATAGGTGACCCTTTATCCCAAATTCTATTCTACATGCCACAAGATGCGATTTTAGGAAATTTGAAGTGCTATATGGAAGAGGGGTCCAATATACTATACAAGAATATGGAAAGGAATATCATTGTTTCACAATAAATGTTTTCGGTCTATATGCTCTAATTTATCAATTGTTGGAAGTAGTCTATTAGTGGATGGAATAAATTGATTGGAAAATATGGAAAGAAATGTGGGTCGAAGATTTATATAGATAAGTTAAATGTTGATATCTCTAAAATATAATTGGTTCATCAATATAATGAAATAAAAAATAATATGTGTATGAAGAAGAGGAATATACCTTTTATATACTTATTTACTCCAATATCAAATAGAATGGTCAAAAAGAGCATGCTTGTTGTGATAATAAATAACCCTTCGTTTAGAATATGCCTCTGGAAGACCATATTTCATTTATTTTTACATTATATAACCATGAAAAACAATGTTCTTTCCTCCATAGGGGTGTCTTTCCTCTATATCACCAGGGATCCTAAAGGTATCATTGATCAACTAAAGATGATAATGACCAGATTTATCTTGGATGAAAACAAAAATAGATGATATAATAGGACATGCTGGAAATTAATGGAAATACCAATCCATAAAGGGGTATCAACCTTATTTAAATCCCATAGACAATGAATTCCATGTTATTCATATTAGAATAGGAAATAATAGAGTGGATAGTCCTTTGGGTAGGGATTAAGATGCAAAGATAAGGGGAAAGATAGTGTGAGTTGGAAGGAATATCTAGTAATCTATTAAGGATAGATTAAACCATCATTGCCCTTCTAGAGGTTCATGAGGAAAAAATTCAAAAGGTTGTGGGATGTGGTGAGATATGTTGCTTGAAGGATAACTGATGTGGTATCCCCTTTTCTACTAAGGTTTTTTCCCCAGATATCATATTAAAGGAGGCCTCATGTTACCTGACAATCACAAATGCCTTGTTTCATCACCAACAACTGGTGTTATTTAAGGATAAATTTTTTGTGGAAGAAACATATAAATGTGTTCTCTCTATCATTGAGACTAGGGAATTAAATGGAAGACACAAATGCAAGTCGATGCATGTCAGAAATGGAAATAATGAATAGTTTAGTATTCTCTAGGGAAAATGTATTCCAATGAATACGGACTCCTTAATTTGGAAGATGATATACTGAACCCTATTTATGGATGATAACATTCTTAAAACGACATCACACAAGCATCCGAATACAAGTGATACTCCTTGTCGAGCCATGAATCTTTTTGGATGTTTTTTCAGGAGTACGTGGCGTGGAGGATATGGAGTACCCTTGAAGACATTATGGGTGATACAAAAGGTCAAGAATCATTGGTGGAGTTGTTATCGGCATGGTTCCAGGGGATAGATTCTAAAACAGAGGTGGCTAATGCAAAAGGTATGATATTTCCTCATACTTATTGATCATTTGGGAGCCTAAAAAATCTTCGTAAGGGAGTTCATACTCACAAACTCTCATTCATGTTTGGATTCGATCAATGGTGGCTATACTGGGTGGTATCTATCCACATAGGTACGCCTATCTATCTTTGAAAAAACACATCCCATAGGTGGACCTATTAGATTTAATGAATGTAGGGTGCATCAAGGGGGTGTGGGTGCACTGATATCCTCCCCCAGTTTGACTGATTAAAAATGTATATGGATAGTGTCCAAGCGGGATCATAAGAGTTTGAGGGAATGTTAGGGATAAATGAGGATGTATTATTTTTTGTTTCAATGCCTTCTAAAGAGATGAAAAATAATTTGAAGATGGATTCATAGAGATTTTTAGCAGCATTAATCTATGAAACTTATAACACATTATTTTCACAATGGAAGATATAGAATACAAAGCCATTTTTGTTATGTTACAAGTAAAGGCTAATCTCCCTTTGGATATGGAATACTTAATTTGAAGGTGAACTAGGATGATGAACTGAGTCATTATGGTTGGGAAAACATAGAGGGAGGGTAACTTTTGCGGCAGATGCATTAACTTTTAAAGGTGTTCATGTTGATATGATATCTATTTACATTATTTTTGGATTCATTCATAAGTATTGTAATCTCATTATTAAGGACACAAAACTTTGAATCCACCATTTATGACCTCCATGAACATGTTTTTTCCCCATCCTATATTAATCAAAATAACCAAATCTGTAATAAAAACCCATATCGTAAATTCAGTTATTAACAAATATTCTAAATATGAGTGAAAGAATGTACAATGATCATGTAACTAGGGTAGTTATTAGAAGAAGAAATGTGGGAGATGGAATCACAGATATTGATGAAATATATAACAACCAATATATGATTTTTGTTAATAGAGAATATGGTTTTGGGAATTTTAGAAATCACAAGGATATAAATTCATGATTATCTAAGGGTTAATTTGATCCATCATAAACAAATTTTGTATGAAAATATTTTTTTTTTCAGAAAGATAATTTTCATAGAGTTAAGAAATTTATTCACCCTCTATGAATTTAAGGAAATATAATTACCTAGTAAGTTTCTATAATAAAAATACTATAATATTTTCATGCCATGAAATGTTTCTACTTATTCTATTAAAACAATATTTCTAATATAGTTAATATAAAAATTTAAAAAATTACACCCAATTTTTTAATTAATCCATTTCATAAATGGGCAGGTTTTCAAAAATATTATGATACATCTCATTAGAAAAAAGGTCCCTGAATTTCAGATGTGATAATTTCATTGGCCATTAATCAACATAAAGAAAATATAATTTTTCACATTCAAATCATTTGAATAACTTTATCCTGAATCCTCCTAAAATACGGGAATAACTCTAATCACCAAAAACCATATTGTAAAAATCAATTTGTCCTTCTTCTATATGTAAGACTCATGTTATTAGATATAATCCTGAAATCCAAAAGTATTATAAACTATATAAATGATATCATATAACACTTTAAAAAAATAATTAGTTCCAAGTTATTCAACACTTTTTCAAATCAATCATCTCTTTAACATTATCTCAAAATTTGGAACATATTAGGGGTTTCCCTCACTCAATCATGGGTTTTATGATAATTATAACTACCAAATGAATATATTTTGTGGGTACCATTCAACATATGAACTCAAATAATTATTGAAAAATCAATTTAGTACAATACCTATAAATTTTAAATTTTATAAGATGAGAAAATCATCAACAGAAAACATTTAATTAATGTTTATTAGATCCAAATACAGAATTACATTAATCATCCCACTTTATTCATGTAAATAAAATATTCATGCCTTCTATACCTTATCTATTCTTTAGGAATATTACCTTGATGTTTTGGGACTTATTTTTATTTTTTCCTCATGTCTTGTCTTTTTGAACATTTAATATTAGTGGTTTCCTTCTTTCCATTATATTTTTTCTTATTGAGCCTTTTATCCACACTTATAAAAAAATCCAATCCTTTCATGAACATACCTAGGTGACTCTTTTCACATTTAACACATGTTGTAAAATCCTTCATACCCTCTTAGTATTTCCCTCATTTGATTTTCCATGGATATCAGATGGAATCTTCTTTTCTGGGTTTGTATTTTTATATTGATTCTATAAAATTTTATTTCCCTCTTGATGGGACATAAAAATATTTCTTCCTATGAAGAATATTTCTGGGAGACCAGTGCCTTTTGGAGACTTGGATGATGACCATTGAATATAATATCCATCATTCACTTTGTATTTTGTATATAATATGTATCATAATTGGTTAACCTTGTAATTTTTGATTCAAAATATCAAATATTATCTTTTTCCTTTTTATTTATTTTATGTAAATTCCCTTAATCGAAATTTTTCGATAACATATAAGGTATTTATAAACGAAGGAATCCTTAAATTTTATTTATTCCATGAGTACTATTTCGACATCCTCTTTATTATTCAAGATCATGTACAACCGCTTATCAACATCATCTTGGAAAAAATACCCTTAAATGTGTAACTTTTCCATTTAACAACATTCTCTGCATGTAAATAAATTCTACATAGTCTTAATCCATTAATCATCTACAATTTTATTTGGTGTCCCAATAAAAGTAGGGGACTTATATTGCATAAATTGATATAGTATATGAGTTTATCTCTTTAAAATATGTTGATCCATCTATTATAGGTTATGTTTCATAAGCTAGTTAAGGTTCCCTAATATATCCACAACTTGATCAGTTCCAATACAATTACATTATCTTTATCAATAGTGAAACTTATATAGTGACAAAGAGTGTTAACACACATCTTCATTCAATGCAATGTTTATAATAAATGACATATACTATAATAACTAATAAAATTTTGAGTATTATATAACTATAAGAATGGTATAGTACAGAACACAAATATTATCATCGTTAATCATAGAATCATAATAGTTGGTTAAATTCAAGAAATCAATACTTTTAATATCCATCATAATGTTGGGTAATGAAAATGTGAACTAGCTTTATATTATCTTCCGTGGGTGTCAAACATTGTGTGAAATAATGCATGTTGTCATGTATAAGATGAAACTGAGTCCGGCCTGACACAACTTGTCAGAGTTGTTACTCCTAGGAATATATTTTTGAGAACCACATCAACATTCAGTATCCAAGTAGATATTTATTTCATGTAATACCAATAAAAATTTATACCTTAAATTTTTTTAGGATGTTCTTCTGTACTTATCCTCAATTTTTATATTAGGATTATGATCTTTATTCTATGATTTATTAAAATAGATTCCATGGTTAATACTAATCTTTTTTTGACACCAACAATAATTACCAAAACCAGAAATCATGAATCCAATTTATTATTACATTACATTGAGATTATTACTAGGAATCAAGTACATAAGAATAGAATAGTTTAGTAGTCTCAGAAATCCATATTACAGACATGAAACGCAAAATATAATGAGAATAGAAAATAAATCATGATTATATTAAAATGAAATAAAAAAATTCAATGTTTTCATTTTAAAATTATTTTTTGTAATTACATGGGTAATTGAATCATAATAATGGTGAGATAAAAATATCATTAATTGTATGTAATGAAGAAGATGTAGTGATTCTATGGGAGTAAATTAACATGGAAAGGATAATAACTAATAACACATTATATTCAAATAAATAGATAAGGAAAACTAAATATGGAAATAGATGAAACTTACCCACATTCTATTTAATCATCAAACTAATAATATTAATAAATCACTATATATGTCGATGCAGAATCACATTGATAAGTCATAACAAATCAAAATGAAGGAAATGATTAATTATTGGATTTTATGTCTAAGGAACCTGAATACATCTATCATCATGTTTTTTCATAATTCATGATAAAATTAAAAACCCCGCTTTAGTTTGGACAATTTATTAGTCTCATGAGAGCCTAATTATGATTCATGGGGCTATATAACTTCCATTCCACAGTCGTCATTACCAGTCCAAATCATTATTCAAATCAATTTATCAAAATATATAATATTACTAATCAAATAAAGTTATTTAATATATAATAATATTTCATCAATATTTCCTCAATTGGGGAAAAGTAATTCTAATGGTTGTTGACGATCATAATTATAAAAATCCATGAAAGATCATATAAAAATTCTTGATTAATATAATCATTAAAATTATAGTGTGTCCAATAATTTTTTTAATTATTTTAAATAATTGGCCTCATGAATGAATAATAAAATTGAAACTTTTAATATGATAAGAATAATTATATTGAATATATAATAGGTCAATGTGTAGTATATACAATATCTAAAATTGAGTTGGTGTATAACAACAAATAATTCTAAATTGAATTTAAATTGAGGCAAAATAACTTACAATAATCATACATTGTTATGTGGTAATTATTATCATTTATAATGATTAAAAATATATTAATAACTTAGAATATGACCATTATTATTTTTATAGTATTATATATTAACTTCTTATAATATTTTCTTACCTATTATTTATCACTCATTTTCAATTTAAACAATATCCATTGTTATTTGAGTAGTTTTATAATATATGTTTTTACTTTTCATATGTTTTTCATATTAATTAGATCATGATTTTAAAATATTCATAATGTAATACATGAATTAACTATCATATATATTTATTTTATCTTTATTTATAATGATCTATTTTATTTGGAGAAAAAAATGAAGTGCACCATTAATGGAGATGATATGCCTTAAATATGCATGAATGCTACCTCTATATCATTGTTGTATTGAAATAACTAAAAGTTAATGAAAAAAATTATATTTTTATTACAATATTATACCTATTTCGTATATGTTAAATAGGGTTTTTAGAACACCCTTTATACAATTAATGTATAGATTGAATGAGTCACATCTCTTTGTTGAAGTGGTAGTCCACACTTCATAAATTGATGTTATCATATTTTAAATATGTTTAATGTATAACGGATAAGTTATAAAATAATTTAATAAGAATAAATACATATTAAATATAATAAATATAATATGTAAACAGATTTTCTATCATAATGACCACTATGAGTTGTGGTAAAGGACGAGCAGTCAACATTTTGTGGGGCGATAGTTCATCGTTCACCTAAACAGTATATTTGTTACCCACTAGAAGGGTGTGTCTGTGTGTAATATTTGGTAAAAACATGAAAATAAAAAACATACTATTAAATTTATTATACTAATGTTTTTATATAATCATGGAATTAGACGATTTTAGGATGCGAAGAGTGAGAATACAACATAGAGAGATTAAGGAATGATGATAACTCTTAATTAGGTTACTCTATTTGGGTTGTACCAAAGGGATTTCATAGTTGAAATTATTACCCAAGGGAATACTATATATTGAGGTGTGATATTTTGGGATACTATTTTGTCATATTTTGGATGATCCAGTGATTCATTATTTGTTTGAGGATTTGGAAGAGTTCTTGCATTTTTTTAGTGGCATGGGAGTGGTACTTTTGTCAATACCAAAATATATTCATAAATGGGAGGTCTATATTGTCAAATATTAATTTAAAAAAGAAAAATAATGGATTAAATGGGAATAATGATATACATAATCCACTACCTCACAAAAACATGTTCATTTTAATAATATTGTTCCTTAATATTTATGATTCCCCAATTTTATCATAATTAATATTATTAATGAATCTAGTTTCTTAACTGATGTGATTTATCCATTAAGAATAGAATAATGTTAGATTTTTTATAAAATATATATCCATGGAATTATGAATAATATATTAATATATAGATTAAAATATCCCATTTTTTTGTATAATTATTTTAAAATATGTGCATGTGACTCAATAACACAATACTTAAACACGGACTCTATTAACAATTTTTATAGTATATGGATCAATATGTTGATTTTATTAAATCAATTTGTACTTTAATATATAATATTAAATACATATTCAAACATAAAAATAACATGGATGAATTAATTACTTATATTAATTTCAAATCATTTTATAAAATATCATTTATTTTTTTAATGACAATTTTTACATTATTTATTATATTTTAATCCTTAAAAATAAAAATAAAAATAATTAAAATATCTTAAATTTAAATATATATATCATAATATATTATTATAAAAAATAAATAAATACAACAATTCAATCAATACACCTCACTTTTAATATTTTTAGTATCTTTTATTTCAGTTAATTATTACCTAAAAATCACTACATTATTGTTTCTAATGTATCATAGGTAACTGGAGCATCATTTGAAATTAATGATATATTATTATGACATGATAAACCAATTTATCTATAAATTTGAAATTTATAACCGAAAATATGAATTTATTTACATATGAAAATTTTTTATAAACGTTAAAGGTACGGATAGTTCCCTTTTGGCCTTTTTCTATTCTCATCCTTTTATATTAAAATTTTTTATTTAATAATATCCAAATAAATAGTAAAATTCCACAAAGAGGGGGTGTGATCGAACTACTAGAAGCCTTTTTTTAGAATGGCCTATGTCATTTTGGCTCTTATGATTAATGTTTATTCCCATGTAAACCATTATCACCGTAGATATTTTTTATCACTTTCACTAATATTTTTTATAAAAAATAATTTTGATATTATTAGACAACATAATTTATTTTTAATACATCAATCTATGTATTTTTTCATAATTAATATCATATAATTTGGAAACTTAAGATTAAAATAAATCGCACTAACATTGTGAGAAAGTGCGTTTTTTTTTTTCAATTAAACGTGTTCCAATGGTTAATAGGTTTTTATATCCATTTTTTAATATGAGATTATCCAAATGACCTACATTGGGATGATATATTTATAATTAATATAATTTAACCTAAAAATAAAATTTAATATATAATATTACATTAATAATTATTTAAATGAAAATTCTTTTTTTACTAAAATGATGTATTTTTTATTATTTATCAAAAAATTAAACTTCTCAAAAAATTTCAAAAAATTTACCATAAAAAATTTTTTTATTCCAAATCCAAAAATGTAGGTTATTTAGAATGAAGATAATTATTAAAGGGTCAGAATTTAGTTTTAAAAATGTTTCACCAATAAAAGGCCCTAAAACATGGTCTTCCATGAAAAATTAATCCTATGTTTTATATAGCATAATTTTTACATTGTCTTCCAAATAAAAAAATATAGAAAAATATAAATTTATTCTAATAATAAAACATTTTAGTGTCTTAGGGTGTTACATGATTGAAAAATTCTGAGTAGATCCTTATTTATATAATAATGATATTAAATTTAAATAATATCTTTTGAGGGTCAATGGTGAAGAAATCTCCAATAAAATATGAATATTAATGTTAAAAAAAGTATGAATTTATATTGAAAATAAATTTATAAAAAAGTATACTATATTAATTTATTTTAGGAGTATATTATTAAAAAACATTATTCATTAATTATTGAAGACATTATTGAAAATATTATTATATCTACTATGAGTATGGAAGATAATAAAGTTCACTTAGGGATTTTACAAAATACCCTAAGAAAGAAAATATGTAAGGAATTTTTCCCATGTGTAAATTATGGATATATAGGGATTAATTTTTTAGATTATGTATTCTCTATTGAGGGTATATCATTAGATCCGTAAAATATATAGGTTAATGATCATTAGATCGAACTAACCATTGTGACTAAAATATACAATTTTCATGAATTTGTTATATTTTATATTTTTGTCAAAAATATGTCTCATGGAAATATTATTAACTCACTAAGTCAACAATAAAAGAGTTATGTTCTTTAGGACTAATTTTGTTTGATAAATATTCATAGAACTGAACAGAATATTGGTTAGTACACTTGGGTTCACACAACACTATAGTGCAGAAGTTTTTCTAATTTATATTGATGTTTCCTAGAATTTACTTGTATGTTTTCTCATCAATAACTATATGGTGATAGATTTTTTCTTTCACAAATAAATTTATCATGATAAAAATTAAATAGATTATGAATTGGAATTAACGGTGGTAATCATTTATACAAATACAATGAAGCATCATCATTTCATTGTGTCATATATAGTGAAATAAAATTATAAATTATATATTCAGTGAAAAAAATAATATTCATCAAATAATATGGTAGAGGTTGATAAATGAATATGAAATTTCAATGCACAAAATCCTTGTAAAAGTGAACATATTGTTTTATGGTTTGAGTTGAATGGGTCATAATAACATTAAATGATGATGACCATATAAGATCTAATATTTATGGATTCATACATGTTATACCTTGACACAATAAATTATCTGAAAAAATATTACCATTTACAAATTTCTATTCACCCATTGGTCTCTATATTTTTTAATTATGTGAAAAAATGTATGTTGAGAAGAAAAAGAAGGTTGGAATCATTACTGAGTTCAAAATTGGTTATGATAAAACAGTAGGGTTCATAAATTTAGCATTTGTACTATAAATTCAAGACCAAATGATGTAAATATTGAACAATTCTCCTTACACATCATTATCTATTCATCCTGAAATCATAATGATGTGTTGAGATCTAAAATAGTATTTATAGTGTGAACAATTTAAGATTAATATTTTGGAATACAATCACATTGCATGGTATATCACAATGTTATGTCTAAGAGATATAATTAAAAGGTTTTATTACATCCAATTCCCATAACAAAATACAAATGGGAAAACAACAACAGATTTTTCATTTTCAAACACTATATACAATATTTTGTTTATAATGAAATTTTTATTGTAGCCTATCACCATATTATGTCCACACACATTATTTATATAAGATAATAATTCTAACATGATCAGCTTTCCGAGTTAAAAATATGTATGTGGTATGATTAAATGTAGTATTAATTTTTTTTTGAATCTGTTTGGGATATGAGTTTTTCGTTGATGTTCAATAATATTATCTAGCATGCCCCTTATACGATTTTTTGTTACAATGATACTTATCATCAATAGAAAGATATAAAATCTGAGAGGAATATTTAAACCCTAGAGGAAATGTTGAGATCATTTTATCTAAATTTAAAAGGTGGATGGGATGAATAACTTCTTCTATATATATTTTACTACATTAATATAATTCACTCGGTTATTTATATGGCATCTTTTGTTGACATATATGGAAATATGAATGGAACTCTAAAATTCATTAAATTAAGTTATAAAAATAAAGATATTGTGACTTATGATAAATGATTAAATTAAAGATATATATATCAATTTAGCAATATATCAAGGTTGTATAGTGTTTGAAAAATAGTTATGTCGGTAATCATCAGTGATTTCAAAAAATCAATTTTAGGATCAGGTTTCCATATGAATTTTTCTATGGAATAAGGTTATGTTAATTTGAATTAAGGGAATTCTTATAAAGTGGTATATGGACCCGACATTAAACATTCGATAATCATTAGTGTTAATAATGAATTAATTCTATTATAATTTATGATATTTTAATGTTTATATTTTTAGAAAATAATTGCATTACTAATACATAACCAAAAACCATAAAATACACTTTTTAAAATTTTGATAAGTATCCCTTTTAAACATTATATAAAAATAATGAAATAAATAGTGAAAACTTTTCTTATAAAATAATTATTATTTGCATATTGACTTATTCATTTGCCATACCTATCATTTTAACCATTTTAAAATACGATAAAAATAGGGTATTGTTAAAATAATCTTTGTATGGGATATAAATAGGAGGATTACATTAATCTAGTGAAAATGATGTAAACCCATGAAAATGTTTTCAATAAAACCATAATTTTTTTTCATAGAAATGGAATAATTTTTCTATTATAAAAACTTCGTTATCAATCCATTTATGTTAAAAACATTCCCTAAAATCTTAGTATAAGACACAGAACATTCATGTAAGTTCATTTAGGCATCAACTAAGTGATAAGTTATTGAAACCCTTATAAAAATCATTCAAATTGGAATAATAATATTCCACACTTCTACGATAATCTCTTGAGAACATTATAATTACCAAATTAATTGGAAAATTATATTGTAACAACCATTGTATATTCTATAATGTGATCACCCATGCTCTATAACGGGGTTTATCAATTCATGAAAAAAAATCAATTTCCATATATTGAATAATTTATTATAAGATTTTCATTTTTAATCCAAAAAAAAGAAAACTCCTATAAAATTTCATTCAAATCACTTTTAGATATCAAAATACATTTTCTTTTAAAAACCCATTTTCAATACCCAAATTCCTTATTCCTTTAAATCACTCTATTCAATTCCCAAATACCACTTACAATTATGATGAAATTTCCAATACCAATCGACCATGAAAAAGGGGAGGAGAATTTCAATTGAAAAAAACATGAAATCATTTAAAGGAATACGAGTTTCAAATAATATGTATAGTGGATGTAAAATTCATTCTCTTCATATATGTTTATCATAACACTATTTTTTTTAAAGAGTAATATAAAATTTCTACAAATGTCTATTTTTTCAAAAAATAATTAATGAAATACAAAAATTAAATTTATAAAACATTCATTTAATTAATAAAACATTGTTAAAATGGATAATGGAAGAAAATGTGTGCTAGATTTAAAACATTAAAATATATTTTTTAAAGAAATATACATTATCACATTGGTAATATTTGTATCAATAACCCCCTGAAATAAAAATATTAAACAACCATTAAATAACATGAATATATATTGATTCATTATTTATCATTTTCAATGTCCTTTCTATACACCTCATTAAAAAACATATGTATATAACATTAAAATATGCCTCAAGGGAATAAAATTGAGAGAAAGTCACCTACCTTGAGTTCAAATCTTCACACTAATTCTACACCATCACAAATAAAACATATATACTAAATATATTTTTATATAAAAATGTTTTCCAAGCTAATTATTCCTTTAATTTCTCTTTTTATAGATTTATAAATAATTACATAGTAAATTATGTTTATTTCAAATTTTTTGATGATATTTTTATTATATGGCAACATGTCTTTTTTAGGATGAGTATTGGTTTAGTATGTTTTTATTTCAACATACAAGGAATTATAATCAAGAAATACATATAAAAATTATGTATAAATTATTCATTTAAAACAATTCAAGAATTATGTTTATAAAAAATGAAATATGTTACGATCATAATGATGATATGTCTTACTTACTAATGAGTGACATTTCTATTTTTCAGTGATCATCAAGGAAAGGAAGAAAGTAATTATCTTCTTCCCTAAATGATAAAAAATATCATATAATCTATATTAGTTAATTAAATATACTTATATATATCATTATTGTGATTTGGTGATGAAATGCAAGAGTCACAATTGTTTTTTGAGGTAGTAGCCCACAGGAAGAGAAATGAAGTTATCATTTTTTTGTGTAAAAATGAAATACATACAATATCATTTTAGAATGAAAATAATGTAATAAATAGATTTATTTCTTATTATATATAAAATATACTCCATAAATTTGTCCTTATTACCTTTAACTTAATGCTTTAGTGAATAAATAATCACATCACATATTTAGGAAATAATCTATCATTCATACGAGAGACGTTATTGTATTGTATATAAATTTTGAAGTAAGAAGTTATATGTGATATTATAACTATCTAAGTATAAATATGTTTACATATCATACATATATATATACATTAAATCTATCATTATGTCATTCCATGAGATGCAATAATGGAAAATGAACGACATAGGTTCGTGAGGTAGTATTCAGTCGTGCGGAGGAATAATGAATTTAAATCCTATATGATGATATAGGATATAGATTTACATAATGAAAATAAAACAAAAACATCCATTTATATGATTTGTAATTTTTAATTATATAATCATAATTTAATAATATTTTAATTATATTGTAGAAAAAATAAAATAAAGACACATGGTTAAACATGATACCTCTTTTTCATGAAACCAACTTATGTAATCACCAAAATCCATCATTGAATGGATATTTTTTCAAAATAAGGGATATAAGTCATTGTAATGTAATTATGGATGATATTTTGGTATTGATTTTTCTATGTAATGGTATTTGAATTTTTGGAGAGGAGAGGAGATTGGTGTCCTATTAAAATTGTGGTGAGTGGGGCACATGTAATATTTGAAAAGATAATGGTTTAAAAATATTTTAAACCTGACAAAAGGCTCCAAAAAAATTATCATGAATTAAACATTATATAGTGTATATGTATCCGTAAAATTTATTTTAGATTTTTTTTTTGAAATTATAACCATTATATTTTAAATTTAACCCATAGTAAATCTATTTTTACATTAACCGTGATAAGTAAATTTTACTTTTTTCACTAGTAATTATGGAGAAAATTTAATTTGAAAAATTAGATAATATAAATAATATTGATTCTATATATGGAGTCCAATTTACCAAATTAAATTCAAATAATTGGAATATTTAAATTTAAAACAACAATCACAAACATTATGAAAAGAAGGGTTTGCAAATATTGTATTTTCTGTTAAAAATATGGTTTAACATTACCTCTATAACTAAAAGAATTATGAATAAAAAATAAATTTTTTATCTAATCTATTAATTTAATTTAAATCATTCTCTATTAGATATTTATTTATTTATTTAAAATGTAGAAATAATTTTCATTTTAAAATTATTTTAGAAAAAAATGTGTTTTTAAACAGAAAAAAACTATTACTAAAATATAAAATAATATTAAATAATATTAATTAATTATATTAAATATAAATAATTTGTACCTATGTTACATGAAATAATATTTAAATCATAATGGTGCATTAACACTAATAAATTTACTTAAAAGATGAATTTTTTACTAAAGTCATTATTTTTCAACATCAATTATGAACCAATTATTTTCCAAAAAAAGAACAAAAATTTTCCATCAGTATATTTTTATATGATAAAAAAATAAATGATTCTAAATTTCCCAAATAATAATTCCAAATTTATTAATTATTCTTTTATATAAATATTTTAAATAAATTTGGTATAATAAAAACTATTTCCTTTTTTGAGTTAAAAAAATTCATAATATATACATAATGAATATTACTTTTTTATTAGAAATAATATCGATGAAAATTATTAATTATATCGTTAAATTTTTTAAAATTATTATTCGTTTATTTAAATTCTATCCACATAATTTTATTCAAATATCATACATGTGGGGATATAATTCTCTTATAACATTTTCTTATTCGCATGATTCCTCTTCAACCATATGGGTTTTTAATAAAACCATAACCCATAGTTTATCCTTATACTAAAAGTCATTCTCTCTATATGCATGTATCTATATAAGATATTCCTAATAATAAATATTTCGTTCCAAATGAAAAAAATTAGGAATCAAAACATGAGAATAATTCACCACTTATTTTCACACATCAAGACATGAAAAATCTTGTATATCGGGGATAAACATAAAGGCAAAGCAGCATGGTAGAAATAATGACCAATTTTCTCTAGGATACCATATGAACTTATGGACATCCAAATTTTATTTCTATTTTTACCAAAACAAAAACCACTTTTCATTGTGATACATTAAAAATTACACGATCACTTACATCAAAAGAATGATTTTCCCTCCAATTATATAAATAGTTTTTTGACTTATTTGAGCCATCCTCATATATTTATAAATCACCTAAAACTTCTCATCCATTTAATTAAATAACTCTAGTCCCATATTCATCATTTCTTCTACATCATCCATAAAAAATTTAGTCCAACACTACATTCCATAAAATACCTCCAATTGTTCTAGAATTATACTAGAATCAAAATTATTATTTTAAGAAAAAACAACAAATTAAATATTTTTTCCCAGAATTCAATGGTATTATATTGAACAAGAATAATTCAAATTTTCATTGTTATTATTAATCCAATTTAACTAACTAACATTTGATGGAAAAAAAGATTCACTGAAATTTACTTCAGCTACCAATGATTTTGAAGAAGATTTCAAAATATTTGATGTGAACCAAGGATCATGATATAATAAAATTGAGATTGAAAATCCATGTAACATGACTATATCAATATTATATATTCATTAATTTTGATCAAATTTAGTGGAATCCCTAATGATAAAGAAATACAAAAATCTAGATAATCGAAAAAAATTAAATAAATTTGTTACCTATATAATTAATTGGTATCACACCACAAAATACATTGATATATTTTTCTCATTTTTATAATGCTACTAGAAAATAATGAAGCATTTACATCAGTAATATTAATTATTCATTAACCTATTATAAATTAAAAGACATAAAATTAATATAAAAAAATTACTTTACATTTCATTCCACTAGAAATACTCTCAGTGTTCTCTGAACATCTTGGTGCATCCCAAATGCGTTGAAAATAGAGAATTTTATGCTTCACTCAACAAATTTTTATACAATAGTGAATCCCAAGGCACACATAATGTTTTTTAAAATCACAAGACACCTACTTCATGAAAATTATATTATGAAACCTTACTCTTATAAATATATTCTACGTTATTATAGAAGTCATTATATTTGTTTTTGAGATTTCATAGATTTTCCTAAAAATGAAAAGAAAACTAAAAATAAAAAAAATAAGTGAAATCCTGAAAACAAGAACCTCTAGGAAAAAATTTATCAAATTATTAACTATTTTTTCATTTTCCAAACATTAATATTTTTAATGTAGTATTATATATATTACTCATTACATCATAGAGTTTTTTTGATTATCAATTATGTAAATGAATTGTGAAATAATAATCCTTAAATAGTTCATTCCATATTCTATATCTCCTATTAAATTATTTCTTAATAAATATGTTATTTAATATTTTTTAAATCTTCAAAAATTTGACACATTTCTCCATAAAAATCGTACCACCAAATTATTTAATTAAAAACTAAATAAAAAATTTCTAAATAATATCTATAGTAATTGGTATAATGTTATTTCAATTTTTTTGAGGAATAATAATTTTTTTTAATTATCAATTAGAATAAATACATTTCATTACATAAAATTATTACTATAAATGAATAATTCAGCATTAATGTAAGGTAAGAAAAACTGAATCATTCATAAATCTTCTTTTAGTTCTTGAAAACAATAATCACATTCTTTTATAATAATTAATTTAATTCATTTTGAGTTTACTAAGTTAGTGGGTTTCCCAAATAAAAAATATTTGAACAAATCATGATTAGTAACCTGATAGTCCATGAAAAATTTGAATCTATATGATATTTGTCGGTCTATCCATTTCGTTACAAATATTATTTTAGAAGGTTCAAAAATTATGACATATTTAGAAACCATTTATCCAAGGAAAGAAATTCATTTCACCAAAAACTCACAATTATTATCTTTCCAATATAGTTTTTAAAATTTATTTTTTTTCAAAAGAATACATATATATTTTTCATGTTCATCTGTAATTTTAGAATATATTGTAATTTCATTAAAAATGATACTAATCCTTTCACACGAATTCCTAGAAAAATTCATTTACGAGGTCCATATATATATAATGTGAATTCAACTACCAAAATGGAATAACTGTAAATTAATATTTCCCATATCTAGTCTAAAATGGTTTATATGAAATGTTGTCATTATTATCCATAATTACACTGTACATGGACCTATTATCAATCGTCAAAAAATATTGAGAACTTTAGAGCTAATAAAAAATCATAAATATTAGAAAAATTATATATCTTCTTAGTATTAATTTTATTAAATAATTTTCAATCAATGAAATGTTTCATTGAACCATATTTCCCATTATCAAAAATATCATTAACCTATAGTGATGTTCTAGGTCTAATGAATTAAATTCATAGTAGCTCTTTCATTTTTCCAATTTTAAAACATCTACTTATTCCATTTGATAATAGGGGTTTCAAATATGATTATCCTCAGTCACTAAATCTATAGTAAACTATACCTATTGATCAAGAATAAAACCTATAAATTCATTATAAAATACATCCATGTATTCTTTCTCTAATAAAAAATCACTATTTTATAAACATTCCAAATTTTAAAATTAATTAGCTATGTTACATTCACTGATATATCGTATCAATTTCTCAGCATCATGATATTATATCAATGTTATGGAATAATTCAATTAAAATTTTTTGTCATTGAAATCGACATTAAAATAATAAAAGTAAATTCAATTCATAACCAAAATGATATCAAACTATACTATGTGAAGTTAAAACATGATATTCTGGAAAATAGATAACTAATAATAATTAAAAGATTTTTATTAATCATGGATACATTAATATATAAAAAATTAGTTTTTAACAAAAATCTGATCAAACATTCATGAGGTTATATTCTAAATTTACAAGAAAATTTCTAAACAATGACTGAATAAAATAATTAAAATTCAATTATTGTATTATAAAATCATGAATATGAAAATAAAATAACATTACCAAATCATTTAATGGGCCATCATTCAACCATAATAATAATAAAATTGTGTCCCCAATGTTTTTCATTTGATCATATTGATATCAATATTGAGTTATTGTATTCGGGTACACATTTTCCTAATGAACTAACTCATTTAAACTAAAAATATCACCCCTTGATGGTTATCCGTTAGGCCATCTTTTTTCTTCAATATTTTATTTATTGAAATAATATGCCATATGGAAAAAATATACATTAGTAACACATCCTTTATTTCAAAAAACATTCTTCAAAATAATATTTAGCACACTTACCACATGACTGGATATATATTTGTATACCTCCATTTTTTTATGATTCCTCACCATATAGAATCTTGATCACATAAATACAACATCATGAGGCACATAAATGTCAAAAAAATTCCATTTAATTTATTTTATAACAATGAAAATATTTCTCATAGAATTTAAATTCACATATGACAAAGGTTCCTCATTTAATTGGTTTTAATCTAGAGTAAAATCAAATAATTTTACTATCAGTTTCCTAAAACATAATCTAGTACAAACCTAGAAGTTCATGTAAAATTGGATTTAAATATATCCATAAAATCTTCAACTTTAAGCCATAATTACTAGAATTTTTTTTCAATCAAAAACTGAAAAACATTAGGGAAATATTTAAAAAAATTATTTAAATTCTTCCCATTCCCTAGAATCAAGACGATCTTTATCACTGGTATTCATAACCAAATACCACTATTAATCAGCTACACCTAAAAATGATAAATTATTTGAGTTATAATTTAATGTTTCAAACTTCACATGGCTTTAAATACTAGCTATAGATAATTAATCCATCCTTCTTCAACCAAAGGGTTAAATAATCCACTAAAATATCAGTGATGTTTCCTAAATAAATGGTCCACTGTGGTAATGTTGTTTTATGGTAGACATGTTTTTTCTATAACATGGATACCACCACGAATTATTATTTTCATCAACTTATCTATCCCTATAAAAAAACTATTATAATATAATTCAATCTAACATGGGTGGTGTATTTAGAATGATATATTCTTATTTATTCATTCCTACTATAACATACAAGGTTTTTATATGGAAAAAATTATATATAAACATATTGTAGGTAAAGAAACTTGGTAATATTAAAATTATATATTATTTCAATATTTATATAACCGAAAATCTATTAATGGCATGTTATAAACACTATACATGCCTCTATAGTTTTCTAAATAATCCACCCATACAAACTTTAAAGACTCATCGTTAAATCATATATACAATTTAGTTTTAAATCAAGAATTCATTCTATTATTTTAGAGGATCTATTAATGTTTAGATTTTTAGAAAATGTGTTTATGACTCATACATAAAAAACCTAAAATTAAAATAATGAAAGTTCATCTTATTATTGGTTTCTTCCATAATATAAAACATTTATAATAAAAAAATATCTATTCACAGAACATGTTCTTGAAATTCATCTTGAATTATTCAATTCCCAAACACATCCAAAACCACTATGAAAATAATTTTAAAATGACTAATATGCATTAAAATATCAATAAGGGACATAAAAAATAAGTCCATTAGTCCAGTGATAAACATGAAAACCCATTACAAACATTTCTGAATCACATATTGTTTCCCATATTGAAAATAATTTTTATACTAATAAAATATCATTATTCTTCCATTTAAAATCATAAAATTTACTTGAAAGATCATTATAAAACATATAAAAATCATGTATGTGAGGGGGGACACCATCTCATAATACTCATAAAGAACACATATGTGACCATTATAAATAGGAATAACATTATGCGTCTTTTTGAAGGATATTTTTCATCTAGGATATGCAATGTGTTTTCCCTTTTCCATGTTTTTAAAAAGTGTGTATATTTTTTTAGTTTTATAAATGGGTATTTTACCTCAAAAATGTCGAATATCTATATGATGAATAATCAAATTCTTATTTCATTATTTCTTTATAAAATAATTGAAGAACATTTTAATCATTATTTAATATAACATTTAGATATCAAAATAACTATTTATTATTAATACCCATTTTCCATACACATGTAACCTTCATTTAGAAACCCAATTCCAATACCAGAATGCCCAAAAAATGGATGTAGGGTTTTTCCTTGAAGAAAAATTGCAGGCTTGTAAATGAATTTAAGCTCATATATTTGTTAATTTATTTGGAAAATTATTTTTTGTCATATACATTAAATATAACAATTCTCTTTTGCATTTGAAATGAAACTAAATCATTTCATACATATAATTTATTTTAGTATAAAAATTTATACAAATACATAAATTTCTATTATAAAACTATAATGTCTATAATAAAATCATATAAAAAACAAGGATTTCCCTGAAAAAGATTGTAATAATGAAAAAATAGATGATATTTGTTTAATGTAAAGTCCCTTATTACATTGGGAATATTTTAATAATAAACCCATATGAAATAAGAACATTATAAAACATTAAATACCACAAGAATAGATACATTAATAATATAACATGTCAAATAAGATATAAATAATACTCATAAAATAATATTTGTGCTAATGTGTGTGGATTTTTCATGGTCAACTATTCAATTAAATTCTTATTATCTTATGAATATACCACAGTTTCACACCCAGGGGTCCATCATATCGTGTCTTCTTACACACAAATTTTTTGTTTTTATTATATTAAATATAACAAATATGAAACTAAATTAACTAATATCAATGGGGGTTTTAACATGTATGTAATATAAATATTATATAAATATATGAAATAGAATAAAAATTGTGTTAAATATAATAAGGAAATTTTTCATCATAGGTAATGGTGATTGATAACATTTTTCTAAAAGAATCTCAATATTCCGTTTAATCTGGTGACAAGGAACATACACATCACAACTACCCATTAGAATTTTCATTAACCCATTTTGAGACCACTAAATATATGGAAATTATCTTCCAAATATGAGGATATATACATCATTAATAATAACAAAAATATATTACATGATCCACACTATGCATGACCCAAATAGTGAATAAAATGATGACTGGAAAATAAGAAAGAGAAAACCATGACATTCATAATGGGGAGACTGCACACCATAATTGATTTAACCTCCACAAAAATTCTTATAATTGGATGAATAAAATAAATTAAATATCATAAAACTCAATATATTCATTATTCCCTTCCTCAAAAAAAATTATGAGGATTGTTTTCTATTTTTTGTGGAGTTGATAAGGGAACATGGTTGGAGAAACAAATAAAAATAAAAATAAAATAAAGCATGTATGTAAGAGAATGATATTATATTAATATCATAATAATATTGAATAAATTATATCTCTAAAAATCTACTGATAAGGGCCATAACTACTTACGTTCATGTTCTAAACCACTTTAAATTAAGAATATGTACTTTTTTATAGGGAGAGTGGGTGAAAAAAAATTCACACAAAAATATGATCTAAAAGATTGAACATGATATCCCCATTAGATTTAATAATTGAGAACTTTGGTTTTTATAATAGTTGTTTTTAACATTCTTTCTTAAGTGATCTAAAATTTTCAGATTTATTGGAAACATGAGGGAATACACATGGATATTTTAAACTGGAACATTTGATCTACCTAGGATATATCCTTGTATTCTAATACTCTAACATCTATTGGCATTGTGACCATGGAAATATGTGAATCAATTGAAGACATAGATAATTATTTAGTTTCACTATATAGATTCTCGGTCCATGTACAATTATGATCCATCGGTTGTTTTGATGGTATTTGGGTTATGTGTCAAAATGACTTTGGCAGGTTGACTATTGATGTATGTGTTCATTATTTGAATATCTATAGGATATTAGTAATGAAATGTGGGTCATATTTGTATGTAAATTATAATTTTAATCACCAATCATGAATGGTGTATATAAATAATTAACAATGTAGATATCATTTAGATAGTAGGATTTTCGTCTGCATGACTAACATTTCCTTTTTTATGTTATCATTATTGAAATGAGGAAAGCAATATTTAATCATTAAAATGTTATATTAATATATTTTATGAATTATTATTTACTAAAATTTGAATAAATAGATACTAATTTTGAATTGGTGACTATATAGAGAATCACATCACTTCAGGGAGGTGGTAGTTCATATGTACATGAACGATGTTATCGTTATTGAATGTAAAAATGAAAATGATATACTATCCATATTGGATTATAAATATTTGATGAATGTATTTATTATATAATTTATATCTCAGGTATTAATTAAATTTATCAATATTAAATTGCATTTATATAATTAGTGAAAGATGAATCGCATCGCTTCATAAGGCAGTATCCATTTATTCACACACGAAACATTTTCATATTCTCGATGGTAAACAATGTAAGAAGGTATATGTTATATCATAAATATATAACTACAAATATGTTACAAATATAATATATATATATATATATATTAAATATATCATTTCCATGATTGGGGATAGATAATGATGGAAAATGAATGACATTGATTTGGGAGGTGATAGTTCGGTGTATATATGAATCATGATTTCATTTCCCATTATATAGAAGAGTATGTTAATTTACATTCTTACGTTTTCATAATAACATATCAGTATAATCTTGATTATGTTTTTTTATAAAATTATAAATTTTGAACATTTGGATGAGGTGGTAGATTAATTAAAATAAAGATTCTCGATTGAGCATGATACATCTTCATCCAGAAACCTCCTTAGGTCAACAAAAAAATCCATGTTTCGATGGAATTATAAAAAAAATAATGGATATTGTTCATAATTATGTATATAAGGATGTTATTTATGAATTTAATTATTATGAAAAAATACTTTATATATGTGAATAAGATATGATATTGGGTGGCATTTTATATGTGGAATGAGTTGCACAATTTTAATTTTTGAAAAGAATAATGTGTGCCGAGGTTTTTCACGTGCCAAGAGGATCTGAAATATAACATTATAGGGGAATTAATTTTATGGTAAAATTATGCTCTTCAAATACATTTTAGAAAGGTTTTAGGTACTTATAACTATTATCTTTTTTAGTTTAACCCCTGTTAAATATATGTTTTACCATAACTGCTGTAATTAATTTTCTAAATTTTATAATTCCTTATGGTAAAAAAATAATTTGAAGATATTATAAAATATAAATAAATTTTCTTCCAATTTCTAAATCTGAGTTACCAAATTCAGTAAACATAATTGTAAAATTTAAATTTAATATTAAACTCGAAGAATCTGTGAAAAATCATATTTTTAAGAAGTTTATTTTTCAATGAAATATTGATTTTATATTAACAGAATTATTAATAATAATAATTATATCAACTAATATGAATATTAATTGATATATAATCTATATATTTAATTTTGAACATTCATAATTATAGATTATTTAAATTAATTAAAAACGATAAACATTAAGAATTTTAGAATATAATTTATAAAAAACATCATTTTAAAAACAAAAAACAAACATATAATAAAATACAATATAAATTTTATTAAAAAGTAATTAATTTATTTAAATATAACTATATTATATTATTATATTTAAATAATATTAAAAATCAAATTTTACTTTTGAATTAGTTAATTTACAAAAAAATTACTTTTTTACAAAAAGTTGTCATTTATTATTGATAAAAAGAATGATATTTTCCTAAAAATCCATAAATTTTCACCAAATTAAAATTTGATATTATTAATTAATTTTTTTATTATATTTATATTTAAAAAAATATGAAAATAATCTTTTCATTAAAATTGGATAATAAATAACTCTAATTACAACTATTTCTTTTTTCATTTTAGAAAATTCTATTACTATTATTATAATAAATATATCATTCTAATTTATATTAGTAAACCTGAAAATGATATATTCAACCATTATCTATGTTCTTAAAACATTTTTATTTTCAAATTTGACAATCATGATCGACTGTGTACTTTAGCTTATCTCAAAGCACTCTGGCCAAAACATTATCAGGTTCATAATATGTTCCTTGTGTCTCTCCTAATGAAGTAAATACCTGATCCTTCTCGAGTATTAAAATCCAATTTTGTAATATTGGATAATGATATTTATTAATAATAGTAATAAGTATAAATCCTAGATCATAGAGATAAATTTATATAGAGAAAGACTAGTATCTTGGTTAATGTTAGGAGGAAACATGAATATAAGGAAGTAACATTGGAACTAAAGGTTGTGATTAAGAAGATATATCACCATTTTTTATAATAATGAGATGGAATTTTAAGAGTTAAATTTAATGAAATAGGGGTATATTGTATCACCCTAGGATTTTATATCTATTCTCCTTTTAAATAAAACATGACGTATTTGATAACTTTCCTTATATACAACATGAGTCTATATGAACCAAGATATAATAAAAAGTTATACCCTCACTAATTAAATATAATTCATAAATAGAAATAAATAAATTATTAAATTTATTTAATAAGTTTGTTTATATTTAATTTATTTATTAATTATTCATAAACAATAATTCAAATTTCACAAAGTCGTTTTAGGCTTCAAAAAAATGTTTCAAAAAACGGTATCTATAAAATTCTTCGAAATTAACCTTATGATTAATTTAAAATATTTTGTAAACCTTTATTTTATGAATATAATATAATAATTAAAATTAGTATTTCAAAATTATCTTCGGGTGAATTTTTAGGATTTTTAAAAATTGATATTTTTATCGAATAATAAATAATAAAAAATTTAGTATAAAAATCAGTGATTTTTAAATAAATAATTTTTTTTAAAATATAACTTAAAATAACGTAATTCATCTTTAATTTGAAATAATTTAATTATATATGTTATAATAATCATTTTACATGATTTTGGTATAAAATAATTTCTAAACGTAATATCAGATTAAAAAATATTTTAATGCTAATAATATTTTTTAATAATGATGATTTAATTTTTCATATATTTATTATTTATTTTAATTAACATTATATATTATTTATTCAATTTAATTCTTCAATATTTATTTTATTTTTTTTATAATGCAAGGTATAGATATAGAATGAGTTTTACACTTATAAAATCATTTTGTGAAAATGAATTGTTATATGGGTTTGAATAATTAATTAAAATTATATTCCAAAATTTATAGATATTTTATCTAGTAAAATGGATTAAATATTAGAAATCAATGTAATTAATAAATTTCATAATAATTATCTCAATATTATTAATAGTGAATAGTATAAATTTTAATATTTTCATATTGTGGGTAAGGTTAAAACAGGTTTATTGGTGGATAAATCATGAAATAAGAGTAGGATTTATTCCAAACCTATATATTTATTTCTTTCAATATTTTTAATCAATATATTATCATACATGAAAATAAATATCTATTTGCATACAATTTTCCATGAATGTGACAAAAAATCATTGAAATATTTTATGAAATTTAATGTGTGCCCCTCTCCTAACAAATAAATAGGCACATGTTCTTATGCATTATTCAAAATATTTTAGAATTATGAATTATGTAATCTATAATAAAAAACCATCCTATATTCCTAACATTTACCTTTATTCTTCTGTTAATCACTTAAAACCAGTCGTTCAAGTATTAAGATGTAATCCAATAGAGATCTCTCAGATAAAAGGTGTAAATCTTAACCATTATCTTTCAAATTTATTTCCACATACACTTCCTCTAAACATTTTTAAAACATAAAAAAATTATTAATACCATATAATAAATAAAATAAATTTTATTATGATAATGGAATCACAATTTACCCACTCTTCTATATGTAATGGGATATTAAATAATAACTCATGGGTACGTGTAGACTACCGTCTCCACATAGAAATACGAATCTTTTTCCACCATCATAATTTATTGATGGTTATTATGATTTATTTAATATTTAAATATTTTATTTATGATATAATAATTAGTTTTTTAATAATGAATTAATATTTATCATTCTTTCATTTCATCCATTAAAAAATGAAAATTTCACATGTGCGTAAATATGAACAATATTCTCCACTTAGTGAGATGATTAATATTTCAACATTATATTATATAAATGGTTATAAATATTTATATATAATAAATATATGTTATTTTGATATTTGGATTAACATTATATATATGATGTCTTCCTAAAAATGTACAAGTTCTATATACATCAATCCCAAAATATATATGATAAATTAAGCATTTAACATATGAAATGATGATGATGAAGAATGGTTGTTATTTAATGGTTGATAAGTTGTAATAATATTTAATAAATAGATAACTTTTATGGTAACCCTTATTGAGAAATATATAGTGGGTTAATGAGAACCTAGAAATCCATATTTTTTCGATTTTTATGAAGATTCCATGATTAATTATTGGCTTGACAATTTGATTGTATGGGACTAACTCCTTTCCCAATTGCGCACATTGTGTTTAACATTCTATAGTCTTACTTAGAAACTCCCAATGGTTCCCACATCCAAAACATGGTATATACCTTTCATCCAAATTGAGGTGGTTTGTTTGGGTTTCAGACCCAATGATTCTAAGGAATAAACAATTTTTTGACTGGATGAGAGGTCCGGCTCATCACACCCTTTGGGTGGAATTGTTTCTTACTATATGACTCTCTTACATATTTAATATATGTTCATAAATATTTTCTAAATCAATATATTGTACTATTTACCCTAAAAAATTTATCATAGGTTAATCGGATTTTCGAAAAATAAAATGTGATCTGATCACTTAATAAGTTTTTATGTGTTTGATGTTATTCATCCCATTCGATGTGATGTGATGTTGTGTTTGTTCTAAAGCTGTATAACTAGGAACATTAGAATATTACTCCACATTTGAAGGTGATTAATATTTGGATCTGAGGATTTATCCATACATAGGATTCCTATATATCCATGGTATTTCTTGAATAAAAACCTACATACATTGTAAAGGTCTCTTAGGGATCATGTATTCAATCTTCAGTCTGTAGGAGACATACTATATATATAGATTATGGAAAGAATCAAATTTTTCATAGTTCATTTTTTTTAGTGCACTAAGAGATGAGGCGGAATTTTAATCCCATGCGAGTAATTGGATCTTAATTCATGAAATATTAGAGATATGGAGGGACACATAAAAAAGTGGATTCCAATTTGTTATCGGTCTATAGATTGATTTCTAATGTATCATGGTTATCCTAGGAATTACAGTTCCCATATTTAAATCATTTCCTTTTCTCTTTCACAATGGTAGATTCACTTATATCGTCTCCCATGTGTCATTCCACTCATCAGATCTTTCAAACTATGGTTTCTGTGGTTAGTGGAGATTTGTGATATAATTGATAGGACTATTTCAACACCCTATTCTCACATGATATATGATTAATGTGAGACCCAAGTGATAGGTTTCAATCTATCTAATTATGTATATATATGGGACCTATGTATTGAAACATACCGTTAGATATTTAACTTGGATATCGATCATTGAAAGGCATCCTATGTATACTTTTTATGGATGAAATTATAGTCATCATAGTTCAGTTGATCTGGGCATACACACTGAGGATTCCCTTTTCATGATAGAGACTTATGGTGAATATGAAGTGATTATTTAAACTCCTTAAACCCATGTGGGATATGTTTAATGTAAGATATAATGGGTAGAAAATGTTAAGTCTCAATGCTTATGGATGTGAGACTTATGCACTAGGAAACCCTTAAGAGGAAAATATAGAGCTCATGCCACAAATAGGCCTCCTACAGATCCTTTTAATTAATGGAATCAATGTTATTATTGTTAAATATGAAAATGGGATTTGACTCTCGCTTTCGAAAGGTGTTTTACATATTCTTCTGGTCCTATGAATCATAGTTCTTATAGTCTAGTCGATCAGGGAATAGACTCTAAAAATTTTGTTACTAACATGTCTTGTTTGTCTACCAGACACCTATTAATTTTACACACTTCATGCCTTTTATGCATCATTTTCATGTTAGAGGATGTCAACATGTCATGTAAAAAACAAAATTACATAATATAATTGACTTTTCTGAGGGGATTCACATAACTATAAGGATTGTACTATTCTTGTTTCATGATATACGATAACTTTTATTGAGGATATAATAATTCTATGACAATATTCCCTAGAATATCTCACATGATCTTGACTATCATTTTTACATGGAATTACATGATACAGCTGACATGCACCGGTGCATTACGAAAGTCATCTAACAAGTTTATAGTGTGTTGCGAGAGTCGATGTGAAATTCCATGGATGGTTTCGCATGTCTGGGATGACATGTCTGCTGGATAACATGAGAGCAAGCTGAAATTTATAAGGGGCCTCACAAAATATTTCTAACATTCCACAGTGCTATCATGAGACTCTTCTTACAAAAACTGCTGCTTCCATATGAGTCAAAAAACATGTCAGAAGGGAACCTAAAGGCATGGATTGTAATTTTCGAGGGTTGCACAAGACATGGGAAAAATCCCCAGCGTTTTCCTTGTGTCTTGAGTATTCATTTACAAGGGGTATCACATAATAAAAGAAGTCTACCAAAGGAGAATATTGTGATCTAGGAATCATGTCTGGGTAATGTCACATGACATGGGTGAATCATGCAATGAATATATGGATTAGCTTATAAATTCATTGAATAAGTCTAATCTATTATAGTCTTTGTTCCTGCCATTATATTGTGTACTCCTAATATTTGATCATTATTATATATTATATTATTGTGTGATTTAGTTTATGTGTGGGATATTCTTCATATATCCTCACAAATGTCCTTCACGTGATCTATTATTGATCACATGAAGTTCCCATACATGTTTCATCATCGATCTGATTGCTCTCCATTGTCTTACCTGATGGAAAAAATCCCAGTGATGATATCAGACACTCTAATAATCCACTCGGATTCTTAAGTGAGGTTACAAGGAATTTTTATCCATGAATGTTTCCAATAATCATGAATAGTACATGATGGGTGATGTATTTATTGGCCTCTCCTCCATAGTTGTTCAAGATTTCACATGGAACATATCAAAAAAATCATGGCTACATTTATTGGAGGTATTTGGTAGCATGAATTATTGTATTATCATTCCTAGGATAACTCAGGGATCATAAAATGATTTTAAGAAAACATGAGGCCATTCCATCAATGACTCGTTTAATGAATTACTTCTAATTAAATGTGTCTTGTTTAATAATGCAGACTTTCTGAGTGGATTACATAATTCTAGGTCAACAGGTTTAATGACTTCCACTAGACCTAAAAACATATCAAAATTCCTTTGAGTGATATAGATGGATTGTTAGGGAGTTCTTGTGATATGAGGATGTATTTTCTACGTGGAATTTCAAGGAAATGTTATGGATATCATGGGAATACGATATGTGTTCTAAAACATCTATATGTTCCTATTATTTCCCTCTTTTAATTATTTTTTATATTTTACAATGGTTTTGAATTCCATCAGGACATATGCGTTTTTTCGAGGACAACCAGTGCACCTATTGGTGAGGCATCACATGACCAATAATGGTTTCATGGAGATGCAAGAGACGTTGATGGAAGTTTTCACAAATGATGCAACCAGTAGTGTATGATATAGCATGGACATGTGCATGGATCATCAAGAGAGAAGGATAAAAAACCAATGATCTTTGTTGATATATTTCAAGCATTTTGTCATGTTTTTGTGGTGTCTTATAATTCACCAGGGGAGCGTCACATGGATTTTTAAGAAAACATGGGCGTCATTCATTTTCCCTATATTCTCAATTGATTATTTTAAAAAGGATTGGTGTTTCAGAAGATTACATTTGTGTTCTTGTGGAAAATCACTCACCCAACATGGGATGCATCACATGAGTTTTATGACCAAATGGGGCTTCAATATTTTGGAATTTTTCCTCTTATTTTCTAAGGATTTTTTGTTGGTTCGTCAGGCGTCCTCTATCAGAATATTCACATGTATTGGGGGTGTTTATATTGTTTCTACAACATGATTAGTGGTTTTTTTGGGTGCCTTCAAAAATGTAGAAGGGCTTTTCTAAGGGAATTCTCCGGGTCTTCCACAGGTTCGGTGTTGTCCCCAGACATTTAGATAACTTATTATTGGTCATGCGATCACATGTTTCATAATGTTTCATGTAATCCATGTAATCATGAAACACGTTATCTACATTTACTATTTTTTTGGAAAATAATAACCATATAGAAATTCTATTTCTTTTTGAATTTTTGGTTTCCCATTTTGAAGGTGTCAACAAATAAACCACCATAGGAGTGGAATCCATGGGGATAATGGATGATTTTTATGAAATGTAAATGCATATATGATTCTTTAGTGTTGTCCAAAATCAATGTTTTGGGTGACATTTGATCAATCTTTCTATGCTTGGAATTCCATGGGATTCCCTATAAATGTATAATCATAGAGTAATTTCATCACTAATTACTCATTTCAATATATATCTTACCCTACTACCATAATATAACCTTGTTAGAATACCATTATGTAAGATCTGCTAAAGAGACGACACCATGATCCCATTTCATAAGTAGAACTCCAGAAGTCACCCTTTTCTAAAGATCCCATTCTAATAATCTTATGAACTATACCTCAGTAATTGTTTGATATTCATCCGTGGGGATTCATAATCATAATTAGTTTTCAGTAAGACCAAATGGTTGGTTGTTTGATCTATTAACTACTTTGAAGTTCATGTGAGCATGTCTATGTGTATCGATCTTGATTACATAAGGGGTCATACAGTTTTGTGATTCCCTCTAGTTTTAGGAAAACTATATGATATTTAGGAAGTGATTATATTTTAGAATCTGTCATGTTATTTTTAATTACATTACTGAATCATGTGGATCACATTATTAATCCAGGTTATTCCATTTGATTAGACTTCATTTTTTTAACCTTAAATATTCCACTTATATCTGTTCGTATGGATTCTAGATCTCATCATGGTACCTCTACTATATCTAATGAGGTTTTATAATATCAATAAACCTCAATGTTGGCCCCCAATACCACATGAATTCTGATAATGAGGTTATAAAGTGTCTTATTCTTTTTGAGATTCAAAATTATCCCGTATGACACAGTATTTCTCTATATGGGTCTAGATTTATAGGCGGTGTTGTCATTCAACCTTCAGACTTCAATCTACCATCATATGAAGTGTTAACTTCATTTGACTGAATTCAGATGAATGTTACCAAAAATGGACAAATAGTCATAGATCAATCCCAATGGTAGTGATATATGTCAGAAAAATCTATATTGGATCTGGATGGCTTTGATCTCTCTCATATTCCTATTTATCAATGTTAGTTGTATATATTTATCTTGACTATGAACATCTTGGGTGGTGGATAGAGCTCAATATTGTATGTCCATCATGTTGGTAATTTTATTTATGAATCTTTGTGGACCTCTAGTTTTGGAAAAGGCTCTTAGAGTATGTTGACCAGTGATAGAGATTCCACCATTATAAATTAGTGTGGATTTTCAATGTCATCTTTTATCACACGACCAATATTCATTGATAACTGATCATTCATTGGTTCCCTGGAACTAACTCATACCATTTTACTCATAGTGAGTTTTGAATCAACCTATGGGACATCTACCAACTGGGTGGTGTCTCACCTCTTGATGAAAAGTATGATGTTCTCCTTCCTACTATATATGATTGGGATGATCCATTTCAGACTCTTGTCATTGTGAGGGATGTGTACACCATTGTTGAGGATAATCCAAAGAATGAGCTGAGGATGTCCTTACATACCTTTCTCATGGATTGGATTGAAATTTTTCTTTGTCAGATAGAGTATTGGACAATTTTATTACACCCCCATCGGGTCCCTACCCTATAGGCTCATGATAGTGTTAGAGCATATTTGGCCATTTTTTAAGTAACGGATCATCCCTCATGGGGATATCAAGTGATATTAGAGATATCTATAAGCCTCATGTTGAAAGGATATATGGCTATGTTCTTGAACGTATGAATTTTCCTTGATGAGGATTGATGTTTGGAATTTGTGTCACCTTCCTGGTTTAGAAATGTGGCTAGTGGAGGGAAAACACCTTAATATAGATGTTTCAACACTTTCACACCTTTACCAACTCATGTGATACATTCAAAAAGGTATCATCACCAATAGGAACAATGTTCATTTCTAGTGTTTATTTGGCTGGATAAGGATGAATTTCCATTTCTATGAACAATACAATGCCTTCAAGATCCCTAAATAATCATCTCATTCTATAAAGTAAAACTTATCCAGGATTGGGATATTTCATTAAGACTGGATAAGGATACCAATTAGTTGAGTAAATTTGATTTATTTTATATCACCCAATAACTTTCAATGATGGTGTATATAATTGAAAATGGAAGTGGATGCCATGATGAAATGTTGTATATTCACTCCCATCGGGATGAGGTACTTTTCCCTTAAATAGACGAGGTAATCATCTATAAAACATTTACACGTTATCATCGTCTCCTCAATTTTCTACCCCTAAAGTGTTTCCCATATTCCTCTAGTAGGCGTCCAGGGAGAGAGACACCCTGGGACCATCCTCCTATTTTAAATGATTTCTGTGTGTGAGGACACTAATTCTACGGTCATTCTCACACCAATTTATTCTCTATCATTTCATACCAAGGATTATTTCTAGTATTTTGTGAAAGCCTTCCATGTTTGTGTGCTACACCAACAGGTTCAACTCGGGGAAAATCCACATGTTCACCAACTCCATTTTCTAAAGTAAAAAATTCAACGGATTCAGGACATTGGTGTGCATAAATGGAAGCTCCCACATCATGTTGATGATTATCCTAAGAGTGGGACAAAATATATCATGGATATATTTCATCTGTAATAAGAAATTGTTGATTCTTCTGTTGAAGTGGTGATATATAGATGCTAATTTCATATTTCCCTCCTTGATCACATGGTTATTTCTAATTATTGAATTCCTATAACATAAGTCAAAGAGGCTTAGACATTTAAAGGTATAATCTTGAAGTAGATTCAAGCCTTAAATTCTGATACCCATTTTGAATCAATTTTTTTCCAAGCAGAACACCTTAATTAATAGTTTAATGACTTTAGGGGGGATGGGTTTGATTTTGAGACACAAAAAGAATCCATGAAAAAAATTATCCTAGCTCGAAGATATTTGGATCTAAATTAAGGGGACTTGTTTGATTTGGATGATGATGCTTCCATTTCTAGATAGATGAAGGATTTTTCATAGGTACTAGTGTAGAGTGCCAAGTTTATGACTATTTTGAAGGCCCAAAAGGATGCATGGTCCTTGTATACATAGAGGTATGAGGAAATCATAGCTCATTGATGTTATGATATCTCAGGATAATATTATTTATTGGAAATTGCTCAAAACATAGTTGGGGAACTAAATACCTTAGTCAAGACTCTCTATCCTGGGATATAAGTAGAATAGGCGGGGCATGTTGCACTTCATCATTCAATTGATTCTTCTCACCGGACTCTTACCAAACTAGCATGATCATTGGATTGAATCTTTTAAAATATTTATATAATCTATTTATAACGATATTCATATAGAGACTCTATAATTTGGATTATCCTAAATTTTATACAAATTCATTGAATGTATTTTCTGAACCATACAAATTATAACCTAGTTTTCTATCATTCCTCATATTCCTGACATTCTATTGATCTGATGTTATATGAATCACCAATGATTCAGATACATTTAATAATATCATGTAAACCCGAATGAATATATGTGCATATTAGAATCATAATATATTCATCTCATGATGTACTCTTGGATGCCCAATTACATGAGTTAATTATTGATATATCTGTTCTAGTTACTTTAACATCACTGGTTTCACAAAATGATTATTGAGTAGAATATAGGTCCTAAAGGGAGTTTGTGCTATCATTTTATTAAAATGAAAAAATTGGAGAGCATAACATGATTTTTTTGAAGCCATGTCTGGTTTCGTATGATGTTTTGTAGGCTAAATAACATTTGTCTTATAGTTTACGTTCTTTTAACTAGAATCTTCTATGGTTTTAGTGTGTGGTATTTTATCTCACACATTATATTGTTTTAGTTCTGGTACTTTTATCTCATTCCTTATATTACAGTAGTATATGTTCTTTTAGATCAAACATTTAATCATTGTAGTCATTGGTCATTTAACTCGGACTATCTATCACTATAGTCTAGTGTATTTTATTATTGTCCTTTTATCGCTATAGTTTTGGATCATATAGTTTAGACCATGTGTTGTTTTATATTAGTGTATTTTATATCAGACCATCTATTAGAGTAGTTTAAGGCCATTTATCTCAGACCATATATCATTGTAGTTTTGGGATTCTTAGCTTTGACATTCCCTTTCTTCAGTTCTATGTCATTTATATCAGACCTTAAGATGTTATTCAGTTTAAATCCTTACTCCATGGACTTTATTACAGATTTTGGGATATAGTGGAGACATTATGGAATGAACCAAAATATATTATGATGTTTTGATCTATCATTCGATTCCTGAAGCTTATGAGTATTAGATATATTTTCTGTAAGGAGGATATGCCTCATGTTTTAATATTAAAGCCACTATGATTTTACAGTATTTTCAATAATAGGTGTCTCCACTCTTTTCTTTGGGTCATGGATAATTTATGGGGGAATTATTGACTACAGGAGAAATACTATGGAATTTATGTCTTCCTAGATAATTGTATTATTTATAATATAAGTCATTACCCAAATGTTTTAGTCTCTGAATATGGGATTGGAAGACATGATGAGGATACCCATTACTCCATGTGGTTGTAGGTTTTGCCGTGGTGTTTCTACAGCTCATAATAATTGAATATCCCTTATTACAAGGAGGATATTCCATTATTTGGTAGGTAATATCCCTCCTGAATTGATAGATTTTCCCAGAAAATAAGCTTTAAACTCTTTTTCTTAGGTCCAAAAATGATTTTATATGACTAAATCCTTCAAATAATGAGTTTGGGTATGAAGGAGATCTGTCGATGAAGGAGTGTCGAACCCTATAAAAGTTTTATCTTAATTATGTTCCTCGACCCCGATGACATATCATCCGAAAATGTGAGTTGGGTTCCATAAAATACCTGGGAATGTAGAACAACATTACTTAGTTGAGAAAGGGTAAAAAAAACCATGACATAACATTGAGGATGTCATAAGTGCTCAGATAGTTTTGTATGGAGGATTCAAATCATGATCCAATGTTCGTGGGTTAGGAGGATGATATGGGGAAAACATACCATGAATGGCCCAAAACACAATGTCAGGTAGAGTTCTTCCATGGTGGTTTTAGGGATTGCAATGATTAGAAATCCCCTTTGGAGTAGTGATGCAGTTGGTTGATGGCTAAATGTTTGTATGATGGAGCCATTTAAATAAATTTATAGTAAATAAATGTGTCTCTAAAATATGGGTATATTTTCCAAGGGGAAGTGACGGATGAGGGGATTCATGATACTGAAATCAGGAAGTCTTATTTGTGGAATGTGTAATATCAATGATCGGGTTGAGAAATATAAATGTTTTAACATTATATATTGAAAATATTCTCATCTTGGTGAGGTGTGACAAACCAATACACTATGTCCATCCAGAACCAGGAGATTTAGAGAGCATAGAATTGATTTTATAAGTTCTATATAGTAGGCCATATGATTTTTAATACATTTTTATTTGAACCCTAATTGTTTCCTAAACTCACGAGGTGAAGTTTTTAGTGAGTGAAAACATGATTTTTCCCTGGAATTTCCTTTCTAGGTTTTCAAATAAAAATGTTAGGTGTAAATTTTTTGAAATTTTTGTAGCTTTATGGTGTGGTCCTTTATCGGAAAATGATTATGGTCATACATCTTTGACAAGAGGGAATGCAGTTTATGATCCTGATGGACATGGAAATTAATGGTGGATGATACACAAGAGCACCATTAAGATACCTTGGGTCAAGAGTACCTAATCATCCTTGTGAATATGATATTAAATTATTATAAATAAAGGATTGTTGTTTTCAATTCATGAGTAATTATATTGTAAAATAATACTGATAATGACCCAAAACACAATAAAGTGATGGGTTCTTCCATAGTGATGTCACCATCGCAAGGATAAGAAAGACCTTATTATATAGTGACGTATTGGGATTATGACCATAAGTTCATATATAGGAGCCATTTGAATAAATGGATAGTCATTAAAATTATCTCATGAATATAGGTACCTTTTCAAAATTCCTTGTAATGTTGTGGATAATTGAGGCAGTCAAATATTGAAATATGATTTATGGATTGTGGGGCATTAAAAGGTGGTAGAAGCAACCCATACACAATATGACTGGTGTAAGGATCTTGGGGTCCTATGATTGGGGGTGAAAAAATGAGTGATAGTATTCATAGTTTATCACCATTTATTGTGGATTTATTTTTCATTTTGTAGTTTAATGTCATGTGGTAATGAAATTACCCATGCAATTTATTATCATTTGGTATGGATGTATTTATTTTAAACCATTAATTTCATGTAACCATGAAATTTTCCTTGTAATTTAATATCATGCATCAAGGAAGTGTTGACTGATCTAAAAATTAGTGTGTGATATATTTCATTCGCAATCAATCCATAAATTGATTTGTAATATATATAGGAATAATAAATTTTTATCAGTTTTTCCCAATATTGTTGTGGTGGCTATTTTATTAGTTGTTGAATCTAATATTAGGATTGGATATCCAAACACCATTACATATCCAATGATGTATGTAATCATGCTACATATATTTTTTGAGGGTTCAAAATGTTTAATGCCATTTTGTGATGATATGGGCTTGCATATGTTAAATGATAATATTTTTATTGGGACTATGAATTGAATTATGGTTGTGACTAAGTATCTCATATTGATAGGAATCAAGACACATGTATTTGTTAATAATGGTTCTGGTGTAGTTCAATCATGTATGCAGTGCTAGGGGATGTTTTATATTTATTTGTAATGATTGTACCTTGGTATGTAGACATTGGTGTCACTATGTCTCGTCTGAGGACCAGAATCTTGTCATGCCTAGTTCTTGAATGGGAAATGATCTACACAGGTCTAACCATTATGCAGATGTGAGAATTATTTCCATTGTATTTTGTAGTTGGGCCCTGGATTGGAAACCAAGGCATCAATACTTGTCCTAAAATTTTAGGAATCAATAAACACTTAGTTCTTGAGGAACCATGTTGTTTTACTTCTAATATCGAGAATGGTGGATTCCTTATGTGAAAAGGGGGTATTTATCCTAGACCCTATGGGTGGATATCTGAATATCACTATATATAATTTGATTAAATGATTGAAGGAACACATTTTTCAGGAATATCTGTTTTTTAGGAGACCAGAACAAATAAATAATGGTCCTCCCTTTATAGGGCCATATGAATGTGCAGTTTTATTTCATGCATGGGACATTAATCGGGATGTTTTAATATCAAGTGGATAGGAATAATGGTATACATTCTATATTCATTAATTCAATTCCATTATGAGCCTCTCATGAGTTTTCATTCTGTTTTTTTAGGAATCTATCACTATAATTCTTATGCTCACTTGAGCTATGAATGGTGCGAGATACAAGGAATATTAAGGATTAATCTCACCATGCATAGTAAATTAAATATATGATAGGGGAAATTTATTTTATGTAGTGGTTGGACCAAGATATAAGATTATATAATCCTAATGTATCACATTATTGATGATAATATATTTGAAGTTGACCATTCTTTTTCTAGAGCCTCTCTATATGAAGGTGTGTGAGTTTAATACACATATCTATATGAATTTGCCTAAAAAGGTGATGATTTCTATGTATATGGGAGATATATTCATTTGGAGGTTGACCATGGTAGATGTAAAGGGTAGAGTCCATGGTATCTATATCCATAGTACCATGAATAGTACAATCGTGGTACTGATCGTCTGTAACATCTCGAACCCAGATGCCATAGAAAGGGGCCATAATCCAAGTTGGCCACATGGCCACAAGTGCGTCTCCCAAAACACTAGAGCCGGCTGACTAGTAGAGAGGTCCTAGGTGTGTCAATTGGAAGACTATTACCTCATCACTAGTGTGTGACATAGTGTAATATCAATGACATTGAAGCATATGATGTAGTATAAAATCAATCAATATATACAAAAATAAGACAAGTATATATATCAATGTCATACGGTTTCTCAGATATAAAATTATTAGGATACATGTCTCTAAAAATCATCAAAAATATGTTCACAATTATAGAAAAATAACAAAATTTCAAAAAACCCAAAAAGGAAAAATGTTCTATCACCAATTAGAATCTCATGACTCGGCACAGTCACATTATTACATACACCTATGTAGGGTAAAAAATAAATCCTGAACATTTGGGTGATTTATATGATCACAACGTACATCCAAAGAGTCTGTTTGTGTACCTGATGAGGGCCTATACAGGGTGTGAGATACAATCCTAAGAGGTTACCACCTAATGATCTATACAATTTAGAATGTGCAACATAATAATCTATGTAATTTTAATTTAATAAATAAGAACATTAAATAAATGTATGTGGTGATGGAAAATATACTACTAAACATTTAATAGTTAAATTTCCTCTCATAGATCCCTACAAATAATGGTCATGCTCCCCTATCAACTATGACACCATATAATCATAAAAAACAAATATGGAATTTCAATTCATCCACACATTTCATGTAGAACACATCCTTTTCATACAACCCAATGTGACAAGAAATCTTGGTCAAGTAGTATAATCAAGTTTATTAAATTTTCCTTGGTCGTAACATTACAATTAATTATTCATACCATGATGGTCTAGATCCAAGTTACCGAAAACCAATTCATCCTTATCGTGACCCAAGAGCATCTTGATGGAAACATATTTAGGAAGAGAATATTAATTTGTAGGTGGATATTCATGAAGAGAATATGTGGAATGGTCATCCCATGTTTTTAATTGGGACTTGATGGTTGAAATGTGAGAGACATGGCAGGATTTAACCCGAAGTGGATGCATATATGAGATCAGGACTTACGAAAGCATCCTAAGTATCCAAGTTATTATAGGATTCATAGTTATCATATTTATTTCATTCCCTTGAGATGATCCCTAAGGTATATTAACATAGATGTAGGGTAATGTATCAAGCCACTCATCGAGGATTTTTCACAATGAATATTATTTTGTAGGTGGATTTTCATGATGAGAATGATATGACTATTGCACCTCCATAAAATAATGTGAGATATGTTTAGTGTGATAAATAATGGTTAAAAAGTAATCAATTTTAATAAATATATATGTGGGACTAATGTACTCAGAAAACCCATTGGATATTAAATTTGGATTTTCGGAAATAGGAAGTTGTCCTATGTATCATAGTTTGGGAAGGAATAAGGGACATCATAGTTCAATTGATCGGTGATTATACAATGATGTTTCCCTTGTCTTGATAGAGTCATACAGTTAATCTCAAATGATAATTTCTACTCCCTAAACCCACATGGGAAATGATCGGTGTGATAAATATGGTATGGAAAATGACCGGTCTCACTACATATGGATGCGAGTCCAATGAACTGGAACAACCAATTTGAGGATAATATAGATCTCTAGATATGGAGATGCATAATATGTATGCTCGTTATATAATAGATCAAAGTAACAATATTTCATTAAAAAATAGGATTTATCAGAGTAATTGTAAATTTTTTCTATGTTTCTTTGTTATCATAGAAATCAGATTTCATATACTTCATTTGGTTGGGGCATTCAAACTGACATTTTCCTAAAAGACTTGGTTTGCTTCTCTACCAGACAAACATTGAGTTTCCAATTGGCATGCCTGGATTTTCTACTTTCAATGATAGGGGATGTATTGATGAAATTTCCAAATACAATTACAATATCTACTAGAGTTTTCTAAGGTACTTCATGTAAAATGGATGTAATTTATAAAGGATGTATCATGATCAAGCCTAATATGTCTGGAGGACATTTCAAGATAAGGAAAACTTGTCCTAAAAGAAATTACATTATCTTAGTTTCATTTCAAGGAGCGAATTGGTTGATCCATAAGAGTTTAATAGGAGACATTTTACACGAAAGATTATATTCTTATAGGGATTATCTAGAGTAATTTTGACATGAATCATAGGGTGTCTCATATCCCATACGACGTTTATAGAGGACATCGTAAAAGCTAGATGACATTTCCATGAGAGGACACAAGGGGTAGCTAAAATTATTAGGTTCTACCACAAGACTCATATGACATGATCTAGTTAATCCATATGAGTCAAGAGACACATATTATTTATACTTTGAGACTTATATGTCTATCTCAAAAGATTTTTCAAGACTTGAGAGGTATTCCCGCAAGTTCTATGTGACGTTATTTAACATTTCCAATGGAATTTTCATCAACAAAATAATATATATAAGGGGAATCGTGTGATCTAGGAGACATATCCTGTTATTTTCTCCTGACACATGTAGTTAATCTAAAGAACATGAGGATCATAGTACATGATATTATCATAATTCTCCCATATTTTATAATTTTTTCTATCCATTTTTTTGTGAATTACTTATATATTTTTTGTGTTATATTTTTTAAACTATTATTTGATTTAGCATATCAGTAGGTTGTTATTTATATTTCCTTCCATAATTCCATGTTATCTACACGTGATCATATGAATTCCACATTTATATTTCATGATCGATATAATAGTTTTCTTATATCATACAAAATAAAAAATAACCAATTTTTGGATTGGTCATCCCATGTTATTAATTGGGACTTGAAGGTTGAAATATGAGAGACATGGCAGGATTTACCACGAATTGGATGCTTATATAAGATCTGGACTTACGAAAGCATCCTAAGTATCCATGTTATTATAGGAGTCATAGTTATCATATTTATTTCATTCCCTTGAGATGATCCCAAATGTAGATTAACTTATATTGAGGATAATGTATCAAGCCACTCATCGAGGCTTTTTCACAATGAATATTCTTTTGTAGGTGGATATTCATGAAGAGAATTATATGACTATTTCACCTCAATAAACTCATGTGAGATATGTTTTGTGTGGGAAATAATGGTTAAAAAGTAATCAATTTTACTAAATATATATGTGGGACTACTTTACTCCAAAAACCCATTGGATATTTAATTTGGATTTTCATAAATATGAAGTTGTAATATGTATCATAGTTTGGGAAGGAATAAGGGAAAGCATAGTTAAATTGATCGGGGATTACACAATGATGTTTCCCTTATCTTGATAGAGGCATACAGTGAAAAGAAAATGATAATTTCTACTCCCTAAACCCACATGGGAAATGATCAGTGTGATAAATATGGTATGTAAAATGACCAGTCTCACTACATATGGATGCAGGTCTAATAAACTGGCACAACCCATTTTCGGTTAATATAGATCTATAGATGTGGAGATGCATAATATGTATCCTCGTTATAGAATAAATAAAAGTCACAATATTTAATTAAAAATTGGATTTATCAAAGGAATTGTAAATTATTTATAGGAATCTTGGTTATCATAGAAATCAGTGTTCTCATTGTTCATTTGGTTGGGGCATACACACTGACATTTTCCTAGAAGAATTGGTTTGATTCTCTACCATACAAACATTGAGTTTCCAATTGGCATGCCTGGATTCTCTACTTTCAATGATAGGGGATGTATTCAAGACATTTCTCAATAGAATTACAACATCAAGTTGACTTTTCTAAGGGACTTCATGTAAAATGGATGTTATTTATGAAGGATGTCTTGTGATCAAGCCTAATATGTCTGGAGGACATTTCAAGATAAGGACGACTTATCCAAAAATAAATTATATTATCTTAGTTTCATTTCAAGGAGAGAATTGTTTAATCCATAAGAGTTTAACAAGAGACATTATACACGAAAGATTATACTCTTAGAGGGATTATCTAGAGTAATTTTTACATGAATCATTGGGTGTCTCATATACCATATGAAATGTATGGAGGACATCAGAAAAGATAGATGATATTTCTGTGAGAGGACCCAAGAGGTAGCTAAAATTATTAGGTGCCACGACAAGACTCATGTGACATGATCTAGTTAATACATATGAGTCAAGAGATACATATGATTGATACTTTGAGACTTATATGTCTATCTCAAAATATTTTTCATGACATGGGGGGTATTCCCTTAAGTTCTATGTGATGTTCTTTAACATTTCCAATGGACTTTACATCAACAAAACAATATATAGAAGGGGAATCGTGTGATCCGTGTGACATATCCTGGTGTTTTCGCATGACACATGTAGTTAATCTAAAGAACTTGAGGATCATTGTACATGATATTATCATAAGTCTCCCATATTTTATAATTTTTTCTAGCCATTTTTTCTTGAATTACAAATATTTGTTTTGTGTTTTTTTAATTATTATTTGATTTAGAATATCATTAGGTTGTTATTTATATTTCCTTCCATAAGTCCATGTGATCTACAAGTGATCATATGAATTCCACATTCATATTTCATGATCACTATAATAGTTTTCTTGTATCATACCAAATAAAAAATTACCAATTTGTGAGATTAGCCACTTTGTGAAAACCACTCTGATGTTGAAGCGTGGTTCAATGGAGTTTTTTACAAGTATGTGGTTTGTACTGATGAATTTTACATGTAGGGGTGAAGGATTTAGAAGCCTCACAACCCAGGTTGTTTTTCACTTTATGTGGAACATATCAACTGAATCTAGGATGGAGTCATTAGAGGGATTCATCATGAAAAATAATGTTGAGGTCCTGTCATGGATCACTCAGGGGTCGTCGCATGATTTTTAGTGACTGTGTGAGAATCTCGCTAATAACTCTTTTAATGGATTATTTCTAATTAAAGGGTTATTTTGTAAGTCATGAAAACATACTAATTGGATTACATATTCTTATTTGAACATGGCTTTGGACCATCATGATATCTCAGTTTTTGTCTAAATTCCTAGTAAGGATAAGGATGGAATGTCAAGAAGTTCTCATCAGATGAGGATGTATTGTCTAGAGGTCATATGAAACCATGTTTTGGATATATTTGGTGATTTATGTGAGTTTTAAGACTGTGATTTTCCAATAATTTCCATATTTTATGTCCTTTTAAAAAAATATGTTTGGGATCTCGCAAGGTCGTATAATTAATTTCAAAGTCCAACACTCTACCTTTTACTGATGAATCGTGTGACTAAGAAATTTTCTAGGGAGATGAATGATAATTTGAATGAAAATTCATTATTTTTTGTCCTTCTAGAAAAATAGTTTGATCATATGGTCTCTTATACATATCCAAGGCTATTCACATGACATGGATGACAAGCCAGCGTGATTTCTTGAGATGTGGCGGGCATGTCATTGGGTTCTTGCAGTCTCTTTCAAATCTCCAATGGTGATTCAAATGTATTTTATGAAACCACGATGATCTCAACATCCCCCTATTTTTTAAAATGTCTATGGGTTTTGAGAGTGTTGTTGAATGTTATTGATTAAAATTACTCTCCTTGTTGATGACATGTCACAGGTCTTTTACAACCTTAAGAGCATCCTAGATTTTAAATATTTTCTTTATATATTAGAATTTTTGGGGGTTTCTCAAGTATCGACCAAAAATATGTGTATCATGGAAGAGTTTATCTAGATGCATTTGCATGGTATTTTATTATCTGGGATACCATTACAATGGTAGAAGGACATATCAATGGTATATTTTAAGGGCTTTCATAGGATATATGTAGCACTTCACTATCTATATGATCTTCTACTAGTGATGAGATCACAAGTCTCATGAGAGTTCCTGAGAATATTCATGATCATGACCACTTTCATATTCCTTTTCTTTACAAGGATAATATACCCATATCTAGTTATTTCTTCATTTTTGAATTTTTTGAAGCTCATTTGGTGGGTGTCAACAATTATGTAAACCATATATGATAATACAGGTATGATTACAGTTTTAAAATATAATTAAAATTTATTAAAATTAATTATACATGAATTTATATTTCTTAAGATGCATGTCACACTTGAGGTAATGTTTTTCCGTCATAATTTCTCTTGATCGAGTCATGTTTAAAGGTTTTAATGTAATTTCTATTCAATATGATGTATTTATTACACATGAATGTATTTTAGAATATTATATTCATTAATTCATTTTATTTATAGATCCATATGATATTCAATAATCCAATTCATATCTATTAAAATATTACTAATGTCAGATGAGTTTTATGTCCCAATTTCATTTATTTTAGATTTTTTATGACTAAATTTTTTGATTAGAATATTATATGATCTAGGGAAAATAATTTTTATTAATATTTTTTATCTTAAGTATATTTATAAATTATTCATTTTTAGATCCATTTTCCCCTATTTGTGTAAACAATATACTGATGGAAAAATTTTATCGAAAAAATGACATTGTTTTCCCATTCGGTCAAGAATATTTGCATCAAAATCCACACGTTCCATCTAATATGTTTAAAATTAATAAACAACCTACATATATTATTTATAATATATTTTAATATATTTTAATTTCCTAATAAATGAATGAAATGATCCTTTTTCTCATATTCCAATTTTGGTACATTTGAGTTTTTACATAAAAAGTGAATGAAATTTATGTTCTAGAATACATTGTAAGAATGACGATCTGTACAATCATGATTACCATTTTCATTAAATATTCATTTTTTTATTTGAAAAAAATTACTTATTATTTTATGAATTCAAGGATTGAAAAAAGGGATATCAATTAAAGGTGGTTTTTCGTTTTAGAAAATATCTCGAGATATTTTAAATATATTTTTCTATGTGATAACAACATTTAATACTTATTAAGATTTAATGAGATTATAATACTATGTAAACATATTGATTCCTTATCTATATGAGTTATTATTATTATGATTAAATTTTTATGAAACCAATATAATTTAAATGGGTTTATATTTGGTGAAATTAATAAATAATCATCTTATAGAACCATAATTATATGGTTCTCATTATGTGATTGGTTTGATTTGAATTATATAGCCTTAAAATTAATTGGATAAATATGTATATATGATGAGATTATAAGGACTGGAATCGAGATTCATACTATTTTAGTAAGGGGCTCTATCCCAGAAGATTTTTTGGGGAGTTAACATTGACAATGGAAATTATGGAGTGAGAAGTGGACCCTATACACTATGATAGTACTATATGTGAACCTAAACTAATGAAATTATTTTATATAATTATATTTATTCCACAAACATATACCATATCATTATAAAATGTTCTAATGGATCATGATTTATTATTGATTTTTATGTAAACTTAATTATTTTTTTTCAAAAATACATTCAATGTGATTCATGATTAATATCTTTGACTATATACGTATAATTATTCGTTATCTTGAACAAGTTATAATACAATTATTCTTATCTTATGATCACTTATGACCATTGATTGATATCTCTTATTTTTAAACTTAATGAGAATATAATATAATCCTCTGTTATTTTTCCTGTCACTAGGTTTTAATGAAATGTTTTCATTATTAATCGTTTAGTAAGGTTTATAGTTCTGATGGACTAAATGGGAAATTATATAGACCATTTATATACCAATTTAATAGGTATCCATATTTTCAAGGAAATATGTCTCTATAGTACTCGTGGATTTATTTCTGTGAATATTATTAAATATGTTTCTAAAATGATGTAATTTTTTTTAAAATTATGTTTCTTTATATTGATCCCATCCTTAGTGCTCATATTAAACTATTTTGACCCATCCTTTGAAAACAGTTCTTTTATCATATAGATACTTCATTCTCTAAATTAGAATTGGATCTATCCAATTAGTATATCTATTCTTTATTATTTTCTACAAATAATTTTAGTTTTATTACTCTAAAGAACATTTTTTAAATATCCTCATTTTAAGTGTGTTCTTATATACTAATATCACCACTTATGGTCCCATTAATCTTCTCAAACTCTCAAATCATTCTAAACAATTCGATTATTTAAAAAAAATTCACACTCCCAAAAAGATAAATCATGGATTTAAAAAAAATTATATGTTATTTTTTAAAATATTTATATACTTCTCCCTTAAAATATTATCTAAGAAAAATATATTCATCTCCTTTAGAATGAATCATTATAAGTATATTATCTTTTTTAGAGTAAATAATTTAATTGCAAAAATTTTATTTTATATTCATGTTGTATTCATGTGTTACCATATTTCATATAGAGTCATTTCTTCACCAGTGAATAATAAAGATCTATTTTGGATATATATCTATGTCAGGACTACATCCTTGAAAATAAACTCTTCTATGTTTTTTATTTATCTTCGTTTGTGACATGCTATTAACTATATAGTTTTTTTCTCATACCCATATCATTTTAATAAGGATTTATCACTGGATAATCTCAATGTAATATATAATACACTAAATGAAATTCGTTCTCAATCATATATCATAACATTGTACCATGTGTTGTCTTGAATATAATAATTTTTGTTCAATTTTCCATGATTTTCAATCATGTATAATTTGATTCGAAATTTTACTTTTCAAATTTGTTTTAAATTTTAGTCATTATACCAAATCTATTATAGTCATCCGGGAATATAATTCATTTTCTTTTTACGTCAATATAAATGGTGAAATCATATCAAAAACATCAATATACACTAAAACTAGAAATATTTTGGAAATATTGTTTTATAATATATACATAATTGAAATTGCCTTCCCCTTTTATAATGAATCCTATGTATTAGTATGATCACATGTAATACTAGAAATATCACATAGTCCCTTATGTTTCTCCAAATCCGCCATTTATTTTCAGTTCATGTCTCCAAACTAGATATACCACAATGTTTTTCACATTTCATAGATTAAATGAACATATTCTATCTCTACTAATTATATATATATTCCCTTTTATGTGATCTCCCTTCATCATAATTATACCATACATTCCCTTGAGAGCATTACGATTCTTGGTGATGTTTATTGAATTCACTAAGTCACAAATTATGATTACACAAAGTACATTTTTTAAAAGGCCATCAATACCCAATATATAAAATTTTATCATGAATGTTACACAAATTTTTTATATTTTGATCAAATAATTACTAATATAACATAATTTTAAAAACATTTCAATCATTTATTATAATATTTCAATCCTGTTACATGATCCTTATTTCCCATTATGTAGGAAGTCAAACATATTTCAATAGATCACATAACAACATAGTTTGTTACCTTTAAATAAATATTTAATAAAATATATTTACAATAACATTTATTCTTGAAAAGATATTACTTAATCGCATTAATTATTATTTAATATATATGTTCCTCCACTAGATGCGACATATACTCCACATCCTATAAGGATTTGACTAAATTTGTATCCTTCATCATGCGTGATGATTATTTGAGAAACTTCTTTCCACCACACTTAATATGTCTTTGAACCATTTTTCATATCATTTATGAGAAATACATGAATTTATGTCCATATCCATCACAAAAAAATATTATACAGTGAACATTTAATGATAATATTGATTTCTAACATTACATATTAGTTTTTATTATTACCTAAGGTAGTTTTTCATTATAGAAGAAAAAATTTAAATATGTGTCATCATTACATAAAAATAAAACAATATTTGTGGTTTTTTATTACGAATATCCAATTCCTATTGGGTGGGATTTTTGAAATTTCAATAATCTTTATTCCTTCTAGGAGTGAGTTCTTTTCTATTTTTATTAACCACGCACATCGTTAACTAGTTGCGAAGAAACACAATTACTTTTCATTCATGATAGAACCATTAATACATTTGTATGTGTTTTAAATTGTTTATAGAACCACTATATATATCATTAAAAGGTTCAATATCATACTCAAATCAACTTCCATGTATCATTTTTTGAGTTATAGACCTCTCATAATATATAATAGTTGCCCAAATATCATTAAATTATCCTTCATTATCCTCAATCATTTTTAACATACCATATATATCTATCTATCAATGATCTAGTATTTTTCTTACTCCTATATTTCTATAGATAGAATTCACATATGTTTATAGCTTATTATATTTATGTTTTTTAATATTGTTCTTTAACACAGTTTTTTATTCATTCTATTGTTATTTATAGATAACGGAATAACATAGTAATTTTTTTTAATTTTTTTCATTTTGTATCCATAAAAATATATTTTTTAAAACAAACATCAATTCTACTTTAAATTATACATCACCCATTAGAATAGAATCCTCACCTTTTATTGGGATTTATCTATTAAGCCAAAAGAACTTCCCCATTTTTTATTTTCAATCCTCAATATCCTCTACTTATAATTTTAACATGGTATAAAATATATTTTTCATAGTGTTTTCTTTTCTTTTACAGAACTAATGTAAATATTTATGAACAAATCATAATCCTATTTGACATAAATATTATTTGGATATATAGAATTATATTTCCCAAGGATTCTATACTTAAGAAAGTGACTATAAGCTTTACATTGAAATTTAATTTCTATAATTTATATTTTAGGAATGGACTAAAATTGCTTCAAAATCCTCTCTTTATTTTTGGATCATCATCAATTTAGATCATCATTATTTCCATGAGAGATATATTTGGGGATTATTTTTATGCCACTGGATTATTCTAATATGTTTTTATCCCATATACAACACTAATAACTACAAGTATAACTAATAAAACAACCTTTTCAACTTTTTCCTCAATCATTAAAACCTTCAGATTAATGTAATGTGGAAATGTAATAAATAGATTCTTAATATATTATACATGAATAAGGGTTAAATTAGGTTCACACATTTCTCTAAAACCATATTCACAATATCAATAATTCAGTAATATTTTCATTAGCGTTTATCCATATGTCCTGATAAATGTTTTTTAAAAACTTTTATTTTTTTATGTCATTATTATGTGTCACCTTGAAATATATTGAGAAATTTTTTAAATATGGAATTTGGGGATTCACCAGACAAGACAATCATATATATTTTATTTCAAAAATATACCCCTATGAAATTGATTCATTAAAGGTTAATATGAATCAATTTTTTATCTATTTATTATTGTGCATCACTTTCAAAAATGATTGTAATTTATAAAATATTGAAATGTACACATATATATATTTACTTGTTAGAAGTAGTGTTTCATTCAATTGTACCATAGCATAATATATTTTCCTAAAAAATCATAATTTATTTATGGTACAGTAGAATTTATATAACATTAAATGAAATAAAAATATTTTAATTAAAACATTTTCTCTTAATTCTTTCATATAACCCACATAAAGAATGATGCCTTAAGAGATGGGGGTGAATTTGTGTGTGAAAAATAAAATAATCAAATACAAATGATCATGTTATTTTAGTTGCGTAAAATAAAACTCTCTTTCATAGTTTATACAAGTAACAATAAAAAATTGTTAAAAAGTTGTTTTTATTCTTTCAAAAACATTATGTTAAATTAATGGTGATTATACAATGATATATTCCAGTGTACCAAAATTCCCTATATGAGAACTTTTTTTCTTTAGAGTTGTGAGAAGAGTACATATATATATATATATTACTTCATAAGAATGAGACTTCATTAATATATTTATTTAATAATAACTTTTTAATCCATTTAAAAAAAACCTTGATTAATATAAAAAACATGATATAATGGGATGTCTACAATAAAAATTTTACCATTAACTACCAATATGTTTCATCATTGTATTTGTAGTCACAAAACACCATTCGAAATCTCATTAAAATTTTCTATTTGAAACAAATTCTATATTGGAATCTTTATTAGTATCACTCAATAATCTTTTATCATGATAAAAATATAATTTTTTAATTAAGAGATTAATTCACAATTTTTCTCGTCATAAAATCAATTATTATTTATAAATATTTTTCATAAAATTAGTCTATTTTAGTTTACCAAAAATTGATAAATATATCATATCTTATATGAATATCGATTACAAATTACATATGAAATTTAAAACTGATTAATCAATTTTCTTGATTAAATTAGTGTGATATATAAATAAAAATTGATATATTAATTTAAAACCTTCAATACACTAATTATCACAGACTTTTCCAAATTATTAATATTAAAATAATTCCCAGGAAAATAATTAAAAAATATTCCTACTCACATTCTTTATATCTTGACCAAATTCATTATAGATTAACATGAATTTCACATTCTTCTTTTAAACATTAATAATTTTCTAATAATTCATAGACATGAACAATTCATTTAAATAGTAACATTACAAAAAACTCATGGAATAAATTTTTATGGTAGAGGTTGTACTATATTATTTTTTATATACCTATCTAATAACAGTCGTGGTCATTTACTAATAATCATAACACAATATTTTTTTCAACAGTATCTATCCCCATTCATCTTTTTTTTATGTGAAACACAGATTTCATTACAATATCATTATTTCTCCACTTGAAAATTATTTTTATAAATTCTCCAAATTTCATATAACTCATTGGAATCAATTATTAGAAAGTTCGTTATTATTTTTTAATATTTTTTCTGGAAAGTGCAACCTAAAATTGTATGCTAGTATTTTTTCAAATAGGTACCCAAAATAGGAATTGGATATGATTTAAGAAATATTTATATATTATATAAAATTAAATTAAATTTACATAATATATCATGTCGATTTGTAACAAAAAATATGATTTAATAGTTTTACAACATATATTTTTCTTTTGATAAAAATTATGTAAAAAAAATATTTTATCATGATGAACGATAGTATAAAAATAATTTATAATACCTTATACAAAAAATATGTCCATGAGTTTATATCTCGTAGAGTTTAGCCTATATATTTTTTATTATAGTAGTAATATTTATTTTTTGTGTTTTCATAATGTGAAATAATGTCAGAAATTGGTATTTTTGGGTTTTTGATTTTCTAAAATAGACCTAAGAAATAAAATATTCATGTTTTCAAATAATGAAAATGGTTTTAGGATTATCTCTAATGGGATAAATAATAATTTACATTTTACATGGGAACATAGTCATTCAATAAGGCCTAATATCATTTTTCTGTATATCCTATAATATTGTCTAAATCATGAAATTAATAATCTTCTAAAGTATTATCTAGAATACCATTAATCTCATGTTTCCTCTTTGTAATGTGGTCAAGAAGACTCTTCCATGGAGATAATCATCATACTCACTCCGAAGGCTATAATCGTTCACTGTTCATCCTTATAAACCAAAAAAACCCCACTAGTATAATGTTTAGATCAGAAAGAGGATGATAAATGATGTTAAATAATTAGAAACATTTTTGAAATAATTATTTAATTTTTTTATGATCTCCTCCAATATACATCTTCATGTCCACACAACAAAAGGGAAAAAATATGTATTAAATGAAATTTATAATTTCATGGTTACCCACTAGGATTCATCAATAATAAATCACAATGTGTATATACATATTATGAATAGAGTATTGGATGATGTGAACATCCAAAGTTCCATGATAGAAAATAAAATGAATATTATGTGAACATAAAAAACAGATGATAAAATAAAAAATTAAATTAATCTACAATAATTAAATGAATATCACTAATAAAGGAATGAATAAATCCATGTTCTAAAATAATATAGAAAACATGGAAGGAAAATTATTTATAGGTTTAATTTTTTCCTCTATTTCTTATCCCTTATATTTGGTTTCATGGGTATAGATATCGTTATTTATTTATATGGTTTCTTCACGCCTCATCCAAGGGTGTTGGCGGTTTCATAATGAGATCATGAATCTGATATCTTTTTTTGAATTCAACCACAATATCAAGACTTTATTCTTAATATACATGGGATCCACATTGAAATACTAAATAATTTATTTTTCATTTTGATGAACAAGGGGGAATGGAATTTCACTTTAGGTCTATCCTTTCATATTAAAGGGACTTTTTATTTTATACACACTTATCTAAATTATGGAATATCCTTGAGTCATACATTCTTGAGGTAAATCTTTCAAGGATATAATAATGTCTTATAAAACAAAAAAATCACACACATGGGTGTAAGAGTGGATTGAGATAGATGATATGTCTTACACTCTACTAAAATATTATATGGAGCAGTAACTCTTATACACATACTAGTAGTCATTTCATAAGGGCTATATTTCATATCATTAATGATTTATAAATGTTTTACATAACCTCTGGAAAGTCATAAACTCTTTCCCTATGATGAATTTAAAAAATATCCATATTCAATCATTTAAAATATATATTAGTGAATTAAAACACAGATACATGGATGGGTTAAAATTTTACCTAGAATAAGCATTTAAAAAGTAAAAAAAAATTCAATGTTCTTATAGTTTGTCATTTATAGACCTAAGGACACAAATATCATTTACTCAATGTCTGATTTGTCTAATTTATTTCATATTTAAATTTAAATAATTAAAATTCATTAAAATAGTTTATTCCAGTAAACAAAAACAAGTTTAGACTTCTTGAAATTTTTTAAAAAATAATAAAACCCCAAAAATCTATATTTATTCCATTAAATAATTTTTTTTATATTCAATGTTCTAAAAAATGAAAATATTTCTGTTGTTTTATGATAATTTTTTATTAAACATATTATAAAATAATATAAAAATAATAAAATTTTATGTTGAATAAATACCAATAGTTATAATATTAATTTAGTATGAAATATTATCAATTTACCAAAAATATATTTTATACCATTAATATTTAAATAAAAATCCATGAAAATAATGAAAATAATGATTATTCCATTAATGTAAATTTGATTAATAATCTATGAACCATAAATACTCCCTATTTCATTTTAGTAATGAGTCCACATTTTAATAGTGAAAATAAAATAGAATTTTTTGTATATATGAATTTATCAACTGGAAATTTTATTTAGCCATTTTTAATATAATCATGATATGAAATCTATACTTCCACCTCCTTGATAAATATAAAATTATATTGTATTATACCATATCATATATTTTATCTAGGCATAATTCTCACATCACATAAATCCATTAAATTTTTATTAGTATGACTTAATTAATTTTTCCTAAACTTCACTATTCAATGATATTATTTAATTTAAAAATGAAATTTTCAATACAAACATCATGGGATGAACTTTCATAAAAATTAATTTGGGACTCTAATTTCAAATTTTACTATAGTTTCAAAGGAATTATATGATTTATTTTTATTTATATCCTGGATTTTTTATTTTTTTCAAGTGAATATTAATATATGATAATGTTTAGTATTTCATTTTCATCATGTTGTTATTATTATTAAACAAATATCACTTATATCTAACTCATTTATTATATTTTATAAAAAAAATAAAATATTTAAATCAGTGGATAAATTAATATAAAATCCTCTATGTTTATAAGATTAAAAAATAAGTGGAATCCTATTAACAAAGAATAAGTATTACACACATAAGGATAATGGTTATCTTCAATTTCCAAACTAACTAATAGCCTATAAATAAAAAAAATCTAAATATATTAACATTTTAGTAAATAATGTCTTAAAATATTACAAACATACATTAAAAAATTTCTAAACAAATATTAATCTTTTTTACTGATCCCCCACACAACTATATAACACTAGCCATTTAATTCTTAGAAAAATTAAAGATCATGTTCTAATTAAAAATGTGTTATTGATAAAATATGATTGAATATTTTTTATGACCATCATTCAGTTAATGATAATTTTTTCAAAAACATTTATTCCATATGAAATCTTAAAATAAAATAAAAAAATAAAATTTATTAAAAAATAAAAAATGAAAAATAATTATAAAAGTGAAAGATTCAACGATTTCCACTTTCAAGAGGAGGATTATTTTATCTATCTATTTTTAGACAATTTTTTTCTTATCCTATGTTTGATAAGGGTTTTGGGTTATTTAATTTAATCCATCATATTATTATTACTCTAATGTTCATCACAACATGATCCTTTATGTGGTGGTTCCTTTTGGTGTATATCATAATATACTCCCCCTTATCATTATGGTAAGGTTTTTGTGGTGAGGATGAAAAGGTGATATATGCGGCCTACATAAATTCTTCTTTAACTATCTTTACATATTAATCATTGTATTTTTGAGGAGGATCTTTATATTGAATCTCCAAAATTTATTATTCTTCTTAACTCTACACCAATGATTCCTTATATATGTCATCTTGTACTTTTATTTCATCAAGACAGGATATAGGGAGCTCCTCCTCTTCAACTTTTATGATTATGTTTTCATCAAATCCACCTACCTTAATTTATATCTCTCCATTCATTGATTTCACTGTATATAGTTTTAGTATATTATCAATATAATCTTCATTATTAACCTATAAAACATATAACATAATTGGAAAACATACTAAGTGTGTAAAAACAACACCTTTTATTGTCTTGTAAAATAAATTTTGTTAAACATATAATTCATAAATAAAGTGATACATTATTCCATCATCTACATCTGTCTTAGTAGGAATCCAAATTATTTTTTATTTTTCCTATTCCAAAATATATAAAAATTATTAAAATATTACATAATGTGTATGAGAATATAAAATTATAGGATAATTATAATGGAGATCATTATAATTAAAATCATGATAAAAAGTATTAAATTTCAGTAGGATTCCCTTTTTTAATTCATCATGATGTTTTATTGTTCTTGAAAATCCCTTGAGATATCACTTTTAATTTTTCTGTTCTTTGGTTCTTAAATTATTCCCTAAAAAAATCCCCTAGTTTATTTTCATTATCATCCTAGATAAGATTATTAATAGCTAAATCTAATATTACGATCCCACAATTGGTTGAATTTAGTGTAATTTTAATCAAATTAAATTAAAATTGCATTCGTTTAAGTTCACATCCCTCCTCTATTACCTCACGTAGTTTATTATGAATTCATATTCACTCTTGGAAGCCCTATGGAGTGTATTTATAAAATAGTGGACATTCCAGCTTATTTTCAATGTTACAACCCATGATATTTCCTTTATCTCTGGTAACCATGGTTATTATGTCTCAACTAAATATATAATTTATAATTAAATTTATTATTTTTTAATTTACATAGAGAGAAAAAAAATTGAATCTGAAATAAGTTTCCCTCCCTCTTGTATGTTGGAATTCATTACATCCTTCTACAGTGCACTTTCCAAAAATAGATTTATGGTCTAAATTTGTGTGGTTTCCTAATATTACTCATCTATTTACTCTATAGGTATAATCATATAATATAATTAATGGTACCATATATCTACCACATCCATATCCCCTTATTATTATAATAAACTAGGGATTTGAAATTTATATGTGGTTTAATTATGTAGGGCCTTTAGTTCTCCCAAGTTGTATATTTTCTCATCCGTTTCTTCCTACACTTGTAGGATGAGTTTCTGGTCTACATGAATGTTTTAATATTATTGGTTTACAATATATTCAGGATAACAAAAAATGAAACTATTAATTATAGTTAATGTACATCAGTAAATAAATAGACTACACTTTTCATAAACAAATTACCTAAAAAATAAATAATGATGGAATGGATGTTGAAAAAAAATGAAGAACAAATTAATGTAAAAAAATGATATATAAAATATAACTAAAAATGATTAAGAGATAGTAATTCTACTTCTCATATAATTAGAGATTAAAACATGTTTTATATTCACTTGATCTATAGGGAAGTAAAAAAAATAATTTATATTACCCTATGTAGTAAAAATTGGATGACATGTTTATCTCTATTGGGGATAGTCTTCACGATTCATTGTGAATGATCTTGTATTATTTTTTTGTGTTTTTTTTTTAAGATAAAATTAATAGTTAAATGGGTTATTATCATGGTATGTATATTAATTAATTAATTTGAAAAGAAAAAGTCAAAAAAGTTCTCTAGTAATGAAAATGGTCATATAATGAATTCAAATAGGTTATATCAAAATTTACATTTTCTTTAAGGCTCTTCATCCACTAAGAATACTCAATACCATTTTTCTACATATAAAGGATTTTTTAATTAATTAAATTAATAATTAGATTATGGATACTTGAACATACTTGAAATCCCATTTTTATCCTTTGTGAGTGGGTTAAAACACTCTTCATTTGAGACAATGAACCTCATAACATATTTGGTTACAACCACACACAATTCTTCCTCTTAAAAAACACAAAATAATTTGTATTAAGTGTAATATTATTGGAATGTCTTATAGAACATAAGCCTTATGGTCCATTTTCATTCTAACCTAGTGTAATTTGATACAACACTTAATTCTTATAGTCCTTTTAAATGTCCTCTTTGTTGTAACATGAGTCTAAATGGATGGATATGAATTATTATACTATAATGAAGTAATATATAGGGATACTGATTTCATACATTTTTATTTCAAAATATATATCACCTGGCTTATAAATCATTCACATTTGATTAACATTTGACCTATACAAGGAAATGTCTTATAGTCCACTATAAGAGGAAATTTCATTAAATTCAAAATTAGGATGTGGAAACAATGTCTTATCAGAGATAACGTCTGGAATATGGTTATATTGATGTTTTACACATGAAGATTCTTAATTTTGTTGATATAAATTCATACATGCTTCTAATTTGTCATTTTTAAACATTTAACCATTAAGATAATTCACTAAGTATTTTTTTGTTCTATTTAGTCTATAATTGAATTAAATAAATAAAAATAAAAATTAAAATCCATTAAAATTGTATAAAACAAAAACTATAAATCAATAAACTATTTATTAAATTAATTTAAGAATAAATAAGATTGTGAAAACCCAAGATAATAAGCATTAAAAAATATAAATTCTCGATTTCCAATATTATCGAATATTAGATTGGTTAATGTGGTTTATAGTAATAATGGGGTTAATTTCCATTGAAAATGTTACATATTATGAAAAATATTATATCTCACCAATGCCTTATTGAATGAAAAATTAATAGAAATATTAAAAAAATTCATATCATTTTGGTGAAAATTAATTTAAATTTTATTTTTTATTCAGAATAAGTAAATTATATATACAAAATATAATCTAATTTTACCTAGGGGTTATACTATTCAAATTATTATAATTATTTTCATTTAAAAGAGGTTCAGTCAAAACCCCACTAACAATATTGAGTTTTTTACTTACATTACATACATATAAATTAAATAAAAAACCCTTTATCAATGAGTTTAGTTTAGTTCATCCCTAAGAGAGTTCCATTTTTTTATTATACAACCCCATTTTATTAGGATATTCATTGGTTAATGAAGAAGCTATTTTTGTAATTTTTAGAGAAAATATATATAAATTGTTTATTTATAATAAATTTAATTGGGTTACATCTCATGGTCATTATATTAATATCATTAAGGTTCTTTACTGGATTTGAAAATTTTGTATATGGTGCACAAAATTTACCTCTATGATAACTTAATTTCAACTGTATCTTGAATAGTAACGGGAAATATCATATAAATGATTTCCAAACTAATAATATTAATAATAAATGGTTTAATATATTTAAATATTATTAATTATAGTCTATGAAAACTTTATTCATCATTATTTCATTTCAACGAAAGTATTCTGTTATTTATCCTTTAATGGGTAAAAGAATTTTTTTTTTAAATTAAATCATTTTAATACCCTAATAGACATATTCATAGAAAAATTTTCAATTGAGCCGCATTTCAATTTTTATCTTCCAAGAATATTATACCAATTATCCATGTATGGAAAATAAACACTATACATGTTGAGAATGTTAAAAATTTGAATTAATAATCCAACTATTTTCATTTTTCATTATAATATATCTTTTTTTTATTGTGCATGAATAATTAGAAAATATTGCATAATTATAATCACCGAAAAAATAGCAGGTACTATGTATATTAAACTTCAGTGAATCAATCAGAAAAACGATATAAAAAGAACTTATTCAAAAATTCTAATTTTTTCAAGACATGTAATTTTACATATTACATTTTCATTCAAGGAACATATCCACTACAAAAAATCAATAATCTATTAAACCATTAAATTTTTCAAATAATGATTATAAAATTACAATAATCGTAGTACTATATGAACATAAATTTATTGTAAAACATTTAGAATGAGGAGGACGTTGTTAGTGAATATTTTTGGATCTATATTTTAATGGGTTAGGAATAGTAAGAAAATATTACATTGGGATTTTAACATATCCAATATTCTTAAAATAACTGAAAATAATAATAATATAAATGAAATCACTCTATGATTCATAAAATTTACAGATTTTTTAGATAATAGTTTGATTCAGGTTCTAAAATATGGAATGGTGTACAAGTAAGTGAATAAATTTTATTTTCATAGTTATATATTTAATTAAATATAATATTTAAAATTTAAATTTTTTATCATTCTACTAGTTTATTATTTTTTGGAATTAAATTGTCAGTAAGAACATATTATTCCATTTATTATATTTCAATATTAAGTGAAATATTAGAATCCCTTTTTATGTTTCTCATTATCAAACATGAGATTTTTATTCTCTTTTTCCAAATATTTTTTTGTTATACATTATAACAATAAAATAATAATTCTTTCAAATATCATTGAAGAAATCATCAAAAACATTCATATGTTTCCTTAAATTCATTACCATTATCATAAAATATGGAAATTTATTCCCTTATTTCATAAATAAAAAATATAAAATCATCATTAACATAACAATGCAATAAAATAGAGTTTAATGGAAACTCAATTTTGAGAGATAAATCATATTTTTTCCATATCATTGGATTCATCACTACCACAATGATCTGAATAATTTGAGCATTCAATTTATGTATTATAGTTAGTTGTCAATATATATTTCTCTGAAAATTAACCATTTTTAATTTTTTTCTAATATTATATCGTTGGTATCCCTAACTATGTAAATTTTTTATTCATAGTAAATTGATTAACAATATCATTCTTCCATTGACATTTTTACAATATTTTTTAATTAATTTCTGATGAACATTTGAATTATCATTTTATTTATAAAAGTTTTTATTCTTATATACAACTAATCAATTTATTCGTCATTATTACACACGCCATTGCTATTACTAGGGTTTTTTGAACAATCATTCGTCTGATAAATGATTTAAATGAGATGGTATTTCTCTTTAGGTCATTTCTATCTTCTTTCATTTGATTACTCAAAATAAATTATAATGTTTTTAATTAATTAACTCAATTTTGACTCTTCATCTTCACAATATTCATTAATATATGATTTGGTATATTTCCAAAACTGAGATGATATCCTCAACAACTAAAAAATTTATACCTGATGGTTTATAAATTTTCCAGTATAAATCTCATTTTTGATAATATCATTGAATATATAGTAAATTATACTAATTGATTAGTTTTGTTTTTTTCAATTTTATAGTAATATGTGTTATAAGTTTTTTATGAACTTATTTTTTAATCATTATTTTACAAAAAGGATATAAAAAGATAATGTAACATTTTATAGGATATACCACATGAAGTATCTTAACTATATTCAAATTCTCTCAATACATAGATATTTGAATTCAAACACATAGAAGTATGATTATAATAAACCACTAATTAATTAATCTAGTATAATATAATAAATTTTATCCTCTCTTTTTTCGTCAATGCTACACCATATTGTAGTATACAATTTCTACATGGGTTTTAATTTTCATATTCAATTCATGGTAGTTGGTTCCACTGAAATAGGGTGGTATATTGGTTTCATGGGATTCAAATCTACTAGATAATGTATCATTAAGACAAATATTGTAAACTTTTATACTTTATAAATGTTTAAAATTCAATAAAAAAATACACAGGCTGAGCCAATAACAATTTCTTTTATTACATTATCTCTAGATGTTGGTAATTGGGGATAATAATTTTTTAAGTTTAAATAATTAAAATAAAAAATCATAAAAAAAAATCATCAGTAAATACACATTTACCTTTAAATATTAGTAGGATAAATAATTTATTATTTACAAAAAAATATGGAATTAATTGATATGTATCCAGTTCTACATAATAGATTGTATATTAACAGTTAAAATATTTTTAATCACACAAAAAAACACCCATTGTTCAAAAAATTAGTAATTATAGAATAAAACGTTAATACTAATATAAAAAATTTATAAAATAATTATAATTAATCCCAAATCCACTTTTATTTATAGGGTAACATTTATATAGACTATGAACAAGTAGTGAAATCTAATTGGTAAAAGAGATGTATCAGTGTAATAAAAAAATGAGTTTCATGTATAAGGAAAACACATTCCCTATCCATATGATAGAAATCTGTAATAAGTATATTCAATTCAATAATTTCATTTTAATAATTGATCAAGAGTCTCCAAGATCAAATAAGTCATATTGGGCCCATGGTAACTACCCTGGTGAAATACCAAGAACCTCATTCATGAAACTTTTTTTAATGGAAGCAACATAATGAAAAATTACTTTATTTATATAGAATTGTATACTGTAAAAATTTCAAAATATATGAAAACATACTAAAGTCACTATATAAATTATATATGAGAAATATTAAATAAGATAATTTTATTTTAGTTAAGACTCTATTGATATTGTTTTAGAGGAACTTGTAATTTATATAGTTGGTTCCCTTGAAGTCTCCATAAAAATAAATATTGGGTAGAATTTATGAGTTGTTAGTTTCATTTTTTTGGAAAATAGACTATTATATAAGTATTTCTCAATTGGATAAATTAGTGTTGACCTTAAATATGATTTTCAGGAAATTATAATTAGATTTATGAATTTTATCTTCGATTGATGTCTAATAGAAATTCATCAATAAACTCTACCATTAATAACATGGAATTTAAATAAATATTATCTATTTATGATACTTCTAAATATAATTTTATGTTGTTTTAGTTATCATTGGGTGAATTTTATTTAAAATAAGTTAAAATTAAGTCATAGTTATTTAAATTCATATTATATACAATTCTCTTAAATATTATGATTTCATTCATTTTATATTCATACTCACTTGGACACTCTTTGATATTTTTTACATCATAATTTCCCTTTTAGGAATTTTATATTTGATCCTTAAAAATATTTAGAAATTTATTTCATAGTTTCCTTTATTGAAGTACAAGTATGACCGTAAATATTTTAAAAAAATTTCTGTGTATAAAAATACTCTAAATAATGGATATATTTTTTAAAGCATAATTCAAAAAAAATAGATTTATTAAACTCTTAAAAACATTATTTTTAGATTATAAATTTAAGAAATTGTGGAAATTATCCCAATAAACAATCATTTTTAATATCAGATATCATGGATGAAAAATTATTTTTTAGGTGAAATTACCATTGGGGATGGGAAGAATGGAATAAGAAACAGAAATTTATAAATAAGTGTATCAATGTTTTAATTATACATGATGTGTGGGTAACTTGTACAATGTATACAAAATATCCTATATATTATAATAAATATGTTCAATGTCAAAATTTTCTGTAATCATTATACATTTCAAGGCATTATCATTATAATATATTTAATGACATAGCCATAGAAAGTATGTTAAAATTATCATATCTTGGTTTTGTAACTTCTAAGGATAACATCATGGCATCGTATAGTTCATCATTTTGATTAATTACAATAAAAATCTCATTTTAAACTGAAATTATTTTAAATCATAATTTTATATTAATATCATTCAAATTATCCATAATGAAAAAAATAAAAAATATTTAGGTATGAAAATTTTAATAATTATACCAAAATTTATGTTTTATCAAATTATTATATATATTTTTTTGTAAAAATCAATTTATTAAAATTACGATTTCAAAAATGATAATTCCATTTTCAATCATTTATATTTATGTTTTACACAAATAAAATTAATATTGTTTTTTAAATTAAGAAATAAAAAAATATTAAATCACTAATGGCACATGAAAAATATTATAACATAAAAAAATAATTATATCAATAAAATCATTCAAAATTAAAATAAATTGTAAAATTTAATTTTATAGAGAGTAAATAAGTCATGAATGATATTTCTACTCATCAAAAAATGATTGGATTGTAGTATGAACAATCCAAAAATATATTGTTCTTCTATCGTCATGGATCAATTGTATATTTTAAACATACTCATTAAATCCTATATAAATTCATTAATATGGACATAAATTAATTATTTCATGTTTCATCTTAATAGGTTAATTATCTTGATTTAAAAAAACATAGTTATGTTCAAAAAATTTATCTTAGGTAAAAATAAAAAATGCATGGACTCATTACAAAGGGATCCTTATGCATTTCAGATTAGGAGGGATATGGTTCTGTACAGTTTAATTCCATACAAGAAGGTGCGGGAAGTACCTTTTAGGTAGTACATTTGTATGGTAATGTATACTGTCTTCATACAACCGAATTTCAATTCATTGGCCCATCACCTACTAAATATTTGAATTTTATTTACCTTTAGTGATATCGTATGTATATGCATGTACTGTAATATCCCTATCCCAAGTCACCCAAATAAAAACCATGTTAGAACACTACACGACCTCATGTATAGAAACCTATAAGCTAATAACTTCCACCCAGAGGTGAGGATTGAGGAAAAACATATGGGGAGACTATACCTGTAACACCCTAGGTAAATAAATAATATGACATTTTCATATTTATCCATATTTGTGAATAAAATATTAATATGACTTTAAAGGGGATGCTATGTCCGATGACGTACCCAACACGCAACAACGAGTTTCTTGGGAATCTTACGTTGCACTCTAATAATAAAATAATATTATTTTAAATGGAAGTTAACATGTAGCCGTTGTATTAACGGGAATGGATAGAAATAACTAAAATATGAATATATATGTTTTTTAAATGTTTTTACATCTATCCAAAGGCTTAAAATACGGAAAGAATTCAATTTTAGGCTTTTATAACCTAATTTTCACTAAAGGATCACTTATCGCCTTCTGATGACGAACTGTCATTAAATATAGGTTTGATCACTCTTATAAATTCTTTTGGACCAAATAAAACTCTTTTTTAGAATCAGGACATCAAATTTTACTTTGTGTAAATTTTTGGTATTTTTCCGATAAAGTTCATTTTTTAATGAATAGTGTAAAATGTTGTATTTTAATTCAAAACCACTTTTTAATCTAATTTATTTATATGATTAGATAATATTTTGAATTGGTTTTAAAGTGAAATTAGAAAATATTTTTACCATTAAATCCAATAGTGGTCGTTGGAATTAATTTCACTTTGAAATCGGACTTAAACTAGTATCAATCTTTTGATACTTATTGTTTCATAAAAACACGCTATTTTCTCTGACAGCGGGACTTAATTATTAAATTAATTAATGTGACTTATATGTTTTGAATTTTGTAAAATAGACTTCATTTTTGAATTCGGAATATCAAATATAGCTTAGAGTGAATTTTTGGTAATTTTCTGAAAAACTTCAATTTTTGATGAATAGTGAAACCACTAAGTGGTACTTATAAAGACTGATTTTCCGTTTAAATGAAATTTTTCCATCATTGTGTTTTGAATTTCAAAAATCCGACATACATTGTTTTCATTAAGAAGTAAAATGTGGTTCAATGGGATACAAATAATTTTTTGGTGAATAGTAACTTATTAAGTTCTTCATCGCGATTAGAGGTAATTAGTGTAATTTAAGGTAAAAATGATATTATAAGAATGTGAAAACACCATGACACTTGTCCTACACCTATTGGGTGAGTCATGGCCGACCAAGAAAAGCCATGGGCCATCTTGGGGACCCCATGGAGACACTTTGGTTGGGAAATGACATAAATAACTTTTTATTTAATGTTAAAATTAAATTGACACAAACATGAGTTGTTTTACTAAAACAATTTTTAAGTAGGGTTAATAAGGTCCAAATTTTGATTATAAATAGTCATTGGAAAGATAAAATGATTTCCTACATCATAGTATATTTTTTATAATTTTTAGACATTAAATAAATTAAATTTTATATGACATAATAATGATGCAGCGATGACATCACTATTTGACGATTTTAATAAAATGGAAAGATAATGTAAAATCTATAAACTACACATGACCAAAACCAATTGTATGAGTGGATTTAGAACCCTTATCACCTTAGACACGAATTATATCAATGTGGGACCTTTTAAAACCGAAACACATTTTCAAATAAAGTAATATTTCTTTACTTTCCAAAAGTTCCCCTCCTCTCTTCTTATAAAATGCCCCCACCTCTACCTCATTTCACACACTCCTCAAGCCTTTGGCTCGGCCAAAACCTGACAATTTACTCTCTCTACATCCATATCCTCATCCTAGAGGATTCCCTTTAGGAATAATCCTTTCAAAGGAAGCCTTTAGGCTCAAATCAAAAGGAGTTACACTTTTAAAGGTAATTCATTCTCTCATGTTCATTTGTTTTATTTTGCTTCTCCAACCCCCTAAATTCTTTTTATTTACTTCTTTTGTAACAACACCAGTATATTCAATATACTAGGATGTTGTTATAAGATTTATTTGAGCTACACTCTCACACAACTACATCAAATGGTTAAAGAACATACGGTTTCCGTGGATGGCGAAATTTTGCCTCCCGAAACGATGATTGTTCAATACTCATTTAACACCTTCAAAGGTGGCCATTATGATGTCACTATTTTTATATATGATATATAATATGTTTATTTTTTCTTTATGCTTCTGTATTTTTCATTTGTGTCTTACCTTCATGGTTTCCATTATGGGTATACGCGATATCTTCATTTTAGGAAGTGCGGACTACCGCCCCCTCAAAGTGATGTGATTCGTTAATGTCATATGTGGGACGTATAAAGGATGGATTTAATGTTATTATATATGATGTTATACTGGAATAATTATTTACCTCTATATCATTATTATTTCTTTCCATTAAAATATGACATAGAAATGAAAGTAGCGTTCATGCGTACGTACGGCTTACCGTCTCCATGAACGGTGCATTTCATTTCTTATCCCCAAATGTAATGTACTATTATAAGTAAATATATATAATGGATATATATGATGTATGATAAATCTAAATGATTAATATAATTCTGGAATTAAAATATACATACCTCTCATATAGTTTTAATTCCATTAATACGACATAGAAATGAAAGTAGCGTTCATGCGTATGTACGGCTTACCGTCTCCGTGAACGGTGCATTTCATTTCTTTCCTCTAAATAATTATGTGATTTTATAAATACATGTATATGCTGGATATATATGATATATATGATATCCAAATCAGGAATTTCATTTTTGGATATGAAGAACCTTTCACCACACGAACAACATGTAATTGTAAGAAGTCCACTTTCGACTTAAGAACCAAATATCGACAAAACAAACATTATTAACTTAACTGGTTACATAATGTTTATAACATGGAAATAAGTTATATAAAAGGAATAATGAACTCTAAAAAGGTTCTTAATCAAGTAGAAATTAACTCAAGTTTATTATTCAGGACGTTACAGAACGATCGAGTCAAGTCGGACCCGAGGTAAGGGACTTTGTCTCAATCTCCTTTCATTGAGGCATATTTTGTTTTATACACAACATTCTTTTATACGGTGTATAAACCCCTTTTGACTTTTACTTTTATACAAAAGGAATCTTTTTCTACGAAGCGTTTTACAAAACGACAAAAAGGAATGTTTCTTTTAACATACGCGGCGACAACGACCTTTTCCGCCGCCGCGAGTATTATTTGGTCTTTGGCTTCCTCAACAAGCCGTAATGTTTTTAAAATAAAATAAATACCATATACTCTTTTATGTATTTTGGTATTTAAAATTGTTTTGATAATGGATTCTATTATGCCAATATATTTATGATATATTATGATTGAAATGTGGAAATGTTATCATTCCTTTATATTGGTTTTATGTTTTATGATTTTATATTGGTACTTGGACATTTTAACGGGTGGTTACGTTATAAACCATATGACGGGTGGTGCCGTGAATACCAGGACGGGTGGTTACGTTATAACCTCCAATGCATTGGGTATGGAAGTCGTCCGTATGGCTATTCCATTAAGTATGTATGGAAATTGGCAGTATGGCTATTCCATTAAGTGATATGTGTGGAAGTCGACCGTGTGGTTATTCCACTTAAGTATGTTTATGTCCCAAGTTACCTTTATATATGTAATGTGTTCTTTATATGGGTTTTATGGTAATCCTTTGGTTAAAAAAAGGTAAGTAATGATACTTTTTTTCAGTGAAAAGTTTTTACTACTTTATGAAGGTGAAAAGTATTACCTTGATAAAGTATACATGGTTTACTTTTTTGTTTTGATAAACTAACATTTTTTATTCTTTGTGTATCCCTTACTGAGTTTTTATGCTCATCCCATGTTTTTGAAATGTTTTTCACAGGACTTAGCATGGAATAGGGTCAAGGATGGGATCAAGGGAAAGTCATGCTACCTAAAACATGGAACTATACATGTTTCTTTTAAAGAGTTTTTATTTTATGGAAATTTAGTAGAAGCGACTACTTTGTAATCTTTTGAGATGTAATAGTTATGTCATAATTCTCGAAAACTCTAAACCTGAAAAGATCCTCAATGTAAATTATTCATTTAATTCAATTTTAAGTAAGGTTTAATGCTGGGGCCTTATAGTTGGTATCAAAGGTCGGTTTATATAACTTTAGAGGTTAGGGTATTCTTTTAGCATAAGTGATATTACCATAATGGTTAGGATTTCAGAAAGAGTCCTAATTTTAGATAAAGTGAATGAGTAAGTATATCTTAGTGTTTACCTTCCTCATTAGTACATGATGGAATTGTTGATATACTCACACTGAACTTTTTGGTTTTAGTAAATAGCTAGATCTAACAGGCACCAAAGTGACAATGGGTTTGAAGGAAGCTGTGGTGGTTCTCTAATTAAGATACTAGATAAAATGGAGGATTCAATGAGGAAACTCGTGGTTGTTCTAAACCAAATATTAAGGAGTCATGATCAACCACTTGAACCTTGGTATGTTCTGTAATGCATCATGTACGAGATGACTAATCCATGTTGAAGTTCAGGTATTAATTATAAAGGTAACCATTAGAGTTTATATGATCCTTACTTTTGAGGTAATTATGGGTTATTATATGATATGCTGGAAAATGAAAGGCATGAGATAAACTTGAGGTTAAAATATGTTATGATCATTTTTTATGATTTTATCCCTTTTTGGGGAATGATTTAAGAATTATATAGTTTTGAAAAAAGGACAACACGCAGACCGTGTGACAACCAGTCGCGTCGGACAAAGCTACGGGAATCGAACCCACAACCAAAGTGCGACTGGTATTTATCGCCTACCACTGGACTACGTGAAGTCCCTAGTTAGTTTGACTGATTCATTATAGTTATATGATTTTATGAATTAAGATTAAGTTGATTTTGGGTTATTTATGAAAATTATTAACCTATCATGGAGGATATGTGATTAGTTTAATTACTTTTCAAAAAGAGACTTTAAGAGAAACTGATATTGTTTGGAGATAAATGTTACGATTTATCTTGGAAGACTATGCGACTAAATCCTTCAAATATTTGGGTTTCAATCTTATATTGGTTTACTTTGAATAATTTTATGGACAAATTGATTATAGAATGGTCCTCGATGAACTTTGGGTTTTGTTGGACAAATTTTTGAGATTATGAATAGATTTTCTTTTTATAAAGGGTTATCCTTTTCTGGATTATCTGATCTTGTACTAGCCTTTTTTGTTTTGGTTTTGGTTAAAGTCTAAAGACATGGGAAGTATATAGTTCTATTTTATGGATTTCGTGATTCTCTAGAAGTTGATTATAGTAATCTTAATGTGAAAAGGTCTTCCTAAATACTCGTCTTTTGGAGAAAATATGAGTTTGTGTAAGGAATATAATAAAAGTTGAAAGTCAATATGATAAGTGATTATGTTTCCTTATGAATAAATTCCTCAATAAAAAGTAACTTAAAACAAAAATGTTGTCTATTAACTTTTCCTACTGGGGAATCGAATACCGTTTAACCCATCACAAGTTTGTGATTATCTCGTGGTTAACTTTCCCCTAAACATGTTTTCTATCACTCTCCATCAGAACATGACCCTTTGTTTGTTCCTCCATGTCCATATTTTCATACTTGGAATCCTAGTATGGGTTAACTCAGGTGACCTTTGTACTTATCTTTCTTTATTTAAATGTGTTTGTTTTACCGACTTGTGTTCCGATGTGGGACTTTCAAGGATGTTTCCAAGCACAATTTTAAAAATTGCGAGGACGCAATTCCAAAAAGGGGGGAAGGATGTAACACACCAGGTAAATAAAGAATATGACATTTTCATATTTATCTATATTTGTGAATAAAATATTAATATTACTTTAAAGGGGATGCTATGTCCGATGACGTACCCAACACGCAACAACGAGTTTCTTGGGAATCTTACGTTGCACTCTAATAATAAAATAATATTATTTTAAATGGCAGTTAACATGTAGCCGTTGTATTAGCAGGAATGGATAGAAATAACTAAAATATGAATATATATGTTTTTTTAATGTTTTTACATCCATCCAAAGGCCTAAAATACGGAAAGAATTCAATTTTAGGCTTTTATAACCTAATTTTCACTAAAGGTTCACATATCACCTTCTGATGACGAACTGTCATTAAATATAGTTTTTATCACTCTTATACATTATTTTGGACGAAATAAAACTCTTCTTTAGAATCGGGACATCAAATTTTACTTTGTGTAAATTTTTGGTATTTTTCCGATAAAGTTCATTTTTTAATGAATAGTGTAAAATGTTGTATTTTAATTCAAACCCACTTTTTAATCTAATTTATTTATTTGATTAGATAATTTTTTTAATTGGTTTTAAAGTGAAATTAGAAAATATTTTTACCATTAAATCCAATAGTGGTCGTTGGAATTAATTTCACTTTGAAATCGGACTTAAACTATTATCAATCTTTTGATACTTATTGTTTCATAAAAACACGCTATTTTCTCTGACAGTGGGAATTAATTATTAAATTAATTAATGTGACTTATATGTTTTGAATTTTGTAAAATAGACATCATTTTTGAATTCGGAATATCAAATATAGCTTAGGGTGAATTTTTGTTAATTTTCTGAAAAACATCATTTTTTGATGAATAGTGAAACCACTAAGTGGTACTTATAAAGACTGATTTTCCGTTTAAATGAAATTTCTCCATCATTGTGTTTTTAATTTCAAAAATCCGACATACATGGTTTTCATTAAGAAGTAAAATGTGGTTCAGTGGGATAAAAATAATTTTTTTGGTGAATAGTAACTTATTAAGTTCTTAATCGCGATTAGAGGTAATTAGTGTAATTTAAGGTAAAAATGATATTATAAGAATGTGAAAACACCATGACACTTGTCCTACACCTATTGGGTGAGTCATGGCCGACCAATACAAGCCATGGACCAACTTGGGGTCCCCATGGAGACACTTTGGTTGGGAAATGACATAAATAACTTTTTATTTAATGTTAAAATTAAATTGACACAAACATGAGTTGTTTTACTAAAACAATTTTTAAGTAGGGTTACACAGGTCCAAATTTTGATTATAAATAGTCATTGGAAAGATAAAAAGATTTCCTACATCATAGTATTTGTTTTTTAATTTTTAGACATTAAATTAATTAAATTAGTTATGACATAATAATGATGCAGCGATGACATCACTATTTGACGATTTAAATAAAATGGAAAGATAATGTAAAATCTTTGAACTACACATGTCCAAAACCAATTGTATGAGTGGATTTAGAACCCTTATCACCTTATCCACGAATGATATCAATGTGGGTCCTTTTAAAACCTAAACACATTTTCAAATAAAGTAATATTTCTTTACTTTCCAAAAGTGCCCCTCCTCTCCTCTTATAAAAGGCCCCCACCTCTACCTCATTTCACACACTCCTCAAGCCTTTGGCTCGGCCAACCCCTGCCCATTTACTCTATCTACATCCCTATCCTCATCCTAGAGGATTACCTTTGGGCAGAATCCTTTCAAAGGAAGCCTTTAGGCTCAAATGAGAAGGAGTTACACTTTTAAAGGTAATTCATTCTCTCATGTTCATTTGTTTTATTTTGCTTCTCCAACCCCCTAAATTCTTTTTATTTACTTCTTTTGTAACAACACCAATATATTCAATATAATACGATGTTGTGATAAGATTTATTTGAGCTACACTCTCACACTACTACATCAAATGGTTAATGAACATACGGTTTCCGTGGATGGAGAAATTCTGCCTCCCGGAACGATGATTGTTCAATACTCATTTAACACCTTCATAGGTGGCCATTATGATGTCACTATTTATATATATGATATATAATGTGTTTATTTTTTCTTTAAGCTTCTGTATTTTTCATTTGTGTCTTACCTTTATGGTTTCCATTATGGGTATACGCGATATCTTCATTTTAGGAAGTGCGGACTACCGCCCCCTCAAAGTGATGTAATTCGTTAATGCCATACGTGGGACGTATAAAGGATGGATTTAATGTTATTATATATGATGTTATAATGGAATTATTATTTACCTCTATATCATTATTATTTCATTACATTAACGTATGAGATAGAAATGAAATTAGCGTTCATGCGTACGTACGGATTACCGTCTCCATGAACGGTGCATTTCATTTATTATCCCCAAATGTAATGTACTATTATAAGTACATATATATAATGGATATATATGATGTATGATACATCTAAATGATTAATATAATTCTGGAATTAAAATATACATACCTCTCATATATTTTTAATTCCATTAATACGACATAGAAATGAAAGTAGCGTTCATGCGTACGTACGGCTTACCGTCTCCATGAACGGTGCATTTCATTTATTCCCTCTAAATGATTATGTGATTTTATAAATACATTTATATGCTGGATATATATGATATATATGATATCCAAATCAGGAATTTCATTTTTGGATATGAAGAACCTTTGACCACACGAACAACATGTAATTGTAAGAAGTCCACTTTCGACTTAAGAACCAAATATCGACAAAACAAACATTATTAACATAACTAGTTACATAATGTTTATAACATGGAAATAAGTGATATAAAAGGGATAATGAACTCTAAAAAGGTTCTTAATCAAGTAGAAATTAACTCAAGTTTATTATTCAGGACGTTAAAGAACGATCGAGTCAAGTCGGATCTGAGGTAAGGGACTTCGTCTCAATCTCCGTTCATTGAGGCATATTTCGTTTTATACACAACTTTCTTTTATACGGTGTATAAACCCCTTTTGACTTTTACTTTTATACAAAAGGAATCTTTTTCTACGAATCGTTTTACAAAACGACAAGAAGGAATGTTTCTTTTAACATACGCGGCGACAACGACCTTTTCCGCCGCCGCGAGTATTATTTGGTCTTTGGCTTCCTCAACATGCCGTAATGTTTTTAAAACAAAATAAATACCATGTACTCTTTTATGTATTTTGGTATTTAAAATGGTTTTGATAAAGGATTCTATTATGCCAATATATTTAAGATATATTGTGATTGAAATTTGGAAATGTTATCATTCCTTTATATTGGTTTTATGTTATATGATTTTATGTTGGTACTTGGACATTTTAACGGGTGGTTACGTTATAAAGCATATGACGGGTGGTGCCTTGAATACCAGGATCAGTGGTTACGTTATAACCTCCAATGCATTGGGTATGGAAGTCGGCCGTATGGCTATTCCATTAAGTATGTATGGAAATTGGTCATATGGCTATTCCATTAAGAGATATGTGTTGAAGTCGACCGTATGGTTATTCCACTTGTGTATGTTTATGTCCCAAGTTACCTTTATATATGTTATGTGTTCTTTATATGGGTTTTATGGTAATCCTTTGGTTGCAAAAAGTATGTAATGATACTTTTTTTTCAGTGAAAAGTTTTTACTACTTCATGAAGGTGAAAAGTATTACCTTGATAAAGTATACATGGTTTACTTTTTGTCTTGATAAACTAACAGTTTTTATTCTTTGTGTATCCATTACTGAGTTTTTATGCTCATCCCAAGTTTTTGAAATGTTTTTAACAGGACATAGCATGGAATAGGGTCAAGGATGGGACCAAGGGAAAGTCATGCTACCAAAAACATGGAACTATACATGTTTCTTTTAATGATTTTTTATTTTATGGAAATTTATAGAAGCAACTACTTTGTAATCTTTTGAGATGTAATAGTTATGTCCTAATTCTTTAAAACTCTAAACCTGAAAAGATCCTCAATGTGAATTATTCATTTAATTCAATTTTAAGTATGGTTTAAGGCTGGGGCCTTATAATACCCTTGGTATCATCATAATAATATAAACAAATAATAAAAATATAAATAATAAATGTAACAAAAATCACAATGTTTACAATTATATTAGACAAAAAACCCATAAGTATAACTTAGAAATGATATAACAAATTGTACAAGAAATCCATATAGTTATAATATAATACCAGATCTCCCAATAGGATGGAACCATATTTAATATAAATATAATATATATAATCTAAAATTGGAATCAACCACTTTACATTGAAACACCTCTATCCCATCCCCATATCTCTTCAAAGATATGTTAACCCACCAATATATACTTGGTTCACCACCAAAACCAACATGTCAATAATATGATTTACTCATATAGTTGTGTACTTGTGTTTGATGAGATCATAACACTCAATAATTCACAATTAGAAATTAACTTAATAAAAACCAAAATATATTCTCATGAATAATAAAATGAACGGAAATTCATAACCAATCACATGCGTACACCAATTGCACAATTGGGTACTCTAGAATACACCATAATTCTTAACTTATACTTTTTTGGATAGTGGTAGAATATAATGAGAACTCACATGGTCTCATCCAAGTAATACGGTGGATGATTTATCACCACTCCTAATAATAGTTAATTTGGGTGAATGAGTTATAAATGGATTATAAAATAAGGGTGAAAAAATATCCTCTGATAAATAAAACAAGGGTGAATGATATATCACTAAAATATTATAGATGTTAAATAAGGAATATTTATAAGAATAATATTATCAGTGAATTGTATATCATTACTATAATAAAAATATAAATTTTTCGATCATATATACAATAAAACCCATTAAATGAGTTATTATTGTTAGTGAATGATGTGTCCAAAATATAATAAAAACCAGTTATTTTTTCACCAATGATGGATTTTGTATATAAAATATTATAAAATATCAGTAAGTGATTGATCATTATGGTGAAATATGTACAAACAATCTAGAAAAAATCTATTCATATATTTATCAACCACAATGAATGATTTATCAATAATAAATAAACAAATTATATTTTTCTCCTTGATGGTGAATAATGTATAACTTGTAAAATAAAAACATGAGGAACAATTCATCACTGAATGAAATTTTTGTTACATTAATATAATAATCACTAATGTAATAAACTATCCTTAATAGTGAATAATTTCTAATAAATTTAATAAAAACACCAATTAATATATGAATTGTTTAAATGATTATAATAAAAACAATGTGAATAGGTTATCCTTGGAGGTGAATTATGTATCATCAATATATTCAATAATGGGTTGTTGATATATCACTATACAAATAACAATGATTGATTGTTGTATAACTATTATAAATAAAAATGGTTTAATGATGTATTACTATATATCTTACATTAGTTAATGATGTGTCTTTATTATAATCAATATGGATTAACTATTAATCTCCACAACCACAATCATAGTCATAAAATAAATAATAATTTAGTGATCAGTTCATCAACTATATGATTGGTTCAACCAAACCCCATACACAACATAGGATACCCACACCCATTTTTTTGTACACCTGGAGCATATATACCAATCTTATCCTCCCTCAATAAGACGTGGGAACTAATAAAATATCCCATTCAAAAACCATCATGATAAAGACAGAATTCATGAGTCTATTAAATAAATAATTCTCCCTCATTTTCAAACAATCATGGGTGATATAAAAGCCTCAAAAACTCATTTAATGGTCTTAAGAACACCTTAGGGTTCCATTCCCTATGATCGCACAACTATCAAATGGAGACATGGACATTGTTGGATATATATTAATAAAATATGGTTTCAAATATGATTAATTGTATTGATAATCTTAATTCATCACTCAAGAACCATGTAATAAAATTTAGTTCTATTTCATGTTATTCATACATTCTCTCCTATGTTAGGATACCGAATGGAAAATCCCATAAAAATCAATAACCCACCCACACCTATCATTATAATTGAGCCTCAAAAACCTAAACAAAGCCTCTTGATTTACCTCAGTCCCAAATTGAATGATATAGGCCCTCCATGGTTTCAAATATTACCTTAACCAAGCCTCAAACATATGTGACATAACCATCGATTTATATTTAGTAACCATATAACACTTGAGTACGCACTATGTTTCTATCAAAAAAATATTATCCCCACAAAATATAATGTAACACATCTGAGAATACATATTTTCATTCTCACACCCACTTACATGCACTTATAATCCACACAATATATAAATACACATAAAATGTTGTAATACTTTGGGGCACCTACCTCAATTCTATATCTTTCATTTGAATAAGTCCCACTTCACTATTGACTATGCCACTGAATAAAATCATCACATTATTAGACCCCTTACTAACCCATGTGGTTCAAAATTATTTATAACTACCTTGTAATTTAATTATATAGTTAATCCAAAAATTTTAATTTATATATTTTTAGAAGTCATATCGGGTAGTCCCCCAATGATATGACTTCGTGATACATGGTATATATCATCTCTAAATTGTATATAGACTTATCCCACCCAAATTACATTACTAAAAAAACTAGGTTCATGGGAATTTCATTTCAATTTTATTTAATATAAAAATAAATTAACACATCACAATGTCCTATTGATTTAACTATGTGAATACCTAAAAGTTCTTCCTTTTGAAGAATACTCTAGAATTTGCTAATGAAATCTAGATTTTATAAAAATTATTACGTTATTATTGAATTGAATCATGATGAAGTCCTAGAATCCATTTTAAAAAAATATGAAAAATCAAAGGAAGAGGATTATAGGAATGAATGAAGTGAACATAATGAAATTATTTTAGGAAATCAGTCAAATTTTTAAGAAATCTATGCTGGTTGAGGAAATGGATAAAATAGAAAAATAGGATCATACTGCATTTAATTTTTTTTTAGGGGATTAGAAACTCATAATGGGATAAAAAAATACCCTAAAACAAAATATCAATCCCCACATAATGTAATGGATGGGAAGACCCAACAAATTTATAGTTCCAAACCATTAGATCTATGGTGGTACGAACATGAACAAGTGAATTAATGTTCATCTATTTAGAGATCCTGATATTATTAGTATAATAGTATGATGATCATGGAATTTCATTCAAAGGATCATCACCGAGATATGAGTGTATGTTAATAAAAAACATGAAATTATAGTTATTGGCTCATCACTCAAGAATATGAGAGGAAAGGATTCCTTTTGAAAGAATATAATGATGGGTGTTCTTGTTTATCAGATTCATATGTATTTAACAGATTCATTTCTTACCAGGGAAAATTATATTATCATCACATACATGAGAGTTTAGAATTGGTTTTTTAAACCAAAAATGTGTTCCTGCAGGTCACAAGCAGGGTCTTTTTTTTTACATTAGCATTTCACTAACAAATATGTGTATTATTGTAACATATATGACCATTAATTCCTAGGATTACCCCCCATGAACATTTCTATTATATATATAATTATGTCTCATGATACTAGTAACAGGTTCCCATTGATGTAAGATAGGGGTCATAAATGGTGATATAGTTCATGGTTTCTTGGATAGAAACCTGATGAGGATTTCTATATTTATTTATTAATATGAATAAAAACCAAAAAAATTATAATGGGTATTTTATAATATAAATATTCATAATATGGGAATGAAACCCATCAATGAATCCAGAGTCAATAATATATTTTTTATAATGGGGAAATGAAACATTCCTTTGAGATGTAAGGATTTCAGTTTAATAAATTTCATGAATGGGATAATAGTTACTCTTTATATGTTATCCTTGAAGTTTAAATTCATCATATATATATATATATATATATTTTATTTAATATCTTTCAAAAATTATGATGGATGTGATATATTGTTTAATCATGTGTTGATATATCATGATACTCACCCTATATAATATCATCTTATGGTTTTATGCTATTCAAGGTGTCTATAACTACCTCACACAATATTAATTTATATTATATAAATTTCAAAAAGGGAATTCCATGAGGTTTAATTTCTTACATGAAATAAATTGGGTGATGCAATATTGTTAAATGTGTGAATTATAACACACTATTCAATATAGGATCAAGAGTAAAGGATTATATAGTTTAGGTCATGTGAAGAAAAATGTATCCATAAAGAGTAAGGTTGTATTATGAGGACCATAATATATGGGTTAGAAATATTTTAATATATTTTCTAATTATAAAAAACTAATCATATAAATGATATTAATTTCTCTTAATTCTTTTAGGATTCAATTTTGACATGGGAGAGAGAAATACAATTCAATGGAAGGAGTTTAAAATTATTAAACCAATATGAAACTATTTTTATTTATAAATATATTTATTATGTCAATAAATTAAAATCATTGAATATTTATAGATATAATTGGAGATTTTTTTTGTTTAATGATGTAATATATATATCTGGGATATCATAAAGGCTACGTAACTTATGTGAATGAAAATTAACATCAAGTGGGGGACATTATATAAGTTTTTATGAGGCTTGATTTTTTATGTGGATCTTTGATGAATACCATCCTACTATTGTTAAAGAATGAAAATATATTAAATAACCTCTTGAATATAATTATATGAATAATATTACAAAATGATTCTGATAAAATTCAGTGTCTCAAGTTGTTATTTAAAAAAAGTGTAAGATATCATCATAATCATAAGTTCTTTAGAAACTGGTTTCACATTATATTGGTTTTAAATTCAACCAATTAGTCTCCCTTTAGATTAATCAATCTATTGGGAGTTGAAATTGGTGTTTATAGTCATATATTATTGTATTATGAATGGTATAGTCCCCATAAGTCAATTCCATATGAAATCGTATAGGATGGGACTCCATAACATTGCCCATATCAAGAGAAAATTTCTCAAAACATGTTTTGGAACTCCATCCCAATGGTTTATATAATTTATGACTAACTAAAAATTCATTAATAATAATTAGATTAATTTATTATAAAATAATCATATTTTGGTGAAGTTTAACGAACTATTATGAACAATATACAATTTTCTCAAATTCCAGTTGAAATAGCATTTTTTACTTTTATATATAGGGTGGTCATCAAATTTGGTAGGGACCCATAAGCCTTCCAAAATCCTAATGAAATTTTATATATTTTCCAATAAGTGTGAACCTTCACAAAACATTTGTTTACATAAGTATTATTCCTTGGAAATATCATTCGTTGATTTCATGCAGGCCCTCTAAAAACCTATACCTAATGAAAAGTATTCATGTGAATTTTTACCATTAATAAATTTAATCAACTATTCCAATATAATCATTTCTTAATGGATTTTTAAATTTTATAGTCAAACATTCATTGCAAAAAAAACATTTTTTTGCATTTAAAAAGATGGGTTTCAAAAATTCGTATTATAACCATGTTGATGAAACAAATAAGTAAAAAACATTCATCGCCAACTATTATCACAAAATCTTATTTTTTCCACATAAATCCTCAAATATTGTCAATTTTTATGAAATCAAACAATCAACTCGTATTCTATGTGTACAGGGATCCCATTACATGGACTATTGTACCATTTGAAAAGAAATTTGATAACAATATGATCTAAAGGAAAAAAAACCTTTCCTACATGGGACATTAACATCTTTGTAAAAATATATTCCCCTTAAAAATCCACCATCATACGATAATTAACATCACTAGTTGCTGAACTCCCTCGCTGTTATGATAAATCCATCCAAAACAATTCTATCATTGATCACCAGTCAATGAGTTTTCATGTGTTAACGTATGAGACTATCATTCCCATCACCAGTGCATGCATGCCATCATAGTAAATTACCCCCCCCCCCCCCCCACAAGCACTGTAGCATTCATCACCCATGAGGATTCTTTCTTAAAACCTAATCCCTATAGTACACATGTGAAACAAAGCACATGATATTAGTTACTATACAACTCAATTTTTTATTATAATTTAATTGAATTAATATGTGGTTAATTGAGTCATGTATATATTTATAGGTGTTGGGCATTTATCATAGTTTATTATAGTTTTTATTTACTATTTTTTCATTTGTGTACCATTATACTTTTCAGTTTACATAAAAAAATAAAAAGGATAAATATGTTTTTTATTGAATTGATTTAATCATTTTCAAAATTCAAATGTGTCCCTCAAAAATTTGTATCACAATTTAAAACTATTTGAATCATAAATCACTGACTCTCAAATTAAGGATTACTAATTAGGTAAATATGAGGATGCTAGTAGTGTAGAAAAAGTGGTTAGTTTATTAAATTGGAACATGACATTAGTGAATTAATCCCAGAATAATAAATAGTTTTTTTATTTATGGTGAACTAGGAAAAAAACATTAATCTCAACATGTATTTGAAATCATAAAAACATAATGAATGTAAGTATTATATGTCATTGAACTCATTCAAGGATTCTATCTTCATATAATATTGAAAGGAAACAAAATAAGTGGTGTGATAAAATAATTTGGAAGTGAAATGTTTTGTAGAATAAAACCTGAGTAAAAAATTATTATTTATTAAAGAATATTTAATAAATAATGCATGTCATATTTAATCAATAATTTTATAATTTTGAATTATATTTAAGGAATAAAAGATAATCAAATAGTGCCATATAAATAATAAAAAACTAAGGATATGTCCATAGAGATCATATAATTTCAAATAATCACATTGAAATTATTAACTAATCTCATAATTATAGAATTCACAATGTTAATTATCAATAAAAATTTTTCAAAGACTCCGGAAATTAAATATAACATATATGGGTAAGTCCTCAAACAAATTCCCAAAATAGTTTATCTAATGAGTCTTGTTGCTACATTAATGGTCCATAAAAATCCCTTACCATCAAATAATACATCCAATTCCCTCATCACATGATCTAATTGAAACAAAAAATCAATTATTAATCAATATAAACATATATATTGGAAACTAGAAAAATAAAGTTTAATATTTTCTAATTCAATTTTATAATATACAATCCAGAGTAGGAATAATGATTATATCCTTAAAACAAATCTATAGTGGTGCATAATTAAAATAAATGGATTATTTCATTGATGAATAAAAACACCATAAATATATCATTGAAAATTTATTGAGGAAAACCACCATTTAATATTAAATTTTATTTTAAAAAATATAAATTTGAAAATTATTATAAAAAATTATTTAAATATAATTGGTGAATAATGTAAATTATACATTAAAAATTTGAGTGTTTATTATGGTGAAAAAATTTTAAACATAGTGTGTGTGTAAAAATAATGATTACATTCATGTTTTCATTAAAAATTTGAAATGGTCCATGTTTAGAAATTGGTAAGTAGATTAATTTTAGATTATATTGTAATTTTAAATCATGTTGAAAATTTACTGTAAATAATCATAGAGATATATTAAAATCATTCATATTATGAAAACATGGGTATGAGAGAAAAATATTACAGACTAAAGAGGGACTAAAGTATTTGTCTAGATTTTTTGTTTTAATATTTTGACTTAAAAATAGAATAAAACAATTGGAAAAACAATAATTTCATAAAATTATAAGATGATAAGATTTCATATTGTTATTATTATTTAAATATTTTTTTCATAACCATATTCAAGACATAAACATGAACACTCATGAATAGTGATGAGATTGTGATATAAAATATTACAATATTGGTATATTTTAATCGGTTTCCCTATGAATAAAATAAATTAAAATGAAAAATAAAATCGGATTAATTAAATGATATTCATGATATAAAATATCAACGGTGTTGTAGATAAAAATCATAATAATATACTGGTGTGTGAAACAATATATATCTTAGTGATGTGGGCATCAAGATTAAATCTCATACAAAGATCATTCCATTGAAATGATAATTAATAAAAAAAATTATCATGTTTTTCAAATTAAGATCCAAATTAAAAAACTAATAATAATAAATAAATTTATAAAAAATCATGTTGCACACAATCAAAAAAATTCAATGAAAATGATGATGTAGTATAACCCAATGAAACTAAATTGAGTTGTGAAAGCCCCTACCACGTGGTAATATTCAATTAAAATCTCATAGGATAAATTAATATGACTGGAAATGTAAAATACCATGATATATGAAATATGACTGATTAAACAAGAAAATGTGTAATTATATACATTATATAATATAAATAATGGGAAACACATTACAATATTCCCCAGTGAATGAAATTGAGATAAAATACATTAATTTATGCCTGACATGTCATATGCGTTCTATATCATAAAAAAATTAACTTATGTTAATTATTTAATTTATTACTAACCATTTTAATATTTATTATACTTTCTATTTTATTTATTACCATTTAATTTTTATTTACATAATAATTAACATTAATGTCATATGTTTTGACTATATTTGGTTCATCTGTCTAAAATTGTTTCAGTATGTTGAAAATGATAAATTAGGTCTATCTTACATCACATCCAACATAATAATCATCACATAATTATATTTTTAATATAATTATTATACTTTAATACAAATAATGAAATATGGTTATGAAAATTCAACTATGTAAAAATTGTGGAGTCTGTAAGTCATACAATCATATGACTAACATTCCCATTAATCCATGACCATGATGGAAATATACTATGTTATATTTTATCATTATATAATTATAATTATTCCAATAATGAAATTTTATTTGATTAATTATTAATATATATTACTTTTATATGATATTATTTTGAAACAAAAACCACATCACCTTGTAGAGGTGACAATCCACACATGGTCATTAAAGACGCTATATTTTTTAAATGAAGGAAAAGGTGAGAAATTATATGATATAGAACCATTAAATAATAAAAAATATTTATCTAATATCACATATATATATATATATATATATTAATTACATACTTAAAAACATATTTGAAAAATGTATTTGGAAAAGAAATTATATTGATTCGTGGGGTAGTTGTCCTCCTCAAACACGAGTAACGTATTCATTTCCAATTTTATATAAAAGGATATAGATATAGGGAATAAAAATCAATTTAAAAATACTCAATATATATTAGATATTGATATTATTATAATTGAATTGATTAATTTGTCTTTATGGAGGTTGAATAATAAATAAAGAAAATAAATCTGTTAACAATGATATGTCTTTTTCAAAAAGAACTCTTGATGTTTACCCCAATATCCTTTCTAGGATGGGATTAAGATACAAAACCCATTTAATAAATTGGGTTTTTTAGGATGTAAGTTGGGTTGCCATTTCTTAAATAAAATGGGTCTGAGGTATGATGAAATGGGAAGAAAAGGATACACTTTATAAGAGATGGGAGGGCACTCTTGGACTTTATTGAAATAATCAATCAACACATATTAATTTTTAGACTAAAATGTACTAAAAATGATAATATTCATAAAGATGAGGTGTTTAATTCAAAATCAAATAATCTAATGAAAATTGTGTAATTTAATGTTATTTTACCACCATTATCATTTTGTTTAAACCCTTGTAGAATTATTACATTATTTATGTCTTTTACTCTATAATAGTCCAGAATTTTATTATAAAATAGAAAATAGTCAATAAATTTTTGAGGATTGATATTATAGACTATATAAAATTTTCGGGAACTAAGATAATAGTGTAATAATTTTTTTCATTTAATAATACATTATTTATTATAAAACATTATTAATGTAAAATTTGGAAATATTCATTTAATTGTAATTTAAAAAATCATGATAAATATTGACTTTTAATCTATACATTATAACACATCCATAAAATATTATAATTATAAAAAAAATTGGAACATGATAATTTATTTAAATTAAATCACTTTTATTATTTTAAAAATCAATTATATGATTTTCCTTTTATTTAAATATTTAGTACATTGGTATTGCATAAGAATCTAGGTTAGTTATTTCATCAGTAATGTTCAAAAAAATTTATATAGATAAAAAATTATTATTAATATAACCATTTATAACTGAACATAACCACTTATTTACCCCTATATCAATAATTTAATGATACTAAAATATGTGAAATTCAATTTTTGTCATTTCATTACACAAAGTATTATAAAGTTAATTATCAAGGCCATATATAAAACAATGGTCACATATTTGAACTCTGTATGATTATAGATAAAATAAACTTTTCAAAAAAAATTATTGTTGTTGTTATGTTTTCTTTTTAGTCCCTGCCAAATTATTTTTACACTTAATAGACCTATTATTAATTATTATGGTAACATATATCTACTATTCTTAATATTCATAATGACAAAAAATAGAATCAATCACCAAATTTTGACCTCATGATTTCCAATATCGAATCAATGTATAGATAGTCAATACATTGAAATGATATAATTTAATTTAACATTATTTCTGAAAAAATGTTGATTTTTTTTTCTGAAATATTCATTCAAAGTATAAAAATATTTTTATATCAGATTAATCCGGGAAATTAATTACATTGAAATTAATTTTATAATAAAATATAAAATAGAATAAATTTTTCTTTGAATAAAATTGAAAATATTTTTTTCCTTTTTGAATACATAAAAAAGATTATAGTTTTCAATAAAAATTGTATTTTGAGTATTCAATAAAAAAACCTTGTCAGAAAAATAAAAAAAATATATTTTTGATATAATAATTTTAAAAATAAAATCCATTTTATATTATCACATTTCCTAAATTCAATGAAATAAATTTTTTATCCTCTCTCTATGAGAAATTATAATTATTTTTAAAGGAAACGTATTTTTGATTCATTAAATTACTTTTCAAAAAATTGAATGCATATTTTCAAAAAATTAATCAATATATTTTTATTAATTAAGATTTTTTTTTATTTCACTATATGGTTATTTTTATTCACAACATCTAATTCAATAGATATATTATAGAAGTCACCTAAAATAATATGATCTTTTTATTTAAGATTGGTGTTCAATGTCGTATATACTATCGAACACAATGTTTTTACATTAAAATCATAATCAATTATTTTCTAATATTTTATCTAAATTTCAATCCATAAATTAGATATTGTTCTTGATCATAAATATTTTAACATTTGAAAATATATTTTTTATAATCTGAAAACGTATAAATTATTAATATAACATTCTATTTATAATTATAAATGATAATATTAATGTCATGAAAAATAATTCATAAATACATTTTTAATGGGAGGACATTATAGGAATGTGAAAATAAGGATATGTAGGTGAATAAAAAATTCCTAAGTAGAGGTGGAATGTGATGGAGAACATTGATCAGAAGATAGTGTTACCTATCTTGATATTTATGTAGTTAATAAATTCTAGTTAAACTAAGTTGATTCAAATATTCATAAATCCTTTGTCCATTAAACCACTCATTTTTGAGCTCTTGGAAGTACACTAAGTGGTTGTTCTAGTCCACATGGTCCCTCCCCCGTACATGAGGGGGGGGCACCTTAAACCATATGTAGATGTTAACCTTCATCATTTCATCCCTTTATATAACATATTGTCCCGCCCACCCTTCTACAAAATTTATCTTTTCCCTATTGTTATAGATGATGTTGAGGGTGTTTTATAGTTTCTATATCGACTAATGTGTTTATGGGTGCCTCATCCCTTCTTTACATGACTTTGGTGCCATCTTTTACATGAAATAAACCATTGGTGTATTCTTTTGAAAGATTCATGTTTAGTTGTTGTGGATTGTATGATTTAGAGACTGTTGGCCTTCTTGAGAAGGGTCATATAATGATTTGGTTTTCTTCAGATGATGCATTGATTGTGGGATAGTCTAATGTTCCATGATTTCTCATTGGATCCAATTTTTTTCCCATTAGACAGTCATATGATTTCTATTTGATATAATATGCTCCCACGATTGATCTATGGGTTAGTCTGATTTGAAATACTATTAATTTTTAATATAAAACTATCATTCATATGCTGTGAAATATGGTTGGTCATATTTTTGAACAGATAGTAGAAACAAATTATGTTTACCATCCAATTTTTCTATGTTGATGAATTTATGTTGATTTTTAAAAACCACCAATTGATTGGGTATGTATTACTATTGGTAAATAATTTCATTGTAATAATAATGTGGTATTTTAATCTGGATAGCGTTTTCATCTTCATCAATGCTCCTGGGTAATTATTCTCCATCTGGTTGATGGGGAAATAAGGATCTCCATGGGGTGGCAGAACCGAAAAATTACATTTATTCAACTCCCATTGATATATCTACTAGTTCTTTGGATCCAAATAAGGCTCTCAGTTTGGATCCAGTTCTGGTTAAGCTGAAGAAATTTAATCATGACCTAAGAGTTGAAGACATCATGTAATTGTTGATACATGATTTGGGTGTTATCATGTTGACAGTGTTGAAACCAGGAGATCCTATCGCCATGAATATTCCCTATATTATAGATAATGTAATGGATTGGGGTATGGTTAATGAATAGGATACTCAATTATATTCAACTAAAAGTCTCTATATCATCCATGTTGATCATGGGTGCATGTTGAGAAATTTGACACGACCAATCTAAATGCTCCATTATCTCCGAAATGTGGGTTTCGTGACCAATGTGAAAGATTAAAGACTATTAAGATCCAAAATAATTTATCACGATTTAATAGGGATTTAAAGGATAATTTAGATCCAAAATTATGGAAAACATATACTCTTATATAGTAATAGAAACATGTATGGTCATGTTGTTTATAATATTACATGAAAAGTGACAATGATATAAACTCTCAACCAATGACATATTATGAGGACTCATAAGGGAGAAAAATGGATGGGTCTAGCTCGAGGAAGGGTAAGGAAGGAAGTATTTTTTATGGGAATTTCTAATACCACAAGTGGGTTGATGAAATACCTCAAAAATATTACTCAAATAATCCAAAAAACAATAATAATCAAATCTATAGGTAATGAAATGAATTAATTATAGAGTAAAAATCATCAAAAGAATCATTGGTTGAAGGTATAAAAATGGATTATGGTAATATGGTGAAGAATAATCGAATATTTGGTAGAAAAGAACATTAAATTGAAACCAAGGTGCATGACCCGGATATAATGTTGGTATATTTCATAAACATGCTGGGAGAATAGGTGGGAGGGGAGAACCATAAATACATTGAACACATTATTCCCTAAATGGTCAATATTATTTAATAATTCTTTCATATAAATTTTTTTAAGGAGGTAATCATTGAAATATATAATACAATGATTCTTGTTACTATTAATATTGATAAAAATAGTTGATAAACAATCAAAATCACATATTAGTATTTGGTTTCAGTGAATAGAATATCATAGTAGAGGAATATATTCAATCATGTTAAAACATGATGATAAATTTGAATATCATTAAAAAAATTATATAGATATGAGCGTAACCACATTCCATTTGGGATTATATATGGTGGATGAATCCAATATCCATATGTTTGTTTTCACTAATTTTTTGATCAATTTTTATTATTAGAATTTGTGTGTAGAACATGTATGGTTAATCACATTTTCCGCAAAAGTGAATTGAAAAAAACTTCCATTCAAGACAACATTGATCCAAAAAATGTGAATTGTTCTGAAAAGTTAATGATCATAGAATAATTAACAAATAGGAATTGAAAAAGAACATATATTTATCAGAAATAATGTTTAAAATTCAAATTTTTCATGATATATTTCCAATATATGAGTAATTCATTTTCCATCATGTTACGGAACACCATAAAATATACTTACATGATATATTTTTTAAGGAAAAATTGGATACTTTGGTTTTTCATTGATCAATATGCGTTATATTTTTTACTCCTATAAATTAATATCCATGATGTGTTTGTTTTTCATTAAATACTAAAATTAACAACTAATGGAACTTATACTCTAATAAATTTAATATTTTTATTCATCAAATCTTAAATAAATCGCAAATTACATGAATAATGTAATATAATACCTATAGTGATTAAATATTTTTATGAAAAAATAATACATTAATATCTAAATTTAAATAATAAAAACAACATTTAACATAAATAATTAATTAAATTAATAACTATATATCCCAAATAACTTCAATATCCTAAGCACTGATGGGGGTTTTAAACTCAAAGGTTATCTCATACCCTTAAACTAACATATCTAAAAATATAATTGTGTTATTTCACAATAATCCATTACATTAAACCTAAAGGTTATATATACCTCAAAATAGTAATTGGTATCCCAATATATTCATAATAACTTCTAAATTCTAAAAATTTGAAAATATAGGATTCAGTTATATGTTTCCAAAATTTTAGATAATTTGTATTCATTAATCCATTTATTTAAAAACAATGACATACAATGATGGAAATCACATATTCTAGTGGTGGGTCTTACATCATTTCAAGCCTTTTCTTGTGGGTTTAGGCTCTCCATCCTTGTCAAATATGGAGGGTTCACTCCTATAATCCATGTGATCCATTTTCTAAAACTATATTAAAAAAATTAAACTAATGTAATGCCCCGACCCCAGTTACCCAGAGTCGGTGCATTAATTACATAACATTGGAAAGATCACAAGAAAGATCAAATATCGAAAGACCGATTGGTTTAGTAGCCTTGGAAACACTAGATATATTCAAAAGTTTTACATTACATCATCAAAATAAAAAAGAAATACTACAACAACATATTGTCTCCATAGTCCACACTATTAACCCCTCATAATATCCCTACAAGTCATTCATAATTTACTTCTACACATCCTGGGAAAATAAAACATAGAAAAGGGGTGAGCTCAAATTCCCAGTAAGGATAACAATATAGAGGAAACTTTCATAAATAAGAATAACCATTTAAGGCAATGTATAACTAAAACAAAATCCTTTTAAACTTTAACATCAACATAGTATGGCATAAATAAAATGAAATAATGCCATTTACTTATTCACATGGATATTCTACTAATCGAATAATCACATGCAATATCAATAACCACTTTCATAATGATGGAATGCATAATGCCAGACTATCATAACCACATGGTCAAGGCCTCATGCCAATACTACAAATAATATTTTGTCAAGTCCTTGTGCCAAGACACTAGTTTGTATCATGAGACCTACTGATGCAATTTTTTTAGAAGATACTTACGTCTAAAATTACTCAAATATACTCCAGTGTTTTTATGAAAAAATTATGCAAGCTTATGAAAACAAAATAACTAGTTCTGAGACTGCTCGACTAATTACAGGCCATGATGGGTCCACTTCCAATCCCTTCCTATCTAGCACACTCGAAAGTCAGGTTTTCTAAAAACATTTTGGAGCTTGCGTTAAATACGTATACATTTGCACTGGATTTTCATATACATGATAGAAATATATCTTTTTTTTAAATCATTTAAAAGTCACATAATTATAAAATAAAACATTTAATTTGAAAATATTCTTATAAGCTTGTAAAGGAAGCTTTGAAGATTTTATAACGGTGGAAAATAACCGCACCCGCCGTATAAGTTAAAACAAATTCTTACCTTAATTCTGTCGAAAAGGTTAAAAAGGACCTTGTTTTGAAAACGACGGAAATATTTCTCTTATAAAAAGTGAAACAAGGGTATAAATGACTTTAACCCATATTCTTGTAAATAATAAAAATGTTTTTAAATACATTTCGAAGAAACATGGATGTGGATGATATAGAAATCCCAGTAGATTATTACATATAAACAACCTCGGATAATGAAGAGATTGTGAAATAACCCTTACCTTGTACTTTTCCATGGTTGGGATAGGTTAAACTCCTGTATAATGGTGAAATAATTCTTATTAAATTATACAAGAATCATATATATTAATATGATATCATATATGATCTTTTAATATTGATTTGATAATAATATCTTAGTATTATCGTTGTTTCGGGTGTTAACTTACTTGTTTTCTTTTATATGATTTGTTATGTAAGACATGTTTGTAAAGGATAGGTTGTATATTATTCATATCCAGAATGATATCAAGTCCATAAACATCATTTTTTAAATCATCAAATGATAATTATACTTGAATGGATACGATGGAGAATGAATCTCATCGCGTTCGTGGAGACGGTAGTCCGTACGTACGCACGAGCGACAATATCATTCTTTTGATATTAAAATAATATAAAAATGGATGGTATATCAAATATAAATAATCATTAACATGTTATATTTATTATTTACATGAGTTACATATCATTATTATACCCATCCAAATAATAATATATTGAATAACAATTACACCACGACGTGGAGACGGTAAGCCGTACGTACTCACGTATGGTGACATGTTATTCAAAGGGTGGATAGAATAATGAATATGGTTGTACCATATTTATACTAACATCACAGTATATATATGATACTGGAGTTATTATTTTAGAATGGTACAACAAAGGAAGAAGAAGTGGAAGAAGAAGTGAACTTGGAAAAGGGTGGTGAAATCATTACCTCTTCTTCGGGTTCTTCCTTTTGATTTGATCAAAAGGGATCCTTAGGTTGGCTTTCTGATCAAAATAAGGCCTCTAGGTTGTAGTGAGGGATGTTGAGAGAGTATTTGTTCAGAGTTTGGCCGAACCAAAAGGCTTTGAAGGTGTGAAGAAATGAGAAGGAGGAGTGCCCTTTTATAAGAGGGGTGAGGGGCACCTTTGGAAAAGCTAGAAATATTAATTTATAATAAATTCATATTCGGTTTATAATGGCTCAAAAGTTGATTATTCAAAGGTTAATGTGGGGATAGGTTGAAAACCTATCAACCAATAGAATTTAGATAGGTTTGGGTACTTATATTAACCTTATCATTAAGTATTAACTCTAATTTAATTAGTTTCACATTTACAATGTCTCTTTGTATTTTTATATAATATGGTTAATAAACTTACTAAATACATCCAAGAGACCCCTAAGTGGTCCATTAATGATGAACCTATCATGATATAAGTCTCTTGGCCGAACCTTAGATTTTTAGGAATTTAATATCAATTAATAATATAATATTAGTTTTAAGAACTATTTTATGTCAATTTTGACACTATTCAATAGTTGATTTTTATGAAAGTCATAACAGATTTATTACTTCGAAAAAAGTCAATTAGATCAATCCTAATATATCATATTATCCTAGAAAATTAGTTTAATTCATTAAAAGTATCATATTATATTTATTTGGGTATTTATAATATCAATTATTTTAATTTTTCACTATTATAGTAATTACTGCATCATCATTGTGTCATATATAAAATAAATTATTTAATTTCTAAAAATTATAAATAAAATATCATTATGTAGGAAATCGTTTTATCTTTCTAATGAATATTTATAATCTAAATTCCAACATATATAACTTTATGTAACAATTGTTTTTCTAAAAGATATATGCTTGTGTCATTTTTGTATTCATTTTAACTTAATTAAAATAAAGTGTCATTATCACCTACAAGTGGCACCATGGGGTCCCCAAATCGATTCAAAGATACCTATGGTCGAACATGTATCAAAAAATAAGTCTAGGACACGTTTTAGGGTAATTTAGTATTATTATAATATTATTTATTAACCCTTATTTACCGGATTTACCCTTAACCATGGTAAATAAAATATTTACCGCAGTAATTATTCAAAATGTCTAAAAATAAAAGTTACCTATTTACACAATTTGAACATCCTGATTCCAAATATGAAATCCATTTTTCTAAATTCAAAACACAAAAGTGGCAGAAATTAATTTAAAATTAATTCCCGCTGTCAAAACAAAAACCGTGTTTTTAAGAGATAATAACTATCAAAAGATTGACAGTTGTTTATGTTCGGTTTAATTGTAAAATTATGTCCAATGACCGAAATTATATTAAATGGTAAAAATATATTCTAAATATACTTTAAAAATACTAAAATTCATAATTTATCACTATTAATTATTTTGATTAAAAAAGTTGTTTTTAATTAAAATTTAGTAATTTTCACTATTCATCAAAATATGAAAGTTATCCGAAAAGTACCAAAATTTCACCTTAGGCTAAATTTGATATTCAGAATCCAAAAATGAAGTCCATTTTGAAATATAAAATATATATAATTTAAAAAATTAGGTCTTACTATTCATAACGGCTAGTTTGATCGGTTGTGGTGTGTGTTAAAACTTGAAGTTGCGTACAACACACGCTACTGTTTTATTCAAAGGAAAGCGTACCGTGGAAGCTTGGGATGTTTTATTTTAAATTTCATGATGTCCCCATTTATTCAAAAAGTTTAAAATATTTTATTTAAAAAGGGTTCACTATTAAAAGTTGGTAAAACTGCAATACTGAAAATGAATTTGTTCTTACATTATGCCTATGAAACTCATAATATGGATTCTAAAATTATAAGGATTATATAAAGTTTAAAATTTAGTTAATACTATTCATAAACTCTTTTGAACGGCTTGTCATGGTGCGCATGAACTCGGTGTTGCGTGTAGTGCAAGTTATTGAATTGTTTTGAAGAAATAACACACTATGAAATCTTGGGGTGTTACATTCTCCCCTCCTTCAATAAATTGCATCCTCTCAATTTGAAATTGTTCTTCGAAAATAAAAGGTAGAAAATATATTTGTGGGAAAACCCACATCGGAAATTGGGTTACTAAAATTTAGTCTTAATATGAGGAAAAGAGAAATGAAAGGGTCACCACCAGATTATGATCTCGTTTCGGAGAACATTGGTGGTAATTAGGGACATATAATTGGAGGAAAAATGTAAATATTTATAGGTAGTGATTGAGGTCATCAATCACAAACAAGTATAAAATTGAGGTCCTTAAACTCATCAATCTATGATGATTTGAAGTACCATCGGTTCAACAAAATATAGGGTATTGGGATAACACATTTTTGACGTTTCAAAATATCTTAGTTGAAATCCCACATTGAAAAATGAATTAATGAGGCCTCTATTTAAAATAAAGAGTGGAAAGTATGAAGATTACCGAAAATAACACATACTAGGGTTCCATGTAGGAAAATAGGGATATGGAGGAGAAATCTAACCATCAATTATCTGATGGAGAGTGGTAGAGAACATGGCTATGAAAAGGCCAAAAATCCCAAAGCCATAAATTAGTGATGATTTAAGTGACCATCTAGGACAACATTTTTGTTCTAAGTTCCTTTTATTAATGTTGAGGAATTTATTTATGAGATTGGATAAGATCATAAGGAGATATATTTACTATATAATTAGAGTTTTATCCATTAATAAATTTCTACCACAAACTCATCTTTCACTCTAAAAGATAATAGAACGTAAATTTTTTTTTCTATTTATACTATTCGTACAGGGTTCCAAAATAAATGAATTTATAATTCATCTACAAGATCTTCTTTTAAAAAAAACTACATTATTTAATCCAAAACATCTCATGGTCCAGTGGTAGGTGATACACCCTTGTCGCCCTTCGGTTGCGGGTTTAAGTCTCGCAACCTTGCCGGACGCGACGGGTTGACGCCCGACCTCCGGGTTGTCCTTTTATGGTAATCCAAAATAATCAAAACTAGAACTATCAAAAATACTTCTGTCCAAACTCACATTCCAACATTTATAAGGAAGGTAAACATAATATAGATCCTTTTTACCCCGTAATAGCATATGAATACCTTCATCTTGTATTCTTTTAATACACTGAAACATCCTGAATTACCATATTCCTTATTGATTACATTCATGCTCCCCTATTCCATATAGAATGATGGATATACTTCATCAATCAAAAAATGTTTTAAACCCCAAAAAAATGATGGAATATACAAATCATTAATCAGTTTCAAGGTAGTCAAGAATATCCAATATAATTTATCCAAATCAATCATGTATTATTCTAAAATCACGAACTCGGTATCAGAACCATATTATGGTTTATCTTTCTCTCATCCATATATTTTCAAAAAATTTATCCTGCTATTGAGTCACTTTTCATTGTTCCACACAATCTCAAGTCCTTAATGAAATAGTACTGAAGTACAATCCTTATATACTCTATAATCATTATAACAAGTACATTGTTGATACAACACTCAATTGACATAATCAACATAAGAACTCTAATCATTCCTCTTCATCTGTGGTAGTATCATAACTTGATTATTATCCAATAGCATCATTTGCGGCATAGTCTGATGACTGGAACATAGGTTCGCGTAGTGTCCAAACTCCTTGCAAATGAAGCATTGTACATTTAAAACCATTTTCTTACCCTTTCAGTCACGTACTTTGTGTCCTTTTCCTCCACACTTATAACAAACTACCATTCCTTTCAGGCAAGTTCCAGGGTGTTTATTTCCACAGTTACCACATACGGGAAAATTCTTCTTTTCCATCTTCCCTTTATCCATCTTTCTCTCTTCCATCCTTTTCTTCTCTTGCTTCCCTTCAAAGCCATAGGACTCAGTAAACTCTTTACTTATCTTATCAACACATGATATTATTTCTTCATATGATGATAATTCATGGGAGACTATTTCTCTTATAAACTCTAGCTTAAGACCATGAAAGATATGATCCTTCCTTCTCTTTGGATCATGTGCATTTCTGGAGTTCTCATTCCTTCTACTGGGCGCCATTTCTAAATAATGGCATACACTAGACCAGTTTATGATTCAAAATACATAATCCCATACTTATAAAACACTTAACATAAATTGAACTATTTATGGATATAATCCATAATCATAAAAATGTTTTCTTTGAGGAAGTATATACTCATAAACCCTTCATAATGATTTGTAAAGAAAATGAGAGTTATCCTAAGCATATCCCCCGGGAGTGTCGTAACCAAGAGTGCAGCAAGGCCCGTTGTCGTGCACCAGTTCCCGTTCGAGTCTAGCTCAAAGCGGTGTTTTCGAGTTTTACCCCTAGGTACATTTGTGCCAGAGCCGCCTCTACCTGATCGTATCCAGACAGGGATGTATTGCTCGGAAAACTCACAAAATCTATACAATACCAAAATTCTAGGAAGTTCTTCTATACTAATCCTCAAAGTTCATCTTAGGTCTACGTCCTCTAATCAGAGTTTATCTAAATCTAGAATCCAAGGTTTGTACTAAACTTCCTCTGATACCAACTGTAACGCCCCGACCCCAGTTACCCAGAGTCGGTGCATTAATTACATAACATTGGCATGATCACAAGAAAGACCAAATATTGAAATACCGATTGGTTTAGTAGCCTTGGAAACACTAGATAGATTCATATGTTTTACATTACATCATCAAAATAAAAAAGAACTACTACAACAACATATTGTCTCCATAGTCCACACTATTAACCCCTCATAATATCCCTGCAAGTCATTCATAATTTACTTCTTCACATCCTGGGAAAATAAAACATAGAAAAGGGGTGAGCTCAGATGCCCAGTAAGGATAACAATATAGCAGAAACTTTCATAAATAAGAATAAACATTTAAGGCAATGTATAACTAAAACAAAATCCTTTTAAACTTTAACTTCAACATAGTATGTCATAAATAAAATGAAATAATGCCATTTACTTATTCACATGGATATTCTACTAATCGAATAATCACATGGAATATCAATAACCACTTTCATAATGATGTAATGCATAATGGCAGACTATCATAACCACATGGTCAAGGCCTCGTGCCAAGAATACAAATAAGATTTTGTCAAGGCCTTGTGCCAGGACACTAGTTTGTCTCATGAGACCTACCGATGCAATTTTTTTAGAAGATACTTACATTTAAAATTACTCAAATATACTCCAGTGTTTTTATGAAAAAATTATGCAAGCTTATAAAAACAAAATAACTAGTTCTGAGACTGCTCGACTAATTACAGGCCCTGATGGGTCCACTCCCAATTCCTTCCTGTCTAGCACACTCGAGAGTCGGGTTTTCTAAAAACATTTTGGAGCTTGCGTTAAATACGTATACATTTGCACTGGATTTTCATATACTTGATAGAAATATATCTTTTTTTAAATCATTTAAAAGTCACATAATTATAAAATAAAACATTTAATTTGAAAATATTCTTATAAGCTTGTAAAGGAAGCTTTGAAGATTTTATAACGGCGGAAAATAACCGCACCCGCCGTATAAGTTAAAACAAATTCTTACCTTAATTCTGTCGAAAAGGTTAAAAAGGACCTTGTTTTGAAAACGACGGAAAGATTCCTCTTATAAAAAGTCAAACAAGGGTATAAATGACTTTAACCCATATTCTTGTAAATAATAAAAAAAATTTGAAATACATTTCGAAGAAACATGGATGTGGATGATAAAGAAATCCCAGTAGATTATTACGTATAAACAACCTCGGATAATGAAGAGATTGTGAAATAACCCTTACCTTGTACTTTTCCATGGTTGGGGTAGGTTAACCTCCTGTATAATGGTTAAATAATTGTTATTAAATTATACAAGAATCATATATATTAATATGATATCATATATGATCTTTTAATGTTGATTTGATAATAATATCTTAGTATTATCGTTGTTTCGGGTGTTAACTTACTTGTTTTCTTCTATATGTTTTGTTACGTAATACTTGTTTGTAATGGATAGGTTGTATATTATTCATATCCAAAATGATATCAAGTCCTTAAACATCATTTTTTAAATAATCAAATGATAATTATACTTGAATGGATACGATGGAGAATGAATCTCATCGCGTTCGTGGAGACGGTAGTCCGTACGTACGCACGAGCGACAATATCATTCTTTTGATATTAAAATAATATATAAATGGATGGTATATAAAATATAAATAATAATTAACATGTTATATTTATTATTTACATGAGTTACATATCATTATTATAACCATCAAAATAATAATATATTGAATAATAATTACTCCACGACGTGGAGACGGTAAGCCGTACGTACGCACGTATGGTGACAGGTTATTCAAAGGGTGGATAGAATACTGAATATGGTTGTACCATATTTATAATAACATAACAGTATATATATGATACTGGAGTTAATATTTTAGAATGGTAACAACAAAGGAAGAAGAAGTGGAAGAAGAAATGAACTTGGAAAAGGGTGGTGAAATCATTACCTCTTCTTCGGGTTCTTCCTTTTGATTTGATAAAAAGCGCTCCTTAGGTTGGATTTCTGATCAAAATAAGGCCTCTAGGTTGTAGTGAGGGATGTTGGTAGAGTATTTGGGCAGATTTTGGACGAACCAAAAGGCTTTCAAGGTGTGAAGAAATGAGAAGGAAGAGTGCCCTTTTATAAGAGGGGTGAGGGGCACCTTCGGAAAAGCTAGAAATATTAATTTATAATAAATTCATATTCGGTTTATAATGGCTCCAAAGTTGATTATTAAAAGTTTAATGTGGGGATAGGTCTAAAACCACTCAACCAATAGAATTTAGACAGGTTTGAGTACTTATATTAACCATATCTTTAAGTATTAACTCTAAGTTAATTAGTTTCACTTTTACAATGTCTCTTTGTATTTTTATTTAATATGGTTAATAAACATACTAAATACATCCAAGCGACCCCTAAGTGGTCCATTAATGATGAACCTATAATTATATAAGTCTCTTGGCCGAACCTTAGATTTTTAGGAATTTAATATCAATTAATAATATAATATTTCTTTTAAGAACTCTTTTATGTCAATTTTGACACTATTCAATAGTTGATTTTTGTGAAACTCATAACAGATTGATTACTTCTAAAAAAGTCAATTAAATAAATCCTAATATATCATATTATCCTATAAAATTAGTTTAATTCATTAAAAGTTTCATATTATATTTTTTTGGGTATTTATAATATCAATTATTTTAATTTTTCACTATTATAGTAATTACTGCATCATCATTGTGTCATAAATAAAATAAATTATTTAAGGTCTAAAAATTATAAATAAAATATAATTATGTAGGAAATCGTTTTATCCTTCTAATGAATATTTATAATCTAAAATCCAACATATATAACTCTATGTAACAATTGTTTTTCTAAAAGCTATATGCTTGTGTCATTTTGGTATTCATTTTAACTTAATTAAAATAAAGTGTCATTATCACCTACAAGTGGCACCATGGGGTCCCAAAATCGACCCAAAGATGCCTATGGTCGAACATGTATCAACCAATAATTCTAGGACACGTTTTAGGGTAATTTAGTATTATTATAATATTATTTTTTAACCCTTATTTACCGGATTTACCCTTAACCATAGTAAATAAAATATTTACCGTAGTAATTATTCAAAATGTCTAAAAATAAAAGTTACCTATTTACACAATTTAAAAATCCTGATTCCAAATATGGAATCCATTTTTCTAAATTCAAAATACAAAAGTGGCAGAAATTAATTTAAAATTAATTCCTGCTGTCAAAACAAAAAGCGTGTTTTTAAGAGATAATAACTATCAAAAGATTGACACTTGTTTATGTTCGGTTTAATTGTAAAATTATGTCCAATGACCAACATTATATTAAATGGTAAAAATATATTCTAAATATACTTTAAAACTACTAAAATTCATAATTTATCACTATTAATTATTTTGATTAAAAAAGTTGTTTTTAATTAAAATTTAGTAATTTTCACTATTCATCAAAATATGAAAGTTATCCGAAAAGTACCAAAATTTCACCTTAGGATAAATTTGATATTCTGAATCCAAAAATGAAGTCAATTTTGAAATATAAAATATATATAATTTCAAAAATTAGGTATTACTATTCATAATGGCTAGTTTGATCGGTTGTGGTGTGTGTTAAAACTCAAAGTTGCGTACAACACACGCTGCTGTTTTATTCAAAGGAAAGCGTACCGTGGAAGCTTGGGATGTTTTATTTTAAATTTTTTGATGTCCCCATTTAGTCAAAAAGTTTAAAATATTTTTTTTAAAAAGGGTTCACTATTAAATGTTGGTAAAACTGCAATACTGAAAATGAATTTGTTCTTACATTATGTCTAAGAAACTCATAATATGGATTCTAAAATTATAAGGATTATATAAAGTTTAAAATTTAGTTAATACTATTCATAACCTCTTTTGAACGGCTTGTCATGGTGCGCTTGAACTCGGTGTTGCGTGTAGTGCAAGTTATTGAATTATTTTGAAGAAATAACACACTATGAAATCTTGGGGTGTTACATTATCCCCTCCTTCAATAAATTGCGTCCTCGCAATTTGAAATTGTTCTTCAAAAATAAAAGGTAGAAAATATATTTGTGGGAAAACCCACATCAGAAATTGGGTTACTAAAATTTAGTCTTAATATGAGGAGAAGAGAAATGAAAGGGTCACCACCAGATTATGATCTCGATTCGGATAACATTGGTGGCAATTAGAGACATATAATTGGAGGAAAAACGAAAATATTTATAGGTAGTGATTGAGGTCATCAATCAAAAACAAGTATAAAATTGATGTCCTTAAACTCATCAATCTATGATGATTTGAAGTACCATCGGTTCAACAAAATATAGGGTATTGGGATAACACATTTTTGACGTTTCAAAATATCTTAGTTGAAATCCCACATCGAAAAATGATTTAATGAGGCCTCTATTTAAAATAAAGAGTGGAAAGTATGAAGATTACCGAAAATAACACATACTAGGGTTGCATGTAGGAAAATATGTAATGGAGGAGAAATCTAACCATCATTTATCTGATGGAGAGTGGTAGAGAACATGGCTATGAAAAGGCAAAAAATTCCAAAGCCATAAATTAGTGATGATTTATGGTACCATCTAGGACAACATTTTTGTTCTAAGTTCCTTTTATTAATGTTGAGGAATTTATTTATGAGATTGGATAAGATCATAAGTAGATATACTTACTTTATAATTAGAGTTTTATCCACTAATAAATTTCTACCACAAACTCATCTTTCACTCTAAAAGATAATAGAACGTAAATTTTTTTTCCTATTTATACTATTCGTACAGGGTTCCAAAATAAATGAATTTATAATTCATCATCCAGATCTTTTAAAAAAAAATACATTATTTAATCCAGGACATCTCGTGGGCCAGTGGTAGGTGATACACCCTTGTCGCCCTTCGGTTGGGGGTTCAAGTCTCGCAGCCTTGCCGGACGCGACGGGTTGCCGCCCGACCTCCGGGTTGTCCTTTTATGGTAATCCAAAATAATCCAAACTAGAACTATCAAAAATACTTCTTTCCAAACTCACATTCCAACATTTATAAGGAAGGTAAACATAATATAGATCCTTTTTACACAGTAATAGCATATGAATACCTTCATCTTGTATTCTTTTAATACACTGAAACATCCTGAATTACCATATTCCTTATTGATTACATTCATGCTCCCCTATTCCATATAGAATGATGGATATACTTCATCAATCAAAAAATGTTTTAAACCCCAAAAAATGATGGAATATACAAATCATTAATCAGTTTCAAGGTAGTCAAGAATATCCAATATAATTTATCCAAATCAATCATGTATTATTCTAAAATCACTAACTCGGTATCAGAACCATATTATAGTTTATATTTCTCTCAACCATATATTTTCCAAAAATTTATCCTGCTATTGAGTCACTTTTCATTGTTCCACACAATCTCAAGTCCTTAATGAAATAGTACTGCAGTACAATCCTTATATACTCCATAATCATTATAACAAGTACATTGTTGATACAACACTCAATTGACATAATCAACATAAGAACTCTAATAATTCCTCTTCATCCGTGGTAGTATCATTACTTGATTATTATCTAATAGCATCATTTGCGGCATAGTCTGATGACTGGAACATAGGTTCGCGTAGTGTCCAAACTCGTTGCAAATGAAGCATTGTACATTTAAAACCATTTTCTTACCCTTGTAGTCATGTACTTTGTGCCCTTTTCCTCCACACTTATAACAAACTCTCATTCCTTTCAGGAAAGTTCCAGGGTGTTTCTTTCCACAGTTACCACATATGGGAAAATTCTTCTTTTCCCTCTTCCCATTATCCATCTTTCTCTCTTCCATCCTTTTCTTCTCTTTCTTCCCTTCAAATCCATAGGACTCAGTAAACTCTTTACTTATCTTATCAACACATGATATTATTTCTTTATATGATGATAATACATGGGAGACTATTTATCTTATAAATTCTAGCATAAGACCATGAAAGATATGATCCTTCCTTCTCTTTGGATCATGTGCATTTCTGGAGTTCTCATTCTTTCTACTGGGTGCCATTTCTAAACAATGTCATACACTAGATCAGTTTATGAATCAAAATACATAATCCCATACTTATAAAACACTTAACATAAATTGAACTATTTATGGATATAATCCATAATCATAAAAATGTTTTCTTTGAGGAAGTATATACTCATAAACCCTTCATAATGATTTGTAAAGAAAATGAGAGTTATCCTAAGCATATCCCACGGGAGTGTCGTAACCAAGAGTGCAGCAAGGCCCGTTGTCGTGCACCAGTTCCCGTTCGAGTCTAGCTCAAAGCGGTGTTTTCAAGTTTTAACCCTAGGTACATCTGTGCCAGAGCCGCCTCTACCTGCTCGTATCCAGACAAGGATGTATTGCTCGGAAAACTCACAAAATCTCTAAAATACCAAAATTCTATGAAGTTCTTCTATAATAATCCTCAAAGTTCATCTTAGGTCTACATGCTCTAATCAGAGTTTATCTAAATCTAGCTTCCAAGGTTTGTACTAAACTTCCTCTGATACCAACTGTAACGCCCCGACCCCAGTTACCCAGAGTCGGTGCATTAATTACATAACATTGGCATGATCACAAGAAAGGTCAAATCTCGAAAGACCGATTGGTTTAGTAGCCTTGGAAACACTAGATATATTCATAAGTTTTACATTACATCATGAAAATAAAAAATAACTACTACAACAACATATTGTCTCTATAGTCCACACTATTAACCCCTCATAATATCCCTGCAAGTCATTCATAATTTACTTCTTCACATCCTGGGAAAATAAAACATAGAAAAGGGGTGAGCTCAAATGCCCAGTAAGGATAACAATATAGCGGAAACTTTAATAAATAAGAATAAACATTTAAGGCAATGTAAAACTAAAACAAAAGCCTTTTAAACTTTAACTTCAACATAGTATGGAATAAATAAAATGAAATAATTCCATTTACTTATTCACATGGATATTCTACTAATCGAATAATCACATGCAATATCAATAACAACTTTCATAATGATGGAATGCATAATGCCAGACTATCATAACCACATGGTCAAGGCCTCGTGCCAAGACTACAAATAAGATTTTGTCAAGGCCTTGTGCCAAGACACTAGTTTGTCTCATGAGACCTACCGATGCAATTTTTTTAGAAGATACTTACGTTTAAAATTACTCAAATATACTCCACTGTTTTTATGAAAAAATTATTTAAGCTTCTGAAAACAAAATAACTAGTTCTGAGACTGCTCGACTAATTACAGGCCATGATGGGTCCACTCCCAATCCCTTCCTGTCTAGCACACTCGGAAGTCGGGTTTTCTAAAAACATTTTGGAGCTTGCGTTAAATAAGTATACATTTTCACTAGATTTTCATATACTTGATAGAAATATATATTTTTTTTAAATCATTTAAAAGTCACGTAATTATAAAATAAAACATATAATTTGAAAATATTCTTATAAGATTGTAAAGGAAGATTTGATGATTTTATAAAGGCGGAAAATAACCGCACCCGCCGTATAATTTAAAAAAAATTCTTACCTTAATTCTGTCGAAAAGGTTAAAAGGACCTTGTTTTGAAAACGACGGAAAGATTCCTCTTATAAAAAGTCAAACAAGGGTATAAATGACTTTAACCCATATTCTTGTAAATAATAAAAAAAAATTGAAATACATTTCGAAGAAACATGGATGTGGATGATAATGAAATCCCAGTAGATTATTGTGTATAAACAACCTCGGATAATGAAGAGATTGTGAAATAACCCTTACCTTGTACTTTTCCTTGTTTGGGGTAGGTTAACCTCCTGTATAATGGTGAAATAATTGTTATTAAATTATACAAGAATCATATATATTAATATGATATCATATATGGTCTTTTAATATTGATTTGATAATAATATCTTAGTATTATCGTTGTTTCGGGTGTTAACTTACTTGTTTTATTTTATATGTTTTGTTACGTAAGACATGTTTGTAAAGGATAGGTTGTATATTATTCATATCTATAATGATATCAAGTCCTTAAACATCATTTTTTAAATAATCAAATGATAATTATACTTGAATGGATACGATGGAGAATGAATCTCATCGCGTTCGTGGAGACGGTAGTCCGTACGCACGCACGAGTGACAATATCATTCTTTTGATATTAAAATAATATATAAATGGATGGTATATCAAATATAAATAATCATTAACATGTTATATTTATTATTTACATGAGTTACATATCATTATTATACCCATCCAAATAATAATATATTGAATAACAATTACACCAAGACGTGGAGACGGTAAGTCGTACGTACGCACATATGGTGACATGTTATTCAAAGGGTGGATAGAATACTGAATAGGGTTGTACCATATTTATAATAACATCACAGTATATATATGATACTGGAGTTATTATTTTATAATGGTAACAACAAAGGAAGAAGAAGTGGAAGAAGAAATGAACTTGGAAAAGGGTGGTGAAATCATTACTCTTCTTCGGGTTCTTCCTTTTGATTTGATCAAAAGGTCTTCTTAGGATGGCATTCTGATCAAAATAAAGCCTCTAGGTTGTATTGAGGGATGTTGGGAGAGTATTTGGGGAGAGTTTGGACGATCCAAAAGGCTTTGATGGTGTGAATAAATGAGAAGGAGGAGTGCCCTTTTATAAGAGGGGTGAGGGGCACCTTTGGGAAAGCTAGAAATATTAATTTATAATAAATTTATATTCTGTTTATAATGGCTCCAAAGCTGATTATTCAAAGGTTAATGTGGGGATAGGTCGAAAACCACTCAACCAATAGAATTTATACAGGTTTTGGTACTTATATTAACCTTATCTTTAAGTACTAACTCTAAGTTAATTAGTTTCACTTTTACAATGTCTTTTTGTATTTTTATATAATATGGTTAATAAACATACTAAATACATCCAAGAGACCCATAAGTGGTCCATTAATGATGAACCTATCATGATATAAGTCTCTTGTCCGAACCTTAGATTTTTAGGAATTTAATATCAATTAATAATATAATATTTGTTTTAAGAACTCTTTTATGTCAATTTTGACACTATTCAATAAATGATTTTTGTGAAACTCATAAAAGATTGATTACTTCGAAAAAAGTAGATTAAATCAATCCTAATATATCATATTATCCTATAAAATTAGTTTAATTCATTAAAAGTTTCATATTATATTTATTTGGGTATTTATAATATCAATTATTTTAATTTTTCACTATTATAGTAATTACTGCATCATCATTGTGTCATAAATAAAATAAATTATTTAATGTCTAAAAATTATAAATAAAATATCATTATGTAGGAAATCGTTTTATATTTATAATTAATATTTATAATCTAAAATCCAACATATATAACTCTATGTAACAATTGTTTTTCTAAAAGATATATGCTTGTGTCATTTTTGTATTCATTTTAACTTAATTAAAATAAAGTGTCATTATCACCTACAAGTGGCACCATGGGGTCCCAAAATCGACCCAAAGATCCCTATGGTCGAACATGTATCAACCAATAATTCTAGGACACGTTTTAGGGTAATTTAGTATTATTATAATATTATTTTTTAACCCTTATTTACCGGATTTACCCTTAACCATGGTAAATAAAATATTTACCGCAGTAATTATTCAAAATGTCTAAAAATACAAGTTACCTATTTACACAATTTGAAAATACTGATTCCAAATATGGAATCCATTTTTCTAAATTCAAAACACAAAAGTGACAGAAATTAATTTAAAATTAATTCCCGCTGTCAAAACAAAAAGCGTGTTTTTAAGAGATAATAACTATCAAAAGATTGACACTTGTTTATGTTCGGTTTAATTGTAAAATTATGTCCAATTACCAACATTATATTAAATGGTAAAAATATATTCTAAATATAATTTAAAACTACTAAAATTCATAATTTATCACTATTAATTATTTTGATTAAAAAAGTTGTTTTTAATTAAAATTTAGTAATTTTCACTATTCATCAAAATATGAAAGTTATCCGAAAAGTACCAAAATTTCATCTTAGGCTAAATTTGATATTCTGAATCCAAAAATGAAGTCCATTTTGAAATATAAAATATATATAATTTCAAAAATTAGGTATTATTATTCATAACGGCTAGTTTGATCGGTTGTGGTGTGTGTTAAAACTCGAAGTTGCGTACAACACACGCTACTGTTTTATTCAAAGGAAAGCGTACCGTGGAAGCTTGGGATGTTTTATTTTAAATTTTTTGATGTCCCCATTTAGTCAAAAAGTTTAAAATATTTTATTTAAAAAGGGTTCACTATTAAAAGTTGGTAAAACTGCAATACTGAAAATGAATTTGTTCTTACATTGTGTCTAAGAAACTCATAATATGGATTCTAAAATTATAAGGATTATATAAAGTTTAAAATTTAGTTAATACTATTCATAACCTCTTTTGAACGGCTTGTCATGGTGCGCTTGAACTCGGTGTTGCGTGTAGTGCAAGTTATTGAATTATTTTTAAGAAATAACACACTATGAAATCTTGGGGTGTTACAACACAAAATAACAAATATATGATCAATATACTCAAAAATAAAATTAATCTTAAAATCACTTTTCAATCCATTGGTGATCTATAAAGTTAAATATATATTCACCAATTTTAATAACCCATAAATACCTTATCATCAAATATCATATATTCATTAATGGTTATTAATATCCTTAAATTTTTTTCCCAAAAAAATTTATTTATTCCTCAAATAACCATTCACTTAAACATATATTAAACCATTATGTTTTATTACTATAAATTGCCCTATAATATTAGTATTCATGTTGAATTTCGATAATAAATAATCTCACATGGTGTATCTATGGAATTAATGAAATGATCTACCATAGACATACCATCTCAATTAACTCCATATTAATCCACTGTCATTATAGAATTTCATAGGTTCTATAATTTGATTCATCATAACGGTTCATAGGGAAAATGAAAATTGACCCAAGAGTATCCATTGACAGTTTCAAACCAAGATTTCAGTAATGGAACACACTCCATGAAATATAATGACACCTAAGATATAATCGAAAAACTATATTAGGTTTATTACATTAAACATCAAATATTCCAAACCCATGTCCACTTATATTATCCAAGAATTGATTTTTTATCTCAGAAAACAAAATAGTATAAACCTTACTCAAATTATATTATTTTATCATATAATTATAAATATAATCAAGAAATGTTAAAGGGTTATGTTCCCCAATCTATGCCTTTCTAAATCTAGTTCCCCTGGTTTTTTATAAACATACTCTGATACCAACTATAAATACCCCAACACTAGTACACAAAAGTCAGTAGTTAAATTATTACATTATATCATGATACATGTGAGCACATTACAATGGAAATCATATTTTTACAGTGATGGTAAACAAGATATTTATTTGATTATCACATTATATTTTTAAAAATTAAAACACAATATAGTGAATAAAAATATTATGAATACTGGAAATCATTATATTCTTCCTTCTTGATATGTTTGGTAATGTCAATAAAAAAATGAGGGTGATCACCTGGTAATTAAGGGTTCTGTATAGTGCAGGATAAAATGAATAAATAATGAAAAATCATTATGTAATATTAAATTAATATAAACACATGCCATTTAATTAATAACATGAGGACAAAGAATAATACAGAAGGATTAAATGATTAAGAAGTAATTAGATATAACTAATTATATGATCATGAATCTTACCCAAGTATGTAATAAATGTTAAAATAGTCACATGGTTATGAACACATAATTTCAAAATGATAGAATTCAAATTTTTATACATAATAAACATACTATCATTGCCTTGGGAAAAAAATCATTTTATACATTGGTAAGTCCTCAATCAAATACACAAAATAGTTTATATTATAAGACCACATAAGGATTCAAGGGGTTATAGTTGTCCATAAACATCACATACTAATTATAATGTATTAATCATATAAAATGGTAGAATAAAAAAAAATACATAATTAAGAAAAAACATTCATGTAACAAATCATGCATTTGAAATGTTAATATTTCCCCCACTCAAACTGATTATAAACGATCTTAAGATGAAATTTGGATGATATTATTACAATATATCCCTATTTGAGCATATATAAATAACATGATTAATGTTTTTGATGAAATGAAATACAATAAAGAGGTTGTTAAAACACTCCTATGAAAAATATCTTTTTTACCATTCAAATGCAATTTTTAAAACATTACATATCAAGAATATTGGGAAAATATTATCTTTTAAACAAGAAATATAATATTTTAATAAAATATATAAATATTTGAGATGTCTTATATTGGGAAAATTCTATTCATTCTTGGTATGTTAAGACATATATTCTTTATGAATTTTCCTTAATAAGTCAAAATGCAATTCATTAAGAAAATGAAAAGAAGATTAATTTAAATATATATTATAGAAATTAAATCAAGGAAAAAAATAAACTCAAACAAAATTAGATGAATAATAATAATGTTGATGACCATGTTTTTAGAAAACAACAATATGAATGAAAAATACTCATAACTAAATATAAAATAACTACTCTTTTTTTTATGTTTTGATTAATTTAAAAATTATAATGAAAGGAAAACTTATTAGATTCAAAAAATACAATAGGGAATACTATTTATTGGAAATACGATAGAAATATCATATCATTCACCCAATGGAGAATTGAACATAAATAATCTAGAATAATAATAAGATTGTGAAACGAACCCTTAATCCTTTGTAACTATTGAATAATAGTCTCTGTGATAGTATTAAATTAAAAAAACATTAACTAATAAGAATATATGGATATCAATGATATAAGTTATCAATAATGTATTACATAGTAATCAAAAAAAATTAATCAGGTGCATAATAGAAAATATGTCTCAATGTAGTGGATATTAATATGAAAAATTTTAAACAAATTATACATTTGTTGTGAGATTTAATCAATGAATTTTTTATTTTAAAAATATATAAATAAAAAAAATAACAATAGGAAATAGAACATAAAATAATACAATATATTACACATATAATTATATAATTTCAAAGACAATGAATTATTAATAAATCCCAATGAAATGAAATTTTGTTATGAAACCCCTTACAGTTGGTAACATTTATGTAAAATTCCCAATGATAAATTAAATTTAATCGAAAGATAAAATAACCTTAATAATGAATGATTAATTATACAAAATCTAAAAGTGTCCATATATACAAAATAGAAATTAAAATTTCTCTATAACATTAAAATTAATCTTAATGAAAGGAAATTGAGATGAAATCAGTAACCGGGAGTAAAACATGTAATGTACGTTGTTTAGCATGATAAATAATAAATATATTTTAATAATTTACTTTATTAAAAAAAAAATTTAATAAATTTTATTTATTACCATTATATATTTAATTACTTATTCAGTTATATTAAAATCATATGTTTCAATGATATTTGATCCATATATCAATGATGAATTCAGTAATATTAATATGGTAAAAGTAGGAACATTTGAATCACATCATAACAAATAATAATGAAGTAATTATTGTTTTTATACATTAATTTTATAATTTTAACAAACCATGAAATTTTGTTTCCATAAATTAACTACATTTAAATAATGGATTAGGTAACTTGTACTTACACATTAATAAGGTTTACATTTTTCAATGATAATAGTGATAAGATAATAAGAATTATGTTATCATCCAATATTGATAATATACTATAAATATAACATTATTTCATTAAATTCACAAAAACACACACAAAAAAACACACACACACACATATATATATATATTTCATTTAGGTGATGAGGTTTTCAATAATGAAACACATCGCTTCGTGGAGGCCGTGATACACATATATGCATAGACGACATTATCGTTTTTATGTGAATAAAATGGTATGAAATAATATGATATATAATATTTATTTAATAATGAATATTTGATGAATATCATGTATACATATAAACTCCATAATAAATATCATCATTGAGTGGTTGTGATGGCAAATTAATTACATAGATTTGTTATGTGGTAGTCCTACTAACACACGAAGGAAATATTCAAATCCCATTTGATGGAGGAGGAGATATAAATATGATATTAAATTCTCAAAACAATATATAATTATATACTATATATTTATAATATTATTTCAATACATTTTAATAATAATAAAATTAATTATAATAAGAAATTAAAAAAAATTTGGTTTAAAACGATTCATCTCTTCAAACAACCAATTTAGCTTAATAACAAAATCCATCCTTTGAGGGTTCTAAAATCTATGAAAGTCCTATTGTTAATGTTTATGCATGATCTTAATGGATTTGGGTCTGTATCTTCTCAAAAAAATGGTTCTACATACATAATTAATGGAGAATATGATGTGGCTTTTTATAAGAGAGGGGAGCGACCCTCTTAGAAATTTATAAATGTACAAATTCATATAAATTAATTTTATTATTAAAATTTTCCAAATAAGAAAATATTAAAATATAATATGTTGATTATTTGAATAAATTTCATCTAATAAAAATTGGGCATGATGAGATTATATTTTCTCTTGTATGTTTTAACCAGTTTTATCCGTTTTTGAAAACTACCTTGATATTAATGTTTTAAAAAATTAGGGGACCTAAAGTTTGCCCAAAGAGGATAAATGGTATAAAAATGCCACATTGTTGATGTTAGAATCCATAAATCATTTAAATTTCCGAATATAATGTTTTTAAGAATTTTAAATAATTTAACAAATCCATATATATTATAGTATATCATTAATGTCAACTTTGACACTTTTCATTTAATATTACATCAAAAAACATGATGAAAATAATGGAATTAGAATTTATTACACTAAAACATACATAAAATATTATATTTATATTAAAAATTATTGGGTAAAATGATTCATTAAATTATATTACATTAAATATTTTTAAAATCATGTATTTTATTTTCATATTATTTAATGATTTACTGTGTCGACGTTCTATAAAAACGTAGGTTAATTATTTCATCCCTAGTAAAATAGAAAATAATTACCTTGTTTAAATAAATAATTTATTTTTTATATATACAATTAGAATCAAACATACCATTTTTATCCAATATAAATTTTTAAAATATTATAAATCATGTAAAATGGATTTTTTCCTTTTCTTTAAACAATGTATTATGAAGGCTATAATCTTGTCCATGTTACAAAAAATGGTCATATTATCAAATTCTCGATGATTTTAGAATATATATGCTCATAAAATTAATTGAAACACATGTTAGGGTGTTAATATTCAATCCCACCTAAGATTACACATAATGGACCGACAATAAGTGAATGGTGATGTTAAATACTAGAGTACTGCATCCAGTAGATACACTAATAAAAACCTACTAATAAAAACATATATAAAACCTAACAGTATAAATTAATTGTAATAAAGTGTTGAAATAACAAAAATATGAGACTAAAAAATCAATAATGTAATGATTATAGTGACTATAATGGCCAAACAACTCTTATAAAACCAAGAGAGCTTAATATACAGCCTAATCTCCAACAATTTTTGACTGGCCTGAAAATGGTATCTATTTTTGTAGGGTGATCATAATTGTATACATAATAGAAACCTCCTCATAGCCTCCCCAACAAATGACAATAATATCATTCTATATCCAATTGAACAATAGTTTTACGAACTCATCACCTAAATAGTGAGAATATGTACTTATCCTCAACAAATAAATATCATACATAGTATGACAGACAATATAGTAAATAAATTATAATGAAACATTAGGGGTATCTATCTATCACATTCAAACTTCTTCTTCACTCCACCACTACATCACACACCTAGAACCATAACTCTCCAAAATCAGCCACCCCAAAGAGTCCTAAGATATGCATCACACCATGAACCTCTTGCTTCACATAATCACATGATCCCATATCACATATCCATATAGTAACCAAATTGTTTTATGTATCCCCCATAGCTCGTATTATGTGTATCATACATCTGGTATTATACCTCAATCCATCACAAACAATACAATGAGAAATTTACCTCAAGATATCAAAACATATACACATCATACATATAATAATCCATTAGTTATAATATCTATTTATACATGTGAGTTATATAAAAAAATTCAATCACATCCTTTAGACACATATTTGAGAAAATAACTATCTTTCATACTAGCGTAAGTTACTACCAAGATAAATATAATGGAAAGAGTTGGTATAAATCCATCCATCCACCCACTATAATGTTGGAAAAAACTACCTCCATGAGTCCATTGGGAGTTGGTATCCCTAACATTAATTGGTGGGGTAGTTTATTGAAACCCAAAATATATAGTATATAATATATATCTCAAACACAAAGGGGGAATAACCTTCTCTATGACCCAACTACACCAAACTGCACTTGAACTCATAATGGCCACCATTAATAATAGATGTCCAGTAAGAGCTCATAAATTTAAATATAATCATTATACTGAATATTTTTTTTACCATGACCTTCCTGAAATTAATATATTAAACAATAATTTAACATCAATCATTTTTTCAATTTACATTACATTTTACAATTAAAGTGATGTCCATTCCCCCAAGAAAAATCCGAACTAAGTCTATTATTTCCAAAGATTAACATATTTCCAACAATTTCATTTTTTTCATTAACAACACCATTATTGAATTCATTTATAAAATATTATTATCATCACATAATCCAACTACACTAAGAAAAATCAAGGGTACCACAATGTGGAAACATGAAACAAATAACATGTATCTTCCTCTATATGTGGATAATGAAATGAATATAAATCAAGAAATGTAGCCATCAGGAATTAAACAAAACTAATTTCAGGAAGGAGTAAATCCTTTTGACATGAATTGGTAATCATAGATTCATCTCAGTCTATCATCTATGGTTCCATCAATGACACTCACATGCATATCATGATGCATCTTTCCATTATTGAATCAAACTACGGCCACATTATCCAAGCCACCTTGCACCATATAAAATTTGACATCCCTTTCTCATTGATCCTCGGCATGTCTCACAGTTGGTCCTCCTTCCACTTATCAGATAATTCATTCCATGAATAAAACTTGTCTAATAGTGAATTACACATCATTGGAATCCAAAAAATTAGCAAAAAACAAACAACAACAACCAAAATGAAAATATAGGCCATAAAACATGTAATCTATCCTTCACACACAAACAATATCTCATGAATGTAATTGAATTATGTCAACCATCAAAAGAAAATGGAAATATGAGGCCCTAAGAATTATATTTATCATACAATCAATATTTTTTTTATTGAAGTAACTGATTCATTATTCATAATTTCCAAATATGGGAAACAAAATACATCAAACTATTAAAACCTATAAAATGAATTAAAAATTTTATTTAAACCTGCTTCCCAATTTACATTCCAGTTTCAGTAAACTTGTTAAATTAAAATTTATTAATATTTTAGTAACTCTTTATATCCAATAATATTAACATCTTTCACTGTCATTATAAATATTTCAAACACATTTAATCATATATTTAATTAATCATGAATAATCACATCGATTTAATCATTATCAGATTACAGAAATTTTTTTATATTAAATTTACCACTTTATTGTGCATCTAATTAGATATCAATTAATTCTAAAAATATTTTACATTATCCATGATGAACAACATAAACAAGAAAACATATTATAATTCTATATAAGTATATAATAGATGACACACTATCTATAAAACTAGGAGGCAAAGCATTGTATAGTAGAAACAAATGATATATGATCATAATAAATATATTTTTTCAACCGTTTCACTCTTCCTTAATATAATTCCATTTCCAAAAAAGGAAAAAAAAATGACATAATTATTATTGCATGTAACTAAATTGGATATGAAATGAATCACATTCCTTGAAGAAGAAGATTAATGCAACCCATTGCACCAAAAATATGGAGGTGTGCATGTTGTAATCTCCTCTATATGGAATAGAAGACAAGAATAGTAGGATTACATGAATCCATTAGTACCAATTAAATACTATAATTGCAATGGAAATAAAATTTTAAGGGATTTTGGGATGAAAATTCATTTCACTGTCAACATATATGGGACAATTGAAATATTAAGACTGAAAAATATTTACATCAAAATATTGTGAATATCTTTAAATTACACTTAACATTACTCATCATTATCCTTTTTCATCATTAAAAATAAAGGATTTAATTATCATTTATGTAAGTCCTTTGATGAATAGGGATTCGAGAATATACCAAATTATATTAAACATTATATATGATTTAAGAACCCTCTAGATTTTCCCTAATTTAAGATGTTGATTCCATATTATCGTTTGAATATTTTGTAGCTAACAAGATATCTCCAAAGACAAATGAATGGTGGAAAACACTTATTGATAGATCATGAAACCCAAATTTGAATTATTTAAAGGGTGATATGTGTGCCTAATATATTATCTTTAATCTTTACCAATTCACTGCATCATTTATAAGATTAATAAACTTTAAACAATAGGTTTATATTTACTTAATAGAGTAAAATTAGTTTATCTTTGATAGGTAAATATGCCTCTATCATATACAAAATCAATTATGAGTTAACTTGTGAGGAATTGATAGTTACATTTATACATTTTAATTGTCAATACTTTTTCTTTTTTTACCCTTAGTTATTAAACTTATCCATAATCGTAGGAAAGTTATTACAAATAGGCTAAAAAAAGATTCTATGTAATTATTTTACCCTACAAATTAATGGGAGGGATGGTCGAATATGATGATATACTGTGTATATTTTCCCTTCAAATAAAATGAAAACTAATTAGTTTATTTTTTAAAAATTTCATGTGAGGGACTCTAAATCTGGTGATGATATTCCACATCCCAAAGATTAAAATAGACATTTCTTTACCTACATGAGAGGAATATCCTTAACCACGATGGAATAGAATGATGACATTAATGATGTAACTGAAGTTCCATGTTATATCTATGTGATGTGACCCCACATAATCCATTCATTAAATGGGAAAATGACCTTGGATATTTAATGGTGTGTAATCAATCTATGCGATGATGGACCAAATAGGTATGAATTTTATATGCATGGAATTTCAAGGTGAATTCGAGTAAATATTGTGTCATTATTTTCTATAAATATTTCATTACCTAATATAATGGACGATATATTTTCATTGTGGGTAAACACTACATATTGTAATTTGAACCACTTCCTTAACGGTGGGGATTATATTATCCTTCAATTCATCTTGGGATAGAATCCATCAAATCCTTATTTATGGGGGACTACATATATATTTGGACAATACTATAGGATGAAGTTCATCATGTAGTTCTAGATTTATTCATTCTTTAATAAAGCTAATAAATAAAACATTATTTAGAGATATTATATTATTTAAGAAAATAATTCAATACAATAATCAATTAATGAAGATATCAGCTCTATATTTTATTGAATGGGGTTAATCTAATTGATTTTTTCTAATTATGATGAATGAATAGAGAGGTTATCATATGGTGTTTGATGTGAATACTAATTTTCATCTATTATAGATCTAGGAAGACTATAGAATAATATTCTTTCAAACTAGTACAATCATTTTTTGATCATGGTATGTGAATTAGAGAAGTATTCTACTGTTATTTCCTCATTAATTTTCATATATGATCAAACAAAAGGATCAATACCACATTTTTAATTTAATATTCCCTTGTAAAATTCTTAATTACTAAACCCTAATTTCCATTAATGTACAGGTATTCCCCGGACTATTGAATGTTCACAAAAATGTTGGATATAATGGATTCAAATTCTAATACATTTTTTGTGAAACACTGTAAAAGAAGAATGAAATAATACATGATTAATTTGACTGGGGAGATGAACACAATAACCCAGAATATCTGTTTATCCCAAGGGTAGTCTGTTTTCACTCCCTTGGGTCTTTCATAAACTATATGAAGGTACATTTCCAATATTTAGGGAAAAAATAACTCCTCATATGGGAGATATGTAACTATAAATTATATATTTGGGAGTAGATATCCTACACAAACATATATCAATTCCTCCCCCTTGATTTCATTTTATGGTATGAATCATATATCGAACTACTAGAGTATAACTACAGATCATTTATATCGCCTTGTTATTTGTTAGTTTATGATGATATATTTGATATAGTTAATGTAGAACACTAAAAGAATTTATGGTATGTAAAAATATGCCTCTGATTTTTTTACTCTATAGATCATCAAAAAAAATTCCTTATGATGCTAGAATATCATGTCTCAACATCTAGAGTTGTCCTGTTATGATAGTAAATGATATTTTATTTTTCTGCATCATTCTTATATAAAACTGAATCCTTTTTTGATAATTGAGTGTCCACATAAATAATCATTGGTTTCCCTAAAATAAGTAGCATTGGGATTAGTTGGTGTAGATGATATAGTTACTTCTATAAATAATATATCCAAAACTAACATCCCACTTACAGGGGATTCCCTTCATCATAAATATTATGAATGATATGAATTTTTTATCTATATATTTATTGAACCATATAATAAGTGAAATTAATCTCAGCAATACCATTAATTATTTAATGTTTCATGTTATTGGTTATATAAATTACTACGCTTATTTTTCAAGGAATGGCCTCAAAAAAATTATTGTGTATCAATAAACAATGATATTTTCCCAATGAAACCCCAAACGCACACTTTAATTGGTTCATATTAAAAAACATGTTTTATACCATGCACCTTTTAAATATCATATATATGACATGAACACTGAAGTTATATGAATACCAAATAATCAACACAACATTTGATTATTTTCCATATTATTGGATTAAATAAATCATGCATGGTGTGTTAATATATGGTGCGAACATTTTATAAAAATGGAAATATATATCAATATAAAATCCCTTGGGGGTATATAAAATTAGTATCCTTATCTTCTTCATTGTTAAAAAAAATTTGGTTACAAATATAGTCTTTATCCATGTAGGAAATTGAATAAATGAAAATGATCTAATTCATCAACAACACATTAACCAGTATAGAAAAATTATCTTTTTGGAAACACCAATTGAGATATCTAAAATCATGATTCTGTATAATTTGTCCATTATTATTATTTATTGGCATAATATAAGAATTTATTTTAATAATTAGACTTCCAAAATAATTATTTCTTGGATGAAATTTTTAAACTACTCATCTACCTAATAATTATTTTCATATGAATTATTTTAAATACATTATTATAAATATTGTAATCCCCTGGAATCCCCAAATGATGTGTGGCTACCACATGGACTCTCCTAGAAATCTAATAATTATTCCACGATAAAAATTAATATATTATATTTTAGAAAGTAGATATATATCTCTTGTCTATTTTTAATCATATATGTTTTAACCAAAGTCATCCATATATATTCTTTTATGTCATTTTTTTCAATTTCACCTAATCTAGAATTATTGACACAAACCATATACCAATTCTAAAGGGGTTTGTTCGAGACCCTCTCCTTCCTCATCTTCTACATCCACAACTATATCTTCTGGAATAACAAAAATATGTGTATTATTACCAAAATAAGTGTCATATTAAATAATAGAGGAGTGCGTTTATAATAATAGGGAATTATATTTCTCTTTTGTGGATTATTACATGAAAACATACTATCCACCAGTAACAGTTTCGGTCCATATTTTAGAGATTCATTTCCATTTTCTTGATTGAAAGATGAACCATTAAATTACTGTAATATATACGAATAATTATCATAATAATAACACAATATTTTCTATTGATGTCCTTGAAATTTATGCAACAATTGATATATTCAGTAGATGATCATACCCTATGAGGGACTGCATGTTGGTATATAGTTATTTGGGACATAATGTAGGGGAATTATATGGGGAATGTTGTAATTTTTATGGATAATTATAGAGGATAACACTTATCCTCCCAGGGATAGTTATATATCATAATTATTTGCGTATATACCATACTGATTGGGGACACATTTCTATAATAGAAAAATAATAGATTTTATAAATACACGGGTATTCATTTGTAGGATGTGTTAGACTATACCATGTTTATATCTTCCCTTCATGAAAATAAATTTCATAATTTGGTATATTGGAAACATGTAATAGTCATTAAGAATACTCCAATGATTAACATGAGTGGATTTCATCCCTTTTTCGGAAATTAATGGGTCAGTATAAATTAATTTAATATTATTCTCCTATATTTAATAGGATTTAAATTCTATATAGTAATTCTCAAAAGATTTTAATGTGGATTATTCATCAAATAACACATTAACAGAGAAGTTAACTTTATATTATATACATTTATTATATGAAATGGGAATCAAAAAACCTATAGATTCATTTAATTCCTTGAAAACCAATGAATGTTTTATCCTGAATGATTACAATGAACAAAAGATCAAAAATTAGGTAAAAAAATCTTTTTTTCATCATTTTCATTCCTAGAATTATTTACTCTTACTATAACCATGGATAGTTGATTTGGAAGGTGATGAATCATTTTTTTCATAATGAAAATAGACGAAGGGTTCATTCCTAGATGAGGTTAATTCACAATATTTTTTATATGAGTACGTAGTGAACATTGGTGTCATCAATTATACGTGTTATGTGAAGGATCCTAATTTTCAAATATAATTTTTCATCATTATCCTATTCTTTTAATGAAATACCTTTGAGGTATTTAGTCATATTGGTCTGTACTCGGTATACCTCTATTCTGTTAAGATGAACTTTGAATTACTATGGGATGTAAATTCATTTAATCATTACTTATCAAATGTAATTTCATATATTAATTTTATTCATGATTGATATATTGTATGGGACTACATCCAATGATGTCTGGATGTTATATTAATATGTCTAGGGTTTTTGTTTCCCAATGGTAACCTTCTCCTTAGGTTGAGGATTTTATTCCAATGCATATTATGATAATTAATATTGTACAAAATATATCAATGTATACATTCATGTGATTGTGGTAGAAGACCTATCTATATTTTGATAATGGTGATTAGTTATAGGTGTATCTTTTTACAAGTATACTAATATGATGGGGTGAGAGTAATATCTAGCTGATCCAATAGTATATTGGTATAACCATTTAGCCTATTGAAGTGCCTCTCTATGTGTCTTGGATTTTCACTAGAATCCATAATGATACTTCCAACTTGATATGATCTACTATATCATCATCATCCATGGCCCCTTGACCATTCCATCCCTTGATTTATCTTACATCCCAATTATGGATCTGTAATGGAGGCTTATATTAAAGTGAACTCTATTTAAGAAAAATGGGTAATCAAATAAATGATAACATAATACTAATTTAATGGTTCATTATCTAATGAGAGTTATGTTTGGGTTTACTATGTTTTAAATTCAAATGTTATTTTTAAGAATTCTAACAGAGTTTGAACAAGTATAGGGATAAGTCCAGGTTCTTAATCTTCATCTGATGCCATGTTTTTTCTCTTTTGTTATTAGTCCTAATATTGGTTAGTCTTGATGAATAAACTGGTGGTTCAAATATTCATGAGAGAGTTAGGATCAATTTTACCTAATATAATTATTCCAAGTGTGTTTGATTCCCTAAATTAACTAATTATTAGGTCTTCTAATGGAATACCTTTTTGGACACAATATTCAGAAATGTTCTAATTTTCCATCTTCATATTGTTGAATGATAGAGAAAAAAGACAAAAGTGCTTGAGGATGGACATAATTTTAATACTTTAGGGTTATCCATAAATTTTGTACTTCCAAGAAGGAAAATTAGTCTTGAAAATTATGTCCTGACATCCAATGATATGTAAAATAATTCATGCAATCATTAAGATCACCCTCCACTGGTTCCATAATTTATCCCTATTGGAGTTTATTGTTTTCTAGGGATATAATAAAATATCATGGAATCAACACACACATTAATTAATAGATATTATAGTTTTTATAATTAAAACTCCTATGGACATGCGCTTTTATACCATACATCAAAGGGGTTTGTAGATATTTTTGACCCCTAGGAAGTGGTGTTGCACAATATTCAGTGCACCTTAGAGTTAGAGTTAGTACCAATGTTGGCCTTATTTTAGAAGTGACTAATTTTATCTTAATTATTTTTCATTCCTTATTGGCCTATACGAGTCACGATTCATTTCATACTATGATGTACAGTATCCTTTTAAATTTGGGATATTGAATAAAATTAGAAAAATAGTTTGGGAATATTTATTTGAAATTTTTTTATTACATCTCATCATGTTGATTTTCTATAAATATCTTTAGTAGATGATCCTATAGAATCTGAATATCTAATGAGTTTGTAAGACCCTTACATTTAACCTGAATATTTTGATAATTTTTCATTCTCATATTGATTTTTGTTCTGTGAGGTTAGTAATTATTGTCTTTTTCAATGAAAACCTGAATGGATACCAATATTGGAGTCATAAATCTTCCAAATTCATAATTGAAATGGGAGAGCTTACTATAACCAACCTATGTTTGGACATCCTATATATTTTTGAAATATATGTGTTTATATTCTTATTGATTCTCATGTGTTCCTATCATGGGTCCACAATTGAAGAAAATATATGTCAGATGTTGTTCCGAAACACTAATTACATGGATCTTTGATGATATTATCATTATAAAGATGGTTGGTAGATGGATAATATCTACCCATTCAATATAATTTCTTATCTCTTGTTATATTGGATCATTCATTACATTTGTGTCTTCTATCCAAGTGATAGGGATTAGGATGTATAATAAATCATATGGTGTTATGACTGAGGTGATTCTAGATTATTAATAATTCGTGACGATTGATATGAATTAATTTAATTAACATTATGTTTTCACCCAATTTCCATTGTTTTAGTATAATTTGAATTATTTTATTACAAATTATGTACATAAAAAAATAAATGTTTATACCATATAGTTTCAATGTCATCTAAATTCGTAGTTTGGGTCTTGAACTTATAGGGTGTCGAGACATTTCCCTAGTTGGTGGGAAGTCTATTTGTATCTATGTAACTCCCATTCAAGTTGATACATTATTTTATACTATTTTGTTATATTCTTTGACAATAATACCATGTAGTATCTCAAAAAATGATCAATTTTAATTCTTATATTATGGATTTGTATCAAGAAAATTTATCCCCAATTAATGATTCATTAGTTTCTCTAGGAATTTATTATGATAACAACACTCCACCCCCCTTATCATGATATTATTCACATCATTGGTGTAATAGTTTAGTATTTGGGGATGAAACGATAAAATTTTGACTCTATTGTTTAGTATTTCCACCATCCTCATGTACATATATAAATAAATTATGTTAGACTGACACCTCTCCATCACTATCATATGGCTTAGTATTTAAATAATAAAAATAGATATACGCGACATCAAAATAAGAAAACTAAGAAACTAGAATCATTACATCATTTGACATAAAATTATATTGATTTATATAATCCTATAAATCTTCATTGATGGAATGTTTCCATTAATCTTGATGTATCACCTTTATAGAATTAAGCTTCGACATACAACACCTACATCTTTTGATGGTTCCTTCAGATTGTTCCTTTGTGCATGTATTATAGAGAGTGAATCATATGGAGATAAAAAATACTTTTTTTATTGTGTCCTTAATAATTAGGATATATCATATCATTTAAATAATGAGAAGGAGACATCTTTTATGACTTCTACTAGCTTGGTAAAGATTATATGTTTTTTTATAGGGAAGTTAATATTGATATAAATTCCCATATCCTTATGGAAATGTATTTTTTGGCTGATATTACTTATATATATATATATCATCGGGTATTTTATGATCTCAATGGTGGTGGAATTTGAGGTGGTTAAATAAATTTCCCCTTCAAAATGAGATTTCAGTGATATTTCTATTCAGCCGTTATATCTCAAATTTAATGGGGGCCTTGTTGATACTAAAGGTGGTGGAGTGTGAAAATATTAAAAAAATATCCCCCACTATGAGGGCAAGAATTTTTCCTAGATTAATGATATAAACATATCTTAGGTTGTGGAAAATGTAAATTTATATTCCTAATGCTTTACAGAAGTTGAAAAGATTCATCTCACTTGAGGAACATCACTGTTGTTTACCACTTTAATCAAAATCACCTAATCCACTTATTTAGTTTGTTTTTCTTATATTATGAATAGAATAATTTTTTTAGATTTGGATTAGTTTTTAATATTTTGAAAAGTCCTTAAGAATGAATATATTAAATTAAACAAACATTCAATGCTAAAGAAAATGTGATTTAAAAAATATTATATGTTTGTAAGATCAGTTTTGGAATCAACCATTATTTTCCTCAACTTGTTTTATATTAGTTTCATATTCCAATCTTGAAATGTCATTTTGAATTAAGAACACTTTATTTATTGTTGTGAAACATATAATAAAATTATGATATCTAAATAAAACCTCCTCCAACAATCATGGATGATGGAAATCCTATATTGAATTTTGGTCATATTCTAGGAAATTCCATCATCATATTCCATATCATCTATTGATTAACTTGTCATTATCATGTGAATGAATATTCATTGATAGAAATGAAATTGTAATAAAATAAAATAGTAGAAATATATATTCGTATTAATTATTTATAAGAAAGTATTCATTGATATGCATACAAATCATATTTCTCATGAAATCAAATAAACATTATTCAAGAATTCAAAAACACCTTAACCACCCCCATTCCAATCCTCAGCTCAGACCCTCATCATTTAGTTTAAGATATCACATTTTTGTATAGAAATAAGATAAGAATAATAAAGATAAAATAAATATAAGAGAATAAAAAAAATTATGATACTAGAGGATGCTAACAAACACATGAATAAAAAATTAAAATATAAGAAGAAGGTGGAGATATATAAGATAAAATAAAATAAAATTACAAAAAATAAAATAATTAAAAAAATTAAAATGAAGATATTATTAGAAGAAGAAGAACTGGTGTGGTGGATCCCAATTGAATTAATAAAAATGAATGAAATAAAATTATTAATATAATTAATAAAACTACATTTTTAAATAAAAACAGAATAAAAGAACATAGAAAAAGAATCACAAAAATAAAATCAAGTAACAAGACTATGCTAGACCTCTTCTCTCTCATGGGTGACCATGATAATCTAAAATGAAGCCAGAATTCTTATTTTATCATTTTAGGGAGTTCCCCATCCCCCCCACCCAACAATGTATTTGGTCAAGTCTTATTAATAGTTTTTAGGAGAATAAAATCTCTAATTTGATTATTTTAAAATATTATCCCCATACATAAAATGGGATCCATGCTTTTAGTGTGGGGATGTAAATATTTGGGGTATCCTCAAACTTCATCCATTTCATTCAAGGATTCATATAGATGTGACAGAAAATATGGTGGCATGGAAGCTATTGCATCAACAGAGATCCTCCATTCATCTAACCTTTACAATAATCAGATAGAGATCTCCCCCTTATGATTATCATTGGTCATATTCAATGTGTATCAATGAGATTTTTTGATGTATAATAGGTGATTATTGGTTTCTTGGACATGCGATATTGTCCCATTAACTAAAAAAATAATCTTTGTGGTCTTCCAATGTGTCATATACTGAGAAGAAGTAGATTGGTGGTGAGTGTAGTGTGGTATGGGTGGATGAGATCATAGAAGTTGGACTACACATGGCTGTTTGAGTGTGGAATATTAAGATTTCATAATTGTTGAAAAATATATCAGAAAATACTCATATCACATGTATTTTGGGGATGGGGTCAACCCTTGTTTAAAAACAAATGAGCTAAATTCATTTCACTTATTCCTTCTATGGGGCTTGGATCTCGATTCTCCCTTGATCACACACTTTCTATAAGACCCATGAGAGCTTTGTAACACATGATGGTCCATATGGGACATACCCCATATGGACACCTCTACATGGGCTTGATTCCCCATGTGTGAACCATAAATAGGCTTTCCAGTGACCCTAATTTTCTAGTGTTCCATTATGTATAGACTAAGTAGTTCATAGTTCTATTGATTAGGGAAATCATTGGCAAAATAATTTTGAAAAATAAATAACTGAAAAATATTAAGCAATATAAATTAAAACTATTTTAAAATAAATCAAATAAAAAAATAATAATAAAAATAAAATTCAATGATTTAAATTATTTTACTAATTTATCACTATTTCATTCCTTTTATCAAAAATCCCAATATTTATATAGAACATTGAGATATATGTAATTATTCATTAAAATCCATCAAAACTACTTATATTATGAATAAAAATAATTGGGATATATGAGTGTGTAAATTATAACCAAATCTATTATTATTGTAGCCTCATTAATTTAACATAATTTTAAATGTTTATTCACTAGGAGAAACATAGATCACAAGTGTGATCAATTTAATTCAATAGAATTCCTTATAACTGGAACCACTATTTTTTCCAATTGGGAGGACTCTTCAACATTCATTCATGTATGTTGTTTGCACCTATAGATGGGAATTTCATAGAAGTTGTTCAATACCTGATATTTAGACATAGAATATATTTAATATAGTGACAATTCATCATATGTACATTTTCTCCATACGACTTGGCTTGAGGTAATAACATTATAGGAAGTCTACCATAGAGGTCTCTACTAACTCAGATGTGTAGAAAGGTGATGTACTCCATATTAACCCCATACTCCCATGCACATATCGATTGAATCATTAATAAGATCTATTGGTGTGTATTTATTCAATCATGGAATGTATTGTAACACCCTAAGCTTCCATGGTACGCTTCTCTTTGATTAATACAATAGCTTGTGTTGTACACAACTTCGAGTTCTAACACACCACAACCAATCAAACTATCAGTTATGAATACTAATGCCCTTTTTATGATTTTAAATTTTATATTTCAAAATGAACTTAATTTTGGGATTTGTAATATCATAATTTTCTTAGGGAGAATTTTTGGTATTTTATTGAAAACTTGCAATTTTTTATGAATAGTAAAAAACATTGAGTTATAGTTTAAAACCAATTTTTTATATAATTATTTATTTTATTTTAATTAATTTTATGTCAAAATAGATACATAATACCTATATAAGTTCAATTTTATTCATTGGATCCAGTTTATAATAATTTTATATATATAAAACTTTTATTGAACTTTTTACCGAATTTTACCCACCTCCTAGGAGTATTTGCAAATTTATATAAAATTTAATTTTACCTTTCCTGTGAGTTGAATTTCAAAAATCCAAGAGAAAATTTTGATATATGGAAGTAAAATGTGGTTCAATGAGATAAAAATATTTTTTGGTCAATAATAACCTCTCACATTTATTTAACACGGTTAAAAGTAAATAGGGTAATTAAGGGAAAAATGATATTATTTTTACACTAACACATGTCCTAATTCTATTGGATAAGTATAATTTGACCAAAAAAAACCTTAGGAATAAAATATGATCCTTTAGGTTCATTTGTATTTGATTAGGACATTTATTATTATTTAATTCAAAGAAGAATCAAAAGTGTAAAATTCAATGTTTAATAAATAAACTACTTTTAATATAGGGATACAGATATGAGAAATTCATCTATAAATATTAATTATAATGCTAAATGTATTTCCTGAATAATGGTATTTTATTTATATTTTTTAGACATTATATAATTTAATTTTAATATGACACAATGATGATACAGTAATTACCTAATTACTGAAATATTAAAATAATTGATATTATACATATCCTAATAAATGTAATTTGAGAATTTTTATGAATTTATATAATTTTCAAGACTAACATGACATTTTATGGTCGGTTAGATGAATTGTTTGACCTATTAATGCAATTATAAATTTATAAAAAACAAAATACTAAATAGTGTCAAAAATGACATAAAAAGGATTTTAAACCAAATATTATATTGTTAATTGATATTCAATTCCTAAAAATTTATGGTTAGGAAACAAATACTTATATAATGATATTTGTATCATTAGTTAACCAATTGTGGTTCTCATGGATGTATATAGATTTTTTATTAACCAGATAACGTAAAAATTCAATGAAACATGGTAAATGTCATAACATTTAACTAAGAGTTAAATCTAAAAGATTAAAATAATATAGTGACCCAAACCTGTTAAAAAATATTGGTTTGGTGGTTTTTGACCCCTAACCAACTTATAATTTTAATAATCAAATTTTAATCCATTATAAACCGAATATGATTTTATTATGAAATAATATTTCAATCTTTTCCTAAGGTGCCTCTCACCCCTCTTATAAAAGGGAACGCCAACTTCTCTTAAATTCACACCTTCAAAGATTTTTTTCTTTACCAACACCGCCCAAATATCCTCTAAAATTTCTTCCCTTAATCATAGAGGCCTTACTTTAGACATAAATACAACCTAAGAAGCCTTTTTTATCAAATCAAAAGGAAGAACCCGAATAAGAATTAAATATTTCATCACCTCTTTGATGTTCCTTTCTTCTTCAAATTCCACTTTCTTTGTTTCTTCCATTCTAAAACAATATCTATAGTATATTTTATATATGGTGATTTTATTATACATATGGTACAACCATATTCATTATTATATCCATCCTTTGAATGACATTTCACCATATGTGCGTACATACGACTTACCGTCTCCACGTCATGGTGTAGTTGTTTTTCAAAACATTATTATTTAGATGGGTGTAATAATGATGTATAATTGATTTAAATAATAAATATAAATGATAATGATACTTTATATTTGATATATCATCCAATTTTATATTAATTTAAAATCAAAAGAAGATATTGTCGCTCGTGCATATGTACAGATTACTATCTCCACGAACGAGATGAGATGCATTCCCCATCGTATCCTTTCAAGACTAATTTTCATTTGATGATTAAAAATAATTTTTAATGAATTAATATCATTATGAATATGAATAATATACATCATATCCACAACAAACACTACTAATGTAAAAAATCATATAATGGAAAATGAATCAGTTAACAACCGAAATGATGATACTATTGAAATATCAGTAACAATGCAATATTAAAAGATCGTATATGATATCATATTAATGTATATTGTTCTTTTATAATTTAATAACAATTAATGCTCCATTATACGGGTGTTTAACCTACCCTTGATCAAGGAAAATTACAAGGTAATGGTTATTTTCATTATCTCTTCATTATTCGAGGTTGTTTATATGTTATTATCTACAGGGACCTCGTTATCATCCACATCCATGTTTCGTAAAAATAAATTTCCAAACATTATTACTATTTTATTGACTATGGGTCAAACTCATTTATACCCTTGTTTGACTTTAATAATATGTTTATAAAGGAATCATTCTATTGTTTTCCAAATAAGGTCCTTTTTATCATTTTCAACAAAATTAAGGTTAGAATGTATTTTTTTAACATATATGGCGGGTGCAGCTATTTTCTACCATTACGAAATCGTCGAAGAATCCCTTGCAATCTTATAAAAATATTTCCAAAATAATTTTTTCATTTTAAATTGATTCAAAATTGAAAAGGGCATTTCTTTCGAATAGTTTCCTTTCATCAATGTCAACATCCTTTGATAGATTTTCAACTTGATTGAAGTAGATTTATTATGATACAAATATTACATATTATATTGAAGGTTTTCTGATATGTTTTACAGTGGATGTGTTATTTTTATACCATTCATGATTTATGGATAATGTATTGACATTTTTTATGCTAGTTTTAATACAAATGTTTATGTTATGTTTAAAACATTTCATATGAGGAATGAATTTGAAATAGTATGTGACGGGTGGAGCCCGCATATAGCTCCTTGATACACCAGTAGGTCTCATGAGACAATCTAGTGTCTTAGCACATGGCCAATACAAAATCTTATTTGTAGTCTTGGCATAAGGCCTTGACTATGTGGTAATGAACATCTGGTATTATGCATTCCATCATTATGAAAGTGGCTATTGATATTGCATGTGATTATTCGACTAGTATATAATACATGGGATTAAATAAATGGAATTATTTTGATTTTATATTTTCCATATTATTCTGAAGTTCATGTTTTAAAAGGCTTTTTTTAGTTTAATACATTCCCTTAAAAGTTTATGCTTATTTATTAATGTTTATGATCTATTGTTATCCTTACTGATCATCTGAGCTCACCCCTTTCTATGTTTTATTTTTTCTAGTATGCGAAGAAGTATATTATGACTGACCTGTAATGATAGTTTATCGGATCTCAGTGTTGTATATGGAAACAATGTTGTTGTAGTTTTCCATTTTATGATTTAATGTAAACCTTATGAATGTATCTAGTAATTATAAGGCTACTAAAATACTCAGTATTTCGAGACATGATCTTTTGTGATAATGCCAATGATACACAATAATGCATGGACTCGGGGCTTCTGGGGTCGGGGCATTATAGTTGGTATCATAGGAAGTTTTGTACAAATAGATTTAGGAAAACTATAATTAGCGATCAGATCCTTAAGATAGTCTTTGAGGATTAGTATATAAAAACTTCCTAGAATTTTGGTATTGTAGAGATTTTTTTAGCTTTCCTTGAAATACATCCTTGTATAGATACGAGCTGGTAGAGGCGGGTTTGGCACAGATGTAACTAGGGGTAAAACCCGAAAACAATGTTTGGAGATATACTCGAATGAGATTTGGTGCACGACAACGGGCTTTGCAACACTCTTGGTTATGACAATCCTGGGGGATATGGTTAGGATAATTCTAATTTTCATTAAAAATAATTATAAATGGTTTATGAGTATATACTTTCTCAGAGAATAATTTTTTATGATTATGGATTATATCCATAAACTGTTCTGTTTATTTTTAGTGTTTTACAAGTTTGGAATTATGTATTTCGATTCATATACTAATCTAGTTTATGGATTTTTTTAGAAATGGGACATATTGGACGTAATGGAAACTGTACCAATGCGTGAACTCCATGTAGGTATTTCCCTCCTACTTTTGAAAATTATAGTGGAGCTGGTGATTCAACTAGTTCTGATTATCTAATCACCATACAGGGAAAAATCACTCAGGTTATGAATAATAACCTTACCTGTATGAACCATCCAGATCCGCAGCATGGAGGGTCAATGTTAGATCGCTTCATGAGAAACAACCACAAGAATTCAATGGGGGTACCAAACCACTAGTATTTGAGAATTGGATAAATTCCAAAGTGAAAATATCTCATGCCTTGGGGAGTAGTGAAATGGAAAAAGTTATCATTGCAGTTTACCGCCTCACTGGAGATGTTGATCAATGGTGGTCATTGAATCAAAACACAAAGGATGATGATGTCGTATCAAATATTGAATGGAGGTATTTTTACGAAATTTTCATAGAAAAAATCATTCCTCATGACCATCGAGTGGATATGGAAAGACAATTTCTGAGTCTGAGGAAAAAGGAGGATGATAATGTTGCAAAGTGTGAAGATAACTATACAAGGATAGAAAGGCATGATGCAGATTATATAAATATCCCATGAAGTAAGAATGATCATTATTTTATTGGCTAAAACAATTTCTCAATCAATAATTACTCTCACAATCATTCTCTTCATACGAAGATATTGTCTCATGTGCTATCAAGATAGAAAAATAATTCTCTATGTCTTACGACTTTAAAGTAAAGCAAGAGAATAAGAGATATGCGGAACACTCTGGAAATAGAAATAAGGGGAAGAAGGGAAAATTTGAATATCCATCCGGCATTAAATGTTGGAAGAAACACCCTGGAACATTCCTGAAGTGAATGGGATTCTGTTACAAGTATGGTGAAAAAGGCCACCAAGCTCCTGACTGCAAGGGGAAGAAAGGGGTTGTCAATTTTGAATGATACTATTGTAGAAAAGGTGAAAATATGTGAATGAAAGTCCTGAATGTTAGGGGAACATACCTCAAGAAAGGCCATGGGATCAAGGCCATGATTATACTATCCCTAATGCTGAGGTTGAAGCTCTGAAAGACATAGTTGTAGGTAATTTAATGGTTTCCTCATGTTTATCCAATGCATTATTTTATTTTGGATCATCACATTGTTTCATATCGTCCGAGTTTCCTATGAAAATTAAATATTTCCAAATTGATTTATCAAGGTAGTTGTCTGTCAAAACTCCTAAGGTAAGTATCATTGAAAGAACGTTTTGTGAATCAGTTCCCATTAAGGAATATAAATGTTATTTATCTACCAATCTCATCATTATCCCCATGATTGAATTTGATATAATCCTCGGTATGGATTGTCTTTTGGGCCATGATAATGAAAATTTATGGTAAGAAAAAGGAGGATACAATTTATGATGATGATAAAGAGTACCTTATATTTAGAGAAGATATGTCACTGCCTAATTCTTAGTTAGATCCACCCCTATTAGCTCTACTAAATTCATTTTTTGGGGAGGAAGAAAATAAAATAACTATGGGAGAGAAATTAAATGTTCAAATATATTATGTACCAATTATTCAAGATTATGTTGATGTATTTATAGTGGATTTTCCTGGAAATCACCTATAACTAGAAATTGAGTTTTCCGTTGATTTAATTCCTAGTTCAAATCCCATATCGAAGACCCCTAATAGAATGGCCACTGTAGAATTAGTGGAACTAATGAAAAACTAGTTGAATTGAGAAATAAGGGATTAATTATCCATAGTGTTTCTCCTTGGAGATACCCTTCATTTTGGTTAAGAAGAATGGCAGATCTATGAGGATGTGCATTGACAACATGGAGATCAATGCTGTAATAATAATGAACAGGAATCCCCTACCTCACATTGATTATTTATTTGACCAACATCATGGAGCTCAATACTTTTCAAATATTGAAGTTCGATCTAGATAACATCATTTGTGTGTGAAGAAGTAATATATTCTGAAAATGGCATTTTGAACTAGGTACGAGCATTACGAGTTTACAGTAATGCCTTTTGGATTGACTACTGCACCCTCTATCATCATAGATCAAATGAATAGAGTTTTAAAGGTATATATGGATGACTTTTTAGTGTTATTTTTTTATGATATCTTGGTATACTCTAAAATCTACTATTATCATGAAAATCACATGTGCATTATCCTGAGGACTCTTAAAAGACACAATTTATATGTGAAGATTAGAAAGTGTGAATTCTGGCTTCAGGATATTTCTTTTCTTGGCCATATCATCACTTTGTTTTGAATCTATGTTGATCCTTTTATGGAAAGAGAAATCCAAGAATGGAAAAAACCTATGACTATAACTGAGGTACGCATTTTTATTGGTTTAGCTTCTTATTATCGATGATTCATCCAGAATATTGCCCGATTGGCTAACCCATTACCAAATCACACACAAAAAGGGGTTAAATTTGTTTGGAAAAAAATTTGAAGAATGTTTTGATGAACTAAATAGAAGAATAGTCAATGATCCTATATTGAATCTATCATCGGGGAATGATGGGTTGGTTATTTATAGTGATGCTTAAAAGAAAAGACATGGTTGTGTCCTTATACAAAAGGACAGGGTTATTGACTATGCATCACGACAGCTAAAAATTAATGAGAAAAAATATCCAACTCATGATCTTAAATTATCAGCTGTAATCATTTTGTTGATGATTTGGAGACATTATCTCTACGGTAAAAATTTTGAGATATATACCGATAACAAGAGTTTGAAAATTATATTCTCACAGAAAGAAATCAACACGAGGCAAAGGAGATGTGTTGAACTACTCAAGGATTATGATTTCACCATACACTACCACTCAAGAAAAGAAAATAAGGTGGCAGATGCTTTTAGTATAAAGGATTATGGAATTTTGAACAAGATAAGAGTAGAAAAGAATCCTATATACATGGATCTAGTAATGATGGATATGGGAATCACCATGGAAGGTGAGACATCAAGTCTTTTTCAAATGGTTGCCAAACAATCATTACTAGAAAGGATAACGAGTTCTCAGACCGATGATGAACAATTTCAAAAGAAGACTAAAGCCGTGAATGATGGGAGATTGAGAGACTTTGTGTATGAAGATGTAATTTTGAAATTTGGGAAGAGTCTTTGTGCTCCAGATATACATGATCTAAAGAGGTAATTGTTGGATGATTCTCATGGTTCCAATTTCTCTATACACCATGGTAGCACTAATATGTATTGATATTTATGGGAATATTCATTGTGGGACAACATAAAAAGGGAGATTACTTATTTTGTGTCAAGATATATGGTGTGTCAACAAGTGAAATATGGAATTCCACAACCTAGAGGAGTCATGAAACCTCTTCCCATAGCTGAGTGGAAATGGGATGATATTATAATGGAATTTTTCATGGGACTACCAAAGACTTTTAGAATGAATGATGCAATATGGGGTCATTATTGACTGTCTTACCAAGTCAACAAATTTTCTTTCTATAAGAGATTATTTACCACATGAACGGTTAGAAAAACTATATATTAATGAAGTGGTAAAACTTCATGGAGTACCATTATCAATTGTTACTATTTGTGATCCCCATTTTACATCAATATTCTAGAAAGGTCTTCAGAAAGCCCTGCATACTGAACTTCATTTGAAAACTGCATACCACCCCCAAACTGATGGACAATTAGAAGGGATTATTAAAATTTTATAAGACATGTTGAGAACTTGCTCACTTGACATTCAAGGTATGGGGGATAAATATTTACCTATGATAGAGTTTTCATATAATAATAGCTTCTATTCAAGTATTCAATGGAACCATATGAAGAATAATATAGAAATAGATGTCTCACACCAACATATTTGGATGATGTTATAGAAATAAAACTCGTAGTCCCTAAACTTGTGGAGGAAACAATGGGAAAGGTTATGGTAATCTAAAACCACATCAAATTAGCTCAAAGTATGCAGAAGAGAAATGCTGATAAATGAGGAATGATATGAAATTTCATGTGGGAGATCTCATTTTCATGAAGGTATCTCCATGGAAGGGTGTTATAAATTTTGTTTATAAGGGAAAATTGGGCCTTAGGTATATCGGACCTTTCGAAATTATAGAACAAATTGGGGTTGTATCTTACCATTTGGAAATTCTCCATGTGTCTACAAAGTTCATGATGTGTTCCACATATCACTATTGAGAAAATACATGCTAGACCTAATGCTTGTACTTACCTATGAGGAATTAGAACTGGAACCAGATCTGTCTTATTGTGAAGAGCCTATCATGATTCTTGATACAAGAGAACAAGTGTTGTGAAACCAGACGACTCGTTTGGTAAAAATTCTATGGAGAAACTATAAGATGAAAGAGGAAAGGTGGGAAATCGAGGAACTTATGATGAAGAACCACCCGATTATTTTTATGTAGTAATATTCTAGAAATTTCTAGGATGAAATTATTTTAAGGAGGGAGAATGTAACACCCCATGCTTCCACGGTAGGCATCTCTTTGAATAATACAATTGCGTGTGTTATACATAACATCGAGTTCTAACACACCACAACCAATCAAACTGGCCATTATGTTTTGTAACACCCAATTTCTGAAATTTAATAAATTTTATCACTCAAAATGGACTTCATTTTTGTATTCATAATATCAAAATTATCTTAGGGTATTTTTTTGTAATTTTTCTAAAAACAAGCAATTTATTGATGAATAGTGAAAAACATTGAGTTATAGTTTAAAACTGAATTTTTATTTAAATATCTATTTATTTTATTTAAATTTATTTTAGGTAAAAATATATACATAATACCTATATATGTTAAATTTAATTCATTGGAGTCAGCTTATAATAATTTTAGATGTATAAAAATTTTATTTAACTTTTAACTATCTTTTAACCACCTCATAATAGTATTTTTAAATTTACATAAAACATAATTTTACAGCTTCTGTGAGTTGAATTTCAAAAATATGGGAGAAGCAGTTGATATTAGTATGTAAATTTTGGTTCAATGAATTGAAAATATGTTTTTGTGAATAGTATCTTTTTTATTTTATTTACCACTATTAAAAGTAAATTGGGTAATTAAGGGAAAAATGATATTATTATTAACCTAACACATGTGATAATTCAATGGGATAAGTTTAATTATACCAAAAACAACCTTAGGAATAAAATATGATCCTTTAGGTCTACATGGATTAGATTCGGATATTTATTATTATTTACTTCAAAAAACAATTAAAAGTATTAAATTCAAAGTCTAATAACTAAACCATTTTTAAAATACGTTTACACAGAAGATAAATTAGATTATAGATATTAATTAGAAAGTTAAAAATATTACCTATGTAATGGCGTTTTATTTATATTTTATAGAATTTATATAATTTAATTTATTTATGACACAATGATGATGCAGTAATTACCTAATTAATGAAATATTAAAGGAATTGATATTATAAATATCCAAATTAATGTAGTTTAAGAATTTTTTGGAATTAAAATAATTTTAAAGGATACTAGGTCATGTTAGGGTTGTTTAGATAAATGTTTTCGAAGTAATAATTCTTTTATGAATTTAGAAAAAACAGAATACCAAATAGTGTCAAAATTGACATAAAAGAGTTTTAAAAAATATATTATATTATTAATTGATATTCTATTCCTAAAAATATAAGGATCGGCCAAAATACTTATATGATGAAATTTGTTTCATTAATGAACCATTTTGGTTTCTTTTGTAAGTATATACTATGTTTATTAGTGATATAATAAAAAAAATAAAAAGAGACATGGTAAATGTCAAACTATTTAACTAAGAGTTAAATCTAAAAGATAAGGTTAATATAGTGACCCAAACATGTCTAAAACCTATAGGTTGAGTGGTTTTAGACCCATACCCATATTACACTTTAAAAAATTCATTTTTTAATCATTATAAACTTAAAATGATTTTATTATAAAATAATATTTCAATCATTTCTAAAGGTTCCCCTCACCCCTCTTATAAAAGGGCACTCCCCCTTCTCTCAAATTCAAACCTTCAAAGCAATTTTTCTTGGCCATCCCCCACCCAAATATCCTCCAAACTATATTAACTTCATCTTAAAGTCCTCAATTTAGTCAGAAATCCATTCTAAATATCCCTTTTGATCAAATCAAAAGGAAGAACACGAAGAAGATGTAAATATTTCATCACCTCTTTCGTGTACATTTCTTCTTCCACTTCCTATTTATTTGTTTTTTCCATTATAAAATAATAACTCATGTATCTTTAATATACTTTGACATTACTATAGATATGTTACTACTCTAATCATTATTATATCCATGCTTTGAATGACATGTCACCAAACGTGCGTATGTATGTCTTACCGTCTCCACGTAGTGGTGTTGTTGTTATTCAAAACATTATTTTTTGGATGCGTATAATAATGATGTATAATTGATGTAAATAATAAATATAACATGATAATGACTATTTTTATATGATATACCATCTTATTATATATTATTTAAATATAAAAAATAATGATATTGTCGCTCGTGCGTACGTACGGTTTACCGTCTCCACGAACGCGATGAGATTCATTCCCCATCGTATCCATTAGACTAATTATCATTTGATGATTAAAAATAATTTTTAAAGGCTTAATATAATTATTAATATGAATAAGATACATCATATCCACAACAAACAATACTTACGAAACAAAGAATATAATGGAAAATGAATCAGTTAACACCCAAAACGACAATACTACTAAAATATCAGTACCAATACAATATTAAGAGGTCATATATAATATCATATTAATGTATATGGATATTGAATAATTTAATAAAAATTATTTCACCATTTTACAGGATTCTAACCTACCCTCAGCCAAGGAATAGTACAAGGTAAGGGTTAATTTCACAATCTCTTCAGTATCTATGGTTGATTATATGTAATTATCTACTGGGACCTCATTATCATCCACATCCTTGTTTCTTAAAAATGTATTTCAAAACATTATTAATATTTTATAGACTATGGTTTTAAGTCATTTATACCATTTTTTGACTTTTATATGACGTTTATATTGGAATCTTTTTGTCATTTTCCAAACAAGGTCCTTAATAACCTTTTCGACAAAATTTTCGTAAGAATATATTTTTTAACTTATATGGCGGGTGAGGATATTTTCAGCCATTATAACATCGTTGAAGCATCGGTTACAAGAATATAAGAATATTTAAAAAATAAATGTTATCTTTCAAATGGATTCAAAATAAAAAGAGGAATTTCTTTAAAATAGTTTCATTTCATCTATGTCAACATCCATTTATATATTTTCTACTTGTTTGAAGTTGATTTATTATGATACAAAACTTCAATATTGTATTGAAGGTTTTGTGATATGTTTGAAGATGGATGTGTTATTTTTATACCATTTATGGTTTATGGATAAAGTGTTGACATTTTTATGTTAGGTTTAATACGTATGTTTATGTTATTTTTAAACCTTTAAATATGAGGAATGCATTTGACTTAGTATGTGATGGGTGGAGCGCACTATAGCTCCTCAATGCATGAGTAGGTATCATGAAACAATCTAGTGTCTTTGCACAAGGCCTTGACAAAATATTATTTGTAGTCTTGGCACAAGGCCTTGACTATGTGGTTATGAATGTCTGGCAATATGCATTCCATCATTATGAAAGTGAATATTGATATTTAATGTGATTATTTGACTAGTAGTTTATACATGAGAGTAATTATATGGAATTATTTTGATTTTAACTCTTCCATATTATGATGATGTTCATGTTTAAATTTATTTTTTTTTATTATAAATTGCCTTAAATGTTTATGCTTATTTATGAATGTTTACGTTATATTTTTATCCATATTGATCATCTGAGCTCACCACTTTTATGTTTTATTTTTCTTAGTATTTAATGATTTATATTATGATTGACCTCCAAGGATAGTATATAGGATATCAGGGTTGTCTATGGAAACAATTTAGTTGTAGTTTTCCATTTTATGATGTAATGTAAAACTTATGAATGTATCTACTACTTACAAGGCTACTAAAATAATATGTCTTTCGAGACTTAATCTTTTGTGATCATGGCAATGATATATAATAATGCACTGACTCTGGGCTTCTGGGGTCAGGGCGTTACATGTATTCTATACATTCATTTTCTATATTTTTAACATTATGTGGCATGACAATAAAAATTATTCCAGCTCATGTTGATGTAAGACTCAATTATCAAATTATGATGATTGATATATCCATCATAGAAAATATATTTTACCTTAGTGTGGGGATGATTTGTCTACCAGTTGAATAATTTATAGTGTCATAATTTTTCTTTTAATTTACTCAGATCCTTATATTGGGTGGTAGTTGTGGGACAAAAAAATAATTTTTATATTTCCCTAGGTCTGATCTGACCACATGTCCATTGTATTTACATAATTTTCATAGAAATATTTTTCTTCTTTGTCGTACCAAAAACATCATTTTTAGGATGACTATAGGATGCGACCTATGAGAGGAAAAGATGATGGATTCTTACCACTATAATCCATTTACCATACTAGATCATTACAGGTTGAATACGAGGAACTCTATGTAGTTGACCCAGATTAATCTAGAAGCTCTCAATATGAAGGTGTTTTAATGAGGGGAGGATATATATTCCTATATGATATTTTTTGTAGGGAATATTACCACAATGAACACTATGTTGGGATTCCTGATGATCCACTCTATAGTACCATGGGATGGAACAAAATGAAAAATATATTTTCTATCATATAATGAAGACTCAAAATATCCTTAGAGTAAAATTAATATGTGTTTTATTGAATCAATAACACTAGATTTGATTAGGGTAGAAATATCATATGTCTCTTGATCTTTATGTCATTCATATAAATGCAATTCATTAGATGTTCCCCAACGAGATGATTTGGTCTTGAGAGGTTAGTGTGAACATATATTAATCATAACCCTATTAGAAAATCCATTTTTCATTATTAGAGTCTTATTAATGAATTGTTTAATACTTATAGGGGTATAGTCTCAAGGAATCGAAAATAATAAAATTTGTTGATAATTATCAAAAATTTAAACATTGATGTGACCATTCCATTGTGTGATGATTAAAATATATCAAATAACTATAGGTGGGATAGGAATATATTTCATTTTTATGATTTTTTTAATTCATAAAAATATCATGAAACTCTTTTATAATAGATTGTGATATAGTTTAACCCTCTCATTTTACATTTGACGAGTAGTAATTATCTCCTTTATCGGCATGAGTATGAAAATGAGATTTACTCTTGTTTGTTAATAGAATATGTTGATTATCATCTCCAACAATAATATAAATAATACATTGGGAATATTTTTGAAAGGGTGCTTGGTTATATGGCATAAATGTAATTTCCCTCAAAGTATTCAACTATATCTATCACATATCTTTAACATGGTTCTAGGTCTATATTGAGATGATTGATTGATTACATCAAATAAATCATTTTAAAAGAGGTATACGAGCACGATCCTATGGATAATCCATTACTATGATATATTAGTGATCTATTGAAATAGAATCATTAATATTCTATTAATATTGAGTAATAATTTAAAATTTTGTATAGTATAATCAAGTAAAGTGAATAAGAATACATGTCTTCTAATTTATTATTTTTATAATAGATTGAAGTACCTCCTATATTAATACTATAATGTGCCAATAATAATAATTCGATTGACATGTGATATTATATTTCACTTTATTTTCATTTTGAATATTAATTTATCCCATCAATATATATTTGATAATGTTATACCTCTATAATAATATGATTTTTAAAATTTATTGATGATCCCAATTTAAAATGGGAACATGTGCTTGTTGTTAATCTTTATCCCTCATTGAAATTAGTCAGTGATACTATTGAATGGGATATATAATATGTTTTTTCTTCTTGTATATATTAATATATTTGGATATGGTACTCCTATATTGGGAACATGAATATGTACATCTCATTTTATGATTATTTGAAAATTTTAATAGATCTCTACAATGGTTGATAGAATGGGTCATTAGTTTTGATGATTTTGAGAAGAAATATGGTCATTACAATTATTTTATATTGGAATATTACGTCTGATCTCTCATAGATTAGTGATATGGTATATCCCTATATTTTTGAGACTGTTAGATTTATATGATGAGATCTAGTTAGAATGTGAATATGAGATAGATCTTGTAGCTCAACCTTCTCCTCAATATTATAGAGACCCTCAGAAATGGGATGATGATTCTATTCATACTCTTGACTATCTATATGAATATACTAATAGGATACATCAATGACAAGAATAAGAAAATATGGATATATATTTTTTATTTTTGGAATATGGTGATATATTTTCTATATGGATTTAATAACGTACTTGTAGTTCTATTGAGTTTGGGTAAAGATATAGCAATAATATTGAAACAAAGGTTCTTCTCATCTTGAAATGGATTTGTTTTTGTTATCAATACATACTATTTTTATCAAAGTATTTTGAAATCGATGTTATCTTATAACACATGTGGATTATATGTTGAACATGGAATCATTTCCTATTTTTTTTCTAAATTTGTGGATATCAAAATGTAGAGAAAGATATTATATATCCATTATATGGTTTTATTGGTTAGAATTTTAATAAATCTGGAATCTGATAGGATTTCCTTATTATTATGTTATTTGAAAAAAAGGTGGTTCTTCATGGAGGAATTATGCATATGTTATCACGGAGGTTTCAAGGTTCATGAAAGGAGTGAATTGAATAATACTTTAGGAATGATGGAATAATAGTATGATATTTGATTATAAGAATCCTTGAAAATAGAAATATTTTATATATACTTCATGAAGAAAGAGATATTTGCAAATTTGAATGATGGGGTACAAGAAATTTCCATGGGGATTTTGGAATCTTCACAAAGTGGTTTTCCATAAATGGTGTGGGTGCCAATATTTTGAAAACATCATGTGAATTTGAAAATATAGAGAATCGCTCTTATATCAGGAAGGTCATAGAAAAATGGAATTATTTATGAACGTGGAATTCTTCATGAGTGGAATAATCCTAAAAATAATTGTAAAAAATTGATTGAATCTATGTCATTTTAGAAAAGGGGGCTTCATGAAGACTATTAAATTCATAATAATTTGTAGTTTTTAATCAACTGTGAGATTCATGAAGCATGGGAGCTTCATTAATGTATATTCATATTTTTAGGGTGAATGATATTTCAAATAAAAGTGTGTTTTTGCAAAGTATTTGAGCGTCATAAATAGTAGTTTTGAACATTATGTTTTATGAATAAAGTATTCAATTGTATGAATTTAGAAAATTAGTGAAAGAAAAATATCATTATAATCTGGGAAAAAGGCTTATGTTCCTATTTTATTGATGTGACCATAAAATTGATAAGCTTTTTAAACTTCACCCCAAGACCTGAAAAAGGGGTAGTGGATTGAAGTGATCTAGTGGGAGGAAATGTGTTATCCAAATAAATATAATAATGGTAGTGCTCATGTCATGGTGTAATGATGTCTGAAAAATTGTGATCCACAATAAATAGTGTGTTTATATGGTTTTAGGTATAACTAACGTGTAGTCAATGCATAATTCGTAGAATATATCTTATCTGTGAACCAACTAAAACTAATATGTTGTGTATCTATTTATACACATAGGTATTTGAAAATTGAATGATTCAATTAGCCATTATTAATTGGTTCGTAGCAATGTGGGGACATGATATATAACATTAATATAAAAAATTTACACCTTGATTAATCCCTTCCTTTTTTGGGTTTTCTAGGGTCCATCTTGTGGAATCAGTGTGTACATTTTATTGTTCTTAAATCATTCCAAGGTTATTGGTTTTCGGGAGAATTCAATGAATTTAAAGGGGTTCCATTTTATTATAAGTTATATCCTTATTTATAATAATGCAATGATATCACATATATAATCTATTGTGAAGGATGTTCTATATTACAAAAATAAAGGTATTCATGTGTGTGATTCCACCTGACATTGTATGATAAAAAAATAGGAAAATACATGGTGTTTATGAAAAAGATCAAAATTCCCTTTATGTAGGTGGTAAAAACATCAAGGCCAACATGTTTGTGTGGGTGAAATATGAAAATATATATGAAGGTGGTAAAAACACGAAGGAGGATAAACATCATTTTTTTAACAATCAGTTTGGTAATTGGAATATGCATCATATTGAAAATATAGATAGATTTTTTAATAGCATTACTAATGTTTCTAGAGTTTTACAATGACTTGGGTAAAAAATATGAATATTTGAATTATAAATAAATCTTATCAAGTTTCCCACATCTACACAATTCAAAAGTGATATACCTTAATAAAAGAGATAAGTATATGATTCCTCTTGATTATAATTTAGGATGTATGATGGCCTTTGAAATGAGAGTCAAACAAAAAATATAAAACAACTCCAGAATACATGTAAATTGAATATAGAATAATTGGAATCATGAACATTCTAATGTCAGTGACACAAATATGAAGTCGATAACGAACATATTTCACTTTTTTCTAAATTAATCTCGATAAAAAATGAATGATTTGTTGGAATGATTCCATTAGATTGTTTTGGTGTGATAATGTATGGAATTTCTCCACTTAGTGTACGATAAAATTAGATGATGTGTAAATTGAATCAGAATTCAGGAATATACATTGTATGAGGTTCATTAAAAAGCGATAAATCATACCAGGAATGAAATTAGAGTGAAAGATCTTCATCTACAATGAGTAACAATATAATAAGGATTTTTTGGATGTTTTAGAACAAAAGTTTAAATATTATATTGAATAATAAATTATGGATATAGTTAAAATGGTCACACCTACAATGGAATATGATATTTAGACCAATCGTGGTATTATATATAAAGGTGAACAAGAGGGTGGCCTTGATGATCCAGAAATTAAAAGGTTGAAAAAATTGGAGAGTTTTTAAAATATTGTTCATAGTATCAGGATCATCATGAGGCTGTGATTGATCAAATTAATGGAGAGTTAGAATAAATTTAGTCAACTATTGAAATCTAAAAAGTGTTTGGGGAATTAAAAAATTGGAATTGAATAGTATGAAAAAGTCATCAATGACAATTCATAAAGATAGGAGGAAAATAAAAAGATAGTTGATTAATATGAAGAAAGAATAATTTCATTATGTATTAAAGTTGAAACAGAATCAAATCCAATGGAATCAAAAAATTATATTATGGAGTGGAAGGTTTTCAGATGAATTGATTTTTGATAGAGTAAAATATGGTTCCAAAGATTAGAGAAAGACTTGGATGATCAAAGATATATGTTTATTGAAATATGTGTAATTGGTGATGATACATAATCATCAATGACTGTTAATATGATGATCTAATGTAAAGGGGAGGAAAACGTTGAATATACCATAAAGTAACTTCATGGATGAATATGATCATATTTGAACCAAATAGAGAAGTGAGATGAAAAAATACTCAAATTAAAAAATATGAGCATTAGTAAATTACCAATAAAAATATAGACAAATATGAAGGAATATAAATGAGAATATGTTTTTCTCATATGAAATTCTAATTTTGATTCTTTCTGGGAAATAATATAACTTACTATGAAGAAGAAATTATATATCATTATAGAGAATCACTTAGAACTAAATGATGGAAAATGAGACTATATCCTTTATATTATAAATGAAGTAAGTTTTATAGATATTTGTTTTGTTTTCTAACAATGTGTAATAATCTATTCAATACATTTAGTGGAAAGGTGTGAATAATAATAATAGAACATTGAGATAATTCAATATCTTTCAACCAAGTACAATTACCGTAAAAATTAGGTGTTACCCCAAGAATAATTACATACTTATGATTCAAACATTCATTTTGATAACATATTAGCGTGTCCATACGTTACATCTAACCAATCATGTATCCAATGGAAGGAAATAATATGATTAATAAATCTAACATGTAATAAATTAAAATCAATAAATTAAATAATATTATCACCTAGATTTATTATAATAGATATTCATCCCACATGTGTCAAATACATAAATTATTTTAAAGGCATCTCCCCTTTAATTTCCATTCATTCTTTGTTTGGATGTTTCCCATACATTTTGGTAGACATGTGAGTTTTTTAAATTTCGGCCAAACCGTGAGCCCAATTCTATATTTAAAAATAAATTTTCATTCTTTTATAACTCTGTCATGTTTATACTTTTTCATCCATTCAAATTCTTAAATGGCCTCCCATGATCTATTAACACCACCTTTTCAAATTTTACCCTTTAGGAAAAAAAATTAAGCTGTATTTGGGTTTTTATTTAAGGAATTGGGCCAGCCCAGAAGCCCATTTAATGTTTAAAAAAAATATTTATTTGCTAACATATTCCATTTTTTTATTTTTTTGTGATTCCAAGTTTCCCCCTATACAACTGAACCCAGCCACGCGCCCATTATCATTCCCCCATCTTTGGATATTTTATGCTTCACAAATATTTGTAAAAAATCATTGGGTTTCTCAAATCATCTAGATTTGAAAAGGTGAAGATTTTCATTCAGATCTCCATAAATCATTACACTATTCCCACCATTATAGTTCAAAAACCACCTTATCTTCCTTATTAGAAACTCAATTTCATTTTTGGATATTTTTATATTCATATATCTGTGTATTTGGGGAGATTTCTTTTAGATCCCTCAAGTAAGTGGGTCTCCTTCATTCTTCATTAATTTTTCATAGGGATTAATTTGATTTGTTTTGGGTTTCATTAATTATCCTTGAGGTTATTAATGTCTAGAGACTAGGGTTTTTAACCAAGGGTTTGTTTCTAGATTTCTTGGTCTCTTCTATTGGTTTTAAGAATGGTCTATGTCCCTGTGGGTGCATGGTGGTGCAACATGATATTCACACAATGATTCAAGGATTTTCACGAATTTGGTAGGTGATTCAATGTGTATGCAATTTTTGGGAATTGTATTTTACTGTTTATTATATTTTCCTGTTGATTTCATTTTATTATTTCTATAAAAACTGCTTTTAGTGGTGGTTTCAATGAAAAATAACTTTAAGTGCCAATTAAATGTGAAATTGTGGGGGTATTCCTAGAAATCATAAAATGGATCAATTGGGGTTTCCATATAATTGCTTAGATGATATTATAGAAATGTAATAGGGAAGAAAATATTGTTTCTAATTTTTATCCCTTTTTTGCGGTCACTGTCAAAATTAGTTTTAATGTTGTTTGTGGAACATGAGAGTTTTAAGTGTCATGTTTGATTGAAAATTGATGTTATAGACATATATCATTTCTTGTTTCACATGGGGGTACCATAAAATTGATTTTCGAGTTTCTATGAAATGTATATCGGCTGAAAATTCTATTTTTATTAATTTTATATATGCACATGGTATGAAAAGTGTAAATTTCAAAGAATTTTCCGTGCAACACAATGCGGGATTTTTGCAAAAAATTTTATAAAAAATAAAAATGTTTTTTTTGTTTCTGTTAAGTGGTATATAGTTCATATAGATACTGTACTATTTTTATGTGACCATTATTGATGATTTGTTTGAAAATGGTTATTTTTATATATCCCAAATTGTTTGAGAACAATGGGCAAAGCCCGGTTACATAGATGGGAGGATTTGTACTCTTATGGCTTGTGAACCGGATGGGTTTGTCCATGATTCACATAGAATTTCGATATTGAAAATTCTACATAAACTATATGGATGATGAATTGGGACAGCTTGGTTACGGTTATTTTCCCTACTAGTGGCTCATGCTTGAAAATGGATTTTTTTATTGTTACATTACACCGAGGTACGAGGTACATAGGGTCCGAGATAATCAAGTTCCTAGGGTTGGTCCTAGTTTGGTTGATCACTGGATTTATGGTATTTACCTTTGAATTAGGGTGTTTTTTAGTATATTATAGTAGATAAATTTAATATTTAAATGTGTTAGAGTTCTGAATGATTTAGATAGAAATATGTTTTCAATTGAAATTTTCATTTCTTGGAATTTTCCACCTATTTTCATTGAATATTAAAACTGATTTCTTTTTCACCTTCTATTGCATGCAATTTAGAATCATTGGGTTGTAACATAATGGGATTAAGATCCAACATTACATATACCCCATGGGATTATTTATATTGGTTTTTTTACTCAGGTAAATGAAATGCTTTGTGTGATTGAAGTCCATGGTGTCAGTTCCCAACCTTGGTGCAGAGTTTTGGAGATGGCTTGTGGGTGATGACCACTTGTCGTATGGAGTCCTTGGGGATGTTTTTCTGCTGTTTAATTGTGTCTTTGGAACTCTTTTATTGTTTTTCAACTTGTGTATTATATAGTTCCCCCGGTTTGTGTTATGTGGCCTTTGTTTATGCATTATTATGGGTTTAAAGTGCATGGGATGAGTTGGGAAGAGGTTGGGAGAGTTTGGAATGGTTTTAAATGAGTTCGGAGGATTTTAAAGGGGTGTATAGTTAGTGGAAACCATGCAGATTCTCCAGGAAACTATGGAAGGGAGATAGTAGGCTACGCATGGACTGCACTAAGTTTGTCAAATTGTACGAGGAATCCATGAGGACCCTTCCTCTCAAGGAAGTAGCATGCTCATGGTTAGCGCACCATTTGCCAAACTGTGCGGACTAACCGTGCACCCACTTAAAATAGGGTTATAAGTTCTGGGCTCCCTCAGGATTAACCTATTCCACCCCAAACATCCTCCCACACCTGACTCACTATGTTTCTTCTTTTCTAAGGGGGTGGAGGATATTTTCCACCAATTTTGGAATCATTTTAAAGAGGATTCTTGGCAGTTTGAATGGGGTTTTTCTAGGGTAAATCTCTCCACATGGTTTCATTGTGTTCTCCTCTATATCTTCTCTTCCCTATTTCTTGATTTTCTAGGTCTTCACTTTTTTTGTGTAGATATAGGGATGTGTTTGCCTTGGATGTTGTTTTTAAGGCTCATTAGTTTAATGGAAAGGGATCTATAGAGGCTTCGGTGGTTTTTTCGCCAGATTTGAGTCGCGGTGGTTCGTGGGTCAATTTCTCGAGAACCCTAATGGTAGGTTGCTTCTCTCACAGCTCCACTTGGTTAGAGCTAATGGTTTCGATTAAAATTATTTTTTTTGCTTGAAATTAATTGTGTTTGATGTGCGAAATTGGTTAGAAATCCCTTGGGTGATGTTTTGGGGATTTTTGGGGAAAATAGAGTTTTGTGGTGAAATGGTATTGTTGTAGATTTTAAAATGGAGATTTTAAAATGGGATGATATGGTTGATTTGTGAAAATGATTGATGGAAATGGTTTTCATTAAAAGGGTTGTTTTATTGAAATGTTGTCTGGAATGGAAAATGGTTTGAAATAAATGGGTGATTTATTGAAGTGGATGGATATGCAATGGAATTGGTTGATTGCATGTGGTTGTGTCCTTGGTGGGTTATATGCTTGGAATTGGCTTGATTGAATGTTGTGTAGTTGTGGCGAGAAGTACCACTATAAAATGTTGGTGGATAGTGGATGGAAGGGCCACCATCATTGGTTATTGGATGGGAAGTGCCACTAAAGTGTGAATGAGTGAACGAGTTGGACAAAAGCTCCATGATTTGGTTGTTTTGTTGTTTTGGTGTGCATTGTTATGCAAGATATAAATTTTTGCGCTAATTTGGGATGATTAAATGACTAGTGGTATGTTTTTTTGGCTTTCATATGGTTTCTTGTATTGGGTGTGATGTCTTGGTAAGGTAAAGTTTGTCATATAGAAATGTTTTCACTTGTCACTATTTTATATAAATTGTTTTGTTTTAGGGTTCAAACGGTTTTATCCTAGTGGCATGTGTACGGATTTCATTTGGGAAAAAATTACTGAGTTTTAGTAATCACCCCATGCTTTGGAATTTTGGTTTCTTTGTATATGTCGTGTACCATTACGTGGGAAAAGGTAAGGCATCTCCCTCCTTTAGTGGAGCATTGTGATGTTATAGTGGAGCTTCGAGCGTGGAGCTTAGTGTAAAGCTGTGGTGGTGTCAAGGCTTGTGGTGTTTGGTTGTTTTGTTTTCGAATCATACTCAGATGTTAGTTGGACATGTCTAGTTGAAATTTATTTCGGTTGTATTGTGGAACATCTTGGTTGTCCATTGGGAATACATGCTTGAATGTTTTGGATGACATGCATCATATATTGATTGATGGTGGATGGTTAGGTTGGTTTTTCCTTAACGGAAAATCATTCCCCAATTTGTTCTTGAATTCCTCGACATTTATTTCCATCCTTTGGTGCCTTGGGAACATCTCTTACGGCCAAGTATCCCTCACCGCCTCCTCAATCCAATGATGTAGGGGTGAGGTGTTACAAGTGGTATAAGATTGTTCGGTCCATTAGAGTTGATTCTCAAATTTTGTGTTGACATTCGTTGTGGTGCATTCATTTATTAGGGATGGTAGAAAGGTGCAGTAATGTATGAACATGGAATGTATAGCATAAAAGGACATAGCTAACCATTTTATGCGGAAATTAATGTTTCAAGATGTGTGGTACATTAGTGTTTTGGAGACACTTATAGGCATTGGATATCTCATTATCGTGGGTGTAGCCAATGAGATGATCATGAAATTCATTGTAGGAATGAATTCCCACTAGGATTCATATTTCATTGAGGTTTAACGATTTATGATATGATATGAATGTGTGAAATTGTAATGGGTATAAATTGGTATTTTGAAAATGGTTTGGTTTTCAAAATGGTAAAACATGGAACATAAAGAAAAGGTGGAAATCCTTGTTGTAATCTTGATGTGTAATGTGATTTGAAATGGGATTTTGTGATGTCTACATAAGTGAGACTCATGGTTGTTTGTTTTCTGTTTATATAAATTAAACCATGTAGGAGTTGTAGAGACCAACAGGATGAGGCGGCTGAGAATGTGGTAGCACGTGAGCCTCTTGTGAATGAGGAACTAGTGAAAAGTATAGTGCAAGATTTCCAAGCCATGGGAAGTTGAAATAAAATTGATAAACTAGGGAATGTGAATCATGCAGTAGAGTTTCAAAAGAAGAATCCACCCATCTTCAGAGGTGATTCAGAGCCAACGAGGGCAGATGCATGGTTGAATAGAATGAAAAAGATCTTTGAGTTCTTGGGAACATTGGTAGAGTTAAGAGTGATGTTGGCCCTGAATATGTTGTAATATTGAACCCATCAGGGGTGTGAGTTGGTGGTACATGCTTTGATGGACCTGGGTATAATGTGGTATGGATTTGAATAATTGTTTAATAAACAATTCTAACCACATTCGTTCAGAATTCTACATACGACTGATTTATTCAATTTGAAGCAAGAGCATAATTTTATGTCGGATTATGAAGTTATGTTTATGAAATAAGTGAGGTCTTCTCCCGAGGTGGCGGGTATCACATTGTTGATGGAAAGGATCTTTGAAGTAGTGTTAGGCTAATAAATCCATTCAAAGAGAGTGGTGTTGTGTATAGATGATTGCTCATAGATTGTGAATAGAGCATCGGTGGATGAGTTGGATTTGTTGGGCACTCTGGGTGGAGGAAGCATGTGGTACCCAATGGGAAAACTGGTAAATCTAACGTTGGGATCAATATAAGGAGGGAAACTTACTCCTAGGGTGGGAATATGGCATATAATCTGAAGGTAGGATCGGTAAATCTTCCTCCAAATCCCCAGAGCAAGCTGTGATGTTTTCAATCTGGTTCTAGGAGCCACATAAAGTGGGATTGAATAGCACAACCTCAATAATGTCATAATTGTAAGAATATGCGGAATCTACATCATTATTGTCAGAATACTGCAAGGTCGGGTGTGTGTGACCCTCCTCAGGGATCGCAAATGTCGTATGATTCGACGAGACAAGGAAAGAAGCACACCCCTCGTCAGCTGAGTATTATGGGTCTTGGTGATTCCCGAAATACCACAAAGCCTCATCGGGGAAATAAAGAACAGAGTGTGGAAAGAATACATGGGTTCATAGATGAAAATTTTTAGGTGGATGATCAGACAGGACCATACACAGTACGAGGTACTATTCTTTTAAATTATACCTTGATGCAAGTGTTGTTTTATATGGGTGATTCCAACTTGTTTATTGCTGCACATGTGGTTTATTTTATGGTTTGAAGGGTAGAAATTATGCCTTCTATTTTGAAATATCAAACTCTTCTGGGTCGAAGAGAGTGGTGATCCTTATGGTGTAGAGCATGTTGTATTGTTTTGGGTGAGGTTGAGATAACCTGGAATTTCACAGTGCATGAGATGGATGGGTATGATATAATCCTATGAATGGATTGGATTGTGTCATTTAAGGCCCACATCGATTTTGATCTGTGAACAATGTCTTTTACAACAAACGATGGCATTAGATATATCATTAGATGAGACAAGCAAGACATGGAAGGTGCAACAGGTTTGTTGGCACCAGCAGTGGGTATGTAATCATATTAGTTGGCGGTATTGTCATTGGAATTGGTAGAGAGTTTTGAGAAGAGTGTTCCTATAGTAGTGGTAGATCAGTTCATGGATGTTTTTCCTGATGAATTCCTATGGTTACCTCTCGTAAGAGAAGTGTAGTTTACGATTGATCTCCTTCCGGGGACCAATCCTATCTCCCTTCCGTCTTATCAGATAGAACCAGCTGAATTGATGGAATTGAATGTCTGGTTGGATGAGTTAGAACTCAAAGTGTTTATCCGGCCTAGGACGTCTCTGTGGGCTTAGCTGGTGTTATTTGTGAAAAAGGAAGATGGAAATTTGAGGCTATGTGCTGAGTATCATAGACTTAACCACGTTAAGATAATGAATATATATCCACTTCCACGAATTAATGATTTGATCGACCAGTTGAGGGGAGCCCAATGGTTCCCAAAGATCGACCTGAGGTCGAGATATCTTCAATAGTGTGTGAGGAATGACGATATTACTAAAAAAGCTTTCCTAAGTTGATATGGCGATTATGAATATGTGGTTATTCCCTTTGGTCTAACGAATGCACCAGAAGTGTTCATCGAAATGATAAATCTAATATTTCAAAGATATCTTGATTTATTTGTGGTGGTGTTTGTAGAAGATATTCTGGTTTATTCAAAGACAAGGGTGGAGCATGGGAAACACTTGGCAACATTGATGGGGATCTTGTGGGATCATCAGTTGTATTTCAAATTTTCAAAGTGTGACCTTTGGATACGGGAAGTTCGTTTTCATGGAAATTTGATATCTAAAAGGGGTGTTTTAGTGGATCCAGAAAAAATTGAGGCTATTATCTCATGGAAACATCCAAATAATGTGTTTGAGATATGGAGTTTTCTTGGTCTATCTGGGTATTATCGGCATTTGTTTCGTGATTTTTCACGTTTGGCTTTGCCGATGACAGCTTTTACAACAAATAATGTTCTATTCTGGTGGAATGAACTGTGTCAGCAGTGTTTCGAAGAGCTAAAGGGTCACCTTACATCCACACCAATCATAGTTTTTCCAGAACCAGGAAAAGGGTACGTGGTGTATTGTGACACATCAGGATCATGGTTGTGGTGAATTCCCATGAAATGGAATCATGTGGTTGCTTATGGCTAACAATAGCTAAGATTTCATGATAAGAACTACCCAACTCATTATTTGGAATTGGAAGCAGTGGTCCATTCTTTGAATGTGTGGCCTCATTATCTCTTCGGTGACAAATTCACGGTATATAGAGATCGTAAGAACTTGAAGCACATTTTCTCCCAATGGGATTTGAACTTGAGGCAAAGGAGATGGATTTAATATCTCCAGATGTATGATTTTGTCCTAATGTACACACTAGTTAAGGGAAATTCGGTGGTGGATGCATTAATTAAGAAATCTTATGCTCCGGTAGTGAAATAGGAATCAGACCTGTGGCAATTGATGCCATTTATAGCTGATATGTGGTTGGAATGAGAGGACCATGGTGATAGAGCAGTCTTCTTTCTAGTTTGGTTTATTCCTGACTTGGTTGGCCCAGTTAAAGAGGCACATTTATCTATTTCTAATTTTGTGACCATGGGGTTGAGACTCAATGGTGGGGAGACCATTTATGGTTGCAAATTGAATGGAGACTCATTTTTTGGTTTTCAAAAATTGATGGTTGAACCAGTTGCTTGTAAGGAGGATATTCATAGGGTGTATCAGCATTCTAGGAGGGATTATCATCCTGGAATTTAGAAAATGAAAAAAGCATTAAAATTGAAGTTCTGGTGGGATGGTATGAAAAAGAATGTAACTGAGTTTGTTTCGAGATGCTTCACTTTTCAGCATTTCAAGCTAGATCATAAGAGGCCAGTAGGAATGTTCCAGTCATTACCAATCCCTGTTTGGAAGTGGGAGCAGATAGCGATGGATTTTTTCACAGGTCTCCCAAGAACGGTCAAAATCACGATGCCATTTGGGTGATAGTGGATCGACTAACGAATTCGGCTAATTTCATCCCAATTTGTGAATCTCATATAGTATAGGATCTATCCAAAATATATATCCGGGAGGTAGTAATGAGGCATGGTGTTCTATTTTTGGTCATATCATATAGAGATCCATGGTTCACATCTCATTTCTAGAAATCCTTTCAACATGCCCTTGGAACTATGTTGACCATGAGTACTGTGTATCACTATCAAGATGGATGGTCAATCCAAGAGGACAATACAAACACTGGAGGATATTTTTGCGGGCTTGTGTCATGGATTTTGGGTTCTCGTGGGAGTATCACTTTTTTTTGGGTTTTCGTACAATATCATTTTTCAGGATTCCATAAAAATGGATCTGTTTGAAGTGTTGTATGGGTGGTCGTATTGTTCTCCACTATGATGGTTGGAAATGGGTGAGTCCTCGATCATTGGACCATGCTTTGTCTAGGAGACTACTGAGAAGCTCAGAGTCATCAGAAATCATATGCAGGTCATCGCCGACAGTCGTTGTCATTCGAGGTGAGTGATCATGTTTTCTTGAGGATCTCTCCTAGGATGGGACATTGTTGGTTTGGAATGCTAGGAAAGTTATCTCGATGGAATATTGGACCTTTTGAGATTCTGGAACAGGTTAGTGAGGTCGATTATCATTTGGCTTTTCCACCTATGTCCATTGGGGTGCACAATGTGTTTCATGTGTCGCAGTTGTAAAATTATCAATCGGGTCATGACCATGTGATTCGATGGGATCATGTTGAGCTAGAACTGGATGCTTCGTTGGTTCTCATGCTAGTGCGGGTTGCGGATAGGAAAGATAAATTCTTTCATGGTAAAAGCATTGTATTAGTTAATGTTTGGTCGCAACATGGTCAGATTAAAGAGGAGACTTTGGGGCAGGAGAAAAAAATGGCCAAGCAGTGGCCTGAGTTCGTTCGGCAATGGGCGGGTTCACTGCATTCCGGGGACAGATATTCCAATGGTGGGGAGAATGTAGTACCCAAATTTTGAGGTATGTGGCCATTTTTATATGAGTATTTATGTGTTTAAAGTGCATAGGATGAGTTGGGAAGAGGTTGAGATATTTTGGAATGGTTTTGGATGAGTTTTGAGGCTTTTAATGGGGGGCATGGTTTAAGCACGGTTCATGGAGACTGTGCAGATTCCCTAGGAAACAGTGCAAGGGAGAATGTAGGATTTTCACGGCCTACGCATGGTTTTCCAAACCGTGCGAGGAAACCATGGAGACCCTTTATCTCGAGGTAGTAGCATACGCACAGTTAGCGCACGGTTTTCTAAATAGTGTAGACTAACAGTGTGGCCACATAAACATATGGGTATAAGTTTTGAGCTCCCTGGGGTTTGACCTATTTCACCCCAAACATCCACCCACTCGTAAATCACTCGGGTAATTCGGTTCTCAGAGGGTGGAGGTGCTTTTCCACTCATTCTTGGAAGCATCATGAAGAGGTTTTATGGTGGATTGAAGGTGGTTTCTACCAGGTAAGTCTCTCCACTTGGTTTCATTGTGTATTCCTCTAGATCTTCTCTTCCATCTTTCTTGTTTTTATATATCGACAATTGATGTGGGTATATCTAGGTTTTTTGTTACATTGGATGATATTTTTAAGGCTCCTTAATGCTAGGTAAAGGTATTTGGAGAGGTTTTGGTGGTCTATTCGACGAATTTTGGGGCGCTGTTGTTCATTGGTCAATTTATTAGGAACACTAAAGGCAGGCAGATTCTCCCTGGAATCCACTTGGTTAGAGCTAATTCTTTTTTATACAATTAATTATTTGTGCTTGAAATTAATTGCGTTTGATGTGAATAATTTATTAGAAATCCCTTAGGTGATTTTATGGGGATTTTTTTGGAAAAAGATGGTTTTGTGGTGAAATGTTATTGTTGTGGATTTTATAATTGATATTTTAAAATGGGATGGTATAGTTGATTTTTGAAAATGATTGATGGAAATGGTTTTCAATAAAAGGGTTGTTTTATTGAAATGTTTTTTGGAAAGGAAAATGGTATTCAATAAATGGTTGATTTTTTGATGTGGATGGATATGCAATGGAATTGTTTGATTAAATGTGGTTTGGACCTTGGTGGGTTATATGCCTGGAATTGTCTTTTTTTAATGATGTGTTGTAGTGGCAAGAAGTACCACTATAAAAAGGGGATGGATACTAGACGTAAGGTCCAAAATCAACAGTAAGTGGACGGGAAGTGCCACTAAAATGTTAATGGGTGAAAAGTCTTGGACGAAAGCTCCAACGTGTGGTTGTTTTGGTGTACATTTCTTTGCAAGATGGAAATTGTGGTCCTAATGTGAGATGATGAAATGAATTGTGGTATGTCGGTTTGGCGTTCCCCTGGTTTTTTGGTTTGGGTGTGATGGCTTTGTAAGGGCATGTTTGGTTTATGGAAATGTTTTCACTAGTGACTATCTTATATAATTATTTTATATAAATGTGCTAAAGGTTTTATCCAAGTGGCGTGTGTAAGGAATTCATTTGGGGAAAACCTACTGAGTTTTTGTACTCACCCCCTGTTTCGGAAATGTGGTGTATTTGTAGATTTTGTGTACTGGGATGTTGGAAAAGGTAATGCATATTCCTTTTTTAGTGGATCATTGTGATGTTATGGTGGATCTTGGATCTTGGAGATTAGTGTGCTGCTGGGGTGGTGTCAGGGCTTGTGGTGTTTGGTTGTTTCATTTCCGCATCGTACTATGATATTGGTTGGACATGTTGGTTTGTAATTGTTTTGGGTTGTATTGTGGAACAACATGTTTTTCCTTTGGGAATACATGCTTGAATTTTTTGGTTAACATGCATCATATACTGGTTGATGGTGGATGGTTTGGTTGGTTTTTTATTAAGGGAAAATCGTTCCCCAATTTGTTCTCGAAGGCCTCGGCATTTATTGTCAGCCTTGGGAACGTCACTTAATTACACGTTCCCTCACCTCATCCACATGCCAATGTGGTAGGGGTGGGGTGTTACATATTTAGTTCAGGAATTTTTGTATAGACCTTGTTTGGTATGAATCTTTCTGATTTAGTTTATCAAATGGTTTTTATTGTTTTTAATGTATTATAAATTCATTCACAGATATATCATTTCCAAAACATATATATTGATACCCAAGAACATTTACCAGCCCATGGGGATAGGGAACACGCGTAGAGCCCTATCTTGGGATAGATTTGGTGTTGGTACTAGTGACAAACAGATCTGGTTCATGACAAAAAGTTATCAAAGGAAGGTTAATGTTTTTTGGGCTGGAATACTATTTTTTATGATGAGTCATGATAGATAAGTGCTAGGATGGTCAAATATCAGGGTTTTGGATTCATGTAGGGTGTCTAGACCGCACCTCTCAATGAAAACCTTGGGTTACCTGGGGTCATTTGACTTGTTTGTTAGACTTCACTTCCAGGTGAGATGTGTGGGTTGTGGAACACACATGGAAATCGGATGGGGTGTAGAATCTGTTTCATTTTTTACTGTAATGTTTTCAGATTATTTATATTTGATTTATTTGATTAAAATTTTTAGAATTGTGTTATTGACTATTGTTTTTGTGATTGTTTCATTTTCTATCAACATGCCTCCCTGGAAAGCTCCCAAGCACCCACAGGAGGAAGCCAAATACAGTTCTTCCAAATCAATTGATCAGAGGATATTCGAGGTAGTGGTTCGGGATATCCAGTCTCTTAGAATGGGAATAGATCATCTTCCATCTCTTAATAGAGAAGATGATACTGGTCCTAGGAAAGACAAGGCACATGACTTCCTGAAAAATAAACCTCCCACAATCCAAGGCACCATAGAACCCCATCATGAAATATAATGGCTCGAAAAGATCAAGAGCATGTTAGAGTTCTTGGATACACATGAGGTGAATAGGTAGAAGTGTTCCTCCATTCCTTGGGATGGTCCGAGCCACAAGTGGTACGAATCTGTTCTTCAGACAAGTAAGAATGTGTATGTTCGTCGGGGAGATTTCAAGGTTGTCTTCGATGAACCATATTTCACTGAGGTGTTGGCTTATGCTAGGTACTGAGAGTTCATGTAACATGTTCCAGAGAGTCTATCTATGATTCAGTACACCAACAATATCACATACTTGTTTTGGTATGATCTTTTAATCATTTCTAATGAACATGTGAAGGCCTAGAGGTTTGAAAAAGGCTTCCGACCATAGATATACTCCAAGGTGTTCTTGTTTAAGATGAAGACCTATACTGAGGTATTTGATCGAGCGTTCATGGTGGAGATTGAAAAATATTGTACGGCTGGTTTCTCTGGTTCAGTATCAGTAATGGGTAGGGGCAGCTCCATAGAGAAGAAAATGAGTCAGGAAGAACATGTGAAGGATTGAGGTGGTAGCTAATGCTAATCTTCTAGGAATTTTTTGTCTGCGAGTTCTGATGCAAGATCAGTCGTGTGCCACCTTTGTGGGATGCCGATTCAAAACGGACTAGAATACCCACTTCCCCCAATGTCTTTTTACCAGTGTGTAGGTATGGGGAATTTATAACACTTTTGCAGGGTGTCACGTCCACAACCAATTGGGGTAGGTTCAATGGATTCACGGGGTGTTCCGACACATTTCGAGTTGTCGATGACTGGGGGATCTAGATTTGGTGGCCATGGTGGTAGGGATGGGTCATCTTATGGGACTATCGAGTTCCGGGAGTAGACAATGACTATTCTTCATCCTCATGTAGACACTAGACATTTCAATGCGGTGGATTAGGAATCAGTTGGATCAGATGCAGGACCATCGACTGTTTGAGGTACCATTTTTATCGCAGCTTCTATAGATGCTCCTATTTTTTATACTAGATCCTCTATTTCAATCATATATTCTATTGTGTGGACATGGTGAATTTACCAACAGAGTTGTTCTCTTTTTCTTTAGAGTTGGTGACACCGCTGGGAAAGAAGGAGCAGGGTCTCAGGTGCCACTCGTGTACGCTTTCTGTGTAAGGGGTTGAGATGGAGTGGGAAATCTAGGTCATAGATATGGATATATTTGACATATTAATAGTCACGTATTGGACCATACACTTCTGTGAACACATTGATTGCTATAAGAAGTGATTGACTTTCATGTCACCTGATGGGAGTCGTCAGGTTTTTTAGGGAGAATGGGATCCTTGGCCGAGTCGCGCATGACCTCCACTCCCAGAGTTGGGAAGTATTATATTACAGATCATGCCAGTTGTGATAGAGGATGATGGTATTTACCTATAAGGTTAACCAACTCAAGTGGTGAATGAATTTATGATGGTATTATTTGATGATTTCTTTGGTTTTCCCAATATCAGGATGTGGAGTTTTAAATTGATCTTGCACCACGAACACATCTGATATCTCTTCCCTCATATCTCGAGGCCCCTACTGAGATTATGGAATTTAAGATACAGTTAGAAGACTAGGAATCCAAAGGATTCATTCACCTGAGTGTCTCTCATTGGGATGCTCCTATTTGTTCATGAAGAAGGCTAACAAATCTCTTCTGTTGTGCATTGACTACTGGAAGCTAAATATGGTAACATTTATGAACAATTACCCATTCCTTATAATAGATTATTTGTTCTAATAGTTGAAGGGGGATAGATGGTTTTCAAATATAGTCTTGCGCTTAATATACCATCATCTCAGGGTGATTGAAGTTGATATCCTAAAGACAGCATTCTGAAGCAGGTACGACCACTTAGATTATTTGTTCATGCCCTTCGGATTGACCAATGCTCCAATGGGTTTTATGGCACTCATAAATAAGGTGATCCTTCAGTACCTTGATTCCGTTTTTGTGGTATTTTTTGATGACATTCCATTATAATCGTGCTATGATGAGGAACACAAACATCACTTGAGTATCACCTTGGGCACATTGTGGGATCACTACATATATGAAATGTTTTCAAAGAACACTTTTTGGATCAAGGATGTGAAATTTCGGGAGAATGTGATCTTGGAGAATGGTGTTTTAGTGGACCCTGAGAGGATTAGTGTGGTTATTTCATGGTAAAAACCAATCAATGTGTTCAAGATCTAATGTTTCCTTGGCATGGATGGTTATTATAGGCGGGTTCTTCAGGATTTATCTCAACTTGCTTCATTGACGACCACAACCACTTGGAAAGGGGTGAAGTTTGTATGTGCGCAGAATGTCAGGAATTGTTCAAGGATCATAAGAGGTGGGTGAATACTGACCCCATTATGATTTTTATATATTCTTCAATGGTGTATGTGGTCAATTATGAGGCATTAAGAGTGAGTCTTGGGTTCCTGGTTATGCAGGCTGAACACATGGTGGCGTATAGATCATGCCAGTTCCGACCACACGAAAATAATTACCGACCCATGACATGGAATTTTTAGGTGTGATGAATTCATTGAAGCCTTTGTGTCACTTCTGTTTTGGGGAGAATTTTTTGGTCTACTCAGATCACTAGATCTTGGATTATATCTTCTTGTAGAAGGAACTCAACATGAGGCAACATCGTGGGATCGAGTACTTACAATTGTTCGACCTTCACGTTGTCTATACCCCATGAAAGGGTAATGTGGTTGCTGAACCCTTTATAATAAGAGTTCTGGTGCATGATTTGAGGAATTCCATTGATGAGTGGGATTTGATGGGACTCTTTGCTCAGATGCATGTGGACAACAGGGAGCACAGTGGAGTTGCGTTCTTGGCGAGCATTTAGTTGACTCCTTCTCAGTTGGAGTTGATTTCGCAGGAAAAACATGGATATGAGCTATGTAAGTGGTTGAGGTAGTTTCTTCATTGGTGTGGATATGTACTCTGATTGGTCATCATCTTTAGATGGCATATTATGCTTCAAGGGCCGCTCAGTAGTGTCATCGTCATTGTGGAAGTTGGTGATGCAGGATATCCAGCAGTAATGGTGGGATATCTTTCTAGGTGCCACCAAGATGTATTATTATCTGCAACGACATTTTTTGTGGCTAGGTATGCGATTGGATATAGCATAATTTTTTGTCAAGATTCTACACAAGCCAGCAGATGATTGTAGAGCATCTGAGGCCCTCTGGTTTGCTCCATCCATTTCCCATTCCTACTAGGAAGTGGGATGAGGGTGCAATGGACTTCATTGTTGTCTTAATTCGTACACCTCCTGGTATGAATTCCATTTGGATGGTGATTGATCATTTGACCAAATTATCCATCTTCATTCCAACCATAGATATATCTAAAATGGTTGAGTTGAACCATTTTTATCTTTATGAGGTGGTGAGACTCCACGGAGTGCCATTAATAGTTGTGTCAAATAGTGACATCTTTCACTTCTCAGTTATATGAAGGCCTTCAGAAGGACTTGGGGTATCAAATAAAGATGAGAATGACATTCCATCCTCAGATGGATGGTTAGACAGAGTGGGAGAATTAGATTTTGGAGGATATGCTTTGTGCATGTGTCCTGGACATTGGAGGTTCCTGGGATAGGTATTTGGTGTTGGTCGAGTTTTCTGATAATAACAGTTACTGATACTCAATTCTAATGGCTCTTTTGAGTCACTCTATGGATGACCTTGTCGATGCCCCCTATGTTGATTTGTGAGCAGTGGGACTCACTCCCAAGGCCATGTATGGTGCTGGGGACGTCTGAGAATGTGAAGATGATCATGCAGCATTTATAGACATCTTAGAGTCTCCATAAATCATATGTTGATAGGATGTGTTGAGACCAAGATTTTCCAATGGCTGACATGGTATTCTTTATTGTGTCCCCTCATCGGGGACATCGTCAATTTGGAATGAAAGGGAATATGATGTAACAGTATGTTGTGCTTTTGAGATCATCATGATTATTTGAGAGGTGGCATACAAGTTGGCCGAACCTTCTTAGTTGACATCCCTCTATGAGGTCTTCCATGTCTCCCAGTTGAAATAATACAACCCATATCCATCCTATGTACTGAATTTGTAAGAGTTGGATATAGAGATTGATTTATCTATTATTGAGCAGCCAATGCAAATAGTAGACTTCCATGAGAAGGTGATTCAGAGAAAGTCAATTCCAATAGGTTGGGTACTTTGGTGAGATGGGAATGATACAAAAGAGACATGGGAGTGGAAGTCTAGGGTTGAGGAAGAGTTTTTTTTCTTTTTTTCTGATCAAGATTCATGTTGGATTTCTAGGAAGAAATGTTTTCTTGGAGGTGATAATTGTCAAATACATGAAATATTTTAATGGTATTCTCCTTTGAATTTCCATTCATTCTTTATTTTAAGTGTTTTCCATTTATTTTGGTAGAAATGGTGAGTTTTAAAAAATTGGGAAAAATTGAGAGCCCAATTATAGATTTAAAAATAAATTTTGTTTAATTTATAACCCCCTCATTTTCTAACCCTTTCTATAAATTACAATTCTCAAATGGCCTCCTCTGACCAATTAACACAACAATTTAATATTTTAAAAATATTGGTTTATTTAATAACCCATTCAATTTTTATTATTATTTGGTGGATCCAAGTGTCACCCAAGCCCACTGATCCCAGAAGCATGCATATTAACTTTCCACTCTCTTTGGAGATCATATGCCACTTGAATGAGGGCATAACTTCACAGGGTTTCTCAAATCGTCTAGATTTGAAGAGGTACCTTCTTACCTTCATAACCTATTCAATTCATACTTTCCCCCCATTCCTATTTCTACATGACCTTATTTTCCTTATTGGAACATCATTTTCAATTTAGGTGTTTTTCAAATTCAGATACTACTTTATTTGGGGAGATTTCGTCAAGATCCCTCAAGTAAGTGGGTCTCCTTCATTCTTCTTTCAATTTGCTTAGGGTATCATTCAATTTTCTTTGGGTATCATCCCTTAACCTTGGGGTTATAATGTCCCAAAACTATGGTCTTGAACCTAGGTTTTGATTCTACATTGAATGGTATATTATTTTGGTTTTATGGTTGAACTATTCCCCTCCTGGTGTGGTGGTGGTGCGACCTGATTTTCTCAGAATGAATCATGGGTTTAAAAAAATTTGTTAGGTGATTCCATTTTTATGAACATTATGTAAATTTTATTGTTTATTATGATATTTTCATGTTTATTGAATTTTATTACTAATGGTAAATCTTGGCTTAGTGGTGTTTGCAATGAGAATGAATATTATGTGCTAATTGTTTGAGAAATTTTGGGGGTTTCCATAGAAATATTTTAATGGTTCAATTGGGTATGCCCTATAATAATTAATTTATATTATATAAATGTAATCATGATTAAAATAATGTTTTTAAGGTTTATTCCCTATTTTGTTCGCCATGAATATTGGTTTTAATGGTGTTTGTGGAACATGTATGTTTTGTGTGCCATGTTTGTGTGAAAATGAAGGTTTTGGAAAAATATCATTTATAATTTATCATGGGGATTCCCTAAAAATTATTTTTTGGTTTCATTGAAATGTATTTGGGATTATAGTTCTGTTTTTGTATCATTTAAATATGCACATTGTATTAAATGTGGGGATTTCAATGTGTCTTGGGTGAACAACAATGTGAGATTTTTGAGGAATTGTTTTATTAAAAATCAAAGAGTTTGGTTGTGCATTTTAATTAGTATAAAGTGTGTATAGATACTGTACTGTATTTATGTGACCTGTAGTGATGTTTAATATGAAATTGGAAATACTTATAATTATTACATTGTTTGATCACAAAGGGGGAAGCCAGGTACTTAGGTTTGGCTGATTTTTATAAGTACAGCTAGTGAACCAGATGTGTTTTGTCCCTGTTTCACATAGCATTTGGATAAAAAAAACTCTAACTAAACTATATGGAAGATTATTGGGGACCAATAGTTTATGTTTATGTTCCCCACTTGTGGATTCTGCATGAGAACATATTTTTATATGATTACTTTACCCTGAGGTACGAGGTACATAGGTCCCGAGACATTCTAGTGCGTAGGAATTTCTTGGTTTTTTTACTCAATAAATATGTGGTATTAACCCTTGTATTAGATTGTTTATGGAATTATATTACACTATATAACATTAATATTTAAATATTTTAATGTTATAAATGTTTTATCTTGAAAACTTTTTTTAATTTGAAGTTGCATTTCTTGGATTTTGTCACCTCTTTTCAATGCATATTTAAATTGCTTGATTTTCCACCATGTTATCCATGCACATTGGTATAAATGGGTGGCATCCTATTGGGCTTAGACTAACACCCTACATACACCCATTGGGTGTAAGTTGATTTGGTTATGTTTGACTTAGGTAAATGAAAGGATTTGGGAGATGGTGGATCGAAGTGTTAGTTCCCAACCCGAGTGTAGAGTTGTGGAGACCGCTTGTTGGTTATGACCCCTTGTCATGTGGAGTCCATGGGGATGTTTTGATGATTATTCATTGTTTATTTGGACATCATGTAGTGTGATTGAAAATTTGTATTCAGTTTTGGATTTTTTGTATAGACCATTTTTGAATGAATTTTTCAGATTCAGTATATCAAATGTTTTTTATTGTTTTTTATGTTTTATGCTTTCATACATAGGTAAATCATTACCAATCCTTATGTATTGATACTCAGAAACTTGTTCCCTCCTATGGGGATAGGTAACTCCCATAGATACTTTTCATGGTCTTGATTCTATGATGGTACTAGTGGCGACCTGATCCGGTTTGTTAAAACATATATGGAAATTCAGATTTGTATTAATAATTTATGACAACAGTTTTTTGAATAGTGATATTCTAAAATAATTGTGACTTTGAGATCAAAGGAAGTGGAAATATTGATTTAGAAAATAACTATCTAACAAATATCAAAGTTCATTATATGGATTTCCATGACCCCAATCTATTAAGTGTGAGTCAACTTTGGGAATCAGGGAGTAGTAGTGACATGTAATTTGAATGGGTTAAACATCAATGAGTATATAAGCAATTTAATCATGAAAGGATGTAGGAAAAATGAAAAATTATTTTGGGTTGACAGTTAAGAAAAATATTTTCACTTAACAATTGATGAAGAAAACAACTCATGGAACTACAGGTTTGGTCATGTTAACCAAAAAATCATGGAAAAGTATCCAAGATAAAGGTTGTAGTCAACATTCCCAATATATATAATGATCGAGATATTAATTATTATGATTGGATTTGAGAATATATGGTCCATAATTTTATCATTTTAAGATCAAAAGTGAATCAAATATTTTTAATCATATCATGAAATTGGTATGTGGACTGATGAATGTCGATGATATATATGGAGAGAGGAACTTTACTCTTTTATTGATCATTATAGTATAATTTAATGTGTAATTTCTATACTATGAAAGTTATAATTTCATAAAGGAATAAAGTGATATCTCCAAATATTTTAGAATGAAACTGGACAATAAATAATGATATTTGAATCTTATTATAGAACATAGTATGCATCCATTGAATTTTATCATTACCTAGAATAATATGTGATAATGAAATATGATTCTGTTGTAAGAAACTCTCCAAAAGGGGGTCATTGAATAAAAAATGAAGGTGAATAATATATCCAAAACCATACTGATTGAGATTTGTGTTTCTCATCATTACTGTAAAGTGGTTCTTCATGTTGTTACATACAACAAAAGAAAAATATGGATATTAATCGGATATGAAAGTAAACTTATGATATGTGAAATGGTAGTAATACTTCACTAATGTAATTTCATGTTTTTGAATATAAATTTTTTATCTTATGAAAAGAGTGAAATTTAATAATTTTTAGTGATACTATAGATGATGGAATGTTCATTGGATATAAAATGATGAATAAATGATAAAACATATATAGTAATCATCTTAGATATATTTTAGAAAAATAGGATTTCAGGATCATTTAGAATAAAACAATAAATACCATAGAAATAACATATGTAGATACAATTAAAGATGATGATTAATTAGATGATTAAAAAATTAAACTTCTAAAAATGTGTATGGATTTCCCAATATTCAAGGATCTTAAAATGAAAATGTTTTTATATTATATTTAGAAGATTAAAAAATTGAAAAAAAAATACCAGAACCTCACAAGTTAAATATAAGCTCATAATTTAGCCAATCCAAAATTAATGGTTATTTGAACGAACCAATAGAAACAAGGATAATGAATAATGAAGTTAATTATATTCTCCTATACATTTTTAAACAAATCACTTTTTATGAATTACGTAAGGATGAATCATGGGTTAAGGTCAAAAATTATATAGTAGAACCGATTTCTAAACACAATATAAGCGGTCTGATTAAGAGAAAAGAAAATAAAAATGTGATTGGAAGAAGGTGGGTCATTAAAAAAATATCTAAAATAGAAAACAAGATTAGAAAAAATTATCATAGTGTGAAAATAAAATTCAAATATTTAAGGAATTGATGTGGAACATACATTTTCTATAGTATATCCACTAGAGTTGATTAGGCTCATCCAAGACTTAGTGATTCAAAGAGGCTACAAAATAAATTTTATGGAAATAAAAAATATTTTATAAGAGGTTTTCTTGAAGTACAACACTACATTAAATAAGTTGTGTTTTTTATATTTTACATGATGAAACAAAGGTTTTTATCTTAAATAAGGTTCTTAGTGTATAGTAGGAACCACAATCATTGTATCCTTAAAAGGATTTTTATATAAATATGTTACAATTTAAATGAGGAGTGGTTGGAAATAATCTTTATGTGAAGAATTATTAAGGAGAAAAATATATCTATCTTGGGTATATTGATAACATTATATTTAGTGATAACATGAAAGGACCAGGTGAGGAATTTTAATATAACATGAAATTAGTATTTATATTTTCTATTATAGGTGTACATATAATATATTTTCGGCATTAGGTTATTCAAAAAAAATTATTTCACATTCATTTATTAATAAAATTATACAATAGGGATACAACTGAATTCAAGAGGCATTAATATAATGTAATGTTGGCTTCTATTGTGGCGGGGGGGGGGGTTATCTTTTAAAAAATAAAGCTGGGGAATATATGGATCCCACCTTTTATAGGAGGATAATTGGAATTTATTATATTTAAATATAACATAACAGATATTTTCTTTGAGAAATTTTTAGAGGTTTTATTCCAAATTAATCAAATGAATGATCATTTTGCATCAATTAAAATAATCATGGGATATATTTAAGAAACACTCAAAAATGGTTTATACTTTACAACTGTAAGAGAAAGTGAATTATTAGATTTTTTAAGACGAATTGACTATATATGTGTGGATTTAATGTCAACATGTGGGTTAAATATTTTTATTGTAAACAAATGTGTGGGATAGATGATTGTTTTTATAAGAAATAAAACATCTTAATAAAGCTAATGAAAAATATATATTTGTTAAAAAGGAATGAACCAAACCGTTATGGATGAATCAATAACCTATAGATATTATTGATGACCTGAAATAGAAAATGGTGATACATTATGAAAAAAACAATATGATCAATCTCATAAAAAATCCAATTCAACACTCTCATGTTAGGCATATTGATACCAAGTGTAAATTTATTAATGAAAATTTACAATAAGGTGTGATAAGAATCAATCATGTTAGAAACACTGATCAAGTGGATAACATTTGTAAAAATCTTTTGGAACCAAAAAATGTTCAATAAATATTAGTTAGACCTTGATGTTGAGCCACATCCCATTGCATGATGAGATTTTGGTTGCTCCACCCTCTCCATTTGTGTACAATTTTTACTCTGTTTATGAATGTGATATAGGTCTAAGGGAGGTATGTTATAGGGGATGATTTTATACATACAATTTTCCTAATATATTTTCATTTGGTTTATTCCCAAAGGGAGAGATAATTGAAATTTGGTGAATTTTATTTTTTTATGATTGTTTAGTTTCCTATCAGGGATTGAATTATAGTTTTGGATGATTTTCCATGTAGGATAGGTTGGTGGTCTATCAAGGCATGATAGTAACTTTTAAAAACTTTTTTCCTCCCACTTTAACTTCTCAAATAGACATAAAGTTATGGATGTGTTATTTCATGTAAATTATGTTTCTACACGAGGATGGTGCATTATTGTATCTATCTGTAGATTTCCCACAAACCGAAAGGGGCATATTATTTGAACCTAGGTTATTCTGATCAAGGAATATATTGTTTTTTAATCCACAATAGGATGATTAGAATAATTTTCAAGACAAGTTATCTAAGGGTGATGGTTGATTCTGTGTTGAAGGTTCCATAATTTCTTAGTGTTTTCGAAATCATAGGATATCAAAAAAAAATAGAAGGGATGATATTTGGAAATGATGGTTATCTAGTATGAATTTTTAAAAATATCTAAACGGCTATGAATTCATGATTAATGATGATTTAGAAATAAGTGATGCTTTTTAATAGAATATTGAATCTGTTTTCACAATGGATTGAATGATTACTAAAGAGGACTCACGATGGATGGTTATAGATCATTTCAAGAATGGTATGCTATGGTATTACAAGAAGATTAGATAATTGGAAAATTTTACTGATTATTTTGAAAAAAGGATCTTTTAAAACATTAATGAAGAATTTCAAAAATCATTATGTTGATATCTAATGATTTGTGAAAGATGTGGTCTATAAATAAATTACTTCCCGTCATTTTAAACAATGGATAGAATTTAAAAAATGTGTGAATTACTGGGATTTTGATAATGTCTTTAGATAAGGGAATTCATAATAATTCTTCAACTCTTAATGATTAGAATGATAATGAAAATAGTGATTAAGAACTAATTAACTCTATGGAATCCTAGAAAATATATATTCATGAATATTTAGTGGTTTTTGAAAATTTGGGGTTTCATGAAGTCTGGGAGAATCATGAAATTATGTATCTTTGAGAAGGGTGAAATATTTTTCAAAAAGGGGGCTTTATTAATTTTTGGAGAATTCTGAATGGTAATTCTGAACATCTAGTTTGAGTGAATTTTTTATTAATAATCTCCAATACATAAAAATGGAGTATGTATAATCCAAATCAAATCAGGGAAAAAGATTTAAATTCATTATCTATTTATGTGGCCATCAATTAAATAAACCGAGTAATACCTCTACCATGGTATTGAACAAGGGAGATTTGAAGTAAGAGATCCTAGGTAGGCAGTGTGTTATCCCTAAAATTCTTATAATGGAATTCTTCCTTGTAGAGAGTGACGGTGTCAGAATGTTTGTAACACAAGTTAATGACTGAATCTTAATGGATTATTTTATGATTGATTTAATATTATAATATTTTCCTTTTAAAAACATTTAGTTGTTATCCATTTAAACCTGTTGTTTTATGTTTTTATTTTTACAACTATGTGTTTGAAAATAATAGCATTAAATAAAATATTTTTAACTGGTTCTTAGAAATATGGGGACATGATCTATCTCATTGAAAGAAAAGTTTGACACCCTGATTCATCATCCCCTCTCTGGGTTTTCTAGGGTCCTTCTAATACAATTATAATTATTCTAGGATATGATTTTGGATGTATTCAATCAAAATTAGGATATATACCTACTCATGTTCCCCTCATTATTCAAAGTTATTCTAAAATTATTGATATGATGGAGTAAAAATAAATCATTCATATTTCAAATGTCATATAGTTAACCTATTGAAAAGAGATGGTTTTCAGGAATAAATTCATAGAACAATTCAGTATCCATCTACAGAAAGAAGGTTCATGGTATCATATGAACATATTATCTGAACAAAATAAGGACAATAAATGTATGATAATATTGATGTAAAACACCCAATGAGAAATACCTGATAATTTACATCAAAAAATAAAAACATTTACCACTTTCTAAAATACATGAAAACGTCTTTAAAGTATCATTTTAAAAAATATATATTTATATAGGAAATTGTTTTCAAAAATTTCCCTTCTAATCCAAAATTTGATTTCATAAAACAAATATTATAAATTAAATTTTATTTCAATATATTTTGGTAATCATATTTATGAACAGCTAAGTGTTTTTTTTAAAAATGAACACCATTGAAATATATTTTAGAATAAATAATTACAATTAAAATTAAATCACTTAATTATTAATAATATTAGAATATTTCCTTTTCATTTTAAAACAACTGAGAGCTAGAATAATTTTTAAAAAAACCATTAAAAATGAAAATGAATATTTGTAAATAAGAATGTTCGTATAGATTGAGTAATAGTGAATGAGTTTTTGATTCTTGTAATAGTTTATTTTTTTTCACATTAAAGTCATTTTTATAATGATGAAGTGAATAATTATGAAAAAATATACTCTTAAAAAATAACATAAAATTTGATACTTGGAAATTATATAATTGGTTTCAGAAGAAGTCTTGAGTGGATGATTATACGTAAAATCATGAAAGGGAAAACCTTTTTAATACATTAATATACTTTAATTGAATTCCTAGAACTTCAAATGAATTTATATAATTTACCTTTTTAAAATTATAATGTAAATAATGAAAAATGAGCCAATACATGTTTTCATTTTAAAATAATAAAGAGAAAACAATTTCATGAAGAAAGAACATGGAATTGGAGGATGATCTACCTTTAAAAGATTCTATATTTTTATCTTAAACATGTTGCACATTTATGAGAATGTAATTCATTATGAAATAATAATTAATATAGAAACAAAATTCTACAAATATAATAACATAGAAATATCATATTAAATGAGATGTTGATGAATATATCAAACATATATAAATGGTTCTGAAGGAAATATATTTTTACTCAATGAAAAAAAAATTGAGTTATTAAAATCAATTACAGATATCATAACACACTATGAAAGTGATTTTTAGAAAGGTTTTTACATGGATAAAAGGTATATATATGTAAATATATATAAGATAAAATACAATATAATTAAATTAAATATTATAATTTTTCTAACTTATTGGAAATACATTCAACTATAATAATCCCAACTACATGAATAAGAATTTTCTTAACAAAATAATTTAAATTTTTTTTATCATTCATATTGAAAAAATGAATATTTGGACAAGGAATGGATTATTAAATAAAAACAAATACATGAAAAAAATTATATCATCATATTTTTAGTATATTATTTTGAAATATTATATTGATTATATTTTAGACCAGGAACTGAGATGATGTTCGATTCTGGGCCTGGTGTGCCTGGAATACTTGTTTGAAAAATATTAAATTATTTCACATCATGCAGACTCAGTTTCCCGAAAAATTATAATGACACCTAAAAGGGTTCTTATATCATAAATTCAAGGGAACCATTGAGTTATAAACAATATTTTTCCCTAAGAATGACATAACAGTTGTTGGTGTGGAGCATTTAGGAATATGTTGTGTGGGAGATAAATGAATAAAATAAATTAATATTATGAATTTGTTTTATTTTCATCATCGTAAAGTCCTACTCCATCTATATGTTTACAGATATGGAAATTTTCCCAATGATAGCCACCAATCATTGGAGACCTATATTCTATTTTAGGATAGAATTCATGGAGGATTATAAGGGATCAGGATTGGATTATAGATCATTACAACAATAGAGTTGGAGGATATCATCAACAATGAAAATGCAATTATTCTTCATCAATAATCAATCCAAACTACATGTAGGGTGCTTTTTTTATTTCGTCATATTATAATATCTATGGTGAATTCATATAAATTCAATGAACAAGGATAGTCCCACTAATTTTCAATAGATTTCAATTTGATATAATTGATTATTTTCATTTAGTTATTATCCCTCTTCATTCCTCTTTTATACAGTAACCAATTGAGGAAAATATAAAAAAAGTAGATGTGTGTTCCTTAATTTTACTATTTCTGTTTTACTCCCTCTATTCATCAAGCATTCATTTTTTATGTTTCCATTTGGCCTAATATTTGAGGAATACCTTGTCATAGACCATTATACAACCACTCTTCGGTGCAATAGAATGACATTGCAACTATGGTTTGTGATTGGTAACATGTTTGATGTACGAGGATGGAGGTGGATAACCGAGTGATAATCCAAATTAATTTGATGCATCCATTCAAATATATTTTTGATGACTTGAACCAATGGATTGGTGATGGTGATTTCATACTGAATTCAAAACTAAAACCCACCGATCATGTGACTAGAGGCATGAAAAAATGCTATCTAAAGATTCTATTCTGATTGGAGGTTTCGGTGGCACATAAATCCATGTGGAGGAGATGCCTAATGGATCTAGAAGTTCTCAAGAAACAAAACATGTATTTCAGAACTAAATGCCATATAGGGCCACTGGCAGCAACGCTAGGGTTTCCCCGGAGTTAAGGATCTAATTGTGTGTGACCCCTATCACATTTAATGTGACCCTCCCGATTGGATCTTCATATAATTCAGAAGTACACATACACCGGAATGGACACACCATGTACTCCAACACAAAAATAGCTTTTTATACACAGTTTGGAACATAGACACAACTTCATCACACGAAAACGAACATGCGAAAAAGCATAGGAAATAGTGTGTCTCTAAATGTAGTGTACTCATCACACATACCATTTAATGGAGAATAAATGTTTTTGGAGGTTTATAAACCTGGTAAGTACATGGGATAGCTGAACAAATCATGTTCCTCTGGGGTGACATCATGTACTCTCATCAAGTTAGCCTCGGGTTCTCATTTTTCCTTTTTTTGACCAGTATAGGATTAGTGGGTTCCATTGGCAGTTTCCTAAAGGGTACAATGTAGAATTATATCCATGTCCCTAGATTATGATCCCCTCAAATAGGTTTATTTTCATATAGAGTTATGGTGTCCTTCCATTATTTTGTAGTGTGATACTCATTCATTTCTAGTTAGAGTTTCTAGAATTGACTTATTATCCTGGAGAAAGGTGCTAATGCAGCATCTTGTTGTTGGCATCGGTACAGATTGTGGCTTTGTTGGCATACAATTCATTAGATAGCAGGTTGATCCAAATATTGTTTTTGGTTTTCCCCATCGGTATCTGGTGTGACACCGAATCTATGTATCATAGTATTCTTAGACCAATGAATTCTTATTGGATGGAGTGAAAATGTGCTCGACCTCTTCATCAAATTTCACTAATTATAGCATGGATCAACGAGTGAGATATAATGGATCAAGGATTTATTCAAATAGAATCTTATAGAAGGTATTTGGATATTTCCTCCAGGTGGATTGGTGTTATAATTGATTATATATGGTTTTCTTTATCTGGTATCTTTTTCAAATTATCACATCTTGTACTGAGCTATCTACACTTAGTGCTCCCTATTTAGTGCTTTCAAGGTGTTCTATTAAGTATTGTTATACTCACCCCAGCATAATATTTTCCCACACATGACATGTATTGTTTAGATGGTGTCCCTTTTGATGTGTCCTTACTGGACTGGGATTGGGTGAGGAGTTGCTGGAGTATAGAAGGTCGAGGTGTTTCCTAAGAGCATACTTTTGACTTAGTTCTCTTCCATAGATAAATCTGGTCTCTATATATGTTTTTTGGACTTGTTTATCTACAACTTGTAGTTTTATTGTCTTTTTCCCTATTTACTTTCCCTTTACCCCATGTTGTACTCTGGTTGTGTGTACATCATTGTATTCATGCATTTATTTTATTGTTTTCAATTTCAGCATTGTGTTGATTGAAAATTTGTGTGTTCATGAACATATTCTTTAGTATCATGCATCCCATTTGTGGTAAATACCTACTCAACATTAAATACCAGCCCCTGGCAAATAAGATGTGGGATTGTGGTAGTTGTGGTATGATCCGATCTAGATTGGTAATGATAGAGTGGTATAAGAGGGGTCAGTTCTACTTTAGAACTGAGAGTCTATGATAATGGTTTGGGGAAAAATTATTAAATGTTTTGAGATTGGATTTAAAGATAGGGAATTTAGTTTTGGTGCTAAGGATGATGTATCCATACACTCGGAAACTAATTAGATGCCTTTCAACATAATACATGAGAACATTGTTTGTAGGGAGAACAATGGTGCATACATCTTGTAGGAATGTGGTTTTTTATGTCCATATTTAGTCATATATCTAAATATACACTTTTAAAATTTGTGAATCGTGCATTATATAAAAAATTAAACCATTTAAATACCCAACTATGATTACACAGTGTGATAATGAGGATGATCCACCTCGCATCGAGGAATCGGTACACAGAACTATATTAGAGATAGCACCTTCAGGTGGTTTACTATCTATAAAACTACCTAGTGAGAAGTATATAGTACCAACACCACCAACTAAGGATCTATGCATTGCATGATTTTCTAAAGTATTTACCTTACAGGTTTCTTGGTGAATAATTCCCCAATATGGATAACGATTGGCTAGAGGAAGACACCTATGTTTTCCACCTTGTGAGATAGACTACCTATTATATGTATGTCCTTTTTGCGTGTCTTCTTCAAGGTTATACAAGAGGATTGTGAACGGTATGCATACATGATTTTTCATCTGAAGAAGTGTAGTATGACAATGCTATATTATATAATGATGTTTACTATTCATTCATGAAACTCATTAGATATGTTATGAGACCGGTTCTTCTGGGCTCAGACCTTTGAGACTGGATTGCACCTAGACATCATAGCATGAGTGGTTTCCCGTATAATTTTTTTACCAATGATAGCGTACATGAGCGAATATAGATGGATGAAAGGTCTCTAGAAGAGTAGATACCAGCAGTGAGACCTTCCAGTGGGAACCTTTTAACAGAGACCTCGACCATTGGGTTCCAAAAATAGTAATAGGGATCGAAGTGGGTCAGGATCATTAGGATGTGATCTTATTACTCATGTTCAGCAGTTCAAGGCTCTCATGGTGAATCCAATAATCCAAGGGGAATATGGGGTTTCTCTTGTGACAGTCGGGTATATATGGAAAAAGATTTCATGACCTATTGTATTTCCAATTGGGAGATGGTTGAGGGACCACCGAGATAGAGTGGAAGGTATGAGAAGGGTGGTCCACAGGGTGGAGGTTGTTGAATAGGGGATAATTATGGGGCATGATTACATCAAAGGTTCAATCTATTACCTCCACCACCCTAGTTGGTCCACAGCAGGATCAGGGGACTAGTGTGATATGATAATGCCAGTTGTAAGCTATGGAAGCCTATAACCCAAAGGCTTCGGGGATGATAGGAGGTATGATATGTGTCTTTTCTACCTTAGCTTTAGTATTGACATACACAGGAGATTGAAATTCTTTTCATTTAACAAATCTTATTCAAAAATCAGAGATTCTAGTTTACATCTTAACTCAACTGATACACATGAATACACTTACAAGAAGACACTATATTAAAAAACATAGTTACAATAATGTTACTGGGCCATAGAGGAATGTTTTTTTATTGTGATATCTAAGTAGCAGCATTGATGACTTATGAATTCATTCTTAGTTTGCACTAGTTATCTGAAGTTCATGCTCATATTGAATATTTAATGATAAAAGTGCAGCATGTATGAAATAATGAAAACATGTTCACATTTTTTGCTGAAAATGGAAATTCATGAAGTTCAAGATGAAATAAAATTAATGAGTGTGTATCTTATTGATCATCTGTTGGAATGTCTTACCCATCGGTGTAGTGGATGTCATGAGTACATTGATTCCTATAGTTCCTATGGGGTATGAGAACATCATTCTTGAAATTTTTCCATAATTATCTACCCAAAGGGAGATAGTATTCTACAATGATCTACACCCATTGAAGGAATTGATATCTACAACTTCATATTAGATAGATCTCATGGAGAATTGGGAGATGAAGGAATTGTTGGAGGTATTTTAGAGGAATGGATTCTTGAGACCCAATGATTCACCTTGGGTAGCCTAGGTTTTTTTCCAAGGAGTACGAGATCTTATGTTTATGTTGAATCAAGTTACAATTAAGAACAATTATCCACTACTATGGATCGATGAAATATTTTATTAGTAAAAAGGGGCATGATGGTTCTCAATTACTATCCTCAGTTAAGGATATCCACAGATATTAGTATTGGATGAGGATATACCGAATACGACATTCAGATTTGGTTATGGTCACTATGGGTACTTTTTGATTCCTTTTGGAGTGAAGAACTCCCTAAAAGTGTTCAGGGGACTCATGAACCAGATCATTCATCCATTTATAGATTGGTTCGTGTTGGCCATTATTGATGACATCCAAGTGTATTTAATGTTTGAGGAGGACCACAGGAGACACTTAAGGATGGTCCTAGACCCACGTTCAGAGCACCCAAATTTTAGGAACTCTCAAAGTGTTAGTTATGGATTCTAGAAGTCCAATTTCTATGAAACATCAACATAGAGGATATAGTTGTCGTGGATCCATCAAAAGTTGAGGCATTTCTTTTCTAGGATCCAACCATTAGTGTAACTGAGGTGTTGAGATTCCGTTGATTAAATGGGTACTATCAGTGGGTTTTACATGAATTCTCTAGAGTGGATGTTCACCTAACCTCTGTGACACAAAAGGGGAATAAATTCATATGGACAAAAAGTTTCCAGTTGTGCTTTCAGTAGCTGAGAAAGATGATGATGAGAACCCTCATCTTGAGTTTACCATAAGATGGTGTCAAGTACATGGTATTTTATGATGCATCAGGAACCATAATTGGTTTTGTCCATATTAATATGAAAGAGGTGATTTCATATGGGTCAAAATATTTGATACCACATGTGTAGAACTATGTAACCCGTGACCTTGAGAAAGTAGATGTAGTCATCCCTTAGAGGATTTAGCGACACTACCTTATAGGGTAGTAGTTTATCTTATACTCCGATCATAAGTGTCTCAAGTTTATATTCTTACGAAGGGATCTTGAAATGAGGTATAAGAAATGGATAGAGTTCTAATATGAAAATTTCTTTGAGATTTTATAACTTCTTGGGAAGGTGAATGTGCTAGCATATGAAGTCACCCAGATATCTAGATCATAGATACTAAACCAAGCATTAGAGTAGGTGTCCTCATTGATGTTATCCATTGTGGATAGAGATAGTTCATTTTACCTCCAGTCGATGGATTCCACCCCTCCACTCATACAACTAGTCAGAGAGTCACAACTCGATAATGATAACTGTGATACCCTACGTGCTCAGATATCTCCATGGCATGATCTTTCATGGTTTATAGTTTTGGGGAGAATTTCTTTCCTTTTAGAGAATGCATGATGGTACTAGTGATGTTGTAGGAGGATGTTTTGAGTGAGTATCTTATATCCTCTTTGTTGGTACATCCTTGTGTAGAGAAGATGTACCATGACATTTGAAAATAGTTTTTGTGGCCATGAATGATGAAAGGAGTTGTATAGATTATTTCTCATTGTATTACATTTTAGCTAGTGAAGGCCAAGATCCAGGTTCCAATAAGTTTATATCAACCCTTTGCGGTGTTAGAATGGATGTGGTATGAGATATCTGTGGAATTTGTGATAGGAATACCACACACATCTCGGGGACATAAAGTTATTTGTGGGATCATCGGCTGACTTAATATGTCATCCAACATCATGACTGTCTAAGAGTAGAGTTTAGTAGAGTGAAGGGGACTCCTCTACATTCAGGAGATCATTTGGCTCCATGGAGATTCATTGATGATTGTTTCTCATCATGATTTTCTATTTTATATCCTAGTTGTGGAAGGGAATAAAATAGTTTTCTAGGAACCAGTGACACTTGAGCACAAAATTTTACCCAAAAACTGATATCCATACTGAGTGAACCATTAATGTTTTGGGTGAATTCAATGATCATGAATGTAAGATGTTGGCCATAATTTAGAGGATAACCTACCACAGGTATAGTATATGTAAAATAATTTCTACCGTTCCACCAATTGTATGGAACCGTTTGAGTATCTGTACGGGTGACCCTATAGGTCATCACTTTCTTTTTGGAATAACCGAAGAAAGTCCATACTCATGGAACCATAGTTGATGTGAGCTACTATAAAGATGGTCTAGATCATCTAAGAGTGGATGAAGACTGAAAATAGTAATCATAAGTCTTATAATGATAGTGGATGGAGGCATTTGGATTTTGAGGAAGGGGATCATATGTTCCATTGAATTTCGCATCGATGGAGATTACAAATATTTTAATAGTGAAGATAGATATCAATGAGGATCATAATACCATTATGGATACTATGGAGATTTTAAATTTTTTTTATACCACTTGGATCTACTTCCATTATAACATTGGTTACACAACGTCTTCAATGTGTCACAATTGAGGAGGTACAGGAATGGCTCATCACACGTCATCGACTGGGGAGAGCTAACAAATGAGGTTGGTTCTACTTTTGTGGAGTAAGTAGTTGAGATCAAGGATCTTCAAGAAATGATCCTTCATAAGAATTCAATTCATCTAGTGTGTGTCTATTGGCAGCCCGATAATTTTCTCGAGAGATCATGGGAGCGGGAGTATATGATTCATATTTAGGACCATTCCCTTCTTGAGTGTCCCTTGTTTTTTCATTTCATAGGTGTAAGGACCCAAGTCAGGTATAATGTAACAACTCATATTTTTCATGTATTATTTTTAATTATTATATGGATTTCATTTGAGGAAAAGCACTGAAACATTGTGAAATTTTGAGGCTCGGTGAGCACAGAATACGTGTTTGAAAATTATTAAAATATTTAATAGCAAGAGTTTAGGGTTTTCATAAAAAAGGGGATTATCCCCTAAATGGGTGTCTAGATCATAAGTCTGATGAAAACATTGATTTATAAAATATTGTTTTACTGTAGGTGTAACCTAACATTGGTTATTGTGGGTTATATTTAAAAATGTAGTTGGGGTGCAAAATTAATAAAATATATTAAACACAATAATTTATTTTCTTTTCTTTTTCACATTGACCAAATCACTCTATATGTTGATAGCTAGGGAAATTGTCTCATGTTTGTCTACTAAAACCTATAGACCAATACTTCGTTTAAGGATATTTTTCTTGTTAAATGATAATAGATAAGGATCTGATCGTGGCTAATCACCCATGTGGAGTTGAGGGATCTTCCCAATGGTGACAACACATCCATTCTTCATTGATGATCGATCCAACCACCATGTAGGTTATTTTCATGGGTGAATTAATCATAATCATAAAAATATAATGAATAAAGAACTATTCAATCAAGATTGATTGACCAGGACAATGTCAGTAGATTTCAATTGGATATAATTGTATATTTTTATTCATTAATTATCACCCTTGGTTCAAATTTTCTTCGATAACAAATCGAGTCCAAAAGTAAAATGGATGAGGGTTGTTCCTCAATTTTATGATTTATGGAGTTCTCAATATATTGTTCACATGTTCATCATGGTTTTTTTCTTTTTTCCATGATTATATGAATACAAAATTATTGACCATTACATTACCATTTTTAGTACAACATATCGACACTATAGGTTCCGTTTTTGATTGGAGATGCGATCAATGTGCGAAAATGTAGGTGGGTGACTGTATGTAAATCCAAATGAATTCTAACCATATTTTCAACCACTTTTTAGATGCTTGGAATTCATGGATTGATGGTGGACATTTTAGACTGAATTTGAGCATGAAACCAATAGATCTAGTTACTAGTGTCATGGAGGAACTCCAACCTATGAATTCTATCCAGATTGAAGGTTCTAATGGTGGAAAATTGAACTGGATGAAATCCTTCATGGATCTAGAAACTCCTAATAAACATGAAATGTATTTCAGAAACACATGCTATATGGGGCCCCTTGGCTGTGGTGCTAGATTTTGACAAGAGTTACGGATCACATGGCTTGTGACCCCTATCACACGGTGTGTGACCTTCCCCATTATTCTTGGTATGTACTTTATTACTACATGGAAAAGGGTAGGAGTGCACTGGAACAGAAATTACATGTTCTACCATGTGGAGATGGCTTGGCATAAAATTATTGGTACATGGACACAACTTCTTTTCATAAAGAGGGCCAAGAGACTAGGGACTGAAAACATTTGTTTCTAAACGTCATATACATGATGTGTAATAGTGACTAAACTCCATTTGAGGTCCTTCCACTAGGGTATGTCTTGGGATATCTGAGCATGTGATGTTCCCCCATGGACACAGTATGCACTCCATTAAAGAGTTCTTTTGTCTCTTAGTGTTCGTAATTTGTACCATTATTGGTTGAGTGTGTTCCCTTGGACATTTCCTATTAGATACAATTCCACCTTACATTCCCATATCTGTATTTTGATCCCCTCTAGAGGTTGAGTCTTAGATGGAGTTGTGGCATCCTTTTATGCGATTGCAATGAGATCCACTATCATACATACATGGATTTTGTTGAATCAATGTAATCACCCTGAGAACGGCACGAATCCTCCATCTATATGAACTCGTCAGTAGGGTTTGTGGAATCATTATAATTTAATCCCCTATATAACAGGTTGATCCAAATTGGGTTCATATTTTCCCCCTGTGGATTTTTCCATGACCCTTATCTATGTAACATATTATTCTAAGATAAATGATATCTCTTTTATTGTAACCTAAATGTTTTAGATCTCTTCATAAAATATCTCTAATGATAGCATGTCTCATGGAGTTTGATCTCTCCGAAGAAGTGTTTCTTAAAATAGAATCTTATGAATGGAATCTCGACATGACCTCTTAGTGGTGTGGTTCCATTCCTACGTATATTTAGGTTTCTTATTCTCAAATATGTTATACATTTTTACATATTTTATTATCATGACTACACTCGGTACTTCATGATATGTTTTTTCAAGATGTTCTACTGAGTATTGTGATAGTGACCCCTATATGGGATCTTCCCACATGTATCATGTCTAATGATGACAAACGTCATTTTGATTTTGTTCTAGGGGGACCATGAGTTGGTAGAGAATTGATGGATCTTGTAAGAACATGTTGATTACTGGTAGCATAGTTTTTACTTAGACCTCGCACTTAGTGAACGAAAAACTCTTTGTAGGTCCTATTTGACATGTGTATAGACTCATTGTTGTGGGATTTTATTTGGAAATTATTACATTCCAATTACTTCTTATAATTCTCTAGTTGTGGGAAGATAGTTGTATGCATGAAATATTTCAGTTATATTACAGTTCATCATTGTGTGGCTTGGAGATGTGTGCGCGTGTACAGTTACATTTAGAAAATTCCTCCCATTGTGGGAAATTTCTACTTGATGATAGTCACTTGCCCATGGCCTCTCGAAGGAAGGATTTTGGTATTATCGGAATGTATCCTCTCGGGAAAGTCATGAAAAAAAATAATTTAAAAAAAAATCCCTGTCTAGTATACGCACCACAAAATGGAGATGAGTGGTGAATACAAATGATAATTGAAAAAAATTCTATAACTGATCTATAAAAAAATAAATATATAAATAACATATTAATGGAACTTATTCATAGTTATGGCCTTTTATAAACATAATTTATAATTATTTATTATATATATATATATATATTACTTATAAATAATTTATATTCATCATCGAATGTTACTTGCTTCATTTGGTTTGTATAGTTCTAGATTAAAAATGGGGGTATTGATTATTATTTAAAGATTAAAATCCCATCATTATTATATTAGTAATGGTACATGAATATTTTCTTCATAATTACTTATAGAGTTAATATATTATTATTTTTTACATATTTTACTTTTATTTTTGACGATGAAATGGGTGGGGGATTATTTCATTGATTTCTTATCAAATAAAGTGGGTATTAATAATAAGTTTAATTATCATTTAATATTTATAAGACAATAAACATTGAAAAAATATGTCTTCAATGTCAAATAACACAAGTAGTTTAGTTTATATGGTCTCTTTGATTTATATTTGTTGCATTGCTCAAGTAGGTGGTTAAATCGAACTAGAAAAGAAAAAACTATAATCAATTGGAATGTATGGAAAAGAATACTATTCATTTGAAATAATATCACTATTAAATAATATTAATCAAATTATTTATATATTTTTATAGTGGTTATTCTGGTTATAATTTTTTAAACAAATTAGAAAATACTAGAGTGAAAAATAAAATATACCACTTTTTTTGGAGGTTGTAGTCTACTTATATGAATGTGTAGTAATTATTCCGTCATCATATAGATTTTTATATATCAAAAATTTTCTTCAATAAATACAGTTCGATAGTCTCACTATAATTATGTTTTGATATATTGTTCTTCATAACGAAGACAGATTCATAGTATACATTCTTCACAAAATACCATCGAGTTTTTTTTAATAATTTTGAATGCATGTGGATCTAGTTCCTCAAGAAATAGAGGAAAAATATATATTTATTTTATATGTAATTATGGACCACACACCATTAGGTATCACAACAGGATCACATTTATTCTTGACTTCTCATATAAAATAATTCATGGAGAGGATTTATTTTTCAAAAATCCAAGTGCACTCATGAAATATATAAATTGTATTAACTTATATTGGTTTGGAGTTTCTATATTTATAGGAGAGGTACCCATTCACCAACATTTCCTAAAATATTTCTTTTATTATATTTAAATAAATTAATTGAATTCTTGAATGTCCTAGTATTTATGATCTTCATACACATATTATGTGATCCCAATAATCATTGTGTGCATTCTTATGCGACAAAAATCCTCATGGTTAGTATATAAAATGAACTTATCTATGAACTACTGCTCTTGTAAAGGTAAAACTAATTCAATATGATTGGATGCCTCAGAATCCTTCTAGAACATTGCTCTCGTTTGGATGTAGCTCATTTTTTAAATGTAAGATTGAATGAATGTTATTTCACTTGTTTATGAAGATCAATGCACATATATTCTATAGAAAACAACCACATACCAATCGTCGACACACCGATCATGATCATAAAATGATCAAAAATGAACTATAGTAAATAAAATAATCATCAGTGATTATGATGTCGAATATGAACTCCTTTGGTGGTCAGGTGGTAATGATCAATTAACTTGGATGTTAGATAAGATGTCCCTATATTTAAAGATGGTGGGAAAATGATCGATTCACATGGGCTTCCCATATTGAGAGACCACATGTTCAAGAAATTCGTTATAAATGATCTTCTTTCACTACCCGTACATACCAAGGTATTAGGATATTTGATCATTCCTACTCCCCCACACATTCCAATCACCGGTTACACCTCAACAGCATAATCCACTAGGGTATCCCATTCACCATATGTATATAGGCCTTGTACACCCAAAAATATGTGATCCATGTGGGTGTTATGCTGCCACAGCCTCCAATAACCATGGATACATATATAGGTAGACTTCCACCAACATGTATGGCCTCACGGTCCAATATGGGTTGTTGAGATGGTCTCTAGTTTTCTAACTAAGAGTTACCTAACTTTTTTCCCATCACTCTGAATAAATATAAATAAAATATTCCTAAACATAATAATAAAAAAATATTATGAAAATTATAATATCTCATTCATTTATTTTCATGTTCCCTAAAAAAATTATGCTTACAATAAACATTTATATTCCATGTTCTTAATCTTTATCATACAGAATTATATTATTTATTGTCTTCTATTAAAATACCTTCATTAAAATAAATATTTTCATTGTCTTGAAATAATCTGTTCTATGTTTCTCACGTAATAAAAAAATATTTCCTGAAATTATTCAATGTCTTCTTCTCATGAATTCCTCTTATTTTCCTTTTAGAATATAAATTCTATAGGGATTTTCATTATTAAATCATTGTTTTCTTTATTTTAAATATTATTTCACTCGTTAAAAAAGTATTTTACATTGTGATTAGTTTAAAAATAATCAATGTTATAAACAGTAATCTTTTAATTCACTTATGTGAATAACACGTGACCATTTTCTTCCTTATATAGTAATGTAGGAAATATTCTATCATGATTTTATATTTTGGATACATCTAAATATATAACTCTTTCTATAATACCCATAATATTAACATCAATGAAATATTTATCTTTTATTTACCAACTTTGAAAAACAATAAAAACCATTTTCAAAATGTTAAACTCATACAAAAAGTTATCTCAACTATCACAACAATTTTATTTGTTCAAAATACCATAAAATTCCTTCCAAATGAATATTTCAGTATGTGAATCAACCAGCTTTACATTTCTGTCTTTAGTTTCACCTTCTCCCCCCTTATTAAAACATAATAAATAGGTTATGGTAAAATGGTATTAGTCTAAACTTAATAAATGATCCATCCATCATCTCAATTTATGTCTTCAAGATCCATTTTTAGTGTAGATAATAAGGGGATTTTATTTAGACATCCAATATGTCTTTTAATCATTAATACCGATACATCATTTGAAGAGAACTAGTATAAATTTTTTCAAGTGGTATCCACCTTACATCCAGTATTATGAAGGTAAATATTTTTCCTGAATTTTGTATGAATAATTATCATAAAACTCCTCCACTAACTTTAACAAGCAAATAATAAAATTCATGTTTCTTTAGTAGGATAGGTGTCCTTGGAACACCTCCATAGATCATCTTTTCTCATTATTTTTATTAATTTAATTATTGCCTTTTTATTAAATTCATTATTTTAGATATCCATGTGTAAGATATTACTAAAAAAATACCTCTTAATTTTATATTTTCGTCATTAAATTTCTATAATAATCAATACATAATACCAGTTGAAATAATGATTCGTGAAGAAACATCATGTTTATTCATTATCTCCACCCGAAGGGAATCACTAATCATTATCTTAATAATTATGAATCAATTTTGTAATGAATTTTATAATTTCACTGATTGGCAGATACAGTAATATCGATATTTAACATGTTTCCTATCGGGATTTGAAAACATCCACAACATCACCATGGGTGATCGTCGTTAATAAATTTTCAATATAATAACAAATATAAGATCTAACCAAGATTATTTTTTACTAATCCATATTGTATATAACATGATTTAAATTTTTTAAACCTCATCAAATATGAGACAATATCATATTTTACTTTGACTACCAATTCGGGAAACATTTAATTATGATGACTTCATCAACCTTGTGGTCATGTATTGAAAATAGTCACCACACCTCGGGTACTCCCCCTGATAACATTATAAAACATCATGTCCCCTCATTATAAGCACAATAATATTAAAGAATTTTTAAAGAAATAATGTTCACCATATTTTAATATAAAATGTAAACAACAAGTTTAAAACTATTTTCTCTAAAAAGGTTGTCCATTTTCTCTTTTCTTCATATTAATACATCATAACTTATATTCTTATTTTTTGAGGAACCATAGATCTATTAACATTCACTACATCACTATGAAGATAATATTTTGTCTTCGCATAATCAATAGACTATTCAATCATAACCATCTTAATAGATTCTCCTTATTCCACTTGAATTTTTAAATTACATTTCGAAATACATCATATTTTGTTACATATCTAAAAGAGAACATAATTAATGTAATAATTTTATTTTGTAAAAAACATCTCATGTATTTTATATTCTTTATGTGGAATGAATCCATTTTACTTTTTTCAATATAATTATATTTTACGCCATTAATTTTACATATTCATTAAGAATAATTTATATAGATAACTAAAATTCGATTATAAACAATTGATAAATGTTTATACCTAACTGATGGCTTCTTCTAAGTGATATTCATCTAATTAGTTCTTTTGGATTATGTACTTCTATTTAACTTCTTGGATTAACAATACATGTCATTCGGACCAATATTATAGGGTAGTTTTTTCAAAATTATTATTCTTTCATCCCAAGGATTCATATTCATTATTTATAACTGTTTAGTGATTTTATTATATTTTAATCATTAGATACATGTTGATATAGGAATGCATCATTATAGTAACCAACTTGAAAACACCATTGCCATTTTCAATTTTTTAAAATCAACATACAAATTAAAATATTTTTCATAATATGTGGATATTTTTTATTACTCTCATGATTTATCACCTAGGAAATGTTTTTACATTCAATTATATAATTTATCATATTCTAATTTTTTTTCAAAATTCTTAAATATTATTTAGAATAAATATTGACCAAAAATACATGATCTTCTAATTTATATGATATTTTTTTTGAATTATTTATAGGTATTTTTGGATATTTTGGGAAAACTGTACTACATACTCATTTTCCTATAAAACCTCATATTGTTGGTGCAACACTCATAACCATTATACACCCATAATATTTTAGGTTTACTTCTAACACAAATGATTTTTGAAGATAAATTTATAATCAATAGTATAGGATTCCATAGATTCAATATCATTCTTAAAAATGGAATGTGATAGATTGTCAAATGAATTAATCAACTTCTAATCACATGTCAGAAGCCTTCTAACACATTAATCATTCAGTGAGCATTGATTAGAAAAAAACTACCTCATTCTATTTAGAAGTATCTATAAGTGTCTTCTCACAATTGGCTAATAGAGAATCGAACACTAGATATTTCAGAATGTGGATTATTTTCTTATTATCCATCATAATCATCTTCTCTTTAAAATCCTTCTACATTTTTCCACTTCTTGTTAATGATTTTTAGAATTGTTTTTATGAAGAGTCATGTTATTTAAATTTTTTAATTTTTATTACAATTTATAAATCCCTAATATCAATGATATTTATCAATTTCTATTCATTTCCATGAATTTTTTATTCTATGTAGTTATTGACTCACTCATTATCACAAACATAATTGAATAATTTTAGGGATATTATTTGATAATCCCATTTTATTTCATTAAATATATTGACCAATCTTGAAATATTTAAACATTAAATAAATTTTTGTTGTAAGGACTTCACAAAATTAACCACTTCCTCTTCTATCTAGGTGATGACTTCATGCATATATTGAAATACTCCACAATATAAATAGAAGGTATCTATTCAAATATAATGTATAATGTATCCTAAACAATCAACTATGATATATTTATTTGTATATTGTTCATCTTAGACACTTATGATAAAATCATCATCATTATGAGAGTTTGTACAATAATTTTTAAAAACCTCATGATCACATACCAATATTGATTCATCTAAGTGTGGAATATTGTCATTCCTCTTAGCGGACACATCATACCCCTCCCCATTAAGCTACATGCCTAATATGTCTTTATTATTGGTATGTCATAGAGTTACATATACATCAACTTCATTTCATAATACAATCTTTTTCCAAAAATTAATTTTCACTTTATATATTATATTCATAACAGTCTTAGTAGAAATAATCGTTTTCATAGATATTATTGAATCATCGCCAAACCTACTCATCATTTTAATCAATAGAAATAAAATTAAATCTCAAAAATAGAATAACCTCGATACAGATAATTCAGCAGAGGTGAAAATTTATTTTGAATCTAATTGGGAAGACCAGTAGGTGATATACCATAAAATTAGAGTGCTAAATTAGCATTGGGAAATTTTTCAGAAATTAATTTTTTTTTCAATTTTACCTCTTACATCTATTAGGATAATAGTTCTATTATTCTCATTTTATTATCATGTTCATGTATATCAATGATGTAAAGGATATGCCATCTATTTTACAATGTTCACTATAAAATAAGAGTATCTAAACCATTGAATGGTTTGGAAATAATGAAATACCAAAAAACCACCGGAAAAAAATCTTTTATTAGTTTTTACAGTAATTAAGGGATATACATTCCTAAAACACCTTGAAATAAAAAAATAAATGACATTGCATTTAGTAGTGTATATGAAATGAAACACAACGATTGTAATGCAATATAATATCCCATGAAATTTTAGTATATTTACTATTGTAGGTATATTTAATATATTATTTATATAAAAATACACACAAGATTGATTTTATCTTATGTTTCATTGATGATTTTCTTCATTATCCTTCATTATACGCAAGACATAATCATACTGAGTATAATTGATATTATATTTTCAATATGAAAATTATCTCCTAGACATTAAATTTTATGATATAAATATGACTAAATAAAATATGAAATTATATAGATGAACTCAATAGTGGTAAATTAATTGCAAATGAATATATAAAACAAATGAATATAAATAGAATGGTTTTATAAAAAAATTCTCCAAATGTATTTAACCTTAATAAATTAAATTAATTACTATTACTGGATTATATTAATGAAACTTACAGTTTATATTTTAGTAAAAAAAATTGTCATTTTTCCAATGTATTTTATAGTCATAATTTAAGAACAATTCTTGTTTTATGTTTAAAAGGATATATTTTTCTAAAGAAAATTATTCCACCTTTTAATGATGAAATTAATTTAAATTCCAATTTTGACACATTTATAAATTTTTTTAAATGAAAATTAATTATTAATATATTAAATAATTATATCATAGGTTAATTTTTTTGGTATTTTTGTGAGAAGTTTCATTTTTTAATTAATCTTGAAAAATTTTGTATTTTAATTCAAAACTAATTTCCCATATAATTTATAAATATAGTTGAAATATATTTACGTTTTTTAGAAAATATATTTAAATTAATTATATATCATTTAACCTATTTTACTATTTTAATAAATTTCACAATAATATTCCTTATAAATTTTTTTATTTTTATGAACATCTATTACTTTAACAACACGTTTGGTTTTCCCTTTTGCGATATTAATTTTAAAATAATTTCTGCCACATATGGAAATGGAATTTGAAAAATATTATTCTATATTTAGAGTAGAAAAATATATAGTTTCTAATAATATCAAATTTATTTTTTACAAAATTTATTTTTTAATGTGATTAAAACAAATTGTAGTGATTATGGGAAAAATAGCTTAAGAAGGGACTAAACCTTAAACTTAAAAGACAGAATTACATAAAAACATTTAAAAAAATTATTATATAGACATATTTTGACAAAATAATCCATTTAAGTTTATTTGGATTAATAATGTAGAAACATGATGTAAGGAAAACCTCTCAATATTATTTACCTTTAAATATTTATAAGAATTGCACTCCACCTCCACTATATAAAATAACTCAACCCTCCCACTTATTCACACCTATGAATCAATTTGGATTATATAAAACATGAATAAAATAATTTTCCCACATAATTATCCTATTCTTAGAAGAATTGTGTTAGGAAGAAAGTAATCCAAGGAAGATTTTTTGTATAAACCAAAATGAGTTACCCGAAGAAGACGTAACGTTGTTCAATGAAAACTTTTTTTTATTTCCTTTTCCACCACATCAATTATTTTTATTTCAAAATTATATAATAACATATGTATATAAATATAATATTATTTTTTAATTTTATGGTTACAACCTAAACCCAAACATATTTCCATAAAACAGGATACACAATCACCATTTGGGTGTACGGTGTACTAATGCCATGCAAACTGATGTCATTCATTCTTACATTACATCCTTTAATGTTTGGAAATAATGATGTATTTTTAGTTTTTATATGAGATATATGATATTTATAATGTAGCTAATATTATTTTTTATAAATCACATACCATCATTAAATCTAATTTGTGTAAATATTATAACATCATCTGTGGATGTGTAGACTACCACCTCCACAAAGTGATGTGATTCATTCACACATTACCTGGAATGTATTAATGATGGTATTAAATAACATATAGTGTATATATATATATATATAACTACAACATTAATACAATAATGTAATGATAATATACACATATATACTTATATTATTATTATATACAATAAGGAAATTGATGTAGCGTTCATGCATACGTGAGACCTATCATCTCCCTGAAAGATTCATTTCATATCATATCTTCAAAAATTAATGGATTACTCTAAATTCATATATAATAAATATATATGAAATTTAAATTTTGCTTTAAATATTTTATAGGATTAAATAATAATCCATCTACTATGAATGAATTATAATAAGTCAAAACATACTAAAAAATGGAAAATAACACCAAAAAGTGTAAAAATAATGATAAATTATTAACAAATGGTCAATGAGATGTCATAAAAGTGATATATATATATATGATATAATAAATGCTAATATTTTTATATTACAAGTTAATAATATGCTTAAATCCCTCATAATATAGGTTAAAGTGAGTTTATCCAAAAGGGAGAGTAACGTAATGGATTTCATGTCAAATTACATTCCATTGAGAATTATATGTTACTATTCACCAACTCAATGTTATGTGGTGCATATAAATCTCCATTATCATGTAATATCATGAATGTTTTATTCTTTTTGGTATTTTACATTGAAATATGTAATTCTCTCATCCAACAGAATTTTGTTTTGAAAATTACCATGTGTATAATTTATTGTGAAATATGACTTTTTATTGTGATTTTTATCTTTCGCTTTAGAAAATCACAACATTATAATCATTATTCATTAAAAATAGATTTATCCTACAATTCTTTAATATTATCATGGATCTGTTAAATTAATACGTAGTATACCAATTTTACATATATTTTTTTACTTTGATTGTTTTTTTAATTTCATGCAAAATATTGATAAATTTGAATTCATTATTCAATAAATATATTTGATTAGGAATATTGTTTAACAATTTAATAGATTACTAGATATATGATTAAAGATATATATTAAATGATATGGGTGTGTCATAGAATTTATATGGCCTCTTGATGCATCAATAGGTTGTTATGAGGCAAATCATTCGGGAAAATTTAACGGTTTTCTACCAGTAGGTTCAAGAGGTCTTGTGAAATTTCATGATGGTATAGGTTTTTATATTCCATAGACATGAATTCCAAAAATTAGGTATCATATTAATATAGAATTAAGTTATTAATACTATTATTATTATTTATCCATGAGATTTTATCTTTTAAATTACTTATGGATGAACTTCTTTCATAGATTATTGATTAAATGGAATGTGTATTAGTTATTTACCTTTCCATGTTGATTATTTTTTAGCATGTTATTTGAATAGAATGTGTTCGCAATTATTTATATTTCCATGTTGATTTCTTTTCATTGATTAATTATTCATTCCAATGTAACTACCAATACTGATCATTTGAGCTCAACCTTAATATATTTATTTTCTCCAGGTTATAAAGAGATGTCCATATAATGAGATTCAATAATGGGGATATATTAGTTATGTTATGTTTCATTTTAATTACCCATTGTATTATGGATATCAGGTATATAATATGGCATTCAAAAAATTCTTTGTAGTTTGGACCATCGGAATTTGATTTTTGCAATTAGGATAATGTAAAAAATTAATGCACTAGCTCTGGGATTCTGGGGTCTAGGTGTAATGGTTTATATCAAATTATGTGTATTAGAATCATTGAATATAATATTATGGTAATAATAGATTAGGGAACATAAAGAACCTTCAATTTGAGATTAAGTATAGGAAAACATCCTATAATTTTGTTAAGGTATAAATTACTAGTATATTCCTACAAATACATATATGTGTTGATACTACATGTGGACATGGTTCTGAAAAAAATTTGACTATGGGAAACTACTCTGAAAAGGTAATTCATTCTAGACTCTAGTTTAACCTTGCGCGCAAAAATATGATATACATCAAACCTATTTTGAGACTCAATGGTTATATTCTTAGGATAACTCAAAAATTCATTTCAAACCCTTATGAATGATATCAATGTAATGATATTCCCCAAAAAACAATGTTTATTATTATGATATTAGTAATGGATTTTTTTCAATTTGTGATAAGTGTTTCTTGAGTTTTGTGATATTAAATTAGGTTACAAATTGTAATGATCTAATGAAATAAATTCCATTTTTTATAAGTCATTTATGGATTGATGAATAAAATAAATAATCATATAACTGGTGAGGATTCCCTTCTGAAAAAAATGATAACACTAATAGTGGAACTGAGAATTTTATTGATGTATTCAGGAAGATTTATTATGTTATAAAACATAACCTATCCATATTAAGGAACCTATTCCATAATTATATTCTCTAATGTTGGATCACATTCTGAGATATTTTCCCCCATCATTTAGTTGTAATACTAACTGAATGAAGGATGTAAAATGTAATATGTTCTAGGTTAAGATATTCAGGGAATTGGGATGTGGTGAAACGGAAAAGGATTCACATTAAGTATATTGTCTTAATGGTGATTCTGATGAATGGGGGTTGTGGATCCCGAAATGATTGGGGGAAGTAAAAATAATACACATTTATTGTAAATTATTTAAAGGTTAGTTTTTTTGACATATATTTTTCATTAGGATAAAAAAATGATGAAGGGAATGTTCTATCAATTTATGAAGAATGAAGAAGAAATTTTTATAATGTTTGAAGCTACCTTTACATGGTTAGAATGGTATGAAACATATTTGATACGTAACACAGAGTGAAAGATTAATAACTTATTTGATGTGATGAGGACATGTATCCGAAGGGAACTAACATCTCAATCCTTTTCTTTATATGATGAAAAAAAATTATATCCTTTAAAAAATAGGATTATTTATCCTTGTATTGTGGATTTAAAGGGTTGAATGATAAGAACAGTACTAAAGATCAAGTAACAGATAAAGGGAAGAAGGGAATGATGTTTTTCCATCTTGTGATAACTGTCAAAAGATTCACACTAGGAAATTCTTGATTGGTTTGGGAGTTTAATAATAGTGCAGAAAAAGGGTCACCATGAAAACAAATGAAAAAAAGATGATGGAAAATTATGTAATATATTGTTACAATTGCAAGTATTTGGGAAATAATTCAAATTAATTTATTAACAATAAAATGAATATACCATAGAAAAAAATCTATGGTATAAAGGTCATGTATAAGTTATTAACACAACCAATGTAAATTGATTAATATTCTTCTGTAATTTGATCTATAATATATGTTAAAAGAATTATTATATTGATGATGTTCTCATTATATTATTTTCAAAATATATAATTATTATATAGTAATAATTTCTAACTAAATATTTGATATCATATGTTGAATTGTCTTAAGATAAAAGATTTAGTTGAAAGTTAAACTTCTTCAAAAAACACATGGTTGATGGAATGATAATCTTCCATAAGTTTCTTGATGTTCGGATAATGATGATGGATAAAGTGATTATTAATATTTATAATGTAATTTAGATACTACTAACTACCACTTTAATGGTTCTAATGTGTTGGATCATTATATTTCGTAAGGGTTAACCATTTATAAAGTTGTTTACATTGAACTATGGATGTTGTTTTAATGTTATATGTAATATATAAACCTATGATGAGGCATATACTAAGTAATTATGTATTAATAAATCAAGATACAACCAAATGATAAGTCTCTTATGTTGAAATAAAAAAATATTATATAATTATATTTCCCTACATTCTTATAGAATTTAATAATTCCCCAACTCTAAGAATTATTTTTTGAGTCAAAAATGTTATTTTATTATCAAATGTTTTTGTGATATCAATGAAAAATTTCACATATATATTTTATAGATTTTTTGTAAACAATATTAGCATTACCATATTCTATGTATTTCTCTATAAAAAATTATTTTTAAATTTTTATTCCATGCCCATGTGTTCATTAATGTTTTCTTATTCGAAATCCTCATTTTCTAGAGACCTTCTGTGTTATCTTTCACTATTATTAAGAATATATGATATTAACACTATTTAAGGTATGGATTTTTAAAAAAATAGTATTTTATAATGTCAATCCCTCAATTATTAAGATCAATTGTGAATTGTGAGGACATAATTTATTTTAGGTGGTGATAATGTATCACCATGAAAATCCTAAAAATATTACATTATTTTTTATAGCATTTATGACATGCAACACCTAGAATGAAAGGGAATGTAATAAATCAATACATTATAGTATATTTACTATTAACAACATATTAAACATACTACATATTTTATAATTAATACAACATCAATTTAATCTTTCATTGCGTACAACATGTTTATCTGAGCGCTTGAGTTGCAAACTAGACCGAATATTACAAAATATTAATATTATTATTATTTAGATTGAAAATTATCTCCTTGAAAATAAATTTCCCATTATAAATAAGATTAAATGTAATATTAAAATATATATTTGAATTCAATGGTCACCAATTAATTTGAAATGAAAATAAAAACCAAAATAATATAAAGGGAATGATTTTATAAAAAACTAATTTCATGCTCCAAATTAATGTTATCATATTAACTAAACAAAATTAATATCTGTGAACTATATTAATTAAATCTCAATATTATATATTTTTTCAAATATTTTTCACATTTTCCCAATATTTGGTATTGGTATGTTATAAGAACATGGACAATTTTACGAATAAAATGTTATATTCCTTGAAAGACAGTTTTTCCACCACTTAATGGCCTACACATTTTAAATAAAAAATTTCGCACATTTATAAATATTAAATCTCAAAATAAAAATAATTTTATTAATATTCACTTCAAAATGATTTTTGGGTGAATTGTTTCTATTTTTTGAGATGTTAAATGTATTAATGATAAGAAAAAAAATAGTAGATTTTAATTAAAAGTTTATTTTTTGAATAATTTATATATGTATTTAAATAATATTTTATTTTAATTTAAAATAAAATTTACTTTAAATATACATTATTTAATGAAATATTTTCATTTGAATACATTTCCAATTTAATTTGGATATGAAAACATTCCATTCATCTAATAATTTTCACTATAGAAAACCAATTTTGATTCCCATTTTTTCAGATTAATTTTAAATTAATTTATACCTCTTATGTGATTAAAATAATTATTTTTTTAAATATTATTAATCATTATAATATATAAATTAGTAATATGGTCGCCATATTTTTTTCTAAAAATGGTAATGGAAGTGACTAAAAATAATTACATCTATTAAGAGAAAAAATAGCTTACTAAGGGACTAAAATTTAAATATAAATGAAAAAATGACCTATATAGAGGTAAAAAACCAATTTTATCTCCAAATATAGAAACAATACACCCTTAGTTATAATTAGGTCCATTATTTTAGAATCATTGTGTAAGGGATCGCCCTCAATAAGTTTTATAATTATTTATTTATTAGAATGTCACTCTTCCTCCACTATAAAATTGGACTCACCCCTCCCACTTATTCCCACATATAAATCAATATTTATCTTAAAAACAACCAAAATTATATTAAAAAATACATAAAAGAATAATATGATAATAAATTTTTTCATAAAGGTAACCAAGGAAGGCATTTGATATAAAATAAATGGAGTTACCTGAAGAATATGTATCGTTCTTCGAGAAGCCCTTATGTTTTATTTTCAACTCCACCACATAAGTTATATTTATTTCATTATTATATAATTAACTCAGTATCATAAATATACGGATACATTGTAGGCTAATGATATGACATAAACTCGAGAACACACCCATCAAATGGGATACATAATCTTTTTTCGTGTGTATGAAGTACTACTACCTAGAAAATTGATATCATTCATTCTTCTCTTACCACATAACATGGTTGGGAAAATGATGCATTTATAGTATATATATGACATATATGAAATTTATATTTTATTAACTCTTATCTATTTTTTATATAACAAATACCTTCATGATTTCCATTCTAGGGGAATATGATAACTTTATTTGCAGATGTGTGGACTAATGGCCTGTCAATGCGATATGGTTTATTGACACATAAAATGGAATGTATTAAAAATTATATTTAAATAATATGATACATATAAATATAATATGTTAATTTAATGATGATAAATAAATATATATATATATATCACTAAATATTTAAATACGATCAGGAAATGGATATATTGTTCATGCGTACATTCATCCAACAGTCTCTATCAGTAGTGCATTTCATTTCCTATAATAAAATTTTAGGAATTATTATAAAAAATATATAAAAAATATATATTATATTTAAGACATGAATTACATTATTTATATGATTAAAAAATGATGTAATTAATATTAATGAAAAATAACATTTCCAAAGATACTTAAAAAACAAACAAATTGACCCCATAAATTGTAAAAATACATAATGATTATTAACATATGGGAAAGGAAAAGGTATAAAAGGATTATATATGATATCAGAACTATTAATGTCATTATATTTTAGGATAATAAAATTATTATAATAATTAAAAATATGATTAATGATAGTTATACCCAAATGGATTCTATGGTAATGCTTTTAGTCTCAATTTACATTCCTTTGAGAGGTAGAAGTTATTATGAACCAATTCACTTTTATGTGGTGTATATAATTCTCCATTGACATGTAATATGACGAATATTTTTTTATTAATTGAATTTGAAGCTAGAATATTAATTTTATCATCCAATGGGTTTTGATTTTAAAAATACCAATTGATATAAGTTTTGGTGAACTATCACATTTTTTTTTATTTCTAAAATTATCTTTAGAAAATCACTTTATTATAATAATTTTACATTAGATGTAAATTTTTTACTAAGTATACAAATCATTACTAATAATATGTTCATTTTATAGATAATATAACATTTTTACATGCAGTTTTTAGTTTGATAGTTTTTGAGTATATTAGAATGCATTCATAAATTAATATTATTTATTAAATATAGATATGTTATATGGAAGATTCTTTATTGAATATATTTATTAGTTGAAATATAATAAATTATTTATACTAGTTGTTGTGGGTTGGTCCATAAATTTATATAGTCCCTAAATGAATCGACATGTTCTAATAAGAGAAATTATTTTCCCAAATTATGTTGGTTTCTACGGGTCATTTTAAACCATATTGTGAAATGACATGATGCTATAGGTTTTGATGTGCCTCATAAATTACTTCCAATATTTAAGAATTCTATTAATTAATAATTTAATTTTTATTATAACTATGTATCCTGGATATTATATATTTTCAATTATCTATTGATTTATTTCGTTCTCATCTTATTGATTAAATGAAATATATTTCAATTATATACCTATCTAAATTGATAATTTCTTATCGTGTTATTTTAAATGAATTTTTTCATAGTAATTTACCATGAAATGTTGATTTCTTTCATCAATTTTTTATTTCATCCAATGTAATTACCCTTAATAAGAATTTTATCTCACTATTATTATATTTCCTTCCCCTTGGTTATATAGATGATTCCTTTTAATTATTGTAAATGATTATGAGTGTTTACTTATGCTAATCATTACATTATATTATTAACATATTCTGCATATCATTTATGTATTATTGTTTTAAATAATAGATAAACGGTTCAGTCCTTTAAGACATGATTACCTATAATCATGCTATTATAAAGAAGTATCGCACCAGCTCTGGGAATATGTGGTTGAGAAATTTCCTTTCAAATTCATTCCACTATATTTAAATGAAAACATTTATTTAATAGCTCCTATGTATTTTATTATACAACATACAGAATATTATCATTACCTTATTGTAATTTTATTTTTCAACACAATGATATTAATACACTAGATACGAATTCTATTTGATGCCATAATTCTTAATAGTTCTTACAATCAATTCTTTATTATATTTTTACTTGTCAGGTGGATATAAATAAACTCTTATTATTCATCATAATGGTAAATTTAATTTTTTACTTGTTATACATGTAAATTAGCTCACAAAATTAGCATTATGTTATTGACCATAATGTAAAAAATACTTCTTTGAACTAAAAGGTAATTAAGAGATATTAATTTTGTCCTCAAATATTGTTCTCTTCTTCTTTTTTTGAATAAAAAACATCAAATGAGATTATAGAAAAAATGAATTTTCATCTCTATAACATTGTCATAATTTCTAGGTACTAGATAATGTTTTTTTTATAGATAGGGAAACACTTTATTTTCCTCATTATCAATGACATAAATATATCCATAGATGGAATATCAGGATTCATTGATATTTAATATAAAATATTGAGTGTTTTATATACTTTCTCTTCTATTTTTAAAAAATTCTTACCACATAAAAAACATATCACATCTTCTTATAAATTTATAACAATTTTCATAGTTCTTATGAATATTTTAATCCATAGAAAACAAAAATCCATGGTTAAGTGATTATTAGGTAATGTTATAATTTGTATATGGGGTCTCATGTGTTTGAATGTGCTCTATATTCCTCAATTTAATTTACACAAAAATTTGTCCATGGGTCTCATACATATATGAGTTTCATATCATGAAAATTTTATGAAACATTCTTTTGAGAAATCCTGATGTTTTTCTATTTTTTGGGTCAATGGAATTTTATTAATACTTACAAATCATGTTTACTACCATTACATAAGTATTTAAAGTATCTCAATCAATTATGTAAACTAAAAATGGTGATCGGTATATCATGAATGCACCTTCATGCACCTATAGTTCCAAAACTTCTTCATTCATCATGTAGGGTTGTATACATTGAAAATAGCCTTCTCATAACATAGTAATAGTGTATTATGATACCTTATACAAGTAATATAGTAAATTAGGAAAGAAGAGAGCATCATTGGTGATATTTCTTGAAAATTTTCTTTCAGTTTATTTCACATAGTTTTATGACCTATGGTTCTTCTTCTTTTCAGAGTGGAGTTCATGGATCTACCTCAGGATATATATATGTTACAAATTCCCTAATTCATAATGCCAAGTATGATCATAGATATTCATGTGTTCTCATATAATTTTATTCTCCATGTGTTTTTTTATTATAAAATATTATATCTCAAAATTTATTTCATTGGAAGTAATATATCCTTGGTTGGGTGATTTGGTATTTATTGAAAAAATCTCCATAACCTTGAACTGCCCCATATAACATTTTAGGGCTATGTAAATCAATTCATTAAATTACTTTATATTCCAATGATTATAATTATATAACACATGTTAGTTGATGATGATAATCATGGAATACATTCTTATGGGATGAAACACACCTCATGTTGAGTATATCACATGAACACAAAGATTATAATGTTCTTTTATTAAAGTCACGACATGTTAATGAATATTATATAGAATAACACACTTATGTAAGTATATTTCCATTCATTTGTAGAAAATGTTCCATATGAAACCATGAATGAAAATAATTTCTAGTGTGCATAATGATTTGTGGACTCCTTTACTCAATAACTCATCCAAAGAACATTTATTAGGTCAGGGATATAACAACCCATACATTAAATATATTGTTATTAATTCAGAATTGAAGCAAACTTATTACAACATATAAAAAAACCAATAAAGGACCGTATAGGTATAGTGTCTTTAGAAACTAGGAAACATAAACAACTGGTTCACAAAGCATCTACTTTGCCTCCCATTTATTTCATCATATCTAGAGTCCCTTTTTGGCATATTCTACTTAATAACCTTCTTCCTGACCCCGGGAAATAAAACATACAAAAGGGTGAGCTCAAATTCTCAGTAAGGGTAAACAAAAGAAATATCAATCACATCATATACATAAGCACATAACTTTTGGAAATCATAACCTGCAAAAAATATCATAATTTAATAACATGGGATAAATCATAGTAGTGAAATGTAATCCCAATAATCAAAAAATAAAACATGAAACTTTGTGGAATACACACATATTCATAGAGAATCATTTTTTATTAGTCAAGACTCATTTCCAAGACTATCTTAGTGGACAAAGTCCATTTCTGAACTGAGTTCACTCCTCATTTCAGTCATGTTTCAATGAACTGGTATAACCTACCGTTCCAACCATGTCTATCTCATGAGATATAAAATCATTACAGAATGCATTGGAGGGAGTTATAGGTCCCACCCATCTCATAATGATACCATTCTTATGTGTTCCACAAAATCATAAACCATACATCATATCATAACCCATGTAATAAAAATGGGAATCTTAAACATCGTGACATCATAAAACAATTCATATAAGATAAAGGAATTCATAAAAATAATTCGATCACAACATAATAAAATCAATGTAATAATAGGGATATAAACAGAACCCTTTATTATGTTAGATAGAAAATAATTTTTATAAAACACTTGAACTCCATTCTTGTGGAAAATATCATTTCTACTTCAAAAACACTTTTCCTTTCTTGACATGTCATACAATTCTAAACTAAAAGAAGTTGATTAAAAATAAACATGAAAACATGTAAAGGATTCTTCTTTCAAAGAATGTTTTAAAAATCCATTCATGCTGTATATGTTATAAAAACATTCTTCTTGTACTTTTGACGGAAAATTCAAAAAGTACCTCGTACGAAAAATGACAAAAGATTCCTTTAATATCTTTTACTAAAAACTCACCGAAGGGTAAAATTGGATTTAAACAATTGTAGGTAGATGGAAATAATATTACATATTGAGTAAACATGGATGTGGAAGATAAAATAAACCCCAGTAAATTTCAAAGTATAAACAATCTCGGATAAAAATGAGATTGTGATATTTCTCTTACCTTAGGTCTGATATGCTTTGTACGTGTCTGAACCTCCCCTTCTTTGAAGTGCTTCTTTGAGACCTCTTTTTAGGGAAATAAAATAGGTCTTTGAAAAAGACCAGAACCTCTAGCATGTTTCTAGGGAAGTGGAGAGAAGATATTTGCAGGGGTTGGCCGAGCTTGAAGGCTCAAAGTGGTGTGAGGAAGAGGGGGAGGAGGTTCCCTTTTAAAAGGGAGGAGAGGCGCTCCTTTGGAAAAACTAAAAATATTATTTTATTATAAAGTCATGTTCGGTTTTAAATAGCTCCAAATTTATTTATTTCGAAGCTAACGTGGGAATGGGTCTAAATTCTCTCATCCAATAGAATTTAGACAAGTTTAGGTTCCTATTTTAACTTTATCATTTATATTTAACATTAAGTTAAATAATTTTACTTTTATCGTGTCTTCTTGTGTTCTTATACTATAAGGTTAATAAACTTACTATAATCTGCCAAACGAACCCCAAGTTATTTATTATTAATATATATAAGCTTATCTATGTTATTTGGCTTAACCTTAGATTTTTAGGAATAATATAACAATTACTAATATAATATTTGTTTTAAAAACGATTTTATGTCAATTTTGACACTATTTAGTAATTAATTTTTGTGAAAATCATAAAAGAATGATTAGTTCGAACAAAGTTAATTAAATCAATACTAACATGTCATATTAATCTATAAAATTAGTGTAATTCATAAAAAGTGTCAAATTACATTTATTTTGGTGTTTATAACATCAATTATGTCAATATTTCTTTAATAAGATAATTATCGCATCATCTTTGTGTCATAAATAAATTAAATTATTTAATGTCTAAAAATTACAAATAAAATACCATTATTTAGGAAATCTATTTATCTTTATAATGAATATTTATATTCGAATTTATTGTATAACCGCATATTAAAAATGATTTACTTATTAAACTTTGATTTTAACTATTTTAACCCTTCATTTAATAAATTAATAATAAATGTCCTAATCTAATCCAAATGGGCCTATATGGTCATATTTTATTCCTAAGGTTGTTTTTGGTCGCATTACACTTGTCCAATTGAATTAGGACATGTGTTAGGGTAATAATAATATCATTGTTACCCTTAATTACCCTATTTACTTTTAACCGTGGTAAAAAAAAGTAAAAAGTTACTATTCACCAAAAAATTATTTTCATCTCATTGAACCACATTTTACTTACTGATATCAACCGTGTCTCTCGGATTTTCGAAATTCCACTCACAGAAGCGGTAAAATTATGTTTCATGAAAAAATTAGTTTTTTAACTACAACTTAGTGGTTTCACTGTTAATCAAAAATTGAATGTTTTCAGAAAAATACCAAAATTTCACCTGAGGATAATTTCGATATTCCGAATCCAAAAATGAAGTCCATTTTGAAAAATAAAATTTATAAAATTTCAAAAAGAGGTTATTTCTATTCATAACGGCTAGTTTTAATAATATTTTATTAGCAAATCATTGTTTAGTGAAACTCGGTATTACGTACGACGCAAGCTATCGAGGAAGGTTGGGATTTAATGTAAAGCAAGCCAAGAAGGTGTTGTGTGTAGAAAAAGATTCCTTTGATGATTTATATAACATAAAAGCCTCGGGTGTTACATTCTACCCCCCTTAAAATGAATTTCGCCCTCGAAATTCATCACTTTGTAACAAACAGATGAGGATACCTCTCCCTTATCATATCCTCAAGATCCCATGTAGATTCTTCTAATTGGTGGTTCCTCCATAAAACATTCACCAATCGAGTGGTCTTGTTTCGTAGGAATTTTTCGCTACGATCCAGAATCTCTATTGGTTGTTCTTCATAAGAAATATCTTGCTCCAGTGGTACAACTTCTCAGCTGAGCACATGTGAAGGATCAGGTATGTACTTTCTCAGGAGAGATACATGGAACACATCGTGAACTTGAGAGAGATTCGGTGGATGCACCAATCAGTAAGCTGGCTTCCGAAAACGATCCAGTATTTCTAATGGTCTGATATATCTACGGCTCAACTTCCCCTTCTTTCAAAATCTCATAACACTCTTCCAGGGAGATATTTGTAAGAACACTTTATCACCCACTTCAAACACTAGGACTTTTCTTCGGTTGTCGGCATAACTTTTATGTTGACTCTGGGCTGCTCTTATGTGCCGTTGAATAGATCTGACCTTTTCTGCCATTTCATCAACAAGATCAGATCCTAATAGCTTTCTTTCCCCAACTTAGTCCCAGCAAGATGGAGTCCTTTATTTCTTTCCATAGAGAGATTCATAAGGAGCCATCTGAATACTGGAGTGAAAGCTATTATTATAAGAAACTTCCACCAATGGTAGGTGTTGATCCCAACCACCTTTGAAATCCAGAGAGAAAGATCTCAACATATCTTCTAGAGTTTGAATTGTTCTCTCAGACTGACTGTCTGTCTAGGGATGATAAGCAGTGCTGAAACTCAACTCTATATCCAGAGTATACTGAAGACTTCGCCAGAACATCGAGGTAATTCTCGGATCCCAATCAGAAATAATAGAAATTGGTACTCCATGCAATCTTACCACATCCTTTACATATATCCTGGCAAGCTGATCCAGAGATAAATCCTATCTAATAGCAATGAAGTGTGCAGAATTTTAAGATGATAAACTATGACCCAGATAGCATTATTGCCTTTGGATGTTTTAGGAAGTCCTGTGACAAAGTCCATAGTGATGTTTTCCCATTTCCATTCAGGTATGGGTAATGGTTGTAACATCCCCTTATACTTCTATCTCTCAGCTTTAACTTGTTGACCAACCAAGCATCGAGAGACATATTCAGCAACATCTCTTTTCATGCCATCCCACCAGAAGTATTCTGTCAGGTCCCTATACATCTTCGTGCTTCCAGGATGAATAGAGAATGCAGAACTATGAGCCTCATCCAGCAGCTCCTTCTTTAATTCAGGGATGGGAGGAACACAAACCCGATTCCTGAACTTTATTATCCCATGACAATCAAGGTTGAATTCAGGAACATTTCTCACCTTCTTTTGTAACTAGACATCTTCTTTTTGTGCCTATTTATTCTTCACATGTATAGATGGTTGAACATTCATCTGATAATGATACAATTTTTCCCCTTTCATTATAATTCAAAGATCCAACCTTTGTAAATCCATAAATATTGGATCTTTTGTGATCCTCATCATTGATAAACTAGCATGGTCTTGTCGACTTAATGCATCTTCCACCTTGTTTGCTTTCCCAGGGTGGTAATGGATTGAGCAATCGTAATCCTTAATCAGCTCCAACCATCTTATTTGGTTCATATTCAGCTCCTTTTGTGTGAAAAATATACTTTAATCTTTTATGATTAGTATAAATATCACACCTTTCACCATAAAGGTAATGCCTCCAAATCATTAATGCAAAGATTACCACATCTAACACCAAATCATGAGTTGGGTAATTTTGATCATTTATTTTCAACTGTCGTGAGGCATAAGCTATCAACATATCATTTTGCATAAGAACACACCCCAATCCCTTCTTGGATTCATCATTGTAGATCACAAACCTTTCTCCACTACAAGCCAGTGTGAGCACAGGTGCACTGGATAACCTTATTTTCAACTACTTGAAATTCTCATCACATTCCTCCGTCTAAACAAACATAACTCCTTTCCGAGTCAACATGATGAGTGGATTAGATAATCATGAAAAATCATTCACAAATCGTCGATAATATCCACCCAAACCAAGAAAAATTCGGATCTCGGTTACTGTTGTTGGTCTCGACCATCTTTTGATAACCTCTTTTTTTGCTGGATCCACAGATATCCCCTCTTTTGAGATTATGTGACCCAAAAATGAAACTTTTTGAAGCCAAAATTCACACTTGGTAAATTTGTCATAAATCATCTCCTTTCTCAGGGTCTTCAATATAATTCTCAAGTGATCTTCATGTTATTCCTTTCTCTTCGAATAGAGAATAATATCATCTATAAAGACTACCACAAACTGATCAAGATAGTCTCTAAAGACTCTATTCATTAGATCCATGAAGATAGCAGGGGCATTAGAAAGACCAAATGGCATCACTATAAATTCATAGTGTCCATACCTTGTACGGAAAGCTGTATTTGCTATATCCTCCCTTTTGACCCTTAATTGATGATACCCTGAATGAAGATCAATCTTGGAAAATTATTGAGCTCCGCGTAGTTGGTCAAATAGGTCATCAATGTCTGGGAGAGGATATTTGTTCTTGATAGTGATCTTGTTATGTTTTCGATAATCAATGCAGAGTCTCATTGATCCATCTTTCTTCTTAACAAACAGAATAGGTGCTCCCCAAGGTGACGCACTAGGGCGTATGAACCCCTTATCAAGATTCTCTTGGAGTTTCTTCTACAATTACTGAAACTCAATTGGGGCCATTCTATAAGGTGTCTTTGAAATAGGCAAAGCACCCAGTACGGGTTCTATTGAAAACTCAACTTCACGATTCGGTGGAAGACCCGGTAATTCCACCGGAAAGACATCATCAAACTCCCGTACAAAGGGCATATTCTTAATCGTGAGTTTCTCACCAAACATTTGAGATAAATAACCTTCATTTAGTGGAATCAATACCCATAAAATGGAATAAATTTACAATGGAAGGTTATGTTCATAATTGCATCGATAGACCATCATTGATTGATCTGGAATATGAAATGTGACTTCCCTTCTTTGGCAATTGATATGAGCTCCATGTAGAGAAAGCCAATCCATGCCATGAATCACATCAAATTCCACTATAGGAATTATGACAACATTTGTAGGAAGTACTTTCCCACAAACATCAATCGGAGAAGAATTATAAACTTTTGATGCGACTGTTATGCCATTAGGTGTTGTCACAACTAACTCAACATCTAATTGTTGAGGTAATATGAGGATACCCTTAGAAAATTCTCCAGAAATAAAGGAGTGGGTGGATCCAGAATCAAATAAAACTTTTTCTACTTTAGAATGGATGGTAAGTGTACCTTTCACCACATCGTTATCATACTCCACATCGCTGATAGAAATTACATGTGACTTTCCTTTGTCTTTAGCCTTAAGAGTTTGTTGACGTCGACCATCATCATCAACCCTTGGATTAGGGAATTTATTGTTATAATGTCCCATCTCTTTTCACTTGAAACATTGATGTGTAGTAGGTTCATTCTATGTATCCCTTCTTTTGTTTGCATCATTAGACATCTTCTTCCCATCATCGTGGCATTCAAATGCCCGATGACCTTCCTTTCCAGATTTGAAACATTTAATTGTCCCTTTAAGACAACTCCCTCCATGTTTCTTTCCACACTTTGAGCATAAGGGAATGCACATCTTCGTTTCAGTGTGCTCTTTAGATTTTCCTTTGAATTCCATTTTCCTCTTCTTATTAAACCCATTTGATTGATGGGTTACACCAATCTACATCACAACTTTGAGAGCACATCGAACGATTTCCTCATAGCTATTGAAGTCCATTTTGGATAAGGCCCTTCGAAGACTTGGTTTTAAGCCACTAAAGAATCGATCGATCTTACTCTCAGGTTGGATAATAATACCAGAAGCGTACCTTGCAAGTCTTGTAAAATTTGCTTCATAGGTACCAACAGATTTATAATCCTTTTTCTTTAGTTCAAGAAACTATTTCTCGATCTTTGTTCGGAGAATACGAGGGAAGTACGTATTGAAAAATAAGTTCTTGAACTCATCCCATTCCATGGACTCAATTTCATCCCTTTGCCTCGTATTCTTAATAAGATCACACCATTGATCATCATCACCTTCCAAATGATACACTGCTAAGATGAATTTATCATTCTCAGAACATTGAAGATCTGAAAATATCTTTCTAGTAGCACTAATCCATTGTTCAGCAACTAATGGATCAGTAGACCCGCTCAATGAAGGTGGACGCTATCTCATGAAAGATTCAACAGAATGTTTCTCTTTCCTTTGCTCGTTTGGAAGTCCTGCATGATTTATAGCTTGACAATGTTGTGTGAGCATGGATATAATATTTTTTCATTCCATCTCCCATAACATTTGGTTGCTTAGGGGGACAATCATTACATTGCCCATCACATTCCGCATTAACACGGTTCCTTCGGGTTCTAGCCATTGACTAAAACCAAGAAGAATAGTGTGAGAAACACTAATTATAATAGGAAAACCACATAATCAATAATATAATTTCACACTAAAGGACTTATCCTAGGATATTCATGGAAATTTCTAAAGCACTATGATTTTGTTCTACGCTTAGACTTATCCTTAGGGTTCTTACTGTGGCTTTCACATCCTAGTTTCCAAAGGTTGACTATACCTTTCCTCTGATACCAACTATAACTACCCATACTTTACATACATTGTTATTAATTCAGAATTAAAGCACACTTATTACAACATATAACAAAACCAAGAAAGTACCATATAGGTATAGTGTCTTTAGAAATTGGGAAACATAAACAACTGGTTCATAATGAATCTACTTTGCCTCCCATTTATTTCATCATATCTAGAGTCCCTTTTTGGCATATTCTACTTAATAACCTTCTTCCTGACCTGGGGAAATAAAACATACAAAAGGGTGAGCTCAAATTCTCAGTAAGGGTAAACAAAAGAAATATCAATCACATCATATATATAAGCACATTACTTTTGGAAATCTTAACCTGCAAAAGAGATCATAATTTCATAACATGGGATAAATCATAGAAGTTAAATGTAATCCCAATAATCATAACATAAAACATGAAACATGGTGGCATACATACATAATCATAGAGAATCATTTCTTATTAGTCAAGACTCATTTCCAAGACTATCTGAGTGGACAAAGTCCATTTCTGAACCGAGTTCACTCCTCGTTTCAGTCCTGTTTCACTGAACCGGTATAACCTACCGTTCCAGCCATGTCTATCTCATGAGATATAAAATTTTTACCCAATGCATTGGAGGGATATATAGGTCCCACCCATCTCATAATGATACCATTCTTATGTGTGCCACAAAATCATAAACCATACATCATAGCATAACCCATTTTATAAAAATGGGAATCTTAAACATCGTGACATCATAAAACAATTCATATAAGATAAAAGAATTCATAAAAAGAATTCAATCACAACATAATTAAATCAATGTAATAATAGGGATAGAAACAGAACCCTTTATTATCATAGATGTAAAATAATTTTGATAAAACACTTGAACTCTATTCTTGAGGAAAATATCTTTTCTACATCAAAAACACTTTTCCTTTCTGAACATGTCATACAATTCTAAACTAAAAGAAGTTGATTAAAAATAAACTTGAAAACATGTAAAGGAAGCTTCTTGGAAATAATGTTTTAAAAATAAATTCATGTCTTATAAGTTAAAAAAACATTCTTCTCGTACTTTTGATGGGAAAGTCAAAAAGTACCTCGTACGAAAAACGACAAAAGATTCCTTTAATATCTTTTACTAAAAACTCACCGAAGGGTAAATTGGATTTAAACAATTGTAGGTAGATGGAAATAATATTAAATATTGAGTAAACATGGATGTGGATGATAAAATACACCACAGTAAATTTCTATGTATAAACAATCTCGGATAAAAATGAGATTGTGATACTTCCCTTACCTTAGGTCTGATATGCTTTGTACGTGTCCGAACCTCCTCTTCTTTGAAGTGATTCTTTTAAACATCTTTTAGGGAACTAAAATAGGACATTGAATAATAATAGAACCTCTAGGATGTTTCTAGGGGAGTGGAGAGATGAAATTGTCAAGGGTTGTCCGAGCTTGAAGGCTCAATGTGGTGTGAGGAAGAGGGGGAGGAGGTGCCCTTTTAGAAGGGAGGAGAGGGGCTCTTTTGGAAAAACTAAAACTATTATTTTATAATAAAGTCATGTTCACTTTTAAATAGCTCCAAATTGATTTATTTTTAAGATAAGGTGGGGATGGGTCGAAATCCTCTAATCCAATAGAATTTAGACAAGTTTGGGTTCCAATTTTAACCTTATCATTTAGATTTAACATTAAGGTAAATAATTTTACTTTTACCGTGTCTTCTTGTGTTCTTATACTATAAGGTTAATAAACTTACTATAAGAATCCAAATGAACCCCAAGTTGTTTATTATATATATATATAACCTTATATAAGTCATTTGGCCGAACCTTAGTTTTTTAGGAATAAAATAACAATTACTAATATAATATTTTTTTTAAAGACTATTTTATGTCAATTTTGACACTATTTAGTAATAAATTTTTGTGAAAATCATAAAAGATTGATTAGTTCAAAAAAATATTAATTAAATCAATACTAACATGTCATATTAATCTATAAAATTAGTGGAATTCATAAAAAGTGTCAAATTACATTCATTTTGGTGTTTATGACATCAATTATGTCAACATTTCATTAATAAGATAATTACTTCTTCATCTTTGTGACATAAATAATTTAAATTATTTAATGTCTAAAAATTACAAATAAAATACCATTATCTAGGAAATATTTTTAGCTTTCTAATTAATATTTATAGTCGAATTTATCTTATGTATAACCCCATATTCAAAATTATTTACTTATTAAACATTGATTTTAACTATTTTAACCCTTCTATAAATAAATTAATAATAAATGTCCTAATCTAATCCAAGTGGGCCTAAATTGTCATATTTTATTCATAAGGTAGTTTTTGGTCGAATTATAATTGTCCAATAGAATTAGGACATGTGTTAGGGTAATAATAATATCATTTTTACCCTTAATTACCCTATTTACTTTTAACCGTGGTAAAAAAAATTAAAAAGTTACTATTCACCAAAAAATTATTTTCATCTCATTGAACCACATTTTACCTACTGTATTATTATTATTTTTATTATTATTTTTGTTGGTATTATTATTATTATCATTATATTCAATTTATTATTATTATTTTTATTATTATTATTATCAATTATCATCATTATTATTATGATAAAATTTTATTTTATAAAAAAGGGAAACCTAATCATGCACCATGCGCCCCCCATCCATAGTCATTCTTTTTTTTCTATCCTCTCTCCTCACCCCTCACCCTTTTAACACCTACCCTCCCCTTATTTTTCTATTTCCCTCCCCTTTCTACTACTCTCTCTCACGCCCCATTTTCATTTTAATTTTTTTGATTTTAATTACCATTTTGTATCCCTCTCATGATCACCTTTCCTCCCACTCTTTGGAAGTGTCGCTCCCCTCCCATGTAACCCCACTCCTTGTAGTGTCGTACAACTCCTGAATCCCTACCTTGGAGAGAAAGTATAAATGGAAAGCTCCCCTTCACTGCTACCATGGATGGAGCTCCCTTAACCTCAGCTTACTCTCGATCGCGACTCGCAGCAGGTGCGCTCAAACCATCGACCGAGTCTCGATAGCATGCGACCCCATTTCTTGGATCTCCCACGTTCTTTGAGATTTCTTTTCATTTCTTCACATTTATTTAATTATTCATCATGGTATGGTCTTTGGACCCTTTTCTACTTAATTTTTTTGGCATTTGGTTTGTATGTCGATATCCGATTAGGATCTAGCCTAAACCCTAAAGTTGGGTTAATACCTTATTGTTGTGTTCTTCCTTCAATAGGGAATGCGATTGGCATATTGGGACCCATTGGTCCATATTCCGCTATCTTCCACCAAGGGGCGAGGCAGATGGACTTGATTTTCCTTACCGCCAATGTTTTAGGTAAGGTCAATGTATCCACTATTTTGTTTCGCATCATCCAAATTAGGGCCATATGATTCAATTCAGTCCCTGGTATTTAATTGTATGTACGTTGGCCTTAATTGCACTAAAATAGGGTGTCGGTGTATTATTAAGATGCTGTAATGTTATTTTTCATGTGTGTGCACTTTTGTTGGAGTTCGTATAAGTGAGCGGGTGGCGGTGCGAGTTTGGATGCATTGGTTCGACCAATTTTTTTTAGGTAAGTTCTTCCAAGTATTTTCTTCCAATTTTGTTCCTTTCAATACATGTATTTTTAGTATTTAATTATTACACCCTGATTCACAATTTTATTACAAATGTACTTAGTTTATGGTAATGATTTATTGTTAGTTTTACTTGCTAAATATAGGTTTTGACATGTTCTTCAATTCACACACATGTTTTGTCCTATGAAATTGAATGTGGATAAATGTTATTTCTTTGAAAAAATTATTTTTGTTAAATGATTTGGATGTGTTCTTGATATGAAAGCCTTGGAGTGTTACTTAATTTTTTTATAAGGTGCTTCAATGGTTTTTTGAATTATGGAAGACATTCCAAAATGGTTTTGGAAAATGTTGTAGAGTGTGTATGATTTGAAAGGTGGATTTCAACACGTGGGGCACATTTTCATCAAGTGGCACTTAACACGTGTTATCTTTAAATGGCATGATTGACACTTTAAAAATGATCGGTTAATTCTTAGTGTAAATGAACGTTTCGATTTTGAAATATATTTTTTTAGAAAACCCTTCTTGGATCGTTATCCCTGCCTAAATGTTGACTCATGAGATGGAAAGGTCCTCGGTATGGGACTTCTTTGAATGATAATTATTTTGAGACAAGGGGAAACCCCTTGAGGTGGCCTGGGTGGTGCCAGTTTGTGTGGGGTGTTTGATTATATATATATGTCACTTTTTTTTCAATGATATGGAACACCCCCTTGAGAACATTACATGGGAACCTTGCATAGAAAAGTGGTTTACTGAGAACGATTGTTGTAGTAGTTTAGATTATGCACTGGATAGTGGCCCCATAGCAGGAGAATACTGAGTTATTGTTGATATGGGGATCAGGTCCCTTGGTTATGCCATGTAGGGCTACGCAGAGCGTTAGGGCATCATGACGTCATCGTGTTAGGGCATTCCTTAATGATGAGTCACATGTATAGTATGTTCTTGTCTTCCTCTGTATTTCTAGGATTTCTCGTGTTTCCCCATTATGAGTATTGTTAGGGCCATTAACCTCCTTGTGTGGAAACTTTTTCATTACACTTGGTTTTGGTATTTGTTTAGAAAACTGTTAATGAGTGATTACATTAAAAATATTTCAATTAGATGTTTTGAAATAGAAAGCACAACTCCCCCACCCCACCCGTTGTTTTCCATGTATTTGGTTTTAAATTAAAAGGTAAATGGATCATGCTTGTTTGTTTTTAAAAGGGAATTTTTGTATGAAAACATAATTTTATAATGTAGTTCAAACTAGTATTAGTGAAATGTTTTGTGGAAGAAATGACATGGATTCTTTAGTGGTTGTCTACTAAGCGATTAGCTCACAACCTACCTTTACCACTCGGTGTCGGTAGACCCTTGCTATTTTGTTGGTTCATCCTTTGTTCAGGTTTCCCTAGCAGGTTATTGATATTGGAGCATAGCTGGTCTTATGGTTGGTGGTGACCAAGAGGTCACATGGATATCGGGTAGTGGCGGTTTGGTTTGTTCGTTTGAGTTTTTAGTTTTGTATTTTAGTTTTCTATCTGTTGAGTTTCTCCTTGTATCTGGATTATTTTATTTTATTTATTTTCTGTTGTTTATGTTGTCGCGTCCATAGTTTGTTTCATTTATTTATCTAGTCCTTGTTGTTTCTTTTTTTGGGCATAAAACATTCCTAGGTGTATGTTTTAATGCATGGTACTAGTTTCCATCCCCGGGGGATCAGGAATGCCCCTTGGGACTTTCTGCGGACAGGCTTGGGTGACCGGTTCACGGTTGACCCCGTGCTGGTTTGTTGCAATTCGCCAACAAACCACTTGAATCTCCATACCGAACTACATGAGATCATAATTGTGAAGTCATGTTCCAAAGAATACAAGCCTTTCAAAAACCTGTGTTTGACCAGAAAACACCCCCACCAGGTGTCAATCAACATAAATATCCTTCGATTCTATCAAAGAGATATTCATGTCTATAACCATTAAGTAGACGCCTAATTTTTAGAATACAGGAATATGGTGTTGAGTCAAAAAGAGTTCCTTATGACTTTTCCATTCTTTTATGTTTTGAAAATAACTAAAACTCTATATTAAAGGAAATTTTATTTTCCCTATGATTTATTTTAATAAGGAAGATTTTCCTTCCTCACGGAAATTTTATCCATACCCATATTTTCCTTAACGAGGAGAATTTATCATACCCAAGGAAAATTTATCCATACCTATTTTTCATTTTCCATTTTTTATTTTATCTAAATCTATCAAATTTTATTCCCAAATAAAAAAATCAATTTCACAACAAAAACCTTAGAATTCTATAAATACATAGATATAGAGTATTATGATTTCAGGACATGAATTCAGACTCTGAATTCCTCTATATTCATATTCTAAATTCCTCTAAATTTAGACTCTGAATTGCTCTGAATTCAGACTTCGAATTCTCTGAAATTCAGACTCTGAATTCTCTAAAATCCAGAATCCGAATACTACGAAATTCAGTCTCCGAATTCTCTGAAATCTAGAATCCAAATTATCTGAAATTCTGACTCTGAATTCTCATAAATATAGACTCTGAATTCCTAGAAATTCAGACTCTGGATTCTTTGAAATTCAGACTCTGAATTCCATAAAATTCAGACTCTGAATACCATAAAATTCAGACACTGAATTCTCCGCAATTCCAATTCCGAATTCTTCAAAATTTGGACTCCAAATACCAGAGAATTCGAACACTAATTTCTAAGAATTCATGTTCCCAATTCCTTAGAATTCAAACATTGAATTCCACAGAATTTAGGTTCTGAATTCCTGATAATTCAGATTCACAATTCCTCAGAATTCGGACTCCGATGTCTACAGAATATTGATCCCAAATTCCTTGAATAACAGAATCCGGATATCCATGTAATATAGACTCCAAATTTTTTCCTCTTAGATTCAAAATTTTATTTTTTTCATAAGACTTCGTAAAATATATTTGGTTGAGAAACCATTTTTTTATCATCCTTGTGAAAAGTATGAAATGATGTTGTACAATCTATTTCTAATCGACCGTTGTTTGAGTGACATGTGTATAGGTCCCTCCGAGATTCATGTAAAAATATGACCATTAGAGGAGGGAGCCGACCATTGGAGAAGTTCCTATTAATAGGGGATCATTTGAACAAGCTTATAACATTGATGAACATTGATCACTCTTGATACCACATGCTATTGAAGTGATTTCTAGAGAAAGATAATCTAATGACTTGTGCATACTAAACTTCTTGTTTATTCTGCTTCGTGTGACTCTGATTGTTGCTGTGTACAATCAAGGATGTCTGGGGATAGGAATACAGAGGGGGTGAAAACTTTAATGTTCAATGACTTCCTTGATAATGTATTAAGAGGTACTGACTACCTTTATGTTTGAGGGCTTGCAGGGATAAGAAGACAGACACCGATATTCTTTTCGAGGGCTTACCCTGGGGTGGTTAAGACAAAATTTCATGAATGTATACATCAAGGGACCTTTATCCTAGGTTTTCGGATACCGTACTCTTTGGGTTAAAATATTTCATACTTGTTACCTTTATTGTTTCAATTTTTCGCTAGATTTTTATTTATAAGGGAAGTATAACTGTCTTATAATTTCATGTACTTGTATACTCATATTAGTAAGATTCTCTAAGCTTAAAGGTAAAAAAATTTTCCTTGTAAAAATTACATATGTTTCATTTCCGGAACGATATTTCCAGAATCTAGAAAGATTGTAGAACTAAGAGGTCTTGTGAATTTACATTGTTTAACATTGTTAATAATTTTTTTCCTCTAGGTTTAAAATGAATGTTTTATAACCAACATTAAAGGATCCAAATGAATTTTTAAATTATACAATTCACCACCGACTTTTATTTTGAGAATATACATTCATTATTTCGACCCTACAATTGGTATTAAAATATGTCTCTAAAATAATTATATTCACATATAAGTTATCTTGATCAAGTTTTCATTGTTCTATATTTTCTATGCTCAAGATATTTTTTTACTTGTTTATAATCCTTTTTTGTAAACAATTTTCTATGGAAATATATTTTCATTTTGATGTAAGGAATGAATTTTGGTTCGATTGACCATCTTAATCCTACTAGACAACCTATTTTTTTGGGATTGATTATGAATACTGGAGAGATCATATGAAGACTTTTTTTATTAAAACTGGAGTGGAAAACTTTTTTTCTGCTTACTAGAGATTACATGATTCTTGATAAGGAAGTAAAAACAGTTACTAATCAAGAAAAGTCAGAATATAAACTTAACTATTTGGTACTCTTTACTTTGTTGTGTTCCATGACCTAGAATATATACAACCAGACTTCTTCTTGTGAAGCGTCAAATTGTATTTGGAAGAAATTGGAGGTTACTCATTTTGGTACATCCAAATTTATAGAAACTAGAAGAGCTATGCTATGTTCATAACATCATGGATTTCTATTTCCTCATGGAGAACTAGTTTGAAAGTTACAAAAAAAGTTTCTGATTATTGTTTATAGTTTACAATATATGGGTGAGAAAGGTTTGGATTATGAGGAATTTGTGGAAGGATTATAAATATTATGCCTAATGAGTTGGAATCTATGAGAACAGATATTGATGAGAATATGAAAGTATCTCAGATTACTAATAATGATCTTTTTGGAACATTTCTTCAAAATGAGACAAGAATGAAAATAGATGTTGATTTGAATAAAAATAATATAGGAAATGGAAGTGTATCCTTTATAACCACTAAAGTCAATACTCCTTAAATGGTTACTAGATCCATGTCAATGAAAGTCACTACTTTATATGAATCTAGTGAAACTGAACATTATGAGAATGAACTTTCTAATTTTGATCGAAGGATGAAAATGATATTCACAAACAATGAATTTCATTATAGATTTAAGAAGAAAGAAAAAAAAGATATGAAATACTCTTAAGCTACTTGTTATGAATGAAAAAGAGTAGGGCATATAAGGAATTATTGTCCAATGCTTAAGAAAAAGGATAGAAAGGAAATTAATTCTGAAATGAATAGAAAGAAATACTAAATTGCTAAGGCTAAAAATGTTTGGAAATCGAACGACACCTGGAGTGCTAGTGGTAGAAACTCTTCTGATTAATTTTTAGTGTATGAATATTCTGATCAGAGGAATATTGTTCTGATAGCCATATTAGAAACAAAAAATCATTGTTGAATGTCCAAGCTACGTAATAAGGAATTGATAACCAATGTTTCCTTGAATTATAATTATAGTGATAAAAAATACTATGAATTTATAGATAAATAATCTTCTTCTGATGAAGATAATACATTACCTACTTATGAATATATATCTAGGTTTCCTAAGCTCCATGAGAATCAAAATTCAAAAGTGAATAAAAAGCGGGATAAAGAAAAATCATTAAATATTATTCCTACTAAGGATGATTCAGACCTTTCTAAAGGTCATGATAAAAAATTTAATTATTTTGAATGTATTTCAAAAACCCTTGATGAAGTTAATTTTGATAAGGATAAACTTTCTAAGGATATATAAAAATAAATTTCTAAGAAATATGTTTTCAAGAATAACTCTAGTGCTAAAAATAATGTTTTTTTGGATAAAAACTTATTTATTAAGCTATAGTCAGAAATATTTTCCATGAAAAAGTATTTTTCAAACATTAAATAGGTAAGGAAAACATTTATAAGATGTATTCCCAAATTTGACCTCTACACAATAATTTCTTATTTTGTTATATCATTTCAAACCGAATTTTAGTAAAATTAATTTGCTTCTCAAAGTGCTCCATTTTACACTAAATTTCATTGTTGTGGGATTTGGAAAAAAAATTCCACAATCAAACCGTAATCTTTAGGTTTTAAAAAATCATAATTTTTAAAGAAAATGTGGATTCCTAAAATTTTTATTTCTAATGATCCAGGTTCCAAGAATGTTTTTGTTTTGAAAGTATAACATTTTTATTTTCTATAAAATAAAGATAGTACCAATAGCAATACATTGTATATGGATAGTGGATTTCCTGGCACATGACTGGTAAAAAAATTCTTTGAAAAGAATATGAAGATGATGCGAGGAAAAGTAACATTCGACGATAATGACCAAGGAGAAATTATGGGTATATGTAACATTATTCTTCTGGGGAAAACATTGATGTCAAATGATTTATTTGTTAAGGGTCTTAAGCTCAACCTTATTAGAATAATACAATTATGTGATGAAGGTTACCTTATTAATATTAGGAATTAAGAGGGTTCAATACAAAATTTCAAGGAATAGTTTGTTATTTCTGCCCATAGGCAAGAGAATGTTTACACACTAAATATAGAAGACCATATGAGCCATGATCTACCTTGACATAGTGCAATAGAATGTCATTTTTTGTTATGGAATAGAATTTTATGACACTATATCCTTGGGAACCTATGAAACCTCTGTATGAAAAGACTATTTAAAGATCTACCACAATATAGATTTGATTATTCAAAAGTTTCTGTTTCTTTTCAATATGGAAAGTAACATAAATGATGTTTTAAATTAGTCGGTAAAGCTTCAACCACAAATGAAATACATTTGGTGCATATGGATATATTTCTTACAACAAATTCTGGATTCCATAGAGGCAAATATTATGTATTTTTCTAAGTTGATGATTACACTAGATTTACATGACTCTATTTTCTAGAAAAGAAATTTGAAGCTTTTTATTATTTCAAAATTTTTAGAGCCCATGTTAAAAATGAGAAAAACCTTCCACTGGTAACTATTCATAGTGACCATCAATGAGAATGAAAAAAATCTGATTTTGAATCTTTTTTTAGTAGAAAAGGAATTACTCATAACTTCTCACCAGCAAGAACACCTCACCAAAATTTTGTTGTTAAAAGAAGATATATAATTCTTCAATGTTATTTTCTTCATCCACGCCCCATTTATGTGTTTTTTCCATACCAAAATAATTACTCCAGTGCCTTATACATATTTTTATTTTATTATAAATATGGTACAACCATATTCATTATTATATCCATCCTACGAATGACATAGTCACCATATGTGTGTACGTACAGCCTACCGTCTCCACGTCGGGGTGTAGTTTTTTATTCAACACTTCATTATTTGGATGAGTATAATAGTGATTATAATTGATGTAAATAATAAATATAACATTTTATTGATTCTCCATATATAATATACCATCCAATTAAATACGATTTCACCATCAAATAAATAATGACATCGCTTGTGTGTACGTGCTGCATAACATCTCCACGACATGATGAGATTAATTTCCACATTCATCATTCAATGATGATTATATATATATATATATTTAATAAAGTCTATAATCTATGAATTAATAATATTGTTGTATATATATATATATATGTATTTAAAAATATCTCATTCACTTAATTAAATTCAATACTATATGAAAATGGAAACGACGTTTATGCATACGTACGACCTTCCGTGTCCATAAATAGTGTTTAAATTTCATTAATCTATCTAATATAAATATTTATATTATGAATATATATGATATATAAATAATTTTATATATTATTGAAGTATAAAAATCATGATCTAAGTGATATGATTCTGAACAAAAAGTTAAAACATGTACGATAAAGAAAGCAATTATTACCCGAAATGTTACCTTATCATAGAAGTTACTATTAATTGGGCCGTATAAAGTGATAAATAAAACATATAATATATAATAAATTTCAATATGGTTATGGGATAAATTAATAACATATTATGGTCATTATACACGAGGCTAAACAAACCCTTGACTAAAGGAATGTATAAGGTAATTTTTCTCAATCTCATTATTATATGAGTTTGTTTATTGGTAAGTCTTTATTGGGAAATAATTATTATACATGACCATGTTTCATAAAATAATTTTCAAAATTATTCTATTTAAATTACTATTTAACAAGAAATCATTTTAAATGGTTTAAATATATATTTTTCTAAATCATTCTCATTAATGTCCATGTCTACAAAATGGTTTTAGGGATTTATTTATATAGACATGAATGTTTTAAAATGTTAATTCCTTTAAAAAGTTTCCATGTGGTATGAGAAACATTGATTCAAAAATGACTTTTAAATGAATTCCTTTGTAAATTGTGTTACTTTTAAATGATTTCACGAAAAAGGGACATTTTTCTCAAAGAGTATTACTGATCATTTTCAACTATGTCAACATCATTTACTTGATAAAATTCTTAACTGAGGATGATTTATTATAATAAAATCTTCTATATTTTAATTAATGTTTCATGCTATGTTTGACTTTAGATGTGTTATTTTCATACCATTCATGGTTTATGGTTAATGTATTGTAATTTTCTATGGTACTTTTAATATGAATGATTATGTTATGTTTAAACATTTTTAGATGATGAATGAATTGGAGTTAGTAAATCACGACTGGAGCCCGCTATAGCTCCTTGATGCCTCGGTAGGTCTCATGAGAAAAACTAGTGTCTTGACACAAATCCTTGGAAAAACATTTATTTGTAGTCTTATCACAATGACATGACTATGTGGTTATGATATGTGACATTATGTATTCCCTCATTATGAAATTAGTTATTACTTGTGATTATTAGACTAGTAGAATATCCATGTGAATGTTTATTTGGTAATGTATGATTTATTTTTGTCATATTATGATCTTGTTTATGATTAAAAAGATTTTGCTTTTATTTCACATCTTTACTTAAAATTTTATAGTATCTTCTTGATTATTTACCCTTACTGATCATCTGATCTCACCCCTTTCTTATATTTTATTTTCCAAGGATCCCAAGAATAGTTTTATGATTGATATGCAGGGTTAAGCTAAGGGAACAATGGAATTATCAAAGGATTATTTATGTTGTGTTTTATGTTAGAAAGTTTATTATATGTAATCTATTTTCCAAGACTACTAAACTGATTGGTCCTTCGGGACTTGATTCCTTGTAATCATGCCAATGTATTAAAATATTGTATTAACTCTGGGTAATTGGATTCAAGGCATTACAGTTTGTATCAATGGATGTTTAGTAAAAACCTAGGAAACTAGATTTTGAAAAACTCTTATTACATAACTTTAACCTAAGATAATATTTGGGTATTTGTATAGAATATATTCCATGAATATTGGTAACGTATAGATTTTTTGAGTTTTCCAAGAAATACATCCCTGTCAAGATACGAGTAGGTAGACGTGGCTCTGGAATAGATTTACAATGGAATGAAAACTATAACAAGGAGTTTCCGGATTGAACGGTGGTATCTTGGTACACGGTAATGGGCTTTGCTACACTCCTGGTTACGACACTCCCAGGGGATATGCTTAGGATAATTCACATTTTCTTTACAAACTAATATAGATGATTTATGAGTAAATATGTCAGCAAAGAAACCATTTTTATGATAATGAGACTAGATGTATAAAAATCATCAAATAATATTGAGGATTTTTCTATTTTTTGGATTATACATTTTGATATGATCTAACCTAGTATATTTCATCATTCATAAATGGCTTCAATAGAAGTAATGTGAACTCTAGAAATACTCATGATTCAAATATAAAGAAGAATCATAGCTTTCATGCTCATATGACAACATTTAGAAAGGAAATAGTCTACCATGTATTTTTGTCATCTGAAGAGATGGAATCATGTTTTAATATGATTAGTAACGAATTCAATGATTCCTCTGGCATTTAAGGGATGTGAGAGAAGAAAAGGATGGTGAAGAGAAAGATGGATAAAAAGAAGAAGTGAATAAAGGATTTTTCTATATGTGATAACTATTGAAATAATCCCCTTGGTAAATTCATGAAGGGAATGGTAGTTGGTTATATATGTGGAGAAGAAGTACACAATGAATGAGATTCCAAGGGTACGAAAAAACTTTCAAATGTACAATGGATCGTTTTCAAGGAGTTGGTACACTAAGCAAATCAATGTCCCAATCATCAGAGTATACCCAAAATGATGATATATGATAACAATCATGTAATGATACTATCGTAGATAAATATAAATAATCAGCATTCTTATATTTTTATTAGTGATTTATTTTATTTGATTGTTGTATCAATGAAATACTAGTTATATTAATTATGGGAATAAATACGAATTGTACTACAGTGCTATTTCATTGAGGATTTGAGATTATATGGTTCTAATAAAGGGAACTCAACAATAGGTTATTTTTTTTGGAAATTACATGGTTGAAGGACAGAAAAACATTAATATAGTCATGACAATGAGGTTGTAATTTTGGAATAAGTGATGGTTTAATTGGATAAATTATATTGGAAATTCTTGACTACCTTGGACCTAATTAATGGTTTTTTAATTCCATCATTGTTGGGTATTCAATTTTTTTGGATATAAAGAATATATCTAGTATTCTAAAAGGAATAATGGATAATGAATGAAATAAATACGTTTTTATGGTAATTATGGGTATACCATACATGATGAAGTTACTCACATATTATTATGTGGAAAAAATAGATCTTCATCATGTTATGTTGACATTCCTTATAAATTTTGGACTGTGAGTTTGGACAGGAGTATTTTGGATATGTTTAAAGTTTGGAATGTATTGAATTTGACATTTGATACTATTGAATAAGGTTAAAAAATTTATTAAGATTTTATTTAAATTTAAATAAAAAACACAACTCGGAGGTCGGACGACAACCTGTCGTGTCCAGAAGTGTTGTGATACTTGAACCCGTAACAGAAGGGCGACAAGGGTGGAACACCTACCACTCACCTACATGATCTATGGGATTGTTTAATGTAGTTTTTTAAAATATTATATCATATGAATTATAAATTCATTATTTTTGGAACCCTATACGATTTTGATAAATAGAATATTTTCTAATTATGTTATCTTTTGATGAAAAATATGAGTTTGTGGTGGATATTAGTTTAAGGTTGAAGCTATACTTTTCAAGTAGTTTTTTTCACTTATTCATTGAAAAATTTAATTCTTAAACTTTTGGGAAGTGATATTAAAAACAAAAATGTTTTATCATAATATATTATGTTTTTTTGAATCGATTATATTTTAAATCATGATAGATTGATGGTTTGAGGCCCTTAATTTTACACTTGTTTGTGATTGATGACCTCAATCACTCCCAGTAAATATTTATGTTTTTCCTCCAATTATTTGTCAATAATTTCCACCAATGTTCTCCAATTTTAAACCCTAATTTGGTGGTGACTTCTACATTTCCCTTTCCAACTTATTAAAATAAAATATTATTAATCCTTTTTCCGATGAGGGTTTTCCAGAAAATTATTTTATATTTTATACAATTTATATTCAATAAATTATTAAAAATGGAGATGATTAAATTTATATTAGAAGGGGGAATGTAACACCCAAGGATTTCATAGTACGTTATCTCTTTAAAGTAATAGTTTTCTCTACATGCAACACTGAGTTCTAGCGCACCACAACATAACAAACTAATCGTGCAAAAAGTAGTTATGAATAGTATAAACTACATTTCTAATTTTATATACTCCATATAATTTTAACATCAACATTATTTGTTTCATATACATAATATAAGAACAAATTCCAATTATTAGATAAAAGATTTATTTTTGAAAAAATATTATTTTACCACATTTTAATCGTGAACACTTTTTAAATCCAATATTTGACACTTTTATATAAAAAATATGACCAAATAAAATTATTATTTAAATTAAGTACATCCAAATTTAGTTTGGATAAATATTTGGAATTTTTCAGATAACATTCATATTTTGACAAATAGTGAAAAATACTAAATTTTAATTGAAAACATATTTTTTAATCGAAATAATTTTTTTGTGTATAATTATTCATTTTAGTGGTTATAAAGTATATATTGATTATATTTTTATATTTAATTTAATATAGTTTATGATACATAATTTAACGTTTAAATTGAACATATACACATGTCAATCTTTTGATGGTTTTTTAAAAAACCTGCTTTTTGGTTTTGACAACGGGAATTAAATTAAATTTAATTAATGGAAAATATATTTTTTTAAATTTTAGAAAATAGAATTCATTTTTAGATTTGGAATATCAAAATTATCTTAGGGTGAATTTTTTTTATTTTCCTGAAAACTGTGAATTTTTGATGAATTATAAAAAACACTATTATTGTTTAAAACCCATTTATATTAAAATATTAAATATAATTATTTAAAATTATTTTAACATAAAAATAGATACATAATACCTATATTATTCAAATTTATTTGATTCGTGTCATATTATAATACGATTAGTTATATATAATTTTATCTAACTTTTATCATATTATATCCAACTTCTAGCCACATTTGCAAATTTGCGTAAAACATAATTATACCTCTTTTGTGATTTGAATATAAAAAATCCAAGAGACATTGTTGAAATAATTTTTTAAAATGTGGTTTAATAGGATGAATATATTTTTTTTTTAATAAATACTTTTGAATTTTTTACTAAGGTAAAAAAGTAAACAAGGTAATGAAAGGTAAAATTGATATTATAATTACCCTAAAACAAGTCCTAATTCTATTGGATAAGTGTATTTGGACCAAAATCATCCTCTGGAATAAAATATTATGCTCTTTTATCCACATATATTAGATTAGGACATTTATTATTATTTTATTTAAAGTAGTGTTAAAAGGGTTAAATTCAAATTTTAATAACTATATCATTTTTAATATAGTGTTATACTTAAGATAATTTTGACTATAAATATTCATTAGAAATCTAAAAATATTTCATAAATTATTGTATATTATTTGTAATTTTTATCTATTAAATAATTAAATTTATATATGACACATTGATGATGCAGTATTTACCATATTAATGAAAGATTAGAATAATTAATATAATAAATATCCAAATAAAGGTAAATTCATAATTTTGATGAATTCCACTAATTTTCTATGTTAATATGATATTTTAGGATTGATTTAATTTATTTTTTTCTATGTAATCAGGTTTGGTTGATTTTCACAAAAACCAAATACTAAATCATATCAAAATGGACATAAATGAGTTTTTAAAACAAATACTACATTATTATGTGATATAATATTCTTAAAAGACTGAGGATCGTCCAAAGGACATATATAGAGATATATTTGTCATTAATGAACCACTTTGGGTTATCTTGTCATTTTATTGTAATTTTATTAATCATGTGATATAAAAATACAAGAAGACATTGTAAACGATAAACTATTTAACTCAGAGTTATGTATAAAAGAAAAATTAATATGGGGACCTAAACATGTATAAAACCTACCGATTGATAGGATCTCGACTCATCCCATACTTATCCTCGAAATAAATCCATTTTTTGTGATTATAAACATATAATGAATTTATTATAAAATAATATTTCATGTATTTTTTTCAAAAGTGACCCTCACCACTCTTATAAAAAGGTACTTCGCCTTCTCACAAAATCACACCTCCAAAACCATTTATCTTGGCCCACTCATGCTCAAATATCCTCCCAACTGCACTAAATTCAATCTAGTGGCCTTACTTGGATTAGAAATCCAATTTAAGATTCCCTTTTGAACAAATCAAAAGGAAGCACCTGAAGAAGAGATAATTATTTCATCACCTCTTTCAAAGTTATTTTTTTCGTCCACTTCCTCTTTCTTTGTTGGGTCCATACCAATATAATAAATTCAATACTTTATACAAATTGTGATGTTATTATAAATATGGTACAATCATATTCATTATTCTATCAATCCGATGAATGAAAAAGTCACCATATATTCGTACGCACGACTTACCATCTCCACATCATGGTGTAGTTTGTTATTCAACACTTCATTATTTGGATAGAATAATAGTGAGTATAATTTATTTATATATAAAATATAAAATTTTAATTAATTGGTATATATAATATACCATCCAATTACATAATATTTCACCATATATAGAATGATTTTTCCCCTCGTGCGTACGTACTGATTACCATCGGCAAGACGCGTTGAGATTTATTTACAAGTTCACCATTCAATAGTGATTATAAATGTATATATTTAAAAAAGTTTTTAATATATGAAATAATAATGATACTAGAAATATATATATACATATATATATGTATATATATATATATATTTATATATATATCATTCACTTACTTCCGTTCAATATGATATGAAAACAGAAACGACGTTTAAGCGTACGTATGACCAACCGTCTCTATAAACGGTGCTTCCATTTCCTAAATCTAACTATTTGAAATATTTATATTCTAAATATATATGATATATAAATCATGTTTTATATTCTGAAAGTATGAAAATCATGATTGATGTGATATGATCAAGAATAACAAGTTAAAACAAGTACGATAAAAAAGAAATTATTACCAGAAATGTTACAATAAAAAGGAAATTCTTATTAAATGGGTAGTATAAAGTCATAAATGAATCATATATGATATAATAAATATTAATATGGTTCTGGTATAATTTAGTAAAATTATATTTTCATTATACATGAGGCTAAATGTACACTTGACTAAAGAAACGTACAAGGTAAGGGTTAGTTCCTCAATCACATTATTATCCGAGATTGTTTATGTGTATATTTTTATTGGGACATAATTATTATCCATGTCTATTAATCATAAAATAGTTCTCTCATTTGGTGATTTCTGTTGTGGCTTCCTACCACGGGCCTGCCGATGGTATGTGATTTGGATGGATTCAGTCTCATTAACCTGCTCTGGCCTCAAGTACCTTCATCACTCTCCAGGTTGGAGATAGTATAGAGGTATCCTTGAGGCTTTGGGATTGTGGTTTGGTGAACGTTTATTTTCCATCCGCTACCGGTGTCGGTTTTTCTTCGTCGGCTGCCCAAACCACTCTGACATAGTGTTCCACCGTTTCTCTCGAGGTCGTAGTTGGAGTGATGGGTACACAGGGTTTTGGGACTATGGTTTGTGGTCATCAATATTTATTTTTGGGTATCATCCCCGTCTTTCTATAGGGTTGATGTACCGGCCTTCTTTTAGGATTTTCCCCTATTTCGTGTTCCTTTTCTTGGTCCCCCTTCTTGATGGCTTATTTTATTTTTGACGATGGTCCTTTTCTGGTGTGGGGTGTTTGTGGATTCTGTGATAGGTTCCATTATTCTGGTGGGTATGTGAAACAGCAATGGTGGATTTGAGTTTGTGATATTGTTACGCAGGTGGTGATCTACGGTGCTTGAATGACAATGTCAACTCCTTGAGATGCTTTGGTATCATCGTAGAGAGAAATGGTGCCGCATCGAGGTCTCTACGGCGATGGCCGCTTGTTTCAGCGACGATGTTGTTCAGTTCTGATGGCATCATCTTTTTGGACGCCGTAGAAGATTTCGGGGGCCTAGGTGATGAGTATGATGGCGGTGATGGTGATTAGATGACGACTTGATGATGGAAGGTGAATTGGTCGATGGATAATGTCTCAGACAAAGCGCAGCATGTGGCTCGGGATGGTGTGACTTTTTAGTTTTGGTAAAGGTGGTGATGGTGGTCAGCTGTTACGGGGTGCATGAAGCAGGCTAGGACGTGGTCCATGTTTTAAAAATTTGGAATCTGAAATGTGTAAATCTATTTGAGCACAGTTCTTAGTCTTGCGGTGGGTGATCTTTGATGGAGGTGTTCTGTAGGTTCCCACTTAGCCTCAAAGTGGGTTTTAATAAAATAAAAATTGATTGTGGATTGTGGATGATTCAAAAATGAATTTTAAATGTTCTAAATTCAATATTGTGAGACTTTTAAATGAATTCATGAAAATGGGATAATTATCTCAAAGAGTTTTACTGATCATTTTCAACTATGTCAACATCCTTTACAATATATTATTATTTATTAATATTGATTTTTTATAATAAAATATTCATTATTATATTGAATGATTTATTCTATGTTTGACTGTGGATGTTCTATTTTTATACCATTTATGGTTTATGGTTAATGTATTGACATTTCATATGCTTGTTTTTATAAGAATGATTATTTTGTGTTTTAGTATTTTCATAAGGGGAATGCATAGGACTTAGTAAGTGATGGGTGGAGCCCACTGTATCTCCTAAATTCCTCGGTAGTTCTAATGAGACAAACTAGTGTCTTGGCACAAGACAATGGAAAAAAATTATATCTAGTATTGGCACGAGGCCTTGATCGTGTGGTTATGATGTCTAGTATTATAAATTCTCTCTTTAGGAAAATAGATATTACATGAGTTTATTCGACTAGTAGAATATCCATGTGCATGTTTATATGGCAATTTTCTATTTATTTTTCCCTATTATGTTCATGTTAATGTTAAAAGGAGTCTTTCTTTATCACACATCTTGCCATAAATGTTTTTTGATTCCACTAGATTATTTACCCTTACTGAGAATCATAGCTCACCACATTCTTATGTTTTATTTTCCAAGGATTCCATGAAGTGGATTATGATTGATATTTTGGTTTAATCTAAGGGAACAATGGTGTTCTCAAAGGATTATTATTTTTGTCATATATTCTAAAGTGTAATGTAACATAAATGCAAGTAATCTAATTTCCAAGACTGTAAAACTGATCAGTCCATCAGGGCCTGATTCATTGTAATCTTTCCAATGAATTTAAATAATGCACTGACTTTATGTAACTAGATTCGGGGTGTTACACTGATCATGAATCACAGCCAACACTACCATAACCATTTAACCATGAGAAAAAAGAACCTAACATGGCACCGTGTTAGAATGTCTTTGTGTATGTCTTGATAACATTTAATCAAAAATAATATAACTGCGGTATATAAATTACACAAATTGAGGTCAAACCCAATATATAATCATTTCAACAATCACTCAAGGTCATACCCAGTTTGTCAACAATTCTTCAGGTCTTAGGTCCAAGATCAGTATATAAGAATCTTTTCATATCATAGGGTGAAGGTTGTTATATTTTAATTTCAACACGTATCAGGCTAGAGACGATATATCAACATTTATTCATGTCTTAAGGCTAGTCTCAGTGTATCATAATTTCCAAATTAAAACTAGGCCGGCACCCAATATAATCATTACAACATAGAAATCACCAAAACATTCATTACAATATGTATATCACAATATAACATTATAAATTTCAATGGTTAATTGTGAAAATTACCATTTATCATTAAATTTCTGATTTCATTTATCAATACAGTCATAACAAAAAAGAACATGCTAGTTATCCAAATAAACAAGCCCTGTGAAGGTGAAAATATATCATGCAATCACCAAAAATCCTTGACATTTAGGACAAAAATTATCCCGTTAAATAATTTATTTATAATCATGGGTTTCCTTCCCCAAATGTAACCACAATCCATGTTAAAACCTAATTAGATTCAAAGAGACTCCTTGGAATAATCCAATTTACCATTCAATATATTTTGGCACATGATATGTTGGGAAAATTGAAATATTGAACTTACAAGATAAATATCAAAAATAAAGGCTAAGGTTTAGACACCCTACCTTCTAACTAGAAATCTGCTTACACCTCTAAAGGGATTAGCCTACATGAATGATGTTCTAGAATATAGTAATAATATTTCTAAATTATAATTGATCAATATATAAAACTACCACACAAATGGTAATGATATTATTCTACAACAGTCAGTGATCAACGAGAGATAGGTAAAACCATAATGAAACCAACTTACTAGGGATTTAATTGATATATGGGATTTCATGAATCAATATAGGCATTCCAAAACCACTTCTTGAGAAAATCAACAATTTTTAATTCAGTTACACATTGATTATTTAATTTAGAGGGATACACCAAAAAACCCATTGTTCAAATTATTTTTTATACGAATTGAATATTACATAATGTGAAATACCATTTCATGACATATATTCTCTTCATGCAGTGAATTTGTTCATTTCATGTAAATATTCACGACATGTGTCTTGAAAAAATTATAAATCATGTATTACATTTAAAAGATGTGTTATTATTAAGAGAACAGTTTTCATCCCATTCTATTTTAAAACCTATAACCTCAATAAGTATTCTCAACATTAAATGAAAACATGGTAAAATTAACCCATTTATTCCCAAAACCCAATAATTTAAACAACACACATCACTTAGCTTTAAGTCATTTTACCTAAAAATGTATCTTCTCATGGATACACTATATTTTTCTCATGTATCCTAAAAATAAACGTCTACATTTGGATAAAAAATATAAATCCATGATAAAAACACAACCTCCAAGGTTCAATGATGTGTAAGAACTGAAAAAAATGGAATTTAATGATTAACATAGTGACAGATGTACCTTTAAAATACAGTATCTTACAACTTCTCAACCATATACCAACTTGACACTAAGCTTCCCCAAGAATCACTGTGGCATCTCAATGAATAGGAATGGCCATTGGGATCACATATTACACTCTATCTACAAAGTATCTTCATGAACTTGCCCATTTTTGTACTTCGCTCAATCCAATGGAAACACCCTACCCCAGAGATACTTATCACTATAGTCTACAATCCTAATCGTATTCTTCTCAAAGGATAAACCTGCATAATGATGACATATTTTATGTCTATAGACATTATGGTTTTAAAAAATTAATCTACTGTTTCAATACATGAAACATTTCATGTATGTAACTATATCATTATGGAAGGGCTAGATGGTAAGTAATTGTACCAATATTATTATAACATCCTGGTTCTAGGTGCCACCCAATGGTGCCCCGAACCCGGTTGGTCACATAAAATCAAGTAAATTTCATCAAATTCCATTGTCTACTGACTAGAGATGAGGGTCATTGTCTGATAGTGAGGAAAAAATTCCCGTATTGGAGAGTATATATATTGGAATAAATAATAATAATCAATTGCAGAAGTAGTAATATCATATGACAATGTAAATAGAAAAATACTGATAGTATAACAACTAAAACATAGATATAAATAATGACTCATTTTAGAAGTATCTAAGAAATCATTAAACAAGTCAAAATTCTTGAAATAAAATACTTAAATCAATGTATAGAAAATAGTAAACTCCACAGCATTGCAAGCCCAACATTGTCCAAGGATCTCTAGATATGATAGCAATCATGTACAGGAATAAGACTGGAACATTCCCTTTTGTATACCAATAAATATATAATTTTATTGCTTTCAAAAGTAAGACCCAAATAGTATTTTAGATGATTCCAATAGGAAACCACTAAAAGATTTGTGCCTAACTGTTAGTGAATATATATTGCAGGCAATAAAAAATGAAGTAATAAACTAGGAATTATAAAAAATTAAACAATCCAACAGTTTCCAATAAAATTCATTTATATTTATTATTTATTGAATTTATTGAATTAGGCATCGTTAGGATATATACTAAGATATAAATCCTCTTGTATAGTAGTAACAACCATATGTCTCAAAATACAATCTAAATAACATTGTAAGTCTGAGTCCAAGTTTGTTCTTTGGCTTGGAAGAATCATCAAGACCATTAAAACATTCATAACCAACTTTCAGGGAATGTTCTCAAAGTAAAACCCTCATGTTTAACATATCATCAATTTAGTAAATAATGACGGTATAGGAAAGCTAACAAAGTCTAACCCCTTTGGTCCCACTTAGCACTAGTCATTCTCAAATGAAATCTTGAGTAAATCTCACAGTAAATACCTCATGTGTCTTCATAGCAATAATAAAATATAATGATCACCAGAAGCTCTCACAGTCAATGCATTACGGTCTAACATTCCTTTAAAAACGACCCTCTAGGTAGCTCTCACGGTCTAACCCCTCTGGTCTACGACCACCCAGCAGCTCTAACAGTCAATACCTCTAGCACAAACCACGTTCCTCTATGTTGTATGAATAACACTCTTGAATTTCTGACCATGAATCAGAAAAGGATGAAGTAGATCTACAAAAATGATTAAAAAAAGCATTCTTCATTGGATAACTAAAAAGTGAAGACAAATTACGAAGTGAGACTCTAGGGGAAGAGAGAACTCACCGGTGGGAATCTAATACACTCATTGGCCTTTCAATCAGTGCTCGGATGGAGGAACTGGAGGACCTCATAGATCATGAGTTGTACATCACCCTCCTATATGAAACACAAGGAGAATAAATTGTTTCTAGATGTGACACTGGATCATGCCTCTAGATAACAAATAAAAAAATAAAACCACACTATCTGTTAATTTAATGTACATGCCTTGTACTAGCCTCATCATACCTCCATTTTATGTGGTCTTCCAGGTAACCCACACGGAAATGTACTCAGTCGTTACATGACCAATACAGGGCTACATGATGAATCCAGGTACACGGAGTGTACTGAAAAGCACAATGTGTGTATATAGAAAATTTTTCCATTCATCCATTTCCATAATAAAAGCCGCAAATAAATATCTATTCCAAAAAATAATATCTGGGTTCATACCAACTTTCCCCCTTAATGAAAATCATCCATGAATTTCCTTTCCAATGGTTTTGAAGAAGAAACTTCAAATATCTCTTGCAATGGTGATCGTACGTCGGTGTTCCTCTCTCAATTCTCGTTCTGTACTCGGTCGTGCATCCATATCACCCATACCATAGGAAGAGACTGGTCATAGATAACCTTCAATATGTTATCCACAATCCAAATAGGGTTCTCTTCAAAAGATACATCTACCTCCAACACATCCTCCTCAGGTGGAAAAAATGTGAGACTGGTCCGAAAAGTATTATCATATCTGAGAAACAAGAAAGATGGATTGCATAGACCGGTACCTCTGAGACAACTGCAACCAATAGGAAACTGGCCCGAGTCATTCTGAAACCTCAAACAGCCCAACGTATCTCGTTGAACACTTAATTTGTCTCCTAGTACACATATGTCCCAACATCAGGGTGACACATATGAAAGGCTGATCTTCAACCTCGAGATCCAGAGGATGTCTACGTCGATAAGTATAGTATTTCTTCTTGGATTATGTAGAATCCATCATCTTTTGAATAAACTCCACCTAATCATTGGTCTCCTGGACAAGGCAAGGACCTATCATAGATTCCCCTCCTACAACCATCCAACATAGGGGTGATCAGCATGACCTACTGTTCAAATCCTCATACAGTTCCATCTGAATCATTTCCTGAAAACATTTACTGTAGGAAAACTCCACTAGGGTTATGTGTCTCTCCCAAGACCAACAAAATCTAGGACCCATGCTCAAATCTTTCCCTTCAAAACCGGAATCATGTGATCGGAATGACCATCTTCTTGTGGATGGTATGTTCTAATTAGAAGTACTAGTTTACCCGAATCCCTCTAGAGTTCCTACCTGAAATGAGAAGTAAAACCGGCATCCCTTTTTGAAATGATAGAGCGCGGAATACCATTTAAACGTACAATCTCTTAGATGTAAAACCTTCCAATATCATAAAAACTAAAAGATTCCTCAATCAGTAAGAAGTGTGTAACCTTCGTAAGCCTGTCAAAAATAACCAAAACCACAACATAATCTCGAGGCGACCTCATTAAACCTGTCATGAAATCTATTTTTGACATCGTTCTCCTTTTAATTGAGGGTGTGTAACTTCATTAAAATCCCTAATAGTTTTTTATGCTTCTCATTAACCTTCTAATATGTGTAACAGGTCATAACAGAACCAGAAACATCTGTATTCATACCAGGCCACCAATACTAATGGTTTAGTTATCAATAAATCTTTCTGACACTGGTATGAACTTCCCAAACTAAATAATGAGAATCCAACAATAGATCCTCAAATATTTCTGCTGACACACATACACATCCATGAAAAGACAAGAATAGAATATAAACTATTGTACACTCAGGAGTAGGGTCCCCTCCTGAAAAATTGTCTCGTAGGACTAGGCCTTCAGAATCTGATAGATACCTTTTTCACACTTGACCCCGAAAAGTAGAGGTAACATCAACATAAGAAAGAAACTACTACCCCTATTTATCATGCACCTCCAAATCCATCCCTGAAAATAAATCCATAAGTTTCCACTCACTTTTGGCCTCCTGAACTACTAGTATCTTAGTCCTCCAACTCAATGCGTCAACCACTTCCTTTCTATTCCCTGTTGTATTGGAATGCTCAGAGACAAAATATTGAAGTTACTCAAAAAACCTTCCCTTTCTCAAATTTAGATATCGCTGAGTAATGATTTACCTGAAAATTTTGTGGTCAGTTTATACAAAAAAAATATCTATAAAAAATATTGTATCCAACCGCCTAAAGAATGTACAATGGCATCCAACTCAATATCATGCGTCGGGTAGTTCCTCTCATATGGCCTCATTGTTCGACACTCATATGATATGAATCCTTCCCCCTAAAGAAGCACTTCCCCCACCCTGATACTTAATGTATCCTAGTAAATGATGTTACTCTTGAGATGCTCTGACCAAATCAGTATCAGTGATGATGTAAGTATCTCGTTCAGCTCTTAAAAGGGTGAGTCATTGGAACTTGTCACATTTAAATCACACCCTTATTAGTTAGGCCCATCAGTGGCACTACTAATCATGAAAATCCCTGAATAGAGTGCATGTAGTAACAATCCATCCCCATAAATCCCTATACCTCATAGATGTTCATCGGATTATCCTAGGAAACGACTGCTCTCACTTTCTCTGGGAATATAGATACTCATGTCTACGAGATAACAAGACCCAAGAAGTGAATCTGGTCCATCCAAAATTGGTATGTTGAGGTCATAGATTATAAATGATGCTCTATCAGTGTACACAATATGATCTCACGATGGATGGCATGGCCTTGTCGAGTATGTGAGTACACCAAGATGTCATCCAATAATACTACAAAACAATATTACATGTAAATATTGAACCATCAACGCATTCGTTCCATGAAAACTGTTGGCACGTTCATGATACCAACAACATAACAAAATACTCATATAGACCATACCTAATCTGAATGTTGTTAATAGGTATATCTGATGGTATAATTCATAACTGATGATAAGAGGAACAAAATATTCTCTTTGATATCACTTGGGCCCCTCTATGTTTATCAAAGATATCATAAATCCTTAGCAAGGGATATTGGTTCACAGATCCCAGCTCGTTTAGGTTCTAATAATTCACACATAGTCTAAGTGTTCCATCCACTTACTTCTTAAACAGGATAGGAAAACCTTAAGGCGATATAAGGGGCCAGATGAAACCCTTTTCATACAACTACACTAACTAATTTTGGAGCTCATGTATCTCTTCTGTAGCCATCCTATATAGTGGAATAGTCATCCGTGTCTCTCCTAGAACAATATCGATAGAGAAATATACCTATCTCTCTAGAGTTAAACATAAAAATTCATCTAGAAAGACATATCTGAAATGATCCACCACTATAGAAATGTTTATCGGTGAATTCCACTATTCATCTAAAAACAATCAATCTGGGCCATAATTCCACCCAACCCAAAATGCAATGATCCAGATCTGCATGCTTGAACATCCCGTTCTCCATTTGGTAGAAATGACCACCCCCCCCCCCTTGGTGACTTGAAACTCGCCCTATGGTGATAGTAGTCAAAAAATTCCTGAAATAAGACTAACTATTCCATTTTTAGATTGACATTGAATCTTGTCATCTCTAAGGAATAGAGATCCCATAATAAGTTACACCTACAATCTTCAAGAGGTAATTCCTTTCACTAATGTAAACTAGCCTTCCAAATACCCAATGGAGTTTCTAGAAATATAAAATTCGTAAAAGTAATGATATAGATCCCATGGTTGTCCACAACAATAACATATTTGAAACTATTGGAAGCCCCATTATTAAAAACAACAGAAGCTAAAATAGAGGAAACTAGAATCATACCTATAACTGTAGAGGTACGGGAGACTTCTCCTGTTGAATATACTCCACTGTAAATGATTGACCTATATCGTGACCCTACGACCCTTCCTGACTAAGCTATGATGATCCTCTCTACTGTCACTAAAATCCTGTCGACTAGCTACCACAACCACGACCTCGTCCACAGTATGAACAATCAGACGAACTCCAGTTCCCCGAATGATGAGAAAATAGGTGATATGTTCCTAAATGTTGAGTCATAACAGAACCCCTATCACACACTTCTGGTGAGAAAACCGGAAAAAATAATGATGAAGGTGGCCCATCATGCCATAATACCGGCATCCAACTGGGTCATTTCAACAATGTGGCCTCATATGCCCACACTTCCTACACTGAAAGCATATAAACTATATACCTAAGTAATTATTATATGAAGGATCCCTATGGCGCTTCCTATAATTTATCAATTGAGTACCATCCCTGGATGCTAAACCGCCATGGCTCGGAACCCCCAACACCCTAATATTACACTTGGTAATTTGTGCCAGGTTCACTATAGTCATCACTGAAGTCATCTTGAAAACATTTACATGTGATCAGATGTCGTACATGAGACCATCCTCAATTTTCTTAGCTAATGATAACTTATATTCTCTAATAAAATTTGTGAATTGCTAAGGATATATAAAATTAGTGTAGTAATCCACCACTAAAAGAGTTCCTTGCTCCAAATGCATGAACTACCAGGCATGATCGACCCTCAATGTCTCGAGATAAAAGTAATCATAGAAGTTATACTGAAACTCTTCCCAAGGCATATCTTGATGGTTTCCCACCTTTGAGATATCATCCCAACATCTTTTCGTGATATCATATAGTATGTATGTTGCAATCATCTCCCTCTTATCTGGAGGTATCTCTGGAGGTTGAAAGATAGAAAGCATGGCCTCCATCCTTGAGTCTGCAACATTTGGTCCTCCATCCCATGAAAATGTTGGAGAATGTTGCTACTGGAACACCCTAGTTATCATTTCCATATATGGGGTAGGATTTGGTTCTCCCTAAAAATTATTTAACATCCTCAAAAATCAATTACGGAACTATGCATCAACACTTACATATGGTATAACATCTAGTAAAATGATATGCATTACTAAAGGATCTGTTGGTAGACCTTGATCTACTATTTCTAGATTGTGATCTATCCCTACATATGGTGTACAACCAGATGACATCTCAGTGGCATGAATCTGCATGGTCGAGTGTACACCTCGTTTCTCGATCATCAAGGACAAAAAAATGGAGGTGAAAGAAGGAACGAGAGAAGAAAATTTTTTTGTTAAAAAATTAGGGTTACACTATGTGTATAACCCCTACACGGGTTTTTCCTTTATTATTTTAACATCGCATGTACCTCTGCGAAACCTAGTTGCGTAACACCCTTACAGACAGTTTTTTCCTCCCGAGACACTACGTGCACTTGAACCTTCCCTATTCCCCAAGTACATATACTGGGCTAATACTCCCCTGTTCTCTCTATTCTATCAATACAAATTTTTTCAACCTAGAAATGGTGTATACTAAATATGTTCTAACTTTCAGGTTTCATTAGTCACATGATCGGATACATGGTATAAAAATAAACAGTGTGCACAAGCGAGACACCGCATGTACAACCTAATATTTATCCACCTGTTTCGTTAGTCATACGACCATATAAATTTCTATTACAAAACAACATGCTTAAACAAGACATGCATTGCACAACATAATTTTCATTTACCTATTTCATTGGTCACATGGATGGATATACGGTTCTTACAACTCGTCCTGTATAGTCCACACAAGTCATTTTCTACCAAATGTTTTCCAACCCTATGTCACTGCTCACACAATAAATCACACGGTCATGCACTACACAACATGTACTCCCAGTACATGACATATACTTAAGAGAAGTCAGTTCTTCCTGAACAGAATAACTCATGGCATGTTTTCTTCTATTTAGACACTGGGTTGTCTAGGTTTCCAGATAGTATTCATTTGAAACACCTCAAGATCCTTTCTAAAATAAAATAAAAATCCAAGGCATGAAAATTTTCGACCTATGAGATCCCATACTCATGCGAATCAAAGTATAGCATCATTATTAATATCATAAATTGACAAAATACAATTAAAATTCAAACGTGATCCACTAAATTCTTATCCAATATGGACCATAACACCTCAAGGACCAAATATTGGTGTCCATCAAAATGAATATTTATATATTTCAATCCCCTAACAAAATAGTATGTATTCTATCGTGGAATCTATCACAACTGAATACATATCTAGAACACCATCTATCACAACAACATGCAGTCAATAATTCACCCCAATTTGAATAAAATGAATGCATGACATTAGATCTCTAACAAGTGAATATATAATGCATGATTTGGCATACCCTCATCTCATCAAGATGAAATATAAATAGAACCTCAATAATATCAACAGTAACAACACAAAACAAGTGAATCACCCAATGATGAAATCAACTAAACATTAATAATTGAAAAACCAAAAAATTACTATATTCGAGGAATCTTGGATTTTCCCTATACACGAGTTTTCTACTCTTAGGTGCAGCTTATTACCAACTACACATTCCTTCCTATACCTATATATAGGCTTCAAACAATAAGACGATGAAGATGAGAAACTCATTTGATGTCACTTTGTATCTTCCTAGTTCTTGGTGTCGCCCAAAGGTGCCTCAAACACAGTTGGTCACATAACCTCAAGCACATTTCCCGAAGTACCAGAGGCTATCGACTAGTAGTGAGGGACAAGGTCTGATAGTGGGGATACTATTCACCCATTGGTAGAGTATACATAAAAGAATAAATAGTAATAATCATTAGCTGATGCAGTAATACCGTACAACAATGTAACCATAATAATATTTATAGTATAAAAAATGAAGCATAAATATAAATAATGACACTTGTCATAAGTATCTATGAAATCATCCAACAAATCAAAATTCTTGAAATATATTACTGAAACCAATGTACCAAAAATAGTAAACTCAACACCATCGCAAGCCTCAGCATGGTCTTATGCTCTCTTGCTCCGACTTCAATCATATACCTGAGGATGAAGTGTGTTTTTACTTATCTATACCTGATACAATATACTCTATTTGGGTCCAAAAGTATTACACAAATTAGGTGTGAGATGAATCCCAGTAGGGAACCATCAAAAGATATGTGCCTAGTTATAGTGAATAAATATAGCGTGCAATATGAAAATTGATGTAATAAACAATGAAGTAATTAAAAGTAAACAATCCTAAAGATTCTAATTACATTAAATTATATATATATATATTAATTATTCAATCCATTGAATAATGTAAAATTGAGATCTAGCTTATGATTTGTATCCCCTTGCATATTAATGAAAATTGGATGTCTCAAAAGACCATCTAAATAACTATTTATTACTGATTCTATGTTTATTCTTTCTCTTGAAATAATCTTCATAACCATTCAAACATTCATAAGCAGCCCTATGTGTTTGTTATCCAAGTCTAACCCCCCCATTTTTACATAACATCAATTTAGTAATTAACGATCCTCTATGAAATCTCACATAGTCTAACCCCTTTGGTCCCACATAGCACTAGTCATTTACAAATGACCTCCTCAGTAGCTCTCACGGTCAATACACCCTTATTGTACATAGAAACAAAAAATCTATTTAAGGACCCCCTAGCAGGTCTCATAGTCAATGCATTAGAGTCCATCATTCATTAAATAAAGACCCTCTCAATAGCTCTCACGGTCTAACCCCACTCGTCTATGACCACCTTATAGCTCTCACAGTCAATATATCTGTGTAAACATATTAATAATTCTTACCTGAATGAACCAATCACGGGAAGCTCTCGCTATCAATTCCCCTTGTTCATGCTTTCACAGTGTGAATCACATGAAGCTCAAATAAATTGTAAAACACCAACCTAAACAATTCAAGATATTGAAAAAAGGTATACCTCATAGGAAACCTAAGCCAACTGGACATAAACAGTAAAACGCGGGAAATGAACCTATATGGTGTCCCAAAAATAAGAAATCAAACCATAAAAATTTTACATATTCCATTTTCAATCAATAAAACCACAATACGTTGATAATAGGCCTAAAATTAAAAACATACAATACCTAAACATTGTTATTCCTCACATTAATCATATATAATCCAAAAATAATAAAAAATGCACAAACCCCCAACCTCGATTTTGTGTGAAGAAATGTAATGAATTTCATCCCTTGAAATGTCCTATTAGCACATAGATATACAAAAATAGTTAAAATAGTTCAACATTGGATAACTCAAAAGAGTGGAGATATTAGGAAGAGACACTATAATGGAAGAGAGAACACACCGGTGGGAATCTAATGCACCAGGCAGTGTATCAATCAATTAATGGATGGAGGATTGGGAGGAGCTCAATGATCGTGGGCTATATTTCAATATCCTATATGAATCATGGGTAGAAGAAACTGTTTACCGATGTGGGACGTGATCACTCACCGATATGAAAAATAAAAAGAAAATTGCACAGCGTATTCATTTATTGTACACGCTGTGTACTAGCCTCAACTAACCCCAAAATTTGGTAGTCTTCCATGTCACCCATTAGTAAGAATACTCAGCTTTTAAATGGCTTGTACATGGATATAGGCCTCAACCGGGAATAGAGCATGTGCTCAAAATTACACGGCGTGTTTATTGAAAATTTCCTCTTTCTTCATTTTCCTCTAAATAAACATGAAATGATGATCCATACCTGAAATTAAGATCTAGGTTATTACAAACTTCCCCCCTTAAAAAAATTCATCCTAGAATTTCATTTCCTTGGGCAACAAAGGGGAAACATTGAATAACTCTTGCCACTTTAATCATTCATTAGCATACCATTCTCAAGTCTCGTCATGAACATGTATGTGCTTCTATAACACCCATACTAGAGGAATAGACCGACCATAGAGAACCTTTGTGATATGAGACACATTCCGAATAGGTTACTCTTCAAAGGATGAACCAATATCCAACTCATCCTCCTCAGGTTGAAAACATGATATGGGTCTGAAAAGTATCATCATTGATGAGAAAGATGAGATACATCATGCATAGACCAATACCTATGAGGTAAATGTAACTGACAAGAAACTAGACCAACTCTTTCAAAAACCTCAAATATACCTTTATATCATGGAGAAATCTTCCCATGTCTCATAATCCTCATTTTTTCCAACCTCGGCGAGACACGTAAAAAAACTTGATATTCACCCTCGAACACCAAAGGTTATCTCCATTGATCTGTTTAAGATTTTTTCTATGACTATGCAATAGCCATCCACTTCTGAATCACCTCCTCCTGCTCAGTGGTCTCATGGACTAGACGACGTCCATGTATAGCTACCTATCCTACCTCCATCCATGATTGGGATGATCAGCATGGCCTACCGTACAAAGCCTCATAAGGTTTCATCTGAATCATTTCTGAAAAATTGTTATTGTAGGAAAAATTCTCTATTGGTATTTTTCTCCTCCAAGAGCACCCAAAATATAGGACACATGATAAATTCATGGTCTCAAGAAAATGAATCTTGCACTAAGAATGGACATTGGTCTGGGGATGGTATGTCGTACTCAGAAGTACCTATGTACCCAAATCCCTCTTTGGTCCTACCAAACATGAGAATAAAAACGAGAATCCCAATCTAAAATGATAGAGCAGAGTACCCCTCACAAACGTTCAATATATCAGATGTACAAACTTCCAAACTCATCAATACTGATGGTTTCCTTGATTAATAAGAATTGTGAAAACATTATATAACTGTCAACAACATCCCAAAATGCATAATTCCCTTGATGTGACCTTGGTAAACCTATCACGAAATCCATCATAAAATCATTCCACATCAACTTGGGAATGGGTAACTATTGTAAAATATTTTCTGCACAATGTTTCTCTAACTTCACTTGATGACTAGGGGAATATCTCATAACAAAATAGGAAACATGACTCTTCATTCCTCGACACCAATTCTGGCGGTGTATATATTGATACATATTTGTGACACTAGGATGAACTGCCCAAAATGAGGGAAAAAACCTGAAATATCTCCTTGTGTATGTCTAATGACACCAATACGCATCCATGAAGACACAATACTTTATCCTCATCTACATTCCACACAGGAGTAGGTTCCTCTCCTGAAAAACTCTCTTTTAGGACTATGCCTTCTGAATCTGATAGTTGTCACCTTTACACTCGATCCAGATGAATAGAGGTAACAACTAAAGAAGAAAGAAACATTTTACCTTGTCTTTTGTGCACCACCAAATGCATCTCATAGAACATATACATAAGCTGGAAGTCACTACATCCAACCTAAACTACCTGTATCTGAGTTCTCCTACTCAAAGTTTCACCAACTGTGTTTCCATTCCATATATTGTAGGAACTCTCTATGTGAATATAACAAAGGTAGACAACCCACCTTCATTGGCTAAAATTCAGATCTCACTGAGTAAAAATATACTTCAGACTTGTGTGGGAAATGTATTCCGAAAAATCCTCTCCCAAAGGATAGTGTTTCCAATAGTATAGATAATGAAAAACTATATCTGTCTCGTGATCGTGTGTCCTGTAGTTATTGTCATGTGGTCTCAATTTTCGAGACCTGTAAGAAATGACTCCTTCCCCCTGCATAAGCACTTCTCCCAGCCTAATACCTGACACATCACGGTAAACATTGTAACTCATTCCAAGCTCTGAAAAAATAAATATAAATTATGAATTAAATCTCTCATTCATCTCCTAAAAGGTTGAATCATAGGAATCTGTCCACAATTACTTCACACCCTTCTTAGTTTGGCTCGTCAGAGGCCCTGGTAAGTGATGAAATCCCTATATAATATGCTTGTAGTTACCATCCAACCCTATATAAATTTTTAACTCAAGGATGTTCATTGGTTGTTCCCTATAAATTTGTGATCTCACTTTATATGGGTCTACTGATACTCTTCTCATCAGTATAACATGACCCAATAAGTGAATATGGTAAATTTAAAAGTGGGATTTTGAGATCTTATCATATTACTGATGCTCAATTTGTTTACTCAAATGATCTCAAGATGGATGGTATGGTCATGTCGAATGTGAAAGTACACCAATATATCTTCCACAAAGACTACCACAAAAGATTCCCTGTAAGGGTGGAACACTCAGTTCATCCATGCTAGGAAAACTGCTGGCACAATCGTGAGGCCGAACAACATAACCAAATACTCTTACAGACCATACCTACATCGAAAGGTATTAAGAGGTATATCTGATTTTTCAAATTCATAATTGATGACAAAGTGATCTAAAGTCTATCTTCAAGAACACTCGGTCCCATCAAAGATGATCAAAGATATCATCAATCCTCGACACGGGATATAGGTTGTGGAATTTAGATGTCTCATCTTCTGATAATCCACAATAAGTATGAGGTTACCATCCACCTTTTTCGCAAATAGGACAGTTAAACCTGAAGGAGATGTACTGAGCCGGATCAAACCCTTTTACTGTAACTCATCTAACTACTTTTTGAGATCCTCTGTCTTTGGTCTAGCCATCCGATATAGAGGGTTGGACTCCGGTGTCACTCCTTGATCAAGATCAATTTAAAAATATACCTTCATCTCATGAGGTAAACAAAAAAAGTCATCTATAAATACATGTCTAAAATGATCCACCACTAGAGGAAAGTCCAAAATTGTTGTCGACTGGTCATCAAGAAATAAACTAGAAATCTTGTATATAATTAGTCCCAACCCAAGATGCTTGGGTCCTGCTCTTCTCCCCTAAATATCATGTTTTCCCATGTGTAAAAAAGACCTTCCCTCTAGTGATGTAATTCTCCCCCGGAGGTAATAGTAGTCAAAAAAGGCTGGAAAAGAGACTAACCAGTCCATTTTGAGAACGAAATCAAATCCTGTAATCTCTATGTCACTGAGATCGCATAAGAAGTTGCACCTACAAACCTCTAGAGGGCATTCCTTACACTTATATACAATATTTGACCTAATACCCGATGGAGTGTCTTGCATCATATCATCCTATAAATTAAATATATAGATCCAAAGGCTATCCACACAAAAAAATTATGAAACTATTGGTAGCCCCATATAATGAAATGGAGAAGACATAATGGAGGAAACAAGTACTGTACCACTAACTATAGTGCGTCTTGCATCTGGCTCCTACTAGGTTTGATACATTGAAAAAGTCTACAAGTACCATGACATTGTTCCCATAATTACTAAGACGAGCTTATCTACTCTACTCTCATAGAATTCTTGATGCCTGGATAACATGACCCTAACCAACTCCTCATCCTGAATGGCTGGATGAAATCTAGTTTCCTGACCAATGAGAAACTGGTTGTCATGTTCTAGAATATCGAGTCATAATAAAACCCCTATCACTTGTTTCTAGTGAGAAAACCCAACAAAAACGCTGAAGGTGACCCAACATGCCTTTATACCGGCTCTAAATTTGGTCCTTTGAGAAATGTGGAATTACATATACACTCTTCCAACACTGGTTTCACACCACCTAGCTACCTGAAGAAGTATCATGTGAAGGATACATGCAGGACTTCCAGATATCTGAAAAGGCATTCCCGCCTTGGTTGTTGAACCACTGTATCCCACAGATCTCAACTCCCTCAAATTACACTCGGTAATCAGTCCATGGCTCACTATATTTGTTTCCATAGTCATATAAAGAACATTTACTTGTGATCATATGTCATAACTAAGACCATCAAAAAATAACATCGCCAAAGATTACTCGTCACCTCCCTGAAAAGGTGTGATTCACTGATGCGTTGTAAAACGAGACGACTAATCCATCACTGAAAGAGAATCATGCTCCAAATGCATGAACTATAGGCTCGATCATCACCCAACGTCTCGAGATGGAATTAATTATAGAAGGTCATATGAAACCTTTCCAAAGCCATATCCTGATGGTTTCTCGGCAATGAGATAAAATACCATTATCTCTTGCCAGTATCATATAGAATGAATGCCCTGATATTCACCCTCTACTCTGGAGGTGTCTCTATATTCTCAAATATAGAAATCATGGCCTTCATCCCGGAATCTACAGCCTGTGGTCCTCTATCCATTGAAAAAGTGGGAGGATTCTACTGTTGGGACACCCTCTACAACTATTACATAGATGAGGTTCGATGTGGTGCTCCTTGAAATGTTTGTAACATCCTCAAATATTCATCACGGAACACTATATCATCACCTACATCCAATATAATAATTAGTGCCAAGATATGTAGGACTATAGGACCTTCTGGTAATCCCTGATCTACCATTTCTGAATTATGATTATTTCCCTGTATATGGCATACATCTAGAGGATGTCTTAGTGGCATGAATCTGCATGGTCAACTACACACCACATTTCAATATCATCATGGTCAAAAATATACAATTTTATTAAGGATTAAGAGAAAAACATTAACTTTTTAAAAAAATAGGGTTACACAGTGTTTATAACCCCTACATTGGCTGTTACCTTAAGCTTTTAATGTGGCGTGTATGATTCTAAAACATTGTCATGTAACACCCTTACATGCCACGTGTTCCTCCTGAGACACGACATGTACTTCAACCATTCCTCTTTCCCATGTACATATACAAAGATTGAACTACATGGTTCTATCTCTGGTAACACTATAAAGTGTGTTCACCCTAGACATGGTGTGTACTTATTATGTTCTAGCTGCTCGGTGTCATTAGTCACATGGTCAAATAATTGGTTGATAAATACATGGCTTGCACAAGGGAGACATGGTGTGTACAACCTAATCTTCATCCATATGGGTCGTTAGTCACATGACCGTATACATGGATCGTACAACATAGCATGCTTAAATGTGGAGCAGTGTGCACAACCTAATTTTAATCCACCCATGTCATTTGTCACACATCCGGATAAATGGTACTTACAACACACTTGTACAATTCATACACGGTGTGTTCTACTAAAAGTCTTCCAACCCCGTTTCTCAGCTCACACAGTCAGTCAAACGGTCACACACTACATGGTGTGTACTCCCATTACACGGCATATACTTAATAAACGTCAATTCTTCCTAAATATGAGAACACAAGGCGTGTGTTCAAAACACCACATGCCATGTTTTCTTGGTTTCTAGACAGCAAGCCTCTGAAAATTATCTCCAACACTTATAAATTTAATAACTTATGCAAGGCATTACATATTTTGACCCATGAGATCCCATAATCTCATAAATAAACACATGGAATCCTTATTCATATCAAAAGAAGACAAAGTTCAATTGCTTTTAAAACCTGATCCTCCAAATTCGGATCTATGATATCCCATAACACATCAGGGGCCAAGGTATGGTGTCCATCAATCTGAAGTATTACATATTCCAATACCCTATAATTTTTTTTATTCTATCATGACATCTATCACAACAACATGAATATCTAGCTCAAAATCTATCACTACAACATACAGTCAGTAATGCACCCTAGATGGAATGATAATAATGCATGAAATGTGATCTCAATGAAGGGCCTATATGATGCATGAGATGACATACCCTAATCTCATCGAGTTTAAACATAATAATAATGACAATAATATCTAAATTAACAACAAAAACAATTTAATCACCCAACTGTGAAATCAAATCAACTGTAACAATTAATAAACAAGTAAAATTGCAATATTCGACGTTACATGGTTTTTCCCTATACACAGGGTGGCTACTCTCTAGCATAGCTTATCACAAACTACAAATTCCATCATATCCCTGTATATAGGATCCAAATAACAAGATGACGTAGAAAATAAATTCATTTGATACAACTTTTTAATGTCCTGGTTTTGGGTGCTGCCCAAAGGTGGCCACGAACCCTATTGGTCACATAAATTCAAACACAATTCCCCAAATTCCAGAGGATTATAAATAGTAGAAAGGGCCAATGTCAGATTGTGGGGAAACTATACCCTTATTTTTAGATTATACTCAGTATAATAAATAACAATAATCAATAGTGGAAGAAGTAATACCATAAAATAATGTAAACATCAAAAGAATGATATTATAACAACTACTTCATAGATATAAATAATGATGCATGTAAAAAGTATCTAGGAAAGTATCCTAAAAATAAAAATGCTAGAAATAAAATAATTAAACAAATGTATAGAAAACAATAAACTGCACAGCATCATAGCCCTTGACTTGGTCCCATGCTCACCATCGTCGACAACAATCTTGTGCCTGATGAAAGAATGTTTTACCCTTAAATATACCAATAATCATACAATATCTTTGGGTCCAAAAGAATGACCCAAACAAGGTTTGAGATGAATCCAAACAGGGAACCACCAAAAGATATTTTTTTACTATCATTGAATAAATATAGTAGGAAATATTAAAATTGAAGTAATAAAATATGAATAACATAAAAGTAAACAATACTATTATTTCCAATTAAATTTATTTACATTTATTAATTATTCAATCAATTGAGAATGTTTCCTCATGACCTATGATTTTCTCTGTAAATCATTTCATAGTAATGAAAACCAGATTTCTCAATATACCATGTAAATAACCAAGTAATATCGAGTGGATGCTTATCCATTCTCTTGATAGACTCGTCACAAGAATTGAAACATTCATAAGAAACTCTATGGGAATGTTATAATAGTCTAACCCATATGTTTTAACATATCATGAATTTAGTAAATACAAACCCTCCTAGAATTCTCATTCAGTCTAACCCCTTAGGTCCCACATAGCACTAGTCATTTACAAATGACCTCCTTGGTAGCCCTCATGGTTAATAACACCTTGGTCTGCATAGAAACAATAAAATATAATGATTTTTTCAAGCTCTCACAGTCAATTCCATATGGTTTAACATTCATTTAACAACGATTGCATCAAAAATAAACAGTCAAACCCTATCCTAAAAGATTCAAGTCACGGAAATAAGGTATTCCCCATAGGAAACCTCGGCCAAACGACCATACATAATCAACTAGGGGAAGCACACCCATGGGGTATCCTATAAACAATGAATCAAAACATAAACATTGTCCAAAACCCCTTTTTAAGCAATTAAACCATAGTAGGTAGACTATGGGGATAAAATAAAAATCATACAAAACCCCAACATGTGTATTCATCACATTAGGCATATATAATCCAAAGACAATCAAGGAAATGTGAAAAACACCTACCTCGATATTGTATGAAGAACACTCTTGAATGTCGACCCTTGATTTGTCCTCGTAATATTTAGATCTACAAATAAGGTTAATATAATTCAACAATGGATAACTCAAAAGAGAAGGAAAATTAGGATGAGGCACTCTAGTGGAAAAGATAACTCACCGATGGGAATCCAATGCACCCAGCAGCGTCTCAATCAGAGCTCGGATAGGGAAACATTAAGAGCTTGAAGATCATGGGTCATACGTTTCTCTATAATATAAAACCTAGGGAGAATAAAGTGTTTAAGGAAATGAAATTTTATCCCATAACAATATAAAAAATAAAAAGAAATTTACCAGAAGTGGTCATTTAATATACATGTCGTATACTGGCCTCAAACGACCACCTCTTTAGGTGGTCTTCCAAGTCATCCACACAACCATATATATGGCTCTTAATTGGCTCGTACACAGCTACATGTGGAAACGGGGTACACCAAGTGTACTCAAAAGTAAATGGCGTGTACATATAAAATTTCTCCTTTCCTCATTTTCTATAAAATATATAATACATAAATATCCATACCTGAAATGATGATCTATGTTCATACAAAGATCCCCCCTTAAATCAAATCGTCCAAAAATCTCATTTCCATGTGTTGCGAAGAAGAAACCTCAATCAACTCTGACCACTGTGATCGTACGTCCACCTACATCTCCCAAATATCACTATATAATCTCCCATGCTACCATAGATCCCATACCAAATAAAAAGACTAGTCCTAGAGAGCCTTCGTGCTACAATCCACAATCTGACTATGTTTCTCCACAAAGGATGCATCCACCTCCAACTCAACCACCTCAGGTTGAAAAATGTGATACATGTTTGAAAATTAATGTCGTAGCTAGGAATCATGAAATACATCATGCATAGAACAGTACTTCTATGGTAACATCAACTGATAGGGAACTAGACAGACTATTTCCAAAACCTCAAAAAACTCGATGTATCATAGTGAAATATTCATATGTCTCCTAATCTTCCTGCACCCCAACCTCGGTGTGACACATAAAAAACTAATCTCAAACCTCGAACACCAGAGGTCGTCTCCATCAATTATCATAAGATTTGTTCAATGACTATTCAGTATTTATCCTCTTCTGAATCAACTCCACCAGCCTAGTAGTCTCTGGGACAAAATGTGGTTCCAACATAGCTGCCTCTCATATCTCCAACCAACATAGGGATGATCAGAAAGTCCTACCGTACAATGCATTATAATGTTACATATGAATTGTTTCTTAAAAACAATTGTTGTATGCATACAGCTCTAGGGGTTTGTGTCTCCCTCAAGATCACCCAAAATATAGGACACATTCTAGAAGCATGTCCTCATAAACTATAAGCATGTGCTCAGACTGACAATCTATCTATGGATGGTATGTTGTACTCAGAAGTACATGTCTACAATAATAACTCTATAGTCCCTGCAAAACAAGAGAAGTAAAACAAAAGTATTTTTTTGATACTATAGAATGCAGAATGCCATGAAAATGTACAATCTCTTAGATGTATAACCTTCAAAGATCATCAACACTGATGGTTTCTTTGATTAGGAAGAAGTGCGAAACCTTTGTAAGACTGTCAACATCAACCCAAACCGCGTCATTCCCTCATGGAAACCTTGGAAAATGAATCGTAAAATGCATCACGACATCATTACACTTCCACTCAGGAATAGGTTACAGTTGTAAAATCCCTACGGGTCACTTATGCTTCACCTTCACTTACTAAGAGGTTGAGAATCACATAACAAAACTAGCAACATCACTTTTCATGTTTGGTCACAAATATTGGCCGTTTTGATATTGATACATCTTTTTGATGTCAGGATGAACTTCCTAAACCAAGGAATGAAAATCCCACAATAGCTCCTATGTATGTCTTCTAACACCCATATGAATCCATGAAAACGAAATACTTCATCCTCTTCTGCGGTCATCCCATGAATAGGGTCATATACTTACACACTCTCCAATAATACTATTCTTTATGAATCTAATAGTTGTCACATTCTCACTCGATCCAAAAGAGTAGAGATAACAACTATAGAATAATGAGATATCTAACCCTATTTTTCATGAACCACCAAATTCTTGGTAGAGAATAGATCCATAAGCTTCCAGTCACAACTGGCATCGTGAACTTCTTGTATATGATTCTTCCTTCTCAATGTGTCATCCACTATGTTGCCTTTCCTAGGGTTGTCAGAATGATCAGTGATAAAATACTGAAGGTACTCAACCTACCTTCGCTATCTCAAATTCATATCTCATTGTGTAAAAATATAATTGTGACTTTTATGGTCAGTGTATACAAGAAAATGCCATATCAAAATAAAGTGTCTCCAATAGTGTAATGCATGTATAACTAAAGAAAACTCGAGATCGTGTGTCTGGTAGTTATTCTCATGCGGCCTCAACTACTGAGACCCGTTTTAAATGACACCTTCCTCCTACATAAGAACTACTTCGATCCTATAACATGATGCATCACTATAAATAATGTAACTCTTGCTCGGATATGGAAAAATCATTATTTATGCTGAGTTCAATCACCCTTTCAGCTCCAAAAAGGCTGAAACATAGGAATCTATCCAGAAATACTTCGTACACATCTTAGTCAGGCCCTTCCATGGTGATGCTAAGAATTAAAATTCATGTATAAATCACATGTAGTAACTAGTCATCCCCATAAAACTCAATACATAAAATGCATTCTTCAAATTCACCTAGGAAACCACTACTCTCACCTTATCTATGTCTACTAATACTCCTGTATCCAAGATAACATGACCCATGATGTGAACCTGGTATATTTAAACTGGCATTTTGAGAGAATAGTATATAACTTATGCTCTCTTAGTGTACTCAAAATGATCTCAAGATGAATGGAAATGTTGTGTCGATTGTTATTCTACACAAAGATATGACCCACAAAGACTACCAAAAAGTTTCCATGTAAGGATGTAACACTCAGTTCCTCAGATCCATGAATACTGTTGGCACACTCATTAGACCGAATGACATAACCAAATACTCATATAGAACATACCTACTTTGAGAGGTTGTATGTGGTACATTTTATGGTCTAATACAAAATTGTTGATAACCAGATCTCATGTCGATCATTGAGAACACTTGGGTTCCTCGAAGCTGAACAATGAAATCATAAATCCTCCACAAGGTATATTAGTTCTTGATCGTCAACCGGTTCCACTTCTTATAATCAACACAATGTCTGAGGGTATCATCCACCTTCTTCATAAATAGGACAGACGAACCCCATGGAGAATTAATTGGTTATTTGAAACCCTTTCCATGTAACACCTCAAACTACTTCTTCAGATCATGTAACTCTTGTGTAGCCATCTTATATGAAGGAATGGACTATTATGTTGCTCCTTGCACAAGATCAATAGAGGAATCTACATCTATACCCAGAGGTAAACCTAAAAAGTGATCTGAAAAGTAATCTATAAAATGATCCACCATTGGAGGAAATTACATCTATGATATCCTCTAGTTATCTAGATATAAACTCTAAATATAGGTTGTAATTCCTCCCATCCCAAGATGCTCATGTCCATATCTTCTTTCCTGAACATTACAATCACCCTTGTGTAGAAAAGACCCACCCTCTAATGATATGGAAATCACCCTGTAACGATAGCCGACAACAATTTCATGAAAGGGGACTAACCAGTCCATTCTGATAATGAAATCAAAGCATGTCATCTCTATAACATAGATGTTCCATAATATGTGACAACTTCCAACCTAAAAAGGGGTCTCCATGCACTAGTATACACATTTTGTCCTAATCCCCTACAGAGCATCTATTGTCATAACATCCTGAGAAGTAATGATACTGAGCCAAACGCTATCCACAACAGCAACATAATTGAAACTATGGGAATCCCTTGTAACAAAAAAAGTATAAGCTAAAACAAAGGAAACTGGAATCATATCACTAAACGTAGATGGTCTGAGATCTTTCTCATGCACGGTATGCTCCATTGAAAATGTCTGGCATGTACAGCGGCCCTGCGACCATGCTTGACAACCCTGAGCTGATCCTCCCTACAATTGCAAAAATCCATCTGACTAGATACCACGTCCATGACATCCTCCTCAGCCAGAATGATTGGATGAACTATAGTTCCCTGGCTAATGAGAAACGGTTGGTCTTGTTCCTAAATAGAGATTCATAAAAGAACCCCTTCCACTCACTGATTTTGAGAACACCCGACAAAAACAAAGAAGGTGACCCTTCATGCATCAAAAAATGTCCCTCAACTGGGTGCTTTGGGAAACGTGTCCTCGTATGGAAACTCATCCCATTTTGGTAGCATACCACCTTGATTCTTCAAGAATTATTATGTGATGGCTCCATGATGTGCTACCTACTATTTCTCAAAGGATTATAATCCAAAGATATTGAACCACCAAAGCACACATCTACCATTACCCTCGTACTATGCTCAGTAATTAGTTCCTAGTTCGCTATAGCCATCACAAAATTCTACCTGAAAACATTTACCTGTGATCAGATGTCATACCGGAGACCATCCTCAAACCTCATAGCCAAACATAAATTGACACCTTCCAGAATAAGTGTGCAGTGCTGAAGCTCTATAAAACATGATGATTAATCCATCAGTGAAAGAGCTCGCTGCTCCAAATGCATATACTCTCATGCTCGATCAGCCCTCAACGTTTCTGGATAGAAGAAATTATAGAATGTTCTATAAAATACTTCTCAGTTCAAAAACTGATGACATCCTGACTTTGAGATAAAATCCCACCACCTCTTTGTGGTATCACGTAACATGTATGCCATGAGTTTTACCCATATCATCTGAGGCATCTCCAGATGCTCAAGACTAGCAAGCATGGACTCCAACCATGACTCTATAGCATGTGGCCCTCCATCCCCTAAAAAAGTGGGATGATAATTCTTCTAGAACACTCTCTAAAAATCTTCCATAGATGGGATATGATGTGGGGCTCCCTAAAAAGTCTTTAACATATTAAAATACCATTCATGGAAATGTGCATCAGCACCTACGTCTGGTATTAAAGTTGGTCCCTTGATAGGCCCAACAAGTGGATCTGATGTTAGTCTATGATCTACCACTTTTAGTGTATGAACTTTTCCTTGTATTAGGCATACAACCAGGGGACGTCTTGGTGGCACGAATATGAAAGGTCAAGCACATACCTCAGTTAAAGATTATCAAGATCAACAATTTAGAAGTGAATGAATGAAAAAGAGGAGAAAACATTCCATTTTTACAAAAACACTATTACATGGATTTTATAACCCCTACATGACATGTTCCCTTAAGAATTTATCATTTCATGTACCTATTCCAAACCTGGTTGTGTAACACACATACATATGGCATATTCCTCATGAGACACGAGGGTACTTAAATCCTACCTTTTACCCATGAACTTCTACATGGAATTCAATATATGGTTCTATCATTGGTAACACTACCTAGCATGTGGACCCTAGACATGGTGCATACTTCATATGTTCTAACAACCCATGTCATCTATCACAGGGTAAGATATCCTATTAATAAATAAAAGTCGTGAACAAGAGAGACACAATGTGTAAAAACTAATATTTTTCCACTGGTCTCATTTTTCACATGGCTGGAAACATGGTTCTTACAACACAACATGATAAAACGAGAAACGGCATGTACAACCAAATTATCATCAACCTATTTTTTGTTCACACGATATGATACACATCTCTTACAAAACAACTTCTACAATTTAGACACAGCGTGTAATACCAAATGTTTCCCAACCCTGTGTATATGGTCACTTAGTTAGTGAAACAGTCAAGCACTACATGGCGTGTAATCCTAGTACATTGTGTGTACATATGAAAAGTTTGTTCTTACAAAATAGAAGAACACATGGCATCTGTTCACTACACCATACGTCGTGTTGTCTTGGTTTTTAGACAGTAAACATCTTAAAATTTTCTAAAAACCTTGAAAACAATTTTTTTCCCAAGGCATGAATCATTATTTACTTTGAGATCCTGTACTCCAATGAATCAAATCTTGGAATCATTATTCATATCATAACATGAAAAAATTCAATTAAAGATCCAACCTGATCCACGAAATTATGATCCAAAAGGTCCCATAACACCTCAAGTAACTATGTTTGGCATCCATAAAAAGGATAATTTACATATTCCAATACACTTTCAAAATATAAAGTATTCTATCTTGGAATATTTCACAACAAGATGTATATCTAGAACAACATCAATCACAATGACATACAGTCAGTAATGCACCCTAAATGGCATGACTAGAATGAATGACATGTTATCTCTATCAATTGCCTATATGATGCTTGACTTGGAATACCCTCATATGATTGGGTTTTAAAAGAAAAAAACCACAATAATATGAATAGTAACAATAGAAAACAAGTGAATCAACCAAGGTTGAAATCAAATCAACTATAATAATTCCAAAATAAGAAAAATTGCAATATTTGAGGTATCAAGTTTTTCCATGTTCATGGGATAGCTACTCCATGGCACAACTTATAACCAACTAACCAGTCCTTCTTTTCCCAATCTATATGCTCCAAATAGTAAGATGAATCAGAAGAGAAACCTTTTTGATACCATGTTGTAATGTCCCAGATCTGGGTGCTTCCCAAAGGTGCGCCGATCCCGATTGGCCACAAAAACGCAAGGGGATTTCCACAAAATTCCAGAGGCTACCATCATGAAGTGAGCGACATGTTCTGATAGTCAGGAAACTATTACCTCATTAGAAGAGTATACACAAGAAAATAAACAGTAATAATCAATAAAAGATTCAGTAATACTATAAAACAAAGTAAACAGTTGAAGAATGATAATATAACAACTACAACATAGATATAAATAGTGATACATGTGACATGTATCTAAGAAATCATCCAAAAAGTTGCAGTGATGGATATACAATACTGAAACTAAAGTACAGAAAATTGTAAACTCCACACCAACATAAACTTCAACTTTGTCCCACGCTATCTAGCTCCAATAACAATCACGTACATGAGGAAGAGAGGTGCTTTCACTTATTTATACCTACATCCATATAATCTGTTTGGGTCAAAAATCATGACCCAAACAAGGTGTGAGATGAATCGTAGTCGAGAACCACCAAATTTTTTTTCCTAACAATCTGTGTATAGATATAGTAGACAATATGTAAAATAAAGCAATAAGCTAGGGAGTAATGAAAAGTAAAAAATCATGTACTTTCCAATTACATTCATTTATATTTATTAATTATTTAATCCATATAATTAAGTATCCTCAGGTTTTATCCAAAGATCTGTATCCTCGTGCATCGTAATAACAATAAGACATCTCAAAACACCATCTAAATAACCCAGTATGACTAGGTCCAAGATTTTTCATTGGATTGTCAAACTCATCACAACTATACAAACATTCATGAGAAACCCTCTGAGAATGTTATCAACAGTCTAACCCCATAGGTTTAACATATCATAAATTGAGTAATTAATTACCCTCTGTGAATGGTCAAATAGTCTAACCCCTTTGGCCCAATATAAAACTATTTATTTATAAATGACCACTTTGTTAGCTCTCACAGTCATTACCCCCTGGTTCTGTATAGATACAATTAAATATAATGATCCCATGCATCTCTCACACTCAATGTATTATGGTTTAACATTCAGTTAACAATGGCCCTCTGGGTAACTATCGCAGTCTATCCCCACTAGTATATGAAAACTTGAAAGCACTCACAATCAATACTTCTAGGTCAACATGTCAACAATTCATACAAAAAAGACCCTATATCGGGAATCTTTCATAGTCTATTCCCCTTACTCAAGCTTTCGCAATTCCAATCTAATGCATCTCAAATAAACCGTCATAATCCATATTATATAAATCAAAGACTGGAAAACATGGTATAACTCATAGGAAACCAAGTCAAAACAACCATGAATAGTCAAACTTGGGAAATGAACCCATGGGGTGTCCCATATATAAGTACTAAAACATTGCACATATGTTACAACCCCTTTTCAATCAATTATACCATAGAAGGTAGATAATATGGCTAAAATCCAAAACACACAATACCCCAACTTGGGTATTAATTACATTAAGAATATATAATCCCAATACAATCAATGAAAGGTAAAAACCACCTACCTCAATGTAGTATCAAGAACACACTTGAATTTTTCCCCTTGAATTGTCCTAGAACAATATAGATCTTTAAAAAAAATGATAAAATAGTTAAACCATTGATAAGACAAAAGTGAGTTGAAATATGAAGTGCATTGTGTTGCATTTGTTGTCAATGAGGCATGAAGTTGTCTTGGAATGAATGGATGTCAAGGAATGTCAAGATGTGAATGACAAAGGATGTGAGGGTGATGGTGATGAAGGAGAATGGCCATGGTACTTAGAGGCATGTCACTTAGGAGATTCACTAAGTGACATAGGATGTTGTGGTTGAAACATTCTCTATGCATATCAGACGATTGTTGAGCTGCTCTTTAAGTTCAAAGAACTTGTATCCTGAGGATACAAAGTTACAACAATTATTGAAGACCATGTATTGTATTGACAATGCATGAGGAGCTGAAGTGAACCATCCATAAGTCCTAAGTGGATGAAGTGGTTTAATGAAGTCCATGCACTAACACTTAGTGCATGTGAATTTGAAGAAGATCCAAATTGATCTCGTATTGGATCATAGAAGCATGTTGAAGAATTTAAGTGATTCGGTTGAATAAGAAGAACCTTCGGGAATTTCATTCCTAAGTAATGATTAAATGTTGAGGACATTTGTGGAATTCTTAAGAAGAAGAGAAGAGAAGAAATGAAGAAGGGAGAAGTGGCATTTGGCATATTACACTTGGTACTTTGTTTTTATACAAAGTTACATAGTGTTTTACACTAGCAAAAAATTGGCCAGCCAAGGCACCTTGAGGGTTCAACCCCAAGGCATGGGCGCTAGGGCACCACGCCCATGGGGGAACCCGTGGGGCGAACCAGGGCGGCAGGGCGCACCGAAGACACCGCATGGGCGTCTGGGGCACGCCCGGAGGAGCGCGGTAGGGGCGCATGAGCGCACCCGCGAGTGTCAGGCAGTGCATGGTGGGCGCTAGAGCGCGCCCGCAGGAGGCGTGAGTGGGCACAGAGCGCGCCCGCAGGAGAACACGGTGCGGGGAGGCACCGTGGAGGAGGAAGTTCAATTGAGCTGAGGTTGGCACGCGGTGTTTGATAAACCGCAGAAATTCCGCGAGGCGATTCGATGTGGGACGAAAAATTTCGCCGCGGATCAGATCTGAGCCGTCCGTCTCATCGCGCGCTCGATCTCCGCCGCTCATCACATCGCGCCGCTCCGGTTCAAATCCAGGCCGTTCGATGTCTTTCATTCTCCCGATCGAACGGCTCCCGGTGCATCTTCTACCTCGAGCTCGACCGAGGCACCCGCGACGTCCCCACTGAACTAGGCGCCTTCCCGATGACGGATTTTGAGTTCTCGGCTGTCTCTCTCGAAGCCGAAGGCACCCTCGTGCTCGTCTTGCCATAACGAACAGTACCATGCACAAAAAGTGACTTGCATGCAACAAGTGAGAAACTTTGATGAAGGCCGAAGGCAAACGAAGTGCTGAGGCCTCGGGGTGTTCGTGTTTTGCATGGGATGGCCAAAACAGAGGTCGTGCATGCGTTCTTAGTCGCATGCACGTAGAGGAGAAAAATATAGAAGGAAAACCCATGGTGAACCGAGGAGAAAATCAAGATTTGCAAAAATCTTGAAAGATCCGAATACTTCGAGGATTTGAGATTTATCCCACGCGGAAGTTTTGAGGTCTCTTTGCCTATAAAAAGAGAGCCCGAGCCCTCTTAGAAGCTTGCTGATGCGCTGAAATTTTTGAAGTCCCGTGAGTGCTCTCTGCCTCACGAAGAAAAAAAAGCCCCGCGAAAATTACTTGCGCGGCTGAAGATCTCGGTACCATCCTTGGCCCGAAGGAGTCCCTTGCGCGCAACTCCTTTGCATGACAAGAAGAAGAGGTTGGGCTGTGCGGTAGAACCATGCGCACCCCCTCTATGCACTGTGCCCCCTGCGCGGTAGCACTTGCGCTCCCGCGGTACCTTGCACCCGTGGCTTGTGCGGCCTAGAGGCCCTGTGCACTTGCGCGGCCGGCTACACCCGAGGTGAACTCACACCTTGCGCGCCTTGAAGAGGAAGTGAAGTCCCGAGGCCGTGTGTGCTTAACAAAAGTAGAAAAGGGTCGTGGCAGTGTGTGTGCATAAGTGAAGAAGGACACATTCAGGTGTGTGTGCAAGAAGGGAAGGAAAGGCCGTAGCCTTGTGCAACCAAAGAAGACCTGAGGCCTTAGTGCATTTGTGTGTGCATTCTTGAAGAGTGAAGACCACCACACTTTGTTTGTGTGTGCATTTGAAAAGAAGGCCAAGGATATCTTGGGTGTGTGCAAAAATAGTGAAGGTCAAATACACAGTCATTGTGTGTGTGCAAATCAAAGAACAAAGTTATGTGTACTTGAACAAGTAACAAATAAGGCCGAACCTAGGTGTTGTGTACAAGAAGTGTGTGCTCACATAGAAGAAGAGGAGAAGACCCACACAAAGTACAACACACTTTTAAGTGTGTAAACAAATAGAATTAAGTGTGTGAAGATTGTGAAGAAGGTGTGTGCTTAATGTGTTACACCCTTTGTGGGTCTACTGCACCAAGAAGAGGAAAGGGGAAGTGCATGCATGCATGCATGCACATGCACACGTGAACAAAGCCAAATCTGGTTGTGTGCATTTGAGGAGTCCAAGACCAGGAGATCTTGAAGATATTGTGATGCCATGCATTCAGTGCATGAAGTTGATGTGAAGTGAGACTGATCCAGACTGAAGTGAATGATATTGTTTGTCTGGGTTTTTCAGTAATTGAGAAGACCCTGATCAACAGAAGTGATCAGAAGTTGTGAGCAAGATCAACAGACCTTATCAGAGGCTGTTGAAGATTCTTGAAGAGAGAATCCATGTCATCCTTAGAAGAAGGAGATAAATCCCGAGCAAGACGAGAAGTCCTGATCAACTCAAGTGATCAGAGGTACAGAGAAAGGCCAGAAGTCTTTATCCCAGACTGATGAAGATACTTGAAGAAGCTTAAAGAGAAGAAGAGCTGCTCGTGCGACTCGAGGAGCCAAGAGAAGACCCTGTGGGACTCAGGGATAAGAAGTCTTCAGTGAGATTCTGGAGCTGGCCAGTGGGACTCTGGTAACACTGTGGGACGCAGTATAAAGACCCTCCTGTGGGACTCAGGAGAGATACAGTGGGACTCTGTATCGACCATTGTAATACTAACAGATTATAATGGAAGAAACCATGTTGGGGCGTATAACCAACATGGCAAGGACATAGGCCTTTGGTTCCGAGCTTTTAAATCCTTGTGTCCAGTGCCTTTACATTTACGGCATCATTCGTGGAAAGGTGAGAGATACAAGAAGAGTGGATCGAGGATTTAACCAGCCATAGAGGTTTAATTGATAAGGAATCAATTAGTAAAAAGTTTTAAGGGATCACTGATTCACCCCTCCCCCTCTCAGTGATTCACACTGATCTGGGAACTTCAATTGGTATCAGAGGGAATGTTACCTCTAAAAGATCCAAGAGAGTCTTTATGGAGTGCAGATTTGAGGAAATGAGTGACCAGCCTCAAATGGAGATATCTGCCAAGACTAAGAAAAATAGAAAGAAGAAACAGGGAAAGAAGATGAAGAAGAAGGTTGTTGCAATGAGAGAAACTCCTTCTATGGAAAGAAATTTGAAAGTCACATCAAATGACAATTACTTTTATCATTCTTCTGATGAAGCTTGCTCTAGCTGTGATGAAGATGGAAGGAACAATGATCTTCTAAATACAATAAAATATCTTCAGAAGACAGTCCCCAAGGAAGTGGAAATGTGTATAGCTACAGGCCTCCTTGATCTTCAAGAAGAAAAATTACAGCTAGAAATGAAGACAATTCTCTGGAAGTCCAATTGGCTAAAAGGGTTGGTATAACCAACACTCTCAGAAAGCTGGTGAAGGCTAAAGATGAAACCGTTTCTCTTTGCAATGAAAGATATGAAGACACTGCTGAAGAATTGCAAAGAAGACTTTCTGAGAAAGAGTTCTTTAAAATAATGGTCAGAGATGTTTTCCATGCACTGGAAAAGAGGCACAAAGTTTCAATGAATGTCAGAGATACTCAACTCGAAGAAAAAGTCAAATTGGTAAAGGAGCTAGAAAATTCATTGCAAGAATTGAAGAAGGTGCATGAAGACCAGTTAGAACAGCTGGAAGAGAAATGGGAAGGAAGGCAAAGAACTATTGAGGATGAGAAGAACTCTCTCAATATGAAATGCTTAGAACTGGAGGTGATATTGAAAAATCAGCAATCACCCAAATCCAAAGCCTCCCAAACAGCTGGAAGAAGAAATGTTTCCACTCAAGTGAGCTTTGAGAAGGATGATTCTAAAAGAAATACATCCTCTAATGAAAGGGAAACATCTTCTAAAAAGAAGGTACCATCCATACCATCTTGTACTCATGCTTCTAAAAGTGTTTCTACTAAAAGTGCAGGATGGAAGAATGATTCCAAACAAGTATGGATGAAGACAGTGAAGAAAGAATGCTCTCCTGAAACAACACAGCAAGTAAAGAAAAGTACCCAACAATCAGAAGGACTGAAGAGGTCAAGATTTGTGGGTCAATGTTGGTGTTGTAACAAGTATGGGCATTGTGCAAAGGATTGTTGGTACAATCCGCTGAATGCCAAAGCACAGAGGAAGCCCATGCCTAGGGGGAGCAAGCCAGAAGAAAATAGGAAACATCCACAGGTCCAGAGACATCTGTTTACTGCAAATAGATTTGGATTACTTGACAACATCTGGTATGATTGAAAAAGTGGTCAAAAAGATAGATGTCAATCTCCAACTGTATCCAGAGCTCAAAAGAAGAAAATATCACAGAACCTGGCTCAGAAAGAATCCTTGGGAAGCAAACAGAAGAAAGGTGACAATGCTCCCAAGAAGATGTTTAAAAAGGAAGAAAAGACCTTGGATTTGAAATCCAAGAAGGGTGATGAATCCAGAAGGACCACCAAGAAGAAAATATGCTTCTACTGTGGAAAGAAAGGACATATCATGGATCTTTGTAAAGAAGCCATGAAATTCAATAGAGGCAGACTGGACTCAAACAGACAATCAATCCAGAAGAAGCAGAAGGGATTGATTGAAAACAAGTTTCCTAAGAAAGGTAGCTTGACAGCCTCAAAAAACCATGTGAAACTTCCAGAACTGAGGCCACACTTCCAAATGACTCGTTAGTCATATGGCCAAATCAGTTGCAACTTTCCAGAGAACTGCAAAGAGATGAAGATAAAGTTCTGGTAATTACTAAGGAAAAAGGGAAGAAGAATATTTCACATGAAGATGTGTTGAGATCCACACCAGCACAAACATCATTGAAGTTCAATTGTGCAAGTGTGAAGAATGGTTAAAATGGGACATCTCGGTTGAGAGAATCTTCTCAACCTTGTTGTTCACATTGATGAACCAAGGAGGTTCCATCTTATTCCCTAATCAATTGTATTTACATGTTCTAACATTACAGGGAATTAAAGATGATGATCATTCTCAACTGGAGGATGGTTTGGACAGAATGGAGTGCACCCCTTGAGGGGGAGCCAATCTGGAGAAGATGGTATTCTAAGATTTAATACCATCTTGAGAAAAGATGAAGGTATTCCAATCATACTTTCATCCCTTGTTTCTTAATTGTATTCATCATGAAAATTAAGGGGGAGTATTGATTGAAGTCAAATGGATGAAAGGGGAAGCTTTATCTTTGCACTGAACTTTCTAATGAGTCTTGTGAAGTATGTGCAGGGTTTAGCAATTCATTGATATATCTGAAAAATTTCAAACCCCTGAAGCATGATCTCACATGTACAGTGAATTTTGGACAGCATTGAGTTCCTTGGTTACATCACTCTTGTTTTCTACACCGGGTTAGCCCAAGTAGACTTAGAGATGATTTACTAAAGGTTCTTTGCTAAAGAGAACATGTGACATCATCCCTCTGTCAGTGATTTTCAAGAAGATGCTATTCAAAGGGAGGAAGAAATATTTTGAAGAGAGCCACACCACATATTTGCATTTGATTGCCAATAAGGGGGAGAAAAGATTGGCACACATATTGACCCATTCATATGTGCTGAAGAAGTGTATTGACAACAAATACAAAGTGGGAGATTGAAGTGCATTGTGTTGCATTTGTTGTCAATGAGGCATGAAGTTGTCTTGGAATGAATGGATGTCAAGGAATGTCAAGATGTGAATGACAAAGGATGTGAGGGTGATGGTGATGAAGGAGAATGGCCATGGTACTTAGAGGCATGTCACTTAGGAGATTCACTAAGTGACATAGGATGTTGTGGTTGAAACATTCTCTATTCATATCAGACGATTGTTGAGCTGCTCTTTAAGTTCAAAGAACTTGTATCCTGATGATACAAAGTTACAACAATTATTGAAGACCATGTTTTGTATTGACAATGCATGAGGAGCTGAAGTGAACCATCCATAAATCCTAAGTGGATGAAGTGGTTTAATGAAGTCCATGCACTAACACTTAGTTCATGTGAATTTGAAGAAGATCCAACTTGATCTCTTATTGGATCATAGAAGCATGTTGAAGAATTTAAGTGATTCGGTTGAAGAAGAAGAACCTTCGGGAATTCCATTCCTAAGTAATGATTAAATGTTGAGGACATTTGTGGAATTCATAAGAAGAATAGAAGAGAAGAAATGAAGAAGGGAGAAGTGGCATTTGGCATTTACACTTGGTACTTTGTTTTTATACAAAGTTACATAGTGTTTTACACTAGCAAAAAATTGGCCAGCCAAGGAACCTTGAGGGTTCAACCCCAAGGCATGGGCGCTAGGGCACCACGCCCATGGGGGAACCCGTGGGGCGAGCCAGGGCAGTAGGGCGCACCGAAGACACCTCATGGGCGTCTGGGGCACGCCCGGAGGAGCGCGGTAGGGGCGCATGAGCGCACCCGCGAGTGTCAGGCAGTGCATGGTGGGCGCTAGAGAGCGCCCGCAGGAGGCGTGAGTGGGCGCAGAGCGCGCCCGCAGGAGAACACGGTGCGGGGCGGCACCATGGAGGAGGAAGTTAAATTGAGCTGAGGTTGGCAAGCAGTGTTTGATAAACCGCGGAAATTCCGCGAGGCGATTCGATGTGGGACGAAAAATTTCACCGCGGATCAGATCTGAGCCGTCCGTCTCATCGCGCGCTCGACCTCCGCCGCTCATCGCATCGCGCCGCTCCGATTCAAATCCAGGCCGTCCGATGTCTTTCATTCGCCCGATCGAACGGCTCCCAGTGCATCTTCTACCTCGAGCTCGACCGAGGCACCCGCGACGTCCCCGCTGAACTACGCACCTTCCCGACGACGGATTTTGAGTTCTCGGCTGTCTCTCTCGAAGCCGAAGGCACCCTCGTGCTCGTCTGGCCATAAAGAATAGTACCATGCACAAAAAGAGACTTGCATGCAACAAGTGAGAAAATTTGATGAAGGCCGAAGGCAAACGAAGTGTCGAGGCCTCGGGGTGTTTGTGTTTTGCATGGGATGGCCAAAACAGAGGCCGTGCATGTGTTCTAAGTCGCATGCACGTAGAGGAGAAAAATATAGAAGGAAAACCCGTGGTGAACCGAGGAGAAAATCAAGATTTGCAAAAATCTTGAAAGATCCGAATACTTCGGGGATTTGAGATTTATCCCACGCGGAAGTTTTGAGGTCTCTTTGCCTATAAAAAGAGAGCCCAAGCCCTCTTAGAAGCTTGCTGATGCGCTGAAATTTTTGAAGTCCCGTGAGTGCTCTCTGCCTCACGAAGAAAAAAAAGCCTCGCGCAAATTACTTGCGCGGCTGATGATCTCGGTGCCATCCTTGGCCCGAAGGAGTCCCTTGCGCGCAACTCCTTTGCATGACAAGAAGAAGAGGTTGGGCTGTGCGGTAGAACCTTGCGCACCCCCTCTATGCACCGTGCCCCCTGCGCGGTAGCACTTGCGCGCCCGCGGTACCTTGCACCCGTGGCTTGTGCGGCCTAGAGGCCTTGTGCACTTGCGCGGCCAGCTACACCCGAGGTGAACTCACACCTTGCGCGCCTTGAAGAGGAAGTGAAGTCCCGAGGCCGTGTGTGCATAACAAAAGAAGAAAAGGGTCGTGGCAGTGTGTGTGCATAAGTGAAGAAGGACACATTCAGGTGTGTGTGCAAGAAGGGAAGGAAAGGTCGTAGCCTTGTGCAACCAAAGAAGACCTGAGGCCTTAGTGAATTTGTGTGTGCATTCTTGAAGAGTGAAGACCACCACACTTTGTGTGTGTGTGCATTTGAAAAGAAGGCCAAGGATAGCTTGGGTGTGTGCAAAAATAGTGAAGGTCAAATACACACTCATTGTGTGTGTGCAAATCAAAGAACAAAGTTATGTGTACTTGAACAAGTAACAAAGAAGGCCGAACCTAGGTGTTGTGCACAAGAAGTGTGTGCTCACTTAGAAGAAGAGGAGAAGACCCACACAAAGTACAACACACTTTTAAGTGTGCAAAAAAATAGAATTAAGTGTGTGAAGATTGTGAAGAAGGTGTGTGCTTAAAGTGTTACACCCTTTGTGGGTCTACTGCACCAAGATGAGGAAAGGGGAAGTGCATGCATGCATGCATGGACATGCACACGTGAACAAAGCCAAATCTGGTTGTGTGCATTTGAGGAGTCCAAGACCAGGAGATCTTGAAGATATTATGATGCCATGCATTCAGTGCATGAAGTTGATGTGAAGTGAGACTGAGCCAGACTGAAGTGAATGATATTGTTTGTCTGAGTTTTTCAGTAATTGAGAAGACCCTGATCAACAGAAGTGATCAGAAGTTGTGAGCAAGATCAACAGACCTTATCAGAGGCTGTTAAATATTCTTGAAGAGAGAAGCCAGGTCATCCTTAGAAGAAGGAGATAAATCCAGAGCAAGATGAGAAGACCTGATCAACTCAAGTGATCAGAGGTACATAGCAAGGCCAGCAGTCTTTATCCCAGACTACTGAAGATACTTGAAGAAGCTTAAAGAGAAGAAGAGCTGCTCGTGCGACTCGAGGAGCCAAGAGAAGACCCTGTGGGACTCAGGGAGAATAAGTCTTCAGTGGGATTCTGGAGCAGTCCAGTGGGACACTGGTAACACTGTGGGACGCAGTATAAAGACCCTCCTGTGGGACTCAGGAGAGATACAGTGGGACTCTATATCGACCATTGTAAAACTAACAGATTATAATGGAAGAAACCATGTTGGGGCGTATAACCAACATGGCAAGGACGTAGGCCTTTGGTGCCGAACCTTGTAAATCCTTGTGTCCAGTGCCTTTACATTTACTGCATCATTCGTGGAAAGGTGAGAGATACAAGAAGAGTGGATCGAGGCTTTAACCAGCCATAGAGGTTTAATTGATAAGGAATCAATTAGTAAAAAGTTTTAAGGGATCACCGATTCACCCCTCCCCCTCTCAGTGATTCACACTGATCTGGGCACTTCAAAATCCAGAAGAGAGACTCTATTGGAAGAGGGAACTCCTTGATGCGAAAAAAATGCACCCAACGATGTCTCCCTCGGAGCTTAGATGGAGGAGTGGGATGATCTTGAATTTCTTCAACTATATATCACTATCCTCTACAAAACATGGGGAGAATAAGGTGTTTCCAGATGTGAGACGTGATCCCGTAGTGATATTACAAATAAAAAGAAAAGTACACATCATGCTAATTTAATTTACACATTGTCTACCTACCTCAACAAGCCCATGGTTTAGGTTGTTTTCATGGTCACCCACATGGCCATGTACTCAGCTATTACACTGCCAGTACATGGCTACACACAGAAACCGAGCACACAGCGTGTACACAAAAGTACATAGCGTGTACATAGAAAATTTCTGCTTTCTACATTATCCTAAAAAACAACCCAAAATAATGATCCATTCCTAAAATGAATATCCGGTTTTTAACACCTATCCACAGTCTCAATATTCCTAACAATCCTGGGTGATAGCTTTCTTTCTGTCTTGATATAGTGTTTCCCTGATATAGGTGAATCCTGATGAAAAACATGATGAGAAACCTCTATCTTCAGAGTTCGTCTTTTATGGTGAGCAAATATTTATACCTATTCTGTGTTTTCACCTTACACTGCCTGATTATCTAATCCTACTCAAATGTGTCCTGTATGATACTAGTGTTAACAAGTATTGACTGACCTTCCTATAACCCACAAAGAGGTGAATGGAATGACCTACCATACAAATCCTCAAAAGGTGGCATATTGATTAATTCATTAATGTTGTTATTATATAAAGAATCTATGATTGTCATATACTACACCCAGAAACCAAATAAATCCATTACATAGGCCCGTAACAGATCCTAATAAACCTGAAAAATTCTATTTTATTGACCATCAGTCTGAGAATGATTGTTCATAATCAAAAGAACGCGTGTCACCTAAGCCCTCTAAATATGTATAACGAACCATGATGTGAATCATGAATCTCTGTCTGAAATGATACTCCACATCAAACTAAGTAGCGAAAATCCCTTTTTCATATATAGAATTCCTAAGTCATCCACTATGATGGTTTCCCTTGTAGGAATAAAGTGTTATATCATCATCATTTGTCCAAAATCCCCAAGAAAGCATTATACTTATGGGTTATCCTAGGAAACTTTCCAAAAAATCCAGTTTGAAATCATCTAATTCCCACCGAGGATTGGGAAAAGGCCAAAAATTCCAAAAAAAATGCCTTTGATGATACGTTATCACTTACTTGTAATTGAAAAATCTAAATGAAAAGCCTTCTTGTAAGACCATGATATTTTTTTAAAATTGTTCCCTTTTAATTTAATCTTTTTGATATGTTTCATTTCATGAATCATCGAAAATAGTTTATTATATATTGAAGCACAATTATTTTATTCTTTTATATACAACACCATGTTAATCATGTGATATACACAACATAATTTTCATCATTCTCTACACATAACACCATGGTTATCTAACATTAACTGCAAGACTGACATTCTAAATGTCTTTCATAACATACAAGACCGAGTGTTAGCGAACTATAATATAATATTATATATTTTATTATATAAATACAAAGATATAACATAGTAGTAAAATTGGATATTATTGGATTAATTATAATATTAAAATAAATATTTCATTTCATTTTTACTTATTAATTATAATGTAATATACAATCAAATTGAATATAAAGGGAACAATTTTATAAAAGAATATTATTATGTAGAAAATATTATTTATCATAATAATTTTTATTAAATAATATTACTGAATGATATTAATTAAATATATATGTTATATTTTCAATATAATATTTTTTATATTCTTACAATTTATTTTGTTGGCATAACATGATAACAGACCCTATGATAAACATTAAAGCCAATATTTTTATAAATGCAGTTTTACAACCTTTTAAAGGAGTACCTATTTTAAATATAAAATTTGTAAATTTTATAAATTTTAAATGTCAAAATAAACATCATTTTTGATATATAAACATAAAAAATAATTTATTGTGTTTTTGGTTATTTTTTTGGGAAGTTTCATTTATTAATTAATAGTTATGAATAACGAATTTAAATTGAAAACTGGTTTTCAAAATATTTATTTATAATGAAAAAGAATATTTTTCAATTGTTTTAAATAATAATTGAATTAATTTTTTATAAATTAATCCAATTTATGTAATTTCAGTAAATTAAACATTGAAATTGAATATAAAACATATGAAACATTAAAACATTTTTACTTTAAAAACAGTATTTCTATCTCGTGTGTGAAATTAAAATTAAATTAATTTATTTCACTTATGTGATTATAATTTGGAAAAATATATTCAATATTTGTAATAATAATAATTTATATTTTATAATGTGGAAATGTTAGTTTTTGACCAAAAAAATTATGTGTCATGTCCCGTCCTCGGGGCCTGTGCCGTGACTACCCCAAGCCCGCCTTCCATAGGCCAGGGGCTGGCGACTAGCACCAAGGTGTAAATCCCAAAAAAAGGGAAGGAATTGCCTTTGAAAAGTAACAAGCATCATAGAGTAGGAAAGCGGAATGGTAAACACTAAGTAAAAACTGTACAAGCTGTGCTGAAAGTAAAAGGGGCCGGAAATACAAGCCCAACTGTAAAGTACAACTGAAAGGGAAAAACAATAACTGAAAAGAAAAGCAGCAGCGTCGAGCCGTCCTCTGGAAGTCCCACCTGAAGGGTGGGTATAGAGAGCTTCCACTGCTCCTCGGGTCCACCTGACCGCTCCGAGTACGTCCCGCCCAGTGGTCCACCTCCAGGTATCATCCTGCTCCGCAAGCCTCCACCACAATCAGCGATGTCTATCGTCTGCAACCAACACAACGTAGTGTGGGCATAGCCCGTGTAGGGGTGAGTATAAGATACTCAGCAGGGACCCCGAGACCCCCGAAGGTCTCCCGAAATCCACAATGTATAAACCACAAGGAAAGATACAATCACGAAGTAACAACCGACACTACTTAGGTATATGCCCATACATATACCTAAGTCATCAATTTCTCGCTCGGCTCCAACATCCGAGCTCAAGTACAACCCAGTCCACACAGGAAAGCAAAACGTGTAATCCACACAGGATAGCTCAACACAATCCACAAAGGAAAGTAAAACATAAATCCACAGAGGATAACTCAACACAATACACAAAGGAGAGTAACACGTGATTTATCTCACACAGATATACTTCTTCGGATGACGATAAAGATGATCACTGATCCATATAAGTCGTCGGACCCACGAAGGATTGATAGGTAACTAACCGCCGCAATGACCCACACAGGATCGGGCCCACACAGGACCTGTAGGCGCTGGCTCACACAGAACTGCTGAGCGCTGACCCACACAGGATCGGACCCACACAAGATCGGGCCCACACAGGACTGGGCCCACACAAGACCTGTTGCACTGATCCACGCAGGATCGATGAGTGCAGTAGTCATCGCAGTCCACTGAGGATCTCTGCACAGTCGTCGCCGCAGTCCACTGAGGATCTCTGCACGGTCGTCGTCGGAGTCCACGTAGGATCTCTGCACAGTCGTCACTGTCGAAGAAGTAGTCGCAGCCAGCTCTAGGGTTCCGCACACAACAAGCTCATTCGGGAGGGTCCGCTCCCCGAGCAGAGAGTCTGATACATCAACTGACACAAACTCTGAAGTTTATATATCCAAAAGTTCCGTATCATAAACAGGAACTCAACGTCGCAGACGGCGCGTCAATCGGACGCCCGGTCTGAGAGTTATTGGCTTTTTCGTCCCAGGGCCCCGGTTGGTTTTTGAGGCAAAACCAACCCAACCGTACTCCACCTGCGTCCAAACCTCAGGCGGAGTATGCCGAAAGATCCGTCTCACAAATAGGAATTCAACAAATCTGACGGCACGTCAATCGGACGTCCGTGGCTCAAGATATGAGCGTTTCCGCTTCGAGGGCCCGGTTGGTTTCGTGTACGAACCAACTCGGCCGAACTCAAAGTATTCCGAAACCTTGAGTGTGATATACCGAAACGACCGTCTCGATCCAAGGATCACGTTGCCGCTGACGGCGAGTCGTTTGGAGGCCCATAGCTCATGTTACGGGTGTTTGAACGAAAAGGGTCCGTGGACGGGGGGTCCGGTCCCGGGCCGACCCGGCCCGACCAAGGCCAGTCCAGCTCGGCTCGGCCGAGCGGCCGAGTGGCCGACGCGGGGGGAGCCGCCGCCCCGCGGCACCCGCGGAGTGTCGGCCAGACAACCAGATGCGGCTGAAGCCGCGTCCCGAGTGACGCGAGGGGAGCCGCCGCCCCCGCGTGACACCCGCGGGGTGTCTCCCTGGCTCCGGACGCGGATTCAGCCGCGTCCCACGAGCGCCGTCGCCGCGGCCTATGCCGTAGTGGTCTCATCCGGCGGCGCGTCGGGCGCCACCGCCTCCAGGCGTAGGCACCGCCGTGCCGGTGACCCGCGCCGCCGGCGGCTTCCGCGGGCCATCAGAGTCGCTCCGGTGGCCCGTTTTTCTTCACGTCTGCGCCGTTGTCCCTCCCAGGATCCGTTATTCACTGCGGAATCATCAAACTTCTGTTGCGGCTCGTTCCGTCATCGCCCGTCAAATCTGCATAACAACGAAGAACGGAGGAGGGTCGTCGGGCCGTGTTCATTTGGCCCGCACCCTCCACGTTAGTGATAAACAACGAGAGGAATAATATCAACACATGAATTCAACAATTTTTAAGGGAAATAAAAATTGTTCTTATGTCCGGGTTCTTCATCCTTGAATGGAAATAACACGGGGAAAAGGGGAAATTCAAGACATAAAATCCCTACCTCGAAGTCGTCGTCGAACGCACATTCTTCGTGGAATTTCTCTTCACAGAAGGAGGGGATCGTCGCGTTATCGCGGAAAGGCGTCATGTCGTCGCGGAATCCGGCGTTGAGTCGGTGAACTCAACGGACCAAGAACAACATATTTAATTTAATTAATTAAATCCGTGTTTTGGTAAAGAAACACAAAAGAGATTAAAAAGAAAGTCTGAGACTCTTACCTCAAGCAGCCGATTGAAGATCCGTTGCGGAGGAAGAGACGTCGGAGAAGAACGTTGCAGGAAGGGAACGTCGGCATCGCGGATCACGGTGTCACGTCGTCGATTCCCGAGTTCGGCATTCTTCGCGTTTTTCGCGTTCTTCACGAAGGAGGTTGAAGGTTCAAGAACTCCTCTCAACGAGTAATCCTCCAAAAGTTAGGTTGGTCTTATTTTATTATTATGCCAACAAACAAAAACGGGTAAGTAACGACCCATCAATTCGTTGAATTAATTCAACAAAAGAAACAACTCATTTAATTTTCGAAATAAACCGCCCAATTAAATGGTCTGTTGAGAATTTAAGAAAACGCATCAGTTGACTTTCATAATGACGGGTTTTCGCGGGTGTGTTACTTAGCGGAAAGAAACGGTGGGGCTCGTGCGGGCCCCACCTCACAAAAATCCTACCAAGGGGTAGGATATTTCTGGATAGCATCATATCCGGTTCAACTCAGATTAAGTCATCTTTAAGAGGCTTCAAGTGGCTTCCATGTGACTTAAGTGAAATAAAATAAAGTTGTCGAAAAATTATTTTATTTCTTAACATTAAGCCCAAAAATTAAAAACCACACCCGAGAAAACGCAACTCCGGAAGAGGCGTTTCTATGTGAATACCGGCGCTGTGATTTCTTTGGTGCCCTCAGAATTCGATTCCGGGCACCGGTTCAAAAGTTATAAAAACCCGCTCGTCCGTCCACTGAATGTACCCGAGCCAAACTTCGGAAAATGATTCCGGGAACACCGGGCCTCGGAATCAGGTGCCGTCAGAAACTGTGCTCTGGTAAAATTCCAATGAAAATTAAGAAAAAAGTTTCCATGAAATTTACAGGTCTTTACATTACTCCCACCTCAGGGCATTACGTCCTCGTAAAGATACATCATAAACTAGGGAAACAAATGTGGGTACTGAGCACGCATCTGAGCCTCCCACTCCCAAGTGCTCTCTTGGAGGTTCCCGTGCTGCCACCTGATGCGCACAAGAGGAATCGATCACCCACGTAGGACCCGCTCCTTTCGATCCTCTATCTCCACCGGGACCTCCGTAAAAGTCGCCCCATCATCCACATCTATCTCCCCATGGTCAATGATGTGCGTCGGGTCGTGCACGTATCTGCTCAGCTGAGATACGTGGAAGACGTTGTGCACTCGGTGCAACTGAGGTGGCAGAGCCAAGCGATAAGCCACCTCTCCAACCTTGCTGAGGACCTGGAAGGGTCCGATGAAGCGTGGTGACAACTTTCCGCCTCGACCAAATCTCCGCAAACCACGTCGAGGTGAGACCCGCAGGAAGACGTGGTCGCCATCCTCAAACTCTAGTGGCCTCCGCCTCCTGTCAGCATATGACTTCTGCCAGCTCTGTGCTGTCCTCATCCACTCCTGGTTGACTTGGACCTTCTCTGTCGTGGCCCGGACCATCTTTGGTCCCACAAGTGCTGACTCACCAGGGTCTGTCCAGCACAAAGGAGATCTGCAAGGCCTTCCGTACAACGCCTCGTATGGTGCCATCCCGATGGTGAAGTGGTAGTTGTTGCTGTACGCATACTCCACCAAGGGTAGGTGGTCCTCCCAGCTGCGACCAAAGTCGAGGACACATGCGTGGAGCATGTCCTCGAGAGTCTGAATGGTACTCTCTGTCTGACCATCCGTCTGAGGGTGAAAGGCAGTGCTCAGACGTAGCCACGTCCCGAACGCCTCCTCCAACCCCTTCCAAAGCCGGGAAGTAAAACGAGCATCCCGATCGGAGACGATAGTCGATGGCACACCGTGAAGCTGTACAATCTCCTGAATGTAGAGACGCCCCAAGCTCTCCACTGAGCCCTGCTCTCGGATGGGTAAGAAGTGTGCCGAATTGGTGAGTCGGTCAACAATCACCCAAATGGAGTCGTGACCTCTGGAAGTGCGTGGAAGTCCAGTCACGAAGTCCATAGGTATCCCATCCCAATTCCACTCCGGGACCTCCAAGGGCTATACCATGCCTGCTGGTACATGATGCTCTGCCTTCACCTGCTGGCATGTGAGGCACCGTGAAACGAACTCTGCCACAACCTTCTTCATGCCCGGCCACCAGTGCTGTCGTCTGAGATCCTGGTACATCTTCTCCACTCCAGGATGTACCGCCAGAGGAGAAGTGTGAAACTCCCTCAGCACCTCCTCTCGTAAAGCAACTGGTACCAAGGTACGTTCTCTGAAAAGGAAGTCGTGCTCTACTCCAAGGGAGAAACCATCATGTGCCTGTCCCGAGGATATCTGCACACGCTGCGTCTCACAGTCAGCATCCTCACGTTGTGCCTCTCTGATCTGCTACAGAAGTGGGGGAGAGATGGTGAGAGACTGAAGTAAGGCTACTCTGTCTCTATCCATGAAGGATATCTGCAAAGTGGCTAGCTGCTCTGTCGCCTCCTCAAGTAGTTGGATGCCCGTCCTCCTGCTGAGGGCATCGGCTACCACGTTCCCCTTCCCGGGAGTATAGAGTATCTCAAAGTCATTGTCCTGGAGGAACTCGAGCCATCGCCGCTGTCTCAGGTTTAGGTCCTTCTGAGAGAAGATGCACCTGAGACTCTGGTGGTCAGAAAAGACTGTAAAGCGCTCGCCCATCAGATAGTGTCGCCATGTCTTCAGAGCGAAGACCACTACTGCCAACTCCAGGTCATGGGTAGCATAGTTCTGCTCATGCGGCCTCAAATGACGTTATCCATAGGCAATCACGGCCCGCTCCCGCATCAGGACACACCTGAGTCCGGTCCCTGATGCATAGCAGTAGACTACGTATTCAACTCCCTCCTCAGGCAAACTCAAGATAGGTGCGCTAGTCAATCTCTGTCTCAGCTCCTGGAAGCTCTGCTGACATCTGTCTGACCACACGAAGGGTTTCCCCTTCATCGTCAAAGCTGAGAGTGGCACCGCAACTCTGGAAAAGTCCAGCACGAATCTCCGATAGTATCTGGCTAGATCCAAGAAACTTTGCACCACCATCACGCTCCTGGGTGGCTCCCAAGCTAGCACTGCATCAATCTTCGCGGGATCCACCGCAACTCCCGCCTCAGAAATGACATTCCCTAAGAAGCGGACCTCACGTAACCAGAACTAGAACTTAGAGAGCTTGCCATAAATTTGGTGCTCTCGGAGTGTGTCTAGTACAACCCTCAAGTGGTAGGTGTGCTCCTCCTCTGTGGTCGAGTACACCAAAATGTCGTCGATGAATACCACGACAAATCGATCGAGGTATGGCTGGAAGATCCTGTCCATGAGTCTCATGAACACTGCTGGAGCGTTGGTTACGCCGAAAGGCATAACCAAGAACTCATAGTGGCCATACGGACACCTGAAGGCCGTCTTCTGCACATCCTCGTCTCAAACTCTGAGCTGATGATAGCCTGACCTGAGTTCTATCTTCGAGAACCACCATGCTCCCTTGAGCTGATCGAAGAGATCATCAATCCTGGGTAGCGGATACTTGTTCCTCACAGTCACCTGGTTCATGCGACGATAGTCGACACACAGTCGCAAGCTCCCGTCCGCCTTCTTGGCGAACAAAATCGGGGAAGCCCAGGGTGAAACACTGGGTCGGATGAACCCCTTGCCCTGCAAGTCCTCCAACTGTACTCGTAGCTCTCGAAGCTCAGTGGGGGCCATCCGATATGCTGGAGTGGATATCGGGGCTGTCCTGGGGTACATGTCAATATAAAAGTCTACCTCTCTGCGAGGAGGTAGCCCTGGAACGTCATCGGGAAATACGTCCGCGTACTGATCCACCACTGCATGAAAACTAGGACTCCGCATGTCAACTGCTCCAAGGATGAGGCTAGCCAACTGATGAGTGATGGATTGTCCTTTCCTCTACATGAGTCCATCCTGTGCTGCGAAGGATCCCTTCTCACCGATTAAGGTGAACCCGCTCCCGTCGGTGCGTACACATCGCACCTTGCGCCTAATGCAGTCAATATGAGCATGGAATGTAGATAACCAATCCATGCCCAAGATGACGTCGTAAGGACTTGACGTTGCTACAAGAAGATCCCAGCCAAAGCTCTTGCCTCCTAGAGTAAGCTCACACTGCCGGCACCAGTGCGTAATCGTCGAGTCTGCTCCCGTAGGAGTCTCTAGCCGTAAGGAACGAGCCAACGGATCTGTCGGAATCTCCAAGCTCCGAACAAGGGCAGTGGCTATGAAAGAGTGACTCGCTCCTGTGTCTATAAGAACCGCAACAAGGGTGGAATAGACACAGATCATACCTAGAATCATCTCTGGCGCGTCGTGGTCGTAGGCCTCCGCTGCATGGAGCTGTGTCTGTCTCTGCCCGCCAGCACCCTGTTGTCGGGGCGGACCTCCTAGTGGTGGTGGCGGTAGATACTCAAAGCGTCGCCCACCACCTGGTGCTCGGCCAGCTCCTCTTCCTCGTCCGCCTCCTCCATACGGACCGCCACGGATGACCCTCTGCCTCTGCCTGGGTGGCCCCTCCACCGTCTGCTGCCCCTCGATACGGCGGGTCGGGCAGTCACGAGCCATGTTGCCCTGCCCGCCACACTCGTAGCATTGTCTGCCTCTCGGAAGACTGGCTCCGCGCTATGTGCCCCGCACTACTGAGACAGTGTCTCGAGGTCTTCTGCCGAAAGTCCTGGTCTGCCTAGAACCTTGAGTCATCTGTCAGCTACCTGATTCCGAAGACTCCGATATCTGCCTCCCTGTGGTAGGTCTCGATGTGGACTCAGCCAGGAATCTCTCGATCAGAAGGGCTCGCTCTAGCACTCCTGCCTGGGTCGGTATGCTGAGGGAGATCAGAGACGCCCTGATATCGTGTCTCAAACCCTTCTCGAAGGTCAGGGCCCGGAAGAAGGGGTCCCGTACCATGTCTGTCGAGTGGCGAGAGAGGTCGGTGAACCTCGCCCCGTACTGGGCGACCGTCAAGCTTCCCTGCCGCACCTGAAGAAGCTCCTGAATGCGCACTGCACGGAGGTTGGCCGGGACGAACTCTGAGCGAAAGAGTCTCTCGAAGTCCGTCCAGATGAGGGAGGCCTCATCGTGTACAAGGAGCATCAAGCTCCACCATCGCCCTGCTGCTGCGTGCAGAAGACTCGCCGTGAGGATCACCATGAGGTCTGCTGGTGTCGTCACTAGCCTGAAAACTCGGACGACTGCCTCCAGCTAGACCTCGGCTGCCTGGGGGTCCGTCTCCCCACGAAACCTGGGTGGTCACTGGCGCTGGAACTCCTACAGAACTCCGAGGCGTCGTGCATCGTCAGATGCCAGTGCTGGAAGCATTGGGGGCTCGGTGGGTAATGGTACTGTCGTTGCCTCTGCGGTCAACGGGCCCTGTACCGAGGCCTCGTCGCTCGGCAGGCTGTCGTCACGCTCTACTCTCGGAACACTAGTTGGCTGCTGTCGTCGGGCCATCTTGAAAAGGAAACAAGTGCGCCATGGTCAGAACAGTATAACTGGTGAGCTGACACATGTAATCACAAAGAAAACATGAAACACACATGAAATCAATGTTTTCGTGCATTACGTTAGAAATCAAAAGTCAGGGACCTGGTGTACGGATACGTCGGCCGCCGCACCAACACTAGACTCCCTGGACTGATAACCACACTCAATACGCTAAACATTATTGCTTCACATAGAAGAAAGATCAGAGTCTGCAGTAGAACCGACCACCCTTTAATACCAATTTGTCACGACCCGTCTTCGGGGCCCGTGCCGTGACTACCCCAAGCCCGCCTTCTGTAGGCCAGGGGCTGGCGACTAGGACCAAGGCATAAATCCCAACAAAAGGGAAGGCATTGTCTTTGAAAAGTAACAAGCACCACAGAGTAGGCAAGCGGAAAGGTAAAAACTAATTAAAAACTGTACAAGCTGTGCTGAAAGTAAAAGGGGCCGGAAATACAAGCCCAACTGTAAAGTACAACTGAAAGGGAAAAACAGCAACTGAAAAGAAAAGTCGCAGCGTCGAGCCGTCCTCTGGAAGTCCCACATGAAGGGTGGGTACAGATAGCCTCCACTGCTCCTCGGGTCCACATGACCGCTCCGAGTACGTCCCGCCCAGTGGTCCACCTCTAGGTACCGTCCTGCTCCGCAAGCCTCCACCACAATCAGCGCTATCCATCATCTGCAACCAACACAACGTAGTGCAGGCATAGCCCGTGCAGGGGTGAGTATAACATACTCAGTAGGGACACCAAGACCCTCGAAGGTCTCCCAAAATCCACAAAGGATAAACCACAAGGAAAGAAACAATCACAAAGTAACAACCGACACTGCTTAGGTATATGCCCATACATATACCTAAGTCATCAATTTCTAGCTCAGCTCCAACATCCGAGCTCAAGTACAACCCAGTCCACACAGGAAAGAAAAACGTGTAATCCACACAGGATAGCTCAACACAATCCACAAAATAAAGTAAAACGTAAATCCACACAGGATAACTCAACACAATCCACAAAGGAGAGTAACACATGATTCAACTCACACATGTATATTTCTTCGAATGATGATAAAGATGATCACTGATCCATCTAATTCATCGGACCCACGAAGGATCGATAGGTAACTAACTCCCGCAATGACCCACAAAGGATCGGGCCCACACATGACCTGTAGGCGCTGGCTCACACATAACCGCTGAGCGCTGACCCACACAGGATCAGACTCACACAGGATCGGGCCCACACAAGACCGGGCCCACACAGAACCTGTAGCACTGATCCACGCAGGATCGCTGAGTGCAGTAGTCGTCGCAGTCCACTGAGGATCTCTGCACAGTCGTCACCGCAGTCCACTGAGGATCTCTTCACGGTCGTCGTCGGAGTCCATGGAGGATCTCTGCACAGTCGTCGCTGTCGAAGAAGCAGTCGCAACCAGCTCTTGGGTTCCGCACACAGCTAGCTCGTTTGGGAGGGTCCGCTCCCCGAGACGAGAGGCTGATACATCAACTGACACAAAGTCCGAAGATGATGTATCCAAAAGTTCTTTATCGTCAACAGGAACTCAACGTCACAGACGCCGCGTCAATCGGACGCCCGATCTGAGAGTTATTGGCTTTTTCGTCCCAGGGGCCCGGTTGGGTTTTAAGGCAAAACCAACCCGACCGTACTCCACCTGTGTCCAAACCTCGGGTGGAGTCTGCCAAAAGATCTGTCTCACAAAGAGGAATTCAACAAAGCTGGTGGCACATCAATCGCACGTCCGTGGCTCAAGCTTGAGTGTTTCTGCTCTGAGGGCCCGGTTGGTTTCGTGTACGAACCAACCCGGCCGAACTCAAAGTATTCTGAAACCTTGAGTGAAATATACCGAAATGACCGTCTCGATCCAAGATCGCGTTGCCGCTGACGGCTAGTCGTTTGGAGGCCCGTAGCTCAATTGACGAGTGTTTGAATGAAAAGGGTCTGTGGACGGGGGGTCCGGTCCCGGGCCGACCCGGCCCGAACCACCTGGGTCGGCCGAACCCGGTCCGACCCGGTCGGACCGGTCTGGCCCAGCCAGGGCCGGTCCCGCTCGGCTCGGCCGAGGGGCCGAGCGGCCGACGCGGGGGGAGCCGCCGCCCCACGTGACACCCACGCGACACCCGCGGGGTGTCGGCCAGACAACCGGACGCGGCTGAAGCCGCTTCCTGAGTGACGCGGGGGGAGCCGCCGCCCCCGCGTGACACCCGCAGGGTGTCTACCGGCCGCCGGATGCGGCTTCTGCCACGTCCCACGGGCGCCGCCGCCGCGACCGGTGTCGCGGTGGTCTCGTCCTGCGGCGCGCCGGGCGCCGCCACCTCCGGGCGCCGGTGCCGCCGTGCCGGTGACCCGCGCCGCTGCAGGCCGCCGAAGTCGCTCTAGTGGCCCATTTTTCTTCCCGTCTGTGCCGTTGTCCCTCCCGGGATCCATTCTTCACTGCGGAATCATCAAACATCCGTTGCGGAATGTTCCGTCATCGCCCGTCAAATCCGCATAACAACGAAGAAAAGTAGAGGGTCGGCGGGCCGTGTTCGTTTCGCCTGCACCCTCTGCGTTAGTGATAAACAACGGGAGGAACAATATCAACACATGAATTCAACAATTTTTAAGGGAAATAAGAATTGATCTTATGTTCGGGTTCTTCATCATTGAACGGAAATAACGCGGGAAAAAGGGGAAATTCCAGAAATAAAATCTCTACCTCGAAGTCATCGTCGAACGCACGTTCTTCGCGGAATTGATCGTCGCGGAAGGAGGGGATCGTCGCGTCGTCGCGGAAAGGCGTCGCATCGTCGCGGAATCCGGCGTTGATTCGGCGAACTCAACGGACCAAGAATAACAGATTTAATTTAATTAATTAAATCCGTATTTTGGTAAAGAACCACAAAGGAGATTAAAAAGAATGTCTGAGACTCTAACCTCAAGCAGCCGATCGAAGATCCGTCGCGGAGGAAGAGACGTCGCAGAAGAACGTTGCAGGAAGGGAACATCGGCGTCGCGGATCACGGCGTCGCGTCGTCGATTCCCAAGTTCAGCGTTCTTCACGTTCTTCGTGTTCTTCGCATTCTTCGCGAAGGAGGTTGATGGTTCAAGAACTCCTCTCAATGAGTAATCCTCCAAAAGATAGGTTGGTCATATTTTATTATTATGCCAACAAATGAAAACGGGTAAGTAACGACCCATAAATTTGATGAACTAATTCAACGAATGAAACAGATCATTTAATATACAAAATAAACCGCCCAATTAAAAGATCTGTTAAGAATTTAAGAAAATGCGTTAGTTGACTTTCATAATAATGGGTTTTCGCGGGTGCGTTACTTAGCGGAAAGAAACGGCGGGGCTCGTGCGGGCCCCACCTCACAGATATCCTACCAAGGGGGTAGGATATTTCTGAATAGCATCCTATCCGGTTCAACTCAGATTAAGCCGTATTTAAGAGGCTTCAAGTGGCTTCCATGTGGCTTAAGTGAAGTAAAATAAATTTGTCGAAAAATTATTTTATTTCTTTACTTTAAGCCCAAAAATTAAAAACCACACCCGAGCAAACGCAAATCTAGAAGAGGCGTTTCTAAGCGAATACCGGTGCTGCGATTTCATTGGTGCCCTCAGAATTCGATTCTGGGCACCAGTTCAAAAGTTAGAAAAACCCGCTCGTCCGTTCACTGAACGTACCCGAGCCAAACTTCGGAAAATGATTCCGGGCACACCGGGCATCGGAATCAGGTGCCGTCCGAAACTGAGCTTCTGTTAAAATTCCAAAGAAAATTAAGAAGAAAATTTCTTTGAAATTTATGGGTCTTTATATTATGAAAAATAATTAAAATTAATTACAATAATTAAGGTGAAATTACGCATAACAGGGGACTAAACATTGATCATAATGGAAAAAATGACCAATAAAAATTTCAAAAACATATAAAATGGAATAATTTCTTTCAATTCACCTCTTTGGTTCCCTAATGGACTATTTTTACACTTGTGGAACACACAACAATTTTTCAAAAATACAATGTGTGTCCTTTCCCCCACTATAAAAAGGCACTCATCCCTTCCGATTCCAAACAACACTCATGTGACTTTGGTTGAAATATATCTTCCCAAATATATAATAAAAATCCCTCAACTCATACTATATGTATTACTATTTAAATAAATCAAACCATGTAATCCCTTTGGTGGAATCCAATAAGAGTTACTTGAATTACCGTTAATATCCTTCATCACGATCTTCATTTTTATTTCTTTCTACCCTACATCAATACCAATTATTTCATGTTAATAAAATTACACTAGTATCCAAAATATAATGATATTTTTTATTTATAATTTTTTAACTTAAATTATACACAAATACACATAAAGGGTAATGAACATAGAATTCTTATGTAAGGTGAACTACCGACTCATAATATGGTGTTGTTTATTTCTCCATTACCAACTCTCATTGATGGGAATTATGATTGAAAATGTATTTTTATATGTTATATATAATATTTATGATTCTTTAATGATTCATTAATTGTTATATAATACAAACCTTCTTGATTAACATTTTTTGTAGGTATGATAATTTCATTTGGGAAAGTGTATACTTCCACCTACTCAAAGTGGTATTATTTGTCTGCACCTTACATGTAATATATTATGGATGAGTTTAATAAAATTATATCATATATATATATATATGAAATAATAATGCTAATATAATAATATAATATATATATTTATATAAGCATATATTTTATATAATTTCATTTTTTTAATATGTCAATAAAACAGAAACATCGTTCATGCATTTGTATGGACTACTATCTCTTTCGATGATGTAATAAATTTCATAATTATATCATATATACCAAGAATTTCTAGTCTGAAGAAATTCTTATGATCACTTATTAAGAAGAAATAAAAAGTACAGAAAAGTGGTACTCGAGACCAAACAAACAAATGTCATCATCCACCTAACACAGGCTTAGATATCAAAATCAAACATATAATTTCGATAATCCGAGTCACTGGAAGGATCACACTCAGAAGGAGATTTATCCTGATTAAAAATATCAGAGTCCATATTCCTGTGGATATTCAAAGACAATCTGGTAGACACGTTCCTAGAATGGGTACAATAATCCTTGTGTGGTCACCACTTTGATAGAATGGATGTGAAATCCTCAATATCATTCCTCTTTTCCGTGGAACTCAATATTACCTCATTGAAAGATGAACATATACCACTACTCAAAGACTTAATAGGTTTTTCATGCACCCATTCAACCTCATAAACATTCCCCCATTTGACAGATAATTCAGAAGATTGAAAGAGTTTCTGAATTTCCTAGTGATAGTCAACAAATTCTATCATATATATATTATTATATACATATATATATATATAATGAATATATATAACATTAATACCATTTTTAAATTCTATATGTAATTAAATATTGATGTTATTATGAGGATCAAGAATATCATGTTAAGATATATAACAAAAATAAAGCTTATACTACATGAATCATAACATTAACATTTAGTTTTTATTAAATGGGTAATATAAATTCAAAACCAAATAATATATGGTCATTAATATACTAATATAGTTATTTTGATACATTTATAATATGATTATATTAATTATACATTAGGTTTTAATGTTTACAATGAATGTAATGACATAATGTAAAGGAATTTCTATAACCTTTTTCTCTATGAGACACATGTATTATTCACCAATAATTTATTTGTTTTGTATGTATACTTAGTATGGATTTATTCTATGATAAATATAGTTATATTTAAATGTATTTACAAATCCTTTTATTATCTTCATTTCATGTGGTTTATGTTTCCAAAGTTCCCCAATCGGTAAAGTAATTTTGTCTGAATTTTCCTTATTTGAGGCACATCCATTTTATTAGCCTATATTATTATATGATTTATATATAAATAATTTAAAATATTATATCATGAATATCCTTATTCTCATGATATTTTATGATTTGTGTAATTTAATTCATTTCATTCTATTATGACTCTATTTAACCAATGTGGTAACAGTTTATTCATACAATCTATTGATTTATTGTTGTTCTTATGATTAGGATTCATCTAATGTAATATTATTATCAATCTCTCAACTTATATTCATAAATTTCAGAACTTATGATTATTATTTTTATAACCATGTAATAGTTCCATTTTTTTCCCTTTGGTACTTATTATAATTACGAAAAAAAATTATGAAAATCCGAATTTATATCTCATTTCGGTCGGAAATATTTGTTCATTTAGAACCATGTTTTTTCAAAAATATTTCTCAATGTTTTTGACATTTATCCTATGATGGTTGTTTGAATATTTTTACCCATGTGGTTATTAATTTATAAAACATTTTAAAATGATAATTCTTTCTATTTTATGGTAAATGAAATTTTCAAAACTATTAATTTGTGAAAGGAAAATTTGGCATGTATGGACTAACCCTCTTTCATGAACATCATTTCCATGATGCTTCCATTGAGTGTTTACATGGATATTTTTTCAGTAAAAATGTTTCCCCACTATACTGGAAATGTTTTTATTTTAAAGAAAATCAAATTTAAAGTGATTTTAAAAAATTATTATGTTAACAAAAATTAAATGTTTTGAATGTTTATTTTATATGTTTCCAAAAGGTAGATTTCAGAGAAAGGTATTTCAAAAATATAAAATCATCATTTATATTTATTAAAATTATTTCCCAAGAAAATAGTTTTCATAATGTTTTCGAGCTTCTTTTATTCGTTTTTTCAAGTAATTCATGATATAAATATGTTTTCAAACATATTTTATATGTTTTCAACGGAAAATGTTTTCAAATTTATTTTAAGACTTATTTATGTGTTTTCAAAGAATTTTAAATGAATATTATTTTCTAAAGGTTTTATGTCTTCAAAATAATTTTAATATAAGAATGTATATTTTCTTTAGGATTTTTTAAATGACATTTTAAAATTATTTCCCACTTAAGATGACATCTATTGATGTTAGTCATGAGTTTCTATGAAATTACCCAAAGGATCTACTCATATTACATTCTAAATGATTTATTTTTAGAATGAATCTTTCTTATTAAACATGTTTTTTGTTTATGGTATATATGATTTTAAATCCCACCTCATTTCATGGGTTTTTATTTAATTAAATGTTTATATGACCAATCTATTTTCTATAGGTAATGATATTATGAAATGTTAATGATACCCATTTAATTTCATGATTTTTGACCTGATTATTGTTTATCATATTATCGGACATGTATTATGTGATGGGTTGGACCTTTATCTCTCACCAATGAATTTGGTAATGATTGATTAATTAGGAGTATAAATATTATATTTGAACCTGATTCCATGTTCACAATGATATGTAGGGTCATGGTTGATTGTCCATAAGTATAAGTTTGTATATGATTACATGTTCACAATGTTTTGGATTGAACCGTATTATGTGTCCATTGTTTTATACCTAAACCTTATTACATGTTCAAAATGATATGAATAGACCCATAGGAATTCCCATAGGTTTTTTCATGAATCTAATTACACAATTACAATAAAAATCACCTACCTTGTTTCATGTCCATACATTTACGTGTGAGCTGGATTACCTTTTCACAATGCTATTCATGAAACTAAATGCATGTTACCATAATTAAAGATGGGCCTGGTAGCATGTCTATATGTTTATTTGAAGGCATAATTTCGTGTCTCTAACAAAATGAGTGATCCAATGTCTAGTTATACAAGTCGATGAGTTCATATGTTGATGTGCATGCCATAATTGAATGTGTTATTCATATGTTATGGTTTATTTTATCGTGCCCTTGATTATATTATGATTCGGGACTTATGAAATGAAATTATTTTTTCCATGATTCATTTTTATGATTTTTTGGAAGGGCGTGATCTTATAATTATATGATCATTATCTCATAACATTACTCTCATGTTAATATTGTTTATTTTCTTTTATTTACCCTTATTGATTATTCATGATCACCCCTATGTTATGTTTCCTTTCCCTAGGTATTGAAGAAAGGTTTTTAAAAAGAATAACTTGGGGGATATTTTTTTTAACATTGCAAATCATTCACTATGTTAGAGTATTTTTCTTCCAAGTATCCAAAGGAACTAATCTAATTAGGAATTTGGTTATCTTTTTAAGTAGTGTACTATGCATTCTAAAAAGATTTATGTAATATCAGTGTATGTAAATATTTGGTCGATATTATTGGTATCTGAGAAAATGATTAGTAAAATAATGGAAATATGATGTGAAAACTCTAGTGATATCACTAGGAATAATTATAAGGATATGTCTAGGGAAATATCTAATAATGCTTGTTAGTATGTGAAATAGTATAAGAAAATGTCGTTATATTTTAGTAAAGGATAGAGCATGTGGTGTCCTAGAAATACATCTCTATCTAGATTCTAAAAGTGGATGTGGTTTTAGCACATATATATCTATGGGTAACAACATTGATAAGGTGTTCCAGGCCTAAAGTGAGTGTAACCTTGTGTATGATAATGTCCCTTTCTACAAACTTTGTTTGAGATTCTTGGGTAATGTTTTTTGGTAATGGAGAATCTATTTAATAAATATTATTAGTGATTGAAATAGAAGATAAATATTAGTATCCTATGATTAACCAAAGGTGTCATAGTTTAATGAAGAAGGTGTCATGATATGGACATTCTATAATTGATTTTTTAGGTTTATGATGTTTTCTTTTATGCAACATGTTTCTCACAAAATGATTTCAAATGATAGTCAATACTATAAAATAGAAGGAACTAGGTTGAAATTGTAGTTTTTAGATGTTGAATGTATGGGAATTATAGAAATTGATGCCCTAAGTGGAATCCTCATAATGAAAATCAGAAATATGGTACATGTATGGAGCATACATCTGAATATATGGAGACTGAAAATGAAGTGTGAAATTTATAGAATTCTCTTACAATATAGTATATATTAAATTCAGGATGTACGATTAGTTTAAGGTTTAGAAACATAAATACTTTATTAATATTTCATATTATGGGACGATGGTATTAATGAATATTTTGATGATATTTGGGTAACGGTTTAGGAATAGTGTTGGATGATTAACCTATATACGTTTTTAAATTTAAATATTACATTATATGAAATTGAACATATATAAGGATTTTGTTGAACCTTTTCATTAAGTATTTTTTTGAATGTTTTAAATGATACCGATTACCCATAAAATTGATCTAATTACATGGTTTTATTGGGGTAAGGTAATAATTAACATGTTTAATATGATGAGAAAAATTTAATTTATATGGATAAAGAGGTGAATATTTGGATAAAGTAAATTGGATAGTATTTAAAACTTCAGAAATGATCATGGATTGGATGAAAAAGTGATATATGTTATCATATATTTTGACTACAGCTTATGGGATTCAAGTAATCTGTATAGTAATATTTGTTATATGGAATCATGCATTTTTAGAAAAATTATTTATAGTAATTTAAGATATCACCATGATTATGAAGAATATATGATGAGGGTATTTTCATGTTTGGAACATGAAAACCAATAAATACTTTTTTATTCTTTTGGGATCAATGGTAATATGATTTCATGAAATTATTTCTAATGGTTTGGTTGTTTATATTTTAGAAGGGATATAAGTTTAGAAATTCTGGTATAGTTTATGTTAAACATTAGATGTTGTTTGGGAGATAAACATATAATCTCAGCACATGAGGATTTATGAAAATTTGATAAAATTTTCTAATAATATTATGTTGATTTTAACTAATGTTGAATGGGATGGCCTATCATGTATCTCATGATCTTTTGTTCTTTAGGAATTAAAAAAAGTAACAATTTTTTGGAGAAATCGGTGAATTGGAAGTTATTCGGGGAAAATGATGGGTGAGAATGTACGAAATTAGTTTAGAGTCACATCTCTATAATGTTCTTCATGTTTATGAAATATGACTCTGAAGGAAGCTATTTTATCCACTACTATTTATTTATGAATCCAATAGCCCCATTTATCAGCACAGATTTATAGATTTTCTATTGATAACATTATCTTAGCGATGTTTTATATCACCCCCATCAGAACATAACAGTTTGATTTATCTTCCATGTCCCCATTTTTACTTAAACATATTTTTTCCTATATGTAATCCCAATATTATTTTTCATTGGGTTACCATTATGTTTCAAACATTCCTTTTTAATGGATGATTTATTATATATTTTTATAATGTGGGTTTCTAGGAAAGGAACTATCATGTATAAAACCATTGATACCCAGAAGAATTTATAGTGTAAAATTATTTTAAGGGCATATAATTTAACACCCTGGGATATTTTTAATTATTTCCGATTTAATTTATTCATTTATATGTTTTTCAATTCATGGAACAGTGAAAATAGTTTATTTATTATTAATTATTTATGTTTGGAATCATTTATACATAACACCATGTTAATCATTAACAATATGCAACAAAAAATTTAACAATATCTACTTAGAACACTGAGGATATCTTATGTTATATGCCACGCTGACTCTCCCAGATGGCTTGCGTTACATGAAATATTTGGTGTCTCTGAAAAATAATATATTATTAAAAATATTATGGTTTAGTATAATATGATATAACCAATATATTAAATTCGAAATTAAATTATCAACTAATTTATTAAAATATACAGTTGAATTTATCAATTAACAATTAATTATAAACGAATATAGAAACTATATGAATTTAAAAGGAATGATTTTATAAAAGAGAATTAAATGTGAAAATTGAGATTTATATAGTTAAGTTAATTTAATTTATATTAATGAATAAGATTAGTTAAATATATATGTTATATATCGAATAAAATAATTTTAATATTCATACGATTATTTTTATAGTCATAATATTAGAACTAACCAAAAAATACACATAAAATCCTATATTTTTATAAAAGTAGAATTTCCACCTATTAATGGTTATCCTCTATTAAATATAAAATTTTTGAACCTATATAAATTTTATATTTGATAATAAGCATAATTTTATAAATAAAAAAATAATAATTAGGGTAGGGTGAGTTTGTTGTTATTTTTTGTGATGTTTCATTATTGGATCTCTAGTAAAATGTAATGATTTTTAATTAAACTTTTATTTTTTATATAATATATTTACAAAGATAAATATATTTTTATAGGGTTTTAATTCATAATTAGATAAAAAAATCTCAATTAATCCAATTTATATTATTATAGTCAATTTCACATTAAAATTGAATACAAAAACATATCATACTTTTGAACATTTTAACATTAAAAACGTGCATTGTCATCCCACAAAGTAGGATTAAATATAAATTATTTTTTCCCCTTATTTGATTTCAGGTTAAAAAATGGATTCCATAATATTAATTATTATAAATTATAATTTCAAATAAGGTAAAATAATTTTTTTAGCAAAGAAATTAGTGAATGTAGTTAAAATTAATTATATCAATTAAGGTTAATTTAAGTTTACCAAGGGACTAAAACATTATATTAAGAGTGAAAATTGCCTATAAACTTGTACAAAACCTATATTATTTCCATATTTCGTCATATAAATCTATATGGTTCAATAATGGAATAGTTGTACAGTTTTGGAAAATGAAATAGTTGGGGAACACACAGATCGTTTCTAAATTACCATGTGTGTCATTTCTCTCCACTACAAAAACAAACTCAGTGTTCCCAGTTCCTCACACCTATTAAGAAAATATTTCATAACCAATACATGACCAAGTTTCTCTTCCACACCACTTCCCTCATCAAAAAAACCTAAAATTGGGATGAATTCAATCCACAAAATCCCATTTGTTAAAATCAAATGCTATAACCCGAATTAGAGGTAACATCCTTCCTCCAGATATTTTGTTTTATTTCATTCAAAAATCCTTCAATAATACATATTTAATGATTATATAAAAAAAATGTATCCAAAATATAAATTTATTTTGTTATTATATGTTTTGGCCCTTCCTTTATGTACATATCCATCTAATTGGGATTGAACTTACCATACTTGTTTTTGGTGAACTACCGCCTCCCAAAACAAAATTGTTCGTATTTTCCTTACCACCTATCATGGTTTAGAGTAATGATGGATAGTATATATTTTTATTTTATATATGATATTTATGATATAATTATTTTTATATTATTATTATATTAAACATAAAATCATTCTTTTCTTTTCTAAAAGTATGATAATTTCATTGGGGGAAGTGTGAACTACTGCCTCGTCAAAATGATATGCTTCATCCACTACATACACTGAATATTTTAAGGGTGGGTTTTGAGAAATTATATGATATATGTAAAATAATAAAGCAACTGTAATTATTATATATATATATATTATTTAATTTCATTCTTTCAATATTCCAAAAATATGGTAACAACATTCATTAGAAAGTACAACCAACTGTTTCCATGAACCATGAATTCCATTCCATAATTGTGATAATAGGTTATTATAAATAAATATATACATAATATATATGATATTAAGACAATTTTTTACATTATTTATTTAATAAAATAATTATCTATGTTAGAGGACCAATAATAACAAATCAAAACATATAAAAAAAAATAATGCGAATATTACCCAAAAGACAACGTTATCATTTAGTTATTAATAAACAGGTAATATAATCTCATAAAAAATTGATATATGTTATTAGATAAATTAATTTTGTTTTTATAGAAGTATAATAAACCAATATTTATAATACCAGAGGTTTGAATGAGTACGAATAAATTCAAGACTTAAGGTATGAAAATTTCATCTCACATTTTATTTCCTTGAGATACATATCTTATTCACCAATAATTTATTTTCTGTGGTGTGTATACATACCATGGATTTTTTATATGATCCATATACATAACATTATGGGTATTTAAATATTAATTTTATTATATTAATTTTATGGGGTTAATGTTTCAATAGTTACCAAAATGAAGAAGTAATTGTGTCTTAATTTTTTTCATTGAGACACATGCCATGTTATGCTCCTATATTTTTCAGTGTGGTGTATATACTTTCATTGAAAAGTTTTATCATGAATAAAATTAAATTACTGTTATTTTCAACTTCATGTAATTTTATTATTTTCATTTTATTATGATTCAATATTACCAAAGTGGTACCGATATTTTGGTAAAATCTCATCATTTATTGAAAATATTTATGATTATGATTCTATTACTCAAATATTATGATCCATATCTCAATAAATTTAATTAAATTTTATAAATTTGGGATATTAATGTTTTAAACATGTAATGGAATAATGTTTCAATGATTCATTAATATGTTAATAAAGAACTGTTTTTATGAAAATCTAGCATTATTTATCCTTTCGATCAAAAATATATATTCTTTCAACACCATGATTCCTAAAAAAATTATCTTTCATACTATTATCCTATGATATTTAATAAAATTTGAACCCATGTGTAATTTTTTTAATTTTTTTCAAAAATATAATTATTTTTATTTTCAGTTTAATGAATTTTTCTAATTTTTATTGTGAAAACTGAATGTTTGACATGAACGATCGTACCCTCTATCATGGTCATCATTTCATTTATAATTCCTATGCATGATTTAATTTTTATTTTTTTTAATATTTTATTTCTATTATTTTATTAATGTATTGATTTTAAAATTTATTTCAATGAATACAGTTTTACAAAAACAATTACGTTCAAAAATGTTTTAAATTATTTTTTAAGATTCATTTATATATTTTCAAATTTTTTCAATGAAATATATTTCAGTTCTCTCAATTCTTCTTAAATATTTTTTAAAATCATTTTCATGGAAAATGAATTTTAAAATTTGTTCACTCATCATTTATATGATTCCAAGGAAATGGGTTTTAAAAAATATCATCCATCATTTATATGAATTCTAGGTAAATGTTTTTCAAAATAATTTCATGATTTATTTATGTGTTTCCAATGAATTTTAATTAAATTTTTTTTTCTAAAGTATTTATGTTATAAAAATTCTTTTCAATAATGAAAGAAAATTTTCCTCAGGATATATTTTGAAATTATATTTCTAAATTAGTATCTATATAATATGACATCTCTTTATGATACTCATGAACTATGGGAAATAATCAAGGTGTTTAATTAATATAATTTATTGAACGGTTTATGTTTTGATATAATTTTTCGTATGTCAATTATTTTCCTTCATTGTGATATATTCTATAGAAATGGTCTTCTTTTCATCTGTAGTTCTTTTATAAAATGATTATGAGACCTATATCTTTTACATAGATAATGATATAATGGAATTTTTATCATACCCATATCATTTCATGGGTTGTGAAATGATTCTTTTTTATATTCTTTTGGTAGAAAAATTATGTGACTGGAGGAACAAATAGCTTCCTCCAATGAACTGGGTAACGATGGATGACTTCTGACTAGTAATGTTATGTGTGAGCCAGATTTCATGTTAAAAATGTTATTCATGTACTCGGTTGCATGTTCATAGGTTTAGGCATGGAAATATTTACATGTCACAGTTTTATGTGAGAACCTTATTATGTGTTCATAATGTTTTCCATAAACCTGATTGCAAGTTCACAATGTTTTGTGGAGACCCAGTTTCATCTCCATAAGTTTATTCATGAACCTGGTTACATGTTAACAATGTTATGCATGGACCTAGATGAATGTCCTTAAGTTTATGTGTGAACCTAATCACATGTTCACAATATTATTGGTGAACCTGATTGGACATTCACATCATTATGTGTATACCTGGTTTCATGTCCATCAGTCCATCATATACCATTATTTATTGTCCATAACATAATGTGTGATCCTTTTTTCACTTATAAATGTCCATGATGTTGTACATTGATTTTTAGAATACCATTCCATGTCTTATTCACATTTCATGCTTGCATGGCTTATGTTCTTGATTATATTATGATTCATATGTTATGAACTACTAAAAATTATTCCAGGATTCATTTCTATGATCTTGCATATTCATGTAATGAATTTCTAAGATCAAATAATGTTATTGTTCCCTTATGTTCATGCCATTCTTACATATTCCCTTCACATAACCTTACTAAGCATTCAAGATCACCTATTTTCTATGTTTCCTTTCCCTATATAATGATGAATGTTTTTTATGTAAATTACCAAGGGGAGATCTTAATGGGTAACATTGATGATATTTTACTATGTTAAAAGATTTTTATTCTAATATTTCAATGGAACTATCCAAATACATTCTCTAGGAACTTCTTTGATAGTTTACTAAGTATTTTTGAAAAATTATGTAATATCTATTTATGTTATTCAAACCAAGATGAATTGCCTATCTAGAAGAATGAAACTCTTTCATTAATTTCTCTAGAAAATCATAGTAACCCATACTAAATCACAAGAAATATAAGAATATCCACTTCTAATAGAACATCCTGATAGTGTCTCACCACCATATAAGCTAGATTTGAAAACCATGATCTTTTTACAAGATAACTGCTCTGTCTAGATCACATATAAATGAATGAGTATAATAGACTTTGAAGTGGTATCTACTCGACCATGTGTTTCTTAAAAATATATATACATGTATTAAAATAAGTCTACTACTTGTTATTCCTCATCAGACTCTTGGATTTCCTTTTCCTTCATATTTTGTCTCTAAACATCAGCAATTCTCTTTCCCTCACTCATGGTATAGTACAACTCAAAATCAAAATTCTATAGATTCTAAACCAATATCCTTTGGTGAAGGTTCATGTCCCACTATGATAATATGTACCTGATGCTGTTATGGTTCATGTATACAAATAAACCTATCACACCTGATATAATGAATCCATTATTTCTAGTCATGTACTAGTGCTTCTAACTCTAAGTGATGTGTATGATAATTTATATCATGCATTCTCAACTTTTGGGATCCATATAAAACCACTCGATCCTCCATAATCATAGTACATGATATATTCTTTACTCGTCATAGGTAAAGTGAAGATATGTGAGGTGGTTAGAATCCATTAAGCTCTTCGAAATATCTCTCACAAGAAAATGACCAAAAAATAACCCCTTTCATGGTCATCCATTAAATCAATGCTTCCAAAAGGGATAAGACATAGATAAAGTGTAGATAATAACATGATAAAACAAGAGAGCTATGAATTTTGATGAGGTTCATAGGATCCTCCCTAGATACCATAGTTTCGAATTTATCCTTTTCCACTGACACCCTTACCTCTATGTTATCAAGGCCCAAGAAGTTAAATTTATCAATCCAGAAAATATATTTAGTTTGGTTTTCATGAATCTGATCCTCTATCAATATACTATGGATGTGGTCAAGATTTTTGGCATAATCATCTTCTCACTGGGAGTACCCAGAGATTTTGTCAAAAAACCCCACAAACTAATACAGGAAGGGATACAAGACTTATAAAAAAATTATTATCAGAGTTTCTTTATAAATACCAAACGGTATAAATAAAAACTCATAAAAGTAATAAGTGATCCTAATTGTAGTTTTTGGAATGTCTAATGGCCTCACCCTAAACTGAAGTTATCCAATTCCATGGTCGATCATAGAAAAGATCAAAGTACTAGTCAGTTGATTGAAAATATCATAAAAAATGGAATATGATTCAAGTTATTAACCCTAATCAAGCTAAACATACACTAATCCACACATAAGTTAAATGTCCAATAAACCATCATTAAAAAAGAGAACTCTAGAACACCAAGGATATGTACTAAGATGTATGAAACCATTAGTTTCTAGATCATACAACTAAAAATTAAACACTCAAATCTCTATTGGTGACATTATATTTTTTGGGATAGAAAATGGATCTAACTCTATAACCCATTATATTATAACCTTGGTCTATCACATAGGAGTAAGATATAGATCTCATCAAGAAATATACTAAAAATAGTCTACCATTGGAGGACAAAAATCATAATGTTTTCCATCATAATATATAGAAGGACTGACCTTCTCAAATATTAGAAAATATAATATGAACATAATTGGACCTGAATAACCATTCTAAAGATCCCATTCACACTATCGAAAATAACTACCTGCATCTAGAGATAAAAAGGTAACACTCCTCGTGTAATAGTTATCATGATCCTAGTATAGAACGTTCCATTCTATAATAAGAGTCAAAATGAAACATGTCATTTCCATCCTGAATGGCTCCCAAAAGAAATGGAAACCACCAATATCTAGAGAACACAACTTCTAACATTTGATATTCTCTTACCACACTCCCAATGGAGTACCAATGGTTAAAACACATTCTATGTTCTCCACATACAAGAATAAGCCATTTAAAAAGGGAAGATAAAATAGAATGCGATTATACTATATCCAAAAAACAAAAGGGTAATTGATAAAACAATAATATCAATGATTTTATACCATCCTAAATCCACAATACTCAGTGTAGTCTGCATAAAATGCACCTGATGAGCCCATCTACCATTGAATTTAGCCTTTCTCTCTTAACCAACACCCTTTTCCAACTACTGTTTTCCATAAATTTGGGGACCACGTCCCCTGCCTAAACTAAAATATTGTGTGGAACTCAAACTACCTACTAGTTGAAGAGTAGTTATGTCCATTGAATATTTTTTTCCATTAATGTACGTTTCAACTATATTGATTCTCAATGCCCCTACAAAATTGGTGTATATGGTACAATAAACTACAACCACGAATTTGAAAAGTGGTGTACGGAAACTAAGTCTGTTTTTAGTAGATTTTTCCGACCTGAAAACATTCTAACAGAACATGATCTTTATATTGTTTCCAACATCCTTGGAAACATTTCCCACAATTTCCTTAGTGAAAACTATTATAATGAATCTTCACACACTATAATAAGACTTAACAGTTATCCCATATACAACTTCCTAGACACTAGTCGAGGCCTCTATCAGCATCCCTTCAATGATGATTCCCTAATTTATCATATCAACAAAAATACTTAGATGTATCATTTTCACTGTAAACCTGATCTCATAGAAAAGACAATCCTAGAAACTTCATTCCCCATATATCTCATCAGTTACCAAAGATAGAGAAAATCACTATATCTGGGTGAAATGCTCGGAGTAGTCCACCACTAGCATGCACATTTAGGTCAGGTGAATAAATTGATAAGCCTTTTCATCCCTTAATGTCTCGATATAAATGTGGATGAGGAAAATAATCTCAATACCCTTATAGGATGACTCTTATTTCTTCCCTGACTACTCCAGAATGTCCCACCAATGATTTGTTATTCGAAGAAATATATCTGATGCTAGCACTACCCGCCTATCTATAGGTGTCTCAAGACACTTAATGATCATATGGACTAACTAGAATCATAAATCTACTGGAAAGGGGACTAAATCCCAAGTATACATTGGTGTATACAAAAGCTAAAACTCTTTATTTATTTCAGACATTGAAGACACAATGTAAAAATTATATATTTTTTTGGATCTCATAACTCTCACGAAGCTTCCATGAGGCTAAACTTCCATCTGTTACCCAAGAACGTTAGGAAGAATCAATTTTTCTATGTTGTAGAATCTTTATATCCACCCTCCTGATTCCCAACATGGAGATGATTAATATGAATTTTTATACCTGAAACATGAACTTTTTAGAGAACAGTATATTACAGATTCAACCTAAAAAGGTAAAAAATAGGGAACCACTGACTCTTGGTTTCTCTAAACATTCCATATATGTTTTTTATAATGACATTATAGTTTATTTATTTCATTTCTCATATATAAAATGTGTCACATTCCATAGTTCAATCGGAATGTATATATCACCTTAAATAAATATGTCGTATAATGAACTATTCATGTCAATATATATCCCAATATTCCTATTATAAAGCATGACTCCTCATCCCACACCATACATGGCCATGAGTATAAATCTCTAGAATAAATAATACCCTAACATTATAAAACCACACAACATATGAATCACCAATGTTATAATAACACCAACTAAAACATGTGAATAATAAATACAAAAATCCATCACTACACACTCATAGTATCCCTTGTACATGGGTTATCTAGTCCATTGTATAATACCATTACCATGCCCTGACACATCATAGAATGATTTCCATCATTTAATAATATTTATGAAAAATAAAATGAAATTTTTTTTCTCTGATACCACATTGTAACGTCCCCAAATCTAGAACTCTACCACATGGTTGAAATGTGTTGGTTATGAGACCTCAATAATGACTCTGCATATGATAGAGGCTACCAAAATGTAATAGGGGTGTGATAATTATAGGGTAAGACTATAGCCCCATGTTTAAAAGTAAAAACAATGATAAAATAATATATATAAACAATTGATTAAATATTATAGTGCAGAAATAAATGAAATATTACAATATTGTGCAAAAACAACAACAAAATTCAACTGATCAATACAATAAATAATATTGTAATAATGAAGTGATGTGATGGAATGCAATTAAATAAAATTCTATATTTAAAAAATATAAAAAACATTCATGATAAATTAAATACTCAAGAGTCCCATGTTCAAAAAACTATATCAGTCCCTACTCCAACCTCCAACTCATCCAGAAAGTAAACAATCAATAACAATGACCTATTACCTTATCCAAATCAATATCCATAAAATCGTCTTGTGTTATAATAAAAAGAAAAAATAGGTTGTTAGAATAATGTTTTAGGTTAGTACTACCATTCCTAATCATATCCAATATAATCATATGTGTAAGGAATAATACAATTTACAATTATATTATTTAATCAGACAATTAAATTAATACCACATCAACCTACATAGGCTCCATTCCAAAATATATATGATCATGTCTCAAAACCATTCTAACTATCACCACATAACCTAGGGATAAAATAACCTCCATCAAAACCATCTTGGAATGTCTCCAACCATGTATTACAACCATGCCATCCAAAACGGTATAACCAGGGCATAAAAATTAAATAACTCTAGATCAAACCATATATAAAATCATTTAGGTATAAGACCGATATATAATAATTATATCATGTCTCAAGGCCAAGCCTGTTATACAAGCCATTCAGCATGTCACAGGTTTATGCTAGGTATACTATCATTTTAGCATTTTTTAGGGTCAAGCCTGATATATTATCATTTAATTATTTCTCTTGAAAAATCATGATATATCATCATTTTATAATTTAAATTTAATAAATTTACAATATATATATATATTAAAATATATATATCAAAAAAATGTAATAGTAATATGGATATGAAAATATCTCATCAAAAGAATCATTGGATAATTAGTAATCTAACAAATTATATTTCTATTTCCAATTTAATTTATCAATTTGTTCACAACCAACAACATTCTAGTCATCTCAATAAACAAGCAATGATAAGGGTAATCTATATAACGAAATCTCATATAATAAATTTCATGAAACACTCACTTTAATACATTAGATAATTCATTTATAATCAATGGTTATCCCACCTGACTGGTAGCCACAAACCAAAAGAAAATGAAAATTGGTTCCCAATGGGTTCCATAGAATAATCCAGTTTATCATTCAAATTATTCTGGGGCATCGTATGTTGGTGAAATTGTAATATCATATATACATGTAAAATATCATACCATAGGGTTATGGTTTATACCCCCCCCCCCCGATATTATCTATTGATTAAACAATGCATACATAATGATTCACATACATTAAAGAAGGAACATATGAAGAATATATGGTTCCCAAATCACAATTGATCAATATCAAAACCAATAATCTTCATAGTCATGATGTTACACCGTAACAGTTGTTGATAAAAGGGATAGATGGGAAATCCTACCCAAAACCATATTTTAGGGATCTAATAAATAATATCGACATCAAAAAACAAAAGAGGCACTCCAAAAATCCTATATAAACATCTCTATGATCGATAGGGGGAAGCCAAATGAAAGATAAATGAAAAATCATCTACACTTCACACAATAAAAATACTACTCAATAAAATACACTCTGTGTTATTTAGTTACATGTTATATTTTTTTGAGGGATATTCAGAAATCCCCATCACCTCAAATTATTATATATTTCAATTGAATAGTATATGATTTTTATTCTCTTAATGTTGTGAATCAGTTCATAGGGATTAACTATTCATTACTTGTTTCTCAAAAAATCACATGGTGTTTATTATATTTAAACACTGTGTAATTTTTATACACATATGTTTCAGTCCATTTTCCATATAAAAACACAAACACCCTTCATGGTTTCTAAACTTAACCACAAACCTTGGTAACACAATATCCATTTATACCAATACTACATTTTTTAAAACTATACACATATGTGTAATTGAAGTTATTTTTTCCAAAAAAGGATCTCTTGGTGAATAATCACTAGTTTTCTCTGGTTTCAACACAACCCAAGTCAAAATTAATTCATGAAAATAGAAATCAAAAACAAAAAGTAAACAACCCATTATTAGGGAAGACAAAAAAAATAAATAAAATGCTTAAAGAAAACCACATCGATAGACGTGACTAGAAGAAAAATCTAGGATAATAAAATATTTTAAGGATATTTATTTTTTAAATACATTTTATTTATTAAAGGCCAGAAGATTATTTTGGAGGATGAAGGATACAGTTTATTGATCTGGTGAGAAACATTCAAATGAAAATTATTTTAAATATATATTTATGTACATATTTAAGGAAATAATATTTATTTATCTATGAATTTATCACGTTAAAAGTAAATAGTAATAATTTTATTATTATTTTAACAATGTGGTTTCTAGATATAAATAAAATAAAAGGGACCCATGTGCAATTATTATTTGTCTGAACAAGCTCTTTATAATCATAATTATTAAACTTCAAAAATAAATGGTTTTTTTTTTCTTATTGAAAGCCTATATTTAATTCTCCCATGACCTATAGATCCTTTTTCTCAGAGTTCTCTAATGAAGAGAAAGATATACTCCTACTCCCTCCACTAAATACTAGATAGAAAAAATTGCATCAATTTAACAGATGAAATTATTATGGAGATTATCAGTAATCAAAAAAAAACTACCAGAATATTATGGGCCAACTCTCAAGGATTTATACGTAAAATTTTGGAGTTTTTTAGTGCACATGTTTATACACAATAGATGGATTATCCCCCTCAATCAAATCATCACAATGATAAAATAAAATGAATTTCCTACCACATAAATATTAGATAAATAAATTCATTGAATGGTATTTATTAATGAAAATTAATTAATTATAAAACAAATGTCATAATATTTTGTTCTTTTTTTAATCATAATAAATAATAAATAATTTATTTTTTAGGTTTTTATGTCAATATTCATCTTGTATGTCTGGGAATTTTCCTATATTATGATATAATATCAAGTAATAAACTTACCGTAATACACGCCTTTTGTGTCCAATAACATCAAAATTTGACTAATTTTATTTCATTTCAATTTGTATTCGGAGATATTGATTTGAAATTTCGACGACATGGAACTGAAAGGTATGAGAGAGTAAACATGCATCATGTTAGAAATAAATTTCTCCCATGGAATGTGTGTTTTTCTTATGATTTTTGAATAGAACATAATATGGAATAAATGTGTTTTGTTTTCAATGAGATGATAATCAATTCATTCATGTATAGTATCTTAGTGGTGTTTTAATCAACATGCATAAGTATGTGACTCTTTATATTGAATGTATATCAATCCAATATGTGTATGAGGTGTGTGGTACCTGTATTTGATATGGGTGGTTAAGGACATGATTTTTTATGGTATATGACCTAGGTGTGATGGTAAAATGTAAGGTCTATTGGGTTACACTAATTATTATATATATATATATATCTTTTTGTGATATCTAATCTCTTATTTCTATATTGTTCATGATAATTTATTTTTAGTGATATGTAAGTGTGATAATATATATTGTTTTTTGAGGTGGGTTTTACATATAGAACCATAGATGCATGAGAAAAATGATTCCCACGAGGTCCATGGTGAGTATGAGCCATTGTTATAGGATCCAATGTTAGAATCTCAAAAACATCAACTACATGATCTGTGGTATTTGTTATCGAATAGTTTAGGGTGATCTTAGTGAGGGTCATCTAGAGTATTGACTAATGACTATATAGAGGTGAATATATATGGAATAACCTATGGTGGAGTTTCAGTTATAGCACCCTTAATTATATTAAGGAGAGGGTGGACCCCATGTAGTGGAGTATTGTATTGAGTATGTATATATGATATTTGAATAGATTGAGTCATCCCAATGATAATGCGTGATGTTAGGCAATTATATTCCTAGAAGATCATCAAAATGTGGGTAGGATATATATGTTTTGGAAGGATGACAAGGGGGTTGACTTGTATAGGCATAAAATATATTTTTTTAAGGAATAATTTACTTAGGATTTTAAGGTGAGACTGATCTTGGGACTTCATGAACTTGTACCAAAGAGATACCTCAATTGTGGATTATGTGCAGAGGTTTATAATTCATATGCAACTTTTATCTCACAATAGTGGGAGATGAGATAATAATGGTTTGATTATTTAAGAATGGTTTATATAATTCTATTAGTCTATTGGTGGGTTTGTGATGATAGGTGACTAATCCCTAGGTAACCATATGTGAGGATAAGGGACATACATCATGTTGGTAAGAGTGGTGGTTTGATGCTTCCACTATTGAGTGGATCATCGAAAACATGATTTTAGTATTGAATGATGTGACATGTTTGAGCCTAATGTTATTATATAGTAATGTAATTCTTGTTATGTGTCTAAATAGGAAATTATGAGTGGTTTTGTCTATGGAGAGATCATATAGGTGGGAGGTATGGATTTGGGAAAAAAGCTAGTATCAATGGTGGGATTGGGATCAATAATAGGAGTTGGTAGAAACTATTCATATCCACCTATGGGATGTGGTAGTGAGTGAGATACCTAGTAGTGGGAATAGTTGCTATTATGGAGTATGTCTCTATATGGAGGACGAGAACAATGTAGTTGAAATTTGGTACAACATTATGTGGTTATATTGACATAATCAGTGAATTTCAATGAGATGATGATAGTTAGATTATTCCATTTGAATGAGACTATGGATTATGGTTTTTTCTGGTAGATACTGATGAATTAGTTTTTTACATGATAATTGGATTAACTGTGGGATGGTTAATATGTGCGAATCAGGTGAGATTCATGGAATTGGATGGTGGTATTGGCATTAGGTAGTATTTGGGATTTAACATAATTTTGTATAATATTTGGAATCACGTATGTTGTAGGATAAAAGTCAGAATCAAGAATTATTTGGAATAAATGATGTCATCTTATGTGATACAATATCATATGATGGTATTGGGATGATTCTGGGTAATGAAAACTATTGAATGGTTGTTGTATGTGGAAATTGAATGTGTGTGGGTGTGTTATTTATGGGTGTGACAACATCATTTTGTTAGGAAATTGATTATAATGATACTTGGTATGTGATTATTATGGTGGAGAGTGATATGAGAGAAATCCGTTTATTTATGATCAGCAGTTAGTGTATTCTAGGATATTCAGGATAGAGAAGAATGTTTTCAACATCAAATTAGTATTTTTTAAGTGATTGAATGAGATTTTTCTTGGTAATTAATATATTGAATATAATGTAAGATATCATTAGGATTATCTATCTAATAGTGCTTTTATAATAAATCCCTGGGTATTTGGAATAGTCATTTGGGAATGTTTTGTGACCGAATAAGTGAATTTAGAATCTTTAGAGGTCCCATGGATATTTTTATAGGCCAATTATTGGTTTCGAGGGTTGGATAACATTATGGTTATCTAATTTCACTATTCATAATTCACACGGTTTCATGGTATAGTCATAGTGTGGTGGGGAATTTATGACAAATATTAGGTGAAATATTCAAGAAAGGCATAAGGGCCAAATTTGGGATAATTGAATTATAATTTGAATGGGTAATTGTAACATTGTGACACATATGGTCACATTATATTGGATCTTGGTAACATTCATAAGGTGTAAAAATTCATTAAAATTGAGTTATGATGTCATTATGTCATAAATGAGGCGGTCACATCATGATGGGGGTTCCATTAATTTGTGTCTAGAAAGGGGATTATATAGTGTAGGGGTGTCACATTACATAATCAGGATATTTCATTGTGAAACAATCATGTATAGTTAAGGTTGGTACATCATGGAGTTTATTTCCGTCCATGAGGTGTCTCGTAGAGTGGTTCTTCCCACAATTATCTTGTTGTTCAAACGATGACCTTCCATACATAGATGAAAAATAAAAATTATTTAGATAATGTAATGTGTAAATATAAAATTAAATGGGAAATGGGGAACATTTCCACTAGTAGTAAAAGATTCCAAAAACATCCTTATCCCCTTCTATCATCCCTAAAAGTGATATCTCCATCATTTCTTTTTGGATTGTGTCTTCTACAAAATAAGGGTGATTTTCGGTTTAATCTAAAAAATATTATGCATATATTTATGTGATTTATTTCTGTTTCAATTACATTAGATAATAATTCCCTGGAATTGCTGTTTTTTTTATAAATTCCTAAGATCAAATAATTGGATATGTATCGATCAATGTAACTTAACAGATGGACTCATACTTATTCAAGGTAGGTAGTTCTGATCTTTTCCAAGAATTATATATGTGTTATATGATACATTAGAAACATATATCAATTTAGGGGAGGGGTTTCTTGAGATAAAAAATGACACCACATGATGTTAATGTTGTTCATATGGGGAATTGAGGGGAATCTTGTATGCCAAATAATGGGTTTACAAAACATATGGAATAACATGTTTGATATTTGGTTCCATGGATCATTGGACATGATTAAGTAGAATATTGATTTCATTCATGTGATTTTATAACTAATATGTTTCTCTGTAAACATATTATGATTGGATCATATGATTTTTTATTATTTTTTTTACTTGAGTGATGTGGTTCACTAATTTTATGTGGATATTTGAAACTATAGTCAAAACTGGAGATATGGTTTTTGGAGGGTGAAAATGATTCACACATACTGTTGAATTTTTTTAATAATATCTCTCAATGTTGGGGATAAGGCTATTAGGTTCTTATAATGATATGATCATTACTATAAGTTGTTTTAAACAACATTGTGTGGGTGGTGGACTCTGTAAAATAAGTGACATACGGCGATAGTGCTGACCATTTTCATAGAGAAGTTGTGCAATATATAATTCCATAGTCGGTGGTAGTTGATACCACTACATAGGGGATTTCGGATCAGTTTAAATTAAGTGAATGAGAAGATTTTATAAAGATGGGTATCTTCGTTCGTTGGGATCAATGAGATATTGAGCTCTCGGTTTTCAAGGGGAATTCAAAGACTATAGGTAATGTGACTAAGGCTTTGACTGAAAAATGTGGTGGCATGTGAATAGTTGGAAGGATTAGTGAAATTCTAATATGATACACTATAGAAATATATTTTTAATCTCGTACATTAAGAGTTGTAAAATGGACCAATGATGATTTTTTTGAGTGCTTGTAGAGAAGATGTTAAATTGGATTTTGTTGTTTTATTATTCTTTTATACAACAGTTTATTGAAGTTATCTTAGTTATTAATAGAATTATTGGTGGTCAACTAAGTTACAACTAACAGCTCGCATGGGATCTTGTGGATGTATATAGAAATTATTGTTCATTGTAGTGGTTGTGTTAATGGTTTAATGCCTATAACTTATTAATATTGGGCCTAGAAATTATTCATGATCTTTAGAGGATTATTTTTTTTAATGATTGAGGTAGTTTCTTTGTGTTGGACTAGTTGGGTATTTTTGGTATATATGAATATGTATATATGTGATTAGTATAAGGGAAAACATGTTATTTTTTATTATCAATCATAAAATTGTTGATGTTATTTAGATTGTAATATAGGTTGGTATGTATTTTATTTTTTTTTATTTAAAATTATGTTCATTGTGAAATTGTTATTTTTGTTTATCTCTAGTGTTTATAGTCTCCCCACTATCAACCCATATTCCCTCAAAAATATTCTATATATTGTGTCTCGTGGGGAGGTACATCTAAGGTCTTGTGACAATATTGTTTGGTTATTGTCCATTGGTATGGGTTCATCTATTGTAATTATTCATTATATAAAGTCATTTTATGTAATAATATTAATAAATTTCCATAATAATTAACTGAAATGTTCATATTAAATTACCCATAATTAGCTTATTATTTAAACCTCATAAATATAGTTCTTATGATTAACATGGTCTAAAATTTAATTATATTATTTATATGTTATTTGGTTATTTAAAATGTTTACATAATTTATATTTAATGAAAAAATAATTATAGTTAAATTATATATCATATATTTAATAAAATTCCCATAAATAAATAACAAGTACAGTTCAAATTTTGAGCTGAATATGAAGACTTTATTTTAAAAATTAAATAATTTCAATAATAAGTAGCTATAAAATTGTAATTTTATTGTATTTAAGCTTTTTTATGAATCATTCATAGATATTAATCTCATTTTTCAATATTTAAAATTTACATTTTTTTAAAATTTGATTCTTATTGTATTCACAGTAATATATTTATTATTTATATTGAATAATCTTATTATTTACTTTATGTTATCAAAATAATTATTAAATAATTGAAAATACCTATATTAAATGCCATGTATGATTATTTAAGATATAGTTATCATCTACCCTGACCTCCATTTGTAATCAAAATTTGTAGCTCAAATGTATTTGATGAACAAAATTTATATATATATGTGTGTCTGTGTGTGTGTGTCTAATTTTTGAGATATTTTATGTATTAAATTATATCTAATATAATGAATCATTAGTTTAAGAGATATTTCTCTAGACATCCCACTAACTTGAAGGTTTATGCATTGTTAAACAAAATTGGGGCATGGCTAGGTGTTTTTTAGTATAACGTTTGTGATGATTTTAAAAATAATATAATTTTAATCCATTATATGAATAGTTCACATACCATATGAATCTAGTGTATTTGAATTTTTTTTAAATATGATTGGATTAAATTTTTGTGGAGAAATAAAAACATCATGTTTTTTAATTAGTATTTATCAATATGGTTTGAATATTTGTACAGGGAATATGATCTGAAAACTAAATATTTAGTGGCATGCATAATTAAACATAATAAAATGAGATACGTGGGTGATATTAAATCTCCTTAAAATGATATGTGTTATATTCCATCAAAATTTGAACTTATTGGGACCTCAACCGTACACCGTGGAATTATTATACAAAACAGGTACCCCAATATTTTCTTGTGTAAATAAATAATATACTAAGGTATCTTAAATAATTCATGGGTATGTTTTTCTGTTGTAGGTTACCAATAAATTATCTTTTTTTATCCAGTTCGTAGAGTTTTATTTAGGCTTCAATTATATAGGAACCCATGTGCGTTATGGTTCTTTGAGAATAGATTTGGTTTTCCTTATACGTCATTGGTTAAGTGTTACCCTCTCAGTTATAAAATAATTATATAAGATATGACAAGGATGATAATTTTACAAATTAGACAAGTGGTGATGGGAAAATCTATAATGGACTCGTTTTATTGGGAAATGTAGACATTTTCCCAATAATGGACATGATGTATTTTAACAGGGTATCATCAATTTAGTGGGATCCCATTTAATATAATTCATTAATAAAATGTAATAAGACATGATACCCATATAAAAAATAATATATTGTATATAATAGTGTAAGAATCTTGAAACATAACTTTGAGATTAATTATTATGAATGAGAGTCTTAATATTTGAAACTCATATGCCTGGAAACAAAAAAAGAGTTCATATAAGGGATAAATCCAACGTTTTGAGGAAAATATTTTTTGAGAAATCTGGTGTTAAAATTGATTTAAATATGAAATATGAAATATGACCTAGGTTATTTTTGTCTCAAATAATATATTGAATATTATTCAATATGTTAATATCATGAAGTGAATAATTTTTCACTATTAAATATATTGGTTAAGGAATTCATCATCTTGTAATCTATAAAAATGTAATGAAATGTTGAATCAGTTCAATAATTATTTACCAAATATTATTAAGAGTTGAAAATATATGAACTATGAATATGATTTTTCAGCTTTTGTGTAATATAAACGATAAATGTGGGTTAATTTTATATGAAAAATAATAAAAAACATATTGAGAGAGTCTATTTTTTTATGTATAAAGTGTTTATATACAAAGATAAATGTTGACAAAATAACAAGAATTGATGATTTCATCTGATGTAATTTTTTAGGAAACTTAATAGAGATTTTAGAAAATCCATGGAAATTCTATAATATATATCACTGTTGTGTTATTTTATTGTTCAGTTTTGAAGGGAATGTGAAGTCGAATTTATATTTTTCCAGTATTAAGAAATTTAAATTGTAGAAAATCAAGGGATGTGCTGATATAGACTGTATGTTTCATTTGAGTGATGAATCAATGAGTTTATAAATAAATTATTATAATGCTAAGGATATTATCAATATAAACTGGATTAAAGTATCTGATGTGTATCCTTATCTAATTTCTCTAATACATTAAGAATAATATTTCATTAATAAATAGTTATTGTGAAGAAAATTAGTCAATTTATTTTTATACATGTGGTTTTTTATTTATGATATTCCATAACATGTATTGAAAATATGAGAAGGATTAGAAAATGTATTCATGATTTTATTTTTATCCATATCATTGTAAAAATATGAGGGATTATTTTCCCACCACCCACCAATGAACAATTATAATGTAATGAAATCTTTCATTATTAAATGATTCAAACCAATAGAATACCATATTTCATATGTAAAATATATTTTATTTATTTATATATTCCTCTGAAATAGAAATACGTGTTATTTCCTTAAAAATGATGCCTTTTATTAGTATGATTTTGTATATATAATATTATATGTAGGAGGCTAGTGGGTATATGATTAAATTTTTATTATATTTATTTAAATTTTTCAATTAAATTAAAACAAGTGTTATTTCATTAAAAAAACATGTTTTTTATTAGTATGATAATGTATAGAGATTATATTATCGAGTTAATGTATAATGTAATGTGAAAATTTTAATTTTCATAGCAATGTCATTTTATCATTACCCAAATGGACTCTTAGGTGTTCTAGTATGTGAAAATGTAAATGGATATATAATATATCATGGAAAATATTGATTGAATTGGTTCACTATATGATGATGTTTATAATATTTTTTAGATGATTGAAAAATATGACATCATAACATTTGATGTTGTGGAATTAAAGAGTTTGAATTTTTTTCAAGGGGATAAACATTAGTAAAATGATTACCAAATCACACCATTATTCAAAATTACATTTTATTTACATGTTACACACTAATGAATTTATTGGGATGGTTTTAAATAGATTTTCAAAGAGAGATGTGAGGATAACTAAATAAAGTTATAATTAGATAAAGTATCCAAAAATGCATAGTAAACATAAGGTTGATATAAATTTATAACATATATTATATGTTATATGGATTATTATATGATGTTTTGTTAAATATTCTTAAATGTGTTCAGGAAATATAAAATTAACAATATAAAATAAAATATCCACTTTGGAATTATTTCACATGAGTTTCATATATGTATATATACATAAATATGTTTTGAATAATGATGATGATTGAAATCTTAAATAATGAGTTTTATTTATCCATAAATAATGTTTTCCATTAAATATTATAGGTTGTGATGAAATGTTAATTTTTGAGTGAGTGGTATTAGTTAATGGGATCCATAGTATTATCATGAGTGGAAAAGGGGTTTATGTGCACTAAATAATACTCTATTTATACAAAATAGAGTGACATACATTGTGTATATGTTATTCTAGGGGTTTGTGGATCATATAGGAGTTACATATCAATATGGATAATAAGATAAATATTGTACTTTGTTACCAATCTTGTGTAATCATTTTTCGGTTAACTAATATGGGGGTGGTTATGATTTTTTATAATAAGATCATTGATTGGGCATAATCAATATTTGATGTTTCCTCCCATATGATGAGTATGAAATATATTCCCTCGATTAAGATATACTATTGAGTTTTCAATAATACCTGTACAGTTCATATGATGTTCTTATCTATTCAAGTGGGGGAAAAATTATGTTCTTATCCAAAACATGAAAGGAATGTTATTTTTTCATCAAACAAGTATGACTATACATAGATATTCATGAATGTACGAGTTTTCTATATTTTATTAATGTATTCTATTTATAATAATCATACGATTTCAGGGGAAATGGGAATTTATGATTCTGAATACTAACGTGAGTTTTTTAATAATGGGTATATAGAGACATGTAATTGAAAGGGATCAAACTATATCACATTTCAGCTTTCCTAGAATTGATTCTTTACAAGAGGCTACTCATTACATACATTTATTTATCTAGTGATTAATATTTGTTATAAGTGTTATAGAGGCCCAGGGTTCCCACCCTATTGTAAACTAAATTGGGGTTTAGTATCACTCTAAGAGATAATATAAAAACATTTTTTAGTTCATCACTGTTTTTTGAATGAGTATTCAAATTGTATTACTGTTATGTGATACATTTTTAAATTATTTATTTATTTTCAACTATTTTTTAAAAATATATCAACATGGAATTGGTTACGATTTAACAAGTTATTGTATATGATATGATAAAAGTATAAAACCCTCAAAATATTTTTGGATTTTGTTCATGTGGGATGTTGAAGGATATATATGGCCTAAAATCATATACATGAGATGCAGATAGGTTATATCATATGATAATATTGAGATGTTATGATACACGAATGTAATTTGATTTATGAAAATTGAATATTCCCATAATATGGTATGATATAATCTTAACCCCATGTAATCAAAATAATAATATTATCCTAATAACATCAAATTAAATGGAAATCATTGTATTCTATTGGAAAAAATCAATAATACACATTATCATGAATTCGTAATTATCATTTTCAATGAAGTCTTATAGTATAACATCCATATATTATGCTTTATGCATCGTACTACCAGATATAATATGATAAAATATGTTTTTAACCAAAATATACTATTATAATGTAATATGTAACATAATTTTTAATATGGGGTATCATACATGGGATTTATATGTTTTATGAGGAATTAACACATACCTTATAACCCATTAAATTATTTCTGCATGTATACCTGAGTAAATTAATTGAGAGTTATATAAGAACACATTTCTAAAAGACCTAATTGGGTGTTTGGACCTTTAAATCCATCACTAAAAATCCCAAACCCTATTATCCAAATGTTATTTCATATTTACGGTTGAGGTACTATAATGTTGTGAGGGTTGGAAAAATCTCAGCCAATTGATAGATGATCTAGTGGGCTCATGGATATATCCTGAGGTGGTTGTCCTTTAACATCATCTTTTGAGGTAATCATTAACCTCAATCAAATGTAATATAACTTATGTAGTGGCTTCTATTGCATATTGTATGCATGGATTTATAGTTGTTCATTCGTAGTCTTATGAAAATTTAATTTATTTTGTGCATGGAAATATTAAGAAATATATTTCAATCAATTCTTTACATATATTTAGTGTTAATAAACCCTATTGAATCATAGTATTATTTTTACATGATAATTACGAGAATAAGGTAACCCCTTAAATACTAAATTTGGGATTCCCTCAAAATGAAACACTTGTTACAACCACAATCATTCAATATAGGTGACCCAAAATATTGGTTCCCCCTATATTATAATGTGTGACGTGGGAAAATTATGGGATACCCTTCTATTAGGTTCCTATAATTGGAATTATTTTCGAGTTTCATTTATTTAGATAAACTTAACACTCAGGTTCCCATTGGAGTATAGTTATGATAATTCACTTGAAAATTTTGAATATAATTATCCACCTAACAATCCAAGAGTCAGATGTTATATGAATGGCATGATTTTCAATTGAATATAGTCATGGGTTATATTTTAAACATAGATATGTCAGGTTATAATGAAATATTTATCTTGTATCAGTAAATGTATATGAGGTACATGGTCACTATTTTTTTGTATATGTACATTCAATAGATATACTTATTGAAATGATATAAAACATAATTCTCTGAGATAGACATTTATTTGTTATATACTATATAATTAATGATTATTATAATTCTGAGATGCCTTATAGGGAAAATCTATACTAAAATTCTAAATTGGATTCTTGGGTTGACATGTATTCTTAAAGAGTATCATTCTAACCATTTTGAAGTAATTGTTTTAAAAATGAATTTCATTAATTAGAACTCATGGGTAATGGATACTAGGTGTGCCTCAATCAATTTTTCATTCAAACAAAAACAATGAAATATAAGAAAATAAGTTTATCATTATTGGAACATTATATAGATATATATTTATATATGAATATCTTTTGGTACTAGAGATAGAGTTATGACTATTTAATTATACACTTATGATCTATGTATATAAAGTGGATTAGTTTAGTAGTTATAAAATTATTTTTTAGTTCTAGGTATGAATAAAAATATCATTTAAATATCTTTATTGTATATGATAATATTTCAATTCATTTCTTAAAAAATGGTTTATATATACTAATGTAATATTTTTTATAATATGAAATATATTGAATGTTTTTATATATTCATTACATGAATAATCAAATTTCTAACATCCATGATAAGAAGTTCATTGTTGATTATAAAACCCTTTTTCTTTGGAAATTTCACCTTGGATATAAAAATGAGAAACAAAACCAAAGACTCTATAGAGATTTATTTATGAGTCATTTTACTATGAATTATTTGATAAATTTGAATCATTCGTATTTGTAAAAATCAAAAAACAAAAATTTATTGAAAATGTGAAATACCTAGTGCTCTATTGATTCTTTTACATAGAGATGTTTTTTGACTTATGGGTACTAAATAATGTGATGTGTGTATGTACATATTAATATTTACTAATGATCACAGTCTGTATGGTTATGTGTTTTTTTTATGAGAAATTTTCTTGAAACCATTAAAAATATTAGTATGTTAAAATTGGTTTTAAATAATCAAATATAACAATTATTAATATTTGTTGATTTTACTATGTTAGTGAATAATACTAGTAGTTGAATAATCTTCTAATATATAATAGAATTTTTTTTCCCAAATCACTCCTCCAAAAACCCCATTGTGGAATTTTATATTATAATGGATAAATAATGACTTGATAAACACGGATCAATCAATGATAATTTATTGTGGCCTTCCTACACCATTCTAGGGGTATTCTCCGGGTCCATTATCTTCCATTCAAAACTAACTCCCATAAAAGGCATTCCTATATAAATAATATAATATATGATTTAGGAAGTATCCCAATTATCAATTTTTGAGGATTTGGGGTTAGGAAGTATATGAATAATATTTGGATTTAGAAAAAATTTATCCAAAATCAAATAAAATCCATTTTTGATTATCTAAAAGATATTTTAAGATATGTTTTTTAAAATCATACTTCACAGAAATTGTTTGCAGAATGAAAGGGTGTTTTCTTTTATAAGTGTCACATTTCTTGAGGGGTTAATGAGGGGAAATATATTCTTAAAGGTGTTTAAAAATTATAAAAATGGATTTTTCAGGAGTTATAAAGTGATATAATTATATAAAGGGTTATGGTTGAAGAGTCAACTCAATTTATATGATATCCATGATGGTCAGGTAAGATTTATCAATATCCTAATAAATATATATATCTTATATAATATGATGAAAAAATAATGGACATTGATGATGAACCCCCTAACCATCAAGGGATAATTGAATGTTATAGATCTGATAAATTTCTAGAGGTTATGAATGATAATGTTGAATATTTATACACTAACCATGTTTCAAAATTATTTTGATGAACCGAAAGGGGTGAGACCCATAGGATGAATGTATTTTTTCCATGTAACAAATTGTCATAAATTATTGATTTTCTACCTATAAAACTAGCTTGGATGCTTAATTTTACAAGATGATTTATGTTATTGACTATAAATATATGTTTCCTATATTATTTATTGTAATTTACTGTAAAATATTCCATTCCATAGTAGCTCATTAATCTTACAAGATATATCAAATTTGATCTCAACATTGGTATCCTTGTCTTGAATTTAGTCCAGGATATGTATATGGTGTAGCATGATGGGTTTAATGTGGTAAATGTGTCCACAAAATTTTCCATGTATCAATGGAATATTTACTTTTTGATGTATGAATCACATAGAGAGAATATTCCGTTTGAGCTATGATCAAAGTTTTTGGTTTCCTCAAAAAATGCATATGATTTTTCTTTATACAATTGGCCTAGTGCGAGTTTTGTGTGGTTCTAATATGTTGAACTGATGACAAAAAACATATTAGATATAATATATTATTAATAAATATTTTGAATATATTGTTAGGAAATTTCTTCTTGGAGAATGAAATGTGGTTAAAATCTTATAAACATGGAATTAAATTCATTAGAGAATTATCAATAATGATTTATTGACTATGTAAAACAAATAAATATATTGGGGATGTTTTAACTAATTTTGTTACTAGTGTTGAGTGGTATAAATTTTAGAGAGATCCAAGTTCTAGATATAGTTTTTTAATGGATGGATTGAATTCAATATATATAAACTATAGGTTTTATCATGTATTCCATGCTATATAATCAACTAATGTCTCATGTACATAGTGTATAACATGTAGATATCATCATTTTGAGAGTTAATAGATTTTTTAAGAATATCCATAAGTACTTTAGAAGAAGTATAGATATGTTATTGTTATTAAGAGGTGCGGAAGTACTCATTAAAAGTGGTAACATGGATGCTTATTAATTAACTAAAATGATGGTATGATATCTAAAAATGAATTCAGGTTTTTCCTCAACATTGGTCATATTAGTTGGAAGGGTAATAAATCATACACCATCTAAAACATAAAAATTGAGAAAAAGTACATAACTGCATCTGACGGTGTAATGGAATCAAGTTAGATCATTAATTCCATTACTAAACATATAAATATTTCTATCTTTAATGGGTCAATAGACGATTATTTTGATAATAATATAGGTATATCCCATTACATGAAATCCTAGTATTATGGTCGAATATATTTGGGTCCATTATTATTATTATTATTATTATTACTAATATTATTATTATTTTTATTACCTATAATAATAGAAGTATTATTATTATTATTATTTAGAGTTTTAAATAATGTTTCTATATTATTTCAAAATTATCAAAACATAATTAAAAATGATCCATATATAATATGAACCACTATAATGACACTCTATTAATTTACTAGTTAAACAATAAAAGAAAATCACATAAAACAAAGTATTATTCACCATGTATTATTACTCACACTGTATAGAATTTCGGCACGAAATTTTCATTAATTAATTAGGGATAATAAATAGAAAAGAATATATTTTTCACAACTAATAAATCATCAGGATCATCTATCTAACTAACAATCACCAATATCCAAAAATAATAATAACTAGGAATATCACCATGAAACAAGAATGCACTAAAAAAGTCTATAACATAAATTATGAATTGTACCTTTCTATGTGAGAGTGGATTGAATGAATGAATCAATAATTTTATTTATTAGACAGAATTATAGATTTTATAAATAAGTTCACTAAAATTATAGTCATTTTTAAAATATCCAATAGGTATACTGATGTCATTTACTATTAAGTATAAAATTTAAAAGTATATAGCTCATAATTATAAAAATTATATTAAAACATTTTAAATATAAATTTTTATGTCTTTCTTATAAATATGAACATTATTATTATTAAAAATATATTTCCTTAATATATATGATTTAAATAATTATTTTTATATCAATTATTGAGTAAAAATAAATTTTATAATATAAATATTTATTTTTTAAGTTATTTTTTAAATCATATTTTGTAGAAAAGTAACATTTATTGTATAAAAAAACATTTTTATTAAGTGTAGTATATTGTATCATGATATATTAAATTGAAAATATTAAAAACATATTATATATGTTATAAGGACCCGACCTTAAAACATTACATAATCTTGTATTAATCAAATAATTCACATTGGTGATCTTTTCAGGTTTAGAGTTTTAGAGAATTACACCATAACTATAACATTACATCTCAATATTAAAAAGTATACACCTATTCACAGATTCCATTTTTTTCACAAAATAAAAACGCTTAAAATAAAGAGTCATATCTAGATCCACGTTTTAGATAGCATGACTTTTCCATGATCCCATCCTTGACCCTATTCATCTTTAAGTCCTTTGAAAAACATTTCAAAACTTTGGATGAGCATAAAAAGCTCAGTAAGGGTTATAAAACAAAGAAAGAAAACATTATATCATCAATACATACATAACATAATCTATTTAACATACCTCATGAAATCATAAGATTTATGAAATACACATAGAAATCAAAAATCTTAAAGGTAACTTGTTGCATCCATACCATACTTCCACAATAGCTATCACATCTACGTATGGAGTTACATTTTGAATACACATCATAGTATACTCCCAAAATCTATTAGGAGAAACATTCACGTTTACCTCTATCACATTACCCAATACATTGGAGAGCTATCTCGGGCTCACCCACCATAGGTTTATCATGGAACCACCTGTTTATGTAAATAATTCCCAAGAACTATAACATGATCATAACACATAACATAATCCTAAAGGAAAGATAAAATATCCACATTACAATAATAAAATATCATTTCAAGATATTGAAATAATAAATCCATTCTCAAAATCATTTTCAATACCTAAATACATAAAAAGAGTAAATTGTATTTGTTTTTACTTTTAAAAACATTCCGTCTTGTTAAGGAAGCCAAAGATCAAATAATACTTGTAGTGGCGGAAAGGTCGTTGTCACCGCTTATGTTAAAAGAAACATTTCTTTTTGTCATTTAGTAAAATGATTCATAGAGAAATGATTCCTTTTTAATAAAAGTAAAATTCAAAGGGTTTATACATCGTATAAAAGAAAGTCATGTATAAACTAAAAATTCCATAATGAAAGAATATTGAGACGAAGTCCCTTACCTTGTGTCCGACTTGACTCGATTGTTCTTTAATATCCTGAATAATAAAATAATGTTAATTTATAGTTTCTTAGGATCCTTTTTCAAGTTTATTATTCCTTTTATATAATTTATTTCCATGTTATAAACATTATGCAATCATTTAAGTTAATAACGTTCATTTTGTCGATATTTGGTACTTGAGTAAAATGAACAACTTATATTTACAAGTTGTCCATGTGGTCAAAGTTTCATTATATCCCGAATGATATCATTATTTGGATATCATATATACCATATATATCCATCATATACAAGTTTTTATTATAGTATATAACATTTATAGATATGAAATTAAATGTATCGTTCATGGAGACGGTAAGCTGTACGTACGCATGAACGCTACTTTCATTTCAATTTATTATTTTAATGGAAATAAAACATTATGATACATAGTTAAATTATAATTTAAGTATTATATCATATATAATATCATTAACTGCATTATATATACATCCCACATAAGGCATTAAGGAATCACATCACTTTGAGGGGGCAGTAGTCCGTACATCCTCAAATGAGATTACCGTATTTACCCAGTATGGAAACCATAAAGGATTAACATAATTGGGAAGTACATAAGCATAAATAAATCATAAACATAATATATGTCACATATAAATAGTGTTCCATCATAATGGACACCATGAGAGGCAGTAATATGTAATTGAACATTCATCGTTTCGTGAGGCGTTAGTTTTCCATCCACAGAAACATTACGTTATTTATCCATTAGATGGAGGTGTGTGTAATTGTAGATAAAATACTTCTTATAACCACATCCTAGTATATTGAGGATACAGGTGTTGTTGCAAAAGAAAGAAAATAAAATGGGTTTAGACGTTGGAGTAGTAAAATAAAAGAAAACAATATAAGAGAAATCGTTACCTTTAATTTAGGTAACTTCCTTGGGTTTGAACCAAAATAACTTCTTGAAGTGCCTTCTGTCTAAAGTAAGGATTCTAAGAGGAGGATAGGGATGTAGGGAGCTTAGTGTTTCAGATTTTGGAAAAGGAAAATGGCTTTAGAGGTGTGAGGAATTGCATATTGTTGGTATCATTTTATAATGGAGAGGAGGGGCTCTTTAGGAAAGTGTGAAAACATTATTTTATTATTTTATTATATTAGGTTTATAATTGTCCAAAAATCATTAAGTTTGATGATTAGATGACTCATAATCTAAATAAAATCATCCAATCAGAATTGGAAATGTTTTGGATAATGTTTTAATCATTATTATCTTATTTATTGAAATCATTTATTAATGAGGTAAATATTTCATCATGTTTGTGTCATAAAAAATTTAATTTATTTGATGTCTAAAAATTATGAAAAAATACCATGATGTAAGAAATAATATTATATTTCCAATAAATATTTATAGTCGAAAATATAAATTGTATAACCCCATGTAAAATTTAATTTACTAAAAGATATTTGTTTATTTCATTTTGGCCTTTACATTAAGTTAATTAAAATAAAGTGTCATAATCACTTTTAAGTGGATCCATGGGGTACCAAAATAGACCCAAGGATGGATATGGTCATCCATGACTCATCCAATTGGATTAGGAAACCTGTTAGGGTAAATAAATATTATTTGTTTACCCTTATTTACATGATTTACCCTTTAACCACGGTAAATAAAATATTTGCTGATGTAAATATTTAAATTGCCTAAAAATATAAGTTACCTATTTAAACAATTTTAACCTCCTAATTCCAAATATAGAATCCATTTCTCTAAATTCGAAACACATAAGTGGTAGAAATTAATTTAAAATTAATTCCCGTTGTCAAAACAAAAAGGCGTGTTTTTAAAAAATATTAACTATAAAAAGATTGATCGTTGATTATATACAATTTAAATGTGAAATTGCTTATAATGACAAAAATTAGATTAAATGGTAAAAATATAATCTATTTACACATTAAAACCAATTAAAAGGATAATATAACCATATAAATAAATTATATTAAAAGGAAGTTTTGATTTAAAATACAATATTTTCACTATTCATTAAAAATTGAATTTTATCAGAAAAATAAAAAAAATTACCGAAAGTGAATTTTGATGTCCTAATTCTAAAGAATAATATTATTTTGTCAAATATTGCATATAAATGTGACAAAAACTAGATTTAAAGAGGGTTCACCATCAAATGGCGATAAATCGGCCTTTTAATGTAAATTATGCTTAAATTTATATTCATTCACATTTTAAGCCTCTAAATTTTATTGGATAAATGTAAATACATTAAACAAATATGTATAATCATATTGTAGTTAGTTTCATTCATTCCCACCTATACAATGGAAAGGAGTTAACTACCATTTAAAATAATAATATTATATTATTAGTGTGCAACGTAAGATTCCAAAGAAACCCGTTGTTGCGTATCCCGTACTCTATCGAACATAGAAACCCATTTAAAGTAAAATTAATATTTAATTCAAAAATATTAATAAATATGAAAATTCTTTATTCTTCATTTACCTGGGATGTTACATCCTTCCCCCCTTTTGGGAATTCTGTCCTCTCATTTTTTATTCACTTATCAAAATTAGTCGGTGTATATATCCCTCATAGAATTTTAAGATTCCCACATTGCCACTTAAACGATATAGTTTTTCCACAAAACCTTTACCTGGTGAATTACCTTATTCGGCAACACTTGCTCTCTACGCTCAAGAATCTGGACTGGTTGTTCTTCACAAGAGATATTCTCTTCCAACTGAACTACCTCTGGGATCAAAACATGGGATAGATTTGACATATAATTTCTCAACATTGAAACATGAAAAATATTGTGTACCTACGATAAACTTGGAGGAAAATCCACACTATATGAAACTGATCCAACATTCTCTAGAATTTCATAAGGTCCAATAAACCTCAGACTCAACTTTCCCTTCTTACCAAAACACATCACACTTTTCCATGGAGAAACATTGAGAACGACATGATCACCTACCTCAAAGGAATGATACTTCTTCCAGTTATCTGCATAACTTTTCTATCTGCTCTGAGCTGTTCTCATGTGCTTCTGAATCAACTAAACTTTCTCTGTCATCTCTTCTACCAATTCTGGTCTCATCAGCTTCCTTTCACCTACTTCATCCCAAAAAGCTAGAGTTCGACTACGATTTCCATATAATGCCACAAATGGTGCCATCTGTATACTAGAGTGAATGATGTTATTATATGAAAATTCAACCAAAAAAGGTGTTGGTCCCAACTTCCCTGATAATCCATCGAGCAAGCACATAACATATTCTCCATGGTCTGAATTGTTCGTTCTAACTGCCCATTTGAGTGAGGATAAAAAGCTGTACTAAAGTTTAATTCAGTACCCAATGACTTCTGAAGGCCTTTTGAAAGTTAGAAGTGAACCTGGGATCACAATCAGATTCAATGGAGAGGGGAACTCCATGCAACCTGACTATCTCTTTAACATACAACCAAGAAAGTTGATCTAGAGACAAAGTATCTCTAATAGGAAGGAAATGAGAAGATTTAGTCAATCGGTCAACTGTAACCTAGATTTCATTATTACCTTGAGATTTCTTCGATAATCCCACAATGAAGACAATGGATATATTTTCCCATTTCCACTCTGGCACCGGTAAAGAATTAAGCATTCCTTTTGTTAACTGTCTCTCTACATTAACCTACGGACAAGTCCAACACTTCACAGTAAAATCAGAAATATCCCTTTTCATTCCATCCCACTAATAATACTCCCAAAGATCTATGTACATCTTATTAATACCATGATGAACTGAAAATAGAGAACTATGAGCTTCACATAACTACTCATTTTTCAACTGTGAATCACAAGGCACACATAATCTCTATCAAAATCTCAAAACACAATCATTATCAACGTTAAAATTGTAAAGACCCGCAAATTTCAAGGAAATTTTTTTCTTAATTTTCATTGGAATTTTACAAGAGCACAGCTTCAGACGGCACCTGATTCCGAGGCCCGGTGTGCCCGGAATTAATTTCCGAAGTTTGGCTCGGGTACGTTCTGTGAACGGACAAGCGGGTTTTTCTATCTTTTGAACCGGTGCCCGGAATCGAATTCTGAGGGCACCGATGAAATCGCAACGCCGGTATTTGCTTAGAAACGCCTCTTCCGGAGTTGCGTTTGCTCAGACGTGGTTTTTAAATTTTGGGGCTTTAAGACAGAAATAAAATAAAATTTGTGCGACAACTTTATTTTATTTCACTTAAGCTGCTTGGAAGTCACTTGGAAGCCACTTGAACTGAGTTAAAGCGGATAGGGTGCTGTCTGGAAATATCCTACCCTCTTGGTAGGATATTTGTGAGGCAGGGCCCGCACGAGCCCCGCCGTTTCTTTCGCTAAGTAACGCACCCGCGAAAACCCGTCAAAGTAACTGAAAAGTCAACCGACGCGTTTTCTTTATTTCTTAACAGACCATTTAATTGGGCGGTTTATTTCGTGAATTAAATGGGTTGTTTCATTCGTTGAATTAATTCAACGAATTTAATGGGTCGTTACTTACGCGTTTTGTGTTTGTTGGCAAAATAATAAAATAGACAAACTTGTCTATTTTGGAGGATCCTCCTGTTGTGCGAGATCCTCTAAACCTCCACTCTCCCCGCGAAGAACGCGAAGAACGCGAAGAACGCGAAGAACGCGAAGAACGCAAAGAACGCAAGAACCGGAATTCGACGACGCACGATCCGCGACGTCAACAAACTTTTCCGCGACCTTCCCCTTCTTCTTCTACGGCGCCTCTTCTGCCGCGGCGGACCTACGATCAGCGGTTAAAGGTGAGAATCGAATCTTCTAATTCTCCCCTTTTTATAATTAGATATCAACGGATTTAAATTAATTAAATCCGTTTGATCTTGATCCGGAGATCGTCGGCGCGACGTTTTTCCCGCGGTGCGACGAACGTCTCCTCCGCAACGACGCGACGATCCCCTCCTTCCGCGACGAGCGATTCCGCGACGACCTCACGTCCGACGACGACAAGGTACGGGTTTTTGGAATATTTTATTTCCCGTGTTTCTTCTTTTAAAATAAATAATCCGATCACGGAAAAATTTTAATTTATTTTAAAATTGTTGATTGGTTATTTTCTTTTCCTCCCGTTGAGTTTATGACTAACGCGGAGGGTGCGGGTCTAACAATCAAGACCCGGCAACCCTCCGCCGATATTTTTGTTGTGCGGATTTGGCGGACGACGACGAACCATGCGGCAGGGGCGATCCGTTGATCCCGCAGTGAAGATCGGCCCCCGGGAGGAGCTATGGCGCAGACGGGAGGCAAAACGGGCCACCGGAGCAACTCCGGCGGCCCGCGGAAGGGGGCGGCGGCGCGGGTCGCCGGCGCGGCAGCGCCGGCGACCGGGGGCGGCGGCGCCCGGCGCGCCGCCGGAGGAATCCGCCGCGGCTCGGCCGTGGCGGCGGCGAACCGCCGGACCGCGTCCGCGGTCCGGCCACCCAGCACGCGGCCCGCGCGGGCCGCGTTCCTCCAAGCCGCGGGTCAAACCCGCGGCGGTTTCTCTTTGGCCGCTCGGCCGAAACCGAGCCGGCCGGTCCGGTCGGCCGAAACCGAGCCGGCCGGTCCGGTCGGCCAGGCCGTGCCCAGGCCGGACCGGACCCGGCCTGGCCGGGTCGACCCGGTTCGGCCTACCCAGGGGGGGGGGGGGGGGGTTCGGGCCGGGTCGCCCCGGGCCCAGAACCCCCGTTTTCGGGCCCTCTTCGGTCTTTTGCCCATATCTTGGGCCTAGGACCTCCGATTGACGAACCATCAGCGGCTACGCGATCCTTGGATCGATACGGTCATTTCGGTATATTATACTCAAGGTTTCGGAAGACTTTGGGTTCAGCCGGGTTGGTTCGTACACGAAACCAACCGGGCCCTCGGAGCGGAAACGCTCATAACTTGAGCTACGGACGTCCGATCGACGTACCGTCAGCTGTGGTAGTTTCCTCTAAGTGAGACGGAACTTTTGGCATACTCCGCCTGAGGATCGGATACAGGCGGAGTACGGTCGGGTTGGTTTTTCCCTAAAAACCAACCGGGCCCCTGGGACGAAAATGCCAATAACTCTCAGACCGGGCGTCCGTTTGACGCGCCGTCTGTTGCGTTGAGATCCTGTTGTCGATACGGAACTTTTGGATACATCAACTTCGGACTACGTGTCAGTTGATGTATCAGCCTCTCGGCTCGTGGAGCGGACCCTCCTAAACGAGCTCGCTGTGTGCGGGAACCCTAGCGCTGGCTGTGACTTCGACGACAGAGCAGAGATCCTCCGTGGACTACGACGACGGCAGAGCAGAGATCCTCAGTGGACTGCGACGACGGCAGAGCAGAGATCCTTCGTGGACTGCGGCGACGACTGTGCAGAGATCCTCAGTGGACTGCGTCGACTACTGCACTCAGCGATCCTACATGGATCAGTGCTATAGGTTCTGTGTGAGCCGATCCTATGTGGGTCCTTACTACCGGTTCTGTGTGAGCCACTACCTACAGGTTCTGTGTGAGCCCTATCCTATGTGGGTCTTTTGCGGGGGGTTAGTACCTATCGATCCTTCGTGGGTCCGACGACTTAGATTGATCAGTGATCATCTTTGACGTCATCTGAAATAGTATACCTGGTTGAGTTGAATCTTATGTTACTCTCCTTTGTGGATTGTGTTGAACTATCCTATGTGGATTCACTGTTTACTCTCCTTTGTGGATTTGAGTCTTGCTTTCCTATGTGGATTGAGTTGTTCTTGAGCTCGTGAGCAGAGCTAGAAGTTGGGACTTAGGTATATGTATGGGCATATACCTAAGTCGAGTCAGATGTTACTTCGTGATTTCACCTTCCTTTTTGTGCTATATCCTTTGTGGATTTCGGGAGACCTTCGGGGGTCTCGGGGTCGTTACTGAGTAGCTTATACTCACCCCTGCACGGGCTATGCCCGCACCTTGTTGTGTTGGATGCAGACGACGGACAGCGCTGATCACGGTTGGGGCATGGAGCAGGACGGTACCTGGAGGTGGACCACTGGGTGGGACGTGCTCGGAGCGGACGTGGGACCCAAGGAGCCTGGAGGCTATCTGTACCCACCCTTCAGGTGGGATTGCCAGTGGACGAAACGAGGCCGCCGTCTTTTCTTCAGTTGCTGTTCTTTTCCTTTTCAGTTGTACTTTCTGTTGGGCTTGTATTCCGGCCCCCTTTACTTTTCTGCACTTTGTAGTTACTTTCCGCTTGCTGACTCTGTGGTGGTTTTTTACTTATAAAGGCAATGCCTTCCCTGTTTACCGGGATTTACGCCTTGGTGCTAGTCGCCAGCCCCTGGCCTATGGAAGGCGGGCTTGGGGTAGTCACGGCATGGGCCCCGAGGTCGGGTCGTGACAAAAATCATGAAATTGACCCTTCTGAACCAACTCTACCTTTCTCTGCAACTCATTGTCTTCCTTCTGCACTTGCTTAATTCTGTCTGATAGAGATGATCTCACTAACACCAAAAACAAAATAGAAGAATTTCCTGCACCAACAACTTCTATGCCATAATTCATCAAATCAAAAACCAAAGTATCTTGTTCCAAACGTAGCATGGTTAACGAAGCATTACATTTTTGACTCAAAGCATCAACCACTTTATTTTCTTTCCAGATATGATAAAGGATTGTGCAATCATAATCCTTGATTAATTCCAACCATATCCTCTATCTCATGTTCAATTCTTTCTGAGTGAATATATACATCAAAATTTTGTGATCAGTATATATTTCACACGTCACTCCATACAAATAATGCCTCCAAATTTTTAATGAAAACACAACAACAACTAATTCCAAATCATGTGTAGGGTAATTTATCTCTTGTGAATTCAACTGATGTGAAGCATAAGAAATGACCTGATCATTCTGCATTAGGACACAACCCAGTCCTGTCAATTAACAATCATTGTAGATAACAAACTCACCATCTCTGGAAGGTAGTTCCAAAACTGGAGTATTCACCAATATCGTTTTCAATTCCTGAAAAAGATCATCAAATTATTTTGTCCAGATGAACTTAACACCTTTTCGGGTTAACTTAGTCATTGGACTAGATAATTGTGCAATTTTTTCAACAAACCTTTAGTAATAACCTTCCAAACCAAGAAATCTATGAATCTCAGTTATATTTGTTGGTCTTGGCCATTCATCAACAACTTTTATTTAAGCATGATCAACAGTTATGCCATTTTTTGAAACAATGTGACCAAGGAACAAAATTGTTTTTAACCAAAATTCACACTTTCTGAATTTTCCCAACAGTTTCTTTTTTAAGGTTTGCAAGAAAAACCATAAATTTCTTTCATACTTCTCTTTAATTTTTGAATAAACCAAATTATCATCAATGAACACAACCACAAACATTTCCATGAACTCATGGAAAATTCTATTCATAAGATCCATGAATACATCGGGTGCATTGGTTAAACCAAAAGGAATAACTACAAATTCATAATGTCCATATGTATTATGAAAAGCGGTCTTCAGAACATCAGCTTATTTTACTTTCAAATGATGGTACCCCAATCTCAATTCAATCTTCGAATAATACTGAGCTCCCTGGAGCTGATCAAACAATTCATCGATATGAGGCAAAGGATAATTGTTCATAACTGTAATGTTATTAAATGCTATATAATCAATGCAAAGACTCATTGAACCATCTTTCTTTTTAACAAATAATACAGGAGCACCCCATGGTGATGATGTAGGTCGAATGAAACCTTTATCTAATAACTCATGAAATTTATTCTTTTACTCTAAATGTTCAATTTGAGCCATTAGATAAGGGGGTTTTGAAATTGGATTAGCATATGGAACTAATTCAACAGTAAATTCAACATCCCGTTCAGGCATAATACCAGGAAACTCATCAGGAAAAACATCAAGGTACTCATTTACCATCGTCACATCACTAATCTGAATATTTCTTTTATTTTCAACAATATGTGAAATGTAACATTCATTTCCATATTTTACCAGTTTTTTGACTTCCTGATTTGTTATCAAAATCAAGAGTTCATTCTTGTACACAAACTGAAAATCATTCTGAAAAGAAACCTATTTAGCTCTGCATTCAACCATAGAATGATAAACAGAAAGCCAATACATTCCCAATATAACATCAAACTATACTAGAGGCAAAATAATAAGGTTTACTGGCAGATTCTTTCCACACACAAGGACAGGAATGTTCTTATAGTATCTTTTGGTATCAACATTTACTCCATGTGTTTTTACCATTTGTTCCGTATTCATATCATGAGATTGAATTCCCAATTTACTACAAAAATTCTCAGAAATGAAAGAGTGTGTAGACCTTGAATCAATCAACACATTCGTATAATATGAATAGACAAAAAGTGTACATGATGAAACCTCATTTGATGTCCCAACATCTGTTGAAGTAGTTGCAAAGGATTTCACCACCCCTTTCTGCTTGTAGTCTGGCTGATTTCCTTATGTTGAGTTCTTTGTCGGACACTCATTTGCATAATGACCCATTCCATTGCACTAATAACATCTTACTGACTGTAAATTGGATTTTGTCTTACCATTACCCTTATCATTTTCAGTGAAATTACGAGCCTTATGTCCCATTTTACCACATAGGTAGCACTTAACAGAATTCAAAAGACATTCCCCAGTATGCTACTTACCACAATTTTCACAAACTGTAAACTTATGTTTCTTACCATCAGAATTTTTTAAAGATTTCTTCCCTTTCGCCTGCCACCTCGACCTCTTATTCTGTTGTTTTTCAAAGAATACCTTATCATCAGCAAACTCCATTTCCACCTTCTCCATATAGCGAACAAGTTCTTCATATATTTTTAACTCACGAGAAGCTAAATCCCATCGATAATTTAGCATTAATCCGGAGTAAAAAATGGTTGATTTTACTATCAAGATCTCATATTAAATTTGGAGTATACCTTGCTAGTCGAGTGAATTTTTCTTCATAAGCAGCCACCGAGTCATCCTCCTGCCTCAATTCCAGGAATTGTTTTTCCATCCTAAGACAAAGAAACTTAGGAGAATATTTCTCAAGAAATATACCTTTGAATTCATCCCAATTAAGAGCTCCAATCTCCTCACTATCCCTGATATTTTTCACTATCGTCCACCACTGATCAGCTTCACCTTCAAAACGGTAAACTGCAAGACTAACCTTTTGATGTTCTAAGCACCCCATAACATTGAAAATCTTCTCCAGTGCTTTATTCCACCCTCATGTTAGCACAGGGTTAGATGATCCTCTGAATGATGGGGGATGGTGCCTCATGAAATGCTCCACTACTGACATGTTCCTCTGTGGTTGATCTAGCTTTTCTCGTACATGGATACCACCACCATTTATCGCCTGAGTCAATTGTGCCATCAATACAAAAAACTATTCAGTTCTGATTCTGACCATCTCAGGTTGCTGATTTGGAAGGTTCTCTTCATCTTGATGTCGTCCCAACATAGCTGCCATATTTATGGACATTACTATAACAATTCTCTAACTCCTAACTTTATATAAACCGGCCTATGATACAAACTAAAAGAGCCCAGCCTTAAAACAATACATAATCGTGAATTAATCGAATAATTCACATTGAGGATCTTTTCAGATTTAGAGTTTTAGGGAATTAGACCATAACTATTACATTACATCTCAAGATTAAAAAATATACGCTTATTCTCAGATTCCATTTTTTCAAAAAATAAAAACTCTTTAAAAAAGAGTCATATCTAGTCCCATGTTTTAGATAACATGAGTTTTCCTTGATCCCATCCTTGACCCTATTCATCTTTAAGTCCTGGGAAAAACATTTCAAAACATGGGAGGAACATAAAAAGCTCAGTAAGGGTTATAAAACAAAGAAAGAAAACATTAGATTATCAATACATACATAACATAAGCTCTTTAACATAACTCATGAAATCATAAGATTTATGAATTACACATAGAAATCATAAATCATAAAGGTAACTTGTGGCATCCATACCATACTTACACTGTAGCTATCACAGCTACGTAGGGAGTTACATTTGGAATACCCATCACACTATATTCCCTAAATCTCTTAGGAGAAACATTCACGTTTACCTCCGTCACATTACCCAATGCATTGGAGAGAAATCTCATGCTCACCCGCCCTAGCTTTATCATGAAACCACATGTATATGTAAATAATTCCCAAGAACCCTAACATGATCATATAACATTACAAAAGCCTAAAGGAAAGATAAAATTTCCACATTACAATAATAAAATATAATTTCAATATATTTAAATAATAAATCAATTCCTAAAATCATTCTAAATACCAAAATACATAAAAATATTATATGGTATTTATTTTTTCATTTAAATACATTTCGGCTTGTTAAGGAAGCCAAAGATCAAATAATACTTGTGGCGGCGGAAAGGTCGTTGTCACCGCTTACGTTAAAAGAAACATTCCTTTTTTTTCATGTAGTAAAAAGCTTCATAGAGAAAATATTCTATTTGAATAAAATTAAAATTCAAAGGGTTTTATACATCATATAAAATAAAGTCATGTATAAAACTAAAAATGCCTCAATGAAAGGAGATTTAAACGAAGTCCCTTACCTCGTGTCCGACTTGACTCGATCGTTCTTTAATCTCATGAATAATAATCTAAAGTTAATTTCAACTTACTTAAGGACCTTTTTCAATATTATTATTCCTATTATATAACTTATTACCATGTTATGAACATTATGCAATCATTTACGTTAATAACGTTCATTTTTTCGATATTTGGTACTTGAGTAAAATGAACAACTTATATTTACAAGCTGTCTATGTGGTCAAAGGTTCATTATATCCAGAATTATATATTGATTTAGATATCATATATACCATATATATACAGAATATATATGTTTTTATAATAGTACATAACATTTATAGGTATGAAATGAAATGCAACGTTTATGGAGACGGTAAGCCGAACGTATGCATGAACGCTACTTTCATTTAAATTTCATATTTTAATGGAAATAAAACATAATGATACATATTTATATTATAATTTCAGTATAATATCATATATTATATCATTAAATCCATCCTTTATACACCCCACATAAGTCATTAACGAATCACATCACTTTGAGGGGGCGGTAGACCGCACTTCCTCAAAAGAGATTATCGTATTTACCCACTATGGAAACCATAATGAATTGATATAATTGGGAAGTACAGAAGAATTAAGAAATCATAAACATAATATATATCATATATAAATAATGTTCCATCATAATGGACTCCATGAGTGGGGGTAAGATATAATTGAACAATCATCGTTTCATGATGCATTAATTTTCCGTCCACAAAAACATTATGTTATTCATCCATTAGATGGAGGTGTGTGTAATTGTAGTTTGAATCATTATTATAACAACATCCTAGTATATTGAGGATACTGTTGTTGTTACAATAGAAAGGAAATAAAAATGGTTTAGAGGTTGTATAAGTAAAATAAAACAAAACAATTTAAGGGAAATCATTACCTTTGAATTAGGTAACTTCCTTTGGTTTGAACCAAAAGGACTTCTTGAAGTGCCTTCTGCCTAAGGTAAGGCTTTTAGGAGGAGGAGAGGGATGTAGGGAGCTTAGTTGGGTAGATTTTGGATGATCCAAATGGCTTGACAGTTGTATGGAATTGCATTGAAGTGTTCTCATTTTATAAGGGAGAGGAGGGGCTCTTTAGGAATGTGTGAAAACATTAATTTATTATATAATTATATTCGGTTTATAATGGTCCACATAGATTTAAAGTCGAATATTTTATGACTCATAATCGAAATAAAATCATCCAATCAGAATTGGTCTTGTTTTGGATAATATTTTAATCATTATAATCTTATTTATTTAAATCATTTATTAATGAGGTAAATACTCCATCATGATTGTGTCATAAATAATTTAATTTATTTAATGTCTAAAAATTATGAAAAAAATACAATGATGTAAGAAATCGTTTTATATTTCCAATGAATTTTTATAGTCTAAAATATAACTTCTATAACCCCATGTAAAAATTAATTTACTAAAAGATATTTGTTTATTTCATTTTGGCCTTTACTTAACGTTAATTAAAATAAAGTGTCATAATCACTTTTAAGTGGCTCCATGGGGACCCAAAATCAACCAAAGGAAGCCCATGGTCTTCCATGACTCAACCAATAGGATTAAGACTCCTTTTAGGGTAAATAAATATTATTTTTTTACCCTTATTTACCTGATTTACCCATTAACCACGGTAAATAAAATATTTACTAAGGCAAATATTTAAAATTACTAAAAATAAAAGTTACCTATTTAAAAAATTTGAACCTCCTGATTCAAAATATAGAGTCCATTTATCAAAATTCATAACACATAAGTAGTATAAGTTAATTTAAAATTAATTCCCGCTGTCAAAACAAAAGTGGTGTTTTTAAAAAATATTAACTATCAAAAGATTGACAGTTGATTATATGCAATTTAAATGTGAAATTTCTTCCAATGAACAAAATTAGATTAAATGGTAAAAATATAATCTATTTACACTTTAAAACCAATTAAAAGGATTATCTATCCATATAAATAAATTTGATTAAAAGGCAGTTTTGAATTAAAATACAATATTTTTCACTATTCATTAAAAAATGAATTTTATAAGAAAAATACCAAAAATTTACCCAAAGTAAATTTTTATGTCCCAATTCTAAATAATAATATTAATTTGTCAAATATAGAATATAAAAGTGAAAAAAACTATATTTAAAGAGGGTTCACCATCAAAAGGTGGTAAATCAGCCTTTTAATGTAAATTATGCGTAAAATTAGATTCATTCACATTTTATGCCTCTAAAATTTATTGGATAAATGTAAATACATTAAAAAATATGTATAATCATATTGTATTTAGTTTCATTCATTCCTGCCTATACAATGTCTAGGAGTTAACTGCCATTTAAAATAATAATATTATATTATTAGTGTACAACGTAAGATTCCAATGAAACCTGTTGTTGCGTATCGGGTACGCTATCGAAAAAAGCAACCCCATTAAAGTAAAATTAATATTTAATTAAAAAATATTAATAAATTTTAAAATCCCTTATTCTTTATTTATCTGGGATGTTACATATGTACTAACATTTAAACATATTTTAAATTTAAAATTGATAAAAAAATAATATTAAGAAAACTTAATGAATAAAATATCCATTTTCAATGAAATAATATTTTAAATAATTTTTATTAACATTTATTTTCAAAAATTATATAATATTAATTAAATAAATATTAATTAATTGAGGTACATAAATTATAAAAAAACCGACCATCATGAATTTTTGAAATTATGTTTTAAAAATATTTTTATGTAAGTTGGTAAATATATAAATACATAGATTTTTATATCAATACATATATATAAGTTTTAATTATGAAATTACAAAAAACCTCTTTTAATAAATATCAATTTTACAATCATAATTATTAAATATAAAATATTTAATATTGTTTAATATATATGATTAAAATTTTATAACTCAAGTAATATTTCCCTAAAAATTACATTTCAGTACAGTATAAGGTAATTATATTAAAATTATTTTTCACCACAATAACAAATTTTTAAAGAAAACAAATGTTAATTTTATAATAATTTTGAACCAATTATCTAATAAGAAAAATATTATTTTTTTCCCTAAAGTATAAAATACATAGGTAAAAACAAATTACTACAATGTATACCAAAATTTTTTAAAAATAGTTACCTAAGAGTTAAAGGGAAAAAATGTCAAATATTTTTATTAATAGTGTCATTGAGGTGAAGATTGACCTTATCTCTTATCAAATATATTATTTCTCAATTTTTGATCAATTATCTATTTGATTGACTTTCCATTAGTGGTTTTTAAATATTTTTAAAAATAAAATTTATTTTATTTTATATAAGGGGATCTCCTCTCTACACTTACCCTAGAACGAAAAACCCATTATTTAGAAACAAAAATTCAAAATAAATCGTTTAAATGCTATTATATATCTCATGGTGGTAATGATATTCTTAGAATATCATCTATCAAATGTTTTAACATCTTACCAAATTTGATAACCTATGTAGCGTGGTATAGATTTAAAACCACATCATTCAATTTTTTTCATTTCATAAATATCTTCTTTACAAAAAATATTCTCACAATATCAAAATAATAACAACATTATCATTATTATACTTATATTTTTTTAATTATGCCACAATCAATAAATTCCCATCCCATTTTACCTAATAAAAGGGAAATCATATCTGTTTGTGTGCAGGCTATGTCATCTAAAAAGCATTATGTTTCATTTTCCATAAAAAACATATAGTAGTAGTCTTACTAAAATTTTCAAAAAATTAGTGTTATATTTACATTATATTTATTATTATAAAATTATAAAACATACTATTCATTTCTCTCATTCGATGGAATAAAATAATCAACCAATCATATGTGTGATCTACCACCTGTATGGGACAACTGATTCTCATATTTTATTCCATCACCACCATTAATGGATAGTAATATGATTGGGATTAATGGATAAATATAACTTTTTATATAAATAATATTTTATATGACAAATTGGGTAAACTATTTATAACATATTCAAAATACAATTATCCTTAATTCAATTATTTAATATTAGAGCAATAAGAAGAAAATATTTAATTCATATTATGTAATATTTTAATATCCGTTACTTATTCATTTACATCAGTTACAATTATGATACATCACACTATTAAACAATAAATTATTTCCCTATTCTACCAGGTTATTGATATTGTAACAAAATCTCCGAAAATCTTCAATAATCATTGTATGTTCATGTTAGGGTTTGTTTTACCACGTTCCTGAACATTGATCTAATTTTATTTTGTTATTTATATTAAAAATATATTAACTGGTATAATATTATATAAATATATAAAAAGGTAATTTTTAATTCTAGAAAATATCCATCCACATTTTACCCTGTAAATAAGAAAAAAACCTTTTAACAATAAAAATCAACAAAACATGTTTATTATCGATCAAATTGTCATGAATCAAGACTAAAGTACTCATAAAATGAAATTTAATCATAAAAATATTTATAATTCATCTGCTAAATTAAATTTAATAAAAATTTAATTATATAATATTATAGAAGAATGTATAACAATGCTTGTTTTCGGAAAATGGTTTAAAATGATCTAGATTACCGAAGCCCAAAATTCAAAATAGGTATTTACACAAATATATGAAAAAATTTATTAATTATAAATGACATATACATATACTATATATTGGAAAATATTTTTAAATATTTTATAAATATATTTATATTTCTTATATATGATTTTATAGTTAATTTTTCAATGATTTGAAATAAGGCATGAGGTTTTTTATCTAAAATTTTATTTATTGAATCATATTTCTTAATGTTAACTATGATACCTTTAATACGGTGTGATTAATGGATAATAAATATGTTAAAAATTATTTATGAGTTTTGTAGAGCCATATCATGTACAATATATTAATCAACATCTTTTTAAACGTTACCAAATTTAAAATTATTGTTCACCAAAATATTACACAAAACGTATGGGTATTGTTTGCCATCTTATTTTTAAATCAGATTGTTTTTTGAATGATAATTGATTTGGGAAACTTTTTATTTATGTGACATGTCATAAATTCATTTGTTTATTTATCTAGTTTTATATGATCTGTTGATATTTCATTTCCCATGGATTGATATTTTATCAAAATTGTTTATTATAAGAGAAACAATATTTTATCTTCTTTTTTGCAAGGGAACCACCCTAGTTTCATTTCTTAATTCATTAGATAGATATGAAAACGTCATTATTTATACCTAAAAAATTTATTGAGGTTATTTTATACTACATCATCTTAAATAAAATGATTTAATCATATTTTTTAATTTTTTATATGGGTCATTGCCAAAATGGTATAAATGAATTCCCTTATAAAAGTATTTTGTGAATATAATTCTATAGATCTATATGTGAACACTTATTTACAACATAATTTTTTTTTGTTTTCTATGTTTCTTCAATTATAGTATTTAAAACATCAAATATTAAAATTGTATTCTATGTTATTTAAAGTTTATTTTTATATAAACAGTTTTCTAATGATTGTGATCATTTATTATCTCCAAAATTATTTCTCCTAATTCACCTAAAAATGATTTCCATACACATACATTAACATACAATAGTTATTTTCAAGGATGTTATTATAATGTTTCCATTCACATTGTTTCTATAGATTTCCCATGTTATGTAATTCTCTTTTAAAAAATGATATATCTCACCCTTTGCATGGCCTACTAATCATTATGTGTGATACTAACATTTCACCCAATTCCATTACTTTTTGAATAATCAATTTATAATTCATTGGATTTAAGGTAGCTAACTATCATAGGATACATTAATTAATTTATAAAAATTATTGAAGTAACCATATCCTCTTTCCCTATATTTCATAAATATAAAATGATTTATTTTCTTGATTAAATGTTATTTACCAAAGAAGTTACCTCACATCATTGGATACACATTTATTTTTTGTAGGATTATCATTTTATTATTATTTATAGAATTATTACATATTTATTTATGTTAATTCTTATTAACATATTCTATTTCAATGGGGTTTTTATAATGAATTGAATGAAAAAGTTTTTTTTATATGTGCTTACTATGATATGATAATAGATTTATTTCTAGATAAACTCATAAACCTGGATTGAGAAGGGTGGAGTCCAATATCATCGAAAAATGTAATGGGTTAATGTTTATATCATATCGTATAAGTATTAATGGGCACATTTTAGAGGCCCATAATATATAACAACGATGGTGAGGCTCGGAAAATTAATGTTACAAATACTAACATTTATACCAATAATTATTGTTTCTTATAGTTTTATGCTTATTGTCATTAATATATTAATCAATAATTACTCATGATTATATAATAATCTATACAAAATATTTTCATTAATATATTATGATATTTTAATTCATATTCCATGACTTCTAATCTATTCTTTCTTAGGTATAATTTTTTTATGTAGAATGATTATAATCATATGATAATATTACATTCACTTATGATATTTTATTATTATATATTTTTTTAACCCGTACTAAGAATAAAATATCACCCCTTTCTTATGATTCTATTTCTCCAGGTTATTAAGATTAGTGTAAAATATATAATTCAAGATGGGTATTCTAGTGTGAAAAAACTATGGGGAAATTTTCACTACTATTGTAAAATATTTTTCTCACATAAAATAGTCTTCAAAGATAGTAATCGATTAAATAATAGGATTGTATTATTTTTTTAGATATTTATTGATTACTTTTTGGAAATTCTGTATAATTAATGAATGTATATCCTTGGACTCTATATCTATCTTAACAAATTGCTAAACCCAACCGTCATAAATACCTTATCATTTAGGATTTCATTGAAAGTGGACATGTAATGATCTATTTGGTGTCTATAGAGGATAATGCATCATATCCTCTAACAAATAAATTATTATTTAATAATCATAATGGATATATAAAGTATCTATATAGAACATACTTTATAGAATGAATGTAACAATTATTTTCAATAGGGTTGTATCAAATATTTATAATAACAAAAATAAAGAGGCATTATCCAGGGATACAATGGTTTATGTGGGATAACCCAATGTTCCTCTAGTTTTCATAGATCTATGGTGAGTGTAACATTTTTATGGGTTAAATACAATTGATTTATAATCAAAGGAAATGAGAAACACTACAAGGAATGACAAATGGATACAGGATGATTACTTTTTTAGGGGAAAACCTCCTCAATATTTTTTGAGGAATTTGATTTATTATTGGGGTATCTCCAAGAAAGATGTGGTGTCTGATTTATCTGGTTATTCTTCTTATATTAATTTGTTCTCAAATAATTATATCATTATTTCATGGTCTATAATAGGGAGACGATTTATTTCATGGTGTTTCAACTTGTCATGATGGTCATGGGATACCCATAATTGGAGGGAATCAAGTCTTAAATTGGTTTGGGTTAGGATTATGGGTCTACCAATTCATCTCCATAATTTGGCATTATTGTAGTAAGTAGCTAATTCATTGGAAATATTTTTGTTCTTATACATGGATAACTACTTCTTACAGTAAGTGCCTAACCATAGATTCAATGTTGAGATGAACATGATGATGACATTTCAAACTTATTTTCTTATCATAGGTGGTGAGGGTTCTTTCGGGTTTAAAATTATTATTCCTCATGTTTCCCCAAGTTACATCACTTAGTGTTGTAGGAAAGGACAATCGATGGACTTGTGATGGGTGAGTCAGCAACATAACATGGTTTTTGAGGGATTGAGTTTCATAGATACCAGTGTGGCATAGTTAAGGGATGATGATGGAATGTATGTATCTCTAGTTTTTAGTTTGTCGGATGGGGTTGTAATTTCAGGTGTTGTTGTTCAACTATAGGTGGGGTCAGTAAAGAAGGTTGTAGTAGTGATGGTGGTTGAGACACATGGATGCAAGGGTGGGATAAATAAGGTTATGTTTTTTTTCCAAATTCAGTTGATGCGCTTCATGTGTCAGGTTCAGCTCCAATTTTTTTATTTTAGGTGTTAGAGGAAATGCATAATAGGATTCTGAATCACTTTTAGTTGGTGTCATCATCTGTCTTGTTTAACTCTGTTCTTCTGACAAAATTTGAGGGATATTTTTGGATTTTGTTTTGTATTGGTCCTCCTACGAGGAGTTGTTTGAGTTATAAAATGATGGAAAATGATTCATCGGTTCTAGGTAATATAGTGGTGATTGACGCTTCTAGAAATGGTTGTTATTCTATGTTGATGGAACCAGTTGTAAGGGCATTGTCTAAGGAGGATTCAATGGATGTTAATCACCAAGAACATCTAGATCAATGTGTAAGGTTCTAGGAAGGCAATGTTACATTGAGTGATTTTTTGTAATGACCACGAGACTTGGTGTACATCCTTATTTGGTTTTCATCTTTTGAGGTGATGGGGGCCTATGAGTCAGATAAGTAATTATCTAGGTCCAAAGAAGATGGTTATATGATGGCTTAGTTGGCTCTTGTGAGTTGTGATCCCATGGACCATTCTTGAGATAAATATGCTCTATCATCTACCTTGAATATGAATTTTTTTATACTTTTTATTGAAAACCCATCAGTTAGTCTCCTCAATAATTTCATTACTGGTGTGCAATTTCATGAGATTTTTGTGAGGGCAAAATTTGCCTAATTCTTGAATAAAACACATCATTTTAATATATTGTTTCATTCAATTATTTAACAAAAAAAAATTGGATTGTATTGATATTTTGTCTAATTGAATGGTTTTCTATTATTCATTGCGTAAAAAACCATGAAATCAGTTTATTTGTGTTTTTTTGAAATAAGGAATTGAAATGGAATATATTGATGTTTCATCATAGCACATGGCCACTCAATTAATGATAGGAGCATAGAAATAATAGTTAATTTTTCATGAAATTTGTGAGGCTTATGGAAGGAAGGACATATGGTGGTCCCATGGATTCTCATGTTGATAGAATTTCGAAAGGTTCATTGCATGTAAATTCAAACTGATTGTGAATTCATGGGACAAGAAGTTTGGTTTGGAAATTTCTGGTGCATTCATGTCAGAAATAAATTAATATATGGTGGATATTAGTTTATCTAATATAGGATTTATTTTAATTTGACTTACCTACCCTAATAAAAGGAAGTGTAGCAGACACAAATAGAGCAGGGTTAATCATTTCTGGGGAAAAGTTCAATAATTTGATTTCATTCCCCATTAAATCGTTATTAATCATACTATATCAATTTTAGACCATTCAATATTCTTTATAAATATCCAGAGTGTGAATATATGTTTTGACCATTTCATTTATTCAAGTTGATGGACATGAGATGAAGGTTTCATGAAATTGGTGTGTAGATCCTTATTTCAATAGGGTGATGAGATCCCCTAGGATGGATTAAAATTGAGACTTAAGATCTAAGAATTGATATTCAGGCTCAGAATAGAATTATTAGTAATAATTAAGAATAACTTGAGGCTATTCAGGTAGAGATAAAAATTCATGAGCGTACGCTTCAATATGCCTCTGAGAATGATGTTTTCTCTGAGTTCAATGACATGGGAAGCCTAATATCAGTGACAATGATGGAAATTGAATGGATTTATAGGGAAAATTCAAGGACTATTTGTCTTGTGGAGGTAGATAAAACATATCTTACTTCATGTATTTCCTTCAATAGAGGTGGGTGATAATTAAGATCGACCATAAGCTTCCATATGGGTCCACAAAAATAATGTTGAAGTGGTATGAAAATTGGATGTGGATCATGTTAAAACCTTATTGGTGGAAGCTACGTACATGATTTAATAGAGGATAAACTCAAAAGTGAGTGTAATATGGTCTCACCAATACATCCCCATCATGGTTGTATATGAGGAAAATGAAAATATTTAGGTATTACATAGATAGGAAGATATTAAGTAATATATTTACTATATAAATCTTGATAGTGTTCCAGGACCATATGGATTTCTTGTTCCATCATTTTGGATTCTTGGGAGATCATTGTTCCATGAGTTAGGGATATGGTTTGGGTATTCATCAGAGTGGGGTACTCTTGAGATATGACAGTGCATCTATTGTGGTATTGGTTCCAAATATTAAATATTCATATTCAATTAATCATAAATAATCAATAAGTGTTATACAATTTTTTTTATAATTATATCTAGTAACATAAATAGGATTCGAGGATGTATTGATTTAATAATATTATCAGATGATCATCAAAGGTTCCTTCATGTAAGGGGTATTCATTTTTTGGTGGGGATCACTCAATAGATGGTGTATGATATTAATAAAAAATTAATTGGATTGAACATTATCATCAATTGGGACATGGAAAAGGATTATAATAATCATCAGTGGAGATTTATTATTAATTAAATTATAATAGTTGGTTTTAGAGAATATATTTATGACTCTCTATTTAGTTTCATTTCCTATATGTGGATGAAGATTTCATTCATTGGGAGGAACATTGGTTTCCTTAAATTTTTTCATGGTTTATAACAAGTTGATCCACTATCTCCAAATCTATTTATCATTTCTCAAGATTTTCTCACAAATAATATCGGATTTTATTTATAGGAGGAGTCCACTATCCATTATAATTATAGGGATTGGAATATTAATATTTATCACTTAATTATGGTTGATGATATTATTTTCTTCATTTATGGTAGGAATAAATATATTAGAAGATAGAATAAACTGATGGGTTTATATGGAAACAAAGGTGGAAATAGGATGAACTTGGGGAAAATAAAATTCTATATTTCCAATAAATTATCGTCCTGCTGAGTTAGGTATACACAATAAAACTATAAATGAAAGATGGAAACCTCCATTGATCTATTTATGTACTCCAACTTCAAATGGAATTGTAAGAAAGTTCCTATTAGATGGAATTCTAATTAAAATTGTTGGTCGAATATGTAACTCGAAAAATGCATTCATATCCTTTGGTGGTCGCATACACTGAGTAGTTGTGATTTTTTTCTATGGAGATGCATTCCCTCTCAATTATAAAGACCCTTAAAGGTAGCATTGATCATATAGAAAAAAATAGATCAAATTTATTTTTATTTAAATTGTTATTGGTTGTTATAATTGAGTGGGATAGAAGATATTGGAAAATACCTTTCATAAGAGATGTACCAATCTTCATGATATCTGTGAGAAAATGCATGTTGTGAATTCCATGAACGCTAAATTTTAAGGGGAATTAATTGAATGTAAAATGATTTAGGTGAGGTTTATTAGATATAAGAATGATGAAAACATGAATTAGTAGGATACATGAATTAGAAATATATTTAAACTAGAATATATTATGATTAATTTTCTAAGGATTCTTGTAGGGAAGACATGATGGGTGGTAGGGCATTGTGAGATAATGTATTAGATGGACAATTTGTGCAATGAAACTATTTTCTTCCTAGGATGCCTTCTCTAAGTTATTTTATTATTAGATAGTCCGGGTACCTGACCATTGTCAATGTGATGCTTGATCACCTATATTGGGTAGTGTTTTAGAATATCATGTTGGCTGCTGAGCCACATAGATGGGGTTAATCTATCTCATCATCTATGATATATAGTGGGAGAGACCTAATAAAACGTATGCATGTTTGAAGTTGATATGAAAAATTTGGTACTTCCCCTTGGTATAAATAGATCCCAATAAAGATTAAAATTCTTATTTCTGCAAGGGTGGTTGGGACCTACTAATGGAAGATAATATCTCGAAAAAGGGATCTCGTTTGAATCCCAATGCCAGAGATGATTCAGGCTAATCTAGGAATTAGAATGGAACCTATTTTTTAGGATTGATGTTGCGAGGATTATATGGAGTTTATTAAAAGGTTTTATGGGTGGGAAAAGATTATTTGTTTCAATGGTGGTGTTTATATCAACATGGTTTCATGGGAATAATCTCAATAGTAAGGAGGCCAATGATAAGATCATGGTTTTATTACCTACTTGATGATTCATTTGGGAAGAATATAAAAAATATAGGGATGTTAGAGTTTATTCACATGTCATCATCAAGGTTTTTTTGTTCAATGGAGTCTAATATGGGTGGTCTCTGATATTGTTTTGTACTCTTCATAATATCTATGTATTCTCATTTCGAAGGTCGTTTTATTTGCACAGGGGAATACAAGAGTTAATAAAGTGGTGTGGGTATGTTGGATTTCACTTAATATTGGGAAGAAAAAAATGGGTGGTTAATGTGTATATGGGTCCATGAGAGGTTTAGAAATTTTTTGGAATGTATGGGGAGAAAATATATTGGGATTTAGTGCCTTCTATGCTTCATTTAAATATTTTGGAGCTGAAGTGAGTTCTTTGATCTGCAGTCTCAACTATATATGTTTTACAACATTATTCTCATAGAGGTGGAAATGAATTCCAAAAACCTTGACGGAATTATAAAAGTAAGGGAATTACCTCTTTGGGAACTAGAATAATTTATTACAAAGAGTATCAAGATGTTGGACCAATGTTTGAGTGATGGGAACACATATAGAGAAAAACATTATGGTAAATTCTTTAGCTAGTAGAGGTGTACCTGGTGAGGAAATAATTACGTACATTAGTTTTGGATATTTTTAAATGGAATGTAATCTCAAATTTATTAGTGATTCCATTGGTATTCATAATTTTTAGATTCCAAGAATGTCTGTTTTAACCTTTAATACCTATTAAATGTGATTTTTTTAGTCATGAACACAAGATATGTACAATAAAATATTGAATTTATCTATGTATAGTGGTCATTTGAAGTCATTGAAAAAAGGATTATTTATGTATGAATATAGTGTACTTATATATATATTTTGGAGAACATGTTCATATGGATACATGAGTGTATATTATTGAGATAACACAAGTCCACATTGTAGCTTAAATAGAAATGAAATTTTAATATAGGTCTCTCTTTTCTTACAATTATAAAATATGGAATACATAACATTTTTAATAATATAAATTAACAAATTATTTCATATATGGTCCTGAAATTATGATTGATTTTGGAATAAATTAGAAGCTAGAAATATGAAATACATGATGATAATTATTTCCAAAGGGGTTTAGTTGGATTGATATAGAGTAGTGAAGTATTGAATAAATATTAAGGGGCCCTAGTAAAAGTGATATATTATTGAATATAGTTCACTAAATCTATAAACAATGATATAGTTGGTGTCCCCAAGTCATAGTAACATTCTTCGCATTCATATCTATACCACACCATGTTGCACATGTGATATCATTTAGTTTTTATCCCATTTTGATTGAATGTTTACATTCATATTATTTACATATCAATTGATACTATGTCCATTAAACGTTGATTATTATAGGGTTCTGAAAACCATATAAAAAAATTAGTTCTAAGAGGTTTTTTCTATTTTATAATGTATGAAAAATTGAAAATCCAAGAGGATACATCATTAAATGATGGAGGAATAAAAAATGTAGTTTTTTGTATATTATTCATTTCATTAGAGATCATTTCTATTGTACACATCCATGTTGGATTCCCTTATGAACATTTTCTGTCAAGAGGGAGTAACTACAATGCTATTGTGGATATGAGTTATTACAGAAACATTGCGAAATTCTAGTATCTATGGAATATAATTGGATTCAAGAACCCATTGGTTGTTGGTAATAGAAAACAATAAAACCCACTACCATTAAATATTAAAACGTATTGATAATGGTGTATTATTTTTACAGGATTACATATTTAATCTTATTCATTATACTGTAATTATATCTTCCATGGATATTATAATTTCTCCAACTACAAATGGTAAATTTGATATACTATAAAACCCATAACATATTTTCTTACAAATAGATTTCCTGAAGTCCATGATATGTTAACATTAAATGATGTAATTTATATTAAATCGATTCTAAGAATATTATCCTTATCATTAAAAGGTAAAATAAGAGGACTAACTAGAGATCGTAGACCTCGATATGGTCTTTACATGGGACGTACATGGATTCCAAATTTTATATCATTATTAAAAAATTGAATATTTATAAAATCAAAATAGGTGCCAAATTTTATTATTCAAAAAAAGTTTAAATAAATATATAGGAATTGAAATGACTGAAGTCTATGGTAAGTAATTTTCCTCATTATAAAATAAAAGTAGTGAACTGGTTAAAAAAATATATGGACATAATCCAAAATTATAATAAACCATCAATATTACATCAATAAATTCACACAAATAAATAGATTAATAATATCAATGAACCTAAATTTAAGACATTATAGAACATAGTTTCCAACGAAAAAAATATTTTACTATGTGTAATGTAGGATTAAATCATGTTAAATATCAAACCTCAATTCCCTTAATGTTTAAAGTCTAAAAATGTGGATGGATATTTTTTTAATGATTCCAAATAAATCGACTATTATAGTTAAAATTTTAATTTTCCCACACTGGGAATGAACTTATAATTATTCCTTATATCGATGGAATACATTTATGAAAAATGTTTTATAAGATAAATTTTATAGTTTTAATAGAATAAAATTTTATAACATTTATCCACGAAACTATAAAATAATTTAAATTTCAGTATGTAGGATACTGAAAATATCCATCCAATAAATAAAAATAATGTTCATCATGTAATCTAGAATCAAACCTCAATTATAACTATAGTAAAATCATATATTTGTAGATCTAAATAGAAATATCAACAAATATATTTTTAGTGGTAATATAATGAATAAAAAAATAATACTACAACCAGTGATCCTACCTTAGCCTATACCCGAGCTGGTGTATCGAAAATTCAAAAACAATCAGGTCATTGGCTAAATTTAAATTTTAGACTCTGATGATGGAATCCCAAAAAAATATAATCTTATATGAAAAAATAGAAAAAATAGGATACTTATCCACAAATATTTATGAATTAATGTATGTAATACTAATGGTTAACATATAAATCAACATGAGAGAAGAAGAAAATATTGATACATTTTATAGAGGTACACATTTTTAGAAGAGCCATGTTTTAGTCGATCAACTAATTGAACTGAAATTATACCTACTATATAGGATTATCTTATAATATAGAAGGTTATTTGATATGATGAAAATGTAAAAAAGTTTGGCAAATAAAATTTGATTCGGTAATGTCTAAAAAAATATTCACCCAATGAAAGAGTGTAAGATCACATTCAACCCTCTTCGATTTAGTAAAAATTTATGGAAACAAATGGGTTCTTAGATTTTAATGTTTATTCAGATATTCAAGATACTACTTATACAAACTACCTTTGTATAAAATGTTATAAAAATTCATCTATAGCACATAGAAATTTTTCTCCTAGACATTGTTGAATACCTTATTTCCAACACATCACTGTAAATTTTTTTTATCATTATAGATGAATATTAATACGTACTTAACAATTAAAAAAATGATAAATTAATATAGAAAATACTTATAAGAAAATGAATAAAATAAAATAGAAAAATGAAAAGAACAATTGAAATATCCATCCTCATGGTTTTTTATAATGATTATAGTATCAATTATAACTATATATAAATGACAAAATATTATGAATTTCCAATATATTTTGAGAAAGAAATGAATGAATAAAATGAATTAATTATAAATAATCTAGTAAGGTTATATGTTGGAGTAAAAATTGATAATATTATTATTCTATGCCCATTATAAATATATATAACAAGTGAAAATATTTATTGTAAAACAATGAGATTTCTGAATATTTTTATGTTTAAATAAACACTTTAATGATAACTTTTTACTGATGCAACACAAAAATAAACGGATGTGAGTCATATCTAATTAATATTATGACAATAAAATTGAATAATAAAACAAATAGTAAAGTAAATGGTTAAAATAAATTATAAATGAATAAAAAATATGATAAAGAATGTTTAATGTTTTAAAAATTGATTATTCAATAAAATAACATTTTAATTATATGTTTTATTTATGAGGTAAATTTATAAGCTTATTCATTATAAATTAATAAGGTTAATTTTTTTTATATTTTTTAGTTCAATATTTTCTTAGGATGATTTTTTTAATTTTTCAAAAATAAAGTTATTTTAGGTGAATTGAGAAAAAATATTGATTTTCTAATACCTTCGCTTTCATAACATTATCATCACATAAAAACGAAAAAAAAATATTTTAAAATTTTTCTATTTAAAAATTATACTAATAAAATAACATATATTTTTTTAAAAAATACTACATTGAAATTATAAAATTCATGTTTAATATTTGCCCAACATATGAAATATGTTAATCCAAAAAATAGTTCTTATTCACTAAGGTTGGTTTTCATCAGTTAAAGATGTTAAATATAAAAAATGTATTTCATATATAGGAATATAAATCTCATATTATGTGATAAGGTTCATTTAATGTTTTTCCAAGATTATTAATATTAATATAAATTACTATAATAAATAAAAAGCTGTAATTTTCATATAATTGGTTTACTAACATTGTTTAATTCATATATGATAATATCAGGTAATATCTTCCTAGTAATTAATATTATTTAATTTTTAAACCTATATATAAATTTATTGAATCCCATTTAATTTTTAGTCTGTACTAAATAATATTAATAACACCTAATGATAGAAATAACTTTTTTCTAGTGAATAGTTTTTATATGTATTAAATATTGTAATATAATATTTAATTTTATCATTTTTTTAAATTTAATTATATTATATGGAATATAAATTATGGTACAAAACATCATAAATTTATAATAATTGTTACATTCTATTTTTAATTAAATATTAATCATATTGTTAAAAACGGGTTACTAAGGAAAATCCCAAAACGATAAAGTATAAAAAACAACCTAATGGTTAGTAGATTAAATCATATTTAATAATTGTGTGAATGTTAGGTGTGGGAGATTTATAGAATGGAATAAAACATACTAAGGCATTATGAAATATATATATATAAATTAAATCTATTAAACATATTTCATTACACTATATAATTATATTATCTTTATTTATATGAAATATCATGTTTCTTCAAAAAATTGCATCACATTCAATACAAAGTTTTACTGAACTATAGTTACATATTGATTTTATTATTTAATATTATAGTTATTTCATATAAGTTGGAATGATGATTATGCATTCGGTTAACTATGTTATTAAAATATATAGTATAGACATTTTTTTAGTTATTTATTTCTTATTAAAAAAATAATTATCATTCAAATAAAAATGATTTTTTTTCTGAAAAATAGTATTTTTGTTCAAAAGATGGTTTAATCATTCATGTAGAACATAATATAAAATTATTTGTTTAGATAATTATAAAATAATTTTTGGTAAAATGAATATTTTTTAAATAATAAAACAATTATTATATTAAGATGTATCTTTTGTATTTTTATGAGTTGTTTCATTTATTGGGTAATATTGAAAAAAAATTTATTTTAATTGAATACATCTTTTTGTTTTAAATATTTCATAATGTTAAATTATATGAATAATTGGATTTAATGTAAAATTAGACAAATATTATATCAATATTTCAAATTAATGTCATTGTAATAAATTACACATCGAAATTGTTTATAAATTTGTTTAAGATTTTTAAAATTGTCACTTCCAAAACTCGTTTTCTCATCACATTTTTTAGAATAATTTTAAATAAAATTCAAATAATTATGTAAGTGGAATTTTTAGAACTATGTTTTATATTTGGAATCAGTATAATTTATATTATCTATGAAATTAAAATTCATTTTTGATAATATTTTTTAGTTTAAATAGTTAAATTAATTAATGTGATTAACATTAAAATGTGGTTCTATGAATTACATGTATTTGGGAAAAAATAAATTTTCCACAAAAATAGGATTTTTATTAAATAAATTTTTATTTAATATTTAGATTACTTAGGTATAAATTTCCTAATAAAAATAATTTTAATTATTCTATTAATTAATAAATGATCTAGGTAATTAAAAAATATGAGTTACAGTGGTAAGAAAATGATAAGGCTACATTGAGTAAACATAATGTCTATGTAGCTGTGAGAGATAAAATGTATGTATTTTTTTATTCTACATGTTACCATTATGATTTATGATTTTTTTCTCTTATTCATAAATCATATGATTTCATGAGGTATGATATGATTGAAAAGTATGGTTTCATTGATTTGTATTTATTGATGTGTTATTGTTCCCTTTCCTTATTTTATAGCCCTTACTGAGTCTTTACACCCCATCCCACGTTTTGAAATGTCTTTCACTAGACATAAAGATGAATACAGTCGAGGATGGGATCATGGAAAATTCATGCTGTCTAAAACATGGATCAAGACATGCATGTTTTTTCTAGAGTTTTAATTTTATTAAAAATATGGAAACATAGTCAAAGTGTCTACTTTTTAATTTTTTGAGATGTAATCTAATATTTATGGGCTAATTATTGAAAATTCTAAAACTGAAATGATCCTCAATTTGAATAATTAATTTTAATTCATGATTATGTAATATTTTAAATCTGGGTCCTTATAGTTGGTATCATTGGACGGTTTAAACACCTTAAGGGATTATGAGTTTTTGATAAACACGTGTTTAGTCTCTATGTCTATTATTTCAGTGAAATGCATGTTTTATAAATTTTTTAGAACAAGGAAATTTAGTTACAAATGGAATAAGGAAGATATCAAATGGCATTCACATCTCTTCCTAATGACAGGGATGCAATTATTATTCCAAAGTCGGGTTCAGATGATTGTGAAACTTTTTCTAGCATAGAACTCACATAAAAGACATTGTTTGAGATATAAAACACCTTTACTATAACTCAATATCACCGTGGATCATGGGTTGTATTTAATCGAATAATATTTTCTCAATATTCTCATATTTTAATGAATTGTAATTATTATCATGGAATTTTTAAATATTTTACCCCATCACATGATTTTGAAGAATATTATGATTTTGAAAAATGGACTAAAGAAGGATACACTTATGAAACTTATTTATATTCGATTATATAATATAGTTTCTCAGCACAGACTTATGGAAATTTGAAAATACCATTGATTGAATGTTGGAACTCACATTCGGTTATACTATTTTATAAAAATCAGGTTTTATCAGATGTTTTAAAATTATATTCCATGCAAGATTATTTTACAAAACAATTTTTCTATGAACACCCATATGACCAAGGTTGTACAAGTTGTATTTGGATGAAGAAAAAAATGATTTTAAAGGATCTCTAAATCATTTTTGAAATTCATAGACCATCTACCTTTGTAAACAAGATGATGATGAAACCATATGGACACCCTGATCAAGGTATGTTGATATTTCTATTGGGAATAGTTTTATTTTATCATTTGGTGGAAACAAATGACAATATATAAGATGCTTGGGACATAATGAATTAGGATGAAATTGAGAGGTATAAGAAAAACATTGAGGTTAAAACGGGTTTGGGTTATTTTTAGTGTTTTATAAAAAACCCCGTATGGATTCTGACTACCCATCACGTCTGGAAAGGCCATAGGAAACAATCCCAGAATCGAAGGGTGATATGGGCACATCGCCTACCATTGTCCTACAAGAAGTCCCTAGTGAGAATTTATTATTCTTTTAAGTTAAAAGATTTTATGGATCAAGAATATGTTGATTTTGCGAACATATATTTTATCAAATGCATAACCTTAGTAGTGGAAAATGATTTGTCGATTTAGTTGTAAATGTTATTTTAGAAGATTTTTTCTCTTTTGGAAACATTATATGCCTAAGGTAAATAGAATACTATGGGATCTCATTTATGGAGTAATGGTTGAAATTTTATTTCCGAATAATCAACGTTTTTATTGTATATATATGAAAATTTGGATTATATATTTAAATTATTTACCTATCATGGAGAATATGTTATTAGGTTAATTAATTTTTAATATTTGACATTAAGAGTATGTGATGTTATTTAGAGATAAATGTTACATTTTATCTTGGATGACTAGGTGATTAAATCATTCTGATATTTGGGTTTCAATATTAGTTTGGATTACATTGAGGAATTATATAGACAGTTGTTTATTGAATGGTATTTTTTGAACTTTGGGTATTGTTTGAAATATTTTAGAGATTAAGAGTAGTTTTACTTTTTGTAAAAGATTATACCTTTTGGGGATCATCTGATCTTGTACTAACAAGTTTGGTTTTGGATAATGTCTATATACATGGGAAAAATATAGTTTTTATTTTTTGGATTACTTCATTCTCTAGAATTTGATTATAGTGATTTCATTGTGAACAATAAATCTTAAATACTCATCGTTTGTATAAAAGAATATTTTTTGGTAGAATTATAGAAAATGATGAAATTCTATCGGAAATGTAAGTATGTTACCTCATATGTTTATTAAATCTCTTAAATAAATTCCTCAAATTTAGGAAAATTAACATTATACAAAAACATTATCCATTATCATTTCATATTGGGGAATCAAAGGCCATTTAACCAATCATAATTTAGTGATTTTCTTGTGGTTAAATTTCTCCAAATCATGTTTTTTACCACTCCCCATCAAAAATTGATGGTTTGTTTCTCTTCCATATAATTGTTTTCCTATATGTAATCCTAGAATGGGCTATCTCGAGTGACCTTTCTATTTATCTTTTTTTTATTTAAAGTGATATTTTTATTGACTCTTTATCTGATGTGGGACATTCAATGATGTTTCCAAGCCCAATTTTAAAATTGCGAGGACATAATTCCCAAAGGGGGGAATGATGTAAAATCCTAGGTAAATAATGAATATAACTTTTACATATTTATTAATATTTGGGAATTAAATATTAAATTTACATTAAAGGGATTGTTATGTCCATTGGAATACCCGATACGCAACAACATGTATCTTTGAAATATTATATTGTACACAAAGCTGAGTCATACTAAAAAATAATAATATAATATTATTTTAAATGGTAGTTAACACCTTGACGTTGTATTGGTGGGAATGGATAGAACTAACTACTATATTAATATACATTTTTTTTAAATGTTTTTAAATTTACCCAATAAATTTTAGAGGATTAAAATAAGAAATAATTTGATTTTAAGCATAAATACTCTAAAATTCATTAAAAGGTCGATTTACCTCATTTTGATGGTGAACCCTCTGTAAATAATGTTTTGGTGTCTTTTATATGATATATTTGAAGGAATAAAATTCCCTTATATAATTGGGAAATCAAAATTTACTTTGGGTAAATTTTATGTACTTTTCTGGAAAAATTAATTTTTTAATGAATAGTGAAAAATACTTTATTTTATTTCAATGATTTATTTTTAATATAATTTATTTAAAAGGATAGATTTTCTTTTTAATTTATTTTAAAGTTTAATAATAGTATTTTTTTTATATTTTATCCAATGTTGTTCATTGAAATAATTTCACTTTAAAATTATACAAAAACAAGTGTCAATCTTTTGATAGTTATTATTTCTTAACAAATGATTTTATTTAGAGAGAGAAATAATTTTCAATTAATTTGTGCCACTTATGTGTTTTTAATTTGGAAAAAATTATTCCATATTTTTAATTATGAGGTCCAAATTTTGTAAATAATTATCTTTTATTTTTAGACATTATGAATATTTACTTCAGTGTATATTTTATTTACCATGGTTAAAGGGTAAATCTGGTAAATAAAGGTAAAAAATAATATTAGAATAATATTAAATTACCTTAACATGTTTCCTAATCCTATTTGGTGTTACATTTCCAACCATGGTCATCCTTAGGTCGATTTTGGGACCCCATGGAGCCACATGGGAGTGATAGTGTCACTTTATATTAATTAATTTAATGTAAAAACAAAAAATGACTTAAACATATAACTTTTAGTAAATTAATTCATACACGGGGTTATATAAGTTATATCCTAAAGTATAAATATTCATTTTGAATATAATAATATTTCCAACATCATTATTTTTTTCTTTATAATTTTTATTTATCTAATAAATAAAAATATTTATGACACAATAAGGATATAGTTTTTATCACATTAATGAATGATTTAAATAAATTTCATTATAATGATTAAAACAATATCCCAAACATGTCCAATTATTATTGGGTTATTTTATTTCAAACGCAGGTCATTTTATCATTGACTTTAATGAGTTTTGGTCGTTTTGAAACTGAAAATCATTATATAATAAAATAATATTTTCAAGCTTTCCTAAAGAGACCCTCCTCCCCATTATAAAAATACATCACATCTATCCCTTTCCTTCACACTTATCAAGCCCCTTGGCTCATCCATCCTCTACCCAATTAGGATCACTAAATCATTCTCCTCTTACTAGAAGCATTCTCCTAGGAAGAATGAAATTCAATTAAACCATTTGATTCAAACCAATGGGAGATACCCGATTTAATGTTAACATCTTCTCTTAAGTTCTTTTGTTTTTTCTACTTCTCCAAACCCCAAAACAATTTATATTAATTTCTTTTATATCAACACCAGTATACTTAATATACTAGTTTTTTTATGATAAATATATGAACTACACATACACACACCTCCATATAATTTGTAAAGAACATACTATTTCGGTGGACGATGAACTATTGCCTCACGAAATGATGATTGTTCAATTATCTCCTACCACCTCTAATGGCGGATTTTATGACATAACTATTTTTATTTATGATATATATTATATTTAAATTGTTTCTATGATTATGTATTTTCCATTTATATCACACCATTATGGTTTCCATAATTGGGAAACGCGATAATTTCATTTGAGGAAGTGCGGACTATAACCCCCTCAAAGAGATATGACTCTTTCATGCCATACGTGTAACATATAATGGATGGAAATAATTAAATTATATATTATATGTTAATGTAATTATAATATATGTATTTATCATTACATTTTAATTTCATTAAATATGAAATAGAATTGAATGTAGCATTCATGTGTATGTACGGCTTACCATCTCCATGAATGGTGCATTTCATTTCTTATCTCAAAATGTTATATACTATTATAAATACAAATATATACTGGATATATATGATATATATTATATCTAAATCATGAATATCATTCTGGAGATAATTTAATTTCAACCACATGGACAATTAATAGTTATAACATGTTCATTTTTAACCCAAGTTCCGTACAGCGAAAAAATGTCCGATATGAACTCAAATAATTAAATAATTGTTATATCAAGGTAATAATTGGTATAAAAGGAATAATAATCACGAAAAATATTCTTAATTAAGTATAAATTAACTTTAGTATATTATACAGGAGATTAAAAAATGATCGAGTCTAGTCAGACACAAGGTAAGGGGTTTCTTATCTCACTTTAAAGTCCATGAGATTTCCATTGTCCACCACTTATATATTGAATGTGATGTATAGTGTACTTCCATTAGATATATACTATTATAATTTTCATTATACTCATGGTATTATGTAATTAATTTTTTTCTTATTAACATTTGGTCATACAACTCAATTGATTACAGCATGGTAATGGGTTTTCATATCACTTTTTATTCTCGTGAGATTCATGCTATATTTTCCACTATTTCCATTTGGTGGTGAATGTAATTACCAAGACATTATTCATTGTGTAATATAATTAAATTAATGGTTATTTAAATCCTTATTTTATTATCCTTCTTTCATGGGGTGTATGTTTCATAAGTTACCAAATCGATAAGGGAACCTTTCACCCTCCTCTTTTTAAAAGACTTTCTTTTGTTATGTATTTTAATTTAAAACTTCTTATGTTGGGATACATTCATATATATACTTATTGATGTAAAGCATATGTACAAGTGATGAGATACATTTTTCTCTCTCATCAACTCATTTTTTATATTTTAATGTGACGTCGTTAGGGTGTCGAATTTCTATATGGGAACTTCTTAACCCAATTTCCATTCCTTGGGTTAATCTTGTATTTCCTAATTATTTCATGCTATGATTATGTGAGGAATCACTATTTATTTATTAATTTTGTAATTTCCTCTCCCATTTCTATGGATAGACTTTTGATACACATAATCACTCTGTTGATAAATACTCAAGTCATCGATATGAACTTGATAACAGTAAATATAACTCAATTTCTATTCATTGAGCTAAATATCGATTTCATCAGGGTAGTTTAAAAAAAATGTGAATGTTCATGGATTGATTTAAACTTAATATCCAATCATATTGAGTGTATATATATTTGTAATACATTATTACGTAATTTATTTGTCCTTATTCTAAGCATAATGTTTTGATATGGGATTTCGTCTCAATTTATATTCCATCGAGATTTCATTGTTGTTATACACCAATTCACTCTTATATGGTGTATATACTATCCTTTGAAATATTATACAATGAATCCCTTTATTCTCATGATATTATAAATTTCTATTTAAATTTTATTCCTCAATTTTTTGTATTCAATAATCTCTAATTTTGTTAAAAACTATTTAACTAAAATATCAGTTAAAATGTTTTAATGATTTATTCTTCTAATTATTTATCATTAATGTAAATATTTTCAAATTGGTTTTTAGGATTTATTTATATGGACATTATGTTTTTCAAATGATTACTTACTTAGCCGTTTCAAATTGGTATTGGACACTTGGTTCAAAAATATCATTATTATATGGTTTAAATGGTTTTTGAAATGGTTTGATAATGAATTGATTATGTCAATATATTGAAATAATATTTTGTGATAGAAATGTGGAAATGTTATCATTATTTTATGATTGACTATATTATGGTTCTCCGGAATTGTTTACTAATATGGGTGGTTCCGTGATAAACCAGTGGTGGGTGAGTCCGAGATAGCTCCCCAATGTATTTAGTAAAATGAAGAATGTGAACATAAATATTTCTCCTAAGAGATTTAGGGAAAATACTATGATGGGTATTCCAACATAACTCTCTATGATTTTGTGATAGCTATAATGCAAGTATATTTTTTGTGCCACAAGTTACCTTTAGTATTTGTGATTTCTGTGTGTTATTCATAAATCATATGATTTCAAGTGTAATTAATGATTGAAATGTATGGTTTCATTGATTTGTATTTAATTATGGGTTAATGTTTACTTTCCTTATTTGATAACCCTTACTGCGAATTTTATGCTCATCCCATGTTTTGAATTTTTTTTCCCAAGACATAAACACGAATATGGTCAAGGATTGGATCAAGGAAAATTCATGTTGTCTGAATCATGGAACTAGACATGTATCTTATTTTTAAGAGATTATATTTTATGGAAAAATGGAAAAAGAGTAAAAATGTCTAATTTGTAATTTTTTGAGATTTAATGTAATAGTTATGTCCTAATTCTCTAAATATCTAAACCTAAATAGATCCTCAATGTAAATTATTAATTTTAATTCAAGATTTGGTAATGTTTTAAGGCCAGTTTATTATAAATATTATGAGATATAATATCTCTATCGTGAGTTGAAACATGTTTTATTCCCTTATTTTTAATTGTGACTTTCCATAAACCCATGGGAGTAACTATTTAAAGGATTTAAATTTTTATACTATGTTGAAGCCTTTTTAATATTGTGTTGTTTACTTTCTTTCCAAATTTTAAATATGTTATTATTTACTAAAATTTGATAAGTAAATTAACCTCAACATGTTGTAGGATTAATGTTTTGAGATGTCTGGAAACATATAAAATTTGAAAAAATTGATTATCCCCCCACCCCCCAAAACATAGTATTCATTCAATTCCTTGGAAATATATAAACACCATTGATAAATATATATGAATATAAGATTTGAAATTTTTTAGTGTATAAAAGCATATGGGGGATAAGTATTTACTATTTTGGACAGAGGAATGCGATGGAATTAATTATTCAATATTTTGAAATCCTATTATCTCATGGTCTTCTTTATATCCAAAGGTCCCGATTAACACAAAAAATTATACACTACAATTTATAGAAAAAATGTTGTTCATGGTCAGTAAAATTAATATATTTGGTCATTCATACATATATATGATGTTATATATAGAATATGGTACAAATGTAACAAAAGTTTCAGTAGTATTTTACCATTTTAAAAAAAATTACCAAATTCCACCCCTTGCATACTTTTTATAATCTGATTTAAAAATTGAAATCTATTTTTTTAAAATAATCATATAATTAGGTGATATTTAGCTTTTATATTCGTATATATGAAAATGGTTTCCGTTAAATTTTGTTTTAATAATATATACATTGCTATTCAAACTACCGCATTATTTTTTAATTACTATTTAAAAAACATGATATCCATTTTATTATAATTTGACAACAAATATAATAATTTAACTTCTATCTAAAATAATAAAAAAAATTTGTCATATATTATTTCATTCGAAAATATAACCTTTATAAGAAATGTTTTACAGTATCAAAACATGCACATTGAATAATGTAATCCTTTATAAATATGAAATTCCTTATTTATAGATTAAATGAGATATTAATTTATTATTTAATAATTATTTAGTTTATAATATAGGAATTAAAATTTTATATAATTTTCGTATATTATCATCTATGAATGAAATGCTGTATGAAATTAAAATGAATATAAATAATTATTATCTTATTTTAAATGGTTATAAGATAATGTTATTTAATTACTAATAGTTATTTTCACATTATATAATACTGAATAAATTAAAAAAAACTGATTAATTAAATTAAATAATATACATAAGAAAAAAATATCAAAGAATCATTAATTCTGAATATATTAATTTATAAACATGTTTAATAAATAAATATTATTCCAATACATAAACATAATATTCTATAATGATACATGGAATCATAATCCTTATTTAAAAATATTAAACAAATTATTATCTATTCGTTCAATGAATACATTATAAATTTTATGAAATCATATATAAATATGATAAAAAGGGAATTAAAAAATCATAATTTCATGAATAATTATATATTCATAACATTAATGGAATTTCAAAAAATAAAATATTTATTTATAATTAATATATCTTCTATAATGTATTTTAAATATATAAAAACTTGTTTTAATTATTTATTATATAATGAAAATAAATATTTCCTCAATGTTCATATTGAAAAGAACCCACATACCTTCATATTATCTGATAATTTTTTACACACAATATATATATATATATATAATATTGTTTTATATATCATATATAACATATTTCTTATAAATATTATTCATGATGGGTATTATTTGATTCAATTATTTATTAGCAACTATTATGTAAAATAACTAATTTTTGAATAAATTAATTGAACAATTATTATAAAATGATTTGATGCATTAGACAAAATATCTATTTCATAGATAATTTTTTTCATTTATACTAATTTTCATTTTTAGGATGGTTATAAAAGATCATGGTATTTATATTACTTAATGAAGGATTTTATATTTAATAATTTTAAATTAAATATAAAATATGGTGATTATATATCATTTATTTTATACTTTAATAAAATATGGAAATCATGTTCATCTTATTAATTTCATTTATCTATCAATAAACTTAATCTATCAATAATTTTATTAATATTAGAATAACATTGAAAGAAAATTTAAAATTGATAATATAAATATTAGTGGGAAAAAATAAGAAAAATATGTAGACTCTAACTATGTTTTAAAAATTTTTATCATAAGAGGAAGTTATAAACACATCATTATATTGGTACCTATGATGATAAAGAATGTGAATCCATAAAAGTATGTATTGTGTTGTTATCAATATTTTTCAATTTCATTATCTTCTCCATTCCATCTAAATGTCATTATCATCTATTGTTATATATTATTTTCAACATTTTTATTCACTATAATATAATATATTTTTTTTCAATACTAATCTATAATTTTATATGTTCAGGGTTATAGAGTGTTCTTGTTCATGTTTTTTGTTTTTTTATCTCATTCATTTTCATCATGAATGGGTTTCAAAAAAATTTTAATTTCAATATCTAATATTAATGAGTAATTATTTTTACAATGGTTCTCGAATGGTGAAACTAAAAATATTTATTATTCTAAATTATCTTATTTCTAATAAAATCAACTTAAAATTGCATATAGTGATTTCATTTCATGAAAACTATACCCATGAATTCTATATAATTAATAGGAGATTTTATAAATCAATATAATTATATGTCTACACTACCATGAAAAATATAGTAATAGCAAACTAATTTTCATAGAATCAGGATCGACATTGTCATTAAAAATATCGTAAGAAACAATAAAAACTAATAACATTCCATTATTAAAATAAACTATACCTAACTAAAATATGATTAATAATTGAATATTATTTATTATTATAAATTTCAGAAGATATTTATATGGCCTATAAATAATTTATATTTATTATACATTGGTTTATAGTCAGTTTATAGGAGTCATAGAAAAATATAAGGTTTTCTCTTTGAATAACTCATAGAAATTGAGATTTTTTATGTTTAAATTTTCATTGGATAATTTTTGTGCAATTTTAACCTAAATCCAAGCTTATTTTTTTTATACTTTGGTAATTTTGGGGTTTTCCATGTCTTTTCATAAATTTATTCCCTTGATTACTAATTCAAAAAAATGATATTTGTAAGTGGAACTCTATTTATCGCCTATTTTTTGTTGTGAATGTTTCTCCTCCATGTACAAATTTATTATATTTTATCATATTTGTCTTCAGCATTATTTATATTCATTAGTAAGGACTTCTTGTATTGAATTTTATTCACTTATGTTTTAATAAAATATTTTCATCTCTCTTCCATTATGTTTCTTACATAACAATTTTCTCTAACTATTTTTCATTAATATTCTTTATGAAGATTACATTAAATGTTTTAATAATTCATTAATTAAATTTAAACTTTTATTCTAATAATTTTTGGAAAACATTAATTTTTGAATGTTTTATTTTATAAGATTTTAAAATTTTAAAATAATTTAAGTTTTTTTCTAAAAAATTATATTGTCTTTTTTAAATATGATTTTAATCTATGTCAGTATCCCCAAATGATTATTATATTCACTTCTGGATATGTATTAATGAAATTATAAAATTTATTTATTTGGGTAATTTATTTTTAGGTCTTATAAATTATTTTTATAAATATTATTCATTCTCATGAGGAAATTATGATATAATGGTTTTATGATTTTGTTTTATTTATATATAAAACACACACACAAAAACAAACACACACACAAATAGAGAGAGATATATATATATATTTAATAATTATAATGTAGGTGGGATTAAAATTATATTCCCCCCAAATGAATTGGGTAATAACATATATCTCATGAGATGGCATAGTTATGGGACACAATTGGTTATCCGGTTCAATTGTGTTATATTATGAAGGTCGTTAGCGTAGTCTAATGTTATATAAATTTCATGGTGGATAACATTGATATAATTTACTACTTACTAGGATTATTTATTTTCAAAATTTATAATTTATGACTCCATGTATCATGATTATGATTTTACCTTCCTAATTTAGATATCTATAGATCATGATTATAATTACACCTTCCTATGATATGTCTCCCTAACTCATTATTATGATTAAAAATATCTAGGTTATATATCTTAATTCTGTAATTATTGATGTATTGATCATTGTTTATTACTCCTTCCATTATTATTTATGGATCATTCAATCATTCATATTTATTTTTTAGTGGTGATAGTTATTATGAAATGTAATGTAAAATTTTATAGAATGATTTATTATTTTTTATGATATAGTTATATTAACTCAGTTTGTATCAGAGAATGGTTTAGTAATTTTTATGTATTATGTTATAAATAATAAGAATTTTAATCCTAATGTGACCTTGGATGGACAAAATGTGTTATGTTTTGGAGCAGAAGTATCATAACATGGAAGTCAAGACAATATAGGTTTCTTAATCATAGGAATAAATTTCATTATCGTGTTATTAGTCAATTTATATATTTTTGTTTAATAATCACACCGATCTTTTTGGTTCTATTTATTAAATGACTCCAAATAAAACCATGTGAATAAAGTTTGTGATTTAAAATTTAGTTACTTCCCTAATTTAAAATCAAACATGATGAGAGATAGCATAAAATATCTCTTGGATATTTTAAACAATGTATCTTAAAAGATAAAAAATAAAATTTACAAAATCAAGATTTATATAGTCACAAAATAATGGAATACTCTTCATTTATTCCTCCATGTGTCAATTCACCATCATTTAGTGATTCTTTTGATAAACTAATTTCAAAACAATAGATCGAAAAAAAATTAATTTTTTTAAATCAATTTTTTGTGCCTGGAATTTTTTTAGTGTTTTATTGTTTTACTAGTTATGAATAATATTGGTGGTATATCATCTACAATATGAGTTAAAATTTAGATATTAAAACCATGGAATCATAGGATTTTATGAATGTATATTTCAATAAATGTTTTTCTGGACACTTGTCATTATAATTGATAGATAATTAATTATGGTAATGTAAATGGAGGATAAATAAATTTATACCTTTGGAAAAAAATCCTAAGTCCTCCAAGTTACAAATACAATTTGATCATAGATTTTCAATGGAATATTGATCATTTCATTTTTTTAAAAATACATGGACTCTAAAAATATTTTTCTAAAAGGTGAATTCTTATCTATTATTTTTTTACTTTTCCTAACTTTTTAAATTTAAATTATAGAACCTTATACTAATTATATTGGGGACAATAATTGTGACATCTCAAGCCCAACTTCCCCTTAACCAATACCCCAAGCCCAATTTCCCGCATGACCCATGGTGTATCTCCCCATATACCAGGGGTTGTTGACAAGTTGTATGTGTGTGAAGGAAAATCAATGGGGAGACTATACACCCATATCTGTGTATACAGTATATGGAAAATCAATATTATATATTGGAAATCAAATCAAATAGAAAGATAAAAAAACAACAGATGCATAAATTGATACCGTGGAAGTCTGAATAACTAAATTTCAGTGAAAAGTTTTCAAAGGGAGTGTTTGATAAAAAAATCATTCATGAAATGCTATTAAAAAAGGATTAATTTCATGAAATAAGAATGATAAAAAATTGAAAAACAAAACAAAATCTAAAAGATGGTTTATAGAATCATGATACTATGCTCGTTCCTATACTCTTAAACTCTAACTAAGGAATGAGAGTCAACATCCTAAAGAGTGGGGTTTCCCCTATATATACCTATAGGAATGTAGTATTCATATCTTCCAAAGGTAACACGAGTAGGGTGTGAGATAAACATTTCAGTAGGCCACCACCAATGGTGTATACGTGTAATCAGATTAGGTGCTCATAATTAAATAGTGGGTATCTAACAACTGTAATGAAATTAATGATAAATAAATAATTACCCCCACTCATGTTCGTAAAGGACGCTGGGAGGGTTTACATTATTAATATAAAAGAAACTATGTTTGTGAAATTAATAATTTATATATATAGAGAGAGTGGTTCTCACTAGAAAGAGGTAAGCATGCCTCTCGTCCATACACATATATCATACCTAGCATGGGTTATGAATTCCTCCCACCCATGTAGAGATTGTAATTGGTATGAGGTAAGCATTCCTCCCTTCCATACATACATAGTAGTTATAATGGGAATGAAGTAATTGTGAATCTCATCCATACATATATATAGGTTGTAACTTGCATGTTGTAATCATGGCTCTCATCTATACATATTAAGAGGTTGTAACTGTAATGAGGTAACCATGCCTCTCATCCATATATACATTTGAAAACTGTTGTGGGGTCTGGATTCCACTCACCCATACATTTATATCATATCAAATTATCATTTTATTAGCATAACCTTCCACATCATATAACATAAGGAAACCCATCTAACATTATTTCATTTTAAACAATCAAGACATTCAATTTAATGCCTTATTAATTAAACAAATCATGGTAACGGTAATTTCTTCCTTTGAAACCATTCCATATAAACAATTTCAATTTAAGGATCTCATCTATATCATCCTATCCAACCAACAATATCAACCATCCATATTTTCTAATATGGAAAATTAGTTTCAAGTCATGGTTCTAAGACCAAGAGTGAAGGAAAAATATACAAATTATCATTTGGATAATTCCAATTAAATAATATATAATCACTATTGAGGATCCCTGTTATACATCATATACACATGGAAATATGTTTAGTTCAATTTAATACCAATCTAGGGGATGTTGATCGCAATATGATATTTTGGGAATTTGACCTAAAATTTCTAATTTGGTTTAATGACCCCTTGGGTGTCCATATAGGGCAAGGTTGATCTCTAAACCCCTAACCCAAACCCATTTAACATATATCAATGATATAAGATCAGTATTACATAATGTATCCAACAAAATTATGTGTCTTAGAAAAATTCGGCTTATGGAACAATGATAATAAATATGAAACAGAAAAAAAGGAAAACTGTAGGACCATCTACCATATTGTTGTAGATGAACCATCACATGATATCAAACATAGATTCGATACATGTGAGAAAAGATCTGAGTTCCAGTACATTTACATTAAAATAGAGTATATGATCCAAAAAAAATAGAATAATATATGGAATTATGAACAGACATATGAGTAGAGATACTAGGGACCCTTATCATTGGCGTTACAAATCCACCGATGGATTGAAGATTGGAAACAAGATAGAGAACATATCAAGGATCCATGGAAGAGGAGGGTTTGAACATCATAAAGAGGAATGACAACTGTTTATGTGCATGGTGTGGAAATTGTGTGTAGAATGTGAAAAAGGGATTTGTTCGCTTTTTATAGTAGTCTGTATGGTTAGCAAAAAACCAGGTGGACTTTCAGGTTCCCCTATCTGCATCCCCTATATTTACTCAATCCCTGTGACCTAGGTCTCACAAATTGCACTGGCCATGTAGCCGAGCCTACAACCCATTTTATGGACCTCTGAGCTCCTAACCAACCAAATATTTTATTGGGACATCCATACATGGTGTCATACAATTACCATGATTAATGGAAAGATAACAAATAAAAAACCATCAATCTATACCATGGTCAAAATTTCGGTTGTTACTACCTCCACTTCATATTAAAACTCATCCTCGAGTTGACCTTATGAGGTAAACTAGATAATTTTAAGAATTATTTTTATCCATTTTGATTGTACATCATCATCCATTCCCTAGGTATAATCATTTATTCATAAGAGAATCCATAGAAACAATACAAGAGGAAAATAAATGCCTCAATATTTCTCCACGTTCTAATAAACAATACACATTTGATACTTCTCAAATAGTGAATCTCTATCTACCTCAACTTCAATATGATGAAATACATGTTATGGGTTTGGATGGTATTGACAATGAAAAGATATATGAAGGAAAATCATGCATATACCGGTATCCATGAGGAAGTACTAACTGGTAAACCACTGGTCTAATCAATTTCAAAGCCTCTAAGGGTCTAATGAACGATAACGATAGCTTAAACTTCTTTTTAATGCATCTATTCCATAGCCTATGAGAGCCATTTTAGAAAACCCAATCTCCGACCCTGATATCAATAGGTCATTGGAGTTTTTTGGCATTATAATTTTATCTGAACTACGTTGTCAACATGTGCTTCCAAATTAGCTGGATATGTTCTGAAGACTCCTACATGAAATGAGGCCCAAAAATAGATTCTTCCCACACATCTAACCATCTCCACGGTGAGGAACAAGGCCTAAAATGCATGTATTTTTAGTCTTTTATCTCAATGGTACCATAGAAGTTGTTTTTATATGAAAAATCGACGAGGGGAATGTGTTTCTCCCAAGAAACCATAATGTATAGAATGAATTCTTTATCCATATCCCATGGAACCTAAATTATATTCTCCTTATATCCACCAGGTGGAGGGTGATATAATGTGATCACAATGACATGTGTACCCAAGTTGTTCTATAATCCTTTCAAGAACCCTGATGTGAATCAAGTGTATCTATTTGAAATGATAGAACGAGGTTATCCCGGAAGACGTACATCCTATTTGATGTATAGTCATCAAAATTCATCTAATGAGGTTATCTCTCACATAGGTAGGGTGTGTGAAACCTTCATCATATGATCAACAAAAACCCACATTGTGCCATTTACACAAGGTGATTTCGTTAACCAATTCATGAAGTTCAACGAAACATCATCCCATTTTCACTCAGGAATGAATAAAAACTGAATAATACCTTCGATATGATGATGTTATTTATTCACCTATTGAAAAGTAGAACATAGAGTGATGAAATATTATATCTCGTGTTTCATACTAGGTGACCCGTATTGGAGTCGTAGATCATGATACATTTTGGTGACACTGTGGTGAGCTACCCAGGATGAGGCATGGAAGTCCCTCATGCCCTTCTTTGATATCTGTTAGAACCCATTAATGCCCATAGAAGAAAATAATATTATCCCCATCAACCACAAAACAAGAAAAGGTATCATCTTATGAAACACATTCCCTTAGGAAAAGGTCTTCAAAAATATATAGTTTTCCCGATGATACTCATTCCAAAAATACTAGAGATCACTGCTAAGGCTGAGAGGATTGTCTACCCAATTATCGCTTGAACCTCAACCTGAATATATGAGAATAATTCCATAATATTCCTTTAATAACAGGATTATTAATCCATATTTTCCAAAATATTCCATCTCAGAGCATTTAGTACTGAAGACCCATTCTCTAGAGTGTAGGAATGTTTTAAATAAAAATATTTTGGGTACTACTCCCACCTTTGCAGGTTGAGATTAAAATCCCACTTTTAAAATATGTAATTGATGATTTTGTGGTTTTGGAACTCCCAAAAACACTATCCAAAATTATAATATCTCCATGATCATAAGGCATGTACAACTGAAGAGAGCATGATGTTGTGATTTGGGTAATTCTGCTCTCAAGGCCTCAACTGGAAAGAACCAAACACATCGACTAAGTCATCATAAATCAAAACATCAAAAATACTAACACGTGATGAATTACAATAGAATATACAAGTTATGACTGGTTATAGGAGAATAAATATTAGTGATGATGTATGTATTCCCTATAGATCTGGAAATGCTTCTTTACAATATTATGACCAATCAAATTGCACAAGCTTTTTTTCAAGCCCATGAGTGGAACATAAATGTTTGAGAAATATTGAATGAAACATATATAATATCCTAAAATCCCCAAGAAACACCAAATATCAAATATGTTCAAGGGACACTCTTAAGAAACCACAACCCTCATTTTCTCTAGGTCAACAGAAACACCAAGAGTCGAGATGACATGACCAAATAAGTGGAATTTGTCAATCCAAAATTGGAATATAAGAAGCTTATAATAGAGTTGATGATCTCTCCACGTAATTAATATGATATCAAGAAGGTTTCATGGTCATGTTGGGTGTGAGAATACACTAATATATCATCTATGAATACAACCACAATATAAAACAAATATGGGTGGAAGACTGAGTTCATTATTGAAATTAAGACAACATTCGCATTTGTGAGTCCAAATGGCATTACTAGGTACACATATTGACCATACATTCTATTGAATGTTTTTTGAGGTATGTAGGATGTCCAATGATTCGCATTATGATATCCAAAACTCAGGTCTATAATTGAAACCCCCTTTTCTCCATCTATTCGATCAATGAGGTTGTCTATTCTAGAAATTTGATAGCAATTATTTATAATTAGTTGATTCAACATCTGATAATCCCTAAAAATCATAAGTGTAAAATCCTCCTTCTTAACAAAGAGGACTAGTAAACTATAAGGAGAAATGATGTGGCATATAAATACTTTCTCCTCCTTATCCTCCAACTAATTCTTGAGTTCCCAAATCTCCCTGGTTACCACCTTATATGGGGGAGTCTCATAGGTCATTCTCGTGGAAAGAACTTGATGGAAAACTCTACCTCTCGCTTTAGAGGTATACTATAGAAGTTGTTAAGAAATATGTATTTAAAATTCTCCACTATAGGAGGAATTAATTCTTGTTGAAAACCCCAATAATCAAGGGGTATAGTGGATACCTATGTTGTAACCCCACCTAGCCATTGTATCTCTGGTCTAGCTCGTTCCTCCTTGAGATCCCATTCTCACTTTTGCACGTGCATAATACCCTATAGTGATGTGAAAAACACCCTCCGATGATAGTAGTAAATACAAGATCTATAGGGATCTAACAATTCCATCTCAATGATTACATTGATTCATATCATGTAAATGAAATTCATTTTCGAAAAAAAATGGTTGCAACCTATCTGAACGGGGAAAATCTTACAACAACGAACACCATTTGAACAGGTACCAAAGGGTGTATCTAGCATCATGATTCAATGATGATATTTTATTTCAAGGACCAACATCATAGTAATTAGCTCAAATAAAAATGAGTTATACATTCCTACATCAGAAAGAGAAGATACTATATAGGAGTTCATTACAATAATACCTTTTATAGTAGATGGTTTGGTTCTCTACTCCTACAGAGTGGGATAAACTGCATGTAACTGGCATGTACCACATCTCTATGTCACGGCCTAACAACCATGAGTAGGACAACATTGTTGACACTAATAGTCATAAGTCATGTTGACTCTACCTCAACCACCAACTTGTCCATATCTACTGGTGGTATTCCAGATACCTGACTGTCGTGTTCTTACTGACCCTTCTCTCGATCATGGAGTAAGTGTAGATCTCTACTTTCTAGGTGCTAGTGGGATTTCCCTCATAAAAGTTGGAATGAACCATCCTTCCACAACCCCTACATTCCACTGGATTTCACATGCAACACATCTTGAACAGTCATGTCACACTACATTGGTTATATATATGTGAAATATTCATGATAGGAGCGTGACCACAACTGTCGTAATGATATTCCTCGAAGATCTATTTTCATCCAATAGAAGATCTAATGAAATATTTAGGTGAGATACAATCTTATATTGAACCATAATCATCCCTAAAATTTGGAAATGTAATTAGGTAATGGTTGAAGATTTTTTAAATTATCTTCTGTCATAACAAATTGACCTGTGATAGGATGGGATAAAACATCCCATTCTCAAATTTCCTAGCTTCCATGAGATCATCAGCAGATAAAACAGTAGAAACATTATGTTGCACTGTGAAATAGGATGAGTAATACATATATGACATTTTCCTATACTATAGATTCATAAACACTCTAGCTCGATCATTCTACAATGCCTGGGGAAAGAAGTAGTCATAGAAGATAGTCTGAATGTAGGCCCAAATCATTTCCCTATCCTAGCCTATATCATTGATGAAATTCTACCACCTCTAGGATGAATAAAGTGGAATCTATAATTTATAATAACCCATCACTCTAGAGGTTTCTCTAGGTTACCTAAAATAGACAAGATCTCCTCGATCCAAGCCTTTACAACATGTGGTCCACTATCCCTAGAGAAAGTTGTTGGATGTTGGTAGTGAAACCCTTGAGTTAATGTTGCCATGGTAGGGGCAGGTCAATCTCCACCTATTATATTTGGCATCATACGCATGAAGCCCTCTTGAAAGTAGGTGTCATAAACCAAATGAGGTATAGGAGGAAGATCCATAGGTGGATCAACTTGAAGAAGAACTAGATACTAAAGGTCGGCCACCACATGACCATGATCATCACTACTTCGAGGGAACCCAGATTGAGAATTTCATAGTAGCTTACCACAACAATTAAAAACGAACACCTCAGAGGTGATTCATGAAATTTAGATGGTTGCATTAAATAAAATAGGATAGGTTCTAAATCATTCCGACAAGAACATACACACCCCTCTACCTATATTAAAATGTAGTAAAAGATGATGGAACATACCATATAGAAAAAAACCAACTAACCACTACTAAGGAGGGATTCATGTCAATGTTATACATTAGGAATGTCCATGATGGCTTTTTTATGTTATAAATCATTCCACATTTCAAAACATGCTTATTTGAACAATTTAAGTGCTTAAATCTTCTTAATCTAATTATTTGTCATTTTCCAACCAACAAGCACCCATACACCTTATGAACCAAAATATGACACACATTTTATTGTCCATTTCATTTAAATTAATCTATTCCATATGATTATTGCTATTCTCAAATCTTTGATCTATCTAGAATCCTATTTTCTGATCTGTAAGGGCCCATACACTGTATGAGTCAGAGAGTGGAACTCACTAAACCCACACCAAATATCTATCCAAATTCTATAATTATTGTTAGAATTATTTTATTTATATATCAAGGAAAAAATATGAAACATGAAATTCATGCTGAAAATATTAAATGTGACCTGAAAAAATGCATGTTATATTCATATTGTGACTATTTTGATGCATTTTGTAATACATAATCCTCATTTCATCCGGTCGAGTCATGAAATCATAATTTCAATATTATCTATATCAATAACCTCACGTTGGATATGAATCACCCAATGGTGAAAAGATATCAAGAGTAAAAATAAAATCAATAACAAAAATAATTCAAGAAACTTACCCCTTAGCATTTATATGGGTTCTCGATTCCTAAGAATGGATTGTTTCCATGTTCCGAGAATTCAAAATCACTAATATATTTTCTCTAAATTGTAAATAATTAAAGGAACCATCTATAAAAGCACATCATGATTTCTTAATCCCGGTACCCATATAACTCGTTCCCCATGCCGAGTTGGTCACATGACCCATGGCATGTCTCCCCTTATTCCAGGGACTTCCAACTAGTATTAGGGGTGTGAAATTAAATCAGTGGGAGACTATAACCCCATGTTAGAGTACACATTGGATGAAAAAACAATATATAGTAGTGGAAACATAACCAAAAATAATGGTACAATAAAAAATGGATGCATGAATAAATACCATGAAAGTATATATAACTAAATAACATAGAAAAAGTATCATAGGAAGTGTTTGAAAACATCATGCATGTTTGAAATTATAGTACCAAAGGAAACAAAAATGAAAAAATAATGCTAAATGATAAGTGTAATGGAGAAAAATAATTCAAAAGTGGTTATGTAGAATCTTTAGCCTCTTCCAAATCCTATACACATAAGCTCCAACTAAACAGTAAGAATTAATATAGAGTAGAGTGGTATTTTCCAATATCTGTACCTATAGGAAAACTAAATTCTCATATGTGAATGGTGGCCTGAGTAGGATGTGAGAGAAGCATCTATGTAGGCCACCACCAATGGTGTCTACATGTTATCCATGTAAGCGCTCGTAAATAAACATTGTGCATCTAATAGTTGGAAGTAAAACAATGAATAAATAAATAGATAACTTTCCAATGATGTTTTTAATGGAAAATTGGTGGGTACACAGACTTCATTTAAAATATTCTTGGTCTGGACAAGTCATTTTGTATATAAATAGGATATCACTAACAAAAGGTATGCATGCCCCTAATCCTTAAATATATATCAAAACCTGAATGGGTTAAGAAATCCTCCGACCCATGAAGATATTGTAACTGGAATTGGGTATGTGTGCCTTTTATCCATACATACATATAATTTATAAATGGAATAAGGTTTGAATTACTCTTGTCCATACATATAGAGAAACTATAACTGCCACAAGGTAAGAATGCCTCTTATCTATTTATATATAAAGGTTGTAACTCACAAGTAGTAAGAAATTCCTCTCATCTGTACATACATATCAACACTGGAATGGGTATGAATTCCTCCTACACATACATTTATATCATAGATCATATGAATTTTAGTTGCATCATCATTCACCTCATATAACATAAAGTATTTCAAATTACATTATTTCACAATAATCAATCATTCCATTTCATTTAATATCTTTATAATAAAACACATCAAGGGAATTGTCGTTTACTACCATAAATCAATTCCCTTAAAACCATTACATTTTATGGGTCTTACAATCTCATTCTAGCCAACCCAAAAGAACAACCATCCAATTTTTCTAACATGGAAAACTCGTTTGAAGGAAATGATTCAAGGCCAATAGTCATATTAAAAATAATAAAATGCCCATTTTGAAAATTCCAACATTAAACCCTCTAGGAACCATTAAGGCATGTTGTTATACATCAGATACACCTCTGAAAGTGGTAAATTAAATTTAAAACCAATGATGTGGTATAAGAACCATTATTTCACATTTTGGGAAATTTCCATAAAATGGCCAATTTTGTTGGCATGCTACTTGGGGGTCTATAGAGAGATAGGGTGATCACCAAACCATTAACCCCAACCCAATTCACTAATATCAAGGATATATGATTATTTAACACATTAAGGAACCAATAGAATTAGGAAGCTCATCAAAGTCCAAATTATGGAACAATTAAATTAAATACTTAATGACCAAAACATAAATAAAAAATAATAATGAGACCTACCTTAGGGTCATAGAAAAATCCTCCAATGATATCAAAATCTTATTTGAGAAAGGTTTTAAGAGATATTAGTTTCATTCCAATGTGCTAAAATAGGGAATATGAGTATAAAAAAATAGAAAAATAGATGGAATGAAAAGATGGAATACTAGTAGAGACACTTGGGATACTTGACAAAGGGATTCTAATTTTACTAACGAACTAATTATTTCATACAAGAAGGATACATTTTGAAGAATACAAGGAGGATTAGGATTTTATGATTTAGTAGTGGAAGGAGGGATGTTATTTCTTCTAGAGCTTGGTTAAAAAGTGAAATTATATCTTAAGGTTTATATAGGGGAAAAAGGTAATTCATTGAAAGAGTCCAATGTTCATTGTTTATCTGCATGGTTTACAAACCGTGCATATATCAAATGAAATTTATGTGTTCCTTTTCTATAGTAGACCACATAGATGTTCCCCTAGTCTACATGGATGTAGACAAACTGTAACACCCAATAATTTTATGAGATAGATTTTATTAATTTTTGTGATGTCATGTGTTGTATGCTACACGAAGCTTATCTTGCGCTATAGGAAAATTATATTTTCTTGCAGTATATACAATACTATTCTTGTCTTATATTGCACACAATTTCAAGTTCTTTTGATAAAATTCCCTTCACACAACATTGAGTATATATTTTTTTCAATTTTTAAATGGACTACGTTTGGATAATGTTATATGAAACACTAATAAAAGATTGCACTACACACAACACTGACCTGTCTTGTGTAACATGCAAGTGTGACCTTCCTCAGTAGCATACTATGTACATAATACCGAGTTACACTAAATAATGGTATATTAATAAAATATTATTATTTAATAGGATATAAAATAGATGTTATGAATAGTACTAACAACATTTGGAATTTTATATAACATTAGATTTCATCATACACATTTTATTACACATGGTATGAGAATATAATTAACTTTTCATATAAAAGAAATAATTTTAAAAAAAGGAATTTTTACCGTAATTTGATGGTGCACTAATTTTCTATCTAGTTTTTTACCCTTTTATAGGTTAAATATGACAAAATAATATTCTCTTATCGAATCCAGAATAAAATATATTTTCGATATTTTTTTGTATTTTTCAATTAAAATTATAATTTTAATGAATAGTAAAAAATACAACATTTTAATATGAAGCTACCTTTTTATCTAATTTATTTATATAATTAGAAGATATTTTTTATTTTTATTGTTTAACTGGACTATATTTTTATCATTTTTCCAATGTTTTTCATTCATAGTAATTTCACTATTAAATTTGTAATAAACACATGCCAATATTTTGAAAGTTATTACTTCTTAAAAAATAGGTTTTTTGGTTTTGACAATGGAAATTAATTTTAAATTAACTACTGAAGCTTTCTATATTTGGAATTTGAAAAAATGGATTCCATATTTGGAATCATAAGGGTCAAATTGTGTAAATAGGTACCTCTTATTTTTTGGGATTATGATCAGTGACTTCAGTCATTATTTTTTTTACCATAGTTAAAGGGTAAATTTGGTAAATAAGGGTAATAAATAATATTATAATAATATTAAAATATCCTTACAAATTTACTAATCCTATTGGATGAGATATTTCTGACCATTTTCATACGTGTGTCTATTTTGGGACCCCATGGATTCACAAGGAATTTAAAATGAAATTTTATAAGATTTAATTTAATTTAAAGATAATTATAACCTAAACATATATCTTTTTATAAATCACTTTTAATATACTGTTATATAATGTTAAACTATGTATATAGATGGTAATTAAAAATATTAAAATATTTTCTACATCATGGTATTTTATTTATAATTATTTGACACAAAATATATAAATTTATTTATGACACAATGATGATGTAGTGATTACTTTATTAATTAATGATATAAATAAATGATATTATAAATATTAAAATAAATTTATTTTGAAACTTTTTATGCCATCCATCAAATTTATGGATGATTATGACTTTTTTTATTTTTATTAACTAAATGTTTTCTATATAATAAAGGTTATATAGATTTTTAAAAAGACGGGATATGAATAGTATAAAATTGAAATAAATGAGTTTTAAAAACAATTACTAATTTATTAAATGATATAATAGACCCAAAAATAAGAGATTCATCCAGATATATTATCTAAATTCAAAAATGTAATTAATGAACCATTTTAGATTCTATTTTTATTTTATTATATGTATATTAACCGTATATTATTAATATACAAGAAGACATGGTAAGAGTTAAATTTGTTAACAAAGGGTTAAAACTAAATGATAATATTAAATTTTAGATCCAAACTTTTATAAAACCTATTTGATGAGAGGATTTCAAAAAATACTCATCACATATTTGAATTAAATTTTTTTTGGTCATTTGGATAACGAAAATCCTTTTTTAATATATTTACATTTTGAGAGTTTTTTAAAGATCTATTCTCCTCTATTATAAATGGGTAACTACACCCTATCATATTCAACCCATTTTTAGCCTTCATGTTCGGCCAAACCCTGCCTATTTATCATATATACTTTTATATCTATATTATATAGGTTCTGGTATTCTAATAATTCCATATATAGTTCCCTAAGAATAAATTTAAAAAAGGCACGTTGAGGAAGAGGTTATCTCTTCTACCGATCCTTTCAAATATATTTCTTCTTTTACTTCCACTCAATTATTTTTTTCATTATAAAGTAATAAAATTAGCATCAATCGCATACTTATTTGTATTATAAATATAAAACATCACTATTTAAACTTCTTTCAAACCTATAAAAAATAAAATCACCACGCGTGCGTACGTGTGGCTTACCTTCTCCACGATGTTTGGTAATCTATTTTTTACCACCACCTTACTAGGGTGGATATAATGGTGGAAATAATTACTTTATATGATTATTATAACATGAAAATAATTTTTATATATTTTACACTATCCACTTGAATACCATTCACCCATTATGGGAACTATATTTCCGCATATGCATACATACGTCTTACCGTCTCCACGACGCGATGAGATTCATTCACCATGTTAAAAATTCAAGAATGATTATAAAAAATATATAATAAATAATAATGAAATGTAAAACATAATAATTATACTATATTTATTTTTTTATATATATATATATATCATTTACTTAGATTTATTCAATTTAATAATGAAATGAAAACGATGATCAAGCATACATACGGCATTCCATCTCCATGAACTGTGTATTCCATCTCATTTAACTATTTATTATATATATATATATATTATAAATATATATAATATATAAATCATTTTCACAAATATTTCACTATTTAAATCATTATATAAGTAATAATAGCAAGAATAACAATTCAAAACACATATGACAAATCAAACTATTATTACCCAAAATATTACTTTAACATGGAATTAATAAGTGAATGGTAAATATAATGTCATAAGTGAATCATATATGAAATCATAAATATTATTATGGATATTTAACAGGTTAATAATATGTTTAAACCCACTATAGAGTAGTTTTGAACACATATGTATGAAATCAGACCTACGGTAAAAGATAATTTGGAAATATCATTTTTATAAGAGATTGTTTGTGCATAAGTATTTAATAAGCGTATATATATCATCCATGTTCATGTTTTATAAAAAAATTCATAAAATATTTACTATTATTCAATGTATTTTGAAATTCATTTAACCCATGTTTAATTTTACTTCATGTTTTGGAAGGGATCTTTCTTATGTTTACCATATGATGTACTTTTGGGCTTCTACGACAAAAGTTCAAGGATAACGTTTTTTTCACTAATATGATATGAATTGATATTTAATATATCATAATGAATTATTTACATGATGTTTATGTTACATTATTTCAATTTTATTTTTAATTAAATTATTCTATTTTAAAATTGCAATACATTTTGAGGAAAGAAAACATTTTTGAAGAAGAATGTATATTTTCGTCAAGAATTATGTTCGACTATTTTATAAAAAATATCTTCCATCTAAGATGACATAGAGTTATGTATATATACCTATCGATAATTCTATTTGATTGATTTTATGATGGAATTATACTATTGAATTCCATTTATCATATAAGTATTATGTTATGATGAAATGTGGTTTAAGAATCCCATTTTAGTTATTTGGTTATGCAATGATAAATGATTTATGTTTTTTGGCACATGTATGATTGATTTCATTATGAGATGTGTTGGACCTATATCTTTTTCCAATGAATTGGGTTAAGATTTATATATCGATATATATACATGGATGAAATGGAAAGTAAATCAGGTTCATTAATACATGGCGGGAACGACAAGTAAACCATGTTCAGTAATGGAGTTTGTCCACTATGATAGTCTTAGAAGCAATTCATTGGCTACTATAGAAATCATATTACATGATTATTAGTTTTCCACAATTACATGTTTTATTCCAATGCTATTATATCATGGTTAATGTTCATTTATGATCCATGACTTACATAACACAAAGATTTATTTCTTGAGTCAATATTTTAATGTATAAACATTTTGTTCAAGTTTTCACAATCAAATGTCTATGTTTTGTTTTATGTTCTCCATGTTTACACATACTGGGAATTTTATCTCACCCTTTTTATACTTTCATTTAACCAATATAAAAAGAAATGTTTTAGGTAGGAAAACCATATGGGAAGATCATTATGGGAGATGTTGAAGATATTTCACCATGATAGAATATTTTTTTATGATTTTCTAAAGACACTAAGCTAATACGGTATTTGGGTGTCTGTTTGTGTCATGTATTATGTATTTAGAAAATAAAATGTAATATCAATATACGTCAAGATAGGGTCTTAATATTTTGTATTAGAGTTAAGGTTTAGTCCACATTTAGAAACTAGAATGGGAAAACATTAGTGAGATCCCTATAGATATTTCTAAGGTATTCCTTGGGATGCCCATGAGGTTATGTCTATTTATAGGTTACATGACTAGAATTATGGAATTGATCATGAATAATCTTGGATTAATCAAATGATGTTAGATATTGAAATTATCCCCCATGAATATTTTATTTTCCTAATATGATTTTTCCTCTCATACTATTCTTTTTTTGTTATAGACAATGGATGGAACCCGAATAAATCATGTTAATGATCAATGTAATGGGAAATTTATTGATCTTCCTACTAGAAAACCAAAAGTTATGGGAGCTCGATTAAATAATCTTTTTTCTATGACCACAAATCTTGATAGGAATCAAAATTTCCAAAGGTGCAAACTATATTCTATTTAATCTTCCTTAAGGAAACACCCGCATTTTTTTTGGAATGACAGATCCACTAGTTAGAGAGAATTGGATTTGTACTATTCAAAATATATTTTAATACTTCATAGTTCAGAATGTGAAATGGTTAAGATGGTCACTTATTACATGGAAGTTATAAAGAATTTGTTGTATAACATTATCAAAAATGAAAGGAAAGAAGGTAAAAATGACTCCATGGATTGGGATGAGTTTAAAAACATATTTTTTCTGTATGTACCTTTCTTGTATTATTCATAACAAATGGGAGATTGCAGTTTCTCATCTTTTTCATGTTTATGATAAGAAAATATGGATATAATTCAACAGAAGCGATTAAAATTATGGAGAAAAGAAGATTAGAATTCATTTGTGCACATAGTGTGAAAGGAGAGATGAAGAAAAATATCTTAAGGGGAGTGATAATTGTTTTATGTGTGGGGAATAAGGTCATATAGCATTTTACTGCTAATGTAATTGGACTAAACCAAAATTTTGAAAGAGAGAACCTAACAAATATAATGGGACTAAAAAAAAATTTTAAAAGAGAGAAACTACTAAAAATCATGGTAACAAGTGAAAGGAAATGGGGAATTATGCTAATGAATTCCCACATCCAAAGGTTATAGATGATTATCTACATCAAAAACCTCTTAAGGAAAAAGACAAAGGGAAGTCACATGCGATCAATATTGGAGGTGTTGAGTATGACAAAAGAGTGGCGGAATGATTATGTTTTTATGTAATGGGTTTACAAAAAAGCGTAGTGGAATCTCATTTATAGTATTATGTATTATTGTAAAATCTATGTATTGGTCTATTGTAGTTTTCCAAAATTATATGGTACATGTGACTATGAATAGTGAATGAAATACCTTTGGAAAGAACATGATATGCACATAATGAAAGGATAAGAAGATAATGATGTGTTTGATAGTATTAATGAGACCATTACTGATTCAATGACAAAGTGATATGGTGGTTTGAGTATATATAATTTTTATTATTATTTGTTGTTTGGAAAGAGATAATTTTTATTGAATGCATATTTTCACCAAGGATATAAGGTAATTTATGTTATTGTCATGTTTCAAGGGAATAAATGCTTATGTTATTCACATGTTTGGAATGTGAAAACCCAGAACTACCAAAGGAGATATGGGAGGAAAATGTTCAGTCGATTTAGGTTACATATTTCAAAGGTATTATATTATCTATTTTTGGAAGGATTATAATGTTATCCATTTATGGATAGTTTATGTTATATTCATGTTGAAGTTTTTTAGTTTATGTATTATCTAAATATAGGTTGACTTATGCATATTTGATATCATGTTCTATCATTTGTTTGATACATATAGAATGACCAATCATTCTATCTTATTATCTACTGACACTTCACGAATGACAAATTCAACGTAATTTCAATAAATAATAGATGATGTGTAAATTGATTCGGGAACAATCAATTGTTATATTTTACGAAAATAAAGTAATTATTTCTTCTCATATTATTTAACATTAGGAAAAAGAACATGAAAAACAAATATTTTATTCTAGTACCTTCTTAAAGATGAATCAAATCGTCCCATAAATCATCGTATATTTATGGATGTTTGGTAGTTAAATTTCTCCAAACCTTATTCTCTACTACTTTCTATCAGAACTCGGTGGTTTTATTTCTCTTCAATATCAATGATTTAATTTCACACAAATTTTCTCCTATAAGAAAACCAAGTGATGAGTTAATTTGGTTAAACATTATGTTTCTATCATTATTTTTTAAAATAATGTTTTAGTGTTACTTTTTACGATGTGTGTTTCCATGAATGAAACTTTCATGTAGTAATCCTATTAAAACACTGATGGATTTTAAGATAGAAATTCATTTTAAGGGGATTGAATGTGACACCCTAAGATTTTAGGAGATAAAATATTTTAATTTCCTTGATATCTTATGTTGTATGCTACAGTAAAATTACCTTGTTCTATATGAAACACTATATTAGCATGAATTATGTGCAACACTATTCTTGGCTTGAGTTGAGCACAATTTCATGTTCTTTTGACAGAATTCCTTTCACACAACATTGAGTATAGTTTTTTTAATGTATAAATAAACTATGTTTAGATTATTTTATATGAAACACCAAAGGAATCATGCACTACACACAACATAGACTTGGATTGCGTTACATGTAAGAGTTACCTTTCTTGATAGCTTGCATTGTACACGATACCGAGTTTCACTGATCAACGATATATTATTAAAATATTATTATTAATGCGATATAAATTAGACGTTATGATTAGTATAAAGAACATTTAAAATTTTATATAATATTAAAATTCATATTACACATTTTCTAGAACATGGTATGAGAACAAAATCATTTTTCATAAAAAATCAGTATTTTTAAAAAAATGCATTGTTACAACCTTTTAATCTGGAACACATATTAAATCTAGTTTTTGACACTTATCGAAGATAAATTTGTCAAAATAAGATTCTTATTTGGAGGCAGGATATACAAATTTATTTTTTTGAACATTTTGTTTTTTCTAATAACATTTAAATTCTAATGAATAGATAAAAATACTGCATTTTAATTCGAATATTACTTTTATCTTATTTATTTATATAGATAGCTTATATTTTTAAGTTGTTTTAAAGTTTAATTGGATTATATATTTATTATTTAATATAATTATAGTTATTGGAAGTAATTTCAGTTTTTAAATTGACATAAACACAGGTTAATATTTTGATAAAAATTTCTTCATAAAAACCCCGCTTTTTGTCTTTGACAACTGGAATTACTTTTAAAATAATTACTGAAAATTCAATGTTTTGAATTCCGAAAATGGAATCTATATTTTTAATTATAAGGTTAAATTTTTTTAATAAGTACATTTTATTTTTGGACATTATTATTAGTGACTACAATATTTATTTTATTTACCATGGTTTAAGGGTAAATATCTTAAATAATGAAAAAAAATATTATAAAAATATTAAAATACCATAACATATGTCCTAATCCTATTGAATGAGATATTTATGACAATTATCATCCTTGGGTAGATTTTGAGAACCCATGGATTCACATGGATATGAAGATGACATTTTATAAAAATTAATTTAAAGTAAATATAATTATAACCAAAATATATATCTTTTACTAAAACGATTTTAATATAGGGATATATGACTGATATCTATGTCAATAAATATTAATTAGAAATATAAACCATCTTCTTAAATCATGGTATTTTATTTATATTTTTTAGGCATTATTTTAATAAATTTATCTGTTACACAATAATGATATATTGATTACCGTATTAATTAATGATTTAAATAAATGATATAATAAATATTAAAATAAATTTATTTGAAAACATTTTATGAAATCCATGAATTTAATGGATTATTATGACTTGTTATATTTTAACTAATAATTTGTTTTTGAAATAACAATGTTTTTATGAATTTTAAAAAATCAAGATATAAATAGCATATTAATTGACATAAATGATTTTTTAAAACCCATAGTATTTTATAGAAAGATTTAATAGTTCTAAAAATAAAATATTATTAAAAATGACTTTTATATTTTTGAAAATGTAATTAATGAACCATTTTAGGTTCTATTGGAATTTTATAGTAATTATATTCTCCATATAGTATCAATATACAAGAATACCTGGTAGGATATAAATTAGTTATCTAAGGGATACAACTAAAATATAAGGTTTAATTTGACACCTAAAATTTTCTAAAACCTATTGGTTGAGATTATTTCGAACAATAAACATCTTATATTTGAATTTAATTAATTGCGGACATTTTAAAAATGAATATTGTTTTATAATAAATTAATATTTTGAGTGTTTCTTTAAGTTCCCTTCTCCTCTCTTATAAAAGAGAACCTCCCCCACTCCACATTCAAATTTTTAGAATTCATTATCATCCAACCCCATACAATTTATTTTAAAAAATTCCATAGTAAAATTTTAGAGGTGAAGTTCTTCTGAAAAGACCAACTCTTGTTATATAAGAGTAATTTTAAAGGAGGCATGTTGATGAAGCAGTAATCTCTTCTACCAATTCTTTAAATTTCATTCTTCATATACATGATCATAATTATTTGATTCATTATAATGTAATAAAATTAGTATCACTAATATACTGATATGTTATTATAAATATGAAACAACACCATTTCATATTCTATAAATTCTATGAAATATGAAATCACCTCGCATGGGAATGTACGGCTTACCGCATCCACGCCTTGGTGTAATCTTTCTTATTTCACAACCACCATGCATGTATGTTTATAATGGTGTAAATGATAACAATATATGAATATTATAACATTGAAATAATTTGGATATATTATAAACTATCTACTTCAATACCATTCGATAATTAAGGGAATGATATTGTTGCGTGTGTATACGTATGACTTACCATCTCCCCTACGCGATGAGTTTCATTCTCCATGTTTAACATTCAAGAATGATTATAAAAAATATATAATAAATAATCATGAAATATATGAATAATAATTCTACGATATTTTTGTATATATATAAATATCATTTACATAATGTCATTCAATTAAATAAGGAAACAATAATAGAGTTCTTTTGTATGTACGACCTACCGTTTTCATTAACGGTGTGTGAAATTTCATTTATTTATATTATATATATATATATATAATTATAAAATGAATATATATAATATATAAATCATTTTTTTCAATTTGGATGTAATTAAATAATGATATATGTAATAATATCAATAATGACAATTCAAAACTTGTACGATAAATAAAACAGTTATTACCCAAAACATTTCTTTAACAAGGAATTGGAAAATTAATAGGTAATATAAAGTCATGAGTGAATTATATATGATATCTTAAATTTTATTATGGTTCTCTTAAAAGTTAATAATATGTTAAAAACCACTACAAAGTAGTATCATACACATACGGTAGAAATCAGCCCCAAGGAAAGGGATAATTTTGAAATCTCATTTTATATGAGATTGTTTTTGCTTAAGTAATTAATAGGTGTATATTAATCATCAATGTTCATGTTTTTTTTAAAAACCATAAAATTTTAACAATTAATCTATGTATATATAAATTTATTTTTCCCATTTTAACAATTACTACATGGTTCGGAAGGAATATTTCATACATTTACCATACGAGATGTCTTTAGACTTCCCTAGAAAAAGTACGTGGAGAATGTTTTTTTAAATTATTTAGGTGGAATGGTTTTTCAAAATTTCATAACGCATTATTTTCATAAATAATACCTTATAATATTTGAATTTTATTTTCAAATAAATTCTTTTTTTTTAAATTTCATGGCATTTTGAGAAAAAAAATGTTTTTGAAGATGAAAGGATATTTTTCTCAGGAATGAAGTTCTAGTGTTTTATCAAAATTATTTTCTATCAAATATTACACATGGTTGTTTTTATATCCCTATTATTATTTTTATTGTACTATTTTATGATTGAATTCTTTTTACGCCATATATTTATCTTACATGGATTATTTTATGATGAAATGATGTTTCAAAATCCCATTTTATTTCTTGGGGTATACTATGATGGTGGAGTTATGTTTTGGGTCACATGTACGAATGAAATCATTATGGAATGGGTGTGAACTACATCTCCATCAAATAAATTTTGTAATAATTTATATCTCATGATATAGACATGACTAAAATGGAAAGTAAATCTGGTTCTATAATATATGGAAGAAACGATAGGTAAACCATGTTTATTAGTGGACTTTTCCCATTATAATGGTCTAAGAATAAATTCCTTGGATAATATAGATATCTCATTATGTTATTATTGGTTTTCCAAAATTACATGTTTTATGCCTATGCTATTCTATCATCGTTAAGGTTTATTTATGATCCAAGCCTTACACACTGCCAATATTTATTACATGGCCTATGATTTTGATGATCTAAACATTATGTTTATGTTTTTATGTTCAAATATTTATGGTCTGTTATATGTTCTCCATGATTACCCTTACTGAGAAACTCATCCCACAAATTTAATATTTTCTTTTCCCCAGGATATAAAGAATGTTTTTAGTAAGGAAAACAAAAGGGGAAGATCATTATGGGATATATTGATGATCTTTCACCATATGAGAAGATTATGTTCTGAGTTTTCAAATACACTAAAATAATATAGTATTTGGGTATCTGTTTGAGTCATGTATAAAAAATTATGAAAAATAAATTTCATTTCCATGTACATAAACGTAGGGTCTCTATACTAACCACACAGACATGCAGGTTCCCATGTATGTAGCCACACAGTTTACTCAAACCACGTGTTATGCAACTGGTAGTTTACACTAACCAATAAATCCCATCCTATAGCCCATATTCTAGACCTCCAAGCTCTAATCATGCCTCATACACTCCTCAGGCCTTCCCTAGGACATAACATAACTTTCTCATGATTAAAATAAGGATTAAGAATGAAAAAAATGATCCGTACATTGGTCAAAATATGGGTCATTACAATAATTGGTAAGTTGATTTTCTTCTAAAATCAATTGATAGAGAACATAGAAGAATTAATTGTAAACATTCTATATGCTAAAAATCTGTTGAGAAACACACATGTAATTACTTCAAAGTAATGAAAAATTTATTTAAATGTGGAAAATAAATCCATGAAGCATAAGATTTTACAAGATATATTAATAGTATTACCAAAAAAATGGAGGATATGAATGTCCCATGTAATACACCATAATCTTTTTAGTGTTTCAAATGAAAATAATTTTATATCAATATAGATAAATGCATTACACAAGGGGTTAATTAGTGAAATAAATGTTATAACCCTCTAAATAAAAGTGAAAATGGTAAATATTATGATATCTCTAAAACAATGTGATGAATAAAAATTAATTGGTGAAAGGTACACTCATCACCAAATAATTTATTGTAAACATAATCTTTGATTCTTCCTATACAAACAACATCAAATCTGGAAATATAGATAGAACAAGAATTTCATCAATATAATTTTTAGATATTTATTATCAGTAAAAACAATTAGTAGTATTATAATTTCATACCAAATATAAATTCATAACTAATTGAATATTTTATAAATATTTTTAATGTAAATATTATACATATTTCATTGGTTGAATTTGATGTCATCTAAGGTATGGTTTGGATCTCCCTATATAAATAAAATATCTGTTTCTAACATAGAAAAATTGAACATCACATCCTAAGTCAATCCATGATAATTTATTAGTGCAAGGATGATTATGACTTACCAATTGAAATTTCTTCGATTATATTGGAAATAGATCCCATTAATGAGCGATATTTATCGCAAATAGATTCAAATAAACAGAAACTTTTGTATATTTTAATTTTAAATAAATATGGTTAATTATTTCATGATGAGTTTTTTGGTTTTATTTTATGTCATGAGGATTAATTTTGAATCAAACTTGTGCTTGTTATTATGCCTATATCAAAAAGTTATTATAAAATTTGCACTATTGAATTAATATAAGTAAAGATGAATCTATAAGAATATTTTGGCATGTTTTTTAAACACCCACGTGATTCACCATGGGGTGAACATGTATAATTTTTTATGAATAATGTTGGTTCAGTGAATCTTTTCAATGATTATTTTCTTCCTAATAAGATCATGATTAAGAACAATTAAACACTACACTATGTTTATGACTTATTCAATCGACTACGAGGTCTAAATAATTTGAAAACATTTAACTTTGATCATTATATAAAAAATTATAGGAGAAAATATATTATATTACAAAAAATTATTAAAAAGATATTAACACTCTAAATTAAAAGTAATGGATTATAGATATATTAATCTCTTTAATATATTCATTGAATTTTTTACTAGAGTCTTTATACATTACCCTGATAGGTTTTTTGTTTTTTTGATAAATAATATTACCATATATAATAATTGAAAGTGATAAAAAGATTATTATTTTAGGATTGTATTAATGTCAATAATATTGAAGAAAAATTATTCAGAATTTAGTAATTGTGAATTTTTACAAGAAATGATATACATATCGGGTAACATATTCTTATGTGAGGGTCTATTTTTATGTCCTTATTAGATAGAAGTCAATAATTAATTAAACTGGCTATCAAATGTAAGAGTGATCTATAATTTTATTAAATTATATGGATGTTATTGTCACATTATTAGAAATTTCATAGGAATTTATAATACCATAACCATGTTAGCTGAAAAGGGATTAAAAATATTGAATATGAATTAATGTGAAGACTAATTCAAGTTGATTATGAGAAGAATTTTCATGACACCTATACTAACCTTACCCTATATTTGAGAAGGGGTTTTGATATAAAATGATTCATACAATAAGGAATTGGGGTGAGTTCTTCTACAGAATGAAATTATGTCAGATTACACCTCATTTATATAAAACATCAATAACAAAAATTGTAAACACATGATTTATATCTACAAGGAGAAGTTTTTTTATTACATATTTAGAGAAATTATATGTATTTTTATAAGTGTCATATATATTATTATCATAAAATCAATAATTTAAATAACCCAAGATATTTTTTGAAGTGTTGAATTTGTTGAAAATTTTGATTGAAGATCACTCAAATAGGATAATAAGGTTTTCTATAGGTATTAGAATATTTTTTTGAATTATTTGTTGGTGGAGAAGGTATTGAAAAAGTTATCATATTATTTTAATAATCCTTTTATAAAAGTGAAACTTTTTGAAATACATGGAACGCATAACAGTTTCCATGGACAATAAAATTGTGTAGGTTTTAGACTAACTTTTTTCATAAGATAATCACTAAAGATAATTAAAAATTGGATAAGTATTGATATTCCATATATATATATATGGAATTATATTTTTTAGTAACATATATTATGCGGTGTCCACTTAAATACGGAAATGAATGAATGTTATGTTTTTATGTAAAATATTATTCTTATACTAGATATTTGTTGTGTAAATTTTGATAATGGAGGAACCTAAATGTAACACATAAATAATATTATTTCATAAAAATTGATATTAATAAGTGGATATGTGTAAAATGGGAAAACCTCCATGAGAGTAATATTTGTAAATATATCTTATATAAGGTCCATTTTACAAATAGATTTATATTGTGGTATGGGATAAACATTTTTCACATACATTATATGTTTATGATCCTTGAATAAGATATTAGATATTTCTCATGTGGAAATAATGTTATGTGAAAACCAATATGAAATTTATAAGAGATTTATGATCAAACATAATATAATTTATCTCACATTGTGATGTGTAGTAAATAAAATTTTCATGTATGCTTTAAGAGTCGAAAAAAATGTGAAGATCGTGAACATATTTTAGAACTTATATCCTGAAATTTACCCATACAGTTTTGATGTGGTTTTGTAATTGATAGAAAATCACTATGATCAAAATGGGATTGTGATTCAAGGTGAATAAACGAGAATATGATCTTCTACCAAGGAGAATATTATCACTTCATGAAAAATTATATAAATAAAGATCATGCCTAAGACTTATCTTTAATTTGATATATTTCCACATATTTAGATGAAATACATTTTTTGGTGCATGATGTTGGGATTTTCCTGGGTGAGCTTCACATCACAATTTTATAATATAATTTTTAGACAGATATCTAAAATGAGATAATGTTTTGTTTCATTTCTTAACTAGAGATACATTGCTCCTACATTGAAAATTATAATATATTTTACATCATTAGAGAATTACTTCCATCCATTAAAATTCAATACATACATTAATTGATATATAAGGTTTAATGTGAATGTATTTAAATATAAAAATTGTAATGTTTTTTAAAACTGATGAGAATAAAGGAACAAGATATAAGAAATATCGTGGTTGATTAATGGAAATTTGGACATTCATCATTTTTGAAGAAAAATTTCCATGGAAATTAAAGAGGACCATTCGGATTAAAATATGAGAATCCGGTGTGTTAAAAAATATGTAACATGTTTAGTTATTAATTAATTTAATTAATAGAAATAAAAAATAATTGATCGGTTAAGAATTATAAAAAAATTATGTTATATAACTTAATGGTTTTCATCATATAAAAAATGAAGACAAACAACAAGGAAATGATAAATATAAAAATAAATAAAAATAAGACATAAAATATTATATAAAACATTAATGAAGAAGAAAATTATATGTGTATCAAGGATGAAATGGGATGATAGATAAAGTGCGTATAGTGCTTCTTATTATATCATAGTAGCTAAAATCTTTGATATCTAAGAAGAATATACCATATATTGATATTGAGAGATATTTGAGTTCATATGGGTATCTTGTTCACAATTTTTGAGGAATGACGATATTTGCTGGTGGGAATGAGTATAATATTCCTCAAGAGACAAAGTATTGGGGAACACTATTAGTTTTATGATGACATATAATCAAATAATATATTCAAAATTTTTATACTGCTGGGGAGATATATGTATATGACTCATCCTGAACAATGAAATGATTTAATCACCCAATCTAAGTGAGAACCTTGAATATAAATTATGTGCCATTTTTGGTTTTTTCATTTATGTTTCATTCATGTAAAGAGAAAACATTTCATATGATTAGATCATACTCTATCAGAACCTGTATGTTTATTTCTTAAAAAAATTATAAAATATTAACATTATTTCACCCCCCAATAGTAGTCTACCACAACTTCGAAACTTCATTTTGTACAAGACAACCCTAGGTTCCCTCAAAAAATTCCATACACTTTTAGTGATGGAGAATATTAATATAGTAAGGTTTATAGATATATTTACATATGATAGTTATGTTCCCTTTTTTTGTTTATTGTTTTTTTTCAAAAACAAATTTTATATCTATTTTTATTCTCTATTCTGATAGATTGGGTATCCACCCAGTATGGGTATATTTAATTATCAGATACAAATACATAATCTTTGTAAAGTTAATGATGGAGAAGAATTCCACTTTTGATGAGTTGGGAAATTCATGTGCTAGAAAATGATTATGATGCGATGGCATCCCAGGAACACATTGTTATATTGATTCAAGTGGGAATCCAATTACATAAAAATATTATTAAGATAGACTATATATCAATGATATTTTATGTTTTTGTTTAATAAATTGTATAAAGCCTAAAAATGAAATAGTGAAAGTTGAAGAAAATATACTTTTTAACCATGTGTTGGGAAAAATATGGAGCTACATTAAAATATTTATAATAATATATAATTTGTTTAGAAGAGATAGATAAATTTTAAAGATCCAAACTTGGAGTACACATATTTTTGGTACCTAATATAAGTGTGAAAAATCCTTGGATAATTTTTTTTGATGATTGGACAAGAATTTGAAAATTTAAAATTAATTTTTTATTTCTTTTAATGAAATTTGGTTTTTTTGGTATTAGTCAATTATTTTCCATGTTTAGATCATATGACTATGCATATTGTTATCCAATGGAACGTGTCCATCACATGACCCTAGCGATAATATGAATTTTCCAAATAATAATATTCCTGCATCTTATGTATTCCATATATATCTTAAGACATTTGAGTATTTATAATTTTTAAAAACGAATCTTTTCTGAGTTATTGATATTAATATATATTTGGGAAATGTGTTATTATTTAATAACTATTTTTTTCTTCTGTGTTTAATCATTTAGAGTAATATAGTAATTTTAAGTCTCTAATATAATCTTTCTATATTGAAAATTTTAATATGAGTTCAAGAATATTCCTTATATATCAAGAATAATTTATTTTGTGCAATACTACATCTATGATTATAAGGCGTCTACCATTACCATTGAGAATAAGTTATCATATACTTTCAATTTGATGTTTTTATTGTAAATATAAAATAGTTGGGAAATATTTGGAATTTTTGTTGGATGAAATATTCATGATTATAGATTTATAATTTGAAGTGGATAATTTAATTAGAGGATGTATGAGATAAAAATGATCAAAGAATAAAAAACTAAAAATGGTTTTTTAGTTAATTAGTAAATATCACAGAAGATGATATTATTCCATGGAAACATAAGATAAAATAAAAAAATAAAGTTCTTCTAGTATTTTCTAATTCTGAGGAAATGAAAAATTTATGGTACTCAGTTTGTTTTAAAGTGTTGTAAACATCATGATGTTTTAATTATTTATGGTTGAAGCATAGTTCAGGTAAAAACAAATAGGTTAAATATGAGGGGAATTTTTCATTTTAATTAAACATACAACTATTTGGTTTTTAATAATAATATAGACCTCTATTTTTGACGATCAAGCTACACAAAAATTCATAAAAATCACATGTGATAAAATAGTTATATCATTAGAATATGAAAGGTGTTTTTTAGGGTTCAAAAAAATGTTCCAAGTAGATGTTTAATTTTTTTTAAGTTTTGAATCCAAAAATGATGAGTGATCCAATGCTAGATTTTTTCACAATTTCATATCTAATTTGGATGAAGATGTTGAGTTAGTGTAATAGTACTCATTGATAATCGAGAATAAAACTATATCATTCACTGTTAATTCAGAAATTCTAATGGTGAAAAGAGATAGTTTATCCCACAAACATTATTTCTATATATTTTATTAGATGATAATGTAAAATGAAATCCAGGTTTCAGTGGATACGTTTTGAGTATAATGATATAAATTCATTCTTACTATCAATACTTTATGAATATCTTTTGGGATTAAAATATTAAGTGTATTAAATTATTTAATTTATAATTACTTTTTAGGATAAAAAATGTATATAATAATGTAAGATTTCCAAGATTAGTTATTTGATATTGCACATTTGGCCAGTAGTGACAATCTTACTTCAAAATTATTTATGCCTACTGAAAATGAAAGGATCAATAAATTTTTCCCCTCTTTAATACAAAATTATATGAATATCTAATAGAAAAATGTTAAAACATAGGGAAAATATACATTGCTTCATAAGTGTTAAAGAACATAGAGATGAATCATCAACCAAGTTTTTGATATATCTCATATAATATTAATAGGAGAGTTTAAAATATGTTGTAGAAAAAATTCTGGATGTTTGAAAGTTATAAATAATTATAAAATGTGTTGGGTTATGATCACGGTTAATATAAGAAGAATAAAAAAAGGATTTCATAGAACCTAGGTAAAATTTATTTCAAGATTCATACTTTTATGATATTTCTTTGATGTGTTTATGTAATGAAGTATGAGAATCTAGTGAATATATTTTATAGAAGATCCAGCATCGGAGATATATTTAGACTATATATTTAATTCAGAGTTTTTTGAGTAATATATTGTAGATGAAGTCTCTGATTTTAGGGAAGAAATTAAATATTTTGTTCTAGATACATCACTAAAAAACTCTTCAATCTACTCTATAAGTGCAAAATGGAATAAAAAACATGTATATAAATGGTTGGATTTCGTGGAAGCAATGTGACTCACGCCTTTCTTGGAAATCATGCTTCGATGTCATGAATTTAATACGATGTTGATGTTGTTTAAGTCTATTGTTAATCCAAAACTAGTCTATGAATTGAAGACATTTCTATATGTAGAAAAAACAATCCATTGTATTCTGAGATTAGTCATTGTAGCGAATCTATTATTGGGATGTATGACTGATCATGGAATGTATTTGGACAATAAGGATAACCTTACTAACAGACCATATAATTCATGAACTTCTCGCATGCATGCATGTGTTAGATTTTTTAATGTTACAAACTCATTTATCCAAGAACATTAATTGGAAAAGTTGATAAATTCCAAGTATTGTTAATCATTCAATGAATATTTATAATTTTTAACAAAAATAGAGTGCGCATGATTTCATCGCCACCCATGATGTATGCATCAATCATATGGGTTAAAAAATTATTAGAGTGTGGTTCCTTTTGGTTTTTTCCAAGTCACATCCGCATGTATTAATATTAAATTTGATGTACTAAATTTATAATGGTATTTTTAAAGGATATATTCCCATGGAAGTGTCAGTTTCGATATATTTTTCTACTCATGTGTATTTTTCATTAAATACAATGCAAACTATGAAGAGGATTAAGGTAACAAAAATGAAAAAATTACAATGATATAGAATTAATTAGAATTAAATAAGACTAATTAGGATGGGAATAATATTTATTAATCTATTGGATAATGTTAAACTAATGAATAAAATACGAGTATTGAAGTTGAAGATCCCTATGATAAATCCCATTGTGTTATTTACTATTGAATCAATGGTAATTTGAAGAATATTTTGGATGAATTTATTGAATATATATTAGCTCATATCAAAGGAAAACTGAATGAAATTTATAATCTATAAATTGAATTTGATGCTACTGAAGTAAAATTATTTGTTGAGGTTAGAATTTGAAACACCCTAAAGAAACTGGTTTAAAAAAAGGATGAAAAGTAAACTATTATCAATGAATTCAATGTTTTTATTATGGAATATTTTATAATATATGTTTTTAGAAATAATAAATTGAGTATATAGTATCATAATTATTACATGCTTTATAAATTATTCATAAATCCTAAATATGATACAAGACAACCCAAAAAATCATGATATATAGAGTGAATGAACCTGATTTTTAGTTACAAGATTCAATCAAAATTCGTGAGATTAAAGATTAAAATTTAATGAGGTATTTTTAATATAGGTTGAGTTTTGTAGGATATGAATAACAATCTAAACTATAGGTGTCTATACTTAAGAATCAAATTGAATTATCTAGCAGAAGAAACGGCTATTACATACCATTATACTAAAAAAATAATGCTTCCACATAAATGAATGACGTGATAATTTCATTGAATAAGATGGAAGATGATGGTGTAGATTTATTGAGATCATCAGGATATAAATCCACCAAAATAACATACAATAATTTATCCCATAACTTTACCAATATAGTTTATAATAAATATTTATTTTCTTGAAATTAAAGAAAAATGTTATGTTATTTACAAATGTAGAAGTGATAAATTTCTGGGAATTGCATCAATATGCGAATAAAAGATAAGAGTGTATCCCTGAATAGCTTCTCCAATTCATACCAACACGTTTCCATTTATAACAAAAATATCAATCATACAATTATAGACATATAACACCAAAATTAAAAAGAAATAGGCTTATTATAATGTGTTGGTTCTACAAGAGATTTTAACATAGATCCATTTATTATATAAAACTATTTTTCAATGTAAATATTCTAGAAATCATAATGTGATATGTTGAAAAGTTAAAAAATAGTTATATTTAGTGAATGAATATATAATATATAGAAAATATAAAATATTTCAATGATGAACATATTTAAATCACATGGAAATTTATTTGAGACTTCAATGATTTATGGTCACTATTATAATGAATTTTGTTATAGTTTTTTTAAGTATCAGCTAAATAATATTGAAAATAGAGAACCATAATAGACTAATAAGTATGTACAAAAATAAATAATGTCAACATTTGTTTCAAAAAGTTAATATAAACTCTCCCAATAAGACAATAGTAAAAGATGTCCGGGATTCTAAACCAATAGAGAAGATGTGATTCTGTTATGAGAAGAGATTCCACATCATGGAATAATAAAAGTTTTACATGACACATGATTCGAAATGAATCAATCTAGAAAATAGGAAAGAATAAATCCAAGTGAGAGATAAATGTATTTGGATGGTGCATTACAATCATAGTGAAGAGTTCCAAAGGATTCCCAAGAAAGGTAACTCTTATAATATTGAATGTATGTGTGTGGAAGGTGTGTGAAGGTAGACCACATCAGTAATGAAATTTTAACATTGTTTCAAAAACAATAAGAAATATTTTGTAACATATTTAATGAATATTTTACCTCTATTGGTAAATTTGCTGCTACTTGAAAAGAATTTTTTTACCCTAAATAAAGAAGATCATGTCCGTAATTTCATTCTAACTGTATGGACTATTCAGTTGGAGTTGGATGAGAAACTATAAACAGATGATAATAAATATTATAATATAATTTATCATGTTTATAATCCCATATTAGATAATAAGGAAGTTGTAAGGGAGAAGAAAAACATGCTACCTAAATGTACACTAATCATGAATATCATGGAATGGAATAACATACATTTGTTTAATTGTTTGATAAACTAGTCATATCACGACACACTGACTATGAATGAGCTATATTGTCCACCTTCTTCTCATGCCTTTAGTTCTTATGTTAAAAATATTTGAATTCAAGGTGATTTTTTTGGATTGAATCACTTATGAGGGAAATTTTAAAAACATGTTCGGATTCCTTATTTTTTATAATTATATGAGAATCTTGAAATTTAGACAAATAATTATAAACATGGTGGATAACGTATGATATTTACTCTCCCACAACTATTTTAACTCATTTTAATTATTATTATCAATGGGGAGTGATTGTATTTCCAAATTAGGAGAAATAACTTTCCTTTAATTTTTTTATGTGTGTGTTCAAGTAAAGTGAATGTTTTTTTAGATCTCACAAAAATATCCTTAATAAGAAACGATTTTTTTGAAATATTGAAATTATTTCAGAGTAATGTTTATTTTTTATAAATAATTTTCATTTAAATTAAACTCAATGGTTTTTTCTACTACATGTTATTCCATGTAGACTCAGAGTTGGTTACATGATAGATATTTTATAATGAAATCTGATTCCACACTTCTATCATATAGTTATAGTGAACATAGAATGTTCTCTAGAACATGGAGATAATATGTGTTTCGTAAATAAAATATTTATTTTATAATAATTTTATCACTTAAAATTCATTAAATATTATTTGTATATAAAAAAATATTTTCCCTTACCTATAGTGTAAAATACAAGGAGAAGAAAGATTTCCATTTACATTTATTTTCAAAATCTGGGAGATAAAGTGTGAATGGAAAATGCAATACTGACATTAAGTAATAGTGTTTGGAAGCTAAAATGATTGAAAATAAATTTAATTCCAATATTTATGTTCCCTTTTCATTATGATTTATGTTTTTATCAATAATGATTTTTATAAATGTATTTATGCACATGGTTCGTGTAATAAGTATCAAGAAATTACACAGTGATTGAAGTCGACGTTTTTCATTAATAATATGGGTAAATTATATTGAAGAGTAATATTTATTTGGAGAATTTCTATAAAATTATTATGGTAGAAAATTATTATGAAGAGCTGGATTCTATTCAACCCAAAGCTAAAGATATTCATGTCATCTTCCCATTACAGAAAATGATTATTGAGATGGTTGTATGTCCATGAATAGTGTTTTTGAGCATGAATCCACTATATGTAATTTGTTAAATAAGTGCATATAGTGGAAGAAATAATTTTATACTACCCCATTGATTGTAAATATCATGGATTTATATTTAAATGGTATAATTCTAGTTCAATGTTCTTGGAATATCTCGATTATTATAGAATACTCATCCTTGGTGTACCTAGAATTTTTTGGTAGAACATGTGGACAATACATGCATGGTATTTTTTAATTTTGTGAGATGAATTAGCGTCAGTGATATCCATTTGAATAAATCTAGGATTGTGTAGATAAATGATAAATTAGTTAGTTCTGGATCATATATGATTACCTCTACTGATTATATGACCTCTATCCATCATATGAATCTTTTGATCAAATGAATTTACCTACCAGGTGTATGAATTCGTTTAATGTCTTACCATAATGTTAAATGTAATAGATGTATATATAAATTTTAAAAAGGATTGATTTAAATGACATATAGATTATCATAAGTCTATGATAAGTGCATGAGCCATTAATTACTAATTTTATGTTTTCTAACCATAATAATTTCTCTTAGTGTAAGCCTTTGAATTGCTTAATGTAAGATTTTAATTTTAGTAATAAATTCCTAACATTGTACATATTTCTTCCAGAATTAGAATATGTATTTCACTGTATTCATTTATAAATGAGAAGAATTATATAATGACTTTTTGATTGGATGTTTCATGTGTAAGTCGTAAACATTTGTGAAAATTCATAATCTATGATGGGGGAAAATTATATATATATATATATATATCCATTAAAGGATAAATTTAAAGGGATTTTTATTGGATTTTTATAATAATTATTTAATCATCAATAAAACCAAAACATTTTTTTTATTTAATAAAGTGAAATTTCATAATTTTATCTTCATATATGGAATGGTAATATTAAATAGAGGTAAAACATTGAGTTTTTATAATTTATTAACTCGATGGAAATGATAAAATTATAGTGTCAAATAAATTCTTAAGTATCCTGATAATTATAAAGATATGATTATCCATTTATTATGACAATTTAGAGTAAAAACAATTGAGATGCTGACGAGTAGAACATTATTTGATAATAAATAGTTATGTTATCATTTTATCAAAATAATGGATATCTATTTACATTAAAGTAAATACAATCCACCATTGCTTATAAATCACATGATAAACTATGTTATGATCCTATGATGTTAAAATATTTTGAATAGACTGTTATGAAAATATTTATTCACGACAATGATAATTGTATTTTTAGATGTTTATTCTCAAAAAATGATGAGTTGTTCTATCCATTTTTTATTTGAGTGATATATCTTATATACTAATTATTACTTTTTCAGGTCACATTATTCCATTATAATTATTATGTAAACTAGAGTTAAAATTTTTATTTTAGAAAGAATCACACTTTACGAGATGACCTATGTGCCAAACATTAATTAAATATATTTTATTATAAAGTCATCCTAATTTAATTTTTTAATATTATTAGATAATGTTTCATATGATATATGTGAATAATCATTTCCTTATCTTCATAATTTATTAATATCTTTAATGAAATGTGTCAAAACTACTTGCATTAAATGGTTGTATTTTTAGAATACCTTTTGAGATTAATAAGGTCTATTAAAAAGTTCTCTATCCTGAAGTGGATATTTGAAAAACAAAATTTTGGATGGTACTGAAAATATCTCAATTTTTTAATTTATAGCTATTGGAAATTAAAGGAGAAATAAATATTTACAACTATGAATTCATCATGATTTAGGAATTGTGGAAAATAAAAACAGAGATAAAAGGAATAAGTATAAACTATCAATGATGTATAGATGAACTAAGTGGTGTTGTTGATTCTTAGTGTCTTTGATCTCTCAATAAATAATATATAATTTTATTTGTAATATGATTTTGAAATGAAATTTTTGTAATCCAAACATATATTTATGTTTTACTTGATTTATATTTATAATAAGATATATAGAAGAATAATAAAAAGAATTAGAAAATATTATTCTAAACCAAGGTTGAAATCATATAAATATAAATTAAAACCCAACTTCACTGTGTTGCATTTGTGTAAAGATTATTGAAAAGTCATTGAGATGATTTTTTAGAATATATGGTAGCATATAAATATTCAAAGACACAGTTGAATGCATCATTGTTTCAATAATTGAGACATATTAATAATTTTAATCTAAGGATATTTATTTGTAATTGGATTCATTGAAATCATTGAAAAAAATATTTCGATATTCTTAATATACTGATCGTTAAATAAAACTCATGAATGTACATGGTTGGACTTTCTGTAACCTATGTTCCTTATGTTATACTAGGAAATCATGATTTGAATCCTTGAATTCATTACGATTCTATAGTTTTTTAGTCCTAATAGAACTAGGCACTTTTATGAATAGTAATACCTTATACAGTTGTGGAAAAAACTATACACTATAATCAATTATTGATAAAATTATATAATTCATGATTATGGTTATTAACCAATAATTGGAATGAGTACCCCTTTTTGATAAAACTTATAAAAATACCATGAACTTATTTTACTAATTTACTTGCATGTATATGGTTGACAATTTCTAGGTTATACTAATATTGAACCAATTACACTTACTAAAAATATAGGTTATATTCTAATGTGGTATAAATATATAAATAATATTTGTAATTTTGTAAAAAAATATAAAACACCTCAATAACCCCTTATTTGGTGAATGAATCACCCTAGAGGGTAAAATATATGAGATAATTATAATTAGTGTAAGAATGTGATTGTTGGGCAAAAATCCCTCTAGGTATCAATGAAGCATTTTTTAGGTGATTGTGTTTGTTAACAAAATGGATATCTGAGTGGTGATTGTTGAAAAATCAAAACAATGACATACAAATATGTTGACAAAGGGGATTTTGCAGTGGAATGTCGAGTTCAAGATTTGTGTTCAATGATCTATGTTTGATTCAGGAATTTCGACAATGGAATGGATGATATGGAGGCGCCATAAAAATAACAGATACAAGGTGGCATCGTTTTCCAGTGTTTGAAAAATTTTTGCATGAAAATCAACAAATAAAGAATAGTGGTTTTTTGGAAAAGGGACTTGTGAACTGTGGTCTTGGAGGATAGGAAACTTGAACGCCATATGTTTTTGAAGATCAGATCATCAAAATATGGAAAATGGATAATTAATGCGCAAGTATTGGGTTGGTCGCGCAGGTGACTTGCGCGCCGTGAAAGAGACTTCTGTGATGATGCCTTGGAAGCTTGAGAACTTGTGAGCCTGTGGTTTTTCAAGATCAGAAGATCAAAATATGGAAATGGAAATAGGTTCGCACAAGTTTATAATTGGTTCATGGAAGTGACTTGTAGGGCAGAGACCCGCACGCCGAGACTTGCGCGCCGAAGGGATACTTGCACTCTGTTGCGCAGGGTGGTCAAATTGCCTATAAATACTGGACCACCCCTCCTAATTCTTCACTGGAGTTCAACACTTTGAGAAATCATAGCTCCCGTCGCACAGGTGTGGTGGTCACAGAAGTGGTGTGTAGGTCGCGCAGGTAGAGTTGCGTGCTAGTGTGAGGAGTTGCATTCTAGTGTGAGAAGTTGTGCGATGGTTGGTAGTTTCATGAAAATGTTGGGTTGGGCGTAAAAGGAAGTGAGTTTCAATGATTGGAGTTGAGGAAGCTTGTGTCTTGCATGTGTGTGAGGTGGACTTGCGCACCAGTTGTGACTTTCGCGCCATGTAAGGTTTATTTCCAGTAGTAATTTTTGGGCTGCGTGGAAGCTGGAAGTTTGCCTGATACCTTCGGTGCAATGAGAGATTCATCTACGGGTGAAAGTTGGACTTCAACAGAGCATCCACACACAACAGAGGATGCATTCTTTCAAAAAAATCAAGAGACCTACATGTCTATAAACATTGAGTGGATTCCTTCTGGAGCAGTGAGTAAAGGAAGAGGAATATGGTGATCCTCTCCACCGGCAGTGAGCAAGAGAGAGAGAAATAGGGAGGGAACCTTGGGAAAGCAGTGAGCTAACCCTAAACCTTTTAAAGGTAGTGGGCCTGGGCATAGATGTGATCTTGCCCAAACATTGTAAAGGCAGTGAGCTTGGGATAGAGTGACTGTTCATGAACCATTGTATCCACATCTAGTGACGAATAGTGTAATTTGGTATGACCAGCAACTTGTCAGCGTATGCTCCTTGGACGTAGCCCAGTGAGGGTGATCCATGTAAAAATCTTTGTGTCGGCCTGTTTTTCTCCTAGAATTGCATTCAAAGTATCATCATTAGATAAATAAGAAATGAAGTGATCAACATAAAAACCCAATAGAAAAAAAAGTGACCCTAATAACAGAGAGGTCAAGATCCATCGCGGCCGGATTAATTTTTAAAAAGAATATCCATACCCGGATTCACCCCCCTCTTAGGGTATATAGTCCCCTATTGGTCCTAAAAATTGGTATTAGAGTAAAGGTTTCTTTTATCAAAGAGATGGTTTCTTTTATCAGATTTGTTTTCTTTGCCTTGGTGTAGATGATCAGTGTGGTTAAAGAATCAGTATACTCTTATCTTGTTGTGCCATGGAAAGGGGAAAAACATAAAATAAGAATCATAAGTCAGGTCGTATTCCTCAGTGTGAAAGTGTGTATGGAAAATGTGTGATTTAATTAGAAGAATCAAACAGCTTACTGAATGAAGGCCTAGATGAATCTGATATGGAAAATATTGATTCACTCAATTATGATGTAGGAATAAGTTAAGTACATTAACATCAAAGTGAGTATGAAACCACTGATGATGAAGAATTTTCAAGAAGGAGGCCACCAGTAGATGTTGCCAACATGACAAAGGAAGTGGACTAGAAATTGGATGAAGAAGTAAAATCAAAAGGTATCTGGATCAAGGTATTGGAGATTGAGGTCAATAAGATAAGTGGCTTGAATCAAAGGCTTATTGATGTTGCTACTGAACTAAAGGAGAAGAATTATTCTCAAAGTGAATAACTGAAAAAGATGGATAAAATGAAAGGAACACAAAATGATGGTGATTATGAAGAGGATCCAAATTTACATGAAGTTTAGAATATGAAGGCTAGAAAGGATGATCTAGCAGCACAGTTGTCTGAAGAAGTTCAGATAAATCTACGGCTACAACAAGAGAATGAATCTATCTCTAAATCTGTTTCTGAGGAAAAATTGAAAGTAACGAAGCATGGTGACATGGTAGAAAAGATCACATGAGAACTGGAAGATGGGATGAGTTGTGGAAAGAATATCAGAAGAGAACTCAATGCCCAAATTGAATCAAGGGATACAAATATTAAAAAGTTAGAAGAAGATCTAGAATCAGTGAAGAAGGAATTGGAGAAATCCAATGCTAATGGAAATCCTAAAATTAAGGATACATTACAGTTTCTATTTGATTATCCTGCATCGGGTGATGATGAAATGAAAAGAAAATTTTTTATTTCTGAAGAGAGGCAAGAAAAAATTTTCTCAACTCAATGACCATACAGTCTTGGAACAACAGTATTGGATTTGATGAATCCCCTCCCATACAAGATAGAAGGAGAGCAGTGAACAGTTCTAGATGTGAAAGAAAATCAATAGGTGCTGGAGATAGGCCTAAGAGGATAGTTACAAAAAGTAGTGATGGAATGTTCAATTTCTTCGTGATTCATGGCCACACATCAAGCTTCTGTTCAGAAGCTCAGGAATACATTTCCGGCTATGAAAATAGAAACTACACTAAATATGAGAATAAGAAAAAGCGTTATGATAAATCAAAAGGAAGAGTCTCTTAGAGGAAAACATTCATCTGATGCTACTACTGTGGTAGAAAGGGACACACAATGAGTATGTGTCAGGAAGCTCAGGAGCTCAATGTTAGAGGAAGAACTCAAGCTACATCATCATCTCGTTGGGAAATGATGAAATGAAGAATGTATTTGATGGAAGATGTTTCATATGTTCTGATCATGGGAATTTGGCCAAAGAGTGAAGCAAAAAGAAAGCATGGAAGGAAAAGGAACCCAGAAAGATAAATTCGACTCCAGTGATGCATAATGAGAAATTATACACTGGGAGACAATGTGGTAAGTTGAAGAATAATCTTAGTGCCTCAAGGGAATCACATGAAGCTGAATGAAAGGTTTATATGTCACCTCATATGTCACACTCACAACCACTCTCTATGAAAGAAGATGAACATATCCGGAAGAAAAAGGGTGGAAACACTACATCTGTGAGTAAGGAGAATGTATGTTCATTGGAGGACCCACCACCAATGAAAAATATGGTGGTGACTCATAAATATGAAAAAAGGAAGATAAATAATGAATGCGTTGAAAATTACCTAAGTCGTGCCATGGAGAGGAGTGGAAGAAAATTGAAAATCCCTAAAATGGTGGAAGAAGCAAGGGAAGATGGAATGAAAAGAGATTCCTGCTCCGATAAATAATCTAGGAAATTGAATTTTGGTATAACATCAAAGACAGAAGTGTTTACTAGTGGGTTTAAACCCCAAATTGTGATAAAGGCCAGACCTGCAGAATCTTCATATCAGAAAATGACTCAGCATGTAGGTGATGAATGCTTAGTTATGTGGCCAGAATAGTTGAAGTTGTCTAGGCAGCTAGAAGAATCAAGGAATTTGATGCTCTACAGGAAAGAATCATAGAGTTAACCCATCAGTATCAACCGCAATCCTCATCTTGAAGAGTCAAGAAGTACCCCTCTCCCTATGCATACAAATGCTATTAACTGACGATTCATGTGTTTGAGGATTTAGGGAGATACGATCAAAAGGAAAGTGGAATCTAAAGATGAAAAGTCGAGAAGTTATATGATCCAGAGTTTCAATTGATTCAAATCAGGTACCAAAGTTGAAGAAGAAAGGGATCAACAGAGCACAACAGAAAGTGATTGTGTGGTGTACTTTGTCTCTTGTTTCCTATACCGAGTTCCAACTCAGTAGGCTTAGAGATTTCGTTAATCACTCAATTCCAAGTGGAAAATGAGAATAGAAGATGAAGAAGGAGGAGAATGGTTATGAGTTTATACAATGGGACTAACCCTATGAAGTGTTTCACAGAACAGGGAGAAGCAGCAATAACCTTGCATTTCATGATTATCTTTTCCCTCTAACAATGTGGTATCAGCTGACTGCTTTCTGGATACCAAGAAGCTGCAAGAGAAACTCAAAGGTGTGTCAACAAAAATATGAGAGAGTATGTTCAAAGAAATGACATAATTGAACAATGACACAGAGAAAAGTAGCAGAAAGAAATGAATCCAATAAAAAATGAGTCAGTGAAATTTTTTTGGATGAATTTGTCGAGGAATAAAGAAACACAGGGGGAGAATAAGTGGTTGATGCAGATTCAGAAAAAGACACTGATGATGAATAATAATGTGTCAAGTTTGTATCTATATGGAAGCCGAAGAGTTGAGCTAAAATTGATAGACATATTATCATTGGGGATTTTTCAGCTCCATTTCAGAAAAGAATAATGAAGTCACTACAGCAAACATCATTCTTATCTCAAGTATAGCCAAAATGAATTACTAATGCAGCTGAAGAAGAAAACTGGGTTTAAGCTAAGAATGAAGTGCTTGACAAGATTGGGAAGAACCATGCCAACAGATAATAACATCATCGAGACTAAATGGTTCTTTCGCAACAAGATGAATGAATATTCCACAGTGATTCGAAACACAACATGACTAGTGTGAAATGGGAACTCCCAGATAGAGGGAATCGATGTTGATGAGACATTTTCACCGGTTGAAAGGCTAGATACAATCAGATTATACATACCGTTGCAGTGCAATGGAAGTTCAAGGTGTTCTAGATGGATGTCAAATCTACATTCTTGAATGGAGTTCTGGAAGAGGAGGAGTATATTGAGCAGATAGATGGTTTCCTCATTAATGAGAATGAGAAAAAAGTTTGTAAGCTGAAGACGGCATTGTATGGGCCGAAACAACCACCGAGAGCATGCTACTAAAGGCTCGATCTGTACTTGAAGAAGCATGGTTTCTAGTGTGGGGGAGTTGATTACAATCATTATTTCAGCAACGACAGTAATCAAAGGATGATGGTGCTGGTTTATGTTGACGATATAATATTTGGCAGATCAAATGTATCTTAGTGCAGACAGTTCTCCGAATTCATGAAAAATGAGTTTGAAATGTCAATGATTGGAGAGCTAACATTTTTCTTTGGTATACAGGTGACATAAGGAAGAAATGGACCTTTCATTTCTCAATGAAAATATGCCAAGGAGGTTCTAAGAAGGATTGTAATGGATAATTCCAAGGAGATGAAGAATCTGGTTGCTACCCAGATTGAATTATCAAAAGATGATGATGGAAAGGCAATTAATATCACAAAATACATGAAAATTATTAGATGTGTGTTGTGCTTGACTGCAACAAGGCCTGATATTGTTTTCGCCACATGCCAAGCAGCGAGATATCAGAGTAATCCCAATGAAAGCCACATGCTTGCAGTGAAAACAATAATTCGGTATATCAATGGCACGGTGGACATCATCTTGACATATAAAGAAAAATCTCAGAAAGAGTTATTGGGATATACTGATGCCGATTGGGCTGGTTCAGTGGATGACCGGAAATAAACATCTAGAGGTGAATTCTATTTTGGTGGATTATTTATTTCTTGGATAAGAAAGAAGTAGGATTGCATTTCATTAAGCACCGTAGAAGCTGAGTATATTGAGATCAAATATCATTTCATAAAGGATAAAGTCGAGCAAGGAATTCAGATATTGGATTATGTGCCGACAGAGCTACAGGCTGTAGACATTCTGACAATGGCCTTGCCCAAGGAAGAATTTTAGAGGCATCTACTAGCTCTGGAAGTTTAGTCATCTCCCTGAACATAAAAGATTGTGGATATAGAACTCCCCCTCTCCCTGAGGTATGATGTGTTTCTCCCTGATGTGCTGATATGTGTTCTATACTCTATTATAGACTGAAAAGGCGTGACCTTTGGGATCATTGACAAAGGGGGAGAAAATAGTGATTGTTCAAGGGGGAGACAATGTAGAAATTTGATAAATCATGATAGATACGGGGAGAAGCCGACATGTGAAGCAGTGAGATAGGGGGACTAGTGATAAAGGTGGAGCATTTTAAATCTGACGATGCTAGAACTGATCGATCAAAGACTAGATATCACGACAGTTGAGGATCATGATAAAAGAAAAAGAGTTATGCATAAGAGTGGTGTTTTAAAGAGATAAGAATATTTCAAACAATTGGTATTCCAAGAATTGGTATCAGTTTGGAAAAAATTGGTATAAGTTAGGTGTCAATAGTGGGTGTTAGAGATGATGTGATACATAGATGAACTTGTCATTTATTCTTGTTTCTCACACCGAGCATTTCTCATGTGGGCATAGAGTATGTGTTGAGTAAATCAATGATCACTATCAGAATCACAGATGTGAATGGTGGTTGAAGAATTAACGCTTTATCTTTTTATCAAAGAGTTGTCCACAAACCCTAATGGGGAGATTTTTGGAAAAAAATCCCTCTAGGTATCATTGAATCATTGTTGTGATTATGTTTGTTGACAAAATGGATATCTGAGTGGTGATTGTTGGCCCAGAAAAACAATGACATAAAAATATGTTGATAATGGGGATTTTACAGTGGAATTTCATGTTCAAGAGCTGTGGTCAACGATCTATGTCTCATTCAAGAATGTCGACAAAGGAATGGATGATCTGGAGGTGACCTAAAAAGAACAGATACAAGGTGGCGTCGTTTTCCAGTGTTTGCCAAATTTATGGGCCTGAAAATCAACAAATGAAGAAAATTGGTTTTGGAAAAGGGACTTGTGCACCGTGGTCTTGGAGGATAGGAAACTTGGGAGCCATATGTTATTGAAGATCAGATCATCAAAATATGTCAATGGGATAAGGATCATGCACGTATTGGGTTGGTCGCAGAAGTGAATTGCACGCCGTGAAAGAGACTTGTGCTGTGATGCCTTGTAATTTTGAGAACTTGCATGCCTGTGGTTTTTCAAGATTATAATATCAAAATATGGAAAAGGAATGATGTTCGTGCATGTTTGGAATTGGGTTGTTCAAGTGACTTACAGGGGCAGAGACCTGCGCGCCGAGACTTGCGCGCCGAAGGGAGGATTGCGCGCCGTCGTGCAGGGTGGTCAAATTGCATATAAATACTGGACCACCCCTCCTCATTCATCACCAGAGTTCAACACTTTGAGAAATCAGAGCTCCTATCACGAAGGTGTGGTGGTCGTGCAAGTGGTGTGTAGGTCGCGCAGGTGGAGTTGTGCGCCAGTGTGAGGAGTTGTGTGCCAGTGTGAGAAGTTGCACGCCGGTTGGTAGTTGCATGCCAATGTTGGTTTGGGTGTAAAAGGAAATGAGTCGTGCAAGTTTGGAGTTGTTGAATCTTGTGTCATGAAAGTGTGTGAGGTGGACTTGTATGCCAGTTGTGACTTGTGTGCCGATACTTGCATACCGAGATTGACTGGCACCATGTAATTTATATTTCTAGCAGTGATATTTGGGCTTCATGGAAGTTGGAAGTTTGCCCGATACCTTCAGTGCAAAGAGAGATTCATCTATGTGTGAAAGTTGGACTTCAAAAGAGCATCCACACACAACAGAGGATGCATTATTTCATGAAAATGAAGATACCTACAGGTCTATAAACATTGAGTTGATTCCTTCCAGAGTAGTGGGTAAAGGAAGAGGATGAAGTTGATCCTCTCCACTGACAGTGAGACAGAGAGAGTGAAACAGGGAGTGACCCTTGGGAAAGCAGCGAGCTGACCCTAAAACTTGTAAAGGCAGTGAGCCTAGGCATAGAAGTGATCTAGCCCGATCATTGTAAAGGCAGTGAGCCTGGGACAGAGTGACTGTTCCCGAACCATTGTATTCACATCTATTGAAGAATAGTGGAATTTGGTACGACTAGAAACTTGTCAGTGTATTCTCCATGGACGTAGCCAAGTGAGGGTCAACCAAGTAAAAATTTTATGTTTGCCTATTTTTCACATATCATTGCATTCAAATCATCATCATTAGATAAAGAACAAAATAAGTGATAAACGTAAACAGACAATATCAAACAAAGTGACCCTAATAACAAAAAGGTCATGATCCAGTGGGGCAGGAAGAATTTTGAAAAAAATATACATACCCTGATTCACCCCCCCTCTCAGGGTATATTGGACCCTATTGGTCCTAACAGTGATGATTCTAAATATTAATTTTCTTGTATTGGAATTGATTGATGTTATTACTATGTTGTATCTATTAAAGGTGAAGTATTCTCTAATGAATTTTTCTGATAAGTGGATCCTAGAGGTCAATAAAAAGAAAAAATTGTTATTTTTTATCCCTATCAGAAAAATTATATATTAAGGTGATTGGTCTTAGTGATGACTAAATAAAATTATACGGATTAGATGAATCATTTAAGAGATAGTGAATGTAAAATAAAAAAACATATATATATTTTGATTTATTTTTTTATAAGCGAGTATTGTTATAAAAGAATCCATTGTTGATTACTCCACTACGGTGAATGAAATTTCTAGTGACATCAGATGTTTTGTAAATAAATTGTAATATTATAATATTTCTTATAAATTAATGAGAAACATTCTAATTGGATTGAAGATAATGAAATTCACCTAGAATATAAATATTATATATATTTATATATATAAATTACACAATATAGTAGTTTCTTATGAGATGAATAAAGTTATAGTGTTTAAAAGAATATCAAGTAGGTGAAATAATTTAAAGGCATGAGAAAATATAAAATTACCGAAGAGGTAGATGGGGACTATATACAATAAAAATATGAAGAAGAAAATGGTTGAGAGTATAATTGGGATATGGTACTTGTCTCAATAAAATTAAAATAAAAGAAACTATTGATGTAAACTCCAAATAAAATAATTTTGATTTTTTATTATTTTTCATTTATTTAATTTTGAAAATAATAAAGGTGGTGAGTATGGGGAGGATGGGAAATTAAAATGGTATCACTGAATTATATAGATAAGAAGCGTTAAGGAATAAAAAAAATTACAAAGATAAAAAAGGTTTCCATGAATTAAAAATAAGAAATCTACTGTCAAAATCATAAAAAAACTACTCAATGAAAAGTATTCAATCGGAAGATTCTATTGATAAGTTTTAAATTATTATGATTCATGTCGAAAAACATGAAGAAACTTCATGTAGTAAAGAATAGGATGATGAAGAAACATATATTGAGAAGGCTTTATAAGGCGGACATGAGACTTATCCAAAGAAAATCATGAAACTAAAGGAGGAAATTTAATCATTATAAACATTATATGAAAATAATAATAAGTCAAAAAAATATCTTCGTAAATGTGGATCATGTTATATTTAATAAATTTAGGATCTTTTATATGATTGAGGATAATGGTTAAATTGAGAAAGGTATTGATAAAAATAATACTAAAAAATAAAAAGAGTTATGTATGACACATTTTTGTAATATTGAATCCTAAAATACTCTAAAAACTATGACAATGGTTTTTAAAAGAGGTTATATTGTTAAATATAAATTTTCAAAATCTATTGTGAATGATATCCCCATAAGTGAGGTTGATGGACTAATAATTAAACATAAACATGAATATTTTTTATATTATTTCAAATTCGAATAGAAACACTTGTCACATTTGAGCCATTAATGGTGGCCAGAAACAGTATTTTACATCAATTGGAGAAAAGTTTATCTATTTAAGAATTATAACCCCAATATGTATTCAAAAATATGAAATATAGTAGGTAAATAACATCCTTTTTAAGGATACAAATATCATTAATATGAAAGATCAAGATTAAATGGTTATCACTGGTTCTATAGAATCATTGACCAAATACTATACATAATGGAAAAGCTTTTCATGTCTTTAAAATATACATTAATCAAGGGGGATGAACTATAAGGACCCAGCCTTAAACATTACATAATATTGATTTAAATGAAAAATTCATATTGAGGATCTTTTCAAGTTTAGAGTTTTAGAGAATTCGGTCATTACATTTACATAACAACATGAATATTACATATAGACCATTATACTCAGTGACCATTTTTTCATGAAAGAAAAACTCTTGAGAAAAAATAGTCATGTCTAGATCCATGTTTCAGACCACATGACTTTTCTATTATCCCATCCATGACCATATTCCACTTTATGTCCTGTGAAAAACATTTCAATAACATGGGATGATCACAAAAAGCTTAGAAAGGGATTCATAAAGAAGGAAAACTATTATTTTTTCAAAATAACAAGTAAACCATGAATACTTTATCATAAGTAATATGTTTCACCTTTATGAAGTAGTAAATACTCTTCAATGAATAAAAGATCATTTCTTACCTTTTTATAACCAAACAATTACCATAAAACCCCTACAGAGAACACATAACATATAAAGGTATCTTGGGATATAGACATACTTAAATGGACTAACCGTACGGTCAACTTCCACACATATCAATAAATGGAATATCCATATGGCCAACTTCCATACCCATTGCATTGGAGGTTATAACGTAACCACCAGTCCTGGTTTATCTTGGCCCTACCCGTCTTCTGGTGTATCACGTAACCACCAATCAAATAAAATCATAACATGTAATGTATTGAAAATAAAAAAAATTCACTAATAATAGTTCATTTTCAATCACAATAAATAATTTCAAGACATTTAAAAAAATCAATTCTTTTATCAAACAACATTAAACACCATTTAAAATATTAAATATAGATATTTTTGAATAAAAGTGTCCCATTCCACTTTGAAGAATTTGAAATATTTTTCAATTTCAAAAAAATCCATGTCCATATGAATAAATCCTTAAAACCATTTATAAAACATGGAAATTAATGTGTATTATTTAGAAGAATAAACCTTTTAAAACATTTAAAACGATATTTTAGTTAATGAGTTTTTACCAAAATGAGAGACCCTTGAATACAAATAATTGAGGAATAAAATTTAATCAGAACTTAATAATATCACGAGAATAACATTATTCAAGATATAATATTCCAAAGGACATTATATACACCATATAATAGTGAATTAGTGTATATCAACAATGAAGTCTCAATGGAAATGTAAATTGAGATGAAATCCCTTATAAAGACGCTATCCTTAGATTATGGATAAATCAATTACATAATTAAGTGTGAAAATTATAAAAACACACAATATATGTGGATATTTTATGTAAAACAATAAGTGGATACTCACTTATATTCATAAAACAACATAATCAAGAAGTAGATGTTTGACCCAAAAATTGAAATTGGGTTAAGAAGTTTTCTAACAAAAATTGGACAGCCTAATGGCGTCACTTTAAAATTCATAAAATAACTTGATGAGATAGAAAAGGATATATCATCACATGGAAATAAAATTTACATAAATTAGTATATACAAGAACATATCCTAACATAATAATACGTTAATTAAAAGACATAACAAAAAATTAGTCTTTTGAAAAAGGAGAGTGAAATGTTTCCTTACCGGTTTCGTAACTTACAAAACATGAACCCCATGAACGAATGATCACCGAATGAATATGTAAATACCCATAAATTAAAGTATATTAAAAAATTAATACAATCATCTGCAGTACATAGACCACACAAAAGGAAACAGTGTCTAATATAGCATGAATTTCAGGGGAATAAAAACTGAGATGAAAAACCCTTACCACGTTGTAATCAATCGATTTGTATGAGAAAAGTTAATAACCACCAAATGAATCACAGAATACAATGAATATAAATAGAATCATGATAATATATATATATATATATATCAAATGGAAGTACCAAATACCCCACATGGAATAAATAAGTGGTGAACAATGGATATCTCACAGAATAAAAAGTGAGATAAGAAATCTCTTACCATGTATCCTACTTGAACCATTTTTATTTAATTTCCATAATAATAAACAAAAGTTAATTTATACTTTCTTAATAACCTTATTCAACATAGTTCTTCCTTTAATATCACTTATTACCATGTTATAATCATTATTTAATCATTTAAGTTAATAACGGTCATTCTGTCAATATTTGGTACTTGAGTCAAAAATAGACTTCTTATAATTACATGTTGTTCATGTGGTCATAATTTCATTATATCCAGATTGATATTAATGATATTGATATCATATATATCATATATATCCAGTATATACTTCTTTTTATATTAGTACATAACATTTGGAGTTATGAAATGAAATACACCGTTCATAGAGACGGTAAGCCGTACGTACGCATGAACGCTACATTCATTTCTATTTAATATTTAATTAAATGAAAAATTAATGATAAATAGGTATATTATAATTATAGTTTAATTTAATATATAATATCATTAACATCCTCCTTTATAAATCCCACATAAGGCATTAACAAGTCATATCTTTTGTAGGGGGATGTAGTCCACACTTCCTAAAATGAAATTTTCAAGTTTACCCATTATGGAAACCATATAGATATGATATAAATAAAAGAATAATGAAAAATTAATAAAATATAAACATAATATATATCATATATAAATACATTTCAATCATAATGGCCATAATGAGAGGCAGTATGAGTTAATTGAACAATCATCGTTTTTGTGAGGTGGTTGTTTGCCATCCACAGAAACAATATGTTATTTACCAATTAGATAGAGGTGTGTGTAAGTGTATTTTGAATCATTCTCATAAAAATATCCTAGTATATTGAGGATACTAATTTTGTTACAAAATAAATGAATAAAAAGAGTTTACAGCGTTGTAGAAGTAAAATAAAACAAAACAACTTAAGAGGAGACTTTACCTTTAAATTGAGTAACTCCGCTCGGTTAGAAAAAAAATAGATTAATTGAAGTAATTTATACCTAAGGTAAGGCTTCTAGGATGAAGAGATGGATATTGGGATTTTATTGGAGTAGATGTTGCACGACCCAATGGCTTGAGAAGTGTGTGGAATGAGTTATAAGTGAGGTATTTTTATAAGGGAGAGGATGAGCTCTTTAGGAATGCTTGAAAAAATTATTTTATTTTAAACTCATATTCAGTTTCAAAAGGTCAAATATTCATTAAAATCAAATCTAATATGACTCATGGTCGAAATAAAATAATAAAATAATAAATTCCAAATTTTTTTCTATTGCTTTAATATTTATAATCTCATTTTTTAAATCATTTATTAATGAGGTAAATATTGCATCATTATTTTGTCATAAATTTTTTAATGAATTTGAGGTCCAAAAATTATGGAAAAAATTCCATGATATATAAAATCATTTTAGATTTCCAAAAAACATTTAGAGTCTAAAATATAACTTATATAACCCCATGTAAAAATTTATTTACTAAAATATATTGTTTTTTTTCATTTTTGTACTTAATTTAAATTTAGTAATATAAAATTCATTATTACTCTCATGTGGATCCATGGGGTATTAAATTAAACCCAAGGACTCCCATGGTCAAATATGTATCATCCAATCAGTTTAGGACACATGTTATGTTAATTTAATATTATTATAATATTATATTTTACCCTTATTTATTTTTTTTACATTTTCATCATGGTAAAAACAATTTTTACGAAAGTGAATATTTAAAATTTATTTAAATAAAAGTTTCCTATTTACACAACCTGTACCTATTTATTCCAAATATGGAATCAATTTTTCCAAATTCAAAAAACAGAAGTTCGAGAAATTAATTTAAAATTAATTCCCCCTTTTAAAACAAGTAGTGTGTTTTTAAGAAATAATAAAAATCAAAAGATTGACACTTGTTTATGTCAAATTTCAAAATGAAATTACATCCAATGACAAAACATTAGATTAAATGGTAAAAATATATTCTAATTAAACATTAAAACCAAATTAAAAATATAAAATAATCATATAAATAGATTAGATTAATAGGCAGTTTTGAATTTAAATACAGTATTTTTCACTATTCCATAAAAAATGAACATTATCATAAAAATAAAAAAAATTCATCCAAAGTAAATATTGGTGTCCCAATTCTATAGAAGAATTTTATTTTGTCAAATTTGACATATATAAGTGAAAAAAACTATATTTAAATAGGGTTCTCCATTAAAAGGTTGTAAATCGACCTTTTAGTGAATATGAGAGTATTTATGCTCAAAATAAAATTCATTATGTATTTTAAGCCTGTATATTTTATTGGATAAATGTAAAAATATTCAAAAAACAAGTATAATAATATTGTAGTTAGTTCTATTCATTTTCTCCAATACAATGGCTAGGTTTTAACTCCCATTTAAAATAATAATATTATTTTATTATTGTAAAACGTAGGATTTCAAACAAACCCATTGTTGTGTATCAGGTACGCTACCGAACGTAGCATCCCCTTTAAAGTAGGATTAATATTTAATTCAAAAATATTAATAAATATGAAAAATTTCATGTTCTTTATTTACCTAGGATGTTACATCCTTCCCCCTTTTGGGAATTGGGTCCTCGAAATTTTAAAACTTGGCTTGCAAACTTCATTAAAATTCCCAAATCAGAAAAAGAGTCAGTAAATCTATCACATTAAAAGAATGAATGAGAAGTAAAATGGTCACTCGAGATAACCCATACATAGATTCTATGTAGTGAAAAATGGGAATGGAAGAGATAACGAATGGTCATGTTCTGATGGTGAGTCATAGAAAACATGAATATGAGAAAGTTATCCACCATAAAGTCACAAACTTATAACGTGTTAAACTGTCTTTGATTTCCTAGTAGGAAATGTAAACCATCAGAGATTCTGTTTTACATTCCTTTTCAAAATTTTGAGGAATTCATTTACTACATATAATAAGAAAATAATGAAATATAATTACCTTCAAGTAGAGTTTCATCCTTCAATAAGTTTCTACCAAAAATTAATATTTTATCCGAACAATTAGCATTCAAAAAGGCGTGGTCACATTAAATGAACAAGAATCATATTCTAGAGAATCACATAATCTAAAAAAGAAGATAAATATATTTCACTTGTCATTAAACATCAAATAAAAAAAATGGTTAGTATGAGATCATATAATCCCCAAAAAGGGTAATCCTTTATAACAAAAATTACCCAAAGTTCAAGAAAGGCCAATCAATTCACCCTTGTCCTTAAAATTATTCAAAATAATCCAAACTAAGATTAAAACCAAAAACTCAGAAGGATTTAATCACATAGTTTTCCATATTAAATCTTAAAATTTAACTCCAAAAACAAATACTACTCTTAAGGTCTCATACTAAAGCATAATTAACCAAATAACATATTCTCTATGATTGGCTAATAATTTCTATAAGTAACCAAAATATCAATATTTACACAAAACAAAAATATATTCATCCAAAATAAAATTTAGATCATTATTCCAAAAATATAATTAAATAGTATTCTCTTTTCCTTAGGAATATAGTGTTTCCTCAAAAGATATAAAGTCTTCCAAAATAACCTTTATCACATAATCACCAAATGATTTTCCTATACTAAGGATATCAATTTGATAAAACATAACTTCCCAAAATCAACATAGTCTTGATCCATAAATCTATTTAACGTAAAATAATAAGTCATACTAACCATGGACTTCACATATGCCAGTGGTAGGAGATAAATCCCAATCGTACATTGGTTGTGGGTTCGATTCCCGCAGCTTTGTTCGATGCGACGGGTTGTCACACGTTCTATGTTTTTTCCTTTTTATAAAACTAAAAAATAACCCTAACATGTTTTATCCTAAATGGTTTCCTTATAACTCACATTTTCATCCCAAATCATTATGATATCCACATCTTAATTCTTGATGTGTTATATATTCTGTCATTGTTTTTAAATTTCACCACTATATGATTAAATGAAATGATCCCTAGAATAAAGACTGCCATACCTTGATGATGGTATCCACTTTGTTTCATCGTTATCTAGTTCACATATGTAGATTGTTCATGAATTGTATAAATGCTTTATAGGTCCTTCAAAATTATTTACTTCCTTCTTCCAAATACACTTTGTACAACATGGGTCATATGGGTGCTCACAGAAAAATAGTTTTTGAAAATAATCATGTATGACATATAATTTCAAAACATCTGATAGAACATGATTTTCATAAAATAGTCAGACAGGGTTTGAGTTGAAACATTCAGTCAGTGGTCCCTTTCACATACCATAAGTATGTGCTGAGAGAATATATTTTTAAATCAAATATAAATATGTTGCGCATAGATATCCTTCTACATCACCTTTTTCAAAATCATAATATTCTTCAAAATCTTTTTTTAAGGTAAAATATTTGAAAATTCCATGAAAATATTTACCTTTAATAAAAATATGAGAATATTGTGAAAATATGATTTGATTAAATACTACCCATGATCCACGATGATATCGGGGTATTATGGAGGTGTTTGATTTATCAAAAAACTCCTTGCAAGTGAGTTGTATGCTAGAAAAAGTTTTACAATCATCTGAACATGACTTTGAAATAATTATTGCAATAAAGTCATCATGAAGAGGTAAGAATGTAATTTGATATCCTCCTCCTTCCATCTGTAACTAACATTCCTTGATCTGAAAAAAGTTATAAAACAAGTATTTGAATGAATTAATAGACATATGCACTAACCATGTGTCTACTGAAAACTCATAATCCCTAAAGTTTTCTAAACCGACCTCTGACACAAACTATATGGACCTGGACTTCAACAATACATAATCCTGAATTAAATCAATTTTTCATATTGAGGATCTTTTCAGGTATAGTGTTTTAGAGAATTAAGTTATAACATTTACATAACTACATGAATATTACATGTTGACCATTCTACTCAGTATCCATTTTTTTCATAAAATAAAAACTCTTGAGAAAAAAGAGTCATTTCTAGTTCCATGTTATAGACAACATGACTTTTCCATGATCTCATCTTTGACCCTATTCCACTTTATGTCCTGTGAAATTTTTATTCAAAAAACATGGGAATAGGAAAAAAAGATCAATAAGGGATACACAAAGAAAGAAAACTGTTAGTTTTTCAAAAAAACAAGTAAACCATGAATACCTTATCATAAGTAATACTTTTCACCTTTATGAAGTAGTAAATACTCTTCAATGAATAAAAGATCATTGATTACCATTTTGTAACTAAAAGATTACAATAAAACCCAAACAAAGAACATATAACATTTAAATGTAACATGGGACACAAAAAAACTTAAATGGAATAACCATACTGTCAACTTCCATACATATCACTAAAAGGAATAGCCATATGACTGACTTCCAAACTGAATGCATTGGAGGGTATAATGTAACCACCCGTCCTGGTTTATCATGGCACCACCCGTCATTTGGATTATCATGTTAACACCCATCAAAAAAATAAAAACACATCAAGTAATGAAAATAAAAACATTTCACCAATGAAATTTCATTTTCAATCACAAGAAATAATTTCAAGACATTGAAAAAAATCATATATTTTATCCAACCATTTTCAAAACCATTTAAAATATTAAATAAAGTTATTTATGAATCAAAGTGTCCCATACTACATTGAATCATTTTAAAGAAATTAAAATTTCAAAAAAGTCCATCTCCATATGAATAAATCCTTAAAACGATTTATAAAAAATGGACATTAATGTGAATGATTTAGATGAATAAACCTTTAAAACATTTAAAATGATATTTTAGTTAAAGAGTTTTTAACAAAATGAGAGACCCTAGAATACAAATAATTGATGAATAACATTTAATTAGAACTTAATAATATCATGAGAATAAAGGTTTTCATTATATAAAATTCCAAAATATATTATATGCAGCATATAAGAGTGAATTGGTGCATATCAACAATGAATTTTCAAAAGGAATGTAAATTGAGATGAAATCCCTTATAAAGACGGTATCCTTAGATTAAAGAAAAATCAATTACATAATTATGTGTGAAAAATATAAATACACCCAATATAAGTGGATATTTAGTTTAAAACAATAAGTGTTTATTAACACATATTTGTATCACTACATAATCATGAATTAGAAGATTAACCCAAAAATTTAAATTGGGTTAAGAAGTTTTATTATATAAATTTGATAGCTTAACAGCGTCACTTTAAAATTCATCAAATAAGTTGATGAGAGATAGAAGAATATATCATAACATGGAAATAAAATTTACATCAATAAGTATATACAAGAACATATCCCAACATAATAATATTTAAATTAAAAGACATAACAAATCAAGACTTTTAAAAAGAGGAGTGTGAAAGGTTCCCTTACCGATTTGGTAACATACCAAACATGCACCCCATGAAAGAAATATCACACAATGAATATGTAAAAACCCATATATTAAAGCATATTACAAAAATTATACAATAGTGGGTAGTAAATCCACCTCACAAAATGAAATATTGTCTAATATAGCATGAATCTAACGGGAATAAACAATGAGATTAAAAACACTTACCACGTTGTAATCAATCGAGTAGTATGAGAAAAGTTAATAAACACCAAATGAATCACAAAATACCATGAATATAAATAGAATCATGATAATATATATATATATTAAATGGCATTATATAATACAAAACATGCAATAAATAAGTGGTGAACAATGGAAATCTCACAGAATTCAACGTGAGATAAGAAATCCCTTACCTTGTGTCCGACTTGACCCGTTCGTTCTTTAATTTCGGGAATAATAAACTAAAGACAAATTATACTTGCTTAAGATACATTTTAAAGTTATTTAATCCTTTTATATCACTTATTACCAGGTTATAATCGTTATGTTATCATTTACGTTAATAACGGTCGTTCTGTCAATATTTGGTACTTGAGTCAAAAATAGACTTCTTATAATTACATGTTGTTCCTGTGGTCAAATGTTCATTATATAGAGAATTATATTAATGATGTATATATAATATATATCATATATTTCCATTATAAACATAAATTTATATTAGTTCATAACATTTGGATATAAGAAATGAAATGCACTATTCATGGAGATGGTAAATCGTACGTATGCATGAATGTTACATTCATTTATATTTAATATTTAATGGAATGAAAACTTTAAGATAAATAGGTATATAATAATTACAGTATAATTTAAAATATAATATAATTAACTCCATTATTTATATATCTCATATAAGGCATTAACGAGTCATATCATTTTGTGGGGGCAGTAGTCAGCACAACCAAAAATGAAATTATCGTGTTTACCCATTACAGAAACTATAAAGATTAGATATAAATAAAAAATAAAAAATCACAAAGAAAATATACACATATTATATATCATATATAAATATAGTTCTATCATAATGGCCACCATGAGAGGTGGTATGAGTTAATTGAATAATCATCATTTCGTGAAGCGTTAGTTTTCCATCCACAGAAACAGTATGTTATTTACCCATTATATAATGATGTGTGTAAGTGTAGTATGAATACTTCTCATAAAAACATCCTAGTATAATGAAGATACTGTTTCTGTTAAAAAATAATGATATAAAAAGATTTTATTGGTTTGGAGTAGTAAAATAATACAAAAGAACTTAAGAGGAGATGTTACATTTAAATTGAGTAAATCCCTGTGGTTTGAAGAAAATGGGTTTCTTTTGGTGATTTATGTGTAAGGTAATGCTTCTAGGATTATTAGAGGGATATTGGTACCTTATTAGAGTAGTGTTTTTAGGAAGAAAGTCTTCACAAGTGTGTGGAATATGTTAGAAGTGAGGGATTTCTATAAGAGAGAGGAGGGGATCTTTAGGAATGTTTGAAACACTTTTTTTATTTTAAACTCATCTTCAGCTTCCAAAGGTCAAATAATCGTTAAAATCAATGTTAAGATGACTCATGGTCGAAATAAAATAATTTGAAAATAATTGGACTGTTTTTGGATATTGTATTAATATTTTTAATCATATTTATTTAAATCATTTATTAATGAGGTAAATATTGCATCATTATTGTGTCATAAATATTTTAATATATATGATGTCCAAAAATTATGAAAAAATACCATGATGTAGGAAATATTTATAGATTTTCAAAAAGAAATTATAGTCTAATATATAACTTATATAACCATATGTAAAAATTTATTTACTAAAAGATATTTGTTTTTGTCAATTTTGTCTTTACTTTAAATTAATTAATATAAAATTTCATTATTACTTCCATGTGGCTCCATGGGGTCTTGAATAAAACCCAAGTATGCCCATGGTGGGATATGTATCAGCCAATAAGATTAGGACACATGTTATGGTAATTTAATATTATTATAAAATTATATATTACCCTTATTTATTATTTTTACATTTTAATCATGGTAAATAAAATATTTACATATTTAAATACATAAAATGTATAAAAAGAAAATTTACCTATTTACACAATTTGGACATAATGATTCCAAATAAAGAATCAATTTTTCCAAATTAACGACACATAAGTGGCAGAAATTAATTTTAAATTAATTCCAGCTGTAAAAACAAATAGCTTGTTTTTATGAAATATTACTATCAAAAGATTGACATTTATTTATATACATTTTTTAAATGATATTAAATAAATTGAAAAAAATTATATTAAATGGTAAAAATATATTTTAATTAAAATTTAAAACCAAATAAAAAAATAATATAACCATATAAATAAATTAGATTAATATGCGCTTTTGAATTAAAATACAGTATTTTTCACTATTCTTTAAAAAATGAGCATTATCAGAAAAATTCCAAATTTTCATCCAAAGTAAATTATGGATTCCCTATTCTAAAGAAGAATTTATTTTGTCAAATAGAACATCTAAAAGTGACAAAATATAGATTTAATAAGGGTTCACCATTAAATGACGGTAAATCGACCTTTTAGTGAATATTAGTGTATTTATGCTTTAAATCGAATTCTGTACTTATTTTAAGCCTCTAACATTTATTGGATAAAAATGAAAAAATATTCAAATAACATGTATAATAATATTTTAGTTAGTTCTATTCATTATCGCAAATACAACAGCTAGGCATCAACTACCCTTTAAAAATAATAATATTGTATTATTAGTTAGTAGCGTAGGATTTTAAAGAATCCCATTGTTGTGTATCGGGTATGCCATCGAACAAAGAATCCCCTTTAAAGTAGAATTAATATATAATTCAAAAATATTAATAAATATGAAAATTTTCATGTTCTTTATTTACCTGGGATGTTACAGGAACACTAATATAAAATAATGTAACATTGGGATGATAAAAAGTAATAATGTGTTCAATAGAAGATCAGAATGGCAGACTAAAAAAAAGAATTGACTATCTAGAGTAATCATAATGAATAGTTGACCAAGTATGTAATTATACTAAATATTATAGGAAATACCTTCACTCAAATTCTACTTATACTTAAAAGGGAAGATTAATTATTAAAATAATAGTGTAAAAGTTATTTATTTTTCACATTTCTTTAAATGAGTGAAAAATGGTAATAAATATATACTTGATAACAGTTTTTCCTCTAAAATGAATGGTTTTAGTGATATATTAATAGATTTTACATATCAAGATTTAGTTGAAGATATATTAATTTGGAAGTGGATTCTACTTCTTTCTATCAGTCATAATATAGATAAAGTACATACATTGGATGATGGTTCGTCCAAATGTTCAGTTCACTATTAGTGGTCATATTTAGAGGTTATTATGGTTTTCATGAGATGATTTTATATTATTTATGTGTATTTTTGTGTGTTATATTCTTCATATGATATTATTTTATTGTACAACTTTTAGAGTAAATTTATCGGTCTAGTCAATAAATTTCTTAGGTGTAGAATTCGTTAAAAAATTGAATTATTCCAAGATCAAATGGATCATCATCCAACAATATTAGATGGTGGTGAAACCATGTGACTAGTTTTAACCCCAAATAATGGAGGATTGAGACCACTTGTACATGTGATGTTGAAATGTGGAAACAAATTCATCAATTATCAAACAATATTTCTAATTGAGATTATAAATTTTTATATTCATTGATTATATCAAAGGTAATAGCATTTTTCTTTCATGACCATATGACATAATTTTGGTATCCTTGTTAAAATAAGTGTTATTTATTTATTTTTTCATTCCACTTATATAAATTAATTTAGATGTATTTATTCTTTGTAAGATGTGTATAATAATTTATTGTGATTAATGTTTGTCAACTTATTATCTTATAGTACATTATGTTCATGAGGTAAAATCGGTTCTTGGAAGAATCTATACCTTTGTATTCTTGTGTACATTACATTTAGTGGTTCCCTTCTGGTTGAGTTGTGATGTGATATACCCCAAATGTGGTATCAAATCATTGTTAAGATCTCATAAGTTAACCCTTTACAACATCTAAATAAACATTCTATTTTAATATTTTTTTTGGTTAAATAGAATTTTACTAGTATCATTAGGATAAAATAAAAAATATAGTATGGTTCAGGATGATATGCTCAATAAGAAGGAATTATACTTTTATAGGATGCATATATAAAATCATATAATTTAGAATGTCTTGGAAATATAATATTCTAGAATAAATCTAGAGAAGATAGAAAAATAAGAATGGGATCGAATAGAAAAAAGGATATAAGACACATTTTTTTCATTTAAAAAATGTATACATTAACAAATGGGGTTGAAGACATCAAAATAAATTCAAAATTAAGAATATCTTCATGAATAAGGTAAAATATTTCATGTGTTGGAAAGTATATTTTTCATTAAATAATAAAATATTTGTCTCAACATGATTCAAAGAAAGATAAAATAAGTTAACTTCATGTTTTTGGTATCATTTTGGGTATTATACTACTATTATTACTTCTGTTGAGTAGGTAATTCAATCTATCTTATTAAATAAATTCCTTGGGGAAGTCTTCCTTTGTTTTTGACTAAGTTTTGGGGATAATATTGAATATATATTTGAGATACAGAGTGGTTCACTAAATTTAGATTACATATATAAATAATAATGTACGTGTAATGTTACCTCATTATTAGATAATTCACAGGATTCCTGATGGTAAATCATGTGGGTGACTATGTGGTAAATCAGATAGCCCTGGACCAACATTATGGAATTATGGTAAGAGAGGATGTCTCAATAAATACTTCAGGAATACAAGTGAATATTATAAAGGAGAATCATCTATAAGATGATGTTTCTCTAATTATAATGTATTTAATGGATTGAAATTTACTACATAGTGTGCATGTTCTTATGGAGTAATGTATCTAGGACTCTAGATCATCATTTCAATAAGTGGAAGATAAGGGATTCATGCTAATTATGTGTTATTGAGTTCATCACATTGAACTTGGTATATGATAGTGATTTTGAAATCATGGGAAAGGGTGAGGGGATGGTCTGCATAAATATTGTGCATTATCTTGATCTTAGAAAGTTGAACAGACGCTATGTTTTTAAAGGAATTTAATTTCATTAGTCATATTAATAATGCATTGTTTGTAATAGACATTTCTAATGTATTGTGGAAAAAGACATGCTAATCGATGGTCTTTTATATAGGGATAAATGATGGAACCATTTATTTGATTGAATAATCAAATTTAGTGGAATCTATATGTACTCTAATTTAAAAAATTATAAAGATATTTACTTTTCAATTGAGGCCTCTTTGTGATAAGGATATAAAAATTTAATCTAATAAGTGAATAATATTATTGGATCACGAATAATTTCTTATTAGAAGAAGTTTCATACTCTAGAAACAATGGAAGGGTTCATTCAGTCTAATTGAAATGAAATTGAAAATTCAGAAGCCAAAAATAGTTCCCATGGATATTTGAGGACCTTCTCCCATCCGTTCTCATGGTGGGTCACAATTCATTATTACATTCATTGGTAATTCAACTTTCAAGGTTTTGGTTAATATCCTGAAAACCAAATTAAATTTATATGAAGGGTTTTTTCACATGAAGGATATGGTGTATAATGATACTATATGAAATATGTAGATATTAAGTTCCTACAAAAGTGGTGAGTATTATAGAAGGATATTGTATAAATTATAAAATAAAATCATAGTAATACGTAGATATATTGTAGTAGAGATTCCTATATAAAATGGTGTGGCAAAAATAATAAAATAAACATTAATAGAAAAATCATAGGTAATGAGGCTTCATTACAAAATATTCATTAATAATTGGATAGAATCAATCCACTATTTTCCTACATAGTTAATTTAATCTCATCAAAACTTCTAGGGAAAAACATTCAAGAATCACTTTAGTATGTTAAACTAGTGTAATGTGAGAACCTCAATGTTTTCCGTAATCTTTTTTATGTCCATTTGAATGATAAATATTGAGATAAAAGTAATGAGTGATACAAGGAATGAATCTTTATTAGCTATGAATATTAAAACATTGGATTTATTCTTTGGAATGCTAAAAGTAAACATCTAATAAAAATCCAAACTCTTATCTTCACTGAGTAGGTATTTTATAAAGAATAAAATATAAATGATAAGGTAGACAATAGAAAATATTTAATTAAGCAATTTTTAGTAGCTTAAGATTAGGAATAAAGAATGAACCATTTTCTAGAAAATATTTATTATAGAACATTGTGTTTTGATGATAGGCTGAAAATTATTTTTTTATTAAGGAAACACTTTTGTGGAATAAGTGAGAAACCAAAAGGTCCAACCAGACATCCAAACAAACCCAATCAAAAACCGTAGAGAGAAAGAACTACCACATACACGCAACAAAAAAAACCACCATCCCTATGCTGGACACTCGGCGATCCCATGCAAGCATGGTCCCTCCCGATGTTGCCATACCTCCAAATCAGCCATATCCCAATTGACCTGCAAAGGAAATGGTAGAGTGCTCTAGCCTAATGAGGAAGTCCAGACTGCACTTCCCAAATCATACCGGGGGAAAAGCCTCATAAGAAATAGAAATGTTAACAAAACACAGCCGTAGCATATTATTGCTTTCTTCTCTATAGAGATTCCATTGCATTAGCCATACCTTAGCCTCAGGATCTTCTCCAATAACGTCTTCCAAATGGTTTTCCATTTTTTCCAAAGTGCGGATATATTCATCTTTGCTGATTTTCTTATCGTTGAAGCTTCTAATTAAGATCAAATATTTATTGTCAATCGACTTTGCCTATTCGTGGTTGACCTCCACTCTTACAGATCTTCCCATCATGTCAGCCTCTTCCTGTGGAATTTCAACATACATAAATTCCTCGACCATATCCTCCATGGAAAAAAGGATAGGTTCCTTTATAGTCCTTACCTTCCTAGTAGAACTTCCCATTTCATTGATGTTCCCCTTGGTTAAAGCCTGAGGATCCTCTTTCACCACATCGGGCAGTGACACCAGTAGTTTCTTCCCAGAGCGGGTCTCCAAAGGAGGAGGGAGCAAGGAGTAATCTTTTTTTCCCTACCTCTTTTTACAACTCACACTGTTGGAGTGGAAAATGGTATCATGGAAGAAGCAGTTGGACTTAGTGATTTCAATGAGTGGGCATTATCTATGAAGGAAAAGTTGGATTTTATACATGGGAATAAATCATTTTATCTTGAAAACCTACCATAATAAATTATTCCACTATATAATTAGTTTTTCTTTTAGTTAAAGGAATAAAAATATTGAAGGAAGTAGTGCATGGAAAGAGTAGTGGTGAAGGGTTTCAATTAAAATATGGGATTCATATATATGAAATATATTCATCGGTAGTTACAAAATATATAATCTAGATTTTTTTGATCTTGAATTAATATGATGATTTGTAATTAGGGTAAAAAAAAGTGAAGAGTACATTTTTTCCATTCGTATTTAGAGGAAGAAATGTACATGTAACAATCCTAGGGTTTTGTGGAATAGATTAAAAAGGACCTAGTGTTCAAGATGAATAGAGATCTCTATATCATTTTAAAAAGATCAAGATAATGGATTTATACGATCAATGCTTTTATGGTGGGACAATGATCAGGCAGATAAATTCAGACCACTATTTCTACAAGAAGTCTTTTAATGATTGTATATACATTTTATTGAATTATACATCATTGACATGCTTTTGGTGGTTTTAGATATTACAAGGAATTAGGAGCTAAATAAAGAGTTATTTGGAAGTTCAATGATTAAATATCTTTTTGAAGAAAAAAACTGATGAGAATTTAGAGAGATTGGATTGTCTTATATATGAAATTGTCTATGAGCTATCAATGTTTGGAAGATTATCAAAATGTAATGTACGTATATAAAAAAGATATTCTCAACCATGATTTTTTTTCATATCATTATTTCCAATGGTAAGGTCATGAAGATGGTTGATGAGATGACTTATATAGTAGAGGTGTTATTTCAAATGGTGGTTTCATGTTTTATATATTTTATTGTGTGTACATTATAACGACCCATAATTTACATACAATGTTAATACTTCAAAATTGAAGCAAACTTATTACAACATATGACAAAACCACAAAGGACCGTATAGGTATAGTGTCTTTAGAAACTGGGAAACATAAACAACTGGTTCATAAATCTTCTATAGTGTCTCCCATTTATTTCATCATATCTAGGGTCCCTTTTAGCATATTCTACTTAATATCCATCTTCCTGACCTGGGGAAATGAAAACATAAAAGGGTGAGCTCAAATGCTCAGCAAGGGCAAATAAAGGAAATAAAATTCATATCATATCTTTTTGAAAATCATAACCTGCAAAAGAGATCATAATAACTTAACATGGAATAAATCATAGAAGTGAAAATGATATCACCATAATCATAACATGAAACTTGAAACTTTGTGGCATGCAAACATAATCATGGAAAATAATTTCTTGTTAGTCATGACTCATTGCCAAGACTATCTTAGTGGACAAAGTCCCTTTCTGAATCGAGTAACCCTCGTTTCAGTCCGGTTTCACTGAACCGGTATAACCTACCGTTCCAGCCCTGTCTACCTCATGAGATATAAAATCATTACCCAATGCATTGGAGGGAGATATAGGTCCCACCCATCTTATAATGAATCCTTTCTTATGTGTGCCATATAATCATAAATCATACATCATCGCATAACCCATGTAATAAAAATGGGATTCTTAAACAACATGACATCATAAAACAATAAGATAAAGGAATTCATAAAAATAATTCCATCACAACAGAATCAAATCAATGTAATAATGGGGATAAAAACAGAACCCTTTATTATCTTAGATGGAAAATAATTTTGATAAAACACTTGAACTTCATTCTTGAGGAAAATATCCTTTCTACTTCAAAAACAATTTTCCATTCTTAACATGTCGTAAAATTATAAACTAAAATAAGTTGATTAAAAATAAACTTGAAAAATTTTAAAGGAAGCTTCTTGGAAATAATGCTTTAAAAATCCATTCATGCCGTATAAGTTAAAAAAAACATTCTTCGTACTTTTGTCAGAAAAGTCAAAAAGTACCTCGTAAAAAAAATGACATAAGATTCCTTTCATATCCTTTACTAAAAACTCACCGAAGGGTAAAATTGTATTTAAACAATTGTAGGTGGATGGAACTAATATTACATATTGAGGAAACATGGATATGGATGATAAAATACACCCCAGTAAAAACTAAAGTATAAACAATCTCGGATAAAAATGAGATTGTGATATTTCCCTTACCTTAAGTCCGATTTGCTTTGTACGTGTCCGAAGCTCCTGTATAATGGTTTAAATAATGTTATTGACTTATTCCAGAATCATACATATTGATATGATATCATATATGGTCATATTCTTAGCTTCTTGTTAGTAATATTTCATTGTTACTTGTTACTCGGGTCTTTATTGCCTTTTGTTCTTATGCGTGTTTTGCCGAATAAATTCTTATTCCTCTTTTAAGGTTATAGATACCTTATATCCAGAATGGTATTAGTGTAACATATATCATATTTATTCATTCAATTCATTTATATAATTATTATGTAATGATGATCATGTAGAACGAGTCGCTTCACATCGTGGAGACGGTATTCCGTACGTACGCACGAGTGATGATATCGTTCCTATGATCGTGGAATTGTATTGAGGTATATATATATATTATTTCAGTATCAATATTACTTAATAATAATCATAAATGGTTACTCATGACACCATTATACCCATCCTTGTAAGGTGGTGGTGGAAAATAGATTACACCACGGCGTGGAGACGGTATTCCGTGTGTACGCACGCGCGGTGATTTCATTTTTCCGTAGGATGGATTGAAGGTGAATTAGGGTTGTTTCATATTTATAATAACATATCAGTATGTAAGTAATACTGATGTTATTACTTAATCATGAAACAACTAAAGAAGAAGATGTTGAAAAGAAAGAAATTGAAAAGATCGGTAATGGATATTACCTCTTCTTTGGAACGCCTCTTTGAATCCTCCACTTAGGGAACTAAGATTGGTCTTTGAAGAAGACCAGGACCTCTAAGATTATTCTAGGGAAGTGGAGAGGAGAAAATGGCAGGGGTTTTCCGAGCTTGAGTGCTCAAATCGGTGTGAGGAGGAGGGGGAGGAGATGCCCTTTTATAAGGGAGGAGAGGGGCACCTTAGGAATATCTCAAAATATTATTTTATATTAAAGTCAAAATCGGTTTATCATGGTTCCAAAGGGTCTTATTTAGAAGCTAAAGTGGGTATGGGTCGAAATCCTATCAACCAATAGGATTTAGATAGGTTTGGGATATTATTTTAACCTTATCAATTAGATTTAACTCTAAGTTAAATAATTTAACTTTTACCATGTCTTTTTGTTTTCTTTCACTATATGGTTAATACACTTACTATAACATGCCAAAAGAACCCCAAATTGTTTATTATTAATATATATATCCTTATCTAAGTCATGTTTCCGAACCTTAGATTTTTAGGAATAAAATAACAATTAATAATAAAATATTTGATTTAAAAACAATTTTGTGTCAATTTTGACACTATTTGATATATGATTTTTTTGAAAGTCATAACAGAATTATATGTTCGAACCAAGTTTATTAAATCAACACTAATATATCATAGTAACCTATAAAATTAGTGGAATTCATAAAAAGTCTCAAATTACATTTATTTTGGTGTTTATAACATCAATTATGTCAATATTTTATTAATACGATAATTACTGCATCATCATTGTGTCATAAATAAATTAAATTATTTAATGTCTAAAAATTATAAATAAAATACCATCATGTAGGAAATCTTTTTAGCTTTCTAATGAATATTTATAGTAGAATATATCTTATGTATAACACCATATTAAAAATGATTTACTTATTAAACTTTGATTTTAACTATTTTAACCCTTCTTTAAATAAATTAATAATAAATGTCCTAATCTAACCCAAGTGAGCCTAAATGGTCATATTTTATTCATAAGGTTGTTTTTGGTCGAATTAAACTTATCCAATAGAATTATTACATGTGTTAGGGTAATATTAATATCATATTTACCCTTAGTTACCCTATTTACTATTAACCGCGGTAAAAAAAGTAAATAGTTACTATTGACAAAAAAATTATTTTTATCTCATTGAACCACATTTTACTTACTGATATCAACCGTGTCTGTCGGATTTTCGAAATTCCATTCACAGAAGCGGTAAAATTTTGTTTTATGCAAAATTCAGTTTTTAACCTACCACTTAGTGGTTTCACTATTCATCAAAAATTGAATGTTTTCAGAAAAATACCAAAATTTCACCCTAGGCTAATTTCGATATTCTGAGTCCAAAAATGAAGTCCATTTTGAAAAATAAAATATATAATATTTCAAAAAGTGGTTATTACTATTCATAACGGCTAGTTTTAATAGCATATTGTTGTTTAGTGAAACTCGGTATTGCGTACGACGCAAGCTATCGAGGAAGGTCGCGATTGCGTGTAAAGCAAGCCAAGAAAGTGTTGTGTAGAAAAATATTCCTTTGAACAAAATATTACTCATAAAAATCTAGGGTGTTACATTCTACCCCCCTTAAAAAGAATTTCGCCCTCGAAATTCGTCACTTTGTAACAAACAGATGAGGATACTTCTCCCTCATCATATCCTCAAGCTCCCATGTAGCTTCTTCAAGTTGGTGGTTCCTCCATAAATCTTTCACCAAGCGAGTGGTCTTGTTTCGTAGGACTTTTTCGCTATGATCCAGAATCTCTATCGGCTGTTCTTCATAAGAAAGATCTTGCTTCAGCGGTACAACTTCTGAGCTGAGTACATGTGAAGGATCAGGTATGTACTTTCTCAGGAGAGATACAAGGAACACATCGTGAACTTGAGAGAGATTCGGTGGAAGCGCCAATTGGTAAGCTACCTTCCCAACACGATCTAGTATTTCGAAAGGACCGATATATCTAGGGCTCAACTTCCCCTTCTTTCCAAATCTCATAACCCTCTTCCAGGGAGATATTCGTAAGAACACTTTATCACCCACTTCAAACTCTAGGTCTTTTCTTCGGTTGTCGGCATAACTTTTCTGTCGACTCTGAGCTGCTCTTATGTGTTGTTGAATAGATCTGACCTTTTCTTCCATTTCATCAACGAGATCAGGTCCTAATAGCTTTCTTTCCCAACTTCATCCCAGCAAGTTGGAGTCCTGCATTTCTTTCCATAGAGAGCTTCATAAGGAGCCATCTGAATACTGGAGTGAAAGCTATTATTATAAGAAAATTCCACCAAAGGTAGGTGTTGATCCCAACCTCCTTTGAAATCCATAGAGCAAGCTCTCAACATATCTTCTAGGTTTTGAATTGTTCTTTCAGACTGACTGTCTGTCTGGGGATGATAAGCAGTACTGAAACTCAACTCTGTATCCAGATTAGGCAGAAGACTTCTCCAGAACTTTGAGGTAAATCTCGGATCCCGATCAAATATAATAGAAAGTGGTACTCCATGCAATCTTACCACTTCCTTTACATATATCCTGGCAAGCTGATCTAGAGAGAAATCCTCTCTAATAGGAATGAAGTGTGCAGACTTTGTAAGACGATCAACTATGACCCAGATAGCATTATTGCCTTTGGATGTTTTAGGAAGTCCTGTGACAAAGTCTATAGTGATGTTTTCCCATTTCCATTAGGGTATGGGTAATGGTTGTAACATCCCCTTATACTTCTGTCTCTCAGCTTTAACTTGTTGACAAACCAAGCATCGAGAGACATATTCAGCAACAACTCTTTTCATGCCATCCCACCAGAAGTACTCTTTTAGGTCCCTATACATCTTCGTGCTTCCAGGATGAATAGAGAACGATGAACTATGAGCCTCATCCAGTAGCTCCTTTAATTCGGGGATTGGAGGAACACAAACCCGATTCCTGAACTTTATTATCCCATAACAATCAAGGTTGAATTCAGGAACATTTCTCACCTTCTTTTGTAACTCTACATCTTCTTTCTGTTCCTCTTTAATCTTCACATGTATAGATGGTTGAACATTCATTTGAGAAAGATAAGATTTTTCCCCTTCCATTATAATTCCATGATCCATCCTTTGTAAATCCATAAATAGTGGATCTTTTGTGATCCTCATCATGGATAAACTAGCATGGTCTTGTCGACTTAATGCATCTGCCACCTTGTTTTCTTTCCCAGGGTGGTAATGGATTGAGCAGTCATAATCCTTAATCAGCTCCAACCATCTTCTTTGACGCATATTCAGCTCCTTTTGTGTGAAAAAATATTTTAATCTTTTATGATCAGTATAAATATCACACCTTTCACCATAATGGTAATGCCTCCAAATATTTAATGCAATTATTAACGCAGCCAACTCCAAATCATGTGTTGGGTAATTTTTCTCATTGATTTTCAACTGTCGTGAGGCATAAGCTATCACCATATCATTTTTCATAAGAACACACCCCAATCCCTTCTTGGATGCATCACTGTAGATCACAAAACTTTCTCCACTACAAGGCAGTGTGAGCACAGGTGCACTGGATAACCTTCTTTTCAACTCCTTTAAATTTTCTTCACATTCCTCTGTCCAAACAAAATTAACTCCTTTCTGAGTCAACTTGGTGAGTGGATTAGATAATCGTGAAAAATCCTTTACAAAACGTTGATAATATCCAGCCAAACCAAGAAAACTTCGGATCTCAGTTACTGCTGTTGGTCTCGACCATCTTTCGATAACCTCTGTTTTTGCTGGATCCACAGATATCCCCTCTTTTGAGATTATGTGACCCAAAAATGCAACTTTTTGAAGCCAAAATTCACACTTGGTAAATTTGGCATAAAGCTTCTCCTTTCTCAGGGTCTTTAATATAATTCTCAAGTGATCTTCATGCTCTTCCTTGCTCTTTGAATAGAAAAGAATATCTTCTATAAAGACTACCACAAATTGATCAAGATAGTCTCTAAAGACTCTATTCATTAGATCCATGAAGATAGCAGGGGCATTAATAAGACCAAATGGCATCACTATAAATTCATAGTGTCCATACCTTGTACGGAAAGCCGTCTTTGGTATATCCTCCCTTTTGACCCTTAATTGATGATACCCTGAATGAAGATCAATCTTGGAAAAGTATTGAGCTCCGCGTAGTTGGTCAAATAAGTCATCAATGCATGGGAGAGGATATTTGTTCTTGATAGTGATCTTGTTAAGTTCTCGATAATCAATGCAGAGTCTCATTGATCCATCTTTCTTCTTAAAAAATAGTACAGGTGCTCCCCAAGGTGACGCACTAGGGCGTATGAATCCCTTATCAATATTCTCTTTGAGTTGCTTCTTCAATTCCTGCAACTCAATTGGGGCCATTCTATAAGGTGTCTTTGAAATAGGCAAAGCACCCGGTACGAGTTCTATTGAAAACTCAACTTCACGATTTGGTGGAAGACCCGGTAATTCTTCCAGAAATACATCATCAAACTCCCGTACAATGGGAATTTTCTTAATCGTGAGTTTCTCACCAACCATTTGAGATAAATAACCTTCATTTAGTGGAATCAATAACCATAAGATGGAAGAAATTTCCACTGGAAGGTTAAGTTCATCCTTGCATTGATAGACGATCGTAGATTGATCTGGAATATAAATGTGACTTCCCTTATTTGGCAATTGATATGAGCTCCATGTAGAGAAATCCAATCCATGCCAAGAATCACATCAAATTTCACTAAAGGAAGGATCGCAAGATTTGCAGGAAGCACTTTCCCACAATCTTCGATCGGAGGAGAATTATAAACTTTTGATGCGACTGTTGTGCCATTAGGTGTTGTCACAGCTAACTCAACATCTAATTGTTGAGGTAGTATGGTGATACCCTTAGAAAATTTTTCAAAAATAAAAGAGTGGGTGGATCCAGAATCAAATAAAACATTTGCTACTTTAGAGTGGATGGTAAGTGTACCTTTCACCACTTCATTATCGTACTCCACATCGCTGATAGAAATTGCATGTGACTTTCCTTTGTCTTTAGCCTTATGATTTTGTTGACGTCGACCATCATCATCAACCCTTGGATTTGGGCATTGATTGGCATAATGCCCCATCTCCTTGCACTTGAAACATTGAAGTGTAGTAGGTTCATTCTGTGTATCCCTTCCTTTGTTTGCATCATTAGACATCTTCTCCCCATTATCACGGCATTCAAATGCCCGATAACCTTTCTTTCCACATTTAAAACATTTACTTGTCCATTTAGGACAACTCCCTCCATGTTTCTTTCCACACTTTGAGCATAAGGGAAATCTCATCTTCTTTTCAGTGTGCTCTTTAGATTTTCCTTTGAATTCCATCTTCCTCTTCTTATCAAACCCATGTGACTGATGGGTTACTCCAATCTCCATCTCGACTTTGAGAGCACATCGAACGATTTCCTCGTAGCTATTGAAGTCCCTTATGGCTAACGCCCTTCGAAGACTTGGTTTTAAGCCACTAAAGAATCGATCGATCTTACTCTCAGGTTGGATAATAATACCAGAAGCATACCTTGCAAGTCTTGTAAAATTTGCTTCATAGGTACCAACAGATTCATCATCCCTTTGCATCAGTTCAAGAAACTATTTCTCCATCTTTGTTCGGAGAATACGAGGGAAGTACTTATTGAAAAATAAGTTCTTGAACTCGTCCCATTCCATAGACTCAATTTCATCCCTCTGCCTCATATTCTTAATAAGATTACACCATTGATCAGCATCTCCTTCCAAACGATACACTGATAGGATGACTTTATCATGTTCAGACCATTGAAGAACTGAAAATATCTTTTCAATAGTACTAATCCATTGTTCAGCAACAAATGGATCAGTAGACCCACTGAAATAAGGTGGACGCTGCCTCATGAAGGATTCAACAGAATGTTGCTCCTTCCTTTGCTCGTTTGGAAGTCCTGCATGATTCATAGCTTGAGAAAGTTGTGTGAGCATGGCTAAAAGATTTTTCATTCCAGCTCCCATATCGTTGGGTTGCTCAGGGGGACAATCATTGCATTGCCCATCGCATTCTGCATTAACACGGTTCCTTCGGGTTCCAGCCATTTACTAAAACCAAGAAGAATAGTGTGAGCAACACTAATTATAATAAGAAAACCACATAATTCAAGAATAAAATTTTCATGCTTAAGGTCTTATCCTAGGTTATTCAAGGCCATTTCTAAAACACTAAGATTGTGTTCTATGCTTAGACTTATCCTTAGGGTTCTTACTAAGGCTTTCACATCCTAGTTTCCAAAGGTTGACTATAACCTCCCTCTGATACCAACTATAACGACCCATACTTTACATACATTGTTAATACTTCAAAATTGAAGCAAACTTATTACCACATATGACAAAACCACAAAGGACCGTATAGGTATAGTGTCTTTAGAAACTGGGAAACATAAACAACTGGTTCATAAATCTTCTACAGTGTCTCCCATTTATTTCATCATATCTAGGGTCCCTTTTAGCATATTCTACTTAATATCCATCTTCCTGACCTGGGGAAAATAAAACATAAAAGGGTGAGCTCAAATGCTCAGCAACGGCAAATAAAGTAAATAAAATTCATATCATATCTTTTTGAAAATCATAACCTGCAAGAGAGATCATAATAACTTAAAATGGAATAAATCATTGAAGTGAAAATGATATCACAATAATTATAACATCAAACATGAAACTTTGTGGCATGCACACATAATCATGGAAAATCATTTCTTGTTAGTCATGACTCATTGCCAAGACTATCTTAGTGGACAAAGTCCCTTTCTGAATCAAGTAACCCTCGTTTCAGTCCTATTTCACTGAACCGGTATAACCTACCGTTCCAGCCCTGTCTATCTCATGAGATATAAAATCTTTACCCAATGCATTGGAGGGAGATATAGGTCCCACCCATCTTATAATGAATCCTTTCTTATGTGTGCCACATAATCATAAATCATACATCATCGCATAACCCATGTAATAAAAATGGGATTATTAAACAACATGAAATCATAAAACAATAAGATAAAGGAATTCATAAAAATAATTCCATCACAACATAATCAAATCAATGTAATAATGGGGATAAAAACAGAACCCTTTATTATCTTAGATGGAAAATAATTTTGATAAAACACTTGAACTTCATTCTTGAGAAAAATATCCTTTCTACTTCAAAAACACTTTTCCTTTCTTAACATGTCATAAAATTATAAACTAAAATAATTTGATTAAAAATAAACGTGAAAAATTGTAAAGGAAGCTTCTTGGAAATAATGATTTAAAAATCCATTCATGCCATATAAGTTAAAAAAACATTTTTCGTACTTTTGTCGGAAAAGTCAAAAAGTACCTCGTACAAAAAAAACGACAAAAGATGCCTTTCATATCCTTTACTAAAAACTCACCGAAGGGTAAAATTGGATTTTAACAATTGTAGGAGGATGGAAATAATATTACATATTGAGGAAACATGGATATGTATGATAAAATACACCCCAGTAAATACTAAAGTATAAACAATCTCGGTTAAAAATGAAATTGTGATATTTCCCTTACCTTAGGTCCGATTTGCTTTGTACGTGTCCGAAGCTCCTGTATAATGGTTTAAATAATGTTATTGAATTATTCCAGAATCATACATATTGATATGATATCATATATGGTCATATTCTTAGCTTCTTGTTAGTAATATTTCATTGTTACTTGTTACTCGGGTCGTTATTGCCTTTTGTTCTTATGTGTGTTTTGCCGAATAAATTCTTATTCTTATTTTAAGGTTATAGATACCTTATATCCAGAATAGTATTTCTATAACATATATCATATTTATTCATTCAATTCATTTATATAATTATTATGTAATGATGATCATGTAGAACGAGTTGCTTCACATCGTGGAGACGGTATTCCGTACGTACGCACGAGTGATGATATCGTTCCTATGATCATGGAATTGTATTGGAGTATTTATATATATTATTTCAGTATCAATATTAATTAATAATAATCATAAATGGTTACTCATTACACCATTATACCCATCCTTGTAAGGTGGTGGTGGAAAATAGATTACACCACGGCGTGGAGACGGTATTCCGTACGTACGCACGCGCGGTGATTTCATTTTTCCGTAGGATGGATAGAAGGTGAATTAGGGTTGTTTCATATTTATAATAACATATCAGTATGTAAGTAAGACTGATGTTATTACTTCATCATGAAACAACTAAAGAAGAAGAAGTTGAAGAAGAAAGAAATTGAAAAGATCGGTAATGGATATTACCTCTTCTTTGGAACGCCTGTTTGAATCCTCCACTTAGGGAACTAAGATTGGTCTTTGAAGAATACCAGGTCCTCTAGGATTATTCTATGGAAGTGGAGAGGAGAAAATGGCAGGGTTTGGCCGAGCTTGAGTGCTTAAATTGGTGTGAGGAGGAGGGGGAGGAGGTGCCCTTTTATAAGGGAGGAGAGGGGCACCTTAGGAATATCTCAAAATGTTATTTTATATTAAAGTCAAAATTGGTTTATAATGGTTCCAAAGGGTCTTATATCGAATCTAAAGTGGGGATGGGTCTAAATCCTATAAACCAATAGGATTTAGACAAGTTTGGGATATTATTTTAACCTTATTAATAGATTTAACTCTAAGTTATTTAATTTAACTTTTACCATGTCTTTTTGTTTTCTTTCACTATATGGTTAATACACTTACTATAACATGCCAAAAGAACCCCAAATTGTTTATTATTAATATATATATATCCTTATCTAAGTCATTTGGCCGAACCTTAGATTTTTAGGAATAAAATAACAATTAATAATATAATATTTGATTTAAAAACTATTTTGTGTCAATTTTGACACTATTTGATATATGATTTTTTTGAAAGTCATAACAGAATTATATGTTCGAAACAAGTTGATTAAATCAACAATAATATATCATAGTAACCTAGAAAATTAGTGGAATTCATAAAAAGTCTCAAATTACATTTATTTTGGTGTTTATAACATCAATTATGTCAATATTTTATTAATAAGATAATTACTGCATCATCTTTGTGTCATAAATAAATTAAATTATTTAATGTCTAAAAATTATAAATAAAATACCATCATGTAGGAAATCCTTTTAGCTTTCTAATGAATATTTATAGTCGAATTTATCTTATGTATAACCCCATATTAAAAATGATTTACTTATTAAACTTTGATTTTAACTATTTTAACCCTTCTTTAAATAAATTAATAATAAATGTCCTAATCTAACCCAAGTGGGCCTAAATGGTCATATTTTATTCATAAGGTTGTTTTTGGTCGAATTACACTTATCCAATAGAATTAGGAAATGTGTTATGGTAATATTAATATCATATTTACCCTTAGTTACCCTATTTACTATTAACCGCGGTAAAAAAAGTAAAAAGTTACTATTCACCAAAAAATTATTTTTATCTCATTGATCCACATTTTACTTACTGATATCAACCGTGTCTGTCGTATTTTCGAAATTTCATTCACAGAAGCGGTAAAATTATGTTTTATGCAAAATTCAGTTTTTAACCTACCACTTAGTGGTTTCACTATTCATCAAAAATTGAAAGTTTTCAGAAAAATACCAAAATTTCACCCTAGGCTAATTTCGATATTCTGAGTCCAAAAATGAAGTCCATTTTGAAAAATAAAATATATAAAATTTCAAAAAAGTGGTTATTACTATTCATAATGGCTAGTTTTAATAGCATATTGTTGTTTAGTGAAACTCGGTATTGCATACGACGCAAGCTATCGAGGAAGGTCGCGATTGTGTGTAAAGCAAGCCAAGAAAGTGTTGTGTAGAAAAATATTTCTTTGAACAAAATATTACTCATAAAAATCTCGGGTGTTACATACATGCAATGAAATTTCACATGCATTTGTAGTTGTCATCCTGTTCATGTCTAATCTAGGGAAGAATACAAGGATGATTTGAAATATATCATATATTGTCTCAAAGTAATAAAATATATAAACGTATGTTTCAATATTTCTAATACATTTCAAGGGCTTTCTAATGCATATTTTGGGGGAATCTTCTATAGTTTTAAGCATATACTTTATTTTTTTATTTAAACAGTATGTAATAACGATAAGATAGATATCTATATGACAACAAGGTGAAATTTTTTCTAAAATAGTAGTATAATATATTGTAACACCCCGTGATTTTTCAAATAAATTTAATATTGAATGCATTAAACCTTCAGTCACAACAAAACACCAACTTGTTATAACCTAGGTTGTAATCCTAATTTTCCAACCATTGTGATTCAAATTTCGACAAACTGACATACACAGTTGCATTCAGTAAGATATTTAGAGTCTAATAAGACCAACTTATTTGTTTTTCTGAATAGTAACATACCCACATGAATAGTAACATACCCTTATGAATATTACTGAATATCAAATTGGATCAAAAATTAGAAAAATCACCCATGAATGTATAAATAAAATTTTGACATCTTATAAGATAAAAAACGATCATGGTATAAGTATTTTTATTTTTAAATGACATAAATATTTAAATTAAAATTTTATTATTTATTTAATAATTTAAAATGGAAACATATTTTTATAAAATACAATAATAAATTTTTATTTTTTTCAGATAGTTATATGATAATTATAGGGTACCCTGATTGTTTTTTCAATGTATTTAAAAATTATTTATAGTTTTAATGTCATTTTTTCGAATAACATATGATTTAATTCAAAAATATAAATAACAATATTTAGTAAATTATTTTAAAAAAATGGATTTAATTTTTTAATTATACGTGTTGAAAAATGGTTGGAATGAATTTTTGGAATTTTTTAAAATAAATATAATTTGGTTAAATATTAAAATACGATAATTTACGATAAATGATAAATACATGATTTATTCGGTCATAAGTGATGTAAGGATGATGAAATCTCACTAGGTTTGAACTTAAATTAACTTATTATTATTATGGGTTAGATTAATCAATACAATTATTTGTCTTGAGGTAAATAATAAAATAATAAATAAAATATTCACCAATCACTCCTCTCCTCCACTATAAAACTCCCTCACTCTCTCATTTCATCACACCTTTCAAGCCTTGATCATTGTCTAAATTTTTCTCAAATGTCCTCTGAAGATCCTCCATAATATCCATCACACCTTGGTCTCTTAAAATGTGCAAAACCCTTCCCCTAAAGAGGCTCTCTAGGAAGATTACTTTAAGAGATAAATTCCTCTTTTCATTTCTTTTAGTTCATGTTCCATTGTTTTCCTTTTCTTTCATAAACTACTTTCATCCCAATGTTTTGATGACTCTAGTTCCTTACATGTATTGTATTTTCATTATTATAAATGGTTAATTCATCATCATCTCTATTTTCACCGTCTTTTATACTAGAAAAGAAAAAACTATTCGAGATGTGTAAATTTATCACATTCAAGGACAACAAGTTTTCATTTTCTATTTTCATAATAAATTATAGTAATGAAACTATTATAATGGTTGAACCAAACATTAATATATATATATATATATATTATAATATTTAAGGATATTGAATATTTTTTAGACATGATAATAGTTTATAAATCAAAATCATTTCAATTTAAAGAAAAACCACTAATTAACCAAATCTCAATTGTGATTAATGTTTTATGTAATGATTCATCTTTACTCAAAATTACGAATTCATTTATATGAAAATTTAATATTTTTTCGTTCCATTAATAATATACAACATCCATATTGGACATCCATTCTTATTCTACTTGTTTATCCATAAAATAATTAAATTAAACTGATCATGAAAACCAAGAGTAAAATACTCCCAAACAATGAAATTGAATCTCTAAACCAATAAAAATTCCATGAATAAACATAATAAAGTTATAATAAATCAATTATATATATATATATGTAAGGGTCTGTAATAATTTATTTATGATCCCAAATTTTATTATTCTTGTCATTGCGATCATTTTAGGAACACCCTCAAAAATATGGTTAGGGTTTTATACCCGAATGTCCACTTTCATTCGGGTTACTCTTATTCATTACATTCCTCAATAAAAATCATATATTTTGTAATATGAACCCCTCCTAAATTCTGTCTGAATTATATATATATTTATACCATTCATAATCTTATTTTCATATAAGGGTATTTATATGTTTTTAAGTATATTTCCAAAAATCCACAAATACAAGCTCATTTCAATGGAATTTCTCATATTCTTACCTATTTTAATAGGGAACTATGTAATCTATTTTTAGAAAAAATTATATATAGAAAATAAATTATCATGTTATTAAGATACTATATTACTTCACTTATGGTTTTATAAAATTAATTTTTCAAAATAACTGTAGTTCTTAAAATAAAAGACTGTTTATCTCAAGAATTACTCAATGATTTTATACGTGTATCTTCATCTGTTTCAATAAACTTTTTGATTCTAATGTATTATTGGGATTAATATCTCATGATTTAATTTACCATATTGAATTCAATGGGGTATGTTTTTTTGAATGTGGATGTTCTACCTTAAAACCATTCACAAATTTAATACAAATGGTTAGTGTTTATTCTTAATGTGTGGGGAGTGTTGTTTACATTTAATATGAAAGTCACAATATTAATGTATATGATATTTATGTTTTTACCTGTTCATATGATGAACTCATTGGAATTATTATTTTATGTATGGGGCCCTCTATAGCCCCTCGATTCATCGATAGGTTTGAAGAGAAAAATAGATATGGACATGGTCGAGGCCTTCGCCATTTTTATATATGGGGTTGGCTGAGGTCTTATTCATTTTGGGATTCCTTGTCCAAGGCACTGATGGTATGTTTCAAAACATCCAGAATATTAATTTCCCTCATTAGGATGCTATAAATTAATAATTTATGAGGTTATTATACTATTAGAATACCGGGGATTATGTTTTATTATGGAAATATTTACTCAGCTCATATACCTACCATATTAACTTCACATTTTTATTATAAAGTCATGTCTTTCCAATTATTCACCATGAATAATGTTTTTGTTATCTTAAAATATATTAGCTACTATAACTGGGACTTAGAGATCACCACTTTCTAAAGTTTCATTTTCATAGGAGACAAATAAGTTTATTATAATTGACCAAAATTGATAAACTTATAGTTATGGATGATCACAAAAAATAAAATATATGTTGTATTTCATTTCATGTTGAAATTTGGAACATAAGTATGTATCTTGTTTCCAATGAATTCAAACTCATATGTACTTTAGGATGCATCTTCACTGTTTAAATGTATATGTAATAAAACAAGGAACCAGCTTTGGGAAACTGGTCTCAAACAATATAGTTTGTATCATAAAATGTTTAGTAGAAATCAGGAAAACTAGGTTTAGAAATTGTAGATTAGGGAATAAATTACTAGGATATATTTTAAGGATAAAAATAAATTAATATCATGGAATAAATGTAAATAATACATTATGAGGATCGTTCTAGAAAATATATCCATTTCTAGATACTAAAAGTGGAAATGTTTCTGTTTCAGATGTACCAAGGTGTGAAAACTCCGACAAGGTGTTTCAAGATTGACATGGGTTATCCTAGTACACGAAAATGGGCCATAATACGCACCTATTTTAACATTCATAGTTTATAGGCTAAAGATAATTCAAATTTTCTTTACATTCCATTTTAAATGATTTAAATATAATTCTTTTCTCAAAGAAACCGTGTTTGTGATTATGGGATTAACCATTCATTTGATTTGAATTTATGCTACGAAATTTTCTATTTAGAGATTATACAGTTTAATCCACAACCTAATATAGTTTATGCCATTATTTAGAAATGTCGCCTAATGGAAGGAATGTAAACCACATGAATGCACGTATCCCATGTTGGGGTTTCCCTCTAATACAAGATAATTATATTTTCTCTAGAGATGTGATTTGTTTAGAGAAAATTGTAACTATATGGGATAATATACTCAGGTTATCAATAATAACCATACCCATATAGAGTATCTGAAACCACAATGTGGTGGATCTATTTTTGATCGCATTATTCAAAAACAGACTCCATCATTTAATTGGACTAAAAACACATTCCTAGAGTAGTAGCAGATATGTTCCTTAGAGAAGATCTGTCTCTCTATAGGAAGTAACGAAAGAGGGAAGGTTTTCATGAATGTGGATTGTCTATCAAGAAATTTTGATCAATGTTGGTAACTAATTAAAAACAAAAAGGATGAGGAAGAGATCGAAAATATGGAATAGAGATAATTTAACGAAATTTTTATAGTGAAACTCTTTCATCGTGAACCACAAGAAGATATGGAAAAAAAGTTTTTGAATTTGAGGGAAAAGGAAGATGAGATGGTTGTAATTTATGTAGCTAATGTCACAAGGTTAACAAGGAATATTGTTGACTATATACGTAATCTAGGGAGATATATTGATCAATTCATTGATGGACTAAAACCATTCATCTGGTGGGTGTCAGTCTACCAAAACATTTCATCATACGAAGATATAGTCACATGTGATATCATAACGAAAAATGATTTCTCTAAGTCTTATGACATTAAAGGAAAGTAGGATAAGATTAAGGTTGATGAAAACATTGGAAAAGGAAATAAGGAAACAGGGTATAAGGGAAGAGTTGACTTTCCACCCAATGATTATTTTGGAAGGAAACACCCCTGTTCCTACATAAAAGGAAAAGCGGTGTGCTATTAGTATGTAAAGAAATGCCATCATGATGGTGCTTTCAAAGGGATGAAAGATGTTTTAAATGATAAATTCTATAACAGTAGGGATATGTGACATTATTCTAATGATTTTCCAAATAATAAATGAAATGTTCCTCAGAAATGGACAAGGGAGAAGGGATAAGATTATGCGATCACAACTACAGTTATTGATGTTTGTAATGATAAGATGGGGGGTACATTAATTGTTTCCTCAATCCCAACCAATGATTTATATGATTCAGGATCATTGAATTCTTTTATATCATCCTTGTTTTCCAACAAAACTACATATTTCCAATTTGATTTAATAAGGTAGTTTTCAGTCATAAATCCTAAGGGAAGTGTCATTGTGACAAATTTGTATCAGGAAGTCCAAATTATGGCATATAAACATGATTTATCTAATGATTTTATATTCATACCCATTATCGAATTTGTTATAATCCTTGTAATGGAATGGATTTCAAACCATGATGCAAAAATTGATTAAATGAAGACTGAGGTTACAATTTTTTAGGACAATGTGGAATCTCTTATCATTAGAGAAGAAACATAGCCATCTGATTCTCATCTATATCCACCTCTAGTTCTCTACTGAATTAAATTATTAGGGAGGAATTTAAAGAAATATCTATGGGTGAGGAAATGAATTTTCAAATCGGGTATATACATATTTTCCATGACTATGTTGATGTGTTTCTAGATGATTCACCTAAAAATCCTCCAGAGTGGGGATTCGAGTTCTCTATTGATTTAATTCTTGGCTCAATGCATATATCAACGACTCCGTATTGAATTTCCAACATGGAATTAGTAGAACTAAAGAAACAACTAGGGAAATTTGCTGATAGAGGATTTATTACCACTAATGTTTCCCCATGTGGAGCCCCTATTCCTTTCATCCAGAAGAAAGATGGATCTATGAGGCTGTGCACTGACTACATGGAGATCAATGATATAAAAAAAATAATAAGTATCCTGTATCTCTCATTGATGATTAATTTGATCAACCTCATGGACCACTATATTTTTTCAACGATTTAACATCGATTTGGGTATCATCAGTTGATTGTATGTAAGGAATACATACCAAAGACAATGTTTCAACACAATGTATGGGAATTAAAAAATTACATTAATTCCTTTTGGACTGACTAATGCAGCCTCAATTTTGATGGATATGAAGAGTATAACGTTCAAGGAATATCTTAATGAATTTTTTGTGGTATTTATTGATGATATATTGGTATACTCCAAAAGATATGAATATCAAGAAAAAACTTACGTAGTATAATGAAGGCAGTTATAAATAATGAATTATATGGAATGTTTACCATGTGTGAGTTTTTATTTCAATGAGTTTCATTTCATGGCCAAATTAACTCTAATGATGGAATATATGTTGATCCTAGGAAGACAAAGGTTGTGCAAGAATGGACTACTCCGGTGAACATAACTGAGGTACGTATTTTAAATGACTTAAAAGGTTATTATCAGTATTTCATTTAGAACATTTCCCATTTATCCAACCCAATGACCAATATTACATGTAAATGTTTTATATTTTTATGGGAAAAATAATGTGAGGAATGTTTTGAGGAATTTATATATAGATTATCGAATGCTATGATCACTATTCAACCATTATTGAATGATGGGTGTGTGATATTTATTGATGCATAAAGGAAATGATTTGGGTGTCTCCTTACACAGAATGATAATGTTATATCCTAGGAATCAAGGTAGTTAAAAATTCATGAACAAAACTATCATACTCTTGAATTTGAGTTAGCAGTGGTAATTTTTTCATGGAATATATGGATACACTATCTCTATGATGAATTAAGTGAGATATATGAAGATCACAACAATCTGAAGTATATCTTCTCATAGAAAAGAATGAAAATGAGGAAAAGGTGATGGATTGAACTAATCAATGATTATGAATATTTTATACACAACCACCCATGAAATAAAAACAAGTTAGTTGTTTCATCAAGAAGGAATAATCATGGAGTTCTCAACAAAATGAGGTTTCATAAGAGTCCTCTGTACATGGATCTAGTGAGGATAAATATGGGAATTATTAAAGAAGGTGAAGCATCACAAATTTTTTAAATGGATTTTGAACCATCTTAATAGGAAATAATTAAAGATTCACAGTCTGATAATGATAATCTTCAAAGAGAATTAATGTTGTGAAATATGATAAGTTCGATGAATTAATTTGTGATGATAGAATTATGAAATTTTGGAAGATGTTATGTGTTACATCTCTACCTGAGCTAAAAATATTTTTATTCGATGATGCTCGTAGCTCAAATTTCTCTATATTCCATAGTATCACTAAAATGTGTAGATGTATAAACGAACATTTCTGACAAGAAAACATGAAATGGGAAATTTCTGACTGTGTATCATGATGTTTAGTATGTCAACAAGTGAAGTTCGAAGAACAACATCCAAGAGGATTCATGAAACCTCTAATTACTCATACATTGAATTTGGATGGAAAAACCATGGATTCAGTCATTATATTACAAAAAACACCATGAACGAATGATGCAGTATGGGTAATTGTGGATCGTCCAATGAAACCTACAAGTTTCCTCAATATAAGGGAAAGATTTTCCACTGGATCACCTAACATGACTTTATATAAATTAGGTTTTGAGTCATTATGGAGAACCTCTCTCAATTTTTTATAATTTTGATCACTTAAATACATTGAAATTCTAGAAAATTTTTCAGAAAGAATTGGATACAGATCTCTGACTATGTATGAATTATCACCCACAAACTGATGGAAAATTAGAAAGGATGATCCAAATCTTAGATTACTTTTGGGGATCATGTTCCCAAGACATTCAATGTATGTGGGATCAATATTTACTATTGGTGATGTTTTCCAAAAATAATAGTTTCCATTAAAGCATTAAAATGGAACTATATGAAGCATTTTATAGAACAATATTCTATAAACCAATATGTTTAGATATTGTCAGTGAAAGAATGATTGTCGGTCCATAGATTATAGAGGAATCAACAGTGAAGGTGAAGACAATTCAAGGACATATCAATGTAGCTAATAGAAAAAAAAAGATCTATGCATATAATCGATGTATGGATCTAGAATTTCAAGTGGGAGACCATGTTTTCTTGAATGTATCTTCAAGGAAGGGTGTAATAAAATTTTGGAGGAAAGGGAAACTGAGCCCTATGCACATATGCCATTTTGTATTTATAGAGATAACTGAAGATACTAAATATTGTTTGGCTATGATATTTATCACGTATAAAGTAAAAAATGTGTTCCATGTCTCATTAGTGAGAATCAACTTTACAGACATAAAGCATGTACTCACTTTTGATGGAATTGATTTGGATCCTAACTTATCATACTATGAAGAGCCTTTCTAGGATCTAGACACTAATGAAAATGTGTTGAGTAATTAGAAGATTTGACTTGTAAAGATACTTTCAAAAAATAATAAAATTTAAGAGGTAACATGGGAGATGGAGGTGCTTATGATGAACAATTAATCAAATCATTTTGTGATGTAACATTCTGTTAATTTAGAGAACAAAATTTTTCTATGGAGGGGATAATGTAACACCACAAAATTTGGAAAATAAATTTTATATTGAATGATAGAAACACTGAGTCACTATAAAACAACACCTAGTTATAACCTATCCAATAAAAAAATTACTACCTTTTTTATTTGAATTTTGAAAAACTGACATTCACGGTTGCATTCAGTAAGACATTTAGAAACTGAAAAGATAAACATAATTTTTACTGAATAGTAACATACCCATAGGAATAATAACACAACCTTATGAATATTATTGAATGTTAATGAATTTTAAATTGTCCAAAAAAATATAAACATAACCCTTGAATGTATAAAAACAATTTAGACAACTTATACGTGAAAAACAATCATAATATAAGTATTTCAATTTTTTTATGTCATAAGTATTTTAATTACAATTTTATGATTAATTTAATAAATTTAAAGGGAAAATTATTTTCATAATGTGTTATCATATTTTTTTTCTTTTCTTATGGTTATAAGATAATTATAAGGGACTTTGATAATTTTTTCATGGTGTTATAAAACAAGTAACAATTTTAATGTAGTTTATTTTGAATAAATTATGATTTCATTTAAAATTAAAGTAATGATATTTAGATATTTAATTTCTTAAAATTTATTTCATTTTTTAATTGTACACATCCAATAATGTATGGGGTGAATTTTTGGGATTGTTCTAAAATTACTAAATTTTGGGTGAATAGAAAAATATGATAATTTATGATAAATGCTGAATACATGATTCATTGGATCATAAGTTATGTAAGGCTAATGTAATCTGACGAGGTTCTAACACACATATACTTATTAGTATTATTTGAAACATGAATTACAACTATTGATTGTCATGAGGGAAATAATAAAATAATGAATAAAATATTCACAAATAACCCCTCTAATCCACTATAAAAACCCCCTTACTCCCTCTTCTCCTCACTCCCCTAAAGCCCTGCTACTTTCCTAAATTTTGATAAAATTTACTACCAAGATCCTCCCCCATGTATATAATACATTGGTCTCCTAAAAAGAAAATAACCACTCCCCTAAATAGCCTCTCATGGAAGATTACATAATGAGAAAAATTCATCTATTCAACTCTTTTATTTCAAGTTCCTTTCTTATTCATTCCTGACATCCTTTAATCCAAATGTTGTGATATGTCATGTACCATATATGTACTATAATTTTTTCATGATAATGGAATAATTATTCATTGTATCTCATTTCCTCATCTTTTATAATATAAATTAAAACAACACCCGAGATGTGTTAATTTATCACATTCAAGGACGAAGAGTTTTAAATATCAAGTATCATCTTTAATTTTGGCAATGAAACCATTTTGATGGATTAAAAATACTAAAATATATGTATTATAAATTATTTAAGGATCTGGAAACCTATCTTACACATGACAATAAATTTTAAATTGAAATGAGTTTGTTGTAAGCATATACTGCTAATTAACCCAATCAATTGTCATCAACGAAATATATTATGATTTATCTTCAATATATATAAAAAAATTAATTTTATGTGCATGTAATATTTCTGTTTTTCACTATTAACATACAAATTCTATTCTAGAAAGCCATTCTCATTCTTCATGTTTATCCGTACATGAATATAACTAAACCGATCATGAATACAAAGGAACAAAATACTCTCAAAAAATGAAGTTGAATATCTTGTCCCATCCAAATGCTATGAATGAACCTAATAAGGCTATAATAAATAAACTAAATGTAGATTAGGTTTTTTACTAATATATTTATGGAATTAAATTTTATTATTCTGTTCATTTTTATCAATTGAGGAATACCTTTGGACTTAATGTAAGGGTTTTCAACCTGAATCTCCATTTTCATTCGGGTTACTCTTATTCTATACATACCATAATAAAAAATTTATTTATTCATATGTACCTATCAAAAATTATGCATGAATTTTCTATATATATTTACCAACCAAAATCCTTCTTTCATTTATGGGGAGTTATATGAATCGAAAAAAATTATTCAATTAAATTCTTCCCGAAATACAATCTTGTTTCAATGGAATTTTTAATATTTTTACCTATTTTCAAGGGCACTCTATAATATGATTTCAAAAAAAAAATCTTTCTAAAATCACACATTATATTATTAAAATACTATCATAACTCACTTATGGTTTTATACAAATAATTTTTCAAAATTAATTTTATTTTCAAAATAAATGAGTATTTATCTCAAGAATTACTTGTTGATTTTATAAGAGTATCTTCAACTGTTTTAATAAATTTGTTCATTCTAATGTATTATTGGGATTGATCATTTATAATATCATATACCATATTGAACTAAATTCATTATGATTAGTATGATTTTCGATGTGCTACCTTTAAACCATTCACCAATTTACTTTAAATGGTTAGGTTTTATGCTGAAGGTTTTTTTAAAGGTATATATGATTCATATGTTAGTTTCAATATGAATGTATATGTGGTTTATGTTTATCCCAATTCCTATGAGGAGTTAATTAGACTTACTATGTGATGGTTCGGGCCTGTTATAGCCCCCTGATGCATCAGCAGGTCTCATGAGACTAGTAGATATGGACTTGGTCAACGCCTTTTCCATTTTTAGATATAGTTTTGGCTGAGGACTTAATAATTTTTATATGTCTTGGCTGAGGCCTCTACAGTTTGTTTCAGAATTTCCAACATATGAATTTATCTCATAATGAAGCTAGATATTAAAAATTAATGAGGTTATTTGACATGTAGAATAACTGTGATTATAATTTTTTTGGTAATATATACTCTTCTCATATCCCTGCCATATTATGTTCATGTTATTCTTCGAAAGTCATGTGTTTCTAAATATTCACCATGCCCAATTTTAATATTATCTTCCATTTTATTACTTAATCTTACTACGAGTTTTTGGTTACCCCTTTCTTATGTTTCATTTTCTCAGTACATGAATATGTTTATTATGAATGGCCAGTAGGGATAAACTTACAGTTTTGGATATTCCCAATAAAAATTATATGCGGTATTTCATTTCATGGTGTAATGATGGACTAATATATGTATATTGTTTCCTAGGATATTAATCTTATCATTACTTCATGATTTATATTCCAGGTTTATATTCCAATGTAATAGAATATGGCATCATCTATGAGAAAATGCGGTCGGTCCTTACATTTGGAATCAAAATATGTTTTATTTAAAACATCACAACTGGATTTAGAAAACATAGATTAGGGAAAAAAACCCTAATATAGTATTTTAGGATAAACATTCAATATCATCTTGTAATCATGTTAAGTAATATATTATGTTCATCATTCTAGAAAAAAACATCCATTTATGGATACTACAAGTGGATGTTGTTCTCGCACAGATGTACCTAGGAGTTAAAACTCCGACAAAGAGTTTTAGGCTTGACACAGGGTATCCTAGTATACGATTGTGGGTCTTACTACACAGCTAGTTTAACACTCCCATTGGATATACAAAGGATAATTTACATTTTCTTTCTAATCAATTATGACGGATTTAAATGTTAGTTTTTCCTAAAAGAAACCATGTTCGTGATTATGGTATTATCCTTGCATAGGATTCAATTTATGCAAATTATTTTTATAAGTGTGGATTATATACTATGATTAATTACTTAATCTAGTGTATTACATTATTTAGAAATGTATCCTAGTGGAGGAAATGGAAATCAAACGAAGGCATATATCCCATTTAGGTATTTCCCACATATTCAAGATAATGATGTTTGATTTGGATATACGACTAGTGTGGAGAAACATCTAACTACACTGGGACTACTTACTGAGGTTAAGAATATTAACCTTACCTATATAGAGCATACTGATCCACAATGTGGAGGATCAATGTTAGATAACATTATTTGAGAATAGTATCGGTCATTTAATTGGACAATAAACTCATTTGTAATAGATGATTGGATATGTTCCTTAGAGAATATTTTTATCTCTTTGGGAAGTAAAAATAGGGAGATGGTTTTCATGGAAGTTTATCGTCTTTTGGGAGAAGCTTATCAATGGTGGGGCATATTCAAAACACAAGGGAGGAGGAAAATATAGAAACCATGGAATTTACTAAAATAAAATATCTTTTCTTAGGTAAATTATGTCCTCGTGAACATCAAGAAAATATGGAAAGTTAGTTTTTGAAATTGAGGCAAAAGGATGATTAGAATGTTTCAAAGTATGAAGCTAACATCACAAGGATAAAAAGTAATTTTTTAGACTATATACGTAATCTAGGGATCAATATTGATTGATTCATTGGAGGACTAAATCCATTCCTCTGATGGGTACTGTTCTACCAAACATTATCATAATATGAAGATATAGTCTCATATTCTATCAAGAAAATAAAGGTTTTCTATAAGTGTAAAAAATTTAAAGGAATGCTGGAGAAGAAGAGGGTTGTTGAAGACTCTGGAAAAGGAAATAATGAAATGGGGAAGAGGGTAGGAGTTTACATTCAACTCTATTATAATTTTGGACGGAAACACTATTGTGTCTGCTTAAAATTAAAAGGGGTATGATATATGTGTTGATAGAAAGGCTATCATGATGCTGTTTTCAAGTGGAAGAAATAACGTGTTAATGATCAATTCGATAATTTCATGAAGGTAGGACACTATTCTAATGATTTTCCAAATCATCAAGGAAACGTGCCTCATAAATGGGCAAGGGAGTAGGGATAAGCTTTTGTGATGAAACTTACTAATATTGAAGCTATTAATAACATGGTTCTAGGTATATTAATAGTTTCCTCAAACTTATCCAATGCACTATCAGATTCAGGATCATCAAATTCATTAATATTTACACATTCATCCAATAAAATTAATAATTTTATATTTGATTTATTAAAGGTGATTTCAGTCAAAACTACTAAGGGAAGTAAAATTTTAACCAATTTTTGTCACTAAGTTCCCATTATGTTATATAAATGTGATTTATCTATTTATTTTATCTTCATAAACAAGATTGAATTTTTTATAATACTTTGTATGGATTGGATTTCGAACAATGATGTGAAAATTGATTGCATGTAGAAATACGATATAATTTTTTAAGACAATATGGAATCACTTATAATTAGGGCAGAAAAATCACAATCTGATTCTCATCCAGTTCCACCCCCAATAGCTCTACTGAATTAAATTATTGTGGAAGAAAGGAACTCAATATCAATGGGTTAGGAATGAAATTTTTAAATACAGGATTTATCTATGGTTTAAGATTATGTTTATGTGTTTCCCGAGGATTTACCTAGATACCCTCTAGAGTGGGAAGTTGAGTTCTCTATTGATTTAATTCCTGTTACAAGGCCAACATCAAAGAATCCTTGTAGAATGGAAAAATTAGAATTAGTATAACATTGGAAAAAAATATATGAATTGAGTGATAAATGATTTATTAACACTAATGTTTCCCCATGGGGATCCCATGTTCATTTTGTCAAGAAGAAAGATGGATCTATGTGGTTGTGCATTGACTATAAGGAGATAAATGCTATAACAAAAAGAAAAATTATCCCGTACCTCTCCTTGTTGATTTATTTTCTAAAATTCAAAAATAAAAGTATTTTTCGAAGATTGACATTCGATTTGGATATCATTAGTTGCTAGTAAAGAAATAAGGCATTCCAAATACACTATTTCAAACTAACTGTGGGCATTATGAGTTTGTAGTAATGTCTATTGCACTGAAAATTTCACCTTCGGTTTTCATGGATCTGACGAATAGAGGTTTCGAGGAATATAATATAGATTTTCTTGATTTATTTATTGATTATATAATTTTATACTCTATATGGTATGATGATCATAATAATCACTTGTGCACTATTTGGAAGACTCTTATAAGAAATGAATTATATTGAATGTTTACCAAGTGTGAATTTTGGAATCAATCAATTTACTTTCTTAGAAACATTTTCTCTAATGATGGAATATTTGTTGATCATGTGATGAAAAAGTTTGTGAAATAATGTCTTAATCCAACGAAGATAAATGGGGTACAATGTTTTATTGGGTTAGTAGGTTATTATCACAATTTCATTTATAACTTCGTCCATTTAGCCAACCCAATGACCATGATTACATGTAAGGTGGTTATGTTCATATGGGAAAATTAATGTGAGTAATGTTTTGAGGAATTAAAGGGGATATTTTTGAATGCTTGGATCCAAAAAATACCATAGAGGAATGCTATTTTTTTATCTATAGTATCAAATCAAGGAAAGGACGTGGTTGTGTCTTTATGCCAATTGATATAGTTATTACCTATGCATCAGGGTAGTTAGAAAATCATGAACAAAAATATCATACCCATGATCTTGAGCTAGTAGTTTTAATCATTACTCTGATGATATGGAGACACAATCATTGTGGTCAATGATGTGAGATATAAATGGATCACAAGAGTCTGATGTACATCTTATCACAGATATAAATCCCCAGAAGGAAAAGGTGATGGCTCGAAAAAGTCATGGATTATGATTTTCCATACACTATGACCCATGAATGTAGAACAAGGTTGCTACTGCATTGAGCAGGAAGGATCACGGAGTCCCCAACAAAATGATGTTTGATAAGGATCCTTCGTAAATGTATCTAGTGAGGATGGATATGGGAATTATCAATGAAGGTGAAGCAACACTAAATTTTAATATGGTTTCCCATATATTTCTATTGGAATGATTAAAATCTTCACAGTCTGATAGAGAGAATATTTATAAGGAAATTAATTTTTTGATTGATGGGAACATGTATGACATCATGTGGGAATATGTAATTGTGAAATTTGGGAAGAGACAATGTGTTCCCAATCAATCAGATACGAAAAGGGATTAATTGGATGATTCCCATAACTAAAATTTCTCTATACACTCTGGTATCTTTAGAATATATTGAGATTTAACGGAACATTTCTTGTGGGAGAACATGAAACTTGAAATTTTTGATTATATATTATGATGTTTCATCTATCATCAAGTGACGGAAGAAAAAAACATCCTAGAGGAGTCATGCAATCACTAATAATTCCATCATGTAAATGGTATGATCTAACCATGTATTTTGTCAATATATTACTAAAAAATCCAAGAATCAAAGATGTAATATGGGTAATTGTGGATTGACTTATCAAATCTATATATTTCCTTTATATAAGGGAGGATTTTACAATGGATCAACTAGAACAATTTTAGATCAATGTAGTTGTGAGACTTCATAGAGAACCTCTCTCAATTGTTTCTGATTGTGATCCATGATTTACATCAAAATTCTTGATAATTATTCAGAATTCTTTTCATACTGATCATTGATTGATTATGACTTATGACCCACAAACTTATAGGTAATAAGAAAGGATGATCTAGTCCTTAGAGGACATGCTATGATTATTTTCACCTAACATTCAAGGTTTTTGGGATTAATTTTTACTTTTGGTGGAGTTTTCCTATAATAATAGTTTCCACTCAATAATTCACATGGAAACATTTGTTCACCTGACATTCAAGGTTTTTGGAAAAAAATTACTTTTGGTGGAGTTTTCCTACAATAATAGTTTCCATTCAAGCATTCACATGGAAACTTATGAAGCATATTGGGAAATATATGTCGTTCTCCAATATGTTTGATGATGTTGGTGAAGGAAGCTTGTGGGTCCATAACATGTGAAGGAAACAACAGAAAACAGAAATACTATTCAAGGCCATATCAAACTATCTCAAATATGAAAAATCGATATTTTAATAATTGAATGATGTATTTGGAATTTCATGTGGGAGATCATGTTTTCTTGAATGTATATCCCTGGATGGGCATTATAAGATTTGAGAAGAAATAGAAACTATGACCTATGTACATTATCCATTTATAATTTTGGAGAGAATTAGAGATGTTTCATATCGTTTGGATATTCCAGATAGCTTGTCTAAAGTACATAATATGTTCCATGTCTCATTGTTGAGAATGTAATTGCTAGACCCAAAGCAGTCTTCACTTCTGATAGTATATAATTGGAATCTAACCTATCATACTGTGATAAGCATGTCAATTTTATGGCCACTATAGAACATGTATTGAGGAATTGGATGACATGACTGGTAAAGATGCTTTAAAAAATCATAAAATTGGTGATGCAACAAGGGAGCATAAATAGTTTATGATTAAGATATACCACATTATTTTTGTGAGGTAACATTCTAGTAATTTCATGGATGAGATTTTATTAAGGAGTGGATAATGTAACCACCCATGATTTTGAAAATAAATTTAATATTGAATTCATGAGACACTAAGTCAGTAAAAAACACCACCTTGTTATAACCTATCTAGTAGGAAAAATGTTTCTTCCATTGTGATTTGAATTTTGAAAAACTGACACACTTGATAGTGTTTAGTATGATATTTAGATTCAAGTAAGAAAAACATAATTTTTGGTGAATAGTCACTTAACATTATGAATAGTAACATACACATATGAATAGTAATGAATAGTAAATTTTCCCAAAAAATATAAAATGCATCCATGATTGTATAAAATAATTTAGATATATTATATTTGAAAAAATAATCGTAGTATAAGTATTACTATTTTTATATGTCATAAATATTTTAATTACAATATTATGATTAATTTAATAACATAAAATGGAAATGTATTTTCATAAAAATTAATAATAAATTTTATTTTAATTTCTTATGGTTATAATATTATTATACGGGTCCTCGATTTTTTTTTCAAGGTGTTATAAAATGATTTATTATTTAAAATATTTCTTGGTATAAATTATAATTTTTTTAAAAAATTAAATTTAAAATATAAAAAAATTATTGTTTAAATATGGATATAAATTTCTTAATTATACACATTGAAAAATGTTTGGGGTTGAATTTTTGGGGTTTTTAAAAAATACATCAATTTTGGGTGAATTGTAAAATATTACAATTTACAATAAAAGAAGAATAGATGCTTATTGGGTCATAAGTGATGTATGGATGATTAAATCCCACTAGGTTCAAACTCAAATGCACTTATTACTATTCTGTGTCACATAAATCAACACTATTGGTTGCATTGTGAGAAATAAAAAAATAATGAATAAAATATTCAAAAATCACCCCTCTCATCCACTATAAAAAACCCACACACTCCATCTTCTCTTCACTCCTCTCAAGACTTGATCCTTGACTAAATTATAAAAAATATCCTCCCATTCTCTACACCCAAATATAGTAGCCCTTTTTTTATTAAAAATTCAAAATCCCCTCCCCTAAAGAGGATCTCAATGTAGATTACTTGAAGAGGTAAATTCCCCTTTTTATTTCTTTTATTTCATGTTATTTTAAATTCATTTTCTTTCCTCGCATCCTTTCATCAAATTTTTTTGAAGACATTATTACATTAAATGTACTAGAATGTTGATATGATAATGGAGTAATTCATCATAATCTATCATTTATCATTCTTTTGTAATAGAAATTAAAACACCATCCAAGATGTGTTAATTTATCATATTCAAGGATGAGTGGTTTTCAATTTCTATTATCATATTCAATTCTGGTAATGAAACCATTGTGATTGTTTATCCAGACTAAAATATATTTATTATAACTTATTAATAGTTCTATAATCCTTTTTTACTCATTATAATTATTTATTAATAAAAAATATTTCTTTGTAAACAAAAACTACAAATTAACCCAAACAATTGTCATTATAGTTATATAAAATCATTAATTTTCACTCTAAATATCCAAATTAATTTTATGAACATGAATGATTCTACTTGTTATCCAATAACATAATAAATATATTTAGCAAAACCATTCTCATTCTAGATGTTTATCCATACTTGAATATAAGTAACTCGATCATGAAAACCAATGATCAAAACACTCCCAAACAATGAAATTGAATCTCTTAACCCATAAAAAGGTAATGAATGAACCTAATAAGGTTATAATAAATCAATTAAATTTATATTATGTTATATAATAATTAATTTATGTACCTAAATTTGACTATTCAGGTCTTTAATATCATGTGAGGCACACCATCAGACTTAATTTTAGGGTTTTCTATCGGAATCTCTATTTTCATTCTGGTTACTCTTATTATTTACATACCTCAATAAAATTATTATTAATTCATATTTAACCCTTATAATGTATGTTTTAATTTTCTATACATGTTTACCAACCAAAATATTACTTTCATTTATACGGAGTTATAAGTATTAAAAGTATCCTCTAAGACAATTCCTCCCAAAAACAAGCATGTTTGAATGTAATTTCTCATATTCTTACCTATTTTAAAGAGAACTATATGATATGTTTTTAGAAACCATTATCCATGTAAAAGAAATCATTATATTATTAAAATACTATATTACTTCACTTCTATTTTTATACGATGTCTTTCTCAAAATAAATCATGTTTTCAAAATAAAAAATTATTTATCACAAAAATTACTCAATGGTTTTATAAAAGTATCTTCATCTATTTCAATAATATTGTTGACTACCATGTATTATTCAGAATAAAATTTTATTATATAAAATTAAATATTAAATTGAATGGTATAGGATTAATTTAATGGTGGATGTGATACCTTAAAACCATTCACCAATTTACTCTGAATGGATAGTGTTTATCATTAATGATCTGGGAAAGATATTTAAGTTTAATATGATAGATTTAATATGAGTGTATATGTTTTTTATTTTTATACCAAATCATATGAGGAATGAATTAGATTATTATTTGATAGTCTGGGCCTACTATATCTCCTTGATTCATCATTAGGTCTCATGAGACAAATATATATTGAATTTGATGAGGCCGTACCCATTTTTATATATGGTTTGGGCTGAGGCCGTAATAATTTTTAGATGTCTTGGATGAGGCATTGACAGTATGTTTTAGAAAGAACAGAATAGTAAGTTCCCTCCATATCAAATGAGAAATTCAAAATTCGTAACATTTTACGACTAGTAGAATACACATGATTATATTTTATTATGGTAAATTTACTCAGGTCATATTCCTTCCATATTATGATCATATTATTTCATTTAAAGGAATGTGTTTTCAATTATTCCCCATGACTAATTTTAATGTTATAGTATAATGTATTACATGTAACGCCCCGACCCTAGTTACCCAGAGTCGGTGCATTATTACATAACATTGGCATGATCACAAGAAAGATCAAATCTTGAAAGACCGATTGGTTTAGTAGCCTTGAAACACTAGATACATCCATAAGTTTTACATTACATAATAAAAAAAACATCTTGTCTTCATATCCCCTCATACTATCCCTGCAGGTCATTCATAAATTACATCTTCATAATCCTGGGAAAAATAAAACATTGAAAGGGGTGAGCTCAGATGCTCAGTAAGGATAACATTATAGCAGAATCTTTCATAAATAAGCATAAACACTTAAGGCAATTTATAACTAAAACAAAAGCCTTTTAAACTTGAACTTCAGCATAAAATGTAAAAGGTAAAATGAAATAATGCCATTTACTAACTCACATGGATATTCTACTAGTCGAATGATAACATGCAATATCAATAACCACTTTCATAATGATGGAATGCATAATGCCAGACTATCATAACCATATAGCCAAGGCCTCGTGCCATGACTACAAATAAGATTTTTCCAAGGCTTTGTGCCAAGACACTAGTTTGTCTCGTGAGACCTACCGATGCATCGTGGAGCTATAGAGAGCTCCACCCGTCACTTATTACGTCCAATGCATTCCTCATATGAACATGTTTAAACATAACATGAACATTCGTATTAAAACTAGCATACGGAATGTCAATACTTTTACCACAAACCATGAATGGTATAAAAACAGCACATCCACAGTCAAACATAACTCATTCGATACAATATGGAAGATTGTATTGTATCACATTAACCTCAATCAAGAATAATGAAGGATGTTGACATAGATGAAAATAATCATCAAAACTATTTGAGAGAAATATCCCCCTTTTCTTGAAAACATTTAAAAGTCACACTATTTGTCAAGAAGCCATTTAAAAGTAGATTTTTGAATCAAAGTGTCCCATACCACTTTGAAACTTTTTAAAAGGTGTTTTGATTTCTAAACTTTAATTTCCATATAAATAAATCCTTAAAACCATTTTTAAAACATGGACATTAATGAGAAAGGATTAGATGAATAAGTCTTTAAAACATTTAAAAATGGTATTTTAGTTAGAGATTCTAACCAAAAGAGGCACTTGAATACAAATAATTGAGGTAATCAAAACTTTTTAATATCATTAGAATAAAGGGAATCATGATATACTATGTCAAAGTACATTATATACACCACATAAAAGTGATTTGGTGTATATCATCAAAGAAGTCTCAATGGAATGTAAATTGAGATGAAATCTCTCATAAAGGTTGTATCCTTAGGTTAAGGATAAATCAATGACATAATTATGTGTGACAAATATAAATAAACTAAATATTATTGGATATTCAGTGTAAAACAATCAAAGTACATTCACACATATTCTTGTAAAAACAATACCAACAAAATGGATGTTTAACTCAACAAATGGAGAATGAGTTAAAATTACTCTTATCAAATTCATATCAATGACTTGAGAATTATCAATGGAGTGATTATGTGTATCAAACTTATATCCACAGGAAGGGGAGTTGAAATTATGAAATAATCAAATGAATAGTGATTCCACACATAATCTTGGGGTAATATAATCAATGAAATATGCGTAAAGCCAAATGAATGGAAATTGAAATTTCAAATTCCCTTATCGATTAGGTAACTTACGAAACATACACCCATGAAAGAAGTATCATACCCTGATGATGTAAATACCCACAAATTAAATTATATTACACAATGAATGCAATCATGGGCAGTACACATACCCCACATGCAATAATTAAGTGGTGAATAATGGAAATCTCACGAAATTATAAGTGAGATAAGAAACCCCTTACCACGTTAATCAACTGAGTCGTATGGCCAAAAGTTAATAACCACCTAAGGATTTAAATAATAACATGAATATAATAGAATCATGATAATATATATCAAATGGCCGTACACAATACACTACTTTCAATAATTTAGTGGCGAACAATGGAAATCTCACGGAATTGAAAGTCAGATAAGAGAATCCCTTACCACGTTAATCAACTGAGTCGTATGGCAAAAAGTTAATAACCACCAAATGATTTACAGAATAACATGAATATAAAGAGAATCATGATAATATATATCAAATTGTAGTACACAATACACCACTTTCAATAATTTAGTGGCGAACAATGGAAATCTCACGGAATTGAATGTGAGATAAGAAAATCCCTTACCACGTTAATCAATTGAGTCGTATGGCCAAAAGTTAATTACCACCAAATGATTTACAGAATAACATGAATATAAAGAGAATCATGATAATATATATCAAATGTCAGTACACAATACTCCACTTTCAATAATTTAGTGGCGAACAATGGAAATCTCACGGAATTGAAAGTGAGATAAGAAAATCCCTTACTTGTACTTTTTCCTTGGTCGATGGTAGGTTTACCTCCTGTATAATGGTGAAATAATTGTTATTGAATAATAAAAGAATCATTTACTTTAATACGATATCATATATGATCTTTTAACATTGATTTGTTAATAATATCTTAGAATTGTCGTTATTTCGGGTGTTAACGGGTTCATTTTACATTATATTCTTTGTTATGTGAGCCATATTCGTTATTAATGGGATGTATATTATTCATATCCAGAATTATATCAAGTCCTTAGATACTATTTTTAAATCATCAAATGATAATTATACTTGAATGGATACGATGGAGAATGAATCTTATCGCGTTTGTGGAGACGGTAGTCCGTACGTACGCACGAGTGACAATATCATTCTTTTGATATTAAAATAATATATAAATGGATGTTATATCGTATATACAGAATAATTAACATGTTATATTTATTATTTACATGAGTTTCACAGCATTATTATACCCATCCAAATAATAATATATTGAATAACAATTACACCACGACGTGGAGACGGTAAGCCGTACGTACGCACGTATAGTGACATGTTATTTAAAGAGTGGATATAATACTGAATATGGTTGTACCATATTTATAATAACATCACAGTATATGTGAGATACTGGAGTTATTATTTTAGAATGGTATGAACAAAGAAAGAATAAGTGGAAGAAGAAAGGAACTTGAAAAGGGGTGGTGAAAACATTACCTCTTCTTCGGGTTCTTCCTTTTGATTTGATCAAAAGGGCTCCTTAGGTTGGCTTTATGATCAAACTAAGGTCTCTAGGTTGTAGTGAGGGAAGTTGGGAGAGTATTTGGGCAGGGTTTGGACGATCCAAGTGGCTTGAGAGGTGTGAGGAATGAGTAGAAGTGGTCTCCTTTTATAAGGGAGAGGAGGGGCTCTTTAAGAAAGAGTGAAAGTATTACTTTATAATATAATTATATTCGGTTTATAATGGTCCAAAAATAATTGAGGTCGAAGATACGATGACTCATTTTCTAAATAAAATCAACCAATAAGAATTGGACAGGTTTTAGATAATATTTTAATCATTATAATCTTATTTATTTAAATGATTTATTAATGAGGTAAACATTGCATCATTATTGTGTCATTAATAATTTAAATTATTTGATGTCTAAAAATTATAAATAAAATATCATTATGTAGAAAATCGTTTTATCATTCTAATGAATATTTATAATTGAAAATCCAACATGTATAACCCTATGTAAAAATTGTTCTTCTAAAAGATGTAAGCTTATGCCATTTTTATTTTTATTTTAACATTATTAATATAATGTGTCCCTACCACATACAAGTGGCTCCAAAGGGTCCCCAAATCGACCCAAGGATGCCCATGGTCGGGTATGTGTCCACCAATAAGGTTAGGACACGTTTTAGGGTAATTTTGTATTATTATAATATTATTTTTTAAACCTTATTTACCGGATTTACCCTTAACCATGGCAAATAAAATATTTACCACAGTAATTATTCAAAATGTCTAAAAATAAAAGTTACCTATTTACAAAATTTGGACATCCTGATTCCAAATATGGAATCCATTTTTCTAAATTCAAAACACAGAAGTGGAAGAAATTAATTTAATATTAATTCCCGCTGTCAAAACAAAAAGCGTGTTTTTAAGAGGTAATAACTATCAAAAGATTGACACTTGTTTATGTTCGGTTTAATTGTAAAATTATGTCCAATGACCAAAATTATATTAAATGGTAAAAATATATTCTAAATATACTTTAAAACCACTCAAATTCACAATTTATCACTATTAATTATTTTGATTAAAAAAGTTGTTTTTAATTAAAATTTAGTAATTTTCACTATTCATCAAAATATGAAAGTTATCCGAAAAGTACAAAAATTTCACCGTAGGATAAATTCGATATTCCGAATCCAAAAATGAAGTCCATTTTAAAATATAAAATATATATAATTTCAAAATTTAGGAATTACTATTCATAACGGCTAGTTTGATTGGTTGTGGCGTGTGTTAAAACTGAAGGTTGCGTACAACACACGCTACTATTTTATTCAAAGGAAAGCGTACCGTGGAAGCTTGGGATGTTTCATTTTAAATTTTTTGATGTCCCAATTTATTCAGATAGTTTAAAATATTTTATTTAAAAATGTTTCACTATTAAAAGTTGATAAAAGTGCAATTCTGAAAATGAATCTGTTCTTGCATTATGACTAAGAAACTCATAATAGGGATTCTAAAATTATATGGATTATATAAAGTTCAAAATGTAGTTAATACTATTCATGACCTCTTTTAATGGATTTTTTTGTACGTCATGGTGTGATTGAACTCGGTGTTGCGTGTAGTGCAAGTTATTGAATTATTTTTAAAAAATAACACACTATGAAATCCTGGGGTGTTACATTCTCCCCTCCTTCAATAAATTGCGTCCTCGCAATTTGAATTTGTTTTTCGAAAATAAAAGGTTGAAAGTAGAAAATATATTTGTGGGAAACCCCACATCATAAATTGGGTTACTAAAATTTAGTCTTAATATAAGGAAAATAGAAATGAAAGGGTCACCACCAAATTATGATCTCGATTAGGAGAACATTGGTGGAAATTAGAGACATATAATTGGAGGAAAAACGTAAATATTTATAGGTAGTGATTGAGGTCATAAATCACAAACAAGTATAAAATTGAGGTCCTTAAACTCATCAATCTATGATGATTTGAAATACCATTGGTCCAAGAAAACATAGGGTATTGGGATAACACATTTTTGACGTTTCAAAATATCTTAGTTGAAATCCCACATAGAAAAATGAATTAACGAGGCCTCTATTTAAAATAAAGAGTGGAAAGTATGAAGATTACCGAAAATAACACATACTAGGGTTCCATGTAGGAAAATATGGATATGGAAGAGAAATCTAACCATCAGTTATCTGATGGAGAGTGGTAGAGAACATGGCTATGAAAAGGCCAACAATCCCAAAGCCCTAAATTAGTGATGATTTAATGTACCATCTAGGACAACATTTTTTTAAAGTTACAATACCTAAGGAAGAGGAATTCATTTATGATATTTACTAAGAACATTATGAGATATACTTAAATTTTAAGTAGATTTTCATTCTTTAATAAATTTCCACCACTAACTCAATTTTTTTAAACGATGAGTATTCAAGATGACTTGGTCACACTGGAAGAACTAGAATAAACTTCTATAGAATCACATGATCCAAGTAGGATAAACCATATATTTACATTGTCTTTGAAGATTATTCAAAACCAAAATGGTTTGTGAATGATCTAATGATCCCCCAAAAGGATATTCATTGAGATAAATATGCACTAATCTTAATTTCTAAAATTAAACCAGCAATACCCCAAAGTTAAATATATTCCATTCAATAACATATTGTCCTTACAATCCTTTAATATAATCCAAACTAATATTGAAACCCAAAACATAGAATAATTTGATTATGTAGTCTCCCATGATACATTGTATCTCCAAATGACATCAAATACTCTTAAAGTCACATACTTAAAAGTGATTAACATCATCACATATTCTCTGTTATAGGTTAATCATTTCCATAAATAACCCAAATCACTATAAATAAACAATAAAAACTTAGATAAAAATTCACCATTACTCTACAAATGAAACCTCATTGTATTCTATTTTCCTTGGGCATATAGTGTTCCTAACAAAACGAACATCTTCCAAAATAACATTTATCACTTAATCACCAAATCATTTTCCTATACCTAGGGTATTCATTTGATAATACATAAGAAACCAAATCAACTTATTATTGATCAATAAAATCATTTAACTAAAAAAAGTCACACTAACCAGGGACTTCACGTAGTCCAGTGGTAGGCGATAAATCCCAATCGCACTTTGGTTGTGGGTTCGATTCCCACAGCTTTGTCCAACGCGACGGGTTGTCACACGGTCTACGTGTTGTCCTTTTTCAAAAACTGTATTTTCTAATATTACCAAAATGAGATAAATTCCTCAAAATACTATAACATAATTTAACCACAAATCTTATATCATACCTTGCATTTTCATCCCAAATTATAATAACTTATAATTTCCTCAAACCCAATGATCATGTAAGACCAAATGGTTATTTATAACTATATCTACCACAGAAAAGATAATTCTTCCTCAAATATCATTTTCACATGATAAATTGCAGGTTTACACATACAAGAGAAAATTATTCCAAAGTAATCCCATAAATAAAGAGCACTAACACTTTTAAACATTTCAGCATCCATTTATTTCCACATAGGTTCTTCATAATATGTTCCTCGGGTTCCCACATTGCCTCTTCCATCTTATGATTTCTCCATAGATCTTTTACCAGACGAGTCATCCGGTTTCACAACACTTGATCTTTGGTATAAAGAATTCTGATAGGCTCTCCACAATAATATAGATCGGGTTCCAGTTATAATTCTTCATAGGCGAGTACATGCGTTGGGCCAGGCATGTATTTTGTCACTAGAGATATGTGGATCACAACATGAACTCTGGAGAGACTAGGCGGGTTTGCATTTTGGTAGAATGCGTTCATGTGTCACAATGGTACCTCATGAATTTTTCAAAATCATCTACTTCCTTTACCCAAAAACTCCTCATCCATTTTGGATTATATCGATGGAAGCATCGATGCATCATAAAAAATAGGTATTTCTTATATATAATTTTGAGACATCGTCTTTAACATGTTTTTTTAGAAAAATTCTCACCGATTCATCTTCAAATATTTCAAAATAAGGTTTTGGTAAATTAGTTTTCGTATATCCCAAAAGACAAAAATATATAATTTGATACATATAGGCTGCTCGAAGGTCTCCCTCTTCTGCAGCATCTAGAAAATCATTTAGTGCATCGTAATTTTGAGATAAAGTGAATAATTTGAAAATACCCTGATGGTACTTCCAACGTTTAGCGTGGTAAGAAAGTTGAGAGTGCAACATTATCCCATAGTCGGTACTTGATCCTTGAAAGAATCGTGCAATGCTAGAGGTATTGGATGTCTCATAAATTTGTTTGCATGTAACTTGGACATTTGAAAAAGTTTCAACATCGTCTGCGCATGACTTCTGGATAATAATTGCAAGTAGTTCTTCAGGAAGAGAGAGAAGAGTTGTTCCTGATCTTGCTCCCTCCATGTTTCAAATAACAAAAGAAAATACAATTAGGGTTTTTGAATACTTATCTAATAAGAATGTAAAATAAATAGATATAATAGGATAATCTTGTAATTGAACAATATATCCTAACTTGGGGTACCCTATGTTTAAATCTAGGTTATCCACTATCTATTTGCCGACATATATTCTTAGGGGAATTTTTTTTGTATTCCCTTAATAATGGTTTATACTAATATTGTAAATTTACCAAAGCATATCCCCCGGGAGTGTCGTAACCAAGAGTGCAGCAAGGCCCGTTGTTGTGCACCAGTTCCCGTTCGAGTCTAGCTCAAAGCGGTGTTTTCGGGTTTTACCCCTAGGTACATCTGTGCCAGAGCCACCTCTACCTGCTCGTATCCAGACAGGGATGTATTGCTCAGAAAACTCACAAAATCATCTATTATACCAAAATTCTAGGAAGTTATTCTATAATAATCCTCAAAGTTCATCTTAGGTCTACGTGCTGTAATCAGAGTTTATCTAAATCCAGCTTCCAATGTTTTTACTAAACTTCCTCTGATACCAACTGTAACGCCCCGACCCTAGTTACCCAAAGTCAGTGCATTATTACATAACATTGGCATGATCACAAGAAAGATCAAATCTTGAAAGACTGATTGGTTTAGTAGCCTTGGAAACACTAGATACATCCATAAGTTTTACATTACATCATAAAAAAACATCTTGTCTTCATATCCCCTCATACTATCCCTGCGGGTAATTCATAAATTACTTCTTCATAATCCTAGGAAAAATAAAACATTGAAAGGGGTGAGCTTAGATGCTTAGTAAGGATAACATTATAGCAGAAGCTTTCATAAATAAGCATAAACACTTGAGGAAATTTATAACTAAAACAAAAGCCTTTTAAACTTGAACTTCAGCATAAAATGGAAAAGGTAAAATGAAATAATTCCATTTACTTACTCACATGGATATTCTACTAGTCGAATGATCACATGCAATATCAATAACCACTTTCATAATGATGGAATGCATAATGCCAGACTATCATAACCACATAGCCAAGGCCTCGTGCCAAGACTACAAATAAGATTTTGCCAAGGCCTTGTGCCAAGACACTAGTTTGTCTCATGAGACCTACCGATGCATCGAGGAGCTATAGTGGGCTCCACCCGTCACATATTAAGTCCAATGCATTCCTCATATGAACATGTTTAAACATAACATAAACATTCGTATTAAAACTAGCATACGAAATGTCAATACTTTTACCACAAACCATGAATGGTATAAAAACAGCACATCCACAGTCAAACATAACTCATTCGATACAATATGGAAGATTTTATTGTATCACCTTAACCTCAATCAAGAATAATGAAGGATGTTGACATAGATTAAAATAATCATCAAAACTATTTTAGAGAAATATCCCCCTTTTCTTGAAAACATTTAAAAGTCACACTATTTGTCAAGAAGCCATTTAAAAGTAGATTTTTGAATCAAAGTGTCCCATACCACATTGAAACTTTTTAAAAGGAGTTTTGATTTCTAAACTTTAATGTCCATATAAATAAATCCTTAAAACCATTTTTAAAACATGGACATTAATGAGAAAGGTTTAGATGAATAAGTCTTTAAAACATTTAAAAATGGTATTTTAGTTAGAGATTCTAACCAAAAGAGACACTTGAATACAAATAATTGAGGTAATAAAAACTTTGTAATATCATGAGAATAAAGGGAGTCATTATATACTATGTCAAAGTACATTATATACACCACATAAAAGTGATTTGGTGTATATCATCATATAAGTCTCAATGGAATGTAAATTGAGATGAAATCTCTCATAAAGGTTGTATCCTTAGGTTAAGGATAAATCAGTGACATAATTATGTGTGACAAATATAAATACACTAAATATGATTGGATATTCAGTGTAAAACAATCAAAGGACATTCGCACATATTCTTGTAAAAAAAATACCAACGAATTGGATGTTTAACTCAACAAATGGACAATGAGTTAAAATTACTCTTATCAAATTCATATCAATGAATTGAGAATTATCAATGGAGTGATTATGTGTATCAATCTTATATCCACAGGAAGGGGAGTGGAAATTATGACATAATCAAATGAATAGTGATTCCACACATAATCCTGGGGTAATATAATCAATGAAATATGCGTAAAGCCAAATGAGTGGAAATTGAAATTTCAAATTCCCTTATCGATTAGGTAACTTACGAAACATACACCCAGGAAATAAGTATGATACTCTGATGATGTAAATACCCACAAATTAAAGTATATTACACAATGAATGCAATCATGGGCAGTACACATACCCCACATGCAATAATTAAGTGGTGAATAATGGAAATCTCACGAAATTAATTGGATGATAAGAAACCCCTTACCACGTTAATCAACTGAGTCATATGGCCAAAATTTAATAACCACAAAATGATTTACAGAATAACATGAATATAATAGAATCATGATAATATATATCAAATGGCCGTACACAATACACCACTTTCAATAATTTAGTGGCGAACAATGGAAATCTCACGAAATTGAAAGTGAGATAAGAGAATCCCTTACCACGTTAATCAACTGAGTCATATGGCCAAAAGTTAATAACCACCAAATGATTTACAGAATAAAATGAATATAAAGAGAATCGTGATAATATATATCAAATGGAAGTACACAATACACCACTTTCAATAATTTAGTGGCGAACAATGGAAATCTCACGGAATTGAAAGTGAGATAAGAAAATCCCTTACCACATTAATCAACTGAGTCGTATGGACAAAAGTTAATAACCACCAAATTATTTACAGAATAAAATGAATATAAGGAGAATCATGATAATATATATCAAATGGCAGTATACAATACACCACTATCAATAATTTAGTGGCGAACAATGGAAATCTCACGGAATTGAAAGTGAGATAAGAAAATCCCTTACTTGTACTTTTTCCTTGGTCGATGGTAGGTTTACCTCCTGTATAATGGTGAAATAATTGTTATTGAATAATACAAGAATAATTTACTTTAATATGATATCATATATGATCTTTAAACATTGATTTGTTAATAATATCTTAGAATTGTCGTTATTTCAGGTGTTAACGGGTTCATTTTACTTTAAATTCTTTGTTATGTGAGCCATATTCGTTATTAATGGGATGTATATTATTCATATCTAGAATGATTACATGTCCTTAGATACTATTTTTAAATCATCAAATGATAATTATACTTGAATGGATACGATGGAGAATTAATCCTATCGCGTTTGTGGAGACGGTAGTCCGTACGTACGCACGAGCGACAATATCATTTTTTTGATATTAAAATAATATATAAATGGATGTTATATCATATATAAAGAATAATTAACATGTTATATTTATTATTTACATGAGTTGCACATCATTATTATACCTATCCAAATAATAATATATTGAATAACAATTACACCACGACGTGGAGACGGTAAGCCGTACGTACGCACGTATGGTGACATGTTATTCAAAGGGTGGATAGAATACTGAATATGGTTGTAGCATATTTATAATAACATCACAGTATATGTGAGATAATGGAGTAATTATTTTAGAATGGTAAGAAAAAAGAAAGAAGAAGTGGAAGAAGAAAGGAACTTGAAAAGGGTTGATGAAAACATTACCTCTTCTTCGGGTTCTTCCTTTTGATTTGATCAAAAGGGCTCATTAGGTTGGCTTTATGATCAAAATAAGGCCTCTAGGTTGTAGTAAGGGAAGTTGGGAGATTATTTGCGCAGGGTTTGGATGAGCCAAGTGGCTTGAGAGGTGTGAGGAATGAGTAGAAGTGGTCTCCTTTTATAAGGGAGAGGAGGGGCTCTTTAGGAAAGAGTGAAAGTATTACTTTATAATATAATTATATTCGGTTTATAATGGTCCAAAAATCATTGAGGTCGACGATAAGATGACTCATTTTTTAAATAACATCAACCAATAAGAATTGGACAGGTTTTAGATAATATTTTAATCATTATAATCTTATTTATTTAAATGATTTATTAATGAGGTAAACATTGCATCATTATTGTGTCATTAATAATTTAAATTATATGATGTCTAAAAATTATAAATAAAATATAATTATGTAGGAAATCTTTTTAGATTTCTAATGAATATTTATAATCGAAAATCCAACATGTATAACCCTATGTAAAAATTGATCTTCTAAAAGATGTAAGCTTATGCCATTTTTATTTTTATTTTAACTTTATTAATATAATGTGTCCCTACCACATACAAGTGGCTCCAAGGGGTCCCCAAATCGACCCAAGGATGCCCATGGTCGGGTATGTGTCCACCAATAAGGTTAAGACACGTTTTAGGGTAATTTCGTTTTATTATAATATTATTTTTTAACCCTTATTTACCGGATTTACCCTTAACCATGGTAAATAAAATATTTACCACAGTAATTATTCAAAATGTCTAAAAATTAAAGTTACCTATTTACACAATTTGGACATCCTGATTCCAAATATGGAATCCATTTTTCTAAATTCAAAACACAGAAGTGGCAGAAATTAATTTAAAATTAATTCCCGCTGTCAAAACAAAAAGCGTGTTTTTAAGTGGTAATAACTATCAAAAGATTGACACTTGTTTATGTTCGGTTTAATTGTAAAATTATGTCCAATGACCAACATTATATTAAATGGTAAAAATATATTCTAAATATACTTTAAAACCACTCAAATTCACAATTTATCACTATTAATTATTTTTATTAAAAAAGTTGTTTTTAATTAAAATTTAGTAATTTTCACTATTCATCAAAATATGAAAGTTATCCGAAAAGTACCAAAATTTCACCTTAGGATAAATTCGATATTCCGAATCCAAAAATGAAGTCCATTTTAAAATATAAAATATATATAATTTCAAAATTTAGGTATTACTATTCATAACGGCTAGTTTGATTGGTTGTGGCGTGTGTTAAAACTCAAGGTTGCGTACAACACACGCTACTATTTTATTCAATGGAAACCGTACCGTGGAAGCTTGGGATGTTTAATTTTAAATTTTTTCATGTCCCAATTTATTCAGATAGTTTAAAATATTTTATTTAAAAAGGTATCACTATTAAAAGTTGATAAAAGTGCAATACTGAAAATGAATCTGTTCTTGCATTATGACTAAGAAACTCATAACAGGGATTCCAAAATTATAAGGATTATATAAAGTTCAAAATGTAGTTAATACTATTTATGACCTCTTTTAATAGCTTTTTTTTGTACGTCATGGTGTGATTGAACTCGGTGTTGCGTGTAGTGCAAGTTATTGAATTATTTTTAAGAAATAACACACTATGAAATCCTGGGGTGTTACATTACATACTATTACTAACCATTTGAGATCACCTGTTTCTTATGATTCATTTTCTTAGGAAATGAAGAAGCTTATTATGAATGACCTGTATGGATAAGCTTATAGTTTTGGATGTTCCCAATAAAACATACATGTTGTATTTCATTTCAATCAATAATGATGAACATATTTACGTATCTTACTTCCAAATCTTCTAAACCATGTAGTCCATTATGATGAATATTCTTGGTTTATATTCCAATGTAATAAAATAAGGCATCAGTTCCAAGAAACTCTACTCGGGTCCATACATATATGTCTGAGAAAGGATGAAAATAAAGAACTCATATGTTTTAGACATCTTCATTAGAAACTCATGTATTGAAATTATATAATATTTATATTGCAATTAACCTGGCCGATAATCGAGTATTAATTTCATAGATGAATTAAAACAACATGTGATATCACTTAATTCATTTGTTTTTTGGTTATATGGATCTTGATATATAACTGATAGATGGGAAGAAAAATATAGTGCCTAGGTTCACCATGTTTTTGATCCATGAAATAATGAGGAAACATTTTTCCACTGTGGGACTTATGTGAATTAATGGCAGATGAGACATAATTATGGGTGTATGATATTATATTTTATATGATGTATAGTTTCACAAGGTTCCTTTTGGTATTATTATGTTTGGATGTTATTGGGATGTAAAATTTATTTTACTATACAAGATGAATACTTCATGAAGAAATAAATATGGACAATGGTTTGGTTAGATGTTAAGGTCTTTGATTGTGGCCATCCTTAGGGGTTGGTAGGATGTTCAGATGATTTTTTCATTTGGTGAATGTGTATTGGTTTCTGGCCTATACAATATATGGTATATGAATAATTAAACCCCATCAATGGAACATGATTGTTTTATCATCTTCATTGGTTAGGTTTGGGATTCCAGAAAAGGTAAGAGGTCACCAATTTCAAATGTGGAATCATTCGTTAATCTCAAATGGATGTGTAATTAGAAAATATGATGTGGTTCACTATAATGAATGGGTCGGAACAATTTTAAATATATGGTAAAAATGTGGAAATAAAGTCATATAATATCAAAAAATATTTTTTTTAATATTTTCTATATTTATATCCTCTTATTTTAAAAAAATGATAGCACTTCTCATCCATATATGTATGAAATAATTATCTCACCCAATTAAAACCAAATTGTTCTTTCGCACATTTGAGTTATTTAAAATATCTAAATGTTTTTTATTTATATTTATTTAATGTGTTTAACAACCTGATTTTTTAAGAATTTCTTTTAAATAATTATATTTCTATAATGGATTTAATTATATGAAATAAAAAGTTATTCATATGTTTTACTCATCGTTGGGTTAAACTTGCAATACACACAACACTGAGTTTCTGCGAATCAAAATTTTATTATTATAATTAATGAAACTAGGAAGTTATAAAAAAGATTAAAAACATAGTAATATGAGTAGTATAAATAATTTTTAAGTATTATTTATAATTATTCTTTATGAAGAAAACATATTGATAATAAAAAATATAATTTTTCTATGTAATTATTTTTTTCAAATTCTATTTTCTCAAAACAACAAATTTTAATGCCCTTCTAGGAAAAAAACAACATTTTTTGTCAATTATATAGATTAAATTTGATAAAATAAACATTCATATGGAATTTATATTTTAAAAATTATTTTAAGGTGAATTTTTTGGTTTTTTATAAAATAAAACATTTTTTGATGAATAGAGATTAATACTGAATTTTAATTGAAGGCAACATTTTCATTTAATTTTTTTATATTGTTAAATTATATTTTAAACTACATTTAATGTATAATTATTTCAATTTTTCATTATCATTTCTAATATATGTCATTATAATCAATTAAAAAATGAAATTGGATGTAAAATAATTTCAATCTATTGAACATTTTCTCTATAAAAAAATGTTGCCTTATCTCATTTGGGTGATATAATTTTAGGTTACTTTCTACCAAATCAGTTAAATGAATTTTGAAAATTGGATACTAAAATTTAAATCAGATTAATTTATAATTTATATTAAGGATTATTTAATTTTTTTCTAAATTTATTAGTTAAACTTTTTGAAATTAATCAAGGTGACTAATAGAAAAATTGGATTAATGAGGGACTAAATATTAATTTTGAAAATAAAAATGTCCTAAAAAATTTTCAATTAGATATTTTATGTTGATATTTATACCACATCCCTTCTAGTCACTATATTTATTCATTATTTTAGAAGCATTACATGATAAAAACATGGGTTTTATTCTCTCTTAAAAAATATTACATGTTTTCCCCTAACCTTAATTATAAAAGATCATAACCTCTTCCCCTCTATTCACCCCATAAAAAACATTTTTCATACAAATATCTACCCAATGAAATATTAATCTTTCCTCTTATCATCCATGAATCCTTACCTTATGCATTAATCTATCCTATGAAGTCTACTGGTGCAAACCAAAATAAGATACCCAAAAATGAGGTAATGTTTATCAATGAACTTTTTTGTTTCATATATTCCAAACAAATCATAATTAATTTTAATATCATTACTATATAAATACATAAATACAATAAATATTAAAAAAATATTTTATGTTATGTTTATTACCTAAAACCACACATACATGAATCCAATGGGTTATGAAATTATCATTCATGTGTACGATAGACTACCGCCTAGGGAACTGATGTCGTTCGTTCTTCCAAAACCACCATTCAGGGTTTTTAATAATGATAGAAATAATGTTTATACATGATATTTACTAAATGTATAATTTTATTATTATTACTTAATTTATATATCCCACATACCATTATGGTTTTCATTTTTTAGAATACGACAACGCCATTATTGTGTACGGCGGACAAGCACATCACATAGCAATGTGATGCATTCTTGCTTCACATGGAAAGTATTAAGGATAATTTTAATACACATATGTGAAAAATTTGATATAAAAATAAGACTGTAATGATAATATCTAATATAATATTCATTCTTTCAATCCAATAATATAAATTGAAACAATGTTCATGCGTAAATATGTCCTACCATCTCCAGGAATGGTACATTTAATTTCCAATTTAAATATTTAATATATATTTTTTTAAATATTTATAAAGAATATGTATGATAATTAGATTAAGGATACCATTATTTAGATGATTAAAATCATATTAATGTTGGAGGACCAAAAAATATAACAAATCAAAATATATATAGAAAATAATGTTATTTTTAACAGGAACATAACATTAAAATGGATTTTTTAATAAATGGTTATTAAATGGTTGTGAGAAAATTATATATGGTATGAAATAAATGAATATTGTTTTTTAATTTATTTATAATAACCTTATAGATATAATACATGATTATTGAACAAGTAAAACAGAAGTAAATACTTAAGGTAAGGATTTTCCTCTCAGATTAATCATTTTTGAGACAGAAGCCTTGTTAACCACATATTTCTATTATCTAGTGGGTATAATTTCCATAGATTTATTGTAAAATTCTTATAATAATAATTATTGTGATTTTGGTATCCATTTTTTATCTATATTTTCGTAGTTTTATGGTTAAAATATTACCAAAATGGTAAGGTGATTTTTGGCTCAATTTTCATTCATTGAGAAACAAATAATGTTATAAACATATATTCAATAAAAATGTGTATTTAATTAACCTTTTAACTCTAATATAATTAATATGTTCTTAATCATTATATATTCCGTTTCATTTCATTTATTACATCATGTTTTTTATAATTCACAATTACTAAAGTGGCATGATTGTATTGGTACTATCTCATCATTTATTGGGATTGTTTATGATAATTCAAAAAATAATGAACATTTATGATCCATATCTCTAGAAACAATAAAATTTTCTTCTTATATGTTTATTAATTTTATCTATATGTTATAATACCATTTTTACACTCTTTGGTTATTTAAGGTATTTGGAAAAAAATTTAATAAAAATGTCATGTTATCACTCTATTTGACTAGAAATCTATTTTCCTTCAAAATAATATTTTTAAAATCATTTCAAAAATGTTTTATTACACTCATATCATTTTTAAATACACTTTTACCCATGTATTAGTTTCTACAATAAAATATTTAAAGAATGTTCATGTCCTTTTCCCAAACAATAAAAATTTTCTTTTACTAGAAATATATATAGTAGATTCATTTCTACGTGTACTACCTGAGTGTAATATTCTGAAATCATGAATAATACTTTCATTAATGATCCCATATTTTGTTTTCAAATATATTTTCAAATAATTTTTTTCCAAATATTGTTTGTATTAAATTATTTTTTTCAAAAGTCAAAAATATATTTTCCCCAATAAATGTTTTAAAAAATATTTTAAAAAATATTTTTCATCTATGATGAAATTTATTTGTGTCAAGCATTCCTTATTGTGCATATGATCCCTGGGTACCATTCATATTATTTCTATAAATAGTATATGTTTTTTGTGAAATGGAATTTATGAGAAATGTTTCTCTTCTACAGCTTATATGCTTATGAATCCTACTTCTTTTCATGTTTAATGTAATAATGAAAGGATAATTAAACATATCTCTTTTCAATAGGTTATGATTTGATGAAATGTTTATGCTACAGATTTAATTTCATGGGTTATTATGTGATGAATTGTTTTGATCTTGTGGCACAAATTTGTATTATTTCACTATTTTATGGATGGGACAAATATCTCTATCAAATTAATTGGGTAAAAATGTTTATATATCATGACATAAACATTAATGGAATGGAAATAGAACTCAGTATAGTAATAAAGGTATGTAATGATTGGTGAACACAATAATGTAATATAGAATATGAACAAGGAGTGCACTCAGTATAATAAAGGACTTTTCCTCTATGATCTAATTTTATGTGATCCTAGATCAATATGGAAATTATTTTCTATGCATACGTGTATGCCAAAAATTTGTTTCTTATTCCAATGTTATACTCTTGTGGTACATGTTCTTTGATTCCCCTATGATTAAAATATTATGAACTTCGTGTATTTATTCCATGAATCTTGATTTTGATCTATGAAAAATAGTTTAAAGTTTTTAAATTTTACAATCAAGTTCTCATACACTTATTTTAAATTTATGCTAAGGAATTTACCTTATTTACCCTGACTAATCATCTGATCCCACCCATTCATTAATTTTATTTCCCTTGTTTATTAAGATATGTATTATTTTTTATGTTTCTAAGAATATTTATTGTTATTTTAAATGAAGTGGTAAATGATTTAGTTTACTTATGTACTAATGTTTATGATTCCATATTTTCAAAAGCACTAAAATAATATTTTATTTGGGTGTTTGTTTTTGTAATAAGATAAATATTCAACAAAAATTATATTATGTCTATGATTGAGAAACTTGGGTGTATATAGTTGGTACAAGAAAAAAACAACATATTCATTTGAATTTAGGATTTTAAAAGATTTAGTGAGATCCATTGTAATATTTCTAAGGATTTGCCTATGGATGTCTCTAAGGATAAGTATAAGGATGAGATAATGTTTGGGAAAATATCATATAGATTTTTTAAATAATGCATTGTTCGGTTTCGAAGAAATAAACCAGCGTGTGAATATTACAAGTAGATGTGTCTTTAGAATGAATTGACATAAGGGTAACAACTGAAAAATCATATTAAGATAAACTCCAATTGGAAAAAGAGCATGAAAATGGGTCTTTCTTCACACTAGGTTTGACTATCCTAGGGGATATTATTTAGAATTTCAAGAACTCTCTATGAACCATCATTAAGGATATAAATATTATATGAGTATTAATTACACATAGTAAGCCTACAGTGTCATAGATTTAACAAGTTGTTCTAATTTTGGAATCATATAAGTTATTGTCATTATTATTTGACTCCCCATTAAGATTATTGATTATTACATTATGATATTTGGTTTTCGACATTCTCCATAACCTGAAAGAATGATGATAATATTTTTTGAAATTGAAAATGAAATTATTTTCCTCCTAAGAATCCAAATTTCATGGGAGATTAAATGAAGAATCACTTTTCGAGTATCACACAACCTAGTCAAGATATGAATCATTCTGAAAATACTAATGTGAAAGAAGATACGAAATAAAATTTAATCTTTTATGATGTAATTACCATCATCTATTAGTGGTTCATCTGATCCAATAGTTTATAAAAAATGGATTGAGAAAAAAATTATAATCCATTCTTATGCCTTTAGATCATGAAAAATTATTTTCTATGTCTACTATTGGGAAGTTGAATCAAATCAATGGTGTACTCTTATCAATAATACAAAAAATAGGATGATATTGACTCCATTGATTGGGAAAAATTCAAGATCATATTTTTCAATAAGTAGTGTCCATTTGTTCTTCGTATGATGTTGGATATGGAGTTAATTGAGTTAAAGAAACATGATAACGTATTTATTGTTACCTACATGGCTACGTTTACTATACATGTGAGGTGTTCTTCTTGTACGGTCATCCAAACTAAAAGTAGGGTTGATTGATTTTTCATTAACATAAAAAGGTTTATGTATGGCATTAGAAATATGAGACATCAGTAGCGATGAAGAGATCTTGAATTGTGCTATCATGGTGGAAATTGGGGATGGAGTTATGTATAACTCACATGGTTTAGACCGTAAATGGAAGATATAATTCAAATAAAATTGAAAAATAATAGAGAGAAGAATATGAGAATTCCATTATTTTAAATGTGTGGGAATATTCATAGAGGAAAGTTTCTTAATGGGGACACTGAATGTTTTACGTATGGAGGGTAGTTCATCGGTAAATATATTTTAAAAATGATGTGAATAAGTTACATAAAAAGGAAAATAGAGTGAAATATTTACAGAATGTACCTCTCCCATATTTTTGAATCAATTGTAATGGGAATGGGTGTAATTCTAATCAATTTCCATACCTAAGAGTTAATGATAATGAACGGAATTAGTGACATATAAATTCGAGGTACAATGTGAAATCACATGAAGTTATTATTTCTGATGAGGGTTGTTCAAATTATATGGTGAAGGGTAAACTAATTATCCACTATAACTCTTCTAAAGTCTTATTTGAATTTTGATATACCCACTATTTCACGTCTACAAATGTTTATAAGGGTTTCAAAATTCCACCAAAATAATTAGATATATATGTAATGGTGAAAAAAATAATGGTATGATGATCTCATCTCATGACTATCATTCATCACTAGTGGATGATTGTGGAACTATGCTTCTTACAAATATTTTCATTCTTCCTCCATCTAAATTTTAAGTCATATTGGTCATGAATTTGATTTCATTGCATTAACCCCACATCAATATTCTAGTAATAGAATTCATGTTTGATATTATAATCCAACTTATGATCTTATATCTATGCGAAAATTAGTATGTGATTCCAATGAAGATCACATCAATTGTATGGTTCATATTTCACATTCAAATGTGTTGTTTACATCAGATGGTTGAAGAGATAAGAGACATTGATAAAATGCCTGTTCTTCATGAGTTTTTTGATTTCTTTCTAAAATAATTTTTTCTTCTTCAACAAAATAATGAAATTGAGTTCTCAATATTACTCAAAAATGGATCCATACTAATTTAAATGACTCCTTATATAATTTCATTGATTAAGATGTAGGAATTGTAGAAGAAACTCCATTAAACCCTCATTGAGGGACTGATTTTCCCAAGTGTGTCGCCTTGCTGGGATCCTATTCTTTTTTTCAAAAAACTAATGAATTGATAATACTATAAATTGATTATTGGGAGTTTAACATGATCATGATGATGAACACATATCATCTTCCCCATATTGATGAGTTTCATAATCAACTTCTTATAGATCAATATATTTCTAAGATTAAATTTCCATATATATATATATAGTTAATTTGGGGTTAAGAGGAAGAAATCCCAAATACACCATTCTGTACATGGTATGGACACAAAGGATATATTGTGATTCTATTTTTTCTTAATAATTATCTTTATATCTTTGTGAATTTTATGAATACAATATTTATTGATTTCATTGATAACTTTATAGTATAATTTATAGATGATTTTATTATCTTTTAAAAGACTAAGGAAGACCATGATGATCACTTGATAAATTTACAAAAGACCCCAAAAAGTATAAACTATTGGAAGAAATTATAAATTGTGAATTTTGGATACAAAACATTTCATTTTTTCATCACATAATCACAAAATTTGGTATATCAATATATCCATTAATGATAGAGGCTATTTTATTTTGGACCATACCAACAACGTTGACATAGATCCATAGTTTTCATGGTTTATATATATATTATCGATCATTTGGGGAACCTTTATCATAAATATATATTTCTCTAACTGTGGAAACATGCAATGGTGTACTTTTTCTCTGAACAAATGAATGTTAGGAAAATTTCAAGGAACTATATTGAAGATTAATAAGAATGAATATTCTTACATTGCCCTATAATGGTGAATGATTTGTAATCTATAATGATACATCCAAATGGGGATTATGGTGGGTTATTATTATAATTTCATGGTTATAGCTTATTCTTTATAAAAATTAAATATTATTGAGTACAATTATCCAAATCATGATTTTGAGTAAGCTGCATTATTATATCCATTAATTATATGGAGGAAGTACATTTACAATGAAAAGTGTGAATTATGTACCAATAAAAAAATTAATGAATGTATTATAAAATGATGAGTAAGATAACATCTGAACAATATTGTTAGAGTTTATTAATGATTTTTATTTCTCACTAAATTACTACCTTGGGAAAGTGATCAAGTAGTTCGATGCTTTGATTTGAAAGGATCAAGATAACATATCCATGATGAGGATCACATAATATCAATTATTCATAGATTTCTCAAAGATTTATATGAAAATCATGATGGATGGGGATAAATAATATATTACATAATTTAATGTATAACCATATATCCATTTCAATATTAATGAGGAAGATAAGGAATAAGTAAAGGGTAAAAAGAAGGTTGTTAATGTTTATGAGTTTAGTTGTTATCATAGGGAAATGATAAGGATCATAAACCATGTATGCATTATTCCTATAATAGACATGAATAACTATTTGTTAGAAGATGATCATACTTCTTCATTATTTATTCATCTGGTAAGTATGATGATGTATATAGATTTGAACGAATAATCTTATAGGTATAGAATGAAGAGATATATTTCATATTTTGTATCTATGAACTTCATATGCTTGTAATTTAAGGCTAAAAGGAAAAAAATTGTTAGGGGATTTTGTATCTATTAACTATACCCTAGTAGAAATTAGAAATAATCATTTTGGATTTTGGCACTAAACTCTCCAAAAAATTAAAAGGGCATAATGTTGTTTGGTTTGTAGTTGATATGCTTAATAAATCAACACACTTCATCGCTATCAGAAAATAACTCTCTATGGATCATCTTTCAATGATGTAGAATATGAATGTAGTATGGTTACATGTGGTACAAAATTCAATTATATCATATAATTATATGATTTTACCTCAAGGTAAAGGAAAATGCTTCAAAATTCGCCTTATATAGAGTATAGTTTCAGAACTATATATCAACCTCAAATATATAGTTATTCTAAAAGAAATAATCAACCCGTATTTGATACGTTGACATAATGTTAATTGGATTTAAAATGTGGTTTTGATAAAAAACATCCCCTAGAATAGTTTTCATAAAAAAAATAGAATTTAATAAAGCATTCAGAATGCTCTTTGTGAATACCCCTATTGAAATAAATGTAGTGAAATATTTTTCTGAATTGAAGTTGGAAAAAAAACCAATTGGAACATAAGATAGGTGAAAAAATGAGAGAGATGTCTATTTCGAATTACAGGCACATCAAAAATGATCACATTTATCTAAAATGTGATACTAATAACAACTGATATGATCATTAATATGAATATATTGACATGTGGTTTCTATGAATTTCTTCATGGAATAAATTTATGAGTTTTAAGAAAAATGGGAAACTAATAACAAGGTAAATCATTCCCATTGAAATGTTTAATCATATCTGGATTGTAGCCTATTCATTGTTGCTTCTAGAAAACCACTCACAGGTACATTATTTGTTCCATGTATCTCTCTAAAGGAAGTACATTTCTGAACCTTCGTATATACTAAAATATGAAGTAATATTGATGGTGTATGATCATTTTTACGTGGAATAGTTGGTGGAGATTCATGATTATAGAGATCAATTTATATAAAACAATACCACTCACATGGATAATTTTTTATTGTGAAACAACAAGTTTAAAAAGAAATGTTGGAACATAAAGATATTATGATGCGGAATTATCCGCATTTGATTGCATCAAAGTGAAGAATATCAAGGGAGAAATACCATTTAACATAGGTAGAATGTAAAAAAACTGGTTTTTTATTAATATTTGTTTAGATAAATTATATTTATTTACTGAATTTTCTTATAAACAATACCAGGTTAATATTGGGTTTCATGAAAAACCAAATTTAAATTATTTTTCATGCCACATAGTGTATCTACGAAATAAAATTTTATTATTATAATTATTTAACAATATAGTTATAAACATTTTTAAAAATCTGTATTTATAATATTAATAAGTACAATTAAAAGATTTTTTAATGTTTTTTTATATATAAATCATTTTTAATGTAATATATATAATTTTTTACAAAGTATTTATATGTTTTGAAAGTACTATATTCTCAAAATAACAGTTTTAAAGTCCTTTTGTGAAGAATAATAAAAGTTTTATTTTACAATATTAGAAATATAATTTGACAAAGTAAATTTAATATTTGAATTCACAATTTTTTCATAATATTATTTTAAATTCTTGTAACCCTCTGAAATATTTAATTTTTTGGATGAATAATGAAAATATTAAATTTTAACTGAAAACTTGCTTTTCATTTAATGTATTTGTATAGTTCTATTACATTTTAAATGAGTTCAAATGTATAATTTATTTGATTATAAATCAATAAATACAATTTAATTAATTATAATGAATTTATTATTGAAATTTAATATTAAAACATTTCAAACTTTTGAGCATTTTCAATTAAAAACTCATTGTCTCATCATGTGTGTGGGATTAATTATTTATATAAATACTGCCAAATAATTGAATTAAATTTGAAATAATGTATTTTATATTTGGTAATAAAATAATTGATAATTTATAATAATTCTGACTGAATTTTTTACCAACTTTATTAAAGGAATCAATTTAAATTAATAATGGTGATTAAAAAAAAGTTTGATTACCCTAGGACTAAACATTTTTGTTATGGAAAAAATGTTAGAGAACCAACTCCCACGCTCATTATGGGGAGATATTTCGTAATTATATCCACTATTTTTTATATTTTTTCACTACTGTAACAACTTTATATGGGAAAAACGTGGGAAGAAGTATCTCTTTCAAAAAAACATGCTTTCCCCTAACATCCATTATAATAGGTATGCCTCTCTTCCCCTATCATCACTTAGTGAAATTCAATTTTTTTTAAAACTACATTCCCAAATATCTTCTAAAATACCCTCTTATAATCCGAGAATCCATAAATTGTCCATAAATCCAATGTAGGGAGTCCTTTTGTGAAATCCAAAATGAGATGTCTGATGAAGAGTAAACGTTCACCAACAAACATTTTTTTTCTTTTATCCTCAAAAGGGATTAATTTATTTAATATAAATATTATATAATATAATAATTATAATAAATATATTTATAATTTTATTATGTGAATTTTATGACTTGAAACCACAGATACTTCAATAAAATGTGTTATTAAATCAAAGTTCTTTTGTTTGGAGGTCCACTGCCTCTTGAACCAATAATGTTAGTTTTTCCATTACCACCTAGAACAATTTTGAATAATGATGGAAATAAATATTTGTATATGATATTTATTATTTATATTATTTTATTATGATTCTTTAATTTTTACATCTCGTATAATATCATGGTTTCTATTTTATGAGAATATAATGAAATTGTTCGTGTGTACGAACGACAACCACCTCACTAAGTGATGTGATTCAGTCATTCATTATGAGGAATGTACTGAGGATAGGTTTAATAAAAATATTATATATATATATATGAAATAATTATAATTATATAGAAAATATCTCATTAAATTTTCTTTCTTTGATTCCAAAAATAAATTTAATATATCGTTAATTTGTGTGTACTACCTACCGTCTACATGAACATTGTATTTCATTTTATATGTCTATCCATTATAGATCATTATGAATACAAATATATATAATATATATGATATTTGTATCATGGTAATAATTTTGGATAATATTATATCATTATTAAATTATGAGGACCAAAACTAAAAAAATGAAAACATATACGAAAGAGAAAGTGCTTATCACCCAAAATTTAATTATTACAACGAATTCTTAATAAACATATAACAAAATGATATAATAAAATAATATTATTTATGTTATAAATTAATATGATTATGTAATAAAGTAATGATAAACCTAAATTTATTATATTGTATGATTGATCGAGTACAATAAAATTAATGACATATTGTTTGTGATTTATGCCTCGCTTTTATTTTCCATGAGACACAAAACATGATTAACACTTATTTCTTGTATATGGTTTGTATAATTATCATGGATATATTTTATGATTATTATATTGATAATATTGTTTATTATATATCGATTATATGATATCAATTTCATGGGGTTTATGGTAAAAACGTTACCAAATTAGTAATGGGATTTTAACTCAATTTTCCTTCATTGAGACATACATTATGTCATTCACATAAATGATTTCACGAGGTGTATATTCAGACCCATTGGAATGTAATTTCATTAATTTTTTCATTCAAATGATATTTTTTTATTCATTTTAAGTTATTCTTTTATGGGGTTTGTGATTCAATGTTACCAAAGTGGCAATAATTAATTGCTATAATATCATTATTTATAGGGATAATTCATAATTATTATTCAATTAGTGAAATATTATAACAAATATCTCCATAATCTATTGAATTTTATTATACTATGTTAATTACTAAAATCATCATGTTATAATACCATTTTTCAGTCCATGGTACTTAAAAGTAGTAATGAAATCTTTTTATGAAAATATGATTTTATATCTATCACCGGTAGGAGATCTATTTTCCTTTAATACCATGATCTGTAGAAATGTTTAAAATTTTTTTTATTACACTCTAATAATTTTTAGAAGAAATATTTTCAAATGAATTAATTTTCAAAAATGTTTATCTAATTGAATATTCATATAGTTTTTAAAAAAAATCCATTTTGGATTTACCAAAAATGATAATGGATCCTATTATTCTTCATGTACGACATGAATAGAATATATAACCATCATAGAAACTAATTTCCTTGAATATGTGTTAGTATATTTTCAATGTAATTTTAAAATAACAATATTTTATGAAGGTTATATTTATTGATGAATATTTTCCCTAGCTAAAAGGACATTTTCCTTATGTAATGTTTTAAAAGACATTTAAATATTATTTTATATCTTTGATGAAATATGATAGACATAATATATCAATAAAATGAATATTATCCAATGATACCATTAATATTATATCGTTGAATGGTTTTTGTTTTCATGGAATGGTTTTTATGAAATTAATTTCTCTTTTCTAGGTTGAATGCTTATGAAACTCGCATCTTTTTACGGGTTAGGTTATGATGAAATTATTATGAATCTTATATCATATCCATAGGTGGAGATATGATGAAATTATTATGATACCTCTTTCATTATAGGGTTCAATCTATGAGGAAAGTTTCTCATATTGTGGAGTGAAAATGGTTGATTTCATAATGTAACATGCAGTACTTATAACTCCATATGATGAATTTGTTAAATATTTATATATGAATTAAGATATATATATTTTCAATAGGGAGTGATCCTGGTGTATTAATATAGGTATAGAATGGGTAGTGAAACCAGTACAGTGTAGGAATTTTTCCACTATGATGTCCCCTATGGTGAGAGTTTAGCAATATGGAAATAATTTTATATGCTAATTTTTATGACAAAAATTCATTCCTTATTTTGATATGATGCTCTCATAAATCATATTAATTGATTTATATATGATTAATATCTAATGAACTTCCAATATTTATTTGATGACTTCTGATTATGATATTCGAAATGTAGGGTATTATTTTCAAATGTTTTTTAAATGTTTTCATTTTGATATGTTAATATTATTCTTACGTTTCTCCCTCATATAACCTTATTGATCAAATGATCTCACCCTTTCTTTTTTACTTTATTTCCCTATGTTACAAAGATATTATTTATGTATGATATGTCTAAGAAGGGCTATATATGTCAATAGATTATTTCTATATGACACTGTTAAATTATAAACTAGTTTGTTATGTTTTCTTGTTTCCAAATCCTCTAAACTAATATAGCAATTTGGCATGTGTTTCTTTAATATGATAAATACTTTTAAAAAATTATATATCATCTATGTATGAAAATCTGGTCTTTCTATAGTGTGTATATATTTTATGTGGCATGGTGTGATGAGTAGGTTGTTATAACATCATATCATATGGTACATTATCTTAATGGGTTAATGTCTAATTAGTTGAGAAAGTAGAGATTGGTATCCTTCTAAATAATATATATGTTGGTATGAAATTGGTGGATGGGTTGTGTGGTTATACCATAATAGGATTTGGAAATGATATCCCATTAAAAATTAAAGGAGTTCATATGGGTGAAATAAAAAATAAAAAATAAAATCTAATGATGTTTTATTAATTAAAAGGTGAAAACAGAACATACATAGTGTCATTAAATTATGAACTGATGGGAATGAAGTTATAATGATGAATAAACATTCATCATCAATTTATTTAATGGTAATTGGGTTATATATAAGGGAGAAACAATATCTGGTGACCTATTTACTATTACTGATCCAAGTGTCTGTTATTATCTGAGTGATAATGAAGAAGATAAGTTGTGGCATGGGAATTATGACCATCATAGTAAATGAATTTTGAGTAAAATATCATAACAAATTGTGAGAGACCGACCCAAATAAAAGAGAGAGAGAGAGAGAGAGAGAAGTCATATGTCAAACACATTGATAGGGGAAGATGGTTAAAGGAATTCAAATAACAGATTGTAAATTTAGTATACTTGTCTACTTAAATTAATTTATTCTATTTTATGTTAGCTTATGACTCATCAATTTTAATATCCTAATTATTATAGAATAAATTTATTTTAAAAAATTAATTATATGGGTTGTATTTCAATTAAATAAACAATGATACATTTTATCCTAAATATTATTTAACAAAATTATATGAATTCTTATCAATAATAGAAAAATTGGAATAAGTTAATATAAAATATTCATGTTATAAAAATGCATTTATATATATAATTTTATTATATTCAATGAAATAATATTGATATATTTTTCTGAAAATAAATTCACATTGAATATGTTAAAAAATTTATATAAATAATTAGAAAATTTTTTTTATTAAAAATTGATTATTAACATATGATTAATTAGTTATTTAAGTACATAGAATTATTTTACTTTACTGAATTAATAAATATAAATTTTAATATTGATATCGAATATATTAATAAAGAGGATATTGAATTTTTTAGTACTAATATATTATTGATTTATAATTAAAATACTAATTCAATATAAGTATTTTAATATCTTATACAATTTTAATTATGATATTAATGATTAAAATTATAAAATTTAGCAGCTAAAAATATACTTTGCGTTAGAATATGAGTTGTGTAAAGGTAAATTATACTTTTATATTTTATAGAAAGGTACTTTGAATTCTCGTTAAGGGTATACATAGAGTTTGAAATTATTTTTAGGATTTTTACTCAACTCTTTGTCATGTGTAATGGTATGTTATTACATGAATATGGTTAAACAACTCGTTATTTCATTATGTAATGATAATTTTAGAATGCCTAATTGAAATATCGGGCTACGTAAAGCTATAGATTACATGTGTAAATGTATATAGCTTGCGTAAGGGTATACCAAAGATATGTAACGGTATAATCGAGTTGTGTAAGGGTAAAACCACGTTATATAAGGTTACACAACACTTCATGTAAAGGTGATCCAATAAACAAACAGGCTATGGAAGGGTCAACACTACAATGTAAAGGTACCAACCAGACTTGAATAAGGGTTATCCATTCAATAAATAGGTTATGTAAGGGTATCCAGTATATACACAGGGGTATTAAAAACATATATAAGGGTATACCCATTCTATGGAAATTTCATGAGACCTTACCAAAGGGTAAAACAATAAAAATTACTTACAAAAGCATAATGTGAGAATTTTAATTCCATGAGAATGTAAGCACACACACAGATTTAAATATTTTTCATTGTCATTTCCTTCAATTGTTAAACTTTTATATAAAATGGGAGGATATATATATATATATATATTTAACATGTCATTATGATAATAATTTACAAACAATATTTACATGTATATAGGGTCAAGGTTTGTGAAATGAAAAATAGATAATAACACCAACTTCTATTAGACCATGTAATTGTATATATATTTTTTGTATGAAAGAATGAAATTAAAGCATCATGATTAGGGGGTTGTGGATTATTAAATTATTTGAGTTATGAAGTCAATATATCCTCATGATTTGGAATGTTGATATATGACCATCCATTTGTATCCTCATAAATTAGAGATAGGTTTTGGGAATGGATGATAGTAATAGAAATATATATTTCATAAAGGTATAACATTTAAAAATTTCTAGAATCAATATAATGATGCACTGGTCATTATTATATAAAAAATTCTAATTTTGATATATACATAAGGGAATAAAATTAGAGAAAATTCCTTCTTTTTAAATACTATATATGTTCACCATAGATTCCCAAAAATAACTGTTAGTTTTTACTATGATATTGAATGTGATAAATAATGAAAGTCTTAGCATGAGTATATCTTCAAAGGAATGGAATCTATATAAGAATAATATGATTTTATTATTGAAATTATTATGAATATATCATTTAATTTTTGATGTTAAGGTAAATGAAAAATTATTTTATTAAATTTATAATATCTAAATCCATTTATTATATAAGGATATGATTTTAATATTCAATTTTATTATTTCGAGACAAAATACTAATTTTATTATAAAATAAGTTTTAATGCAATCCTAAGTTATAGTTTTCAATACCTTTTTTTAATATAAATTCTATTTTCAAAATTATTTATTTATGAACACCTATCTATAATGGATTTTATTTTATTAATTATATTTTAATGGTTGTCTAATTTCATGAAATAGTATCTGAGAGTATTCGAATATTTATTTCATGTGTGGAATTTTCTTTAAAAAACGTGGATGTATTCATGATTACAAATATAGTATGAGAATTCTATATACTTATCATTGAAATTATATATAGCTTCTGAAAATTATTTACATAGGGCTTGTTTCATAGATTAATTTATAGATTTTGATCTATAATTTATAGATTACATCTAATAATTATAAAAGAAAAAAAAACATTTGGGTTATATTGTTACGTTTATTAGATATCTTATTAGTTTACACTTTTAAATTAAATAACATTGGTATAAATTTTTTTAATCATATTTTTAATGGATTTTTAATGAGAAAAATAGGCTTTAAAAACCAAATTACAAATAATTTGGCACTTTGTTAGTAAATAATGTCTCTATTGCATCACACTAGGGTCTATCCCAGAACCTCCTCTAAAGACCTAGTGTTGTATCCTTTTCTCCATGTAACTCTAACATTGCTTATTCCTAGATCCATGTTAATGTTTATGCACATGTATCAATATTCCCATATCGGTTGTGATTACAATCTCAGTAGGATGCATGTAAGGTTTCCTTAACATTTATGTACATCAATAAGAAATTTATTCCCCAACAGTAATTAAAAGCTAAAGAAAGCAAAATTAAATCATGTAATAAGAGGCCTTTCACTAAACAAGATAATGTGACCCCCATCATACTTTCATAGGCTCAATGGAATATGAAAATTAAAAAACATTAGTGATCATGGGTCAGACATATGGCCACAACATATATCATTGAGTAACAACATCAATAAAGAAATATTGGCTCTATAAAGAAGGTCATCATCTACAATATCATTCACTCATTAGAATATATTTCCATCATACCCCATCACTATCACATGTCAATGCACAAGTCCAGCACACCCTATCATTTCCTCATGTCATTCCATACATCCATCATTCACCTTATCCATGTCTATGTCTATTGACATCATTAACACAATCTACGCATTCTCATTCATTAAGGATAACTAAGACATGATTGTCCATCAATCCCTTTATACTCGAAGAAAGCCTCAATATGATATAAAATCAAACACAACAAGGAATATATCCAATAGGATCAATATATAATGTCAATAATGAGAGTTAGTGACAACACACACACACATGTGATCAATATCAAACATGATTCCCATGGTTTCAACACGGACAAAAACATGTGATCAATATCAAGTAAACAATTTTTTTAAAAGTACTCTACATGGTAGGGGACTTCTTACATCAATTGTTCCAATTCCAAATGACATAATTGTCAACATCTGGAACATTATTTTGAACCAGTAAGATAAAAACCGCACAAAAATATACCAATAACAAATTAAACATTTTCACAAAGGGATTCTAGAACAATATTCAAAGATGATATGAAAAAAGAGATTAATAAAGTTGTCATATGTGAAATTAGCCACCATATATATTAGATTAAGGTATCATCTATGGATGATATCCCATCACTCCTAGAAATTTGAATATTGAAAAAGAGGATGAGGTCACCATGAGAATAATTAAACATTAATAATATTGATAATGAATGAATCACCCTAGGTTATTTCCCAGTGAAATAAGACCATATAACACCTTCCCAAAAATGATCAGGATTTGTGAAACTATAAAGATTTGGAGTTATGATCGATTTATAGTTTTAATAATTTTTTAATAATGAAAAACTAATTCCCTCATTAAGATCAAATGTATCTTCATTAAGATTCATAAAATTCCATGAATGATCAGTGGTTAAATAATAAATTTAAATTTTCTAAAATTACCATAAACTAATCATGGTGATTTCCAAAATTATTAGTGAAATCAATCCCACCAAGCATATGAAACCAACCACAATGACCCTTTATATAATACTATAAAAACCATGATAATTTTATATTCACCACACCTTACACCATGGTGTGGTGATTCCACTATGGTTTTAGATCATAGGACGACACACAAAACTACATTCCCAAGACGATGGAAAAACATTGAAATTTTGAATATCATGTTTCACATAGGTGGTTCATCGGTATTAAACGGCCTACAACATGGCTTTTTTCTACCTGTGGTGCACTCGAGAATTCCAAAATCCTAACTTTATCTATCATGAAACCTAAAAAATATCCCAAAAATCTTGTTATACTATCACAAGAAATAAAATTAAATACCTTTAAAATTTAAAATGATTCAACATTCATATCAAGTATCATTTAATGGAAATAAATATTAACAAATTTTATATATACCTCCTCTAAAGAAATATTTGATTCCAACTAAGTATCAAATTAGTAAATGACATAAAAATTGACCCACATTTTATTATAAATTATAATACAATAAAAGAAAATGAAATACATGATACATATATATAGATACAACCACTAAGTGGTTTAGTTTCAAAAGAAAATGGAAAATGAATACTTTTAGTCATATCCCACCCCCTCCCAAATATTCTGAGAATATCTCAGTTGAATTAGGATTTACTAATATTATGTTAGAATATATAATCATTATAAGATTAATGTTTAATTACTCAAGATAAACCTACAAATTGGGTATGATATTCATGATAAATCATTCATACCACCTTAATCTATGATTATTTAATGGGAAGAGTTTTCTTAACTCACGAAGACATAATTTATCGACCATGTGAATTTTAGGTCTCATAAATTAGTCCATGTTATTAATGCATCAATTTATTATTAGTAGTTCTCTCTATTAAAGGAAAGACAACCACTAGAACTCAAATTTTACATAAGGTTATCTTGTGAGGTCATATCCAAAGAATTATATTATTCTCTAACTACTATGAGGAATTCTACAAAGGATAATATAAACTAGTATAAATGAGTATTTTTTCATATCTGAAATGGGAGTATAAATATCCCACACCTAATTTTGGAAATTTTACATTCTCAAAATTCATTTTAATTGGAGATCTAATGTAGTATCTCATCCGTTTTTTTATCCGAGTGTGGACCAATGTTTGTACCTCCAAACTAAACCATATAGAAAAACCCAGATGTTCCATTCATAAATTCGAAGGTAACTCATTTATTTTCAGTTATAATGAATATATAATGTTCCTTGGATATAAATATTCCATATAGAAAATTATGAGAGATCTATGTTGTGTGCCTAAAGGTTCATTGGTCAACCATATTTTTAAGACTGAAGTACAATTTTTGGATAAGAGTGTTTTTAACTAGAGAAAAACTTTTAAATGATTTGATTCAAAGAAGTAGGGAAATATCTCTTAAAAAACCATTTATAGATAAATAATACATAAAAATGGAAAATATTCACTGTCACCCACAAGATGATTGAGGTAAATAATGGTGAAATTTGTAATAGGTTGATACATGTTTATGTATTCCATAATGATTATAATCTAAAGTAACATATCTTTTTCTTAGAGAAAATGGGATCATATTGCTAGATATCAAGAATCCATGTGATGACAGGGTGAATGATCACCAAAATTAACTCATGTTATATAATATAATATGTTACAATATCTAATAAAGATTCATTTTCTAGGGTTTTCTTGGTTAATGAAATTCATGTGCCATTTGACATCTCCATTTGATATGTTGTAATAGTTTCATCTACTTTCTCAAAAGAATGAGATGAATGGAAAAAATGAAACATATGGGAACTCACTAAAATTTGTTGTCTGAATGATCTAATGTGTAAAGAATCATGTGCATTTCATTATTAAGGAAGAGATGAATGAACTAATTATGAGCCCAAAACCATCTATGACACTTATGGAAACATTTTATAATTCATAACCCTCTATAATCTAACATAGTCAGTAATGGTGAGACATGGGGTATGTGTAGTCCAAATAGATTCATCATTGAGTCCAAACATTGATGAATTGAATTCCACCAGTATTAAGAGAAGTTTTACCAAACCTCCAAAACGAGATCGTGTATGGATAAGTAAAAAAGATAACCTAAATCAATGTAAATTTACTGAAAAATAAGTACTTTATGATATAAAGGTTTTATAAAATGGAATACATTATTTCATTCCATAAAAAATCATTCGGGATCAGAATAACTTTTTTCTATTTCTAAAGAGTGTACTCTTAATATAGGTGATCACACCTTTTTATAAAAATCAACGGGTAAATCATTTTTTAAATTATATAATCCATTAATTGGTGAATAAAATCTTGGTGATGCACCACATTTAATTAAACATTGTGTTTTAATCCGTATTGACACCTCAGAACCGAATTCTGAAAAGTTATATTATAAATTGTAATGGGCGATCTAATCTAAGAAGTCCTGAACTAGACTATCATCATTAATATACCATGATTCCATTTGGAAAATTAATTTCGTTGTCATGTATTATTCCTATCACACACTTAAATATATTAAGTATATTTTTAATGAAAATTAAATCTCCCTGATTCAATGAGAAAATGAAAATAAAAAAAAATAATTACTCGCTTATGCTGGGAAATAAAACCACTTCATAATTTTTTTGAGGATGAATCTCAACATTCATTGGTATGCTTCATACATTATAATCTAATAGTATAAACACATATCTAGTGGATATTAATTGATTCCCTCCCCACAGTAAAATTATAGTATCCTATAATAGAAGTAATCCTTAAAGTGATGTACCATAGCCCATAAGAATGGATGAATTTTCATATCAATCAACCCATCATTGGGTACATTTTTAATATCAGTTTACTATGGACATACTAGATTGTAGAGAAGATACTCAACATTGTAATGTATAGGGGTGGCACAATCTATATCAATAAAATAATTTTTCCCCTAAATTTATTATGATTATACCTCAACAACCAACTTATCAAATTCAATTATGTTATTATGTATATAAATGAATATGTTTAGCACAATTGAATTTTTTTTCAACCAATAATATGTGGAATAAATATGTTAAATTCATTATAAAATGAGAATGTTTTTACATATTTCAGATAATACTTGGATAATATATTGATTATGTTTATAGTTATTAAGAGACCGTATGCGAAATAATTTAGAGGAAATTCCAATTAATAGCCATTAAAATAATTTTTGGAAAATAATTTTGAGTTGTTATATATCATTAATGATTTGATTATGAAATACATAGATTACGGGATAATATTGTTCATCGAACCACATTCTATTCATCATCCATCTGATCACTCTGAGGATAAAAGTCTAGTTATATGAAATAATATGACAATTTTATCAAGAATAGATGAAATAAGGTCAATTACTTTTTTCTTCTGCATGTGGTTGTATATATCATCTTCTCATTTAAGAACAACCTTATTAATAATCCAAATATCAAGAGACTTGATTATTTAATTATGAAAGTTCATACAAATTATTTTATCTACCACCATATTTTAGCACACATGATCAATAAATGATTTATATTTGAATAATTGATCAATAAGTAGATAGGTGGATATTAGATTGGGTTATAGAATTTTGATATGTGAAAAACATACATGATACACATTATCATTTATCTAGAGAAGGATTGTTCTTAATAATATTTTCCGAAAATGAATTCCATGTCATATTATATAAAACTAAAAAAATACAAGGCCATTTTATAAAAATGTTAAATTCTAAAACACAAGTCCCAACTACATGATGAAATTACACAACACAACATCCTTTATACATAAATCTAAAATTGAAAACACAGATTCCTTATTAAATAAATATAAATTTCATTTTATTAGATCCTTATCACAAAATACCAATAATTATATCACAGTGTTCTTAAAGCATTATCGTATATTTTTTGATAATAATTCAATCACATAAGACTTTAATGAACTATGAGTGGTCTATCATAGATGAACCAAAACATTATGACCTGCTTTTTTATAAAGTATTGTCCTTCACATTCCAATATATTTATTAGTTATAGGGATAATATCCATGTTGAAATCCATAATCTATCCCATAAATCATTGGTTTTTTTTAATGAATTGACAATTGGAAATCTCATTATATCTTGATACCTTAAACTAGAAATTGAATCATAAGATATGTAGGGATGTCTATATATCTTAAATTGGATTTGGGTGAAAACTCTATTTTCATTAAATTAATCTTATTATCCTAAATTTAGGCCTATATATTATCAATTTGTTCACCCTATTAATCATATTCTATTAAATAAAATACATGTTCTCAATTATAAATCTTGGTAACAAAAAATCATTTATATTAGATCTTACTCACGTAAATAAAAAAGTATTTATTTGAGATACCCCTCTATAAATTAAAAAATTCATGATTCAAGAAACTCTTAATTATAATAAATAATTCTGAATTCATGATCCTCTTTATAGAAATGAAACATATTTAATTTGAAATTATATAATATAATAAAAAATATTGGTATATGGTCTTACTTTTTGAAGCCCAATACTATTAATGTGATTATTCACCTCATTGTTCTAAAAAACATGTGCTGATTTTCAACGTACTGGTTAAAATAATACTGATTATCCTACCCTCATATCATACAAGATTTCAAACGAATTTCGAAAATTTTCACATAATTTTCCTTATAATTAGATTTATTTCATTTTGAATAAATATAATTCAAAGGGTGTATTTTTGATGCCCAATAATTATTTTTCATATACATTACCACAATGACTATAATATGGCGTTCACATTGATGAAATGAGTTGAATTAAAGATTACGGATTCTCCCACTCTGTTCATAAGCAACAACTTGGATCTCCATGTATTGCATGTCTACTCACACAATAAGGGTAGAGACACATAAAAAATGATTCAAAAAACTAATGGGGTAGTGATGAGAACCTACCATAGAGAGTAGGTTTTGGATTTCATCTTTTTTGGGGGAAAGGATTATCTACTATTCCAATACATTTTAAAAGACACTATGGACATCTTATGACATTAACAAATACTTACAATAGGAAAAAAAATTGAAATGGGGTATTAACCTTCATATGATTCAATTCAAAAGTCCATAAATCCAAACTAATATTTATATATAAAAAGATAAAACCATTTTATATTAGATGTAGTTTCACCAAATTCCTCACTCACACCCTGATGGAGTTTGGATATATATCCTAGCCTCATTCAACCTAGCCTCGTGTTTCATAGTCTTGTGAAAACTAACCTCAGACATCATGTCTACATAATTCATTACTCATGTTCACAAATCATATATTTTTGGTTCCAACCTTGTACAATAACCCCAGTATCATATTCCCGCATCACACTTAGTATTGTTTTTTTCATGGTAAATATTACTGTAAAAAGGACCCCATTTCAATTATTAAACAAACACCATGAAATTAGGTCTATGTGTAGACCTGGGATCCCATAAGACCTTAGCGAAAAATAAATTGAGCATTCATACCCCTCCATTAAGTGATTTTTTTACTCAAACACTGGTGAAATGGGATAGAAGGCCCATTATAAAACCCTCTAAATTGGATTTGTTAATTGGGAATCGAAAACACGAGTGTTATATATTAGAGGATCAATCACCTCGGAAATAAATTCCTTAAAACCATATTATCCTAGGCCATAAACCTAGGTTCCACATCACCCATACTTCTTATGTAATTTCATAATCTTGGTTATCCCTCAGGTAATTGATATTAGTTTTCACATGACCTCATGTGCGCCTCCCTGTATGCTCAAGGCTTCTGAACAAGTGGTGAGTATTTAATATTAATAGTGGAAGGAAAATACCCTCTTATACTAATTAAGCGATATATTTTCAAAATAATAAAATAATAAATACAAATCATATCTAATTGAGAAATTGAAAAATAACCAATTAATATGAATAGAATAATCCATATTATGTCATAATATTCTCTAAAATAAATATCATAATGAAAAATATATAAGTATACAACTAAATAAAAAATTAAAATAATGAATCAAATTTGATGTCTCGAACCTTGTGATTAATCCAAAATTCAATATCCTTTCCTAGTAAACAAATCAAAAAATAATGTCTAAGGCCCCATGCCTTTATCCAGAATTCCATCTATGATGTCTTCTGAGGTTCTAATCAGTGGCCAAAGTAGGTTTTGAGTGAAAATAACAAATACACCACCAATGGTGAATAAAAAACTAAATTGTGTAATAGTCAATACCATTGTATTATTCTGAAAGTAATTTTTCATTTTTAAAAATAATAACATAAAATAACCCACTAAATATTTATCTCTATGTGGACACTCAGGGTTCGCCAAAAGAGGCTTCACCATGATGCAAGATCTATCTTTCTAAGACAATCAGCAGGTCCAGTAAGATTATCATGACAATTAACAATCACACATATTTTTCACTACAAAATTATTGCATATTCACATGTCATGTTGAATTATAAATTTCATGATTTACTAGATTTTATGTTAATTATAATGATAATGTTTCTTACGTGTTCTGAAGGCACATTAGCATTCCTAGAGAGTTATATATCACAAGACCCAATGTGAATTCCTATGTTCTAGCTACAAACCTTCTAAAAGGACCTCATAAATTATGTGAATTCCCATTCTAAGGAAGATTTTATAATTCATGTTTGAAAATAAATAAATAGAAAATTCATACAAAATTATAAAACATAATAAACATGTTAACCTAAATCAAATTGGATATGTTATGTTAAATATATATTATCATTCCAATTGTAATTATATTCTATTAATACATTAATCATATAACTAGTTTCCTACAAAAATTACTATTCTCATACAATTGTGATAATTATGATTCACATTGTAATTAGGAGAAATTATTAATTCTAAGGTCATTACCAATTAAAAGATAATTGATCCATTAAAATTATCAATTCACATGTTAATTAATTTCATTAACCATTATATCCCTTTTGTTATAGGATTATAGATTCATATGTTCCATGATCCAAACCATAGTTAAGGGAAGTATGGAATCTAGAGTGGGGATATGTCAATTTCTCAATCGCCATGAGAACCAATGAGATATATTTGAGGTCTAGGAATTTTTATTTAATAAATTAAAATTAATAATGGGTTCATAAATGATGTTCCTACACAATATCACTTTTTCACATACTATTAACCCCAAAAATACCATATGGAGATGTTCTAGTCCACATACCTCTTTATCAAGATGATGGATCCACGATTGAGCTTCTAGTTCGAGGAATCACATAATGATTCCAAATAGATAGTGATAGATCATCCATATTAGTGTTGTGTGAGGAATATATAAAGTGTGAAAAGTTTTAATCGCCAATTACACCATGGAATCAACAAATCATAACATCAAGATCAATTAATTCAACATGGATCCAAGACATGTTATTATATAAGAAAAATAATCCTTGGAGAACCTTGAATATTCATTAATATTGAGTTTGTGTTGAACATGTGATGATTATGTGCTAAATAGTTGTTTTGTGGGGGGGGGGGGGAATAAAACCACCCCTTAAAATCCCATCCCACATTGGCTCCACAAGCTAGAAATAGGCAATCCATTACTACCTGTTGTGCCCATGTATTGTTCATGTTCCCCTAGAATCCCCGATAAATAGTTGATTGGTTTTCTATATTGAACCCAATTTGTGTGGATCGTACTCAATGTTCGGTGTAATTTTTTAAGATTAGGTGACATGCTACCCTATCCATCATCAAGTTAGTTGACATGATTGGATAGAAGGTGGAATCATAGTATCTTGATTGCTTCAATTTACCACTAGCCGTCAATAGTTCACCTTTTTTTAGCCAACAAGCACCTTCAAAGTACTCTTTAAAATGAAACAATAGATCATTTAAAAAATATAAAATGGTTGAACTAAAACATAAAGAGATAGAGTACAAGGGTAAAAGATTGGGTTTTATATCATGCATGGTTTCCTAGTTCAACTAAATCACATACATTGGTTCCCAATGCTACTAACGGTCTATACTATGGAGGACCCACCCCTACACCACCATCATGATCATATATGGGTTAAAGTATCAAGTCATCGTCATGATCCCTCCACATTAATCACATACCCCTATAACAAATTTGGAGTTGAATGATGATATTTTTGGTCTGGGTCAAGTAATATTTAGTTTAATATATAAAAATATCTCACATAAATCATAATAAATATTTTTAGTTCCTATTATCACATTTTCTCCATCATATACCTTTAGATGAGATAATTATCAGGGTATCATCGGGTTCATTGAGTCCAAATACTAATCATAGTCTCCCCAAATAACTTGAGAAATGATTAAACTATTGGATTCATTAAATTCATTGTCTCATGATACTTATCCACATTCTAATAATTTATTCAGCTAACACATATTTCAGGTAAAAATCAAAAGGGATACTTCAGAATAAGTATCACACAGGATCATTTCAGGATACCCTTTAATGAGTATTTCATTCCGCATTACATTAAACTTCATTGATGTGGTGAAGTATTCATGAGATTAAAAGGATTCATTAATTTACATGTCATGTAACCTGAAAAGGAATATCATGTCCCATTTATAATCAATTTTATTCAATGGTTTTGATTCCCCTTATTGAGATACATAGGAATAAATTCTCATGGGACCAATCCCAACTCCACAACCCCTCATTCATCCATTCGCTATATCCTAATGACTTGTTGGAAGGTGATAAATTATATAGATCCAATATATATGGATTCAAACTATAGAGTAACTATATTCGTGATTAAAAAAAGTGATAACATAATTCAAACTTGCAATGTCCTTTTAAATGAATATTATCAGTTAATAAGTTTTAAATTTGGGTAATGGATATTATTATTGGGAATGATTCACAAACACTTTCTAAATCTATAATAGAGTCTGAAAATGGAAAATAAAACCCATTAAAGTATTATTTTATACACCATATTTTATTTTGGAAAAATGGTTCCACTGTCACCACCTCATGTGACAGATAGGCCACCCACCATTAGAAAGAGAGACTATCACATGAGACTAAAAATGAGCTAAATATGATCTAGGGAAAAAATAATTGAATAAAATATAATTTTCATTGTTCACAATAATTCATTATTACAATTAAATCTCAATCACATCCTATTATTAATGGTGGATAAAATTTGAGAACACGGAATGTAGTGATATAACTAATTATTGATGTTGAAATAAAATATAGGAATATAATAAATAAATCTATACATGATAGTGGAGGATCATAGGGAATTTTTTTGAGGAAAGGATATCACGATGAAAATTATTTTCCTGATTAATGTTCTGATATATTTGAGAATGATGGCTCCTTGAAAATGAGATGAGTTGGTATTTATGAGATTAGATCCTTGAAATTGCAATCCAAGTGATTTCAATTTAATTAATTGATCAATCACATTTTTTTAAAGTTACATAGAATTATTAATTTTTAAATGAATTGAAATTGAAATTTAATTCTTGTTTCATAAGAATATTAAAGGATGGTTGAATTTTCATTAAGGGATAAATACAATGTAAACATACTCCCAATTATATATTCTAATTTTTATTAAGATTCGAGATCAAAATGTTATAATAAGTTATTGAAAAAGTTATTTTTTTTATTTCATATAAGAATATGTATAACATAAATTGATAAAGTGATGAGATACATTCTATAAATAAGTATAAAATGAGATTCCATTTTTAAAACATTTCAAAAAAGGGGGAATATTGTAAGGATGAAACCAAATAGTTGAAATTCAATCAAATAAGCCACTTCAGATAATAAATTGTGATCTATAGGGATAATGATAAATAAATACACTAAATTTAATATTTATTTCAATCCATAGATTAATTAGTTCACTAAAATAACTACTTTGATGCTCAGTAATATAATGTTTGTTGTGGAAGACATGTTCAATATATTAAAAGGGGAGGTTGAGAAAGATCTTGATGTCTCTATCAAAAAGGTAAAAATTATTAATTGTAGGTATTTAACTATAAATTATTTCGAATCTAATAATTATAGAAAGGGACTCAAACTTAATATATTTATCTTTACACACCCCTAAAAATAGAGTTATACAGTGAAAAAATAAGAACTCGGTTGAAATGGGTAGACCCATGACTGATGAGTTAGAAAACATAAAAATATATTGGATAGTGGTTTTCATTAAAAGTATTGATATTAAAAAAAATTAGAATTAATTAATAATGAGATGTAATAATATTTTAAAAAACAAGCCCACTTATGTGTATTTAAGTATATTTAGTAGTTTATAAATTATGAAGATAAAAAATTCGGACTTGGGAATGTTTAATGAAAAATCCAATGAAGGATTTTATATTTGATATTAATCCAATAAAAGAGGAAATATATATTGAAAAAGAAGACCAAAATTTATATTGGGCTACTCATAACTGAAAATTATTTATAATTAACAAAACTTATTTTTTCTTCTAGTTTAATATTATATTAAATTTGAGAAAGATATTATTAAAAACTCATAAAAAGTTAAATAGAAGAAGGTAATTAACTCGACCATTGATTTTGATTCTATTCCAACCAAGGGTTATATTGGTGACAATTAGCATTAAAAAATTAATAGAGTCTCTAAAACATGTTGAATTGTAATATACAATTGTAAATAAAATAGACCCAATTGAAACTATAATAAGACTGAGACATGATAATCGAAATAATCTAGTATCAAAAAATGACACAAAATCATTTTCTAAAGATATTTTTCATGGTGATTTGATAAGAAAATTTGACTATGTAGTGAGATCAAATTTTAAAAAAATATCTATTTATATCTCATTAAAATACATGAGGGGAAAAATATTAAAATCAAGTGGGTTCTCATAAACATTATCTATAAGAATTCATGATTTTAAGAAACATTCTTAGATTAGTGTTAAATGACTTCTCCCAGTTTGAAGGAGTTCATTTTAATGAAATATTTTCACATGTTAAATGTATTATCCAAATAATAATGTTCTTTAATGTTGAAGATCATATAAAATACAAGATATATCAAATGGATGTGAATATTTCTTTCCTTATTGGAGATATTACCGAAATAATTATTTATTAAGAAACCAGAAGGGTTTATCATTGATAATGACACAATAATGTTCAAAAAATTAAATAAATAATTTTATGAATTAAAATAGAACCTTAGAGACTATACATATAAACAGTGCAGATTCTTGAAAGCTATGAATTTCTCTAAGGATGTGACACCCCGTACCTACACTCATATATCCGGTTATCATAAACTCATTCATTATATTCAATATTTGATATAATATATAAAATAATATATATAACCCCACATATCTACAAAATAATTAATAATTATTGAATCTAATACATCAAAAGGATAATTTCATATCTATATCCATATTAAATTATAAATAAATATATAAAAATAAATCACAATTTATTTGTATCAAATGTATAATTATACAATTAAATAAAATATTATTTAACTCAAGATATGTTTACAAGTATCCCCATAAATTATGTTGTACATGTCATTCTTTTAAAAGATTCAGTTATAATCTGTTTCTATATAACCATAGGTAATGGAAACATAAATAGGGTGATCATAATTTCTAAATTAAAGAAACATATAACTGTAGAAATTTTGGAATAAACAATGAATAAGAATTATTTTATGAATAGGAATAAAAAATGAATCCAAAATCTAATTGATTATTTGAGCGTGTTTTAATCATGAAAGTAAAAAATGCATGAATATATATTATATTTCTCTCATATTTAAGGAATGAATATTTACAGACATAAAATATCTATTTATAAGGCATTGTTATAGGACACACTAATAATATTTAGCACCCTAGTGAACCCATCATAATATGTTTGGTAGGAATACACTAAATACCCAAACCCATTTTCTGTATTTATAAATATTGATGCTTTTAGGACCAAGATGATAACAAATATTATAACATTTTGGTTTTTACTTTAGTTTTTTAGGAAATATTAAATAAAGAGAAATCACCTCACATTTTTTTGGTTAATATCAAAAAGTCCACCATATTCAAAAAATCTGTCTCACAGTACTTAAGAAAGTCCATCATATTGGGAATATTTCTTTTTTGAAATAAATGGTTAATCAGACTCACCTTGGGTTTATAATGAATTATTGATCATATTGATGAATAGTATCAATATCTTAATGAATATGAGGAAAAGATAATGATTCTTTTTAATTTTATAATTAAAAAAATCACATGTATACTATAAAACATGTGATGAATGATATATACAAGGAAATTGGAAATGTGATTCCATATATATTCAAGACAATAGTATTTATGTTTGTATTAGAAGTATAGAATTTTCTGGAAGGATGGGAAGTTACAATAAATTCTATTGAAATTCAAACGATTCTAAAGTAGATCTTAAATGTATTCAAAGTCACATAAAATTCATGATACGAACTGATATTTGTAGAAAATGAAAATTACATGAAGTTGAAGATTTCCAGCATCACCACAACATTGTGATATATATGAACTCATATTTTGTGGTTGGATAGGAAGGTGGAATGGAACATGATAATGTGGATATGATGGATTTCTAGCACACAAAAAATCGATGAGAAATAAATCTTCATAAAAATAATTTGAGTATTATAAATTTATCGGTATCATAATCAGAATAAAAAAGAAAAATCAGAATTTGAAGAAAGATGTTGAATGCGATGTCAATGGAACTGGTCTAGTAGATGTAGTGTTTCACTAATCCAACATGATGGATTCTAAAAATGATTCGTTATATTAATATCTATGGAATATAAAAATGAAAATATTCATCATTGGTATTATTTTTTGGTATTGGGAAATTTTGGGACAAATTGATTAAATAAATGAAATATTTGTTGTCATCAATTTGAAGAATAAAAGCAGAAATCAGTCAAAAATTTAATAAAACATTTAATCAATTTGAATTGTTGTTTATATATCTTGAGGAAACATTTCTTTCTTTATCTACGGTGTCAAGAGAAAAATAAATGCTCTAATTTTTTTTATATTGGGTCATAAGAACAATAAGAAAATAATAATTGTGTCTAACCACCCACCAACAGTGTAGTCATAGTGGATATCGAAGTGATCATCTTTCCTTATATAATTCATGTTGGTACTGAGCATCGTAATGAGAAGAAATAGTATTTTATTATTTAATGTAGAGAAAAGAAACATATGATTCAATCAAAATGGGAAATTGGAATAAGATTAATGTTTTTAAGATTGTTTTATGTGATATGATGTTATGAAAATATTTGATAATTTTCAAGAATACATGAGAAGCGTTAAAGAATAAAATTTTATTCAAAATACTAGTAAATTTTATATTTCATGAAATTTTTTTGAACAGGAAAACATTTTATACTACATCCCATACTATATTTGGATTCAATATAAATATTCAATGTACAATGTACTTTCTAATATGGATGTAGTGTTGATAACAAGAGAGATAAGATCTGAATATCAAGTGACAATATGTTTTTAGATTGATCATTCTTGAAGGATCCTTCCAGCTATAAGAATAAATGAGAAGAGATTGGATTGTATTTTGATGGTTATCATTTTGGGTTGGATAATTAGAATTGGAAATTATTTTGATATTTCCGGATAGAGGAAGTGTGCATTTAGAATTGCTTTATTGGATTTATGATAGGGTAATATTTATGTATTGTGTAATTAAACATTATAGTTGGACGGAGTATCATTACAAAGTCCATATAAATTTCATTCTTACTATTGGGTAAGAATGTGAATATATATTTTGATGTTTATATTGGTGAAAATTGATCAACCAGCATCATAACATGTTAACTAAAAAATCATTTTATTTTATATTTATGCTATATAATGCACATGCACTGTTGTATTGAATATAGTTCTACATGGGTGAAAGGGAATATATTACTCATTGTATTCCAAAAATAGGTTTTTTTCTAGTGGGTTGTCTTGTATTGGATTGTTTCATAACTATACCGAGGACATAGCTACAATTTCTAAGTAGTGAACATAATAAATTATTATGTTCATGTGGATGTGTGTTTTAATTAACATTAGTATAGAATTAATTCGTGTACATGAAGAAAGGGTTGTTTCATTATTTTTGGAATCATAATAGAAGAAGTTTCCACTAATTCACCCCTCCCCCTCTTAGTGAATTTTAGATCTTAGCTTGACACTTACAAGTTCTATCAGAGCAGAATTTTTCCATTATTTATTTTTTCCAATGTTTTGAAAGAGAATTTATGATGGATATTATGAATTTAGTGAATATTAAGTGGATTCTAGTCATATATGGTAAGAAATATCAACTTTTTAAAGAAATAATTTTCTCTTATCTTTGGTATTTTGATTATGTTGTTCATGAAGAGATAAAAAATGGATTTACTCCTATTGATGACAATGTTCCTCTTAATTTTTTTTTAAAAAAACATATTTATAATGCTGTAAGAGATAAGAATGATGTACTCTATTCACATTATGAATGTGAGTTTTTATGAGTGAAGGGTGTTATCCAGAGACAATGGTATCTAGGATTAAATGAAAAAACATTAAGGTAATAAAAAATAAATATGGAAATGTTTTAGATTTAGGGGTGATGTATGAATATTTAAATATGGGTGAATAAGAATCTATTGGTGTTTTTTTACTTGGATGAATGACATTATCATCTCTATTATATGACTTCATTAAAAGTTAGAAGAATCTACAACTGTTGAAAATATCTGTAGAATTATTCCCAATAAGTTTGATGCAATGTTATCTTCATTTGATGATAGATATTTAGAATCATTATTGTTGAATTATTTGTATAGCAGTCTTATTACATATTAGATGATATGGTATAATGTTATTAAAGGGAAAAAATTATAGAGAAATGTATTTCAAAGCTACCAAGAAGGTAAATACAAAGATGTTTTTTGTTGATGAAGAAGATGTGACTCTGATTTTGAAAACAAATTGTATGTAAAAACATTATGTAATTTTTTCCATGTTTCATAAAAATATGAGAAGTTATATAGGTACAAATAAAGAGAAAATTTATTTGAATCTTTTTAATGTGGAGTCATTGGGTAGTTTGTGGCTAATTTTCCACAATAAAATAAATAATAATATAGTGAGGAAGATGATAGAAGGAAAATATGATCATGAAATAAAAAAGGTGATAAGGATAAATCATATTCCGAAAGAAAAAATTTTCAAACTCAAAAAGAAAAAAGTTCTTATATATTTTTTGTGAATATTAGGATAGTGATTTTGATTCCAAAAAATATTTTCAGAAGGTTTTAGAAAATAATTTCATTGTATGCGTGAATAATAAATAATTTGTATGAAATGTTTTTGAAGAAAAAGAAAGTCAATATGAATTTCATCTGAAATAATAATTTAATGAATGTCTGACAAGTATTAAGAGGAATTAGAATGAAATAAATAATTTTAATGTTAATTAATACTCAACAAATAATCATGAATTTTTCATCTGATTATAAAGTGAAGTAGTTGGTAGAGATTTATAATTTGATGAAATCTCTAGATAAAGAGAATAATTTTATTGATAATATAGAAGTAATGTTGAAGAAAAAATAAGGTCATTTAAAACATTTAAAAACATTCTAAAGATAAACAAAGTGTTTCACGTTTCATTAATTTTATATAGGATATTACTGAAATATCTATAATGGGTAGAACTAGGAAGGAATAAAGTAACCTTCATTAGTTGAGAAGAAAGATGGAATTGTTTTAAATAATATGAATGATGGGATATCTATGTATGTCATAATGGAATTTTTTTTTGAAAAGCCACATCTTGCAAAAGATTATATGTCTCGAAAAGATTCTATTACAACATCTTTCGATAAGGACAAAATGAAAAAAGAGCTAAAAAGGATATTTTAATTGAGACCAGATGGGTTGGTGGTCAATAATGTTCTGATAAAAATGTTTCTAAGAAGCATGCTCACAACTCTGATCAGTATTGAAGTTTCATAGGAAAATATTAATTTTTTGGATTATTATGGTATTTTGGTTGATTGAGACACATGGAAAATATATGTTCCTTTAATCATCTATATTATAACTATTACACAATTTTTTTGTGGAAAAGTATTATGGGGTGTCAATATCATAAAATGTAGAAGTCCATGAAGGATTTTTGGATTAAACCTGTGAAGGCTATGGTAAAAATTGAAAACATGTCCCAACCCCAGGAAATTATTTTTGAAATGTGTGAAAAAACCTCTAAATATTGAAAATTTATTTCTTGTTTTATTTCCATCATAAAAAAAGTCTCTTAATAATTCTCATTAGGGAATTGTTAAAAAAGGTAAATGGAAGAAAGAAATATATTTTCGTTGAAACCTCTCTCAATGAATAAAAGGAGAATGACCATAAATTTTTCATTGTGGGTGTTAATCCCATATGAGATGAGACATAAATTTTTTTGGAATGTGATAGACATCGATGAATGTGTACTGAAAATTAGATTTGATTAATCCCAAAAAATCAGAGGTATCATATTTTCTATTATCATGAAAAATAATTTGAAGTACATGAAATATTATTATGTTGTTGGGATGAAACACAACTTCTTAATTTTTTTGACGTCATTATAATGGGGGAAAAAGTTATTTTTATAAAATATGGGGATTTTCATGAAAATCATGGATGATAGAAAAAATTTATAAGTGGGACATGTACAGAAGGAAATTGGTTTCAAGTTGGCGAGGATGAAAACTCTAGTTTCTTGAGTACCATTGAAGATAAGTGGTTATGTTAAAAATGATTGGATTAAATTTGTTAGAGATAAACGAAACACAAATTTAAGAGTTTTTGTTTCTGATGAATTCTCTATATATCATGAAAAGAGATTATCTTTTCAATGTTTCTCATACTAGAAATATTAGAAACAGAATGAATAAGAATATTGACGTTTGTTCAAAAAGGCCCCAATAACATAACAATTTTGATATCTATGAGACAACAAGAAAACAATAAACTAATTGATATATGTAATTTATCAAATTTATTTATGACTTTTCTTAAATTACTTGTGTTATGTATATGAAACACAATACATATGCTCTGAAAATGTATAAATTTTTTAAGAGGAAAAATGAAATCGAATGTGAGTATTCAGTGAATAATATTATAACTTATAATGTTTGTGAATAAAAAATTGAATAATTTGTAATTTATTTGGATAATTATGGAATTCAACATGAGTTTAGTTAACTATAGGATCCTCAAAAAATGGTAGTTGAATGTAAGAATATAAGTTTCATGGAAATAGGGATAACTAAGTTACTTGAACATGGTCTACCTCATTACTATTAGAAGAAAACCATGAGAACTGATATGTATATTCAATACTGATGATTCTATAGATAATTTTTATATATGATTCCATATGGAATATTTTATGTAAAAACCTCTTGTTTTAAAAACATAAGAGTTTTTGAGATTTCATGAATCATCAATAATAAAGGTGAAAACCTGGGAATGATTTAGCTGAGAGGTGAACAATGATTTTTTCATAGATATTCACTAGAAGCATGTGGATATAGATATTTTAATAAATATATAGTAAGAATATTTTATTATGTTGACCTGATGGTTATTGATAAGGATGTGAAATATCAAGAAAATTTGATGATAAGTAATTTGAACAAGAATAGTGAATTTTTATCAACAATTATCATAAGGATCCTCAAAATTGTATTCCTACTCAATAATAATAAATAGACTCATATTTTTCATGTAGTGAATGCAAATATGAAAAATATAACCCAAGGCTATGAAATCATATTGAATAATAGAACACTATTGGTGCTCAATATCAAATGGTTCAATGAAGTGGAAAATAATAATTTCTTAAACATACTTCTTTATATTCAAATATTGAGAAACAAATATGTGAATGGTTATTTTTAAAAACTGGAATGGGATCAATTCATAAATTAAATGATTTATCAAAATGAAATAATGATACACAAAAAATAAAATTGTGGCCTAATTAAAAATGTAATTAGTACAATTTTTATTTCTTGGACAAGTTGAAAGAAGATGGTAAAGATAAACGGATCAAAGGACTAATTTTAAAAGGATACTCACATATTGAATGAATTTACATTAAAGTGAATTTATCTCTTATGGAATGGTTAGAAACAGTTAGAGTCATTCTTTATATTACTTCACAATGAAGTTATAAAAATTGTAAAATAGATATGGAATCGTAATTATTGAATGGTGATTGCGAGGAGTAAGTTATCACTGAACACCCTTGTTATTATGTTTGTAAATATGAATGTTATATGGGATGGTTGATGAAAGCCTTATATGTTGTAAAAAATATAAATGTCATGGTATTCCAAAATGAATACTTTCTTGAAGAATGCAATTTTTATGAAAGGAAGATATTATTCTAATCTATAGGTTAACTAAATTCAGTAGTTTTACCTCATTGTAATTTTCTATATTGACGAAATTATATTCATTTAGAGTGATGAATGAACATGGAAAATATTTTATGAATATATGAAAATGTTGTTTCAAATTACTTTGTTGGGTGACATTAAATATATTTATGGGTTACAAATTTTACACAATAAAAACACAATTTTTATTCTCTATAAAATTATTTCTATGAACATCATAAGAGGTTCAAAACGTAAATTTTGAAACTAGAATCCATAAAAAATTTAGGGGAAATCAAGTTTTCTAATGATGGTGATGGTGTGGAAGTTGATCATAATTTGTTTTTAAAGATTATAGGAATTTTATTGTATTATACTACATCAATACCAAATATTTTTTATCCTATTACATTAAGTGCATGATTTTTTTGTTCTTAGATATAATCAAATTTTTTTGCGACACAAAAAATTCCTAGATTTATTAATGAAACATAAAATTTTGGAATTATGTGTCATGGGTCTGAAGTAATTGACTTATTTGGGTATTCAGATACTGATTCGGAATGGATTGTTGATGATTGAATATCAACATGTGGGTGAGTTTCCTTTCTAGGGAAAAGTTTTGTAAATTTGCATAAAAAGAATAAAAATACAATAAATATAAGCATGGATAGTGCGGGGTATATTGATTCCACTCACTATTCTTCTCGACATATGTGGATGAAGACTTAGTTAGAATACATACAAGTTCAAGTAAAGTTACCCTTGTTCTTGGGTTATGATAATAAAAGGGAACTGATCCTTATAATAAATATGGTATAAAATTATCATTCCAAATATATTGATATCAAATATCATTTCATCAAATAGAATGTGGAGATGATTGAATTTAAGCATGATAATGTTCCTATATCTTAAAAACTTACTAAAATTTTGATAAACCCTTTACTGAAAGAACAGTTTCACAAATTGAGGTTGAAAATTAGCATCTAACCTCCTTTTTATCATAGATGAGGTCTGTGCTTCTATCCCCACTCGTACCTAATACTTGGATAGTATTTTCAAAGGGGGAAATGTTTTTAAAATCAACCCATTTATATGTGGTAATATTTTTAATGAAACATGTAGAAAGTAGAGTTTTTGGTAAGTTATTATATCATCATGTAACTATGGGAACTATTCTAAATATTTGGTATGAGTGATTGAAGGTAAAACATTTTATCAGGAATGTGCATGTAGAAAAATAAAGAGGTTGTGAAGAAAAGATGAGGAAATTTTCACAAGCCATTACTTTTTGACATCATGTTTTTTCTGTCATTGATTCATATTTTCTATAAAAGGTTATTTCACATTGGCATAGAATTGTTGATAAGTAATCCATTACATGAGGATGAAAATTTCAAAGATTTTTTATTATTGGATGAAACAATATCCAATGGGGGGGATTTTTTCAACCAAGCTAATAAAGAAGATGATTTTATTCAGGTGTTGTATTTAGTTATCAAGGAAATATCAAATAAAGAGAAATCACTCTACTTTTTTGTTTTGTGATAATAAGGGTGACCATAAAATTTAGAAAATTGAACTCAAAATTATTAATAAATTCCAAAAGGTTGGGAATATTTTTTTGAATTAAAAGTTTCATCAGACTCACCTTGGGACCAGAATAAAGTAGTAATTATAATTATGATTACTATCAGAGTCTTTATTACTATAAATAAAATATAATGATTCTTTTTTGTTTTGTAATTCATATAACTCTAATGTATTATTTAAAAAATTTATCCATGATTTATAAATGAAATTGTAGAAAAGGTACTGCCAATCATATTTAGTAAAATCCTTTTGAGGTTTAGATAAAAAGAAAACAGTTGTTGAAAGAATGATAAATTAAAATTCCTTCTATTGAAATTCATACGATGCTAAATATGATCTTCGAAATATTCAAATTTATGAGGAAATAATTATACAAAATGATATTTTGAATGAATACATGTTCATGAATATGATTTTTTCTGGTCACAACTCATCTTTTTTAGATCAATAGATTCATATTTGGTTTATTTTTTGGGATGATTGATAAGAATTTGGAAATGTAGTGATTCTATTTTTTAGCTAAACGAATTATCCACTAGAAATATATCATTAGAAAAATAAGGTGATTACTAAATTTTTTTATGTATAATTATAATAAGAAATTGTATTCAGAAAAAGAAAAAAGTATCTAAATTTGAAGTCAATATAACTGGTCCATCGGATGTGGTCTGCCACCGATCCATCATAATGGATTTTAATATCGATTCATGGTATTGATAGAAATTTTATACCAGATGCATATTGTTATTTGAGGGAAAATTGTTTTTTTATTGGGAATTTTTTGGTCCAATGAATAAAAAGAATAAAAGATAGTTTTTTTATCATTACGAAGATGAAAATCTGAGATAAATCAAATATTAGTCAACCATCTTTTTCATGATTAATTATTTATTTTTATCATGTGGGAACTTATTTTTCCTTAAAAAGTTTTTGAAGAGAGTAGTATATTTCCATTGTATTTTTAAAACCAGAATGGGAAATTCTAATTTTATTAATGGTTCTTAAGAATGTATTATGTGAGTTAATGTTATGAGAAGATTAAATAAGAATCAAGAAGTGAGGAGATGTAATGAATAATAAAAAATGTATCAAAAATTCAAATAAATTTGATGTTCTTTGACTTTTTTTGAGTGGGAAAACTTTTTAGAATCAGGCCCATACAAGATTTTCATGGCCTATATATAGTGAATTTAAATTTTACTTTATAAAATTGATGTTCTGTAGTTCGGAAGAGAGATAAGCTCTGATTTCCTAGGGAAAAAAAGTTTCTAGATTGATCATTCTTAAAGTAGTTTTTTGTAATGAATAAGAAAAGATAAGAGAAAGGATCATATTTTTCAGTTTATTTTATTGTGATGGATAATGGGATTTGGAATTCATATTGAGATTTCTAAAACATATTAAGAACAAGTTTAGTATCTTTTCAATGGTATTGTTGTATAGTTAAAATTTTATATTGATCAATCAGCCATGGGAATCAGACTGTGAAATAGGAATGGCTATCATTATGAATTAGAAAAGACTTAATTTCATAATTCAAGGTAAAAAATTTAATAATGGTTTGGAATTTTATATTTTTGATATTTGATCAACCATAACTTTAATATGTTTGTAACAAAACGTTTTATTATATCATTTTTCCTCCTGAAGAACATGCACAATTGTATTGAACATTGTTCTACATGAGTTAATGGGGATATCATGTTCATTTTATTCCATGAATTTTTTTTCTCATATATTTTATGCATTGTATTATTTCAAATAAATACCAAAATGATATCACGGATTCACTTCTCCCCCTCTCTGTAATACGTGGATCATTGCTGGAAATATACATATGCATAGGGGGGATACGTACTTTTAGACCCACTTGTCACTTGTGTAAGTCCAATGCATTCACTATAATAAAAAATAATAAATCTCATACAATTCCTTAAAGAACATTTTACTCAATAAAACTTTTCCATGTATGTAATGTTGAATAAAAAAATGAAATACATATTCATCTTTTATTTGTATCCAATAACCAAAAAAAATATTTTACTTTTTCCCATGTAAATAAAATGTATAACATGATCCTAACCCATCCAAATTAAAATATTTGATAGTCAAACATTACATAATAAAATTCCCAATTATCTTCCATAAAGGAATAACAATATTTGGAACACAAATAATCTTAAATTTATCAATAAAAGGGACAACATGATCATAATACTTCTGTTGGAAGATGGTGGACATTGAAATATTACATAGTAAAATTCATAGTAGTCTTCATATTATAATAAAAACATATATAATGCTAATAATTTTAATAGTATCAATAGAATAATGATTTTTTAGGTGAACATAATTCAATCTAAAATATGTTAAATATTATTTTCACACAAAATAGAGAAAGGTGTATATGGCTAGGGAAATACTAGAATAATTATAATAAAAATCCATTGAACATAATAATTTGGATTGTTTGAAAAGAACATATTTTATGTGTAATAATGGGAACTATGATGGACATTGAAATATATAAAAAACAACCTTCAAAAAGAATGATTGAATAATTCCACCGAAGAAGGGATCATGAATGGGATTATTTGGAATCATGAGTTCATTACACCTTATGATATATATATATATATATATTATAAAATAAATGTTAAATCATACACTGTATTTGGTGACACATTATGAAATTGGAATGGGGAATGGCTGTGAAAACATAAAAACCCTTTCTAAAAAAGTTGTAACAGTGATGTAAAAGAGGGTTTTACGAGACACATACAAAACTATTTTTTAAATGGTGAAGTTAAAAAAAAATTAAAAATTTAACTTTTGAATTAATTTCTAATAATGGATCCTTGAAAATGAAATATTTTTTTCTATAGGTAATCTTGATCCAAAACATTTGTTTATGAAATTGATATTTTTAACAATTGAAATGATAATTTCTAAAAACCCACATTATAAAATGGTTGATAAAAAATAATTGTATAAAAAATTAATTTACCTAAACATGATTATAAAAAAAATATAATATAATATTGATATGGTATAACATAATCATGGAACATATATTCTATATATAAAACATTATTACTCAATGAATGAGATTTGTGTTACCAAAATTTTTTACTATTGGTGAAAAAAATTTGTAAATATCCACATGAATAAAGGATCATGGTTTTTCTAATAAATCCCATCAATTACAAAGATTATTATAAAACCATATCCATAAGAATTTAATACTCCATACAAAAGAATAAAAAATACTATCATGTAACATGTCTTAATGAATCAGAATTGAGACTAAGAAAAACATTATGACTTGAGTAATAAATTAATACGAACCCTATGAATGTGAGGGTTTTTATTAAACATAAAATACAATGAATAAAATAATATTCATGATATGGTATCTCATATAGGTATTATAAACAAAACAATAATGAAACTATGTGCATAATAAAAAATGTGCCTCAAAGAGAAGAATTTATAATAAAAACCATACATTGTTACATATTTGATAACCATACAAAACTGACATCCTGAATAATTAAATTAAATTTATTAAATAATTTATTATAATCCTTATTATTATTTATTCAATTAAGTGTGGAATATTTATTGTCATATTTCATTTATTTATTATATGTTTTTTCATCATTTGTAAGTTAATTTAGATTATTCGATCAGTTTTTCATAACCCTCTTGTATGTTGACCATGGTACAGTGATTCATAAAAGATTTTTATAATATCAATAATATTAGTTGTTTTATGTATTAAATTTAATTATAAATACATCCATTATGGGTGGTAATGACATGTTAAAAATGATATTAGTGACATTTTAAAATAAATTATATTTTATTAGATGATAAAAAATCATAAATATTTATGATTCTTCCAAATGATTGGAATTTTATTAAAAATATGAACCACATTCTATTTATGGTACTTTTTAAATTTATATAAACTATCATATCCCTCTAAGAATAAAATTATTTCTTGTTATGATATATGTTAATGGGGTTAATGATGTGTTAAAAGAAAAAAACATAAGGGTACAACTAAGTCAAAACACGTATAACTTTTATTGAATGAGAGGATTTAAACATAGAATCATCTTATCTTATAAAAAATATGATTAGATCAGTTTTTTGATAAATAAAAATTTATATTAATTTAATATTTCTTAAAATTCCAAGAGTTCCCCTCTATACTCTTATAAAAGGGCACCACTTCTTCTCTTTACTTTATACTTAAATAATAATTTAGTTTAGTAAATATCTACCCAAATAACATCATTAAACCACTTGACAAATTAAAATTCCTTATTTATGTAATAATAACAACCATAGTGGTCTTAAAGAGTTATGAAAAAGAAGTTTTCTAAAGAAAAGTTATCATTCTTAGTCGATCCGTTTTATTTAAATTGTTATTAAAACTCCATAAAATATTCTATAACAATGATTATATAATAAAATAAGAATATCCCATATATTGGTATGTTATTAAGTTAATGTAATAACCTATATCAAAATACAACCCCTATAAAATGGGAAGATATTCTATCACTCATGTGTATAGTGTACTACCGCCTAGGGAACTGATGTAATTCATTTTCCATCACCACTTCTCATATATGGTTAAAATAACATATTAAATGTATATGTATGATATTAATAATATATATATAATTAGATAAATATATTATAAAAAATATTTTCTTTTCATTCCATTCACTAAAAATTATAATGTTCTTTGTGTATATTTGTGGACTACCACCTCCACAAAGTGATGAGTTTATTTTTACATCAACATAGAACAATGAGGTTTTATATAAGGTAATTTAATGTAATTATATTATATTTATGATATTATGATATTTAATGAAATATATTTTAATAATTACATTATTTTCATTATGATGGTTGAAAAATGGATAGATTACTCATGCATATATTTAACTCATCATCTCTATTATGGTAACATAGTTAATTTTTCATAACCATATTTAATAGTATGATATAAAAGTATTATTTGACTATAAATCCCATATATATTTAATTATTAATATACTATGGATAAAGGAATAATTACTTCTTGAACCATGGAAAACATACCAAAGCCGTTTTTAAATTATGGACCGAACATCCTCAAAACACCAAATATGGACTTTACTATTAATGTAATTAACATTGACATTAAAATAAATTAAATAATTTTTTTTGTGGATGTATTATTAACATTTTAAAATGTTATTAATAATTTCAATAATATATTTGTGTATATTTTAATGGTTTTGAAGTACATATATTCCAAGTCATTAGTTAAGGAAATTAATTTCGTCATAATTTCCTTTCATTGAGGCATATTTTATTATTATGAACCTATTTTAATATATATGTTTTATATAATACCAATTTAAATTATTATAATTATTAATTAATATTTCATGTCATGTTAAGTATTAATTATAATTTCATCGGCCTAGGTATTTAACAAGAAAATTAACGATTTGTAAAAGAAATCATAAATCAATTACGTTGGGTTATAACACTTTTTTATTGACATTTTTATTAAATTATTATGCGTGAATTTATCTATAAATTTTTTTATTCTATATTTAAACATTAATATTTATTAATATTTTTTACACATAATTACTTTGTTAATTAGTTCTCAATTCAGTTCTAAGATTACATTAAGGGTACTTTTTCTCGAATTATCTTTCCTTAGGACATACAGTTTTTATATGAACCTATACTATTTTATGAGGCATTTGTACTATCTATATGTACATATAATATTATTAATAATCTTATTTTCATGATATTTTTATTTTAATTTCTTTTATTCCATCACTGTATTACAACTAAAGTGTTACCAATCTGTAAAAGGCTTTATATTACCATATCTTTTTTTTGGATTTTTTATGATCAAGGATCCATGGGGGAATATCATAACATATTATATTATTAAACCAAATAAATTTTACACTTTTAGGGTAATTAATGTTGTTTACATGTTTAATTTCCTTTTCCTCCCTTATTTATTATTGAAAACTCATGAAATGTGATTGTAAGTGATTATAATAATATAGATTATTTTAAATCAGAATATATTCCCTTTAATTTCTATTTTAAATAAATTTTTTCCAAAATGGTATTTAATATAAATAAAATTTTTTTTTAATGTTATTTTACATGACCTTTTTTCAAGATTTAAATTGTTTAAAAAGGTAATTTTTTTCATTTTTCCAGTTGGATTACTATTGACACATATTTGAAAAAGTATGAGAAAATATTTATTTTTGAAATCCTTGACACGAACTAATTTTCCCATCATAATTCCCATTAGTTTCTATAAATTATCTTTTATATATATTTAGAGTTATTTTTAAACATTTTTTTAAACAGTATTCTTATTATTATTATTATTATTTTAATGTTATATTAGAATTTCAATGGATTTATTGCACAAGATTGTTTTTACAAGTGTAATAATGGTATTTCAATTCATAAATGCCAAAAAAACCTCTTGATTCAACTATTTTATCTACTATGAATTTTTTTAATGATATCATCCTCATTTTATAATTGATTATTATTTTTTAAAAGTTGTTTTCATAGAACATGTATCATTTCCATTGGTTATTAAAATTATGAATTAAATTTTATATTTTAATTTATATGAAGACAAAAACATTTAACCCCACTATATATTTTATTTGATGATGGTATTTCCTTAAAATATTTCATGGAAAACCCTCTTTCTCCATTTATATGTTATCTAATTTTTTATAATGTGGTTTTAAAAATAATAGGGAATTTTGATATATCTATGGTTATTGAACATATATTTATAATCATTTTCATGGGTATTATTTATGATATGTTCATTGTGTATTTTTTATGAAGGGTTCATCCCCATTATTTCTCGTGAGTGAGCAGAACATATATTATACAGTGTGTATTACTAGATAGATATGGGTAACCCAATATAGTATTTAAGATTAGTGTAACAAAATAGAGCTCTAATTTCATGTGTAATGATTATGTTCTCCAAATAATTATATAAGAGTTCTTTTGTATGTTTATTCCAATTATAAGGTTTTCTTAAGGGTTCAATGATGATGATGTCAAAATATAACACCATGTTTTTATTTATTTATTATATTGTTTATAAATGTTTCAATTGATGATGTTTGATATCAAATTTCCCATTATTTTTTATTCCAATGAATATTTCCTTTATTAAAGCATTATTCCTATATAGATGATCATGGTATTTATGGTTATGAATTCCATTTTTATGATCGAGTACTTTAATTATGTCATTATACTCTAATGCTCATATTAATCTCAATAATTAAAACCATTTGTTAATGTTTTTTTACAGTTATTGAGTATTTGAGCTCATCATTATTAGAGTTTATTTTCCCATGTTAAGAAAAATGAAGAAAAATTATTTCTGTCATAAATTTTTAATATGTGGATAATTTTCGGGGATATATTAATGTCTTCAAATGGAATATGAAAAGTTTTGAATAGTGGGAGAAATAATATCTTAAATTATTTAATGTTTTTTATGTAATATTTTTTCCTAAATCATGAAAACTATAATCCTAAAGTTCTATGGTCCAGTGATACAATATTTTCTTTTTTTTATAGTCTAGTTTTTATGGAATTTTATTTTCAAATTTATCTGCATCATTTCATCAAATGTAAAACATATGTTTTGGGAAACATATATGATTCTGAATAATCGTTCCTATCATAACTGGAATTTGAGATGGGTTTTCATAACTTTGTAAAAAAAATCATGTGTAGTTATCCTAAGAATTATGAAGACCATAATGGGTTTAAATTTTTATGGTTTATCGTTTGTTCAAAGTCTTAGATATCCCTTTTAGGTTTTAATCAATGTAATATTAAGATGACAAATGATATTTTAGGAGATGTTTCATTACTTTTATGTAATTATAACCCATATTATTATCATGAGGTATTATTTGATGTGTCATAATTGAATAATAATTTGTATGAATATATGGTATTAATGAGGCTTTATGGTGATTAAGGATATTTCTCAATTTTTTTCCAAAATTTTGGAGATTATATAATTTGGGCATATAACTTTTTGGGTATATGACTTTATAAGTGAAAAATGATATTTTTAAATAAATGTGAAATTTATCACAAAAGAATATGTCATCAAATACTTCTGAAATTTTTTGGGTTTCAAAATTGGTTAATAATTTGACGAAATTATTGAAGGATAGTTAGTTACATTATAATTTATTTAGAAATTTATGTTTTAATATATAAATTTAGCGAATAAAGTACTTTTTCTCTATTGATTGATTTTTAAAATTGAAAATTAAAATATCTTATGCTAACAATTTTGGTTTGGCTAAAACTCTAAGGATATAATGAATTTCTGTCACTTATGGATTATGTGATTCATTAGAAGTAGTTTTTTGTGCTTTAGGAATAAATAATTCTTAATTAATACTCATCATTTGGTGAAACAATGTTATTACGGTAAATGTTTATTAAATATGATATTTAGCATCTTATGTAAGGATATTTCAACATTTGATTATTTAGATATTAAAGGTATTTCTATACTCTATGATAAGAATCGTGAAACAAAAAATTTATCCTATTTCCTTCATTTCTAATGAATCAATATTTTTTTTCACACCACTTGTGTTCATGTTTCATGGTCACTTACTTTCTAATATTTATTCACATTATTGGTAGAGATATCCTTTTTCAATCTCCACAATTAATTGAAAATACATTAAAGGCTTGGATATTTTAGAACAATACATTGTGGTAAATCAAGTGCTAGAGGTTCCCAGAGGAGGTACTAATGTGTTTGGAGGGGTTTCAGATGCAAACATGTGTTTTAGAGGATAAAAATAAATAATAATGGTAAGTCCTTATTATAGTTCATGATGTTATATCACAATTTTATATCTTATTTGTAAAATACTTGGTTTGTATCAGGGTTTTTGTGGTATCTTCTAATGGTATATCCTGGATGTATAGATTTTTTAGTGGTATCTTCTAGTGGTGTCTTAAATAAGTTGATTCTAAATGTAGTTTCTAATGGCAGTACACACTGTATAGTGGTATATTCTAGTGGTTTATTTTGATTGAATATTTTGGTATCAACTTTTGATTATATAATATTTCATTAGTAGAATTTTTATAGAAATAGATTTTGTTATTACATCATGATTTTAGATTCTAGTGGTAGATCATAATAGTATCTCATGGTGGTAGCTTCGAATGGTTGGTCCTAGTGTTAGTTGTAATGGTTTATGCCTTCCACAAACATTATATTGTGAGTATGAGGTGTTCGAGGTACTTAAGAGAATATTTTGGACAATCATGATGTTTCTTTGTGTTAGGAATATTGGTGTGTAGAAAACTGTGGGTTATATTTTGAAAATGTGATTTTAGGTCGTACGCTTCTGGTATTTGGCTTAATCAATCATCAATATTACTTCATATGTAAAGTGAGGGGATAGGTTTGAAATCAGATTACAATTTAATTTGGAGGGTCTATGGTATAAGATAATTCAATCTATAATAAATATGGTTTTAGGTGTTTTTTGTGATGTTTTAGGGTTTAACAATGCTATACTGGGTTTTAAGGAAAACTGTCCACAACCCATAGAACATTTATCATAAAAGAGTAGTTTAATCCATAATCCATGTGTTTTGTAGGTACTAAAATAGGGTATATTGGTGATTCTTTTTAATTTAGTAGTATCCCCTTATCATAATTTCTAGGTTAGTCATATGAAATTTGGAAGGATCTTCTAGGATTCCATCTCATGATTCAATCCATTGGTTTAGGAGGTTGTGTTCTGGATACTGGTGGTAAGTCCACTTCCATTCCCAATTAATTTCCATTCTATTATTATTTAGAGATCTATTATGGAATTATGGTTTTGGTTTTATGTTTTTGTGGGTTTTTTATGATCCATGGGTTTAGTAAAAGTTAGTCCAAATGTGGGTGGTTTTTTGTGGTATTTCCTTCATTTCTCTATGGTGGGAAGCGAGTTGGAAAATTTTATTTGATATAGAGAATCCCTTATTTATCTAAATTATATGACATGTATATGGGGTTTTATTATTAAAATTTTGGAATATATTATTAATGGGAATAATTAAGATAAATAATCAATTAATTGGAATTGAATGTGAAATTTGTTTAATATGAATTCTCTTTAAACCTTTCATAATATTGTGATGTTTTGGTTATATGGGACAAATGACACACTACCGATGTAAGTTTTTGGGGAGTTTTTATGTTCTGGTTGTTTTGATATTGAAATAATATTTAAAGTTGTTTTAATATCACCCCAAAATGTAAATTTGATATCAACTAATATTCAAATAATAAAATTATTTTCCTTATATTTATGGATTATGTGATAATTATAATATAATAAAGAATTAAAATTGCTCAAAACCCCTTATTAAATCTGTAACACGTTATATGAGGTTTTTTTAATTTTTGATTGGTAAATATTTGGGTGATGGGTTTTTTTATCATGATGTGTGAGGAAATGTGATGGTTTGTTTGGTTGTGTTTTGAGGCATTGTTGTGATGTTTTTTCTATGATCTGGGGAATCACCGATGGAGGGTGGTTAGTGATATGTTTATGTGATAGTGGTGTTGTGGGGTTGGCTGGATTTTTAATGTTGACATTTTGATTGTCTTTGATGTGTTTTGATGTTTTCTATTAGTTTTCTAAGTAGTTATTTAGTGGTTAAAAATGAATGAAATGGTTATGGGATGGTTTCATTATTGTTATATAAATGAATAATGAAAAAATTAAATGGGAAGTGTGGTAAAATGTTATTGATGGTAAATTAGGGAAGTAATGGGTTGCTGAAATGAAATCGGATCAACTTGTGAGAAACCATGTGACATCACATGTGTCTTGTGCTTATTGTGTGTCTTTCTTCAATTTGAGGTGGTAAAAAAAGTGTGGACGTTGTGAGTTAGTGAGTTATTTTTGTGGATCCATAGGTTGGTCGTGAGTGTGTGTGGCTATATATATACCATTTATGTTCCTTGTTATTTCAATATTAACCCAATGGGCATTGACTACTATGAATTGAAACCCATAAATTTATATCAAGGTGTTTTCCTAACATCTTAGTACTGAGGATGGATTGATGGATACATGCACTCTCTTCCAAATGAGTAGGTATGCACATGTTTTGAAGAATTGGGCTTTAATAGTGAATTTTGTTATGGACCACGTCTCTTCTGTAGTGATGTGATATGACCATGTTGTGGGGTAGTGGTTGTGGTTTCATTGGGAGAGACGTGATGAGACCCCATTATGGGGAAGATTATGATGGGTTTCATGTATTGTAAGAGGGCATGAGGTCAATGTCCTTCATGTTCATGATGTTATACTTCTCTAGTTATGGTTGTGATGTGATGGTACAACAGACATCAATAGTTTTGATATGTGAACATTGTATGGGTAAGTGGACTCCTTTTATGTGGTCCTGATGTGATTTGATAATTATATGGGGAGAATACATATTTTATAAAAATAGATAAAATTTCCAGGACATATAAATTTTATGGGTTAGAGTAGTAAACTTGTGGGAATTTAGTTTGGGGTTCCATTTTATCTATCTTCTTCTTACTATTTTATTGTCCTTATATTTTTATATTTAGTGGTCATGACGTAGTGAGGTCTAGGTTGGATAGTTGACATATTTTAGATGTAGTTGGTTCTATTAGTTTCTCACAAGTGCATTAGTATGCTTCTTTCACAAGATCATGAGAGACTTCGGTTAACTGACTAATTATACTTGTATTCTCACCCAATGTTTGTAAAATTATTTTTTGGTTTTTAGGGGGAAATCGTGGATGAAGATGGGAATTAGTATCTCAGAGCATTGGACAGATGATGCGTCACTTATTTGGATTTTCTTTTTGGTATTTTATTTAAATACATTTATCTAAGAATGATTTATTGCATTGTTGGATGGTATAGGAATTATTTTTATATTATTTTTGGTATTTTTTTATGGTTGATTAAACATCCCTCTTGATCATATATTGTTGTAGAGGGTAATTCCTCCCATTTTAGAGAGTTTTTCATATCCATAATGACATGCACTAACCCATGACTGCAAAGAGGCGGGTCTTAGTGATCATTATCTCTCTCCAATCATTCTCATATTTATGGGGGGTGATGTGGTAATGGTTGATTGGTATCAAAGGTGATTTTTGTGGAATTGGATGTATTTTGGATTTATTCATAGTGAGTATATCATGGGTTTCTATTGAAATAATGATAGTTAACCTTAGTGCATGACATAGGCTTGGATTAATGGTTAGGGATCAATATTTTGAAACTCTCCCCCCATGAAAAATGTTTTGGGATCATAATGTATTTAACAACCAATTTAGGGGGACTTATTTTAAAGATACATTCCTATGATAGGTACAATAATCTTTATTATTGATTTCCTTATTTGAATTGGGTGGGTTTTTTTGGGAAGCATAAAAATTATTCTAATGAACTAAACATATTGTTAAAATTTTATACTACATGATCATTGGATATACGTGTTTCATATTTAATCATTAGATCCAATTTTTCTACATGTGAATCAGGATGTGGAGGTTCAGTATGTTGATCAGGTTGATTGTCATCGAGATGATTATGTTGAGAAAGGTAATTAATTAAAGAGGATGTTGTTCAATTTTCAAGGGTTGTATTTGGGAAATTAAGAAGGTAGATTTTTTAAGGTAGAGATATTTTCCTAGTTAGAGGAGCTTCATATCACATTCGGTGTGATAAGTGAAAAACAAAGTAATGGATCCCTTTGAATGTTAGTAAAATGTTGGTAGTTTTGTGTTAGTTATGGACATTGTATCTAGGTGATAGGTGATCAGAATAAGGAAGATGAATTGTGGAGTGACGTTAAGTAACAGTTAATGTAATTGTTCCTCTCATAGTCCATGAAGGTAGACAATATGTTGGTGCTTCGTTTTTTTAAATAGGGTTGTATGTTAGTGTTGTTTTTTGGTATCAATTTCAATGGCCTTTTATATTTTTTTACTAAGCCTTTATCCTTATTAGTAGTTTTACGTGATATTTGTTTAGGAGTCACACAGTTATTTGATCACGTATGTAGTCACTTCCTTTACAATGTTTACATATCTAGTTCTTCAAAATAAGGGTGAGGTGAATGATTTGATGCACTCTCAAAGAGTTTTCTGATGATCGGGTAGCCTTTGTGGTTACATGATGAGTAGAGTGGTGGGTGAGAGTTCTCATAAACTAAGTACATCAAGGTTTTGACTAATAGGGATTCAACCTCTGATGTCTCCTTTCCATACTTCGAGTGCTAGTTTATGTCATTATTTTTTTGGGCCTTTAGGATTTTTTTGTGGTCTATGGCCATTAATAAATCTAGTTCCCATTTTCTCTATGAGCTCAGTTTGGTGGAGAAAATCAGGTATAGTTCCTACCTCAACATCAATTGTATGTAAATCTATTTCAATAGTAGGGGATTTGGTATTATACATTATCAAGTGGAGATGGAGTCGGTAGATTATAACCATAGGATGATCCGTGTAATTAAAGACCTCCACCCAAGCATGGTCAAAGATGAGGCCACCGTCAATGAGTTAGGGGAGTGGGGGATGGTCATGTTTCGCATAGCAGAGGCATCATTTCTTAAGGGTCTACTAATGGATTGAGGTATTCTCAACTTATATACACCTCATTTGTAATCCATGATTGATTCAAGATCTTTTCCCCCCATTTTTCTAAATATATTTGTTTTTAGGGATATATGTAGTGAATGTTATAATAACCATGGTTTTTATTACTTTAGTTAGAGGCCAAACCAAATTATTTGATGAGTATGGGGACTCAAGATAGTTGATGGGGGGAAATTATTCAAATGGGGATGTTATCTTGATTCAAATATAAACCTACAAAATCATTCCTGGTATCCACTATTTTTTGTATGTAATTTTTTAATAATCTTCTTCCTAAGGAAAGACGTGTTATGGAATGTGGATGGCCAAATTTTTATTCTCATTTGTGAGTGGAGTTTTCAAGTGGGAAGTCGGAATGTAGATCAACTTAATTACATGATTTATTAGTGTTTAATGGAATCATTTAATGTAGAAATGGTGGAGGTTACCTTGGATATTAGGTTGTTTTATGATTTTTTTTAGATTATATTATGACCTTATCCCCATGACATGATGTTGTGTTTTGGATAGTGTTATAGTTTGGTGTTTCTCTAATTTCTATGGATCCCTATCAAAAGAGACCTTTGGACTTACGATGTTTGAGGTTGTATAAGGATTTTATGAAGCATCAATTCTTAATTTGACAAATTGTGTCATCATGGGGTGCTCCAGTGTTATTATCCAAGAAGGTGGATGGTAGTAAAAGGTTATTTATAGACTACCAGAGGTAGAGTCATGTAATTTTTAAAAATGGATAATCTCTTATAATTATATATGATCTTATTGAAATGTTTAAAGGGGAGAATTTTATTTCTATGATTGACCCACATTCAATATATCACCAGCTAAGGGTGAAGGAGTGAAATATCATGAATATTTATTTAACATGCAGGTATGTCATCATCGTGTTTGCAGTACATATGTTTAGTGACATGAACACACTACCTGTGTACATGGGGATCTTGAAATGTGTGTTCCCCATGTTCCTATATCTGTTTTTGTCATTTTCATTAATGAAATATTTATCTATAATATGTCATATGATATTCATTTTGATCATCACATAGATGTATTACTAGTTCTTTGACACCCCAAACTCTTTGGGAAGTCGTATAAGATGAAATATTTTATATAAATGTGAATTTTATTGGGCATGTGGTGTCTCATAAGGTTGTTTAGGTGGTCCCGTCGTTAGTTGAATGAATTGTTTCTTAGGAGTCACCTTAGAAAATTACAAAAGTCTATATTTTCTATGGTCTCCATGAATATTGTTGGAGGTTTTTACCCAATTTATCTTGAGAATCATCCCCATTGATAGTGTTGACTAAAAACAGATTATTTTTAAGACATTTGTTCCATGAATCATTATTATACATAATGGGGAAATTGTCCAATGCACTAATGATCCAGTTTATAGGGGAGGGGTGATGTTTGAGGTGTTTTTTTAAACCTACTATCTAGGATTGGGATGTGTGTTGATAAAGAAAATCTAAGTGTTCTCTTATTCCTATTAGAATTAATTTCCACATGAGTGTAATCTTTGAAAAATAGGATATGGAGTTAGGAATAGTTTTTTTTGGGCTGATGTTGATGCAACATTGCCTCATTGAGGGGTGATTTTTAGTGTTCATGGATCACAATATAATAAGGTACATCTTTTCAAAATGAAACGTAAATATATTGAAGTGGATGTGGATTTAGTTTCTTCATGATTATATTTATTAGATATCTTACAACAAGGTTATGGTAAGTGTTGTGGTTGAGGATGGATCAAGATGTTGTGAAAGGATGTTGTTCATGATTCCACATATTTTGGGAGAGGGACAGAGGAGTTTACAAAACTAATCATGGATTTAAGGGTTGTTGAAGATATAATATATTTATTTTAGAAGAAATTTAATCCATATCTAATGTACCTTATGATGGAGTCTCTGTGGGAGAAAATAGAGGCAAAGGTGATGCGAGATCGTGTTGTCTCTGGTGATGCTTCATATAGATGATTTGAGGATTGATGGAACAAGTTGATATTTTATGGGATATTTTTTGTTTCTATACCAAGGAATTATGGGGTAGTTCATGAGTTTCATTTTTCACCATTGGTGGTAGACCTGGACAATTACATGAACGTTCGAGGATTTAAAATATAGTTTTAGTGGACCTAAAAAAGAGACATGTATTAGATTTTTCGGCTTATTGTCTAATTTTCTATAAGGTGGAGACTAAGGATCCTATTCCTGGTGGTTTGTTTAACCCTTTACATGTTCCTTATATTAAATGGAATGAACTATCAATGGGTTTAATCTTATGTTAACATTGATCTTATGTAGGTTATGATTACCTCTAGGTAATCATGGAATGGTTGATGAAATCATCCCTCTTCATAGCTACGAAGGTGTCACGAGTAATGGATGCATCGGCTAAGAGGTATATTGATGATGTGGTGTGGTTGCTTGGGTTTTAAAGGTTCATTATCCTTAATTTGGATTCATGTTTTACCTCATGATTCTGGGGGGTTTCTGCATAGTTTTAGCACTTAGTTTTTCCTAATCATTTTTTTCCACCATCATAATGATATTTAGATGCAGGAGACTATCCAAACAATGGAGGATATATTGCAGCTATGAATTTTAGAATTCTATTTATCATGGAAAGACACGTGAATTTGGTTGAGGTTTCTTATATTAACATATATCACTAATCCATCAGTCTAGACCCATATTCGGATTTATAAGGCGGGTTATTTCAATCTCTATTATGCTATATGTAGTTTGGGGAGGCATTAATTCTTCACTTGATGTGGTGTAGAGTGAAATAGATAATGTTTATCTTTTTCATGAGTGTTTCAATTTAATGCACGAACTAAATTATTATTATAACGATTGATAAAGGAGGTCCCTTTAGTTTTAGGTTAGAGGCCATATTTTTCAATGGTCTCCCCTCATGTTTGTATGTGGAGGTCAGGAATGTGAGTATGATTTTTCATTGGTTTGTTGGTCCTATTGAGATGTTAGGATGAGTTGGAGAGGTGGAATATGGGTTGGTATTTATACTAGTATTGTAGAAGATTCATGTAATGTATCACTTCTCTTATAACCATTAGAATCTTCAGGGTGATTCCCATTTAATTTATTACGGAGTGTTGAATATTGAGGATGAAACAATGTTTTTAGAGTGGCCAGTGAGATTTAGGCTCATTGGGATAAGGGTTCTTTGGGGCATAACATTCCACTGGAACTTGGGTTATCGAGGCATGTTGTCCATGATGAGGGTACTTGGTAGAATGAGATGTATATGTGTTCCAAATAACTATAGTTGTTTTGAGTATTTATTTGACTTTTTTTATTATATGATGTTGGAACCTTGTTTTTTTGTTAGGTGATAAATATTCATTGATTTAGGATGTTTCATAAAGAATCTATATTTTCCTAAGTGGTGTACATGATTCATTATCAAGAAGCATTATACGTTTTTTATATAAATACCTTGTGTGTGAGTCAATGCTACCTATATATGTAATATCTTGAGGTATATGATTAGGTTACCTAATTTGTGGGTTTGGATGGCATAGTGTTTGTTTTGGTTGTTTTAGTGAATGACTTGGTCTATTTTGAGGTTGATGTAGATTTTATGGAATGTGATGATGTGTAGCTAATGTCATATGTGTGGTGATGTACCGAGTGAGAGGTGGTGGTATGGGTTTTGGTTTGTTTGTGAGTTTTTTGTTTTGTATGTTTTTATAGTGGTTGCGGTTGACATGAGATGATGTCCTTGAGAGGTATCACATGATGTGGTTGTTAGAAATCCCATTTTCTTTTCGTTGGTATTGGTTTTGATTACCATGGGAAAGAATCATTTTAGATGTCTATAATTTAGTGTTTAGTGCCTTCCTGGTTCAATTATTTGCTGGTGTGAGGTGTTGGAGTAGCTTATAATGAGGCTTGAGGTGGTTTGAGATTTGTTTTGGAATTGTAACTACAATGGCGCATAACGGGGAATTTTAATGTGTAAAAAGCGTTTTATTATGTCATCATATGGTTTAGGACTTTAGATATTGGTCTTCATATAGAATTTTTTCAACAAGGGGTTGGGCATGAAATATATTTATGTTTAATATTGGTGTTTACGAAATATGATAATTTAACCCCTAAGAACCTTTTTTATTAATTTGTTTTTGAGTTTTAAGGGTTTTACAGTGAAAACGTGGATGTTATGTCATAACATCCAGGGATCATAAAACATTTTGCGAAAAAGTGTAACTTACACCATATTCTATTAGTGTTAAATGTTTTTAATAGGTTTAATGGGATTATTAATTTCTATTCATCTATATCTCATTCCTCTAAATTTTGAGCGAACTCTAGATAATTCTAAACATTGTACGATCCCTCATTCTCATACATTGACCCTTGGTTTTTAGTAGTGTTATCATGGAAAAAGGTGGTAAGTTGACATCCTTTCCTAGCAGTTTTCCATTCAATTTTTCATCAAATAGATTCTTCAACATTTTTTTTGGTCAAGGTTATTTATGGTATCTTTTTTGAATATTTTCTGTTGTAATATTGGTTGATCTGTAACATCCTATGAGTTGTTGTTGTTTACTAGAATTCCTTCAGTACACTATAGTGTGCATGAAACAAGAGAATCGTTTTTGAGTTAGGAAATCCATCGTTTCATTTTATTTTGTTTCACAAGGGAGGGGTTTGCCTTTTATATTTGGGAAGATAGTTTTCATGGGATTAATGTATATAAAAAAAATTTAATTTGAATTTATGTTGAATGGGGTTTGATTTCAATTCCTATTATATAATCGATATTTTATTAATGATGTTTTTTTATAGGAGAATAATCCCACTTAAAATAGGGGTCATGTGGAGCTTTGGTATAACTATGTTTAATCTAATAAATAATGAATGTTGCATGTTATTATGGTATCACCCTAGAATGGAAATTGACTAACCACTTATATTTAGGTAATGAAATGGCTTCCCATGCACTTATTTATTCTCTGATAATTCCACAAATATTATGAAGTGAAATTGGAAAAAATTATCCTTACTTAATCAGTATGATTTATTGTAATGTTTTGCGATGTGAGGATTTGGGAAAATGGGGTTGATGGGTTTATTTGGCCACATTGTGGGACAACAATGTTATGGATTGTTTGGATGTGTGATGGGGTAATGATGTGATGGTTTGATTGGTTTTTGTTGTGGGTGGAAGTGATATAATGTAGATTATGATGTGATTTTTAGGTTTTTGTGGTGTGGGGATTGTCATCTTGGTATGCTCGATATGGTGTTTTTTTTTCTTTTTGAGTTGTGATATGTCTTCCAAGACACTCAAGTTGAAATGGAATTTGTAAATATTGATTTAAATGTATTTGGTTTCATTTCTTTAATGCGATTGAAGTGGTTAATGGGATGTGTAGTTAAATATGGTTGTTGATAAACAATTTAAGGAGTGGGGTTCTTGAATAAAATTTTATTAGTTTTTATGTAAAAGATGAACGTGGCATGTGTATTTTTTTACTGTGTATATTTTTTCATTTATAGTTATTAGAAGAGGTGGAACTTTTTTGAATTTATTTATTCTTGTTTTGGATCCATGGGTTGGGATTTTTTTTCGGTCTATATATATAAATTGTATGTTCCTTGTGAAATATACATGCACCCCATCTGTGTCTTTAACTATATGCTAACACTAATACATATATATTGGGTTGTATTCTTCCCACATCATAGTGATGACGATGGATGGATGGATAACCCGTATTTCCCACTTCCACTTATATACAAGTAGATAATAACTAAATATAATGGTAAAAGGTATGAAAATTAATGATGAGTTATACCAGGTGTCTTTATGTTAGATATGATAAGACTATGTTGTGGTGTGGTGGCCCAGATGTGTTCCGGTGAAATATGATGAGTTATTTCAAGGTGGAGATTTATTGTGGGGGTTTTTCATGGTAGGAAGAGGGGCTAAGGTAGTGGTCCTTGATTTTTATAATACCCTACTAATTTGGTTATAAATTTGATGTTATAGTCAAGTTGTGTTATGGAGAGATGAGATGTGATTGTTTTATGCCACTATGTCCCATCTGTTTATAGGTTTGATTTTATTTGACAATGTTATGGGGTTGTGACATATGTTATACAAAAGTGGTGTAAGTACTAGGATATAAAATTTCTGGGTGTGAGAGTCTAAAAGAAGTGTGATTGTTTTTCAGGGTACCCATTTATCAATATGATTCTTAATAGGTTATTATTCATGGATTTTGTTGTTTTTTGGGTGTGTCTTAGTAAGGTTTTGGTTGGATATTAGAATGGTTTAGGTGGAGTTGGATGTAATGTTTATTCCTAGTAACATTAGTATAATTCCTCCACATTTTAAGGAGATACATTAGTTTTCGTACTGATTATACCTCAGTGATCACCCTTCATATATATCCTAATTTTTAGGATTCTTGGAGAACTGTATTTATCTTGATGAAAATAACTATCACAGACCTTTTAACATTTGTTTAATAACTCTATTATCTTCCCATTCTGGTATCTACATTGGATATTTTTATTTATACTTTTGTTTTTAATATATGAAATGTTGGATGGTTTTTGAATTTTTTTATATAGTTTTTTGTAGTTTATTTTACCAATCACGTGGTCCTGTATTATTATAGTGGATAATGCCTCATTTGTTGATATTTTTACATACCCCTAGTTCATGTAGCAGAACCAAGAAATAGTAAAGGCAGGACTTTGGGGGGAGTCTCTCCCTAAATAAAATATATTATCTATGGGGGATTAGGTTTTAAAGTATCGCTTGATGATAGCTTTTGATATTAGCACTTACAATACACTCTTCCATTTTTTCAGAATTGATTTGTTTTATATTTTTTACATAGTCATGTATAGTTTATTTAAAACATTAAATAGGGGTGAAGACTTGTTTCCAAAGATGATATTCATATCTTATTTTTCTTAAAATTCAAGAGCTTTAAAATAGTACTTTGCATGTAATTTAATTAGACTAGAATTAATGGGTAATTAAAATCAGATTTATGATCTAAAATAAGGATTGTTTGCTATATATTAATTATAAAATGAAAATATTTCATTCATTACACCTATTTCTCATTCTCTAAAGATGGGTGGTGCCAAATACATTCTCTATATGTTCATGGAACTATATTTCTAGTGTTATTTTAAGTACATCATATATTGGTTCTATCTTCTGTGTCATAGCCCTATTTTGGTATTGCGCATAACATGGAGGTTTTTTTCGTCCAACTAGGGGGTCCTTATTTTCTAATTAGTTGTATCATACTATAGGTGTTCATGATATTTTTATCTTTTATGAATATGGTTAAATGAATCCTAACAAAGATTAATTAATCACTATAACTGAATTGAAGATGAAGGGGAATGAAATCACATGTATTTATAGATTTGACATTATTATTGATATTGAAATTATAAAGGCATGATTACATGATAAAAAGTATGGTTAATTGGGAAATTTTTTTATTGTTTTTGTGTTTCATAAACCATGTTATTATGATAGATTAATATCACCCTGAATGGAATTGTAGAATCACTTATATCAGGTTAATAAAATGGTTAACCTTGGAAAATTATTCTAGTCAAATAATATCTTTAAAAATGAAGTGGAACAATGGAAAATCCCATTGACCAATCTGAAAAAATGATATGTGACTTTCTTTGGATATTTTTCATATGTATGAATTTGTTTTGTGCTATGTATTTGTGTTATGTGGTGTTTGTGATAAAAAGTGATTGTCATGTAGAGGTTGTGATAGGAAGTGTATGTGGATGTAATGGTGGATCTATGATATTCTTGTAATGGAGATGATGTTTTGTATATTGTAGTGATGTGATTTTTTATTCTAGTTTCTCAACTAGTAATTGAATAAAATAAATGGAATCATTGAAATTTAAAGTTTATTGGATGAAAATATTTAAAAAATTATTAATAATTGTATGTGTGGTTAAATGATATCGATGTTAAATAATAAATATTGGGTTAGAACAATGTGATTAATAGGATGGGAATAATGGAATGAATTGGATAATTAAACAATGGTTATGATTGATGACCAAACACCCATTTTCCCCTTAAGGAGGGATGTTTTAACAAATATATTTTTAGGGGAGATAATGAGATTTATTTAATTAGGGGACTTGCATGGTAGGAGGAGGGAACATGTTTATGGTCATTCATGTTCCTGGTTCCCTACCATTCTATTTATGGTTTTTTAGTGATGGGTTATGTGGATTCAAGAGATACGCGATGTTTTATGATGTGATGTGTTGTTATACAAAGTAGGAGAGATAATCAATACATATATCATTATGGTGGGGGAACAACTAATGTCTTGAAAAGTGTTCTACAGTACCTATCATTGATATGCCACATATTATATTCTTATACCAGTATTTTTTTGACGAAGGTAAAATTTTTATAAATTCTATCTTGTAAATAAGTTTTTATTATCCCACCATACTATTATTTTATGGTTAATTGTCATGTCTTTAGGTTTTAGTGTTATTTTGAGGTCAAATGCAAAAAAATGATTAAATCTGTAAATTTGGTATATAATTATGATAGGGATATTATGGTAATAAAATATGCATTATTATTACAAAATGTGTGATTATTTTTTTGAAATACCTGAAATATTTCCAACAAATTTGTCTTCAGAATGAATGTTTAAAACAAGCATTTAGGGGCTCATAAAAATCATTTAGTTTTGGAAATGATTTCGGGAAAATAGCATAGACCCCATCGATGAAACAAAAGAATAACTTAGTTCAAAAACCTCCAAACACATTGATTTCATATGTAAATGAAATAGTATCTAGTAAGGTTCATACTATATGTGTTTCAATTCAAAATAAGCACATTAAGGCTTTTTTTCAATAGCTAAAACATGTGAAAGATGAAACAATTCCCTAGGAAGAAATGGTCCCCTTGGGAAATTTAATCATTGAATATGAATAACAGATCCAAAATGTCTCATATGTTTTGTAGAGACATGAACTCTTGTGGGGAACAACATTAATTATGGATAAAAGTCATGAATCAAATGGTTGGATGGTAATAGATTCAAGGGAATTTGATACGTTGGAACTTGGCGAGTCAAATGGGAAGATTAAATTTCTCTGCTTAAATCAGAATTAACTCCTATATCTAGATGATAATAAAGATCAAATGATTTAGGTAAATGAAGAATATTTTATGGATTAAATTTGACGAATAAATGTGTTATAAATTCCTTAATTTAATGGAGAATACATGCTGAAACATTTAGAGTATATTTTTGGAGTGAATTATTTCTCCCTCAATACCTATAAATATGTTTCATCACCCCTTATCAAAGCATTGACACTTTTGGGTGGCCATTTTCTATTGATTGTTAATTTCATTCAATTGTAATAGAATTAGTCATTTTAAATTTACTTTTCTCTTCTTCATCTTATACTCATTATTTTTATCTTATTTTTTTTTCCACCCCATTATTCTTTAATAAAATCTATTATACTTGTGATCTTGAGTAACTAATCTGAGAAATTTCATGGGGGATAAATCAAGTGTTGAAGCCATGTCATTTTACATTCATGTTTATTGTATCTAATTTTTACAGAGTTAAGTCATGGGGGATATTATTGGTTATGTCACCTTTGTGCCTCCACTTTCCACCCAAAGACATAACTACTTCATCTATAATACTTTCCCTTGATTGAAGATGTGGGTTTATGGTCTCTCATTGATCATTGAGTGTAATGTATATTCACAACCATATATAGAAGTTGATATTCATGAATATGATTTATTGTGATTATTTATTACATTTTAAACTAATAATGTGATGATGAAGGATTAATCTAGGTGATTCTCTCTAGAATATCTCTTTATCTTTCGGACTTTATTCTATTTGAATTCATTTTTTTTAATTGCATTTGTAGGTTAAATTTTATTATTGAATTCTCATCTATCAAAATTCTATTTTATTTCTATTTATTTCTAAAATATAAATCGAAATTTAATAAAAAGATAATTATAAGTATCTAGTGATTGACTACAATAGCTCCTCAAGAGAACGGCCTAGGTCATCCTCTATACTATATTAGGTTCTAAATGTTTTTGAGAGTACATGTGACAAAACTTCATCAAATTGGCGTTGTTTTCAGGGAACTAGGTGTTCTTCACTAACTATTTATATACATAATTTGTAAATAATTTTTCTTTTATTTAATAAATTAAAAAATAATAATAAATTTCAACAAAACATAAAAATTTCTTTTTTTCAACATGTCTTTTAATTCAAATTATTATTAAAACAATGAACAGTATCAAGTGCCAAAATATACTTTTAATGATCTTGATTCTAATTTTCATAGGATTAGTGATGAAGTAAAAAACATAGAGAACCAAAAACAATTGATTGATGAATATATATCCACATCCCAATAGAAACCTGAACCCAAGCCAAAACCAAAACCAGAACGAGTGGTGGAATAGATTTCACCAATCATTTTTTATGTCAAAAAACCTAAGGCAGATGAAAAAGAGATACTAAAAGAATTAATCATATCATCCCATACTCAACAAATTCTCGAGGAGGATCCAAAAGAACACATGAAAGCTAATGTACTTATGAGAGATCAATAATTGTTGGATGAATATTGGTATAACATTATTTATTATAACATGAAACTTGATAATACCAACCTTTTAAATGAAGAATATTCATCATTATACCTCTTACATTCATTGGATTATGATAAAAAAGATGAACCTGATGATATGGAGTTTCCAATGGTCTTTCCAGAAAAGACCAATTTTCAAGATGGAATACTTGAAAGGTGATATTTCGTTATTGATTCTTGATTTTTTATTCATTACCATGATAAATAGATTTTTAACATTTCTTTTTATAAAATTTCTTACATATCCCAAATAATACAGGCCTTAGATGTTTATGAAGAGACATCCCATGTTTTGGTGAATGAATAAGTAGCTATAGAAAATCATGTAGTGTGAATAACTCTTGTACATCAACTTTCCTACAATAGGGAGGAGTAAGACCATTTAAGTCAATAGGTAGAACCCCTATCTTCATTTCCTTCCCACTCAGGACATTAATTTCTCAAATTATTATTTCTTCAGGGTTGAGAACTGTCTTATCTTATTTTGGGTTCTCTACTTTCAGTGTTTACTCAAAGAAATCAGTAAAAGACATATGTGGTCGTTCATCTCAAAGAAACCTCACCCACTATATGATTGTGGATTATCCAGTGAAACTGCCTAACTTGGGGTAGTGAAATCCTAGCACCCACATGAAGGTCTAAACAATGTTCTATCCTTTCTTATATTCTCTTGATTTTTTATTTATATTTCTTATTATTTGTTTTATTTCAATATTACTTGGTCTATTATATGCATCTAATATCATAACTCAAGGAATCCACTTAAAAAATAATATCAGGTTGTATCTTTCCTTCAATTGTCTTTCTACCTTTATATTTATATTTCGTTGAATTGATTTGAGGGGCAGTAAAATTTATGTGTGGGGGATTATTAACCAACTTATTAATTCTTGTGTGATTTTTAATTTTTTTTATAATATTTTTATGAGATTTGAGCTTTAATGAATATTATTATCACATTTCCCACATCAATTGATTTAGTAATAGTTGAAATTATTTTTGAAGGAATCGATTTTAAATGATTGTTGATGTGAAAACATATTCTTTGAATTAGATTTATATGAATTTATATGTGTTTGACATGATTTTTTAAATGCATGACCATGATAAAATGACTCAATATATATTTCTTGTCCTGTGAGGTAATAAAAAATAAATTGATATATTCTTCATAATACCCACACATTCCAGAGGGAAACATGAATTTTGTGTGAGAACTATAATTTATGATTTTTATCATTCTAATAATTGGATTTCATAAAAAAATTTAATGTCATTGAGGAACTGCTATGGCTAGCCACATATTTACCTGAGACCCATCATTATATTTATCTTTCATAAGACCTTAGATTATATGGATTTATATATAGGATTAAGCCACATTACAAACTGATTTTTCATTATCTACAAACACTTTTAGTATTTTTTCATGGATATTTAGATTTTGAGTGTGGGGGAAGGGCCTTTTATGTGTGTTTATTGGTATGTGTATACTTTATGGGTGTTTTTGGTGTGTTTTAATATTTTGGGGAGTGTATAATATGATAATTGATTATTTGTAATCATTTGATTGTCCATTATCTGTTTCATCCATTTCACCTTAAAAAAATAAAATAAATAAATAGAGATAAGCATGAATTACATATTATACATTATTTCATGAATAATTTCCCTCTCAAAAATCAATGGTATGGTTTTTCATTCATTCAATGTATTCAATTTTCTACTCAACTTCCATGAAAAATAATAATAATAACAAAATTTGTTGCGCCTTTGTAAATATTTGTAAAAAAGGGGAAAACATGGATGATATCATAAATTATAATAATTATTTGGCTCATGTTCCATGACATTAAATGGGGTGTTTTGTTTTTCATTTTCTCAAGTGGTATTGAGAAATGAAGTTTTTTATGTTTTCACTTGAATTAATCATGCATTTTACTTAAGAGTCCAGCCCCCTCTTTCTAGCCACAATCTTTTTCAACCATTTTCCCACCAACCTTAATCCTCAAAATCATTTGAAAATTTAATTAAATCACTCATGATTTAATTAATTTTCATGTTTAATATTGTGAAGAATGTATAATTTTCACAAAACTATTTTGGTACATGCAATTTCCATGTATGAGCATAACTTTAGATTTAGTTTCTCTTGAGTGAAGAGTCAAATAAAATTCAATATGATGTAGGATCTAATTGGGAAAAGGATTGATTTATATGGTTGAAAAGCTTATAATTATTGAAATGAAAATGATAGAGAATTTTTTTTCAAAGATAATACATGATGGAATTCTATTCTGGATATGATCATTGATATTTTCTCATTTTTTATTATTGTGCAGATTTTGCATTGGTTGTAAGATTACTTCCCGAAAGTACAATGTTTAAGTGTGGGGGAGTGATGATTCCCACATTTTCATAAATTTTATACTATAAATATTTGGCTATAATCCCACCATATTGTTATTTTATGGGTAATTGTCATTTTTATAGGTTTTAGTGGTATTTTGAGCTCAAATGCAAAAAATAGTTAAAAAAAGAAATTAGGGAAATTATTATGATATGGGTATTTTGGTCATGAAATTTACATTTTTTTCCAAATTATGTGATTATTTTTTTAAATCCCTAATTTATTGGATAGAAAAAATTATTCAGCAGGAAAGGTTGATTTGGGCATTTTGGGGCTTGAAAAAATCATTTAATTGTGGAAATTTGTCGTCCAGATAATGTGGTACCCACCAACGTAACAGAAGAATAACTCGGTCAAAACACATCCAAATGAATTATTTCCCACTAAAAATGAATTAGGATTCATTAAGGTGCCTTATATATGTGTTTCAAGACAAAATATCTTCATTAAGGCATTCTTTGAAGAGCTAGAACAGGTGTAGGATGAGATAACTCACTGTGAAGAAAAGGTTCCATTGAGAAATTATTTCATAACATCTGAATAAGATGTTTAAAATGTCCCATATTTTATGGAGTAACAGAAAATAAAGTGGGTAACAAATTTTATTAAGTATAAAAATAAGTAATCAACCGGTTTTAGGGTTATAATGGCATAAGAAGTTGAATATTTAGAATTTGGTGACTCAAAAGGACAGATTAAATTTCTATGATTAAATCGGCCATAACTCCTATATCTTGAGGTCAATAAAGATAAAAATATTAAGGTGAAAACAGAACATATTATTAAAAAACTTTTATGAATACAAATATTACAAATCTACCATTTAATTGAGAACACATGCATAAAAATTTGGAGTACATTTTTGGAGTGAATTCTTTCACCCCCTCTTCCTATAATTAAATATCCTCAAACCTTCTCAAATAATGGTCACTTATGTGTTTCCATTTTATACTATTTTGTAATTTCATTCCATTGTAATTTAATTATTCATTTTTAACATTATTATCTCCTCTTCACCTCTTACTCATTTTTTATCTTTTGTTTTTTCCACACCATTCATCTCTATTGTGATCTCTTATACTCGTGATCATGAGAAACTAAATAGAGGAACATCCTGGTGGATCAATACAGTGTTGACCCAAGTAATTTAACATTAAATTTTATTGTTTCTTATTCTATTAGATTTAGTTCAAGTAGGATCATAGTGTTTAAGGAACCTTTGAGCCTCCACTTGCCACTTAAGACTTAACTTTGTCTTTTATAATATTTTCCCTCGATCGAGGAGGTGGATGTTTGGTATCTCAGTGATCATTGAGTGTACTATACATTCATTACCATATATAGAAGAGGATGTAATGACTTGGACCCAGCCATCCACCCGAACAGTGCCAAATGGGTCGGGTGTTACTACCTTAAGCACACCCCTCCAAACGCCAAAGGTTGTCGAATAGCAGTGAGGGTCTGTTAGGTAAAGTGGGAAGGCTATACCCTTCCGGAGGGTAATAATAACGGTACTGGTCCGAGTATAACAGTAATGGTGCAGTGAAAAAGACTCAGTAGACTCGAACTAGAATCACATAGCAGATGCACATTCAATAACAATAAACAGCGGAAGCAATAAATATAAACAACAACAGCACAAAGTAAACAGGACAACATGCTGAATATCACAACAACTACTATTCTAAACAAACCAACATGCATCCATATCAAGTCAATATACACAAGGGATATAATGGCTAACCAACTGTGGCTACTTAATAAATAAACATGCTAATGCACGAAGGAAAGCAAAACAAGGTAAACATCAGGTAGGCAAGACCTCAAGGCCCATACCATCTCCATGCCACAACTAACATTGCCCAGCTCTTGATAATGACCTCTTTCCTTCACGTAAATCCATAAGGTCTTCACACGTCCATAAGGGCCCGTGCATGGTGTGAGACAAATCTCAGCAGGATACCACCCAATGGTGCGTACCTAGTATAAGTTTTCAAGCAGTCATGCATTTACAAGGAAAGAAGTAAACAATACAATGCACAAATAAACACAAACTCCACTGGTGCTCAATAGCCACTGTGGAGTGTCACCTGCTTCAGCCAACGCCGGAATCACTGTCTTGTAACTCCACATCATGTGCCACCTGACACCTCATGTCTCAAGTACCGACGTCCCAAAGGCACGCCCAAGGAAAATAGCATCCCAGCACCAAGTGCCTCCTGACACCTCGTGTCTCAAGTACTTACTTCTCGAAGTCACACTCAAGAAGAAACACAGAGGAACATCGATACCTATCCTCACATAAGAATTCGGATGGACAATGATATCTGCCCTCAAATAAGTAACCAGACGGACAGTGATGTCTGACCTCAAATCACAACGATCCTAATCCCCCAACCCGATAGCCTTAATTCTATCCATTGAAGGCTCTTCACCTTCCATGTGGATTTCTATGATAATCACCCCCAACCAAAATACCTAAACCGCATCTACATGGGCCTCTACCCACACGAGTGGTCAAACCCACCTCATCACAGAGTATATATGTGTGCACACTACTCAGTGTTCCGGGTGAGCGGTAATCACAAAAATAATACCTAAGCCACCACACATCTGACACCTTGTGACCTTGCAACCATGTCGCTCAAGTTTGATGGCCTCGACATCCAAGTATCCCGGGCCAAGCCCAACCTGATAGTCCAACTGCCTCAAACCAACATCCATGATGCCCAATCCCGTGGTACAAACCACCCAAGTAACCCAGGAAAAGCCCCAACCTGTGATCAACATCACTCAACAAAATATCTGGGCCACTCCCAATATAACTAAATAGTTCAACACAGGCAATATCACTCATTGCATATATATACTCGAAAGCATCACTTTAAAAAGGCAATCACTACACAGTCAAATTTCACTACACATTTGATGTCCCATGCCAGCAACTATGGGCTTGAATTCCTTAAACAAATTAATAACATGTTTAAACAAATCTGACTCAGTAGTTTTAACAACATTTCACTTTATACCCATTTCGAAACTCCCAGCCGTAATTACCCAAACAAGAAAAGGCCTCGAACCTATCCACGCTCAATTACAAATAGGTTAATGAATACCCAGAGGCATCCCACAACATAGATAATTAATTAAAAACAATTAAACAGGGTTTTTCTCGATACCCGACATCGCGCTCGATGGCCGCAACCCCCAAAAGTCTACGAAAACACTAAAGGATGTATGTACCACCTACCTCGTGCTAGTACAATGATACTCCTATGATAGAAACCTCCAATTACGTCTAGAACATGGTATATCAACAAAAGAATCAAACCCACTCAAACTCTTAGAACTCTATCTAGGTAAGAAATCAGGAAAAACGGCTAAAGGGGAATCAAGGCCATACCAAGAGAGTTGCAACGAATCAAACGGTGTTCAGATCGGAGTTCGGACGAAGATTCGAGGGAATGAAGAAGGTTCGGTCGGCTCTCCCCGCGTAAGCCCCGAGTGGTAGGAAAATGAGAGAGAAAAAGGAAATCCTGGGTGGCCTCGAACTTAAAAACCCAAACATTAAGTGGTCACACGATTAAACCGCACTGTTTGGAATACTGTGCACCAACTGTGTGGTTGCCACTACCTCACCCAGGAACGTCGCATGGCTATCCCAGAAAGTTTGGAAAACCGTGCAGAGCCCTCTGTCTCAACCATAGACTTCACACGGTTTGTCTGCACGGTTTGGAAAAGCGTGCACCAATCGTGTGCACCTGCATTACCTCTCTAATTTCAAAAGATTGACCCATAATCGTCCAAAATCTCCAGTTTCCTCAGAAACAAGTCAAAATTCAAACAGGGTCAGGATATTGACCCTTTCAAAAAACCTGGGTTCTTACAATCTCCCCACCTTAACATAGCTCATCCCCGAGCTATCAAAAGAAACCTGGGGATGGCACTGAACATAACATCCCGATCAATGTAACCTGAACTTCCCTGATAACAATGTTCTGGCTATATTCATCTAGGGGATCCCCACCTGAGGAATTGCCTAACTCAGTCTCAACCCGACAAAACACATAACGAGAAAATGTTCTCTAACCTGTGTTCCGGAATCATGATCCTCCCGTGATGCATCGTCACACCTACCTTTCATTGGAGCTCCCGTTTCATTTTCCAACACACATATGTATCCCTCACTGCATCAGTGTCCGCCTCCATGAGGTCCTGCATCCCATGGATGATCAAAACGAACATGGTGCCTAGAACCATAAGTAACCCACATCCTCGATGCCCCGGTGCCCATGGAACCTCAAGAAACCCGCATCCTCGATGCCCCGATGGCCTTGCCACCTCAAGTAACATGCATCCTCGATGTCGCGATGCCCATGGCACTTCAAGTAACCTGCATCCTCGATGCCTCGATACCTTTGGAACCTCATACATATATACAAATTATATCATGCGCCTAAGATGGCGCCAAACCCACTAACCAGCATATAGTCAATCCACATCAAACATGTGCACCTCATGCACTCAAAACAGACATGCCTCTAAAGGTCATTCCAAATGATAACAAGGAAAAGATCATGGCCACACCTATGGTGTACCTCTAACTATCGTCACCTCACCAGCCTGCTCAGCCTCTGGCATCTCCACAGCATGCACCTGGCCTGAAACATGGTTGCCTGATGGATGACCTCCCTACGGTGCTGCTCCAGTCACCAGCCACTAACCCCTTTGATGGGTCCCGCTTTCTCTTTCACGTCCTCCGCGTGCATCTGAACCTTGACAACCCTCTCCTGGTACTGAACTTGAACCAACTCTGGATGCCACCATCTGTCCCGGTCCCTGGCTGCCGGCTATCTGAGAAGGCTGTCTGTAAAACCTCTCTAGATGCCCGACCTGTCTACATGCTCGACACTCCTTAAGAGGTCTATCGCACTAAGTCCAAACATGTCTCGGCTATCCACACTAGAAGGAAATTACTGAAGAACTGCCATGAGGTGGTGTAGCTAAATCCCTGGACTGACTGCCCTGTTGGGACTCATCCCATCCTCGCTTCCTGCTATCCGAGCCTTCACCGGAAGCTGTCTCCCTACCAAACATTGGTCAATCCCTCTAGTTTCCCTCTGCTATGAGTTCCTGGTTCACTACCTCTGAGAAAGAACCATGCCTGAAAATATTCACCTGTACCTGAATGGAATGTCATAAACAGTCCTCGAAACGCCTCACCCTAGTTGCGTCATCACCCGCCATACTAGGTGCAAAGAGAGACAACTTTGTGATGGTATATGTGTAGTTCACGATAGTCATATCTCCCTTCTGAAGACTCATGAACTCTCGATCTCTCTCTGCTCTCAGTGTCTCTGGATAGAAGTGCTCGAAGAACCTATCCTCAAAGGCCTTCCATGCTAGTCCCTCATGCCTACGAGCATGTAGCCGTACATCCCACCAACCCTTCGCCGGTCCTCTCAGCATGTACGTCGCCAGCTTGACCCTCCACCCTAGAGGCATATCGAGCTGCTCGAAGATCATCTGTATGCTCTATATCCAGTTCACAGCCACCTACGGACCACCCTCTCCTTGAAAAAGTGGCAGGTGCTGTGATTGGAACTCCCACGTCAGATATTCCATAGAAGGTTCTGTACCATACGCGCCTCTGTCAATACCCTGTATGACACGTACCAAGCTAGCTCGGAGCTACTCGCTGAGCCATAGTCCGAACACTGCCATACCCGGCTGCTGCCCTGTCTGCACTACATCCTGAACCTGTTCCTATCCCATAGAATGTACATCCGGCTCATACCCGGCCTACACCAGATTTTGAACCTGATATTGGGGCTCTGTATCTTCTCCTACCTGATTCTCCATCGAGTCGTGAAGGAGTAACCCACTTAATACAATTAATGGTATGACAGCCCATATATATATATAACCATATATTCTACACAGATAAGGAAAGCCGTAAAAGGCAGTGTATAACAACTACCCTTACTCCCCCTCACTGCAACCCATTCCCCAGAGCATCCTGGCCTCATGGACTTCTTACCCACCCTCAACATATGCAAGTATCAAAAGTACCTCGGGCCATGCCTCCGCTGAAAAATCACGTTGATTCAAAACGACGACCAAGTCACCCAATCCTGATAGTTACACTGCCTCAGTCATAGTACCTACCTACTCTAATAAGAGTTAGACTCAAATATCTCTCCACATTCAATTTTACAAAATATAAAGCATGTAATAACCATTGGAAAAACTAGAAACTCTATCAGAAATTTCACTAATTCAAATTTCAAAGCATATAAATAATTGAAATTGATTTTTATTCACATGGAATTATAACTTCACAAAGCATACATGCAATTATGAATTTGAAATGCCCTAAAAAATGTGCCTATCATAATCCAATCAAATTAGCCCTGCCATACCTGTTAAGGTCCAATTTTCCCTTACCGCACTGGGTCAAGGGACACATCTCACAATCAAGAACATCTCACACCAAGTGAGCCACCGAGGTGGAAATCATATAAAATGTATGTTGAGGAAAAGAAAACAGTAATTCCCACCCATTGGAAACATGGTCCATCCCTCGTACCTGGGGCCGCAGGCACCAAAGCACAAGCTAGAAACCCAGTTCTAGTAACAACCTATCTCCAGTATACCATATCCAAAATAGTAAAACCAGCATAAATAAAAAGAGATGTCTCAATCTCATTAGTAGCTAGGAAAACACGGCTACTAAATCCTTGTCAAGTACTTCTCTGATACCACTTTATAACAACCCAGACCCAGCCAGCCACCCGAACAATGCCAAATGGGTTGGGTGTTACTACCTTATGCACACCTCCCTGAACGCCAAAGGATGCTGACCTGCAGCGAGGGTCTGGTTGGTATAGTGGGGAGGCTATACCCTCCTGAAGGATAATAATAACGGTACTGTTCTGAGTATAACAGTAATAGTGCAGCGGAAAAAACTCAACAGACTCGAACCAGACCCGCATAGCGGAAGCACATTCAATAACAATAAATAGAAAAAGCAATCAATATAAACAACAGTAGCAGAATGTAAACAGGACAACATGATGAACATCACAACAACAACTGCTGTAAACAAACCAACATTCATACATAGAAAGTCAATATACACAAGGCCACCAATGGCTAACCAACTATGGCTAGATAACAGATAAATATGATAATGCATGAAGGAATGAAAAACAATGTAAAATCCAGCTATTCAAGACCTTAAGGCCCATACCATCTCTATGCAACAACTAACGCAGCCCAGCTCTTAAAGCTGACCTCTTTCCTACACGTAAATCCATAAGGTCTGCACACGTCCCGAAGGTCCTGTGTAGGGTGTGAGACAAATCTCAGTAGGATACCACCCAATGGTTCGTACCTAGTATAAGTGTTCAAGCAGTCATGAATTTACAAGGAAAGAAGTAAACAGTACAATGCACTAATAAACACAAATTCCGCTAGTGCTCAACAGCCATCGTGGAGTGTCACCTGCTTCGGCCAACGCTGGAATCTCTATCACGTAACCTGGCACCATGTGCCACCTGACACCTCGTGTCTCAAGTACCGACATCCCTAAGGCATGACCAAGGAAAATATCAACCTAACACCAAGTGCCTCTTGACACCTTGTGTCTCCAGTACCGACGTCTCGAAGGCACACCCATGAAGTAACCCCGGAGGAACAATGATACCTGTCCTCAAATAAGAATCTGGAGGGACAGTGATATCTGCCCTCAAATAAGTAATTGGAGGGATAGCGATGTCTGCCCTCAAATCATGGTGAGCCTCATCCCCCAAACCGATAGCCTCAATTCTATCCCCTGAAGGCACCTCACCTTCCACGTGGCTTTCTATGGAAAGCACCCCCATCCAAAATTCCTATACAGAATCTACGGGGGCCCCTACCTAGACAATTGGTCAAAACCACCTCATCACAAAGTATCTATGTGTGCACACTACTCAAAGATCTGGGTGAGTGGTAAAAACCAAAATACTACCAAAGCCACCACACATCTGACACCTCGTGTCCCTGCGACCATGTCGCTCAAGTCTGATGGCCTTTCCATCCATGTAACTCGGGCCAAGCCCAACCTGACAGTCCAACTGCCTCAAACTGACGTCCATGACACCCAATCCCATGGTACAAACAACCCATGTAACCCGGGAAATGCCCCAGTCTATGATCAACATAACTCAACAAAATATCTGGCCCACGCCCAACATAACTAATCAGTTCAACACAGGCAATATCACACATTGCATATATATACTCGAAAGCATCACTTTGAACAAGAAATCACTACACAATCAAATTTCACAACACATGTATTGTCCCATTACAGCACTTAAGGACTTGAATGCCTTAAAAAAATTATTAATATGTTTTAACAAATCAAACTCAACAATTTTATCAATAGTTCACTTTATACCAATTTTGACACCCCCAGCCGAAATGCCCCAAACAAGAAACGGCCTCGAACCCATCCTCGCTCAGTTATAGATAGGACAGTGAATGCCCAGAGGCATTCCACAATTGAGATAATTAATTAAAAACAATTAAACATGGTTTTTCTTGATACCCGACGTCACGCCCGAAGGCCGCATCCCCCAAAAGTCTACGAAGACATGAAAGAAGGTATGAGACACCTTCCTCATACTAGTACGATGTTACTCCTCCGATGGAGACGTCCAATTAGGTCTAAAACACGGTAGATATACATAAGAATCAAAATTGCTCAAAATCCTATAACTTGATCTAGGGAAGAAATCAGGAAAAACGGCTCAAGGGGAATCAAGGCCTTACCATGGGACTTCCAACGCATCAAACAATGTTCGGATTGGAGTTTGGACGAAGATTTGTGAGCAATAAGAATGTTCATCCGGCTCTCCCCACATAAGCCCTGAGTGGGGGGAAATGGGAGAGAAATAGGAAATCCCAAGAGGCGTAGAACTTAAAAACCCTAACATTAAGTTCCTGCACGGTTAAACCGCACGGTTTGGAAAATCGTGTGTCAACCATTTGGTTTCCACTGCCTCACCTAGAAACATCACACGACCAACCCGGACGGTTTGGAAAACCGTGTGCCGCCCGTGCGGAGACCTCTGTCTCACCCAGAGACTTTTCACGGATTGTCTTCACGGTTTGGAAAACCATGAGCCAACCGTGCGCACCTGCATTACCTCCATAATTTCAAAAGTTTGACCCAGAATCATCCAAATTCTCCATTTTCCTCAGAAACAAGTCTAAATTTAAACATGGTCAGGATTTTGACCCGCTCCAAAAACCAGAGTTCTTAAAATCTCCCCACCTAAATATAGCTCATACCCAAGATATCAAATGAAACCCAGGGATGGCACTAAACATACCACCCTGATCAAAGCTACTCGTACTTCCCCAGTCACAATGTTCCGGAAAAAGTCTTCAAGTGGCTCCCCACATAAGGAATTGCCTAACTCGGTCTCAACCCGAAAAAACAAAAAATGAGGAAAGGTTTGCAAAACTATGTTCCGAACTGAACATCCTCCCATGATGCATCATCACCCCTACCCCTCATTGGAGATCCCATGTCATTTTCCAACACCCAAATGTATCTCACACCACATCGGTGTCCGCCTCCACGAGGTCCTACATCCCATGGATTCTCAAAATGAACCTGGTGCCTAGCACCTCAAGTAACCTGCATTCTCGATGCCTCAGTTCCCATGGTACCTCATGTAACCAGTATCCCCGATGCCCCGCTACCCCTGGCACCTCAAGTAACCCACATCCTCGATGCCCCGATTCCCATGGCACCTCAAGTAACCCGCATCCTCGATGCCCTGATGCCCTTGGAACCTCATACATATATAAAAATTATATCACGAACCTGAGATGGAGCCAAACCCACTGATCAGCATATAGTCAATCCACATCAAACCTATGCACCTCGTGTACTCATAACGGACATGCCTCTATAGATCATGCCAAAAGATAACAAGGAAAAGATCATGGCCACACTCGTGGTGTACCTCTAACTTTCGTCGGCTCACCAGCCTGCTCAGCCTCTGGAAGCTCCACGGCATGCACCTGGCTTGAATCATGGATGCGTGATGTTTAACCTCCCTGCAGTTCTACTCTAGTCACTGGCCACTGACCCCTCAGGTGGGACCCGCTTTCTCTGTCACGTCCTCCCTGTGCAGCTGAACCTGAGCTTCCCTCTCCTGGTACCAAACCCGAACCAACTCCGGATGCCACCGTCTGTCCTGGTCCCTGCCTTCCAGCTATCTTAGAAGGCTGTCTGCAAAACCTCTCCAGATGCCCGGCCTTTCCCCATGCCCGACACTCCTTAGAAGGCCTATCTTACTGAGTCTGAACATGTCTCGGTTGTCCACACTAGAATAAAATCACTGAAGAACTACCACGAGGTGGTCTAGCTAAATCCCTGGCTAGACTGCCCTGCTAGGACTCATCCCATCCTCTCTTCCTGCTGTCCGAGTCGTCACCGGAAGTTTTCACCCTGTCAAACACATGTCTATCCCTTTATTTTAACTCTTCTATGAGTGCCTGGTTCACTGCATATGAGAAAGGACCATGCCTGAAAATATTCACCTGTACCCGAATGGCATGTCGTAAGCCATCCTCGAAACACCTCACCCTAGCTGTGTCATCGCTCACCATACCCAGTGCAAAGCGAGACAACTCTGTGAAGGTAGATGCGTAGTCCATGAGAGTCATATCTCCCAGATAAAGACTAAAGAACTCCCGATCTCTCTCTGTTCCCAGTGTCTCTAGATAGAAATTCTCGAAGAACCTGTCCTCGAAGTCCTTCCATGCTAGTCCATCGTGCCTACGAGCCTGTACATGTACATCACACCAACGCTTAGTCGGTCCTCTCATCATGTACGTCGCCAGCTTGACCTTCTACCCTGGAGGCGTCTTGAGCTGCTCGAAGATCATCTCCATGCTCTCTATCCAGTTCTCACCCACATGCGGACCAACCTCAACCTGAAAAAGTGGTGGGTGATGTGATTGGAACTCCCGCGTCAGATATTCCATAGAAGGCTCTATACCCTACACGCCTCTGTCAATCCCTTGTATGACATGTACCAGGCTAGATCGGATCTGTATGTCAAGCCATGGTCTGAACGCTGCCAAACCCAGCTGCTGCCCTGCCTGCACTGGATCCTACACCTGGTCCTATCCCTGAGCCTGTACCTGCAGCTCATACTCGGCCAGCACCAAATTCGGAACCTGATCCTGTGGCTCTATATCTTCTCATTTTTGATTCTCCATCATGTCATGAAGAAGTAACCCGTTTAATACTATAAATGGTCAGACAACCCATATATATATATATATATAACCATTTATTCTACGCTGATAAGGAAAGCAGTAAAAGGAAGTGTATGACAACTACCCTTACTCACCCTCACTGAAACCCATGCCGCATAGCATCCAAGACTCATGGCCTCCTTACCCGCCCTCAACAGTGCCAAGTATCAAAAGTACCTCTGGCCATGCCCTCCCTGACAACTCACGTTGCCTCAAAACGACGATCGAGTTGACCAATCATGATAGTTACACTGCCTCAGTCATAGTACCTGCTTGCTCTCATAAGATTCAGACTCAAATATCCCGCCATATTCAATTTTACAAAATATAAATCATGGAATAACCATTTTCACAACTAGAAATTCAATCAAAAATTTCACCAATTCAAATTTCAAAGCATATAAAGCATGGAAATTGATTTTTATTCACATGGAATTATCACTTCACAAAGCATATGTGCAATTATGAATTTAAAATGCCCTAAAAATGTGCCTATAAAAATACAAGCAAATTATCCTTGTCATTTCGGCCAAGGTACAATTCTCCCTTACCGCACCAGGTTAAGGGTCACATCTCACAATCAAGAACATCACACACCAAGTGAGCCACCGAGGTGGAAATCATATAAATTGTAATCTGAGTAAAAGAAAACATCAATTTCCACCCATTGGAAACTTGGTCCATCCCTCATACCTGGGACTAGAGGCACCCAAGCACAAGCTAGAAACCCAGTTCCAGTAACAACCTCTCTAAAGTCTACACTTTCCCAAATAGTAAAACAAGTAGAAATAAAAAGAAAAGTCTCAATCTCATTAGTATCCAGGAAAACATGGCTATTAAATTCATGACAAGAACTCCTCTAATAACACTTTGTAATGACCTGGAACAAGCCAGCCACTCGAACAGTGCCAAATGGGTCGGGTGTTACAACCTTAAGCGCACCTCCCTGAACTCCAAAGGCTGCCGACTAGCAGTGAGGGTCTATTAGGTATAGTGGGGAGGCTATACCCTACCGGAGGATAATAATAATGGTTCTGGTCCAAGTATAACAGTAAAGGTGCAGCGGAAAAGACTCAGCAGACTCGAAACAGACCCGCATTGTGGAAGCACATTCAATAAAAATAAACACTAGAAGCAATCATTATAAACAACAGCAGCGGAAAGTAAATAGGACAACATACTGAATATCACAACAACTACTACTTTAAACAAACTAACATGCATACATAGAAAGTCAATATACACAAGGGAGCCAATGGCTATCCAACTGTGGCTACATAAGAAATAAACATGCTAATGTAGGAAGGAAAGGAAAAAAACGTAAACTTCAGCTAGGAAAGACCTCAAGGTCCATACCATCTACATGCAACAACTAACGCATCCCAGCTCCTGAAGCTGACCACTTTCCTGCACATAAATCCATATGGTCTGCACGCATCCTGAAGGGCCTCTACAGGGTGTGAGACAAGTCTTAGTAGGATACCACCAAATGGTGCGTACCTATTATAAGTGTTCAAGCAGTCATGCATTTACTAGGAAAGGAATAAACAATAAAATGCACAAATAAACACAAATTCCAATGGTGCTCAACAGCCACCATGGAGTGTCCCTGCTTCAGCCAACACTGAAATCTCTTTCATGTAACCCGGCACCATGTGCCACCTGACATCTCGTGTCTCATGTACCGACATCTCGAAGGCACGCCCAATGAAAATAGCAGCCCAACACCAAGTGCCTCTAGACAGCTCGTGTCACAAGTACTGACGTCCGGAAGGCATTCCCAAGAAGTAACCCTAAGGAACAACGATACCTATCCTCAAATAAGAATATGGAGGGACATCAATATCTTCCCTCAAATAAGTAACTGCAGGGATAGTGATGTCTGCCCTCAAATCACAGCGAGCCTCAGCCCCCAACCTGATTGCCTCAATGTCATCCCCTGAAGGATCCTCACCTTCCACGAGGCATTCTACAGAAAGCACCCCCAACCAAAATACCTAAAATGTATCTACGGGGGCCTCTAACCACACGACTTGTCAAAACCACCACATCATAGAGTATCTATGTGTGCACACTACTCAAAGTTCCAAGTGAGTGGTAATCACCAAAATAGTACCTAATCCACCACACATCTAACACCTTGTGTCCCTACGACCATGTCGCTCATGTCTGATGGCCTCGCCATCCAAGTAACCTAGGCCAAGCCCAACCTGACAATCCAACTGCCTCAAACCGACGTACATTATTCCCAATACCATGGTACAAACCACCCATGTAACCTGAGAAAATCCCAAACCTATGATCAACATCACTCAAAAAAATATCTGGGCCAAACCCAAGATAACTAAACAGTTCAACACAGGCAATATTACACATTGCATATATATACTCGAAAGTATCACTTTAAATAGCTAATCACTACACAATCAAATTTCACTACACATGTACTATCCCATACCAGAACCTAAGGGCTTGAATGCCTTAAAAAATTAGTAACATGTTTCAACAAATCAAACTCAGTATTTTAAACAACAGTTCACTTTATACCCATTTCGAAACCCTCGACCAACATGCCCCAAATAAGAAATGGCCTCAAACCTATCCCCGCTCAATTTCAAATAGGTCAGCGAATACCCAGAGTCATCCCACAATGTTGATAATTAAATAAAAACAATTAAACAGGGTTTTGTTCGATAACCGACATCGATCCAAAATGCCAAAACCCCCAAAAGTATATGAAAGAATGAAAGAATTTATGCACTACCAACCTTGTACTAGAACGATGTTACTCCTCGGATGGAAACATCTAATTAGGTATAAAATGACGTAGATCTACAAAAGAATCAAAACTGATCATACTCTTATAAATCAATCTTGGGAAGAAATCAGGAAAAACGACTCAAGGTGAATCAAGGCCTTACCGAGGGAGTTCCAATGCATCAAATGGTGCTCAGATCGGAGTTCGGACGATGATTCGGGAGCAAGAAGAAGGTTTGGCCGGCTCTCCCTGCATAAGCCCCAAGGGGGAGGAAAACTGATAGAGAAATAGGAAATCATGGGTGGCCCGAAAATTAAAAACCCTAACATTATGCGGCAGCATGGTTAACTCGCACAGTTTTACAAACCGTGCACGAACCGTGCGGTTGCCACTGCATCACCCATGAACATCGCACGGCCAACCCGCACGGTATGGAAAACCGTGTGCCGCCAGTGCGGAGCCCTCTGTCTCACCCAGAGACTTCGCACTGTTAGTCCGCATGGTTTGGAAAACTGTGTGCCAACCGTGTGCACCTGAATTACCTCCCCAATTTCAAAAGTTTGATCCTAAATCGTCCAAATTGTCATGTTTCCTCAGAAACAAGTCAAAATTCAAACAGGGTCGGTATTTTGACCCGTTCCAAAAACCCGGGTTCTTATAGAGGATATTCATGAATTTGATGGAGTGTATTTATTAATTAAATTTTAAACTAATAATGAGACGATGAAGGTTCAATCTGGGTTATTTTCTCAGGAATATCCCATTTCTTTCTAAATTCATTCTATTTTCATTAATAGTTTCTTCTTTTAATTTGTATGTTAAATTTTATTATTTCATTTTCATTTTTCAAAAATCCATTTCATTTAGATTTATACCATAAATATAAAAAAATTATTTAAAAATTTAATAATAAGTAGAGAGTGAATCCCTACAACATATCCTCAAGTAAACGACCTAGGTCAGCCCCTATACTGCATTAGTTAAAAATATTTTTGATAGTGTGCATGAAAACACATCATCAATGTTAATTGGTGAGTGTTCCCTAGTGGGGATATGATTGTTTAGTCAACCTATTATGGTGTTTTTTGGTTCCTCTTCTTACCATACTGTGCTTACATAAATTCTATCCCTATATATATTAAGTAGTTTTCCGATTTCCTGGAGGACTACATGGACTCTGCAAAACATCAGAAGCTCAGACCCCTGTATAATTTTCATTTTACTATATTATCTTATAATTTTTGTATTTAAATATAGGGAATTTTATCTATATATAATATACTCATTCAACTACATTTGGTGGTTTTGGTTTCCTTTTATTTCATGTAATGTAGTTGATTGAACCCTGATATCTTATCTCCCAATACTATATATATTTTATATCATAATACCCCCAATATTGATATTTTTATACCCTCTTTGATTTTTTCCAACCAATAGACTACTGGTTGGGGGACATGGGGGTCATTATCTCATTTAATTATTGTCAAACAAGGAGGGTTACCTATGGAGGGAGGGGTTGTGATAGAGGGTTATTATATGTTATGGTTGAGATATAGGAGGGATGTTGTAGTTAGGAATATTTAGTATTTCATGGTTTGGTATAGAAATTGTTGCTAGTTGACATTGGTTCATGATATGGGATTTAGAGGTTGACTAGAAGGCAAGATTTATACCCCCCAAGATGTACTACATAAACTCGGATCATGTTGAACAACCAGGTGAGGAATACCAGTTTATAGGGTTGAGACCTAGGACATATGCATGCATCATTATAACATTTGTTCCTTTTTGAATTTTTCTTGTTTTATTTTTAAGACGGTTGAAATAATAAAAAATTAATTAACTAATATTTACAAAATACCATAATATCAGGATTAGGAAATCCATTTCCCCTTTTTTTATCTATATCTCATGGTATTCTTCCTCTTGTGGTTTAGGCATTGGAGTTTCCACTGGATAACCCCGTTGATCGTCAGAGGGTTGATATTTCACCCTAATATTTTGTGACATATTTTTTTCAAATAGAATTAATAACATCGATATTCTTTCATTTTACATAACACTATACTTATCATGTGCTAAATGTAACTAGGAGTTTATATATCATTAAACAAAACACTTAGTTTATCTTGAATTATACAAAACACTGAGTGTATCAGTCATTACACACAACACTGAGTAAAAAGAAAACATAACATACAATGGAAATATTATTATTAGTATAATAATTGTCACCCATCTATTTTAATAGAGGGTATGAATTATATCAAATAAATTATTAGAATATGTATTAATCATTAGATTATAATAAATTCTATAGATACAAATTAATTATAAATGAAAAAAACTATTTGGAAAATAAAGGAAATATTTTTCTGTTTAACTATTTTTATGTTGAAAAATGTGTGTTACATCAAAAAATTAAAAAACCACTATTTATAATTTTATTAATGAATTTTATATATAATATATTAATTAAAATTCATAACATTCATTTTATTTATTATCTAGACAAGTGATAATAATAAATTAAGCTTTACCCTTAAATGTGTATTTGTCAAAAATGTTGTTTTGTCATTATTTATTAAATTATTATTTAAAAGAATTTATATTTGTAAAAATATTAAAATTCCATTTTTCGAATTATATTGTCAAATTTATCTTATGGGTAATTTTTAGAAAATTTTAAAATAAGATAAATATCTTCATTGACTAATGAAATATACTAGTTTTTATTATGAATTGTCATTTCCTTTAATGATGTTAAAAACATCGAAATTAATTTTATAATGTTTTAAAATAATTAATAATTCAATTATATATATATAAATCGAATTTATTAAATTTGAATCATTTTCATAATTAATATTGATTTGATAATTTTTTATACTTTTCAAAAAATTTCTCTTTGAAAAACTAATTTCTCTTGACACCTTTGGGGTTAATATTAAATTAAATATTAACACTTATTTGAATGTAATTTTAAAAAAGGATATAAAATTTGAAATAATAAAAATTTTAATTATATAATAATAACAAAATAATTTTATTTATAATGTATAGAAAAAATAGAAAAAATATTTTATTATGGTTATGGTAAAAATAGTTTCTCCATAGAGTTAAAAAAAGGATAATGTTTATATGTTACCCAAATCATATACAATACCCATCTTATGGAAATATTTGGGCCTCATATGTTCTATTTTTTAGAATTTTCAATTTTCACCCTTTGGAAATGAGGAAAACTTGGGTACACATTTTTCTTTTCAAAAAATTACAATTGTGACACTCACCTCAGTTATAGAAGGATGTGTCCCATCATATCCACTTCAAACATCCATGCCCCATTTTATTAGAAATTAACTTAGAAAATAGAATTATTAAATACCTCATATAATCATAGAAACCATATTTTTTGGAATAAATACACCCTAGAATATATTTTTCGGAAAACCTATAGAGGTTACCCGATAAGAGGTAACATTTTTCGAAGAGAGTTTATATTTAATTTATTCCCACAAAATCGTTAAATTATTTATATCCATTGAACATATGTTATTATAATAATACAAATTATACACATATTTTTTTTTTCATGATTTCATCCATATCCAATTCTATCAATTGGGTTATGATATCATCACTCGTGAGTATGGTGGTCTACCTCATCACAAATTGATATCATTTATTTCTATATTAAAACCTCTCAAAATAGGATATAATGATGGATTAAATATTAATATACAATATTTATTATATTTATTATATTATTAAAATATGGAATTATTATATCACATAGTAATTCATACTTTCCATTTTTTTAGAGTACAAAAACATTGCATTCGTGTAAAACGGACTATCACCTACTAAAACAATGTGATCAGTTCATTCTTTACATGGAATCAAATTATATATGGTTTGAATTAAAATATGTTATATATATGAATTAAAATATTTCAAGTCATTAATAAAATATTTAAATTTTTTCAATATTATTGAAAAACGAAACAATATATATGCGTACATACGACCTACCATCTCCGTGAATGGTGAATTTCATTTTAAATCTCTTAATTTTATGGACTACTATAAATACAAATATACTAAATATATATGATAGATATATCATGGTTAAAATTATTGAGATTATGGGAACAAGATCAGTTTAATAATACCCAAAAATAAAAAATCACAACACATATTAAAAAAGAAGTTATTTCATGAAACATGATAGTAGTATATAATTGTTAATAAATGGGTATTAAAAAGTTATATGTGATAGAAATATGGTATGATATATATACATTGTTTTATTTAATTTATTTATAAGAATCTATTGTTTATTAAAAATTTGTAGTGAACATTAATGAAGGAATTCAATACTTATGGTATGTACTTTCTAGAATCCCATTTATTTTGGGGATGAAAATGATAATTCAACCATTGATTATTTTTTGTGTTTAATATAATACCCCTAAGAAATTTTATACAATTAATATTATTATTTTAATTATATTTAATGTTTTATTTAATGTTATTATTTATTGGGACTTATTATTCATAATTTTACTAAAGCGGTATTATATTTTAGTCTCACTTTTATATTTTTTTTGAGACAGGTTCCATTATAGAAGCATGTTTCTTTTATATTCTGTATATATACACATGAAATTATTATAATATTTTAATAATTAAAGTTTTGAAAATTATAATTTCAATTTTATTATCTCCCATTCATGGTTTTTTTGGTTCAAATTTTACCAATGTGGTAAGGGGACTTTTGTCTCAAATTTACTTCTGTGGGAAATAGTTTTGATATGAAACTATATTATTATATTAGGTTAATATTATTCCCATTTTACATGTTATCCAATCGATATATTTATTTGAAATATATTATAATATTAATTTATATTTTTTCATGGGGGTTATGTTTTTATATTTCTAATGTGGTATGAGTTTTTTGTTACCATCTTATCTCTTATCATGATTTTTACTATTAAGATTCAAATAATGAAATATTATCAACTATATCTCATAAAAATCGTAAATTTTATCTTCCTATGTCTATTGCATAATAATACATGTTTTCCCATCATTTTTTATCTCTATATACTCATGATTTCAAAATAATATTTTATGATAAATCCTATTTTTTCTCTCTTCGGTCTAAATAAATAGTTTTCTTCCAAAACTAGGATTTCAAGAAATATTTTTACAAAAATTAAATACATTAAATTATTTATTAAAGATATATTTTTTTCATTTTAAACATTTTTTTAAAAAAATTGAATGTAATATTGATTTTGTTTTCCAATCAAACCACATTTGGATTTTACCAAAAATTCAAATGAAATATTAATTTTATGGTATACAACATGTACATAATTTTCAACCATCATGACCTATAAATATTTTAAAGATTCAATAATATCTATTCAAGGATATTTTAAAAGATAATAATTTAAATATATATATATATGAAATGTATTTTTTCAAATATGAAGGGATATTTTACATATGTAATTTTTGGAATAACTCTTACTAATTTATTTATACATTTCATATGTTATTTTATAATATATATATATATATATATATTTACATTTAATTATCTTTTAATAAGAGTGTTTTAATGTTGAATTTATAGTTTCTAACATAAATTTTCCAACTTAACTTCCAAGATCATTTTCCATCAAATATGATATCCTTTTATGTTATTAATTAATTATAGGGGATATGATCTTACGACACCATTCATATTATTTATTTGAATAGTTTTTATTTGTGTTGAGATGTTGATTATGAAACATCTTTCTATTCCATTGGTTATACCACGATAAATTCTGATGACAAATTATTCATATCATATTTTATTATATGATGAAATGATGAAAGAATTATGAAGCAAATATTCTTTTAATAGTGTATGCTATTATACAATGTTTATGAAACCAAATTCATTTCATGGGTGATGATATAATGAATGTTTTATGATCTTTTGTCGTACATTGTCAGGATTTTCATTATTTGATGGGTGTAACCTATATCACCCTCAAATGCATTAGGTAATAATTTATATCTCATGATATTTATAGAACTAGAATGTAGAGTTTACTCATTCCACTAAGGAACTCTGTCTCATATTATTGTCTTGGGAGTGAACCTTGGTTGCTATGATTGTTTTGGAGGTCAACCCATTCCACTATGATTTCTCTTGTAGTGTTCCTTGACTACTAATGAGATTATTTTCTTTGTTAATATGTATGATAAAAATCCATGTCTTATTCCAATGTTATCCTCTTATAAACCATGTTCTTTGATTCCCTTATGATTCATGTCTTATGATTTTTCAATCATCATTCCATGACTCAATATTATGATCTTTCCTATGAATGTTATTTTTTTCAAATCTTATTCACATGTTCTTGTACTCTTATGTTCATGTTTGTCATATATATCTAATTTTTTTCCCCACAATGTATTTATGCTCACCCTTTATTTTTTTTCTTTTTCCACACATTATAATAAAATGTACTATATAAGACTTTTCTATAATGGATACTAGATATGAAGAATGTTGTGGGAGACTATGTAGTTCACTAATGGAACATCTCATTTATGTTTTAGTGTTTCCAAAGGAACTATACCTTTATGATTTTCATGTATTCGTTTTTATAATGTGATTAATGTTCATTTGAAAATATATAATAAGTATGTATGAAAATCCTTGTACACTATAGTTTATTATGGGAGGAAATCATTAGTCAAAATTTGGAAACAAGGATGAGTAAACATTTTTCATATAACATAGGATATTTCTAATGATATGTCTTGGGATATATCTAAGGATAAGTCTATAGATGATTCAATGTATTAAAAAATTTCCAAGATTTTTTAAGGGATAGATGGAGAGGTTTCCATGTAATTTTATCTCTCTCTAGATACTAGAAGTAGATGTGGATTTGTAATAGATGTTCAAATGTGTAATTAATTCAAAAAGTTCTCATTGATATGGACTAGATCGTCTCCTAGTGCACAATAATAGGCCTTCAACACTCCTAGTTTGATACTCTAGGGGATATTATTTGGAAATTCACAAACTCTTTACACACTATATTTATTTATTTTAATAGGTCGTGAATATAAATGATATTGGATAAACCTAAAGTTTCATAGGTTTAAAATAATGTTTCATGATTTTGACATCCTAATAGTTATTTTTCTTTATAATGTTGTTCCCCACTATAATTATAGTTTCATACCCTATTATTTTGGCTCTTAATCAATGGATGAACCTAATAGAACCATGTTAATGTTGTGTGTAGTGGATAGTGAAATGGTTTTCCTCCTGATCAACCAGATGTAATGGGAGATAGAATTTAAAATCTAGTTAACATTTTCAAGGAATATTTATAAATCATTGATTCGTGATAAATACCAAATAAAAAAAATTATGGAACCACTTTTTTTTGAATCATACATGAAGATATTTCCACTTTCCTTCAATTGAATAACTGATCCATTTGTTTTTTACCAATATACCATTACCACTAAAAGGTTTTTTCTATTATCTAGTGTATAAAACCTACAAATTTAATTTTGAATTAACATAATTTAGAAGGTGAAGAAAATAAATGGTGTACACTAATCAAGAATATAGGGAAATGTGACCAAAATTACTCTGTGGATTGTGAAGAGTTTGAGAGAATATTTTTCAATTTGTAATTTTCTCATATTATTCATATGAAGATATAAAAAGATTGTTGTGAGCTAAATAAAAAAGGATGATTAATATGTTGGAACCTATGAGGCTAATTTTTCAACACTAGTGAGGTAAACATCCGGTATTATCATCAATCATAAATATATTGTTGATTGATTAATTGGGGAATTAAGAGAAATTATTTTATTTTAATTAGGTATAAGTGACATTGGTTTCTATGATTAAGTCATTCGAAATTCACTGAATTAAGAAATAGAAATATGAGATTCAAATGATTCCCATGATTTTGATAGGAAAAGGAACATCAAGTCTCATGAGAACTTGAATAAATAAGAAATGGTAATGAAATTAGTGTAAACTATATGACAAAAATATCGGATGGAACACATTGGTGATTTTCTGAAATGATTAAGAGAATATTACCACTGGTAGAATCTTATTCATTGAGAAAAAGAATTTATAAGTTATGTGGAATGGTTTTAAGATAAATGAATTGATAAAGGGATCAAAGGAATCCATTACCCACAATTATTTGTTTCAAGAGAATTTTTTTGTGTATTTCACAAAATAATTTGTAGATCCATGGGATAATGTAGATGCTAATCTACAAAACCCATTGAAGATAGAAAATAATGGGAAATATTATGAAATAAAAATAGATGAAGTGAATCATGATAATTAGGTCAAACATCTCCACCCCTCCTTAGTTGAGAATTTTATGTTTTATTTTTTTGAATAATCGCTATGAAAATATTATTGTTCTTACTTTAATGATTTTTCATGTGATTGATTCAATCTATATGAATTCTGAAGTAATGAAATGACATTTTATATTCTATCTGTACAAGGATGAACCCAAGATTACAATAAAATAATTTTCTAAGATAAGAGATTCTGTATATAATAAAGGGTGAATTAATATTTGGAAGCACATATGTTTCTGTGTAAGATTTAATAAAGAGTATTGGATACAATCATCGGTGTATGTGTTTAAATATGATCCTAAGAACAATTTAATTGAATCCCATTTTTCAGATTTTTCATGTGGGTGTTTATCAATATTATGGATATTTTTTAAGAGACTTTTTTTGTTATAAATAAACTATTTGTTTTGTATATGTTGTAGTGATAAACTTATTTAAGTAGAAATTCCATTAATGGTTTTAGACATCTGATTAAAAGAATCAGTAACATTTAAAATTTACATTTTCTTTTATGTTGAGGTAATTATGGGTTGTAGTTGACCTTATTTTTTATTCAACACACTTTATTACTATTAGAGAATATCTCTCTTAGGATGCTATTACTATAATATACATTAATGATGTCATAAGTTTGAAAGAGGAACCATATTAAATTGTATATGATTAGGTTTAAATTTTTACCTAATGATTTTTTAGAATTATTTAACGTGGTCTTGAGAGAGAGTTACATATTATCACTACATATTATCCTTTTACAAATGGCCAGTCTGAGGGAAACATTCAAACCCAATAGGATACCCCATGATATTTTTATATTAATTTAAATTTCTATAAGGATCTACACCTTCCTCTTATTTGGTTTTCTTTCTATAATAGTTTTCCCTTAAGAATTCATATATTTCATTATGAATCCCTTTATGAAAGAAATGTTGACATCCAACATAATTGATTAATGTTGTTGAAATAAATTTTTTGGGAATTGATCAAGATGATGAGTTGGAAAAGAATGATATATCCATTCACCAACATGTAAGAATAGATAAGATTTGACATATATTTTATAATGACAATAATTTATGTGATCTTAAATTTGATGTTGGTTTGAATGTATTTCAACGAATTTATCTATGGGATAAATAAGGGAAAACTATTCCCTATGTGTATTTTCCGAGTTTAAATAATTAATCATATTTAGACCATATACTATCATTTGGATCTTTCAAAAAACATATCTTACATTCAAAATGTTTTCCATGTACCTCTCATAAGTATGTACATTATTGATCCTTCATATATACTAAAAAAATATTTTATCACTGATGAATGATAATTATTATTGGGAATAATTGGTTTAGATTCATGGTTGAATAGAGGAAGTGTTATGAAACAAAACCACTCACATGGTCAATGTTTTTTGGTGAAACCACATACTTGGAAAAGTTACATGTGTAATTATATATTTTTATCCTCATTTTTTGTTCTAATGAAATGAATTGTAAGGGAGAAATTAATTTTATCATGGGTAGAATGTAAAATCCCCAAATAATATTGTTTTTTATTCAAATAAAATTTTCCACATCTGTATTTTTTGTTATTAGAATAATTGATTTTAGATTAGGTTACAGTAAACACTTTGAGAATCATGGATTTTCACAAAGTTCTCTAGTGGTGGATATTTATTCTATTGCTTTGTTGATCTGGTCCCTCAACTTGGTCTCCTCATAGCATCCCTCACAGTTTCATCTTTAGAGGAGGTGCAGACTTGGCGGTTGAGTCGCCTATCTTAGACCCTAAAATAATGGTGGGCCTTCTAGATGGTCTGGTACTTTATGATGTTCCTTCTACATTCTCTAGTTCTATTAAAGATGTAATTGTGGCTTCCACAGTTCACTGCATTATGCGCTTCATTGTTTCAATGATGCTCTTGTGTCGTATGGCTGATGAGATCTGGGTATCGATCTGGTTAATCTCTTTGGGGATTTCATTGGCTAACATAAGTTGGTTCACTTCGATGCATGTTTTGGATATGGTTTGGATTCGATAAGAAGAGATGATATCATTCTTTTATAGATTTCATTTGTTCCATTGTTTTTTCAATTTGGTTGTTTTTGAACTTGAAATGGTCTTGTATGATGTGATTCTATTTGTATTGCTGAAATAAACTCATGCTTGTGTCCTTGTCTTGTTGCATTTGTTGTGGTATCTGCAGGTGCTTCTAAGTGGGTGACCTCAATGGAGAGATGGGTGAGTTGACAACATTTTGCAGCCATATGTTCTTCTCAATAGAAGAGAACCCTTCTTTTATAGTATTTCATAGTTTGGACTGTCCAGTTTTTTGTTGCATCATGTTTGAGTTTTAGTGATTCTTTTTGTTGCTTTTAAAGATTATGATTCAAAAGAGGGATTGTTGTGCTAGAAATTATCATCCGACCCTCCTTCGACATCCTTGTTGAAGAAGGGGAACTCTTCCACAATTTTTTTACAAGAACAACAAATCTTCTCCACACTGGGGAGATATCTCACCATTAGAAGATTCAGTTCCTACATTTGTCTTATAGGGGGAACGAGACTTGCCTATAAGCATGTTTGATTTTGGTTTTCATTGGGTCATTCTATTCAATGTCAACTATTTAGGTTATATTTATTTTTGGCATTTGAGCCAAATATTTGTTTTGGTTCCCCCAAACCCATTTTCAAAAGGGGTTCTTTCCCTTTTTCATTTAATAAAAAGGGGGCTTTATAGTCGACCCTTTAAAATATTTTCCATAATATATCCATTGGAATGGTGCGTATGAATATTATTATATAAATTATGAAACTATTTTTTTAAACATATATAGATAATTAAGTATTTAGTATCCAATTAATTATAATTTAAAATACAAAAAAAATAAAATAAAGGAAGTATTTTTATGAACTATTTATATATGAAAAATATAATTAATCAATAAATTAAACAAATAACTTTTCCTTAATTATATTAGTTAAAATCATATAATACATATAAAATAAAAATTTTATAATTAAATTTGTTTTTTTATTAATAAATTATAATAATAAATACAATTTTTTAAAAGCTATGTTTGTCTAAAAATGAGTTTTGTCTCATTTTACGGACAAATTCTAAAAAATAATTTTTACAAAAATTATAAAAAAATGAAATTTTTTTATTTCATTATTTAAAAAATAACTTATGATAAATTCATTATTATTATCAAAAAAGTAAAATTTTTTCATTGGATAGTGAAATATACTTGTATTTTTTAAGAATTATAGTTTATTTTAAATATTTTAAAAGAATCCAAATAAATTTAATATTGTCTGAAAAGTAAAATTACTTATTCTATATATCTATTAATATAATTTATAATATGTTAATCCTTTCATATTTAATGGTTATGAAATGACATTTTCAATTTTGATAATTTTTTTATTTGAAATCTCGCTTTCTCATCATATCTAGATGATTAAGTTTTAATTATAATTTTCCAATTAAGTGGATGAAATTTAAAATATTATATTCTATATTCTGAATGATCATAATTTATATTACATAACATGGTCAAATTAATTTTTAATAATAATATATTTTAAAAAGGGTAAAACATATTTACCACAGTTACGGTAAAATGGGTTTATCAGGGGTTTAGCAAAAAATATAACAGATAAAATTGTACTAAAACGTTTCCAAAACACAATATATTGACATATTTAGACCATATATCATATATAATCTATAATTTTATATTGGTTTTCTTTCTTATTGGCCAAACCGTTTTATTTTCCAAAAATTAAAAGTTTTCTACTCACCTCACATATAAAAGTCCACCCCACCACTCTCCTATTAATATTTAAAGAAACAATTGTATATAAATGTAATTATAAAAATCACTTTACTAACTCCATAGTCTAATAATTTTTGCCTTGTTAAATTCATAAATCAATACAATACATGATTTTGGTGAAAATATAATGAGGTTAGTTGAATAAGATGTGACCTTCTTCAAAAGGTGTTTTTATTTTATTTATCCATCCACCAAGAAAAATTAATATTAACCCTGATTATATAATAAAACTATTATAAAAATATATTAAAATGTTTTTATTTTAATGTAATTACCAAAACTTATCTCTACATCAATAAAATTTGTTATTAAATCATCATTTGTGTGTACAATGGACGAACAACTCCCAAACTGATGTCATTCATTTTTCCATTACCACCTATCACATATGGATATAATCATGGCTTAATTTATTATAAATTATTTTTACTATATTATTATTCATATGAAATAAATATATCACTGATAAATTATTACATTCTATAGTGTGAAAATATTATTATGTCACTCTTGTGTATACCATACTACCGCCTCACGAAGCGATATGAACTGTTCATAATTTAAATGGAGGATAATAAATATAGTTTTAATAAAAATATATTATGTATATGAAATAAAAAATTTATATAATGTTAAAATATTAATAATCATTATTTAAAAATTTTCATCAAGAAAAATGAAAATTCATTAATTTGTAAGTACGGCCTACCATCTCCATGAATATTATATTTCATTTTATAGCTACAAATTTTATGAACTACTATAAATAAATATATATAGATTATAAAATATATATATATATATATATATAATTTTAGATATTCTGTTGATTATGTAACCTTGATTAATTTAAGAGGATGAAAGAATATCAAATCAGAACATACATGAATAATAAAGGAGTTGTTGTACAAAACATGACTTTAATGTGAAATTGTTAATATACAGGTTATAAATGTTAATAATTAAATCATATATTGTATGATAAATATAATTATTATTATTTATTATATATATAATTAAATTAAAATTTTCATAACATATTTTTGAACATGGATGAAGGAATCTTTAAATTAATGTAAGGGATTTTTAAGACTATATTTTTTTTCTAGGAAGCATATGATGATTCACCACAAATTTTGTTTTTGTGGTGTATATAATACACCTTTTAAATGTTATATCATGTATATAATTATCTTCATGATATTAAAATATTAATTTTATTTTATTATTTATTTTTCCTTGGGATACAAAATATTACTAAAGTGGTAATAGATTTATGTCTCAATTTAATTTATCAATGAGACACATTCCATATACACAATGTTATTTATTATGTGGTTTATATAATAACCATGAATGTATTTTATTAATCCAATAATTAAATTTTTATTATTTAAATAACCATTTTATTATCTCATTCTCTTGGATTTTACAATTAAAAAGTTTCGAATGTGTCATGGGAATTTTTGTTTCAAATTGATTTCTTTGGGACATAAGTTAAGTTATGCACCTATTCTAAACTATGAGGTATATATAATGACACATAAAAATTGTGTACCATCAATATAATTATTTAATGAAATTATATGTTTCATTTAATGTTATTTTTTCCAAGGGATTACAATAACATGTTAGCAAAGTTGTAAGAGTTTTTTGTTATGATGTAATCATTTATCAAGATTGTTTATCATTAGACTTATAATGATGAAATATTATTATTTATCTCTCATGAAGGTCATGAATTTTTTTTAATATTTTTATGCCATAATAATAATGGTTTTAAAAACATTTTCTTCTCTTTATATACACTATGTTCAAAATAAAATTTTTATGAAAATTCATCATTATTTTGTTCTTTGGTCAAAAACATTTTTTCCATTAAAAACCATGTTTCATAAAATATTTTTAAATTAATCCAGTCTCCAAATTATTTATTAATTAAATTATGAACCGTGATTGAATTTGTTTTACAAAATATTTTGAATGGAGTATTTATGTCATTTTCCAAAAAAATCATAGATTATTTTATTGAGAATGAGAATGGAATAATTGTTTAAACATATATGAAATGTATATTATTTTTTATCATTATGAACATGAAATTTATTAAGGATCACTTTATAGGCTTTTTTAATTATTTTTAGAAAAAATATTTAACAAAGAAGTTTAATTTAAAATTTATTTTTTATTTGAAATTGGAATTTTCATCATGAAATGTTTTAAATTGATTTTAATTATTCTATTCTAAGTTAACAATAATATTTTCAATGAAATTGATTTTAAAAATATGTTTAAAATATTCTAATTGTAAAGGATACATTCCTCTATTATTTTTTTAAGTGACCTTTCAAAAAAAATTCATATATAATGTCATATTTTTATTTTTTATATGATTTACTGTGGATATGATCCAAGGATACTACTATTATTCATTCTCTAAATTGTTTATTCTTATGATGAAATTATTTTTTTTGAATCTTATTTCACTTAATGGGGATGTAAAATGATAAAATGATAATGAAACCTACTTATTTTAATGGATTATGAAATTATGAAATTAAGAAATGATTATGAATAATGAAACATTTCTATTTGTTATGATATTACAAAATTCTAATGAAACCCAATTTGTTTAATGATTTATGATATGATTAATGTTTTATGATCTTTTGGAACATGAATTTATCATTTTTGTGTTTTTTTAGGGGTGGGCCCTATATCTCACTCTGATTAATTATGTTAATATTTATATCTCATGAGATAGACATGACTAGAACATGTAGTGAACTCGAGTCGGTGAGGTACATTTTCCTCTATAATGGTCATACTATTGACCCTTATCTTTTATCATCATTTGGGGAGTGAAAACATTCCACAATTATAGTCATATTCATGATCCTTGACTATAATGTAAATGATTTTTTATACTTACGTGTATGAGAATACTCCAAGTATTATGAAAATATTAGGATGTCATTGCTCTTATTGAATGATTCTTTTATGATTAATGTTTTATAAACTACTAATATTTATTCCTTTAATAAATATTACGTTATTTTATATGATGAGTTTGGTTTTGAAATGTTATGACCATTTTCTCAAACATTTATTTTCATGTTATTCTTATTCATTTTTCTTTCTTAACATTACTATGAATATGAGTTCTCCCCTTTTATGTTTCAATTATATATTTTATGAAGAAATAAATTATATTTTATTTTTATAAGAAGGTTTCTATATATGATTAACTTAGTGGGATTTAATTTATTTCATCATTGAACCAGTTTTTTATTTTTTCATGTTTCTAAAGGCATTATACCTTTATTATACTCAATAATGTTTTTCTATAATGACATGAATGTTCATAAAAAATATTTCATATAGATTTATAAAGTTATTTGGTTTCTATATTTGACCTAGATGAGGATGATGATCAGTGGTCGAGTATATTATTTACTTTCTAGTGGCAGGCTCTAGGGTTGTATGAGTGTAGTATTTCAGAAGTGGAGAAGAAATGTTAGTTGGAGTATCTTTATATTGCCTTTAGTTTGATCAATTCCCCATTGAGATTCTAGGTCCCACATCCAATGAGTCAGTGTGGGTATATTTATGTTAGGTATGGTCATTGTACCATAGTTACTAAAAGGATGAAGATGTGTTGTGGGTCAACATCAGTAAGGATTTCCAAGAAGAAGTATTTTCGTTGACTATGAAGGCAGTGAAGAGGAATTATTTTCTTTTCCTTCAATTGTGGAGTCTGTCTGTTTGGGATCTGTGGATCAATTTTAAGGATCTATTTATCATTTCACCAAACATATTTTCTTCTGAGGAGTCTCATGGGAGGAATATTTAGAAGGCACTCCATCCTTCTATCTTAAATATTGATATTCCTCTTACAATATCTATGTATGTAGCATTTTGTATGAATATGGATGTGATTGATCAGATACCCTAACATGTAGGATTATCATGAGTGGAAAACCAGTAGGGTTCCTTGAGAATAAAGGGTATTATAAGCAGTTTTCAAGTGCTAGGACCTTAATGGTTTTAATTAATTGGGATTTCACCTCAGCAACTTCACTTACAGACTTCTTAGGGAAATGGTTTCCAAAAATATTTTTATGGGAATTTGGAAAATGTGTTTTATCTTATAGTTTTTCGTTTATCATTAGGATTAGTTCATAGTGTAGTTTAGATATTGGTTTGGTATAGGTGGATAAATTCAAATCCAATGTGGTCATTTCTGAAGAAGGGGTAGTACGCTTAAGCTCCTCTGAGAGAGTATGGATCAATAAGAGGCTGACCATAAGATACCGCTAATGTTTGGGAGTCATGACCGGCTAATTTTCATAGAGGTGTACATATCATGAGAGTTAGAGTAGAATGTAATGGCCATTGTCATGTGAAAGATGATGCAGCCCAAGAAGGGACAAATATTGTAATAGGTGTAGTCATTTCATCATCTACCCTTATTTATTTCTTAACTTATTTAGGATCATCACACTTCTTTTTTCATCCAATTCTATCATATCACATGGAATGTAGGTAGATAGAATTATCATTCTGGTGGTGTTGACTACCCAAATTAGTGTATATACATTCTTGTTTGATGAGTGTTGGGGTTTTAGACTAATGTTCGGACCACATTAGTCCCTTGTTGACATTTTCATACTAAAGATACAATTGTTTGTTGTAATCCTTGACATCTTCTGGTTTTATTATTTGTTTTTGTGATCAAATTCTTCTATAGGAGTGTCATTTTTCAATATGTGGATTGAAATAATATTTATTTTATTAGTGACCAAACATTCTATATATGAAACAAACGTTTTGATCACCTGTTTACTTGGATGATTGATTTCACTTTTGAGTCTATAGAATTTGGGATATTAGCATTAACAAATGTTATTTTTGGTAATTTCGTATGTTTTTATTGAGTGGATTGTAATGTTACCCCCTAAATAAGATATAGAGTTTGGGATAGACTTAAAACCATGTGATTTTATTATTAGGATGAGTCCTCAACATATGTAACTCTATGATTTTTGAAAGTTAAGGATTTAGAAATATGATATGATGTAGAGGTTATTTGTTCTTCGTAGTGGGTCACCATGGGGTGCTTCAACATTATTCTTCAAGAAATAATATGGTAGTATAAAGTTATTCATACAATATTATATGTTGAACATGGAGTCGATAATAAATATCTTCCCTTTTCTATGTATTAACGATTCATGAAACCATATGGTAGGGGTAGATTTGGTTATAAAAGAATTACTTGTGGTATGGAAATCACTAGTTGAGGGTGAAGGAGATTTAAATCCTAAAGACTTACTTATAATATGGGTATGGGAAGGTAGATTTACTATTAATGTCGTTTTTTGTCATGAAAACACCAGTTGTGTTCATGGTAATCCTGAAATACATGTTCCAATATTTACAATTTCAGTTTTTATTCACATTCATCAAAGACATGTTGATCAACCTGATGTGATAAGATGTGTATGACTAGAATCATATAGCTATCTTGGAGGTTTTTTAATGACACCAACTCTATAGAAAATTATCTAAGTTTATATTATGAATGTGAGAGTTGAATTTCCTTTGAATTTGGTATCCCATTAGGGAGTATTCATGGACCAATTATATATAGAGGCATTTTTTATTTGGAATCCTGAACAGTGTGGAATATGTATGTAGCTTCTAATCCCTTTTAGGATATTACAAGATGTTCATATTCTATTTATAATGGATTGTGGCCCCATTGGAACCTTTGATAGGGTTTAACATATAGATTTTATCTATACTCATTATTTCCATGCATCATTTAACTATATTAAGGGGAAGATGTATAGTGTTATAGTGCATTAACTTATAGTGGAAAGTGTGATGTTTGAGGTGTTTTGTGATGATTCCCTTTTGGTAAACGTTTTCTTGTTGATGTAGTACTATGAATTGATCTCTTATGTGTATATATAGTTACATTTCAATGAGTGTAACAATTCCACCATGATCAGGATTTAGTAACGGTTGGTATTTTAAAGAATATGTGAAGCCATTTCCTCCTTGGGGAGTACTATGTTGTATTTACGAGTCCCAAGAGATTGAGGTATATCTTTTCTCACAGTGATTTGAATCAGCATCAGTGGATGTGGATAGATTTTTTTAGGATTAGGAATTTGATATCTCTAACACCATTGCAATGGAAATTTATGTGTATAAAAATTTTATTATGATTTCATAAAAGTATTTTCTTATAGATTGTAGGGATTTTTTGAATTTTTTTTGATGAGATGGAAGTAATTCACATGGATTTGAGGTTGGTTGATGGAAGTGGTTAAAAAATTTATTTGAAATTCTTTTAATCTCTGATGCAGAAGGTGGTGGTTTCTCAATAAAGAGACTCAAAGGCATAGGTGATGCAAGATCATATTTGTTACTGTGATAATTTGAATGGATTGTTTAAGGATTATAAAAAATATATGACATTTTAGAAAAAATTTGGTTCTCTTTTTATAATTCATGAGGGATTCCTTTTTGAATTTCAATATCATTATTAGTCTTACAACCAATAGTGTTCAAGTTGTAACATGGATTGAGGAAGTGATTTTGGTGGCCCGAGATGAAGTGTTTTGTGGTACCGTTTGTGGGTCGGTGTCTCGTTTTCTTACAGCTAAACATAATGAATCTTGTTCATGGGGGTTTATTGTATCCTTTAGGTGTTTATTTTTAGAAATTAGATGAGATGTTAATGTATTTCATCATTGGGTTACCCCAATATCTTTTATTTCATGATATTGTTGTGGAAATCATACATTAATTCATGAAATAATATTATTTAATAGTGATCAAGGAGTTAGGTGCCATTTTTTAGTAAAGAGAAATGTGGATGAGTTTTTGGGGTTTCCGAGTGTTATGAAGTCCATTGTATATAATCAAGAAGCATATTTACCATTGATAGTCTATTATAGATTATAGAAATCTTTTAGAAATCATTTATGCTTCATTGTTTCTTTATATCCATAAAGAAATGGAAAAAATGAGTAGATTATCCCAACATTGGAGGATATATTTTTGGTGTACATCTTACATTTCAATAGATCATTGGTGAAATACATCAATTGGATTAATTTTTCTGACAAAATCATATATCACTCATCCTTTTTCATTTATCCATTTATGGCATTGTATGGATGGTCATGTCGTTATATATTGTGATGAATATATGTTGGGGAGTTATCACTTCTTAGTCCAGATGTAGTTTAGAGAATAATAGATAATGTACATGTTTTTTCTAAGAGGATTAATACAGTGCAGAAGAAGCATATTTCTTATACTACTCATGGAAGGAATCCCTTATAGTTTGAGGTTATAGATGTATTTTTCTTTAGGGTTTCCCTCATACATGGGAAATAGAGGTTTTGTAAGAGGAATGAGTTCACATCCCAAATTTTATTGGCTATTAAAGGTATTGGGGAACATCTGTGACATATCTTATTGGTTAGAAATTTAGCCACAACTAAGTTGAATTCATGATATCATTCAAATATATCAACATCTTCAGTCTCTTCATGATGAATCACATGATATTTAATGGTGAGAGTTCGATATCAAGGGTGATGAAACATTCATATAGATTCTAGTAGTGATCCTAGATAATCGAGATACATTTTTGTGGGGGTGATCAATCAATTTGGTCCATGTTTTGTTGACTTATGGTGTTATGGAGGTGAGTATTTGTGAGTCTGAGACATATATGTATTCACATTTCCAATAGTTGTTTTGAGCCTTTTTTCATTGTTTAGTTTGATGATGGGGTTCATAGACCTTTTAATTTTTTATGATACATTATTCTTCTGTATTGATATAATGTGATATTAATGTTTCAATGCATATGAAGAAGGAAAATTCATACCCCTAATCGAGACATGGTATACATTTAGTGATTTAATCCATTTGGGTGAGTCACCACCACCAAAACTGTATAATATCATAAAATGGGTAATTGTATTGACTGATTTCTATTTATGGGTAACTATTTTGTGTTGGATGTGGATTTTTTTGTCTTTTGGTTATGTAGGTGTTGAATGGAATATTCAAGTGGTTCGGTGGAAGAGAGGAGGATTTTGGTTGTGATGGATATTGAGGATGTTTTCGTTTAGTTGGTGTGTTTTGTTAGCCTTGGTGTTTCATATGTAACATGATCCTTGAGTGTTACATGAATAGTTTTTTGAGTTTACCTTTTACAACTTTTCTTCCAGTTGGGTTTTTATTCATAGGGGGGAATAGTTTGATAGTTATCTGATATAAAATCATAAATCATTAAGAAAATTATTTTTTAGGAAATATAGTGATAGATGTTTTCAGATGAGGTCCCGTTGAGTGTTGATGTGTTTGTTTAGAAAATGGTATATTTTATAGGATAAGGGTAGATATAGATTGTAGATCTTGGTGTAAGATCTTAATGGTAGATCTTAATGGTAGAACCTAATGGGAGTTCCTTAGGGTAAATCATGACAGTAGTTTATTATAGTATATCCTGATGTTAGAATATATAGAATAGTTATAGCTTATAATATTAGCTTGTGGAAAAATCTTATAATAGTAGGATCATGAATTAATAGACTAAGCATGGAAGTATAATCTGAAAGAATATTCTGGAAGTATATCCTGATAGCAGCCTTTGGTGTAACTTCTAATGGTATATCCTGATGGTAGTTCTGATGGTAGATATTTGTGGTAGTTCATCGTGGAATCTCCAAATAGTATCACCTTGAAGTAGTGTGATTATTTTTTTCTATAATTTTTAGATTTCCCATTTCCACACTTTTAATGTAAAATGGTACTAAATCATTATTTAATTTAATTAATTTTCATTTCAATATTGAATATTTATATCCACCTTTTTTAATTGTATGGATATTATAAATGGTTCTTATGCATGGGGTTTTATATTACCCACATTAATAGTCAATTAAAATCATATATATGATTTTAAATCTTTATTTTTTCATATATTATAAATTTAACATCAAGATCATTACATCTTTCCTTCATATACTATTTCTATCGATATGGGTAGTGTTTCATCCTTTCCTCTTTTTATCATGAAACCCTATTGTTGGTGTTGGTTCAAATTATTCCTACAGTGGTTTATTATGGGCTTGAAATCCCTTTGATTGTGTGGCACATCATGTAAATATTTTTTTCCTATATAGGTGGATACATAATTTTTCATCTTTTCTATCATGTGGGAGGTGTTTTTGTATTTATTATATTTTTTGAAGATATTTTCTTGTAGCATAACAGTGGTAAATTAATTGGTTTGATTTAATTAAATGTTAATTTGAATAAAATCACATGTTTTTTTAGAAATGATATTATTAATGATATTTTGATTGTCAAGATTGATTTCTTTCTGAAAATTATGGTTTATTAAGAATTTGTTTTTTAGTCAGGTTGTTACCAAATCCTTGTTTTTATGATTGATTTTTTATCACATGAAATGTAATTGGCTAATCACTTATATCAGGATAATGAAGTAGTTTCCCATATAAAATTCTTCATGTCTAAAAATATCTTTAAAATTGAATTGGATCTGATTAATATTCATTAAAATAATATGGAAATAGATTCATGACAATGTGTGAAAAGTGATTTGATTTGTGATTTTTTGTTTTGTTTTTTGACAATTATATGGGGTACTTTTGATGGACATTGGTAGTGATTTTGATGTTCTGAAGGTTTGTGGTTACAGATATGATGGTGGTTGTGAGAGCTTCTTAGGAATAAGATGTTTTTTCCATTTTTGATGTGAAAAGTTAAAAATGTTTTTATTGTATTAATTTAATTAAATTAATAATAACATTGAAATTAAAATGGTATGAGATCAAAATTATCAATAACCACTAATAATGGATTGTGTGGTTAAAAGAGATTGATGTTAAATGTGAAAAAATATGGCAGAAGAACAAAATGAATGTGCTAGGAATAATGGAATTAATTGGTTGTATGAATGAAATGGGTTCCTAATGGATAATCTGGAAATTGGATTAAGACAAGAAATAAGATAAAACATAAAATTGGCCTTGTGGCATGTTATGTAGTACTATTCACTTAGTGGTGGTAGAATATGTAATAGAGGTTGTGAGGTCATGTGGTGATGTTATGATTTGGGAGGAGGTTCTATTTGAAAAAACATAGGTTGGTCTTGTGTGATATGATATTATATGTATATATATTGCATTTCCTTTTTATTTTCAGTATTCACCCCACCCAAGTCAGGAACCTCCTTCTAAAGACCATCATTTTTAGCGGCATCATTACCAACATCTCAGTACTGTGGATGGATGGATGGACACCCACCCTTTCCTACTCACACATCTAGATGACAATGATATGCATGGGTTGTGATGAAAGGAATTAAAAGATGATTTATTGAGTAATGATGTGATCTGATGGACAATGTTTGTTTTGGTGAGGTGTGATGTGGTGACCTAGGTGTTTTAGAGTGACTTAATGAGATGGATTATGGTGGGGGTTGGGCATGGTTTGAGGTGGGAACATGGTTGATGTACTGAATGTTCGTGGTACCCTAATATTCTACCTACGATTTTGATGCGATGGTCTAGGTGTCATCGGGGGAGGGGGATTTTATTTGATGCGATTTTATATGGAAGATTTGGGAACTCTAGGAAATACATAGTTGGGGTGAGATAATGGCCAATCAGTACAAAATTTGTGCCAGTTAACTATCCTTGATATTCCACTTATTTGTTATTATAATTGGATGCATTATTTAGTGAGTGTACCATGGTGAGAATGGAGTTGGTTATTCAACATGTTTATCATTTTACTAGTTCTATTGTTTGTTCTTTGGTGAATTAGATTGTTTCTCTAACATATACATGAAGACTTTGGTTACCAAAATGAGTATAATTTTACACTCACCATACATATATAAACTGATATTTAGGTTTCCAAGAGATATATGAAGACCTTGTTGGACATTACTAACATTGAATCTTAGACTATTGTTGTGTTTTATATATAGATTATCTTTTGGTTATTTACTTTTGGATACATTCAATCATATATAATTATTTTTATACATACATAGTGTGATGGTTTCAGGTTCCATTTATGTTATTTGGTTGGGTTGATTTATCAATGATGTCTTATCTCTTTAACATAAAAATATTTAAGAGTGTAATTCATATCATATTTAATATTTTAAACTGATAGTTTTGGTTTCCACCCTCTAGATTAGTAGAAGCACGAAATGGAAGTCATTATCTCTGTTTCTTCATTATCGGACCAAGAGAGGTAGCACTACAGAGAGGGGGTCATCAAATTATGATTATATTCCATGTCCTTATATTCAATTCAAAATAATATTTTACTTTTTGTTGACCTATTTTGTGTTATCCTTCATGAAAATCTTTTTACTTCCATATCCTTGATTTCAAGAGGATGTTTTGTTAACACTTTATGATATGGTATTTCCAAAATATCATTTTATAAGTTCATCCTTTGATTCATGTTACCGAGTTCAAAATAGTGAGGAAATTATTTTTAATGGTGATTGGGGGTAGAATGTAATATCTAGAGATTTTAAAATAAGACATTATGTTTAATAACTGTACGACACACAATAGTAAGCGTAAACAAACCATGAAATATTATTACTTAAATGTGACTATTACCACCTAGATTTTAAATTGGATGGAATGAATCAGATTAAATTTTAATTTAAAAAATATCAAGGTTCTAATTAATATAAATGTGTTTTTTAATCCTTATGAAATAGGTACTCAATTTTTAGTAATTATATTTTAACTTTCAAAAATATTTTTTAGAACTAAATTTATATTGAATTGTATGAGATATTATTATACTAATTTTTTAAAAAATTTATAAAAATTATTTAAATTAAAATAAAATTTTTATCATAATATCAAAATTATCCTAAAAAGAAATCATGAGAATTTTCTAAAAATATTTATTTTTAATGAATAGAAAAAGTAATGTTTCTTATTGAAATTTGTATTTTATTTTATATTATTCGCAAATTAATATTCTATTTTTGAGTAGTTTTAAATTTTAATTCGTTGATTTTAATTTAAATTAATTTTATTAATATTTTTTAAAATGATTGTTTACAATAAAATATTATAAAAACATTTTATATTTAAAATGGGAATTTTTTTGAAAAAAAAAATTTAGCGCATTTTTCTGGTTTGGTTTTAATTTAAATTATGAAATGTTTATGTTTTGAATTTTTAAACAAGTATTCAATATTTAGAATCGGGATGCCCAAATTTTTGAATATTTAAATTATATTTGTAATCAATATGACTAATTATAAAAGTAATTTTTGTTACAATGGTAAAGGGTAAATCAAGTAATTAAGGGATAAAATTTATATGTTGATGACTAAACAACGACCCTAAAACTTTTCAAAAAATATTGATGTGCCCAAAAACTCTATAATCATAAAAATATAGATTATATGGAATTTTTTCCTTTTTATTGTGATTATGACCAATATAATATTTTATATAACGAAAAGAAACAATATTTACACTTGTGTTTTAAATAATTCTAATATTATTAACATGTTGATAATCATAACTTTTTTAATTATAAATTTTCATTAAAAATATATTTATTTTATCTTCATAATTATAAATAATTTCAAAAGTTTATTTAAATAACTAATTACCTAAAATTTTTACAAAATGTTGACGCAATTAGTCAATTAATAGATAAAAATAAAATATATGATATTAAAAATATTTTAAGTACTAAAATTTTAGATAATTAATTGGATAAATTAATATTAAATACGAATATTATATGTTATATATTTAATAAATTATTTTTTTCATTTCATTTTCTTCTTTGATGATATTAATCTCAAAGAAATAAAAACTAGAAAAAAGTGACATTAATTATATTTTATAAAAATAATATTTAATTAAATTATAGAAAATTCAAAAAAAAAATAGATTATAAAAATTAACTAGGATATCTTTTCTAATGACAATCATGGTCCATTTATGGGAGGTTATTTAATTTATAGTAAATATTATTACCCAAAATTTGTAAAATTTGTGTTGTCCTGATAAGTGTGAAAAGGGTAATGAGGGGATAAAATAAAAATATAAAAGTAAAAACACATTAAAATGTAGTATACTTTTTTATGAGATTTTTTTAGAATAATATTAAAATATATGAAATTAATTTGTTTTGATTCATTTTTAATTGAATATTAATTAATATTTTGATAAATTCTAAGAGCACCCCTCCCTAGTCTTATAATATAGAATATCTTCTTCTCTTTACATAATATATAAAATACCTTTTTATAATATATATTCTCATATGACTTGATTAAATACCTCCCCATGTTATATATTCGATTTTTTAAAGTACAATACCCACCATATAGGTCTCAAAGTGTTATAAAATTGTTGTTTTTTAAGAAGAGATATTGTCCTTAACCGCTTGTTTCTATATTATTTTTTCTTCCACATCCATAAAATTTTCCTTATCATTGATTATATAATAAAATAATTATATATCATATATTGATATTTTATTATGTTAATTTAATTACCTATATAAATCTATATCCTTCAAAAAATGCAAACGAAATCCATCATTCATGTGTACTCTACACTACCGTCTCATGGATTGATATAATTTGTCTTCTATCATAACCTCTAACGTATGGTTAAAATTATGGATTTAATGTATATATATTATATACATGAAATAATTTTAATTATATAAATAAAATATAACTGTTATTTTCTTCAATTTACTTTTATTGATAAAGGATAATGTTTTTTATCCATATTTGTGGACTACCACCTCTACGAGGCGATGTGATTAATCACTCATCACAACACAACAGTGATGATATATATACCTGTACTTAAATAAACAATGTTATATTTGTTATATTATTAACATTATATAAAAATATAATTATACTTATATTCTTCCAATGCTGATCAATTAAAACTGAAAACATTACTCATGAGTATTTAGGACCTAACATCTCAATAATGGAAACACAGTTTGTTTTTTATTTATATAATAAATATATATATTTAATAATAATGTTAATTTGTAAAAATATAATAATTTCATGGTTATTATTTTGGATATGGTTGAATAATACCCCCTTTGTATGCAGTTAGCATATCAAACTTATTTTTCAATTATGGAAAAAACGTCATCAAAAACCCGATGTAGACAAAATTGATTAAGAAATTATATAGGTAAATTATTTAAAGAAAAAAATTAATTATTAATAAAAAAAATCATTATTAGGAAATAAAATAATTTATAAGATTCTATTATACTGGTGTTGAATAAAATATATGGAATGTCTCAACTTGAGGTAAGGGATTTGGTTTCAATTTTCATTCATTTATATAAATTTATTGTTGGACACCTAATTTCATTTACGTGGTTTATATAAAAAATAATTTTTTGTTATATCATGAGTCTTTCATATTTATTTGTATTCTATGTTTCATTAATAATTACTTCATCTAGTGGGATATTAAATTAAATTTTACATATTGTAAAAGGTATTTTAACAAAATTTCCTAATGTTGGGTTGTCACTGTTTTTCATTGAATTTTCTATTCCATGATCATGTGTGAATTGATATTTAAATTGATTTATTATTTAATTAAATTTTTTTTGTGGATTTATATTTTTCACACTTAATCTCAATATTTATTAATTATAAATTTAATGATATGATCGCTCAAAGGGTAATTCATCCCAAATTCCCTTTCATTTTGAAATATGTTTTTGATATGCACCAATATTGTTTTGTGAGGTGTATATGTTGTCCCTTATAACATAATATATCATGAGCCTCCATATTTTAATGATATTCATATTATTTTTATCTTATATTTTCATGGGCTCATGATTGAGGACCTACCCAAGTGGAAAATGATTTATATTGAAATGTAGTTTACTTTTTGGGTTGTTTATGTTCACAGTTTCTAATGGGAAAATCTAAGCTATTATTTTCCTGAAATATGTATACTTTATTTTACTAATGTAATGATTTCGGTTTATTTATATAATTCACATTTCCTCACTTATATACTAATGATAAATTATGATGTTTTTTTGTAATTAATGATAATATTTTTTCTTTATTTAGATTATGAATATTTCTCATTTGTATCCGTGTTTTTTAGAATATGGTGTTTAAAACTAATTTCTAAAAATAAGTGATTTACTAAAATAGAGAGATTTTGTAAAAATGTATTAAAGGATCATTTTATTACTTTTAAAGTATTTAAAAAGGATATTTCTTATAATTTTTTCAAATAGGCCACAATAGAATCCTTATACAAAATGTTGAAAAATGATATTTTCTTCATCTATAACTTGAATGAATTTTCCCAAAATTATGAACGTCTTTTAAGTTAATATTTCATTATTGTTTTCAAGGTACATTTTCAATAAATTTTTTTTAATAATTTGTTAATTTTTCATATTTAAAGTTTCATTTCAATGTGAATCTCAAAACTGTTTTTAATAATAATTAAATGATAGTTTCATTCCTAAATACCAAAAACCCTTGATGTTACATAATCCCCACTAGGAATATTTTCAAATGATACTACCCTATATCTTTCTCCGGATTGATTATTATTTTTTAAAATATATTTCCCTGGAATGAATTTCTCTTCAAATGGATAATCATGTTACGAAAGGAATGTTCTATTTTAATATATTCTGAAAAAAAATCACCCCATTTTATCCTTTATTTTATATTTTTATTATCTTGTAATATTTACTAAAAAACTCCTCATTCTAGGAGGTATATTCTTTTGAAAAAAAAATTTATATTAAAAGTGTATTTTTATATCAAAAAGTTTTTCTCAGTAGTTTAAAAGGGGTTTTCAACAGAATTTTTCATGATATAGTCCTTCGACAATGATTAGGAATAAATGATTCCCGTTATAGCCCCTAAGTGATCCCAACATAGCTTATATAAATGTTTGAGGCCCATTTTTTATCAGGAGGGAGTCCAATATATAATATATGATGGGTGTGCCCAGATAGTGTCGGGTGAGCCTGGTACAGATTATATAATGGGAGAACCCAAATAAAACTCCAATGCATTGGATGATGAGTATGTTCTCTAGATTATTATATATTAATTTTTTCATATATTTATTCCAATTGTGGGGGTTATTTTAACGATCTATGATGATGATGTCTCGTGGTACCAACAAGTTTCACATTAGTCTTTTAATGGGATATAAATTTTTTCTTTGATCAAGGGTGATATCGCTTTGGTCATAATTATTATTTCTAATGACACATCACTTTTATAATTATTTATGTTAATATTTATTGTAAATATATTTAAGGGTTTTATTTCCATTTTTTATCATTCACATTGATTATTTTATCATACGATCATTCTCATCTTACTCAGAAAATTGACATTAATCTGTTAATTCTTATGATTACTCTTAGTGAGTGTTTAAGTTGAACCTTCATTTGTTTACTTTTCCCCATGTCATTAATAATTATTAAACATTATTTTACCTATAATCATTTCTTATGTTTAAACTTTAATCAGATATATTGATGACTAGATATTTAATATGAAATATTGGGTATAGTAAGAGAAATACTATCTGGAAGTCATGAGTGTTCATTATTTAAGAGCATAACCAAATTCACTAAAACACAAAACCTAAATGATCCATTATATCTATTTGATCTATTATTTACTTTTAATTTTTTTTGTTTTTATGAAACAATACAGTTCAAATTTATCAATATCAATGAAAAATTTTAAATATTATGTTTTTTGCACAAGATCTGGTGGAGTGGGTTTGTGGAAATTACACTAGGGGATAATGATATAGTGAGGTAATTCAACTAGAGGATATTTGGGAATTTTTTAAGGTATAAGTTTACTATTATATTCATGTTTGAAATGATATAAGAGACTCCATTTTATAATAGAGGATAATGGAACTTTTGGAAACATCATTTATGTTTCAATAATTTCATGCTAATATTAAAAGGTCAATGGCTCCAAGGATTCCAAATAAATCATTTTTGGGCATATTTTGGTTGATAAATATTAATTAACCAAACCCAAACTTATTTTAATCACGTTATGTGGTTTTTACTATTTTTTCATTTTACTCATTTATATTTAAATTGGGAAAGTAGTTTCTATCTATGTGTTGTTTGGACTTATAAAAAACATAACATAACCCATATAAAAAAATTTGTGTTATGGAAACGAATATAATAACTATTTATAAAAATTACATTTATATATATTATATAATTATATTTTAAATTAAAACAGAAAATGTGGAAAAAACGGTTTTAGTAGAAAAATAGAAATTTGACCATTATGGATTCTTTATATTATTATGGATTTATTAAAAAAATAAGGATTTTTAATATATTATTTTATTTATCTCTAAATATTTTTAAATTCATTATATAAATTTTTTCAATTAAATTTATTTCATAAAATTTCCATTAAATAAATAGAAGATTATTTTTAATTGAAACTTTTCACCATTATTATTATAAGAAGAATGAATCCTAATAATCATAATTTTATATCCAAAAATAAAAAATAAAATATTAAATAATATTAAAATTATTATCGTAAATATATTTTTAATTTAATCATATGAACAATTTAGTTGATGGTTATTTAATATTAATATTAAAGTGCGTAATGCTCAAAATCACATTTTTTTGAAATTTATATTTTATGAATAGAATCAAGTTATAGATTATTATTATCAGTATTATTGATTATAATGATATGAAAAAATGCATATCTATTGAATAAGAGTTTTTTAAACATGAAATAAAATCATATCATAATTTCCCCATGCGTAAATATAGTTAAATAAATAAAATAATAGATTTGTTAAAATATAACATAATTTTATTAAATGATATTCAAGGGTTTTATAAATTTAAATTGTATTTATAAATGATTTATTTTACAATAGAAATTTATATTCCATATATATAAAAAGATTCAAATAAATTTTATTAAAATAAAAGGTCTACTATTAGAAGAAATTGGTATTTTTTACACACCAAAAAATTGTTTATTTTCTAAAAAAATATCATAAAGACATTGAATTCAATTTTTTTTGTTGAATTGAATAATGAATTTTATTTAATCAGATTTAAATTCTATAATTTTTTAATTTACATTTTTAATGAAAATATAATACATAATTAAAATATATTTTATAAAAAATAACTTTTTCAATGTTAACTCATATTCTTTATTTACATTACAAAGGTAATATGTATTAATGGTTTACCATCATATGGTTTATTATAGATTTATTAGGTTTTTTATGTTTGGTGTACCATATGAGACATTTAATATAACTAGTTGATTTACTTAAAGTTCATCATGTATTATCATATCAGGGTCATACATGCATTCTTCCCCATTAAATAAATTAAATCATATCTATTTGACTTATATTACTATTTATAGGGAATTAATAAATAACCATTACCATATAGTTGATAATGGGTTTATTTAGAATGTGGAATATGATTTATCAATGATAAGAATAATTATAATCACTTTTTACAGAGAGCTTACTCATTCCAAATTTCCCATAGGATTATATTAAGGGTCGAAGATCTATATTAAAAGGAAACAAATTCCCATGACGATAAAAATGATATATATGGTAATCACAACACCTTAAGTTTTTTAAAACAATCTATAGTTTATAAAATCATTATTTATATAGAAAACTTGATAATCTCGATTGGAAACATTATATCAACTATATGAATAGTAGTTTCATTATATTTCCCTTGTTCTCATGGTTTTTAGTTATTATTTACCTAATTTCCCTTTCTATTGGGAAATCAATCCACACAATAACTAATTTTATTTCAATTGATGAAATTATTCTCTCTAGATTCTATATTTTCTGTACACTCATGAGTTTTATTCCATTACACATGTCACTTATTGAATTTACCCATCCCATTAAATAAATTTCCCCTATATTTTTAACCTATATAAAATTGAATATTTCTCCCCTCACCATCATTATTAGATGATATTTTATGTGATTATATCATTTTATCCCTTTTTCTATTCTGTATTTCAACATTGTTCATGTTGTTAATAAAAATTCATAAATGAAGGTTTGGTATAATTACAAAAAAATTTAACTTATAATGCATTCTTTTTATCATATAGTTCTTCAAACTCATCTCTTTTAAGACTTGGGTCAACCTATATCTCATTCAAAATAACATATAACATTATTTTTCTAATCTAGATTACATTTAGTTAGATTCACCCATTCATGAAATCCTTGTACTTAAAACAGAAATCCAAACTTTCCATAAACGTTCTAAAAATCATCAAAACCAAATATTCATTCAAGAATATTTTCTCTGAATCAAGATTATCCTACATAAAATAATGTTAATCATCCCTAGAATCATATACGCCAGTATTTAAATACCCTAATAAAATATTCTTAATAACATACATTTCTAAAAACTGTTTGAATATCAAATAAATTTATCCCCAACAAGATTAGTTTTCATATAAATAATTACTCTGTCATTAAATTTCAATGAGTTACAAAAACTATTTCATAAGATCGCATACCTGTCACAATGATCACAAACATGTGTTGATAGTCAATAAAAAATCATGAATAAATTTTATATCCCAAGGTTTTAAATTAATATCTAACCTGTTAAAAATAAATGACTGCTTTATTATCTTAACATAATTTATATATTATGCAAAAGGGTTTTCTATACCTCAATCATTATTTAAAATATTCATACTGAAAAATATTACCATTTCATAAAATCACATTTCATGGTTATTAGTACCATAGATTTTATGTTTCCATTAAATTAATTTAAAACTACTGAAGAATGATACTTTCATGTCTAACATAATCCACAAAACGTTTATAAAATTCCAAAATATCGATGATAAATATCTATCCGGGATGAAAATATATAAGAGTGTCATGAATTAGATTTTATTATAACATCTTCCACTTTACCATTGTAAATACTTGGAAACTAACATTTTCCCATCATAATAATAATATACTCAAATTCTCAACCATTTATGTATACTCCCTTATTCAGATATAATACATAATGCTTTTTGGATACATACCTTTCGTAGTACCATTTTTGTTATCTTACATAAACCGAATACTAAAACCAAAATGGGTAGTATAATATCCAAGATATGAATATAAAATAATCATTCTAAATATGTCTTCCCTTATGAAACCTTTTTTAAATATGATATTATATGGTAAACCTATGACTCTTATTATTTTTTCCATCGTTATCCTTGATCATTATTCAATTGGGTACTATAAACCAAATTGTTAGCATCATTCATAAATCATTTTTAATTATTCAAAAAATTAATTTGAATCAATTAAATCATTTCCCTTGGTAGTGTATCTGTGAGGGTGCAGTCTTATTCAAACACCACATAAATCAATGTAATGATTGATCTATTGTTCAATAAATATTTTTTTGGTGAATACCCCTATGTGCATCTATTCAATAGCCATTTCCAAATTCTGATATAGACATATATGTTTATATCCTCTTAAAACCCCATAATATATACTTTACAAAATTATCAAGATGATATCAAATATTTAGACATATTCCCATGGTTTTTATTGATGTTTTCTTATCATAATTCCCAAATAAAAAGGTAATTATTACCAAAACATTAAATCCTAAACTATTCCAAATGTTTATTTATACCCATGAACATATGATCTGTCATAACATATCAATCTATAAATTTTCCTCAACAACATTTTTAATCCCCATAGATATCTAAACCATTCATCTGATTCAATCATTGAGACCTTAGAACTATATTCTTCGATATGGTTATCACCAAATCATATATTATATACAATCTTTTTTACCTATTTTAAAAGTTTACATATTACCATCCATAATAAATAAATCAATAAAGATTATTGAATCACTTACCTATGATGGGTATATTTTGGATTAGAGATTTAGATAATTTGAACAAAACAAAAAAATCACATGTTCATTGTATCAAATAGGCAGTTATCCCATTATATATAAAACTATTTAATTCAAGACTAGTCTTTAACATATCCCCAAAATTCTTCCATATATGTTATTAATTTAATAATTTCATGTGTACTGATTTCCTTGATAACATAGGGAACAAGAATCATAATATTTGGTGAGATAAAACACACAATAAGGGAAACTTATAGCTGATGTAATCATGGTATAAACATTATAGAAACAATATTTAAGGAATATGAAAATTACATAAATCCATAGTTATCTTCAAGATATTATCATGATATGTCAATGAAAATAAATGTAATCATGGATATCAATAATACTGATCTCATTTTGATGGAATGTATAATTTTAGTCATCAAGAACCTACTGTCAATGCCTTGTTATAATTCAATCTACATATCAAAGAGACAATAATAATGAAATAATTCTAAATTGGGAAAGAATACACCAAATACTAAATCATATTTTCTCTCAAGATACTTATCTCTTAATTGATGGTATATATAATGTTACTCCCCATATCACATAACTATGTCCAATGAATTCACTATAAGAGTAAACAATATGATTCATACCATTCCCTAATAATTCTTTTAATCAAAAATCATGTCTATCTATAGAATTAGAAATACTTAAATCTAATTCATAATCTAACTAAGAAATATTCAAATAATCATAAAGAATCCAATAACATTCCAAATGCTGATAATATGAATATCATGATGATAACTCACATGGAGAATGAAATTGGGTGGTTAAAAATACATAGTCATCATTCCAATAATATTCCATATTTTGATTACTATAAATAAAATTTCGATAATTCTCCCCAAAATAATAAATGGCATAAAATGATCATAACCCATACAAAGTGAGAATATTTATAAATAAAAAATAAATACTCTAAATTCCAAAAATCATCCTTATTATAATAAAAAACATGCATAATTCAAATACTTTTCACCGGGTAAATAGAATAAAATTTCTCATAGGTGAACATCATCTAATCTATGATTTGTAAATTTTGGTTTTCACATCGTATAGAGAAATATGTATAAAACTAATTCAATAATTCAATAAATATTATTATAATCCATCAATATGAATAAGTTGGTTGGATTCTTAATAACATATCCCTACTATAATAAATAAAATAATAACGTATGTTTATATATATAAAAAACATATTTAAAACTGAATTAATAAATTATACCACCCTGTGGGGTTCAAGAATTTGAATTTTTTGTATCATGAGTTCTTTATTACAATATATATATATATATTTGAATAAATAATAAACCATAAAATCTATTAGTGAAAATCGTTTTAGAAATAGATAGAAAAATAAACGTAAAAACCTAAAAGGCTCATTAGAAAATATTTTCAACAATAAAATAAATGATTATGTCCCGGTTAACTTCCTAATATAATTTTAAAAATGTGGAGTGAAAAATAATTAAAAATAATAACATTTAAAATAATCTCTAAAAAAATTTCCATTAATATCTAATAATTATTTCTATAGGTATTGTTAATCTAAAATAATTGACTATGAATGGGAAATATTTAATTTATAAAATTACCTATATTGAGAACACACATCATAAAATGTGAGATAAAATATTTGTTGTATTAAAACAAAAAAATTTAAAACAGAATCATAACATACTATATAATAAAATATTATGGTGGGTTCACCCATCCATTGCAAAAAATAATTCAAGAAAAAACATAATAACATAAGGAAGCTGGTTCGCATTACAAAAAAACTATTTATATTGGGGAAATAATGGTATGAGAAGCCTCTTGAATAAGGGATCCGGATTTAGATATCAAATAAAATTAAATATAAAAGGGTTTTAATAAAACATATCTAATCGTATTGAATACAATAAAATGGAATCATGGTGCTTAACATGTAAAATATCTCAAAGAATCGGAATTAAGACCAAGAAAAATATTGATACTTGAGTAGCACTTTAATCAAAACACCTTGAAAGATAATTATTTTAAGTTAATACAAATTAGAATTATAAATTTATATTTAATTATATGGTGTCTCAAATATGAAATATAAATAAAACCATAATGATACTAGGTTTTTAATACCAAATGTGTTTCAAAGATAGGGTGTTGAGATGAAAACCTTTACCTTGTTCTAGAATAATTCTCTTCACATTCATAACATTTTTAATGATAAAATTTAGATTATTAGATACATTATTTTGTACCTTATTATTATTTATATTATTTAATTTTATCCATTTAATATAATATATATATTTTTTATATAATATTTTTCTTTCATGTGTCAGTTACTTGAGCTTCTCCTGTTATTTTTTCAAAGATCGTCATATATCTTTACCATTGTAGAAAAATAATGAATTTTTTTATAATATATACAAAGTTAAATATTATTCTAATTATATATATTTTTATACCCTACCATTATGGGTGACTATTAGAAATGAATCACATTTCTTGTGGAGGTGATAGTCTGCACATCTGCACAGTTGATGTTTCCATTTCTCAATGAATGAGATAGAAAGAAGTTAAATGATAAATTTAAATTTATAAATAAAATTTATTTTATTGACATAATATTTTTTCATCAGTTTCATTATTATGATAACTAATGAATAGTTGTGATGAAAAAATAGAAGACGTCACTTTGTTAAAGCAGTAGTCTACACAGTGCACTAACGACACTTTCATTTTTTCTGGGTGAATAGATCATAAAAAATAATTATAATGACATTAATATAATAAATAATTTATATTCTAATTATTATTGTTTAAATATTTTATTTTTATATAATGAATTTTTGAAAATAATATTATGGTGAAAAACAGAAGATATGGACAATACTTATGCTGGGGAACTGATCTTTCCTTGGAAATAACTATGAATGTGAAGGGATTATGATGTCCTATTTCAAAAATGGGATGAATATATTTTTAGAAACATCTATAATAGATTAAATTAGATTATATTTAACCAAAATTAAAATGTTAGGGTCATGTTTAGAATGGTCTAAGATACCACCAATATAAATGTAGGAAAAAGGATCTTTTGGAAACACCGGTTTGTTTTAATAATGAAATGATAAAATTGAAACTTAAATGGATATATTTTTTCAAATAATGGATTTTTGGAATTAAATAGTATGATAAATATTTCACTAATATATTCCACACATGTTTTAAACATGTTTAATGGGTTATAAAATTTTATTTTTCCATTATACCTTTTTACTTTTAAACTAGGTAACATGTTTTTAACTAAAGGAATTTATGTTTTATTATAAATATAAAACAATGCTTGTGAAAAAACTATTGTTGTGATAGAATCCAATTTTTTCATTTAATGTAATTAATCTTCCATATATTATAAAATTATCATTTAAATTTCAACTGATAATGTATTGAAATACATGTTATTGTAATGAAAATGACATTTTTAACATTATGGATTCTTACTCATTGGTATTATGTATTACCCAATTAACGTGTGTTCATATAATTATTTATATATTTATACATAAAATTAGATTCATTACATATGTTATTTATGTTTAATTGATTTGATAAAAATTTATTGATATTAATAAGAAAATAATTTTAATAAAATTGTTTCATTATTTTCACGGTAATTAGTATTCATCCATAAAATATATATTTTATAACGAAAAAAATTAAATTTTCATAATAAATAATATTGAAAATATTACATTTAATATAGAAATATCATTTTAAAATTTATTTTTTCGGGAAATTGATCTTAATATTAGTTTGTCTAACATATGAAAACTCATTATTTAGAAAACATTATTTTTAATCATATATTTCAGATATTGTAATAAATTATAAAAATTAGGGATTATGATGATAATAAAAAATATTTTTATTTGTAATATAATATTAATTTTAAACTAAAATAAATTCTTAACATAATTTTTCATGTGTAAATTTTAAAAAATAAACATATTAAATATAGTTTCCATAAAATATTAAATTATTTTATAAAATGATATTCATAGTTTTTATATATTTACATAGTATTTTTTTAATTATTTTTGTAAATTTAAAAAAATATATTTTTTATATAATATGTTAAAAAAACATATCATTCATAAAAATGTGACAGAATTAGGAAAAATAACTAATTTTTTAATATTCACCTAATATTTCATTATATTAGAAAAATATCACAAATAAATCCAAATATAATTTTGTGGGGAGGAATTAAAAAATTAATTTCAATTTACCTAACATATATTTTAAATTGATAAAATTTTCTTTTTATTAGAAAAAATATAACATAATAAAAATGACATTCATTAAAAACTACATCTTCTATATTAACACATATTAATTATTCACCAAACAGAAGAAATAATTATTAATGGTTTACCATAATATTGTTTATTATAAGTTTATATTAATTTCTTATTAATATGATTTTGGTTGATTACGTTAGGTGTGACAGGAGACATATTTTATCAAAAGAATTGGCTTACTTAGGGAAAATCATATATTACGATCATAAGGTGTTATAAAGGGGGTGTGGGTATATCAACCAATATAAAATTAATATGAGATAAACTAGTATTATTGTCCATTTTTATCTAAATTGAAAAATAATTATTGGATAAAGGGAGTATATTAATATGGAATTTTAAAATAAAATGAATTTGATGTTTTTGATATCAAATCTTTGAAGGATTAGATTCTTCATGGGGATGCAATTTATAATAACTGAGAATTTCATTTTTCAATATTAGGAGAAATATGACATTGAATTATAGATAAAATATACAATAGAACACTAAAAAGTAATATCTAATCTTATATATATTAGTTAAAATATGATAAATGATATTGAAGGATAAAAGGAAAATCAAAAATAATTTAAAAAAGATATGTAGAAGCTATTTATATTTTATAGATTCTAAACATTACATTTTCTACTCAGTGAAGTTGTGTAAAAAAATTAAAAGTGATCCATTTGATACAAACATAAAAGAATTTAAAAAAATTATTGTTATATTAGATAAATTTTTAATTATTTTATTATTTAAAAAATATTATAACAATTAAATTTATTTTGGTGTACTAATTTTGAATTGGTCGGAGACTATCAAGATTGAAGAGTAAAATAAATATGTATATTTTATTTGGAATTAGTTTTGTGATCTAGAATTGAATAAATAAAATATTTACAACTTTTCAACTAAATATGTTGAGTATATGGCTGATACACTTGCATGCACATGAATGATTTAGATGAACTAATATTCAAAATACTTTAAGTTGAATGATAAGAAAATAAAGATAACTACCATTCATAAAAAGAGTTAAAAATATTTATCCTAGTATCCAGTGAGACACCTTTGATAACCTATTGATAAAAATTATAATTGTATTTAAGGTAAAGTTAGAAATGGATATGCGTGGCAGTAATATATTTCAAAAAAATTTCAGATTGTTGAAAATTTTATAAATTCTATTCCACTGATATATTTATTCTATTATGGAAAAAAATCATGTTTTACCTTCCCTATTTATTAATGTTATTTAGTTGGGCACCAAAATATTATGGATTATATTTTTTAATTGGTAAAAAAGTACATGACTCATGTGATAACAAGTTGAGGTATCCAAAAAAATGTTTTATTACAAAAAGGGGGATAATTATCTTTCTTTAATAATTTAGAGAGATTCAATATCACTAGTATGAAATTCCTTGTCATAACTGTATGATTTATATAAAAAACATTAAATTATCCATATTGTATCTACCATGATGTTTCTATTTGAGAAAATATATGATTTAATTTGATTTGGAATCAAATCTAGAGGGTATATTGATGATCCTATGGAATTTTTAAATTTAAGTTTTATTAATTATCATCATTTTAAACATGTATTGAATTTCATTGAATATTTTTGAAATTTTTTAGTTTATTTGAGAAGTTTATAGATGTTTTATGACATTTATGAGTCAATATAATGAGGGGCATAGTTCATATTTAATATTCCATTTTTTATAAAGTAATTGTAAAGGAATATTTATGATATCTCAAGAAGAAGTTTGGAAAATTTATTTTAGAATTCACACTATGAAACATAAGATAAATTTATTGATATGTAATATCTACTAGACCAAGTATATGATCTTGTGGAGAATATATTATGGCATCTCAATGTTTTCATGTGATACATAAAAATAACTCATATAATATGTAAAAATAAATAATTAATATGTAATATTTACTTGAGGTTCCTTTTTTATTGAAGAATTACATCTACCTGTAAAATATTAACTTCTGCATATGAAATATTTAATACGGGTAACATAATTGTAACATGTGGTTTCAATATTTTAAGTCATATGTTTTATAATTCTATTTGAGATTAATTAATACTCTCAAGGACTCGTAAAATTAATTGTGCTGATGTTTTTTTGTTCTTTAGTGAATGAAATATCATAATGTTGAGTATTATTTCACGAATCATGAAAAAGAATTAAGTGATGGTATTTTAAAAATATAGTTCAATGATATGAATCTCCATTCTGAATTTTTATTCCTATATTATATCATATATACATGGAAGGATTTGATGAGTTTGTGTTTTGAAATTTTGATTAAAAATTGAATTTGTAATTTTTTTGGATATTAAAAAAAATGGGTATTTTTCACATGGTATTTTTCGATATTCAAAGATGAATATGTTGACTTTTCTTATAATTATATAATATTGGTGGTATATCAATCTCTACATTTCTTAAATATATATCAAATCATAATATATAAAAATTCACTATATAAAACAATGATCAACACCATAATCATATAGGTCTAATACCTTTGTAAACATTGATATATAAATTATTTGTTCAAAATTTATATAATCACTCCCAATTAGTTATTCATTACTAGAATACATGTTTTTTCATATAATATATAAAATTATTCATCATAACAATTGGAAAGGAAACATAATAAATTGGGAGCTTAGATGTTCAGTAATAGTAGGAAATGGTGATATCAATGGTCACATGTATATAACCTGAGCCTAAGGGTATGAAGATTTGAGAATTATAATTCTAAGTCATAAAAATTATATACTTGATCATACTATTGAGTCATTACATAAATCATGGAAGTTAATAAGTCTTGAATCATAAATGAAATCAAATAACATGAACCATGTGAGAATAACAATGGTAGACAAAATATGTTTTCAGTAGACACACAAGAAAATAAAATTATTTACCTAGTATTTTGGTATTATTTCCAATACAATCTTAGAATATTTTTATTACTCCCTAATTAATCATATAATTCAAGGTTCACTGCCATGAATATCATTAGTAAAATATGTCCCTTACTGAACTGGGATCATTCCAAAATCTAGTCTTATTTATCTCTTATAATGTAAATATTTATCCAATAAATTAAAGAGAGATACAATTATAGGACCACCAATCATATAATTTAAATAATATATATTTTTTCTATGAGATCCGAATAAATCATCATCTTAGAACCACTGAAAAGAAATGGTTTTCAAAAACATTTCATTAAAGCATTTCTTATGGAAGGAAAACATGATTCATAATCATTTAATTAGGTCATAATATCATAACCCCTAGAAAAGGAATAATTTTCATAAAACTATTCTCATAATAATCATAAAACAACTAGATAAAGAATAATGGGGGAATAATTTTAGCATATCCCCATTAAATCATCAGTGAAATCATGAGTTTTTTTCTTTGATGAATATATATTCCATTTTTTGAGAATTAAAACAATCTGAAGAAAATTATACTTCACAATTTCAAAAGAAATTTTTAAAAAATATTTTTCAAATTAAAAATAATATTTAAATATTTTTTGGGTACTTATCAATGATATCATTTAGTGTTTAGTAGACCTGATAATGGGAAGGAAAATGTTTTCGATCGGTGAGAGAAATCAAGTCAATTTTCCATAAAAATGTACTTTAAATATTTTAATTTCATATGGTTGGGAAAATAAAACAAAAAATGTATTAACATCATATAAATACATTATATGAAAATTAACAATTCACTTGATAGAAATATTATAATATTTAATCATTATAACTTAACAAAAAACAATCCATATAAATAATGACATTGTAACATAGAACACATACCACTTTAATGAGATTTGAGTCACGATGATGTATATTTAATACACTATAAAATTCATAAAATAACATTAAAATATATTTAGGGGTATTATATATAAACCATATAAATGGACAATTAATGAATAATTCATGTGTCTCGCAAATATATAAGTGAGATGAAAATATCTTACCTTGAGTTTGAATTTCATTCAAAACACTCTAGTCTCCAATATAATAAATTGAATTTTTTTATAATTCTATATTAGATTCATTTTAGTAATTAAAATATCATATACTATCCTCTTATAAAATTTATAATCTGATTTATTATTAATCTTATATTAACATCAATGTTTCTAGGTGTTAACTAATTCGTTCCATCATAATCATTTTTGTTCAGTTGTTCTGTTCTATGAAATTTTCTCATTGTTACATCATATTAATAATGTTAATAATATTTTAAATTTTAAATATATTTAACATAGACATATTTAGATTCATTAATAAGTTTTATTGGTAGAAAATTGAGTTACATTGTTCATACAGACAGTAAGCTCTACATACACAAGGATATTGTTTTCACTTTTCAACTAGTGGAAAAAAAGTAAGGAAAATAATAATTAACCTATGAATAATCTATATTATATCATATTTATTATATATATTCAATATATACATCCTTATAATCATAAAAATTAATTGTAATTTTAAAAAAATCTCAACGGTTCATGGAGGTGGTAGTTCACATGTAAGAACATGTGTTATTATCATTTTTCTAACTGATTGAAAGGTAATAGGGATTATGGGAAATTAGAATTATATAAGATCAATTATTACATAATTATCATATATTAACTCTAACCTCATTTTAATAATCATCAATTAAATATGATGTTTAGAAATGATTTTTATCGCTATATGGAGATAGTAATCCATACGTACGGATGAAAAATAAATTCAGTAACCATTTTATGGAAAGTGGTTGAATAATGGAGTATTCAAAATAATATTATTATATTTACGATATAGAATTTATTATTTTCGGAAAAATATATAATATTTACTGCCAAAAAAGTTTGATTTAATAACAATGTTTTTTGTTGTGGCGATTACCACTTATTTTAAAAAACTCCTTCAGGTCTTATCTTAAGGATCCTTTGGATAGCTTTTGGTTATAATAAAACCTTTATAATGTGTGTAAATATAATTATAATATTCCATATCATGGTATGGTCGAACTATAACTCTCACGGTGTTTTATATAAGTATGAATGGAGGTTCCCCATTGTAATTGAGGTGAGGGTTACATTTGGAATTTCTAAAAACATTAAATTCAAGAAAGTATCTATCTAGAAAAAATTCGTTAAAAACGAAACTAATTTAAAGATAATATAGTATAGGGTTTAAATAAAATAAACCAATGAAAAATTAATAGTTTTTGTAGTGCATTAAACCACAACATTTGGTTAAACACCATAGTTAACTAATTTTATCAATAACCATGGAAACAACTTCTTCACTTTGAAAGGGTTATAATTATAAATATAAGATAATAATTGGCTCATAAATAGACAAGGGATAAAGAAATTTACTATATATTATCAACATTTCCTAATTTTTATAATTTTAAATAATTTAATAAAATATTAATTTGATAAAATATCATCAATTTCAATTTTGGAACTATTCATTTAATTTGATTTTAAAGATATAAATATAAATTATAAATAATAATATAATCCTTCAAAACATGAATAATATTCTATATTTACCCATAATTTTTTTCACTAATTAAATGATTAAAATTAAATAACTTTTAATATTTATAATATCATTTTTTTTATTTTTCCACCAAGTGACTAAATATTGTTTCAGCTTTATATAAGAATTCAATGATAATATTTAATATCAGGACAGTGGGAACAAATATGGATCCATAAGAACTGTGTTTGTTAGTTTCGGTTTCTATGTATTGGGTCCTTAATGGTTTTAAGCAATATGGAGTTGACCTCAGTGGCTACACAACCTAACTTCTAGGGATAGTGGTTTACATTCTTTTCTCAGGGGCTTGGGGAAATGTGTTTCATCTCTTGGGTTTCTATTCATCATCAGGATTAGTTCTTAGTGGATGATAGAATATTGTTTGTTCGAGGTATATTGGTTTAGATTCATCTTTAGCATCACTTTCCATGAAATTATATCATTTGTAGGGGTGTGAGGATTTTTCTCCAAATAGAGGGGATAGAGTTGGAATAAGTTGACATTAAGATTCTCCTCATGTTCAAGGTCCTCAACCTTTGAATGTTGATGGAGGTGTCCGTCTATAGAGAGGTGTAAGATTTATATATGGTTAATTACATGGAAAAGAGGTAACATTCAAAAAGGGTCCAGATATTTATAGTTCTGTGATTAGTTTATCATCTACCCTTTTTGGTTATTTTATGATTTAGGAGATTACAAATACTTTTTTGAATATATTATAAACCAAGATCTTTTAATATATTTAGATATTCATATCATACTCCATCTATTAACTACACGTGTTAGAGTATAAACCCATATGTTTGATGTGTGTTGGTGGTCTAGGCTAATGATGGGGGAACATCAGTTCCATGGTGACCTTTTCATACTTTGGATACAGCATTAAGACTTCATCATCAACATTGACTAGCTGTATTGTATCCTTTCCCTGACCAACTTCCACTATAGTAGAGTCATGTTCTTAGATGTCGATATAAATCTTATTGATTTAATTTGTGAGCATAACATCAGGGTGGGAATCACTAGTGTTGAACCCTATTTTTACATTGATGGTTAACATGTCTATATAGTAAGTATAAATTTTTATAGTTGAGATTCATAAGGTCTTTGGGGAGTTTTTGGATGTTTTAACTATGTTGAATGTGAATCTACCCCCCTAAATGTGATTTCAATTTTGGGATAGACTTATAAACTATTTCTTCTCTAGTTTGGATGGATCATTATTTCATTGAACTCTATTAGTTGTGAGTATTTATAATTCATAATGATGACCTCATACAAAATGGTTTGATAAAGCCTAGTGTGTCATAATGGGGTGCCCCAGTATTTTTTCCATGAAAGGGGATTATTATACAATGTTATGAATATACTATCTGAGGATGATCTAGGTGAAGATAAGGCATATATATCCTTATCCAAGTATTGGTGGATCATTTTACCATATATTAGATATGAGCGGTTTTTATATGTTGGTTTATAGTTTGGATATCCCTAGTCAAGGGTGAAGGATGGTTATATCTCAAAGAATACATTCAGATGTGGCTATGGACACATTGAGTATGTAGTTCTGAACATTTACATAATGAAAAAACTAGTTGTGTTGATGAGAATCATGAAAATAAGGACCCATTAATTTCTAGACCAGTTTTAGTTCATGTTAATTATAGACATATTAATTTACAAGAAGTCGTAGGAGGATCATGATGATTATCATAGATATATCTTATAGGTCCTTTGATACCACAAAGTCAATTGAAATCTGTCTATTTGTATATTTTTTTTAAATGAAAAGTTCATTTTCATGGGAACATGATTTCCAACTATAGAGAAGCCAAATAACCATCATATATCATAGAAGTTTTTTACTAGGTATCCATGAGAGGGTGAGAGAGGTCTATATCTTCCTTGAGCTTATAGTCTTTTAACAGAGATTCTTATTCTATTTCACAATAATTTTTGTACCTATTAGAATAATCGATTGGGAAGGAAATGGTTTTTATCTATACTAATCAGTTTAGGGAAACATTTAACTATATTTTGGAGATTTTGTTCAGTGAAATAGAACTTATATTTTTATAGGAAGGGTTTATGATTGAGTTGTTTTGTGGTGGTTCCCATTTAGTCATAGGGTGCATCTTAATGTAGATGAAGGTAGTGATATCTTCTATGTATAGGTAGTGAAATTAACATGAGTGTAAAAATTAAAGGTATTATTGGGAGTTAGTAATGGTTATGATTTTGATGAAGATGTGGAAACATTACATCATTGAGGAGTAGTTTTTGGTATTTATGAATCACTATAGTTTTGGGTATAAATATTCTTCTAGTGATCTGAATCAGCATCAATTTAGGTGGATGGATTTTTTTTCTAGATGATGTATTCTTGATCTTATAAGTATCACGAATGGATAGTGTTGCGGTTGATTCTTTAGTGGGATGTTATTGAAGGATGTAGTTCATGATCTCGAGATTCTTGGAATGAGATTGATGAGTTGGAAGCATTACACTTGGATTTAAGGTTGGTTAATGGTAAATTCATATAATTTATATAAAAAAATATTCTCTAATGTGTTAGGAGGAGGAATATAGGTTGGGAGACACAGAATCATAGGTGATGTGTGGTCACATTATCCATAATAATGATCTGGAGGTGGATGAAGGATGATCAAAACCATATGATGTTTCAGGGATCATTTTTTTCCTTTTATGATTCACAAGGGATTACATCATGTATTTCATAAGTAACAAATTTTTTTTTATCTAGGATTTTTCATGTTGTACCATTCCATGAGGATGTGGTTTTGATGGCTCGAGATAAAGTGGGTAGTGGCAGCGTTTGTGGGTTTGTTCCTAGTCTACCTCTAGGTAAAGGATAATCCACAAATTCATGGTGGTTTATTGAAACATTTATGTGTTCTCGTATGAAAATGTGATGAATTTTAGATGGATTTAGTCATCGGGTTACCCCTTGCTCAAGGATTTTGGGTTGTTTTCTTGGAAATAATGTATTTTTTAATGAAATCGTCTCACATCCCAGCGATCAAGGATCCAGGCACTGTATAATTGTTGGTATGATAAAATGTCGATGAGGTGGTCAGTTTGAAATGACTTATGAGGTCCATTATCTCTAATCAAGATAGGTGTTCCACTTTTTGAGTATTGAGGGGATGGTAGAATGAATTTGGGACTCATTTCTTCCTCATCTCTTCTTTCATTCCTCAAATAGTTAGGCAGATGTAGCAAACTATCCCGATACTTGAGGATATATTTCGGGTGTTCATGTTAGATGTTTTTATATCATAAGAGATACCACTGACTTTGCTAGATTCTTTATATAATAATATATATCACTTATCAATTAGTATTTCTCAATTTGTGTCATTATGTGGATGGTCATGTCTATATTCTTTATACTTGATTGAGGTTGGGGGGCTATTAGTTTTTGATCCTAATGTGGTACAGATCATTAAAAAGAATGTTCAACTTGTTCATGAGAGGATAAAAATAGGGTAGGACAAAAATAATTCTTATATTGTTCATAGGATACGACCATTAGAGGTTGTGGTTATAGAAATCATGTTATTGATGGTTTTCCTTAACATGGGAGAATGACTTTTTGAAAGGTGGAAAATATCACATAATGATTTTTTGGGACTTTCAAGGTGTTTGGGAAACATTTGAGAGTTATATTATATGTTATCACTTCCACCATGACATAGAGGAATTCAGTAATTCTTCCACATCTCTCAACTTCATCAGTTTCATCCAAATGAATCTCATGAAACTAAATTGGGAGAGTCCAATATCATGGGTAATGTGACAATCACAGAGCTTCCAGTGGAGTTCCATGATGATTTATATAATGTTCATTGAGGTTTATATATCCCATTTTTTCATGGGTTGTGGAATCATAGTGGTTTCAAGTAGTGTCTTTGGGATTTTGAGACATATATCAGTTCCCAATATCCTATGTTATATTGATCCAATTTTTTTAATTATTTTTTTGAATATGTTATGTTTGAATCATTCTTTTTAATATGATATGATATTATTCTTTATTAATATGATGTGTGATTAATGTTTCAATTAATTCGTAGAATGTAAAATGATCTCTAATCAAGAATCATTATATATCTTTGTGATTAAAACTTTCTAGTCGAGTCAGTTCCACCCAAATCTGATAATATCATGACATGGGATATGTAATTACATTATATTTGTTGATGTCGATATGTTTTGTCTTTGTTGTGTATTTTTATCAATCTAGATAATATATTTGTTGAATGAATTGTGCATTTGGTTATATGGAAGAGACGAGGCTTCTGTTTGTGATGGATGATTGTATGTTTCAAATTAGTTTGTACATTTTGTTATCCATGGTGTTTCATATGAAATTAGATACTTGAGAGTTATCTAGACATATTTTTTTAGAACATTTACATGATTCATTACATGATGTTTTAGATTCTTGAGGGAGTGAATAGTTTTATATTAATCTTATTTAACATCCCAAACCAATAAACCCATTACTTTTTAGGATGTTTGGTCATATAGATTCTAAGATGAGGTTCTACGGAGTTTGGAGGTGTTAAGGTGGAAAAATAGATATTTTTGTTGATGATGATGGATTTTGATGGTAGATATTAACGATAGATCCTGATGGATGATCTTTACGGTAGAACCAATGGGTATATCATGTTGGTATATCATTTTTGTAAAATATATAGATTAGTTGTATCATATTTGGGTATCTTCTGGTGGTAGCTTCTAACAGTATCATCTAGAATAAGCATACTAAGTCTAGTAGTAGCTTCTGGTAGAAGATTATGGTAGTAGTTCTTGACTGTAGCTTCTATTGATAACTCATGCTTCCAACTCTTGATTTTAGCTCCAAGTGGTATCTCCTCATGGTAGCACCTAACAGAATCACCTTACAATATCATCTTCCATATTTTCATGAATTTTTTGATTTTTCATTTTTATGTTTTTTATGTAAATGGTTTTAAATCATTAATTAGTAGAATTAAGATCTGTTTATATAGTAAATATTAATGTCATACTTTTCTTAAATGGTTGGAGTTTTATATGGGTCTTCATTGTGGAATTTATTTAGACCCACATTAATAGATATTTAAAATCATATAATTTGTCTAAAATCACAATTGTTTCATATCTATTAATTCTAAAATTATGATTTTCATATTATTCCTTCCTGGTCACTTTCTCTTTATAGGGGAGATGTTTTATCATTTAACCTTGTTATCGTGAATAATATTATTGGTGTTGGTTCATGTTAGTCCTACAATGGTTCAATCCTATGTGTGGAACCACTATTTTACTGTGGCCCATCGTGAAATGATTTTTATTCTATTTAGGTGGATCCTTCATTTAATATCAGTTAAATCTTGTGGGAGGAATTCATAGTTGTATATTTGTTTTGGATTATGGTTTCTTCATTATGAACAAAAATATATTAATCAGTATAATTGAATTGATCGGTAAGTGGAATGAAATCACATGTCTTTATAAAATTGAAATAATTATTGATATTGTGATTTTCAAGCTTGATTCCATGCAGAGAATTATTATCATTAGAGGATATTTATTTTATTAGTAGTGTGACTAAAATACTATATTATTGATTTTTTATTATCACCTTAAATGGAATTGGGTAATCAATTATATCCAGTAAATGAAGTTGTTCCCCATGGAAAATTCTACTTGTGTGAGAATAAACATAATACTAAAGTGGAACTGATTAAAATCCCCAAAAATAATATGTAAATTGATAAGTGAAATATGTTGGATTGTGATGTGATATGTGTATGTGTGTTTTATTCTGTGGCCATTCTATATTGCAGTTGTGATGGAATGTAGTTATGATGTGGAGGTTGTAACAGGAGGTATGAATGTCTTTAATGGTGTTTGTGAGAGCTTCGTGGAATGAGGTTTATTATTTTATTTTTGTTATGTGTTATGTTAATCAATTTTATATAGTATTAGTGAAATTAAATATACAATAACATTGAAATTTAAATGATATGGGATGGAAATGATTAACGAATTAAAAATAAAGGGTTTTTTTGTTAAACTGGGTAGATGTTAAATGTGAAAAATGTGTATGAATAGGGACATGAATGGGCAAGAAATAATTGAATGAATTTTTCATTTTATGTAAATGGGTAATTTATGGTTAATCTAGAAAATGGATTTATATGATAAATAATATGATCCATAGAATTCGTTTTTTGTATTTTTATGTTGTACTATGAATTTAGTGTTGCTGGGTGAAGTAGAATAGGTAGTTAGGTGATGGTGTAATTTAATGAGTCATGATAATTTTCTTATTATGGTTACATAGGTTTGTCGTGTGTTTTATGATATTATATATGTATAAATTGTATTTCCTTGTGATTTTAAATATTCACCCACCCATGTTGAGTTCCTAGTGATGAAAACCTACAATATAAGGGTTGTTAATCCCAATATATCGGTAATGATTAAGGATGGATGGATTCCAACCCTTTCATTCTCCCTCTTCATGGTGAAAATGATATTTATGGGCTGTGATGAATAGAATTAAAAGGCTAAATATTGTATTATGATTTAATGTGAAGGATGAGGTTTTATTAGGTGAGGTGTGATGTGGAGACCCATATGTATTCAAGTGAGATGATGAGATGGATTACGTTAGAGGTTGTGAATCATAGGAGGAGGGAACAAGGATGATGTACATCATGTGAATGATACCCTGTTATTATATTTATGGATATGATGTGTTTTTTAAGCTATCGTTGGGTGGTATTTGATGTAATGCGATGTTTTATTGTAGTGGTGGGAACTATATAAACTACATATTTGGGATTTTAGAACATCCAATCAATATGAATTTGATGCGGGGTCCCTAACATTGATATTTATCATATTATGTTATTATATATTTTGATGAATTGTTTGATTAGTGTACCATAATAAGGATGGGGTTGGTTAGTTGGCATATTTTGGTGTTGTTTAGTTATCATGTTTTCTCACTAGTGCAAGAGTATACTTCTTTCATGTGTATGAAAGGGACATTGAATACCCTACTAACTATACATGTAATCTCACACTATATATACAAATAAATTTTTAGTATTCTATTATTACAACGTGGACCATGCTGGACATTACTAGCTTTAACCCTAGGAATGTCTCTGGGTTTCTACAATAACTTTTCAAATGGGTATTTACTAGTGGATACTTTTATCCATATATGATTAGTTCTATACATACATGTTATGGTGATTTTGATTTACCTTTTTGTTATGTCTTGGAGATAATTAATCAATGATATCATATATCTTGATCTGAAAAATATTACAAAGGTTTTTTCCTCCCATATTGATATATTTAAAACCTCATTATTTGTTTCCGACCCATGTCCTACTAGTGGCGGGACATTGGGGTCATTATCTTCCATTATTCACTATCATCCTGAAAGGGTTTCTTTGTAGGGAGGGGTAATGAAAATATTCATTCACCCCATTTCAATATTTTCTATTCATACTAATATTATTATATTTGGAAACCAAGTATGTGTTATCCATATATGTGTTTTCCTTGTATGTGTTAACCCCATATATATGTTTCTATTTATTTACATTAACATTAAATCATTTCAAGAGGATGTTTTATTAACCATTTTTATGATGTGGGATTTTCAAAATGGTATTTTAAAAAATCAACCTTTTGTTAATGAGATGGATTTCAATATTATGAGGAAAAAATTTCTGGGGAGAGTGTAGATTGTAATATCCCGCGATTTTAAAATATGGACTTTTGATCAATAATGTGTATGATATAAAACACTAAGCGTAAAGGAACCATGAAATATTATTACATAATTGTGACAATTATAACATATACATTACATTATAGGGGATGAATTGGATTAAATAATATTTAAAAATCATGACATGGATCTAATCAATATAAATGTATTGAGTAATCCCTATGAAATAAAAACTCAATTTTTTGTAATGCTATTTTAATTTTGAATACTTCTTTTCCTTCAACAAAAAATTACAATGGAATATTAGGATAAAATATTATAATTAATTTTACAAATATTTAAAAAATTCATTTTTTAATATAGACTTCATTTTTCAAATCAGTGTATCAAAATTATCATAAAGTGAAATTATTTTCTAAAAAGATTGATTTTTTAAATAATAGTAAAAATACTGATTTTCAAAAAAAAATATTCCAATTATTTAAAAAATGAAATTATATTTTTGATGTGTCTTTTCATTAGTGCTCTTTGGAAAATCCTCTTTTATATTTTTTGGACATTTTAATATTAAACTGATGTATTTTGGGTAATATTTATTAATTTTTCTACTGTGTAAATTACATTATATAGAATGTTATTATGTATTAAAAGTGTGTTTTTGTTGTTTATTTTTCATTTATTTTTTCAATAATAAAATTATGTTTTTAGTGAAATTTCATTTAATTAATTCTTTAGGTTATTAATTTTCAATAATTTTCTATTCATTAATTTAATTAATTCATTATTCTTTTGTGAATAAATTAATTGCATGTGTTTTTTATTTTATTATTAATTCAATTAGTGTTAACAATTTAATTTTATTCATTTAATTTTTTTATTCTTTAATTTAATTATTTCTTTAATTAATTGGTTATTTAATTTAATAAATCCTCTTTAATTATTTATTTTGTTTGAAGATAATTTATTCATAATTTTGAATCCAAATAAATTACTTCATTTAAGTAATGAATATTTAATTTTATTCTATTTTTAACTTTGTTTTATTTTTACTTAATTTTTAATTATATTTGTAAATTTATTTGATTTATTTTAATTTATTTTTAGTTTTAGTAAATTATTTATTTCATTAACTTAATTGATTGGTGTTTGTTTTGTAGGTGTTATGGTGCCACCGTCTCTGCCTCACGATGGCACGATTATCCCATTTTCACTAACCCACTATTTTATCCCTTCCTGGTGGCACTATTTCACATCGTTTCAACCTCACAGTTCCACCATCACCACATTGTTATTCCACAGTAACCCTACAACTGTGAATGTCTCACCACTCCTTTCGCACCTAACCGTTCCTACCCCTCTTACCCATCTTTGAATCACCATCATAGCACATAACTGATGAACCCATAAACCGAAGTGGAATCGAAGCACCGAAAACACTCAAAGACTACAACAACACAATGAAATTTCATCAAATAAATTTATAGATCTAATAGAAAATTTAAATGAAATTAAATCCCACTGAATAAATAGAAACCTCAGAATCATTTCAAGAATTCAGATCTGGAAATTGGAATTCTGAAGACCATATGTCATTGAATCTGATCCTATTACTACCTACCATTAGAGAAGATAAACCTCACATCTGTGCACTATCACAGTCGTCTGCACCGAGCCACTCATGCCTCTATAGACTAGGGATGAATCCACCATTATCCTTTTCCCTCAATCTGAGTTGCGCTTCCCCTACACATTTTCGAACCGTCCTTGACGTGACCCCCTTCCTAGCTGTGGAACCACACAAACCCCACCCCTACCCATTTTTCATCCTCACCAAACAGAACCCACTCCACTCATTAACATTAATTAATTTATTTATTTTAATTTTTATTTTATTTTATCATTATATAATAATAATAATATATAATAATTAATTTAACTATTAATTTTCATTTTAAATGTATTTTTTTTACATAATTAGTTTGTAATTTGTTTTACTTGTATATAATAGTAATATAAATACATTTCCATATATTTTTATAACTAATAATAATACTAATAATAATTATAATTTTAGGTAAAAATAAATATATTTTTATAAATGTATATATTTACATTGATATAATTTGTTTATTTTCCCAAGCATATGTGTGTTTTGAATTATTATTTATTTTTTTAGAGGTAGATTGTGCTAGGGGATATTCTATAATGATCGTAGAGGAACAAAAGTCATTACATCACCAGCACTCGTCCTGGATTTCATCCATTCTTCCAAAGAAGATCCCTGGATCCATCGATTCCTCTCGATCAACCATCATCAGATCCATCTCATCACCGAACTAGAGGCATACATTCATCATGTAGTAAATTATCATCGAAGTAGAAGCTAGAGAGAGGAGTAATATAATGAGAGATGTTTCATCATAAATAGTCTATTTCTAGCTGTTTTACTATTTAATGTGTAGTTAAATAGATTAGGGGACTCAGGATGCAATGAAGTCATAATCTATTGATCCATTCTAGCTAGTTTATTTGACTATTCAGTGCATAATTTATGGTCACTTTTCATTTCTGTTTATCTTAGGAAAATAATTTACATTCCCTTGCAACTGATGGGTGTGGTAGTGAATCATTTCACCAGGGATAATTTACTGAAGTACGATGAATTGGAAGAGTTCAATGCATCTCTTCCCAAATTTAAACAGATTAATCCAAGGGTCATGATGGAATGATCAAGGCTCAAGGATGTTAATTGAGATTTTTTGTTCATAAATGTTGAAAATCAGTGGATTATCACCATTTCGTTATTCCCTAAGTAATTTAATTGAACCAAGAAATAACAAAGATATCTTTTTAATGAGTTCAAAGTAGCATGATGATACTAAATTCTTCATTACTTCTTTCTCTGTGTTCAAATAAATCCCTACCCCATTTTACGTCCATTTTCACACCCTCTTCCAATGATTGCATCACTATTTTATTTTTATTTTTTATTTTTTTGGTTGTTTTTGTTTCTTTTTTTCTTTTTGGTCTAGCACAACATAAGTCCTTTTCAATGGTATTAATCCCTTCTTATTACCACCAAAATAGTAGTTTGTAACATTGATAAATTTAAAAATTGTGCATAATCAATAACTATGGGGTCATATTTGGGCGTCGTTTCTAGGGAAGGCATGTCTGATGAAGTTTAAATAACATAAGAAAAAATTGAATAGAACAAGAAAACAATAAAACAGAAAAGATAAGAACAAAAAAATAAAAAACTGTAAAACTATAACAAATTGTCAAGAAACGCTTGTTGTTGAAACACTAAACACACTCGAGATTCTAATTCATAACGTTGAACACCAATTCAATAAATAAACAATAACTTTTCTACACTTATAAATCAAAAGAAACATGAAATGGAAAATTTAGATAACATTTCTAGAATTCAAAATTTCAATGGGCCAAAACCCTTAGATCCTTCCCCTCAAAGACCTGTGATTAGGGAGTTTCAAATTCATATTCTGTAAATAAATCAATCCTAAATTAAATTGTCCCCTAGGTCAAGGAGAAATGAGATCATTCTGTTTCATCTTTCTCAACATTCATCATTTAATGGTCTTCTAGGGGAGTACTCTTTAGAGTTTATCAGATATTTTTATGGTTTGGTCCAGCAGTTTCCTTTGGAAGATCTTACTGACGATGACTTGTGGTTTAGGTTTTTTTCCTTCTGTGTAATGGGGAGGGATAGGAAAATGATCCATAATTTAGATGAGAAAATATTTGAAACATTTGAAGAGGTGTGAAATTCCATTGTATCTAAATTATATCACAAGAAAACCACTTTGTGGTTAGGCATAAGAAAACTAGCATTGTCTAGGATATGGAAGAACTCTTTCACAAAGCATGATATTGGTTCAATGGAATTATTAGACAAAGAACCATAAATCAATTAGCTCCCCATCTACTCATGGAGACTTTCTATATTTCCCTCACACCCTAGAAGAAGATCTTATTTGATCAATGTTGTGGATCTTATTTCTCTGATTCCACTTCTAATGTGCGGAAACAATTATTTGATAGGTTGGATCAAAACACTCAGCACAAGTGTTATAGGAAGAGAGTAATCAATAGGGATGATACAAATCCTCAAGATGTTTTTGTTTATGATAGGGTTCTTAGGGAGAAGTACTATCACTGTGGGATGTTTGGTCACACTCTGATATATTTTCCAAACATTATTCTCCCTATTTCATGTGATGAGTGTGAAATTATAATCAATTACAGAGCTAGGAATCAATGTTTCCTTGCTCAACTCTCAAATCCATAACACTATGCATATTAAGGTCATCTCATTCTATCATGGAGTGATAAAGGAGTAAAAAATAAGTACACTACTGCAAGTAAGCAGACTACTACCCGAAAAATCCACCCACAACCAAAAAAAAATTTTCTAAAATAAATATTAGGCCTAATCTTCTAATTTTCAAGGGGAGTAAAATGGGGTTTGCAACAACTGTTGAGTGAGATCATCTAATTTTATAAGGACACAGATTATATGATTCATAATTTAGAACATTATATGAGTTTAATGGTTGAGAATCAGGATTGTAAGGAAAAGAGAAATCATCTCAGCACATCAACTCATAGTATTAAAGTAAATGTGGCGGCAGTAACAACCAGGACATGGATTAATCTTATGGAACTAGTTAGGGGACCACATAGGCAATAGGAAAAAAAATTCCAAGGTGAAATTGATATGAAAATTTCTAAAATCACACTTCCGGAAATCTGGACAATGAGTTCCAAACTGAACAAATTGTGAAACCCAAACCAAATAATGCTATGGAACCAAAGAAAATGAACTGGTAATTGAATAAAGATGTGAAGAAGAAAGTGGGGTATAAGGAGAATTTGAATAACCAAAATTTTATAAAACAATATGCCCCTCTCATTCCCTTCCCCAAAATATTGAAACAAAGTGATTAACCTGATTTCGTGAGATTTTTGAAACTCATTCAAATCATCTCCATAAACATGCCTTTATTAAAAATATAGGATAACATCCATTCATATGTTTCATTTACAAAAAAACATTCTGAAGAACAAAAATTATTTGAAAAATTTAGGAAAAATTGATCTCAATGTAGAGTGTAGTGAAATTGTCCAAAAAAATATTCCACCCAAATAGATGGATCATGGTGGCTTTATCCTTCAATTTGAAATAGGAGGAAGTGGGAAACTAAATTGTCTATATGACATAAGAGAGAGTATCAATGTTATTACATTCTCCATATTTAAGAAGATGGGTCTTCAGGATATCCAACCAACTTTTTTTTGTCTTGCTTTTGCTGATAGGTCACTCACACACCCTTATGAGAGAGTAGATGACCTATTTGTAAGTCTATAAAGAATCACACTGCCCACTAATTTCTTGATCCTTGATATTGAATGTGATTAGAAGCTCTTGATCATCTTAGATAGACCCTTCCTTACTACTAGTTCGGCCATCATCGATGTATGCATTAGTAAATTGACCTTCTAGGATGTAGATGTTGTGGATGATATTTTTTTGTTTGAATGGACCTTCCATTAGGTTATTTGTCATGTGATAGATGTGTATATGAATCAATGTTACAAAATTTTGGTTAGAGCTGATTATGGGGCTTTCCCACTTGAGGTCATAGAGATAAGTATTTACCAACCCATTGAAATATTTTCCTTGATTGTTTCTCTTTCTCCGCACCATCTTATTGATGAGCAATTTCTTTCTTTGGAAAACATTTCAAAGAGTGAGTCCCAACATTTTAATGATCTATGTCAACCTATCTAAGATTGATTCCCTTTTCAAGTTGATTTTATATGAGTTCCGGAAGCTATAGAATGTTTGAGGTTGAGTCCTTCTGACAAACATGATTATTTCCATTATGAATAACTGAATTTCCATGATATCATCTTATCTTCCTACGTTGATGTAGTGAGTGATGATTTCAAACATGAACTTGAATGATTCACATCATTTGAGTCCTCTGTGGAAATTGAGATCAATATGTTGGAAGATGAATTGCATAACTTCATCTGGGAGATTTCTGAGTTGTCAGAGTTGTTAGTAGTTTTTGGACTTACAATGGGTTTTATTGATGTGTCCTCTTCTATTTCTGGGTTTGAGAATACATTTATCACGGTGGAAGATGTGTAATTATTCTTGGCCAGAATAGTGATTTTTGTCGGAATATGTTGAACTTTTGAAGAAATAATTAACGGATTTTTAGAGACCCAAATGAGCTAGACATTATGAATCCTCCTAGTGAGCTGGATATATTTTGGAGAATTCTGATTAGTGAGGACAATGAGAATTTCTCAAGTAGTCCTTTTATTGATACATTAGACAAATTTTAAGTCCAATAAACTAGAAAATCATTCCTACTGAATGATCATGGTTAGAAATATTTAGGCGAATAATGTCTGGTTAGAGTCTTTAAACATATCTCTGCATGGAAGGAAACCCATGGTATACTTTATTTGTTAGATTTTTAATTTGAATAAACGCTCCATGCTCAGTAGTTTTCCTTTCTATTTGGTGAACAATAATTCTTAAATTTTATTATCATATGTCTCAAGTATTTTGGATGTCCTGGTTGGCTAAGAGAATCATGTTTCAATGGAAGCCTTAGTTGGAACAATCAGGTTTGAAGGAGGCTTCTGTCGGAGAACATTAGGTAACACTCCCAAACTCATGTTCTAGGTTGAATTTTACTTTAGTTTTAATTTATTTAAGACAAATTAAAATTATTTAAATTTGTAGGAACATTAATTTTGAAACTTATGAACTCTTATAAAGTAGAAAAGGGAGGCACACCCAAAAAATGGTTGAGAGGATTTCATATACAGGGAAGTACTATTTTTCATTTTGCAAAATTTTATTCTATATAGGCACCCGACTACATACTGTTAGCACATATGTGTGGGGGAATTACCAAAGATTTGTGAATCTTATGAATTTTTTTATTTATTAGATGTTATCATGATGAAATCTAATGAGTGGAAAATTATTTTGATCTGTACATTGAATCCTTCTTACACCCACTATTTGTATTAAACTTAACATTCATTGAGCTGCTCTTACACATCACTGTTAATCATGAAACTATATAAATGACACTAATAATTTTTTTGTCTCCACATAATGATTCAAAGCATGAATTGTTTTAGAAATAGAACTAAAATTATTGTGGTTATGGTGGGTGGGGTTAGGTTCTTCTATTTTAGTTTGTTTTTATTTTATTTTCTTTTTCTTTTTTATGTGGAAAACAAATTTTTGAACCCTCTCACTACCCCTCAATATTCTTTTATGTTTTTATTTTCCAATAAATCTTAAGCTAAACTATCTTCCACCATAGAATTCAACATTGGGGATAATGTAGGGTTCTAGGTGAGGGGGGAGATGGGTCATTCCAAATTCCCCCTCCTGATGTTTTATAAAAATGTAAAATTTTGGTTCCAAGTCATCAATATTTATTCAATTATTTTTACAAATTCTATAAAATTATTTCATTGCTGAAGGCTCATCATAGGTTTAGTGGTATTTTAATTCTGTCATATTTAGTGGATAACGTTTTACTGGATGGTGAGAATGGAACATAGATACACACTATTATTCTTAAGTCATTACAGAATGGAATTGTTCAATATTTTATGGATCTTTATATTTAGAAATTGAGGATGGGAGTGTGGCATGATAGGTTTTGTGGAATGAGGATCATGATTTAGGGAAAATAGATGTTTTCATTGGAACCTAGGGAAATAAAACTTTTTGGAATATAATATTCAATCACTTTAGAAAGTTTATTCGATTTATTGTTAATTATAACCTTTGCAATAGATGTAAAATTGGAAAATGGGATCCCAATGTGAGTATATGAAACAAGGTGAACATGGTGCATTTCTGTGAATAAATAAATCCAATTTCAACTTTAACAAGTGGCACTCACAGGCTCTGCACATGGAATATGGCTGAAAAAAATAAAGTTCCATTGTTAAAAATTGAACTCATTAAGTTGAGGGGAATTTTGATCCCATAAGAAGATGAGAGAAATTGTCTTAGTTAAAATTCATTTAACATGAATCAATAAAGTGATGAAATTAGTGGACATTGATTTTTGAAATCTAGGAGAAGGTGAGAATGGAAGGTGCCTTTGGTTATGTTTTTAGTTCCACTTGTTCTAACCTATCAACACTCCTTGAATCAGCACTTTAAATTTTAATTGAATTAGGGAATCTAATGAGTAAATATACACGGAAGGAAATACTTGAAAGTGTATGATTTTTTTATACATTTGACTTCCAACGAGTTTTTTATGCTAGGAAGGAAACCATCATTTTTGAACACTTTGTAAATCCTGACCCACTGTTCGGTCCAGTTCCTTTTGTATCAAAGCTTTATCATGCATGTTTTGAACTGAAACTCACAAATCATATTTCTATTTTAAATTAAAAGGATTTTTTGGTTTTAGGACAAACAATGTTTTATGCGTGGGCGAGTTTGATGTAGCTTATTGTTAATTTTATGTTCCACATCCTTTTTAATATCTTTGTTGACTTTTTAATATCAAACTGATGTATTTTGGGAAATAATTTTCAATTCTAGTATTGTTTAAATTACATTATGAAGAATGTGTTTAAGTATTAAAAGTGTGTTTTTGTTTTTTACATTATATTGTTTTGATATATTAAAATTGAGTAGTTATTTCAATTTAATTTAATTAATAATTTATGTTGTTTTTTTAAAATAATTTTCAATTCATTAATTTAATTAATTCATAAATTATTTGGTGAATTGATTAATTTGATATGTTTTGATTCATTAATTAAATCAATTAGTGTTAAAAATTTAATTGTATTAAATTAATATATTATTTCTTTTAAATAATTAATTAATTAATTAATTGTTAATTAATTTAAGAAAGCGACTTCAATTATTCTAGTTTTTTTATGTTAATTTGTTTATAAAATTTTAACTAGTTAAATTAATTCTTTTAAGTAATGAATAATTAATTTTATTCAATTCTTATAATTTTTTATTGTTATTTAATTGTTTAATTATTTCGGATAATTTAAATGATTTATTCATTAATTTTTTTTCTACTTTTATTAAATTACTGATTTCATTAACAAAATTTAATGGTGTTTTTTCAGTGTTATGTTGCCACCATCATTGTCTCACCATTGCACCGTCACCCCCTTTTCGTTGTCCCACAATTTTATCTCATCATGGTGGCATGATGTCACATCGTTTCAACCTCACGGTTACACCATCACCACATTACTATGCCATTGTTACCCTGCAACTGTGAATGTATCTCTACTCCTCCCACACATCACCAGTTTTACCTCTCATCCCCATCTATGACTCACCATCACTGCACAAAACTCACGAACCCACATACAGAAGTGGAATTGAAGCACCAACAAACTCAGAAATAGCAACAACACAATGAATGTCTGTCACACGTTTTCATAGATCTATATGAAAATGAAACTGAAATTGAATCCCACTAAACCTGAGAAACATGAGAATCATTTCATGAATTCAAATATAGAAATTGGATTTTTTATAGACGTGTGTTGCAGAATCTGAACGTGTTACTGGCATCCACTGGAGAAGTTGAACCTCAAGTGTGAATGCCATCCACAGTCATCTGCGCAGATCCACTCACACCTCTACCAACCAAGGCTGGATCCATCGCCTTCCTTCTCCCTCAAATTGAGTCACACTTCCCCCTCACAACTGTGAACACTCCTTGTCCTCACCACCATTCCTCACCGCAAAACCACCTGAACACCACCACTACCACTTCATCTACCTCACCAAACAGAACCCCCTCCCTCATTGATTTTAATTTTCAATTTTTTTATTTCATTTTACTTTATTTTATCTTTATATAAAATTAATAACATATAACAATAAATTTAACCATTAATATTCATTTTAAATTTATTTACTTATTTTATATTGTTTTATATAATTATTTAGTTATTTGTTTTACATGTATATAATAGCAATAGAAATAAATTTCTATACATTTTTATATCAAATAATACCACTTATAATAATTATAGATTTAAAAATATATAAATATATATTTATATACGTATATATTTACTTTGATGTAATTTTATTTTTTTCCCTAAACACGTGCATGTTTTGGTTTTTTCCATTATTTTTGTATAGGTAGAATGCTCAGGGGGAGATGATTCCAGAATGATCATTGAGGAACCCATTACATTCCATCACCGACACCCATCCTGGGTTCCATTCATTCTTATAGGGAGATCCCATGATCCATCGACTCCACATGATCAACCGTCATCAGATCCATCTCATCACCAAAATAGAGGTAGAAAGGCATCGAGCATGAAATTATCATTAACGTAGAAGCTGGAAAGAGGAAAAATCTCATGACAGTATTTCTTCATTAATTTTCAATTTATATATTTTTTAATGTTTCAATGTGTAGTTAAATAGATTAGGGGACTCAGGATGCAATGAAGTGATCATTACCTAATTCATTCTACTTAGTAAATTTGACTATTCAGTGAAACATTTATGTTCAGTTTTCTTTTCTATTTAATATTGAGTTTCAATTTAGATTACCTTATGACTAATGGGTTTGGTAGTGAATCAATTCACCGTGGATCATTGAATGGAGTACCATGAATTGGAAAAGTTCAATGCATCTATTTTCATATGCATCGAGTAATTGAATTAAACCAAGATGAAGCAAATAATACATTTTTAATTAGTTCAAAGATACCCAAGGACCCTAAATTCATCTTTATTGTCATCCCTATTTTCAAATCAAGTAGCACCATTTCACCTTCATTTTCACACCCTCTTTCACTGCTTCCTTCATTGTTGCATTTAGTTTTAATTTTATTTATCTTTTATTTTGGTCTAGAATAACATAATTCCTTCTATGTGGCACAACACCCTTTCTATTACCACAGTACTAGTATTTTTTAGGGTCAATAAATTTTAAAATTTTGCAATTCCATGACTGTGCGGTCAAAATTACATTAATTACTCCAACACTAGTACAATAGATTAGTGATGAACCATAGATAAAGAAGGTGGGTAATTCTATAGTTTTTATAATCAAACACTACTGTTGTTTTTAATGGAGTTTCTTTTTTTACTTTTTACTTTTTATATTTTTTTGCATAATTTTTTAAATTACAGAATGTAAAACATAACTGAATTATGAAAATGTTTTCTTAAACTAGAGAAACTAACAACTTACAATTGAGAAAAAAGTCCACTAAATGATAATTATAAGGAAAATGGAGAACATATCACAAGAATTACTCATAAAATCTAATATTATGGTTAAAATATTTGACTTCTTCTCAATGTTTAATAAATCACACCTCATGATAAAACTAAAGAAACACCCTCACTCAGAAATTCAACAGACAGAGGATTATGTCTTAGATTTTTCCACCCCAAAACATTATCAAAATTCGTGAATATTTGAAAATATAACATTTCGAAATAAACTCTCTGTAATATTTCCAAGGTTAATGACATTAAGCTTCAAAATGTACATTCAAGATATACCTTGCCATTCGATATTGAAATTTTGATTTGAAAATATAAATTGAGGTGTTAAAAATAATATAGAGAAAGAAAAATCAATCTTTCTGATTGATTATGATTCTAAAATATTGAAAAGTATTTCATGAAATATAAATGAAAATCTAGTATATTTAGATTCCCTAGCTGAGAACATTTAACCTATGAACATGTGGGATATGACAGTGAAAATTTCTGATTACATAGTATTAGAAATTAAGAACACTGAAAGAGAATGAAGTCCCTTAATGATGCACTTCTCTTAGGATCCTTTGCCTCCATGTCTCCTCATCGATCACCTATGATTCTCTGCTCCCAAAAAGTATGTAATAGTGTTTAGAATGAGATCACCCTTGAAAATCTTCTGCTTCTCCACCGTGAAACCCACTGTCATCCACTACCTATCACCACATCCTTCCATCGACATAGACTGGATCATCCCCTTATCACCGCACAAGTGAATTTTTTTGTGCATTTCCCATTATAGTTGATTTTCTCTTGTAACTAACTCCCCACTAGTTAGTTAAATGAAAATGGGCATGTTTCAGTCCCTTGAATGAACCGACATAAGAACAAAAAAAATTAAAACATGAAGGAAGGTTAATTAAAAATTTATAATTATTTTTTAAATTAATGTAATATTACTTATTAAAAAGTTATTTATTTTATGTTAATAATTTATTTAGTTTATAATTTTTAACATCATAATTAATTAATTTTTTTCTAATTAGATAAAATTTTATTAATCATATTATTATAGTTACAATTGTTTCATTATTTAAAATGTTATAATTTAAATAATTTTTAAAATTTATTTCTTTTTTTATTTATAATTTAGTTAATAAATTATTATTTAATAAATTATATTTAATTAAATAGTTGTATAATTTATATTTTATTAAATATTTTTATATTTATTTTTTTAACTATTTTAATTATCTAATTTATATTATTACTATTTTGTTATGTTATTATTTTTTTATTAATTAATTTTTAATCCACCACACCCCTCTTCTTCATCCTCACTCAAAAAGGTAGGCGATTACGAAGTTCATTGCGGAAAGGCCTCATCCATGGACCAACTCTTGCATCATCTCCTCCTCAGTTTCTCCGACATCTTGTGGAGGAGAGGTTATTTTGAAAGAAGGGTGGTGAAAACCATACTACTCGCTGCGGAGGGTATGCAGTTTCTTATTTTTGTAGTGGCACAACTCAGATCCTCCTTGCTATGACAAAGCATTGGTTGAACAGTGTATCACAACTCCTCCTGAAGGTGCATGAGGGATCAGAATAAGATCATCTGGAATTTGATACTCGACCTTGGTAGAAAACACAGTACTAGTGGATTCTGATGGTTCTTTCAGATCTGTATCGGGGTGATGGTTGCGGTGAAGCTCGATTATGGTGGCTGAGATGATAACCTAAAACCAAGATGGTGCATGCGGTGTGAGAGAAACGATGCTTGAATGAGACAGTGACATGGTGGAAGGATTGATATGAATGAAACTGTGATGAAGTGTTTTTCCACAAAGATATAGATTTGAAAAAAACGGTGGAAGTGGGAAATGGTCTTAGGAGTTTCTATGCCACCATAAGGGAAACAGTGACACAGTAAAGCATGGATTGTTATGGCATAATAAATAGTTAAACCAGTTCCACAATAATGATGCAGGTGCTATAGCTAGGGAATGATTCCACCATATCAGTTGCAAAACAAAAATCAATAAAATAATAAAACAATTAAACTATATACTAAATTAATATTAAATTAAAATTATAAAACTTAAATTTGAACTTAAAAAATTAAAATTAAGATGAATCTATTTTATTAAATGTTAAAAGATAATTGATTTAAATTAAACATGAATATAAAAAATATAAATTATTTAAAATAGTTAATTTATCAAATTCAATTAATTAAAGTAGAAAGATAATTGTGTAATTAGTAATTAATTATGTTAATTAAATACATTAAATTAAAAAGATTAAATAAAAGTAGTATGTTTAAAAAATTAAATTTATAATAAATGAATTTTTAAAAGACCACTAAAAATATGATTATGTTATTTTAATTATTTAAAATATAAAATTCAAAAAGTTATTTAAACAACTATGTCATGTAAGAAAAAATAAATAGATTTTTCAATTAGTTTAAAAAAAATTATTCGATATGGAGGCTAAGAAAGAAAATTAATTAATAATTGGTATGACTATATTATTAATTTAAAAAATTAATTATTTATTTAAAGTATAAAAATACAATTTTTATTGAAATTTTTTTTAGATAATAGATTTTCTTATAATACTAAAAATGTTCACTTATTTAGTAAAAAGTGTAATAATAATTATTTAATTTATTAATAATTAATTAAAAAGATGTGGAAAAAATATGAAAAATAATGCCACATAAAATTCACCCACACTATACCATTGTTTTTCCTTAATAAATATCATGCAATATTGACCTGGAGAAATAGAATATTGTTTATTAATCATCTCAAAATTTAACATGTCCAGTACTTTAAAAATAGATGACTCTCAATAAGCTTTAGAAAAGATATGTAAAATAATGTATCGCTTAAACAAACTCCCACTGGTAGTCTACAGATCAATGTATCATAAAAAAATGAAAGCATCCTACCACATCTGGGATATTACATAATGAATAATCTCCATTAAAATCTATGATCTAAATCCAAGAGTGAAAACAAGTTAAATAAATGTCAAACAAAGAACATAATAGATGGAACATTTTACTTTGATTCGTCATCTACGTTCCAAAAATAATTAATGTTTATCTCAATTGCCCTACTGATACAACCTAAATGAATCTAATATAAACCAATTATCCCCTTCTTCATCTGGAGGTCATCATTCCCCTCACCTCAATGAACACATTTTTTCCCTAAAAAAATTATTTTATTTTTCCCAATTCATGTATGATGTGTTAATCATTGTACATGTTCACTAATTCAAAGTGTACATAGGGCATTATGTTAACAGAAATGAACCTAACATATAGGGTCTCATAGATTCACCATGGGATCAAAAATACTCAGACTACTATATTTCCAATAGATTAATATAACAACCATTTACATTGACCCATTAAGTTGATTACATTAATAATTAAATGGAAAATGAGTTCCCTAAAATCAAGATCAAAATATAGTTTCAAGGGTTATAATCATAACTCCACTAACAGGTTACCCATATCACTCTCAAAAGTAGTTCCTAAAGAAAATTTTTCTTAAATCACTAAGTATAATCACTCAAAAATCATCCAACATTATTAATTACAGATTCTGAGAAAACATTAACTAACAAAAACGTATTTTCCTTACGAAAATCTCATTTCTATTAAATAGTTAGCGTATAATTCTGAAATAATTTTCAAAAAATTTACACTTTTTTACAAGAAAAATTGAAATTGTAGTGGGAATTGATGGAATTCAAATTAATAACAGTTTACCTCAGTCATGTATCGACCCCTCCCCCACACCTAAAACTCAACTCTTTCCCCAATGTCGACTTCAAATATGGAGAAGAAAAAAATAAACATATAAAGTTTGAATCCGATTTTCAATTATGTATATTTATGACAAGTTTTAATTATCTCATTGAAGATCACATGAATAAGTTTTTCCCTAATAGTTAATTTACTATAGGTTCACACACAAGTACATGTAGAAGAATTTAAATCAAATGAACAGTTTTCAATAAATCTCAAAACTAGCATGTTGGGTGTGTTGGTGCATAATGAATTGGGTGAAATTAGGATTAACATAATTTATACAATTGGGTATTTAATAAAGAAGAAAACAATCATGGCAGGCACCCCAACCAAAACCAGATTCAATACAAAAAACACTAACCAATTAGAAATTACCCCCAAACATATGTTTTAATACATACCTGGTTTAAGTATCTATAAATTTCAATTTTCAGCAAGTGGCACATGATTATTTTCTTAAGCAATAAATAAATGCAGTAGTTTTTTAAAACATCAAATAATGTAGTATTTTTCTGTAATAAACTAGAGAAAATAAGAAATGCAATGTTATGAATAAATTACTTCCCTAAAAAAATTTATCAACTACCCGCCAACATTTTAATTCCACTCCATAGATGAAACCATCAAAATCATCCTAAAAACACAAATCATATAAACCAAGAATAAATATCTAGATGATACATAGTATAAAGTGAACAGAAATGAAACAATTTATTAAAATAAAAAACTATAATGAAATTAAAATAAAGAAAGAGCTTGGGTTGACTCCCATGAAGCATGTAATGTAAAGTGTTCAGTTATAATTTATTTAATTAAAAAATTTATTTATTTACATAGAATAAACCATGGGTTGCCTTACATGTAGAAATATATTTATAGTCCCCATCCGGAATCACCTACAACTAACCACAGTGACTAGGTTAATGTGGTTTTCTCAGTAGGAACCACCAAAAACGTTTCACCCAATTGCTTTTAAAAGGGAAATGAAATTTATGGGAACCAATGCGTATAATAACAAAAAAACACTCATCAGCTGAACTAACCCCTATGTAGAACCCTTTAATAGTTATAGACATGATACTCTCAACATCCAGATTATGTTTCAATTTATAAATATTTGAATTCACATGTAGGGAAAACATTAAACTAGGTGGTCCTAAGGGTATGAACTTATTGTCTTGTCTATCTCTCTCAAAATCAAAATTAACAGATTCAAACACAATGTTTCTAGTGAGTTAATTATGAATAGTAGGATAAATAATTGATTCAATAAAATCTTTAATAGAATCATGAAGATTTGAACTCAAGAATAACCCCCCTTCTAAACTACTCTTAGATTCACAAGAAGTTTCAACACCAAACTCATTTGAGGATGGAAGTGAAAGACAATGATTAAAATTTATTTTACTATTAAAAATTAGTTTTAATATTTTCTTAAACAAATTCCAAAATATCATCAACTGTTATCTTAAAATCAATATCAACTACTTTATAAAAATATATTATGCAACCATCATCTAGTTCATGTTCAACCTCTACTTCATGTTTATTGTCTAAATTTCACTTTCTAAAACAATATAATTTTATTGATGAAATTTAATTACAGGGGAAGAATTGTTCAAATCAGAATTAATAGGTTTAGTTTCTTGAATGTTCAAATTATGAAAATTCTCCTCAACTTGATCAAAAATGATTTTTATTTCTCTGCACAATGTTTTAGAAAATAGATAAATGTGATAATATGGAAATGAAAGCTCATCACTCATCCTTTCATCAAAAATCATGCCCTCGTTGACTTTATAAAGATTTAATATCATTTATAATTGGGGTTAGAGTTTCAAAACAGTGAAGAGATGTTTTCAGTTGAGGTTCAAGCATTTCAGAGTGATTGATTTCCATCTTAAGGTTTTATTCCAAGAGATTCCCCGGTTCATGTTGAGATTCATAATTCAAAGAATCAGAAAGTTTTAGTGAATATTTTTTGACATCAAAGTTCCAATTTTCTAGATTCCCTTTAACAAAAGTGATTTCTTTTTCAAAATGTATTAAAAATTGATTTCTTCTAAAAGTGGGTATCATGAAAATAACTGTGCAATATTTTTCAATATTTTTTAAATCATTTTAAAAATTTTCCAACTGATCTCCATGAATCTTCATTATTGTCAATTCAATGTTGTGTTCGTTGTCTAACGAGTAGGTAATTTCATGATTTGGTTCAACAGTTTCAGATACTTCAACATAAATGGGTTATTTACCAATTTTATTTTCACATTACTCTTCATCATGATTTTAAAATTTCTGATAACCATTTTCTTTTTCTATAACAACATATTCTCTTAAAATAGATTCTTCCTTATTAAATTCAGTTTCCACTAGATCTTTAAACCTTTGTTGTTTCTCAAGGATCATTCCTTAAAATCTTTCATTTTATGATCTTTCATTCGAGTGTGTATAACTTCAATTTTAAGGTAATTTTTATCTAAGGATCCCAAAAATCCTCCCTATCATCTAATTTAATTTCAATAAATTCATGTTTATGTAGAAATTCAGGATTTGACACACGATGTTCAACATATTCAATGTAAATAGTTGGTTGTGGCTAGTTATAGACACACTACTCGGTAGTGTCCCCATAACAGCCACAATGAACACAATGTGGTACAAAATCATCCATTTTTTAAATATATCGAATAAAAAAACATTAAAATACTAGATGGATTTCCTTAATGTTCAAATGAAGTAGTATATTCAAGATTTTTTTATATTTTTTTTATAATTTTTTATGTGTTTTTATAGATTGATTTTTTTAAAACCATTTGATTACTCAGTACAAGCCTTCCCCCAACAACTATGCCAAATTTTTATGTGACCGGATGTTGTCACACCCCTCAAAATTACATTTTTTACTCTTAGACTAGTACAACTGTGTAGGATCAAACCACAGAAAAAGTATATGAGTTATTCGAAGGTTTTCATAATTTAAATACACTATTGTCCGTAGTGGAGTGTCTTATTTTCTTATTAATTTTTATTATTTTTTATTATTTTTTAAATGAGAGACTGTATAAATAAATTGAATTAAATAATCAATGTACTAATCTAGAGAAACTACAAATTAACTAATATGAAAATAGTTCACTAAAAGATAACCTCAATAAAAAAGGAGAACATATCACAAGATTCTCTTGGAAAATATGATGTATTGTTTAAAATAATTGACTTCTTCTCAAATTTTCTTAAATCACACCTAATGATAAAACTGAAGAACCATACTCTCCAGGAAATTCAATAGATAGAGGATTATGTCTTGGATGTCACCACACAAAAACAAAATCAAACTGCCAGTAAATTTGAAAAGATTTCATTTTGAAATACAACCTCCATAAAATTTCCAAGGTAAATGTAATAATGCTTAAAAATGTGTATTCATGATCTACTTCTCCATTTAATATTGAAATTTTGAATTTAAAATAGAAATAGTGGTGCGAACCATTAAAGAGAGAATCATAAATCAATCTCACTGATTGATTATGAATCTATAATATTTAAATACATGTGAGGAAATATAAATGAAAATCTGGTAGAATCAAATTCTTGAGCTGAGATTTTTTAGTGTATGATCATGTTGGATACAATAGTAAAAATTTATGATAATAGAGTATTATAAATTAAGAACAAAGAAGGAGAAATAACTCTTCTAATGTTGCTCTACTCTCAGGCTCCTTCGCCTCTTTGTCTTATCATCGATCTCCTAGGAGTCTCTACTCTCGAAAAGTATGGCATTGAATTCAGAATGAGAGTACCCCCGAAAATCTATGGCTTCTCTTCCATTAAACTAACTATCATATTCTACCCATCCCCACTATCTTTCATCGAATTAGGTAGGCTCCTCCCCTTCACACCACACATGTGCATTTTTTCCATCGCACGCCACACAAGCATTTCCCTCGTAACAACATTCCGGTGAGTAAGTTAAATGAACATGGATGTGTTTATGACCCCTGAATGAACCATCACAATAAGAACATAAAAAAAGTTAAAAATGAATGAGTGTTAATTAAATAATTATAGTTAATTTTTAATTTAATGTTATATTACTTATTAAAATGTTAATTATTATATCTTTATAATTTATTATGTTTATAATTTTTGACATTATAAATATTTAAATAAATTCTAATTAGATTGAAAATTATTAATTATATTATTATAATTGTAATTATTTCATTAATAAAAAAGTTATAATTTATAAATTTATTGACATTTATTTATTAATTTATTTTTAATTTAGTTTGTAAATTATTATTAAATAATTTATATTTAATAAAATAGTTGTATAAATAATATTTTTTTAATGATTTTATTTAATTATTTATTATAACAAATGTTTTCTAATTTAAATTATTATTCTGATATGTTATTATTTTTTTATTAATAAATTTTTAATCCCCCACCCATATTCTTCATCCACAAGCAAACGGGGGGATTGGGATTTCATCCTGCAGAGGTAGACCTATCAAAAAATCCGAAAATATGTGGGCCGAACCGTTAGCACATGGATTTATGTGGGTTAGGGCCTTGAAAATTTAGGCACACAAACATTCGGACCGCATTTGATCCAACCTGCAAAACCTGCAGCCCACGCAGACTAGTCTGCCGGGTGTCCGTGAGTGCTGTTTGACCCACAATTATAAGTATTACAAAACATTATTCTTGAAAAATAAAACAAAATAATATAATATAATAAATTAACATAAGTGTGTGATAAAAATAAATCATGTTTTATAAAACCATACATAAATCATGAAAAAAATTTGACTCATGTAAGATTTTAAACCTGAGGGTAAGGTTGGTCGTGTGAAAGATTCCTCTCTTGTGGTTATTTGGAACATAATATAATTTATGTTTTAAAAATTGATATAATAATTATGAAAACGGATATATAAGACTACCATTCTATTTATAATACAACGCTTTACAAATATTTTAATTTATATATTTTAATTTTCTTATTATTATATATATATATATTACTATGAGTTTTTAAAAGTAATATAGAAAAAATTAATAAATAACAAGCAATAATAATAAATGTATAATAATATTATGTTTTAATATATTTGCATTGAAAATCCAAATATTTATTTATTTTAATATTTTGATAATAATGTCTCTAATAAAAATTTTCAGTGTAAAATTTCAGTGCAAATTTTGAGTACTAATTTCCACTCATAAGAGTAAAATTTCAATGCATATAAAATATGATTTGATGATTTAAATTACAAATTTAAATGAAAATATTTACTATAATTTTCTAATGAAAATTTCCATTCTTAGTATCTGATGTAAATTTTTAGTGTATATTTATGATGAATTTTTATAGTTTTTATTTATGTATCATTATAATTTTATTGTGATTTTCAGTGGATGTTTCTAGTGGAATTTTAATATAAAGGATTCAATTGAAGAATTTAAATGTAATTTTCCAATGAAAATTTACATTTTTAATTTATGTTTTAATGCGTCTACATTGTAATTTTAATGAAAAATCGAACTCTAGAAAACCAGTGAAAATTTGCACTAAGAATTCTCAGTGGTAGTTTTCACTTGAAAATTCAATAATAAAATTTGATCATGCATTTATTTTAGAACTTTTTATATCAAATTTATAGTCTAATTATAATAAAAGTCAAAATAAATTTGTATCATAAATTTAAGTGGAAATCTGAACTAATCTTTTCTATTGAAAATTTTTACTGAAAGCTTTTCGTGCAAATTTTTGATGAAAATTTTCATTTAAAATTTACATTTTTAATATATGAATTAATATATTTTTATTCTATTTTTAATTTGTTGGAAAATTAAATTTTTTATTTATATTTTAATATATCTACATTGTAATTTTATGTGAAAAATTAAAAATCCAATTTCCTGTGAAAATTCACATCACAAAGTTCCAATAGAAGTTTTTACTATAAATTTCCATAAACAATTATGGTTCAAATTTGTAGTGTGAAATAAAATTATTTATTTATGAGTTAAAATATTTAAATTAAAAATTTAGTCTTGAATTTATCTTATAATTTTTTAATCAAATTTTCAGTCTAATTATAATAAAAAATAAGTTGAATTTGACACAAGAAATTTAAGTGGAGATTCCAATTAGATTTTCATTGGATGTTTGTAGTAAAGATTTTTTACCAAAAATTTGCAATGAAAATTTCTAGTGAAAATTTAAATTTTTTATTTATGTATTAATATATTTTCATTATAATATTATGTAAAGATTTGAAGTGTAGATATTTAGTGGAATTTTACATGTGAAATTTCCAATATAAATTTGCAAAAAAATCAATAGAATATTTCCTATGTACATGTAATAAATAATACATATTACATGTATATGTAATAAATAGATTATATGTATTAAATAAATTTATATAATAAATAATTAATATTATTACATATATATATATATGTGTGTGTGTAGTAAATATTATATACAAGAGTGGTCGTGTTAACGAGAGGCGCAATAGTATTTTTGTCCATAAACTTGTTTGGGAGGTCAAATTAAACGACCCACCTGAGATGATATTCATCCCATAAATCATCAAAGATATAATCTTTTAATGGTTTATATTTTTGATAGGGATATTGTTAATTAAAAAACTGAATATTTTCTCCAAATCTCAAACATTTTTTTTCTTTTCCACTTTATTAGGCTTCACAAAGAAAAAAAAAAATTTATATATTATATTTTTTAAGCCCGTGGGCAGGAACGTTAGTCCGCGGGTCTCACATGGTAGGGTCGGGCTTTTATTTTTTAATGCAGAAATATTTTTGGACCAGGCCGGAGCGCACAAAAAAATCCGCAACCCACGTGATCCCACCAGCGGGCTGACCAGCCCCACCCCGTTTACACCTCTACATAGAGGCCTCATCAACAGACCAGCTCTGGCGCCCACTCCACCTTAGTTTCTCTGGAAGCTCATGGTGGTGCGGTTACTCTGTAAGAAAGGCATAAAAAACCCTCATGCTTGTTACAGAGGGTATGTTGTTTCTTATTTCTACAGCGGCGTGACTCGGCTCTTCCTCGCTGAAACAAGACATTAGTTGAACAGTGGATCATGTCTCCTCCCGATAGTGCAAGAGGGATCAAAAACAGATCTTCTTGAAGATGATTCTCAACCTTGATTGTGAACACAAGACCAGTGGCCTCTAGTAGTGGATTTATATCTTCATCGGTGCAACGAAACAACTCATCTCGACTTCAACGGTCCTCACTGGCAGTGGTTGTAGGTTTCCACAGCAATTAATGTCGTGGCCTCCCATCAAACAATGCGAGTTATGATCTAGTGCAACTTCAACATCAATCTCAATTGGTTTGGGTGCATGATGGATCAAATGAAGATGAGGTGAGGGGTTTGGTTCCCAAATCTGGGAAATAAGAATGATCAAAATAAGTGGTTGTGGAACCGAAAGTGGTTTTAATTATGTTTTGGGTATGTCTGTACAATTTCATTGATTTTTTGAATCTAAGATGGAGATTTTTAGAGCAAATCACAGATGTGTTACTTGAGATGATACCATAAAACAATTATGGTGTGAGTGATGGGAGAAAAAAAGTGATGGAATGAGACATTGAAATAGTGGATGGATTTCAGTGGATGAAACCATGATAAATTGTTGTGCCACAATAAGATACGGTGGTGGAAAACAATGGATGTGAGAAATGGTCATAGGAGTTATTTTGGTACCGTAAGGGAAACAGTGCAACACTAATGAAATGATTTTTATGGCACAACAATGAGCGAAATCGGTGCGACAACAATGATGCAGTGCCACAATGTGGGAATGGTTCCACCGTTAGATCTGAAAAAAAAAACATAAATAAAATTAAATAAAAATTAAAACATAAATTAAATTATTATTAACATCAAATTAGACAAAATAAATTATAAGTAAACAAAAATTTAAATTAAGAAGAATCTATATTTTTAAAATTCAAAAGAGAATTGATTTAAATTAATCATTTATATAACAAAGTTAAATTATTTAAAAAATTATATTTAATAAAATAAAATTAATTAATATAGATATATAATTATTATTTTATCAAATAATTAATTTAATTAAATACATTAAATTAAAAAGATTAAATAAAAGTAGTAAGTTTAAAAACATAAATTTATAGTTAATGAACTGTTAAAAGACAACTAAAAAATATATTACTCTAGTTTTAGTTTATTAATATTTAATAGTCAAAAATATAGTTAAAAAAATAAGTTACATAAGCGCAAATAAAAAGATTATTCAATTAGTTGTGAAAAAAATTAATAAATATGAAGGCTAATACACCAAAGTAATTAATAAGTTAAATGAATATATAATTAAAGTATGGAATTAATTATTTGTTCGAGGGATAAAAATAAAATATTAACTATAAAATTTGATTAGTTAAAAAATTTACTTCTAAAAATGCCAATTTTCACTTATTTAGTATAAATTATAATAATAATTAAATGAATTGTTAAAAATTAATTAATAATATGTTACAAAATTATGTAAAATAGGGCCACATCAAATTCCACCACACTAAATCATTTTTTCCTCAAACAATCTCAGGCATTATTGACCTTGAAAAACAGAAAATTGTTTATTAATCATCTCAAAAAGTAACTTGTCCAGTATATTAAAAATAGAATACTATAAATAGTCATCAGAAAAGATAACTCTAATAAAATCATGCCTAAAAAACACCCACCGGTATTCTAGAGAGAAAAGAATCATAAAACAATGAAAGTTTGCTGCCTAATTTGTGATATTACTCAGTAACTCGTCTAAATTAAAATATATGATATAAATCCATTAGTGAAAAGAAGTTACATAAATGTGGAATTATGAACATAACCAAATGAACATTGTACATTAACTCATCACCTAGGTTAAAAAATTAAATAATTTCCATCGAAATCACCATACGGATACAACCAAAATGAATCACATATAAACCAATTGACCCCTTCTTCAAGTGGTATTCATAATTCCACTCACCTTAGTGAACTCATTTTTGACCATAGACAGTTGATTTTATTTTTCCCAAGACATTTTTCATCTCCTAATCACTATGCATGTGAACATAATCAATGTGTACAGAGGGATTTATGTTAATTGAAACATACCCAGCATCCAGGATCTGTGAGATTCACCATGGGATCCCAAATGTCCAGACTACTATAGTTTCAAAATAATTATATAACAACCATTTACATTGCCCATTAAGTTGATTACTTTAATAAATAAAGTTAAAATTAAATTCCCTATAATCAAGATAAAACTTCAAGTTCCAATGGTTATGATCATAACCCCACTATCATGTTACCCATATCACTCTCAAAAGTAGATTCAAAAACAAATTTTTATTAAATCACTTAGTATAATCTCTCAGTAGTCATCCATTAACATTAATTTCTTATTCAATGAAAATAATAACTAACAAAAAGGTACTAATATTAGGCAAGACCCATTTGCTCAAAATTGTAAGCCTATAATTTTAGGTGGGTTTTAAAATTTACTTAGTTCCTTTTGAAATAAAAAATCTAATTATGAATTTTGGAATGAATTTTTAAATATTATATATTATATAATCAATTTATATATAAAATGTCACTTTTTGGAAGCCAATATTCATCCAATTATTCCAACTTGATTTTAAATTAAATTATGACTCTTATATATTTTTTATTTCTTAAAATATATTCCATATTTCAAATCAGGATTCCATTTTTTTTTTCAATATGACACATATATTTTTTTGGCAAAATGAATAATAACTAAGGTTGTTTTTTTCGCTAAAATAAACAATATATTTGGAAATTAATGGTTAAAAAATATATTACGAGGACTATAAAATGACAATAAAATAATTCATAATTTTAATATACATATCATTATCATCCCAAATAATTCAATATTATCTTATATGGAATTTTTCTATTTTATCATGATTATGTCCATTATAATATATTGTGTAAAGAAGAGTAAAAAATGATAAACTCTTATGTTTAAAATCTATATTATTATTTGAATGGGGATAATCATATGAAATTATAATTTAAAATTATTCATTAAAAAGATAAAATATTAATATCAATCATTAACCGTTATTTTTAATTTTTAGTTAATAAATAATGAACAAAAATGACTATATAAAACTAACTAAGTAATTAATCATTAAATTGAAAAAAATATAATAAATGATATTAAAAAATTTAAAGTTATATAATTTGAGATAATTAATACTATTAATGATTGATAACTATGATTATAAAATCATATATATATATATAAGAAATATTTTTTTACTTCAATTTTTATTCATTATTTTAATAATATCTATGTATTGAATATTTCAAAAAATTTAAATTAATGATATTTTATAATAAATAATATTTTATTAAATGATATTAAAATCCATAAAAAATTAGATTCTGAAAATTGATTTGGATATGGTTTATAGTTTCAATCATGGTCCATTTATTAGTCTTTTTTAATTTTTTGTAACAATCTTGACTGTCTAAGAGATGGGTTTTAGAATGATGTGAGACCTTCTCTCTCTAAAAACCCATTGGCGATCTACGTTATGCGATCAGATTTCTTGTTGTTTAGTTCAATGGCTGCCTCTTTTCTAGTCCCAGGGAGATTCTAGTCCCACCACTTCCAGGAGAGTTAAATTTTAAATGAACAACCTATTAAAGGCTCACAAAACGATGATCTCATTCCCGAAGATTCCGTTTCATGCACATTGCAGGGGAAACCAGGAGATATAACCTTCCTTGATGTGCATAAAGGTACAGATCTGTCCACTACAACTCTTTCTAAGCCACCTCTATGAAAGAAGATTTATGATGGTCACTTTCATATCAAAGGTGATCCAGATGCACTTCAAAAACAGCTAGAAATTTGTTGGTATTCTGATATGGCTCTCACTTCTTATCTCAATGGTGATAAACGTTGGAAACTTGCGGATCATAAATTATAAATGTCACAGTGATAGGGTTTTATGGATTAGAAATTCATTCCAATTACCCATTTCTATTTACATATTTTACTGAACATGTAGGAACATATGAATTGGGTTTTTCAAATAGGCAACATACAACTTAAACCCAGTCTCCATTGAATTTCAGAATGGGACAGAACCTTTAATCCACAAACACACAAAAAGACAATTGAAAACGTATTGAATTTGTTGCATGGACTCAATTGGTTGTATTGGCACCCTAATATTACTTAATTACATAGCATAATGTATAGGCACCCCTATGAAGATAGACCAACATACTATAAATGTGGAATTGGTCTTACTTGCAAGGATCATGGTGGAAATCAACCTTGATTCCAAATTATTGATTATTGTTAGCATTAATGCCAAGGATCGAATAACTGATGTGGAAATTGAAAATGAATGTAAGCCACCCTTTTGGGAGTTTTGAAATATATTTGGGAACTATATAATGAACTTTAGGGTAGTTACAACCTAGGTTATCCACACAAAATGTAATGAATGGACTGAAATTACAAATAGAGGAGGCAAGAAGACCAATATTTGAAAAACTAAGCCCCCTAAAAAGAAAAATGTAACATGGGTTAAGAAAACATATCACCAAAATCATATAGAAGATACCTCAGGTAGTACATGGTATGAGTTAGTTGAAATGGAAGAATGAAATAGTACAAAATATAATATTTAAGAAGATATCCAAAACTAGTTATGAATGTTATACAAGTTGTGAAACAATTTGAAAAAACTGTTACACAAGATACCTTAGATTATATTTCTACTCTTTATCCCATTCATTGTGATTCTAGTATAAGTATTTTCATGAAAAATGTATCCCATTTTTATGTGCATGTCTACATCAGGTGGCCCTTCCATGTTTTATAGAAAATGACATCACCTAAGAGATTGAAGGTTCTTTACATTTCCCACTAATGATCAAGGATGCAATGATTGTGTTATCTTTTTTTGGACATGCCTCCTTGGATTGCACAGGTAATTACTCTACTTCAGCTGATACTGATCTGGAAAATTTCAAGGTAGGTTGTAGTGCTGCTACCTATTTGGATCCTACTATGCAAAGGAAGTGCCACATAGATTAAACGAATTTTGTTACGGTAGTTGGGGGGAATGATGCTCCAGACTATTTTTCAGAGGCTATTTAAGACACGAGCCTAGACCCTAGAAAAGGAAGAAAAAAATTTGAACCCTCGCTGGCTCCGAAAAATCACTCTATAGACAGTGGGTAATGAACCATTTTGAGCCGAATAAATGCATAGAAACTGCTTTCTTGATGCAGAATGTGATGAACCACATTAAGTGTCACTATACATGTGGATTGATCAAAAGGATGAAAAAAATACAAATTTAGGAACACAATCACATACTCATTAATAGACTTTAGGTAACTATTTTAATATTTCTAATCACATTTACTCTACTAACAGTAATTTAGATGATTCGTGTCCTGGGAAAACTTGTGTTTTTTAGTCATCATCTAATATTAACATATTACAAGATGTTGAATTATATGTTCATCCTACTAATGATAATGTTAAAGGCACCATAGGATAGTAATTGATTTATACAATCCCCATGTTGACCCAAAATATTAGAAGATCAACTATACATAAAGGCTCTACTGGTCAGAAGAAAGTGTGTTCTAACTCCAAATTCAAATATCATTGATGATTTTATATAGTAACTATCAAGGTATTTCAAATCTTGACACCTTCATTATTTTAAAACTAATGGTAAGAATTCACAACCCCTTAGTTGTTTCTATTCCTGAACCTATGTTCTATTTTTCCACTAATTTAGTTCATTTATTTCGTTTTTGATACACTTTTAATGGTGCTTGTCAGAGTACCACTAATCAAGACACTATTTGGATTTGTTTCTCTCTCTTATGTGTCTAATGTTAATGTCTATCACATTGCTGATCAATTCTTCAATTGAGAGTTTATGATTGATTGCACTCATCGTTTTTTCTCCTTTATTTATGCCAAGAACAAATATCAGGATCAGAGGACTCTTTAGAATGACCTCGCTTTATTGAACTCTTGTATTAATTTTCCCTAGCTTGTTGTTGGGGACTTTAATGTTATTCTCTCCTCAAGTGAAAAACATGGTCCTCTTCACTCAACTCAATCTATGATGGAATTTAAGGTTGCTATTGTAAACATTGGTCTAACTAAAATATCTCTCCTCAGAGCTAAATATAATTGGTATAGAAGCCATTATAATATAGTTGTCACGAGAGAATTCTTTAGATCCTTCACCAATGATCATTCCTTAGATAACTGTGACACAATCTCCAGCATCACCCTAGTGAAAATCCAATCTAAACATCTCCCCATCTTGGAAACTACCTCTCCGATATCTATAAAAGATCTTATACCCTTCTGATTCAACAATGCTTGGTTCTCGGATATTGAGTTTTTCAACCTCAATAATCACTTTTGGTCTTCTATTTATTCATCCAATTATGCATTTTCTTGTTCCCTTAAATTAAAACTTCTTAAGAAAAATATTATAAAATAGTGCATTGTGAAAGCCAAAAATGTTAATAGTGACATCCAACTTGTTGAGAATGAACTTGACCAAATTTAAAACAACAACACTCATTTGAATTTTACTTTGTATCATAACCAAGCATTTAACATTTTTGTGAAACTCAACTCTCTTCTCAAAATCAAAGATAAAATTCGTCGTAAATCCCAATAAAATCATATGTTTTATGGATGGGGATAGAAATACCAAATTCTACAATTCTTTAAAGAGAATTTTGACAGGTTGCAGGCCTTTTGCGTCCCTCAAAGTTGGATACAATCTCTAGGATAATGAAGAAGATATTTATAGTCATGTTTTCTCCTACATTGAGTCCTTATTCAACGACCATGCCATTAACAAAGAAATCATTCATGATGTTTTTATGAACATTGTCACTAATGTTTAGAATACACTCTTTGTGTGTGTTCCTATTCACTATGAAATCAGAGACACTATCTTTATCCTTAACCCTGATAGTGCCCCTGGTCCGGATGGTTTAAATAATGGATTCTACCAGAAATATTGGGATCTCATCCAGTTTGATGTTTGCAAACTTGTTAAGAATTTTTTCTAAAGTGGGTTCCTACTACATTTTCTGAATTCCCAAGTCCTCACTTTTATTCCAAAGGATGATAATGCCTCTGAAATTCACCACTTTATACCCATTTACCTTCTCAACACACTCTATAAAACCATCACCAAATTGATTTCAAATAGACTCATCTCTATTACAAATAAAATTATCTCATTGAACCAATTTGGTTTTTTCAAGGGTAGATCCATCCAAGACTGCATTTTTATCACCTTTGAATTCACTGAATGTTTCAATAATAAAATAGGGGCGGTAATATTGCAATTAAACTTGACATACAAAATTCCTTTGATACAATGGATTGGGACCTCATCATCAAAGTTCTTCATGGATTTCGCTTTAATAATCTCTTTCTTTCTAAAATTAAACCCCCTTTTTTCAGCCTACATTTCCATTCTAATAAATGGATCTCCCATAAGATACTTAAATAACACCATAGGTGTCAGAAAAGGTGATCCTCTATCTGAAATCCATTTTTCTATCACAGAAGAATATTTATGTCATCTGGTCACACGTCTGGTTGAACAAAATAAACATAAACCTATTCATGCCTACAGAAATGTGAATGCCCCCACTCACCTTATTTATATTGATGACATAATTTTGTTTCATAAGGGAGATATGAAAAATATCAGAACTCTCAAATATAATCTCTCTCAATATGAAGAGGTCTCAGGTCAAGTCATTGGTTGGAGAACATACTCCATCTATTTTGGAAGAAACTTCCATACGAGTAGGAAAAATTCTATCACCATTGAGCTTGGAATTAATGAATGTACAATTCCCTTAAATAATCATGGGGTTCACATATTTTGGGTCAAAACCAAAGCTTGCTATTTTTCATGTATTTTTTATCAAATCCTCAGTCAGCATTCAGTCTGGAATGGTAAATATCTTTCAATGGCAGGGAGATTCTGTCTTGTCAAATCGGTCATTGTCTCTAAATTGGTCTACTCTATGATGGTCTACAAGTGGCCGAATAGTTTTACCAAAAAAATTATTATTCATATTAAAATCATTGTTTGGACTGGCATCACCATAGATAGAAATCTTGTGACTATCCCCTGGGATACCTTCTATAAGCCTTTGGACATGGGTGGTCTTGGTATTAATTTAAATCTTTTTAATGAGGCCCTTCAAGAAAGACTGACCTGGAACCTAATTCACAATGATACCCCTTTGATTGCTTTCATAAAAAATAGATTCTTGGATAGATTTAGGGGAGGTAGTAAGGGATACCTGAACTCTTCCATTTGTCCCTCCATCAAAAATATGTATTCCATCATTATAACCAATGCTAGATGGATGGTCACAAGAAACTTCTCCATGAAATTCTGGTTGGATAACTGGACTGGGACACCACTAATTACATTAATTCTTCTTGATCACCTACCTGAAGCTATTAACATCAGTATCAACAATGTTCTCAACTCTCATTTTGATACTCTTCCTGAAAATGTTGTTAACATTATTGATAATTAACATTTTTCCTATCTCAAAGGATTTTCTAACATGTGAACCTTCTCACAATGGTTTTCTAAATTCAAAACGTTTCTACAACCCCTCCTTTCATAACTCTGAAAATGATTTTATGTGGATTAAATGTTGGATATCTCTTGGATTAATCCCTCAAGACTAACTCTTATCTGGCATATTTCTCATAACAAGATTCCCACTGATTCTTGTTTGAAACTTTTTGGGATCTGACTTTGTGCTAAATTTCTTCTCTGTAATCAACATAGGGAGGATACTAATCATTTATTTTTGTTATGTGTTACTCCGACTTTTCATTTGAGCTATATTTTTGACATTTTGATTACAGAAGGTTGATGCTTGATTATATCAATTCTCATCTAAAATGTTGTGTGGAACTGGAAATCTCCCAATAAATCAAAAACTTATATATCATTTGGATTGCAGAGCTTCATCATGTATTGAGGTATGATAGAAGTTATATTTTTCACAACAATTTCTCTTTGAACATCAATGTTGATTAAATTAGGATTCTCATTGTTATCCATGATGCCACATTAATCCATAAAGTGTGATGTGACAATTAGGTGGATGATTTTACGGTTCTTCGATGTCTTCAGGTCACTACCAACTTCAGCTAGCCAAGACGCACTCTTGAGGTTTTCGGGAGACCACCGCTACAGAGGGAGACTAAAATGAATGTGTACGGCACCTCCAAAGGGTATCCAGGGAACGCATGGTGTGGCACCATCTACAAATATCATTTGTGGTCAAATCATTGGGTGCTTTCATGGAGGTTGTTGTATTGCAACCACTTTGGAAGCTAAAATGCTGAGTGTGATTCATGCAGTCTCCTTTTCCATACTCTGTGGTTGTAACAACTTATGGATTGAATGTGATTCTACGACTGTGGTTCAATCCATTTGTAATGGTATGACTCACCTAGATTGGCAGCTTACTACGCGTTTGATGAATTTTCTCTATTCTCTTCAAGGCACAAATTTCATTACAACCCATACATACCATGAGGTGAATATGGTTGTTGATGGTCTCACCAATAACGTAGCCACACTGGACATAACCTAGATGGAGGATCTTCTAGACATCATTTTTCCTCTCCATGTCGAAGATTGTAATATTATCCCATCTTTTAGACTCTTGTAATATTTTTTTTATAAATTATTGGTTTTTACTTTTGACCAAGTCTCCACCTTGTTCAAAAAAAATATTATCTTGACCATCAAAGAGTTAAACGAGTCTTCTCATGATATATGTGAAAGGAGTTAACTGGGGTTTGATGCCAAAGCAAATTGTACCATAAATGTCAAAACCAGTATAATTTTTATTAAATGAGATTATATTGACCTATAACAATCCCATATTAGAAATTAATTATTTATGATCAATTTTTAATAGAATATTAATTTATATTTAATAATATATTGATAAATTCCAAGAGTTCCCCTCCTCTCTATTATAATATTGAATCCTTTATTATATTTATTTCACACATAAAATGCCTTTATTTTTGGAAGATATCTTCTTATATACCATAATAACATCCCTATCAATGATATATATTCCATATTTGGGGAATAATAACATCTTTAGTGGTTATAAGGTGTTATAGAAAAAGAGTTTGTCTAAAGAAGATGTATAATTCTCAACCGATCATTTCTATTTTATTTATTCTTAAACCTCTTTAAAATATACCTTAACAATGATTATATAATAAAATAAGTATATAACATATATTTTTAGGTTATTTATTAAATTAGATAACTTATATCAATATCCATCCTCCATCAAATGGGAATGGAACACATCGTTCGTGTGTACATTACACAACCTCTCCAAGGACAGATTTCATTCAATTTCTACCACTAGATCTCACAGAAGGCCCAAATGATGGATTAATTATTTATAAATGATAATAAACAAATATTTTTCATTATATAAATATAATATTAAACCTACCTCTAATCTTTTAATTCACTGAAACATGATAATGGTGTTCGTTCGTACGTGTGGATTACCACATCCTTGAAGTGATATGATTCATTTTTCTTCAACGCATTGCATGGATGAAATGTATTAGTTTATTAAAATAAATAAGATTTTATATTTTATATTATTATAATTATATAAATATAAAATATTACATTCAATCATTCTACAATAATAGTTAAAAATTGTAAACATTACTCATGCATATGCATAATCTACCATATCCACAATGGTAGCATAGTTCATATTTCATTACTATATTTATTGGATGAATTTAAAATTAAAATTTATTTATAAAAATGATAATTATCTAAGGATTATATTTATTTATGTTATGTTATAATTACAACATCGAAAAAACACATCATACCAATTCCATTTTTAAATTATGGGTAGAATGTCCTCAACCCACTATACATGGACATAACTAATTTAGAAATTAAATGTCATTTAATATGTGAAAAAAGGGTTTAATTATTAATCCAGGAATATTTTATTAACAAATAAAATAATTGATATCAGTATATTATATAGGTGATTGACAAAATATTTAGAACATCTCCATTCAATGTAAAGGATTTCGTCTCAATTTCACTTTATTGAGTTATATTTAATTGCTACACACAATTTATTTTATATGATTAATATAATAAGTAATTTATGGTTATTTAAATAATTGTTTTTATTTCATGGTATTTTATTTTTCAACTTTAATTACTTCTTCTATGGGGATTTTACTTCCAAGTTACCAAGTTGTAAAAAGAATTATATCTCAAATTTTTTATGTTGGGTGATAAAACTTTTTCATTTAATTTTTTATTCCATGATCATTTGTGAATATATATTTCAATTGATTTATTATTAAAATGATTTTTTTGTGTGGATTTATATTTTCTATCCATAATTTATGTATTTATTAATTCTTAATTCAATGATTTGATCTTTATAAGGGTAATTTACCTCAAATTCTATTTCCATGGGATAAATGTTTATGATGTTCACGAATCTTCTTTTATAACATATATATAATTTACCTTTTAACATAGTATGTCATTTTTATGATTTTTATTATGATATTTCAATTTTTTATAATTTTATCCTTTCTGGGATCATGATTGAGGACTTACCAAAGAGGCAACAACTTTCTAATATAATCTTGTATATTTTTTGGATTGTTTATGTTAATGATTTCATAGGGGGAAAATGTATGTTATAATTTTAGTGAACCAAATATATATTATTCTCTTATGGTATTGAATGTGTTTTATATGTTTATTTAAAATTTTATCTATTTTTATAAATGATACATTAAGAAACAAATTAATCGATGATGATCTTGTTTCTTCTTTTTGATTGGGAATATTTCTCTTCAATGTTTATATTTTGAAAAATGTTTTTAAATAAATTATTTACAAAAATTAATTTATTAAAAATATTTTACTTGATACTTGTACTTATTTTAATAGTTTTTAAAATACCAAATATCATATTTTTCCATATGGTTCACATTTGACTCCTTTAACAAAATTTTTTAAAAGAATATGTATTTTTTCATATAAAAAGAATGCATTTTCCACTATAATGACCACAGTTTTCATTTAATATTAATTTATATGATTATAGGGTGTTTAAAATGAATATTTTTTCACATTATTTTGTAATTGTTTCATTTTTAATGTTTATTGTAAATGTGAAAAGTATATTTTCCTTAATAATGTTTTAAATGATATTTTATTGGTGTTTTCATTCATCAACATTAGAAAACAATGATGATACTTATGCTCCCATGGGGATATTTTCTAATTATACAACCCTAAATCATTCTATGGATTGAATATTATCATTTAAAATAGATTGTTATGGAAATAGTTTTTGTACCATGGGTTAATCATGTTATGAAAGGATTTCCCTATTTTAAATTATTTATTAATAAAAAATATTACTTCCATTTTATCCTATACTTTATGTTTTTATTTCATTATAATACTTCATAAAAAATATTTCACACCATTTTAAGAAATTTTTGTTTTGAAAATTTGTTTGTATGAAAAGGGTATTATTGACATCCTAATGTGTTTTTCACCTGATTTTAGAATATTTTTCAATGGTTGTGTTCCTGATATGTTCTTTAGACAGTGTTTACAAAGGGATGATCCCCATTATATCTCATGGCTGATCCTAATATATGTTATAAAAGGGTTGATAACCATTTTAGTTAATTCATGAGCCGAATATTGATTATATAATGGATGTTACAGAGAGTTTCAGGTGAGCCTAATATATCGTAATGATGGGGGCATCCAGATAACACTCCAATACCTCAGATAATGAGTATTTTATCTGGATAATTATGTTTAAAATTTTCCATATTATTATTACAATTATGGGGGTTATTTTAGGGTTCTATAATGATGATGTACCAAGGTACAAACACATTTTTCATTATTACTCTTATGTGTTATAAATGTTTCATCTGATAAAGGATGATATCACATTGCTCGTGATTATTTATTCCAATAACTCTCTCCTTTATTAAATATTTATCCCAGGATTGGTGATTTAGTTATCGATGGGTATGAATTCTTTATATTACTCTTCATCATCATTAAGATATCATACCATAATTTTCATCATACTCTCACTTATATCATTCGAATGTAAATTCATATGTTTACCCTCTTAAAAATTTAAACTCACCCTTTATAAGTTTCACATTCCCTAGGATGCGAATAATAAATAAAATTTATTTTTGTCTAGAAATGTCTCATATGTGTGAAGTTTTAATAGTATATATTGATGATAAATATGTAATATGAAAACATAGGTATAGTGAAAGAATACTCTATTGAATTCATGATTATTATTTATCTAAGATCTTTCTAAACTTTTCTAAAATAACAATCCAAAATGTTCCCTGGGTTTGTGTGTTATTCATTATTTAATTTTGATTTTTTATAGTTTATATGAATAATTATCAGTGATATTTAGCAGTGTCAAATCCAAAAATGTAAATATTTGGTTTGTAACACAGGATCCGAGAGTGTGGGTTCATAGTTGTTAAACCAAGGGTTAAAGAGATAGCAAGGTTCATCTTTGAGAGGATATTTTGGAAAATTTTGATCATTAACTATAATGTGAATTCCATTATTTTAATGGTTTATGTGACCCCATTTTAAAAGAGAGGAAAATGGCTCTTTTGGAAACCCCCTTTCTATATTATTCCATGATACTTTTCAAAGGATAATGCTTCCAAATTTAGAAAATAATGGAGTTCAGATTTTATTTGGGTCTATGAAGACTCAATAATGAAAGAAAACATGTTATTAAAATGTTATAGTGTTTTTATCATTATTTTATTATATTTTACACTTTTATATTTAAATTGTGTAATGAATTTTTATCTATGTTATTTTTTGTTATGTAAAAAATAAAACATTACCCACTTATAAAAAAATTTAGGTTATGGATCCAAATTTTACCAGAATTTATTATTAATAAAATTATAAAAATTAATAAATTAAATTTTTAAATAATATATATATATATAATATGAAATAAATTTTTTTGTAAAAATTTGATTTTTTTAATATTAAAGATTCTTAATCCTATTTAGGAATGATTACAAAATTAATGAGTGTTGACATATTTTTTATTTCTTTTTATATTACTATATATAAATTATTTAAAATTAATTTATTTGAAATAAATTTCATTATATTAATAACATAATAATTTTTAAACCTTTGTTTCATTGTTATCAGAGTAATTAGCATTACTCCTAATAATCAAATATTTATCCCCAAAAATAAAATTTGATATATTAGATAATATTCAAATTATAATCATATATATATGAATCATGCTATCATATTAAATTTATCTTTTTAATTTAATCTTAATGTTAGTGTGTGTAGCACGTAAAATCAAATTTTTTGGAGAAGTGTATTTCAAACATATTATTTAGCTATTGTAAACAATTATCAATGTTTTTGATTAAAATGATTTAAAAAATATTCATATATATCAAGTGGTAGTTATTATAATGTGAAATAAATCCCTAACCTAATTACCCCATGCATTAATTTAATTAATGAAATAAATAAAAAATAGTTTTCATAAAATATTACTTGAATTTATAAAATTTTATTCCTGGGTTTTATAAGTGGACATACTATTTTTAAATGGTTTATTATACATTATAAATGTATTATCAATATATAAAAATTTCCTAAAATCCTTTTTGGTTATATAAATTTTTCATTACTATAAATAATAAGTATTTTATATTCACCTAAAAACCTATAATTTTTTAACAAATATCAAAAATACATCCAAATTTATTTTTTAAGGGATTCAAAAATGAATTTTATTATATAAAATTAAAATTTTTAAATTTTTAAATTTAATTTTTTCAATGAAAATATATAAAATAATGAAAATAAATTTAATTTAAAATAACATTTAACATATTAACACGTATTATTTATATAGCTTTCAATTGTTATATATATTAATGGTTTATCATATTAGTGTTTATTAATGTTTTATTTATATTATATACATAATATATTGTAGTTTTTTTATATTGGGTGTATCATGAGAGAAATGTTATAGAATATATTGAATTATTTAAATTTAATCATATATTATAATTTCTGGGCCATAGATTCTCCTCTTATAAATAAATTTTATCATCTCAATCTGACTTATAGTACTATTTATATGAAATTAATATTTGACCATTTACATATATATAATTATTTGTTTATATAGGATGTGGAAAGATATTTATCAATGAAAAAAAATATTATAATCACTTTGTTAAGAGATCTAAACCCTTCCAAATTTCACATAGAACAATATTAAGGTAAGAAGATCCATATTCATTGGAACTAAATTCCCTAAACCCTAAAAAAGGGGTTATATCATAATCACACCGCTATAAGTTATTATAACCGAATATCAAGTAGTTTGTAAAAACTTAAATGACGTTGGCCGCATGAAAATCAATGGTGAAAACTACCTTTTTATACAAAAGTTCTATTTCCATAGGTTTCTCCTTTTTTCCATGGTTGATGTGTCCCTTATTTTCCCCTATATAAGGTTATCGAACCATATAACAATAAATTTTCATTTAATTAATAATTTTAATTTGATATATAATATTTTTCCTTATACTCGTGATTTTTATTCCATTTAACATGACACATTTAGAATTTACCCATCCTTTAAAAAAATTTCCCCAATATTTCTTCCCATATTAATGGAATATAATAAACTGAATATTTTCTTTTTAACCATCATCATTTGTTAATCTTTTATTAAAGTCTATATTTATCATCCTTGGTGTGTTTGGGATTTCAACTTTGTACATGTTAGTAATCAAAATTCATAATAGTCTGATTGTTATAATTATAATATTATTTGCTTTATAACACATCTTGGTTAGCCTATAGTTATTTTAACTCAAATTGTCTCAGAATCGGTTCAACCTATTTCTTTCTTAGCATAAAATATATCATTCTTTGTTAAAAATTGGTTAAATTGAGTTCGTTTATCTTATACTTGTAATCCTAATACTTACAATAGATGTCCAAAATTATGATGGACATTCATAAAATTTGTGTAACACAACAATTAATGAAAAAATTCCCCTCAGAATCTATATTATCCTTCCAAAAGTAATGTTAATAATTCCTACTATAATATACCCTTGTATTTATATATGATAATTAAATATTCTCAATAACATACCATTCTATAAAAAATATCAATTTCTAATAATCTAAACCACAACAAGATTAAAAATTGCACTAAATGATTTTTATCATAAACCCTAAATTGGTGATAAGAACTAGTCCATAAGATCACATGTTATTCACTATAATCACATAAAATGAGGTGAAATTATCTATAAATATCATGAATTAGTTATCAACCCATGGTAACCAATTACTATCTAACTTAATTCATTAAAATAAAAGCATCAATTACTATCTCAAAATCATGTACATATTAAACATAGTTGTTATCCATAACTCAATCACTTATTATTAAATCATCATCCAAAATAATATAGCCTTATAATAAAATCAATTTTCATTTTTATTAATACCATCTAATTTAGGTTTCTATATTTTTAATGTAAAAATACTAAAGAATAATCCTTTCATGTTTTTTATAATCCTTCTAAAATTTATAATATAAAAAATATAGTTGATAAATATCAATCCCTGATGAAAATGAATAACAATATCAGGAATTAGTATATATTATAATATCAACCGCACTAAAATTAGTATGACTAATAAAATCACCTTTTCCATTCATAAAAATCATATACTCAAATTCCCAATCATTTATGTTTGATCTTTTAATCAGTTTAAGGATATAGTGGTTTATGGATACATAACTATCTTGGCATTATTTTCTTAATCTTATTTCAGCCAAATACTAAAACCCAAATGGTTAGGATAATATCCCAAATATGAATATGAATGATTCAATTTGAATATGTTTTCACTTATTAATTTTTTAATTTGTTAATTTATGTTAATTGTATAATTCTTTTTATCCAATCCTTGGGTTTTTATGATCATTTATATATTCAGTATTATATCTTGAAATTTTAAAGTTATTATTAATGAATATAATATTTTTCATAAAGATAATGTGAATAAACTAATTCATATCATTATGGAGTGTCTATAATGGTGTGTATTCGTATGCCAACTAATCGTTCATGAGAGTGAATATTGAGTCAGTACTCAACAAACCATTTTGGGGTGATACCCTCATGTGCATCTATACCATACCCATATCCTCATTCTGGTGTCTAGATAGAGGTTTATTTGTAGGTAAAATTTAAAAATATATACATTAAAAATGCTTCCATATGTAATCCAATATTTTAAATAATTCCCATTGTTTTCATTGATTTTTAATTATCCAAGTCCCCAAATAAAATAAGAATTATTTCCATAACATTAAAACATGTACTATTACATAGTATTATTTAAAATATTTAAAATATGATATAACCAAAATTATCTATCTATAAACTACCCTCAACATTATTCCAAATCACAAAATTTATTTAAGCATTTATTTTGATACGAGATGTGACACCATGGAAATGGATCCCCGCATCTGGTGCTCATCAAATTACACTTTATCTATATTCTATCATGTCATATATAAAAGTATACATATTACTATAAATAATTAAATTTTTTATAATTTTTATTTAATCTTTTACATCTAAGGGATCATTTTTTGTTTTTAAATATATATATTTAGAAAAATAGCATAAGCAAATAAATCTTGTGTTTATTAAATCAAATAGACAATTAGACCATTTTTTATGAAAGTATTTAATTCATGGGAGTTATTTAACTTCTACCAAAAACTATTTTGTATAGTCTATCCATATAAACTTGTAATGTGTGATGCATTTATTTATGTACAAGGTAAAAAGAAACATTATAAGATGTTAGATCTAATTCATTCGAAGGAAATCATATAACTAATGTAATCAGTGAATAAACGTGGAATAAACATTATCTAATGAATAAGAAATCAAAATGAAGAAATAAAAAATGTAATACTATGATCATTATATAATAATGATAACAGATAGAAACATTTATATCAATAATACTAATATCATTATAATATAATGCATATTTTTAGGCATGAAAAACCAACTTTTAGGACCTTGTTAAAAGATATGTTACTTATTACCGAGACCAAAGTCAAGAAATCATTCAAAATTGGGAAATAGTACACCGAATAATATAAAATATTTTCTGTCATGATACATATAACTCTATAACATTGGTCCCCACCAATCACATGATGAAGTTTGGTGAACTAACTATAAAATTCAACAAGAAGTTTCAATTTATTACCTATAAAACCTCTTAATCAATAAATTGTGTGTATATATATAATGAGATAAAAAATAAAATACATAATAAAAATATTTCATTATCTAATAACCATAATGAATGATAATAAATAAAATTAATAGAATGATTAAAACCCATACATAGAAATAAGTTGGTTGAAAAAACCTTACATAGTCCACTTTCCAATAAGATTCTATATTAGAATAAAAATTAGAGAAATTAAAATAAGTTTTCTCATATCAATAAAACGGATACCATGAATGTAACCCATGCATTAAAAAAATAAATTTCTAACTTTCTAATATTTTTTTAGTAAAACATCGAAATCTAGAGGGACAATACCTTTCCTAGTTTAAATAGAATAAGATTTATTGTAGGATAACATCATCTAATCTGAAATATAAAAAAATCACATCATATAGAGAAATGTGTATAAATATAATTTTATATGATAATAATATTGATAATAATATATCTATACTAATATGTTATATAGTTTCAAAATAACAAAGCTTTAGTTCAATAATGAAAACAAAGAATGATGATTAAATAGATGAAACAAATTTCCCCAAAAGAATTACTAAATGATTCTGCCAAAATAGGGATCAATAATTTGATTGTTTTGAATCATTAGTTCATTCAAAAACATATATATATATATATACATATTATATTATAATTAGAAAAAAAAAATATTCATTATTATATAAAAATTTGGTAAATGGAAAGTTAAATTGAAGTGAAAACATAAAAGTGACCTTACAAAAGATTTATAAGAATGAGATAAAAGAATATGTTACCAGTCACATCCTAAATTTCTTTTCAAAAGAATGATTGAAAAAAATTTATATTAAAATATTTCTTAACCAGGGATCCCATAATATTAAATAATGTTTTATATATGAAACGTTGATCCAAAAACTTTAATTATGATAGGGACATTTTAACACATAAATTTACCTTTACTGAGAACCCACATCGTAAAAAGTGTCATAAAACTATATTTTTTTAAAAATACATGTTACCTAATGAAAACATAATATACGAAATAATAAAAATATTGGTGGGATAACCCATTCCTATAATATTAATTTTTATGATAAAACATTATAACTCAAGGAATGGGATTCGAGTTACCAATAATCTTTACTATTGGGAAAATAGATTTTACACTAACCAGTTGAATAAGGGAATAATATTTTCTATAAAGTAACATGAAATAAAGTTATTATTAGGAAAAAAATATTTGTGGGTAGTGAATACCATACAAATGAAACATGGTTCTTAACATGTAACATGTTTCAAAGGATCATAATTAACACCATGAAAAATAACCAATCTTGTGTTACATATTAAACAAAACACCTTGAAAGAGATGTATTTTAAATTAAATGAAAATATAATTAATAAATGTTAATTCATGATTTGGTACCTCAAATTATAAATAATCAAATAAAAAATGAAACTAGGTTCATAATAACAAATCTATCTCAAAGAGATGATTTTGAGATGAAATCCCCTACCTTGTTCTAGTTTCATTCTTTACACATGCCTAACATTTTTAATAATCAAATTGACCTGATAAGAAAATTATTTAAAAAAATTTATTATATATTTTATTTAATATGATACATTTTTATAATATTACACTTATTTATTATATATTTTTATTTCCCATTTCGGTTAACTGATATTTTTTGGTTAAATTTTCATTACTCCTCATGTATGTTGACCATGGTAGAAAAAAATCATAAAATAGATTCAAAGTATCCATAATATTAATGGAATAATTTATAAAATATATTTTTATATCCATTCATTATGGGTAATGATTATAAATTGAACTCATTTCTTATGATGTGATAGTTTGTACGTATTCATCATTAGTGTTTCAATTTCTCAACGAATTAGAGTGAAATAAGGTAAATGATAAATTAAAATTTCAAAATCATATTAATTATATAGATATATTATTTAATAATCCATTAAATTATTCCAATCATCCATTAATGGAGAAAAAGAAAAAAATGTAAGATATCACTTTGTGAATGTGGTGATCTAAGCGACGCACTAAGGAAATTTTTTCATAATGAATGGATGAGAATAAATAATAATTATTCAATTAATATAATAACATATCTATATAATAATGATAATTATTACATTATATATTAATTAATATAATTAATTTATAATATTATAATTAAGGATAAAAATTAATAATGAGATAATACATAAATTGGATACTTTATCATTGTATGGAAAACTCCTCAGAATTGAAGGGATTATGATATCATAGTATGACCACAAAATATATACTGTAAGAACCTATTTTTCACTCATGTATGGATCCTTTAAATTTTAGTCTAATTATTTATTTGGGGCCTAATATGGATTATTAATTGGTTAGTGAATGTCCCAGGGTTATTTCGGGCTTGTTTGGAGCTTTGAAACCATTTTTTGGGGAAACTAGCCATGCCAAATGATTGGCGCACGATTAAACATGTTGTGTGGATGATCTATTTTCAGGAAAACTCATATCGTATAGTTTGAGAATGGGCATGTGGACTAACTGTGCATGTACTCTTTCTTTCCCAGGTTTACGTGCATGTTTTCACACGACTTAGAAAATAGTGCTGTCAAACCGAGCACATACTAAATTTAGGGTAATTTTACTATTTTCACTTAATGATCTAATTATGTCTCAACCATCCTCATAATCTAATAATAGGTTGTATTACCCTATTTTACTTCACTTTTTGAGCACATTGAACACCAATCGTAGGGATTGAAATATATCATTGGTCCGTGATTTGATCAAGATTCTTTTTTTCATGTTGGATGTGCAATGATATGTACTCGAGTCCCTTTTTCCATTCATCTTCTCTTATACTCTCATCCTTGTTATCTAGGTGTGAGTCTTTTCCCCTTTTTATCATATATATTCTGTTCTAATCCATACTAGATACTGATATCAGAGGAGAATTATTGTATAACCCTAAGGTGGCTGGTCTATAACTCATCCCTCAAGTTCCTTGACTCTGTAATTATCATGTAGGACCCACCAATTCCATTAGGTGTTATTTATTGAATTTATATTCCCTGATTATAATAATTAGAACCAAATTGTTAATCTCTTTCTATATATGTGATTTATTTTAGGTGGTTATGTCCATCAATCCATCCATCCCATGTAAGATTATATTCCACAGTTGTGTTTTTATTGTTTTGAAACTTTTAATCCATTTTGGGGATATGATCAAGATTGGCCACACTAATTGTATTCTTCCTTATCATGAATTATTATTATATCATGTATTGGTGAATGAAAAGTGCAATTTCACTATCACTTGAACAACCTAAGGTAAGTTATTAAAATTGATACTTAAATGTAAAAAGGAAACTTGATAGTATACTATTTATATGACATGACTACATAAAATGTGAATGATTAATGGGTTTAATGTCTGTAGCACCCATTACAACATTAATTTACGGAATTAGAATGAAAATTAATTTTTTAATACACTATAAATGTAAATAATAAAGGTTAATGCTACATGTTTTGGTAACCCTAATGAAAGGTAAGGCTTAAACCAAGTGGACTTATTAATTAATTAGGACACGATTAAAAGATTGTAGGTTTCTTGACCTTAGCACACAAATGAAAGTAAAGGCTTGACCCAAATTAAATATTACATGAATTCATTATTAAAGAGGAGTGGTCGTACATGATATCACCTTGGATTCTTATCATGGAATTACTTGATCACTCGGGAACCCCATTCCGATTCAAGGATACAACTATCTTTTTTTGAGACCCACTTATATCCTGATCCTTTTGTATTCTTGGATGGCCAGTATAATACTATAGGATCCCTCACATAGTATTAAAGGATTCCTTAGATACACTCATTGCATCCAACATTGATATGTAGGTTCCATGGATAAATCTCATAGGGTCCAGTAACTACATAACCTTGTTTTACCTTAGACAACCACCTTGGATTCGTTATGAATCTTATTGTGTAATTCCTTGGAATATTCTCATTGAATTAAACTCTTACCCTTATCTATTCTACAGTGATTACAAAGTTAGTGACCCTTAAATAATATGTTTGTTTTGTTATTATCTTATAACTTCATTATTAAATTTAATTAGAGGTTTCCTTGTCATGACATGGAACAATCACTATTGCTACCATTTTTATTATTTTTAAACTGGTAAAAGTCAATTAATGGAATGGTTATGTTTAGATTCCAGATAAGGATTGAAATAGGTACTTGTGTATTTAGTTACACTGTGATTCTTTAAATTATTTTTACATGATTTCACACTATTACATTTCCATTACATGATCTAGATGTTATGGAAACCATTGGTGGTGACCCGTTGAAAAATATCTCACACTCTCTCTGGGAACAGTTTAGTTCATGAAGTAGATTACATTGTTGTAGGTTTTGACAAACATAAGCATACAACTTCAAACACTGGATTTCTTACTGTTTATGGTGGATCATTATAGGATATTTCCATGGTGAAACTCATGATGCTTGTGATAGTCTTTGAATTCATTTATATATTTGTGGATCATATTATGCAGTATTAATTGTATCTATGATTTATATTTTTCCTAGATACATGAAATATCATCATCATTTTTCTATGTTCTTCCAATTATTTCAGTTGTTTTTACCATTGTATCTATTTTCAATTGTTTCATATATATACTTGTATTGGTTATACTCTTTACAATAGTTCATATTTATCCACTATACTAAACGTTGAAAATGAGGGTATATTATCCCCATAGACACACCCAAGGCCCTCACTGAATGTCGGAAGCCTCTTGCATTAGGGGAGATGCACTTGAGGCCATGTGCACCACTGGTCTTCGGGCACCGATTAAGTGGGATCTCGGTTTGGGATTTCACAAAGTTGTATCAGAGGAGGTTATTTTCTTACATTACTATTTGGAGACAATTTATTGATGATTAGGAGTGCTTGGGAGTTGGTCACAAGTCGTGCTTGGGCATCACAAACCTGGGTTCGGTGTATATGGTGAGTTTCCTAAATTTTAATTATTATTCTATTTTCTCAATTATAGTTGAAGTTATATCACCATTAAGTGATGCACATGTTTTGTGGTGCTGTTGATTTTTATATGTTTGAGGATTTTATTTCATATGTGGCATGATTTTATGAAGGAAAATATCATTGTTACATCGATCATTATAGGAACCAAGAATTCGCATGTCCTACATATTGCCATGCTATATAGGTTCCCTTCACTAGGTTACATTGCATGATATTCTAAGGATTTTTAAGTCGGGATTTTATAGTTAAATTATGCTTGTATTATTATTGGTTATGATTGTGTGATTTCTATCCTTAATTAATGAGGTGTATGGGCCCTTATAGTTTGGAATGAATAATTTACTGAGTCGGTCCATTTTGTTGTAAATAAATGTCTGTCATTTATAGTGATAAGGTGTATGAGAACTGATTACCTAGAAAGGTATATCCTTTATAAATTGAATCTGGAAATCAAAAATTAATTGGTTTCGCATCCTATTACTACCTTTTCATGTATATGAAAGGTTAAGGAGTGAACATGGTAATTAAATTTAAAACAAAATAGCATGTATACAAGAGAACATACTGATACCTAGCCATATAAGTGAGTAGTTGGGGTAGTAAGCCTTGGGGTGTGAGTTTTATTACATTAAATTTCTGCTATATATTCTATCATTCTACTTAAGGCTATTTTGAGGTGTGTGGTCAGCATTTAGAGACAAATTTTACTTTGATTTCCTCTTATCTAATTCTTGGAAGGTGATGACGACCATGCTCTAGGCGTGGGGGGCCTTGAGCCGAAACTCTTACCTCCAATAGTTCCACTTGAGGTACATCCTAGTGTGTTGGATCTGGGTATTGATTCCCTAGTTTTTGATAGTTTCATATGATAGATCTAGTCCATTCATGGTGCTCCAGGGCTTTCACCTACAATGGATGATATAACTCGTGAGTTCCAACGGAAGTATCCTCCAACATTCATTGGAGTTGGTGGTCCACGTGCTGATGAGTCTTGGATAGAGGCCACCTAATCAACCATTCAGCATCTAGAGATGCCCCCATATTGGAGGGTAAATATTTCCATATACATGATCTGGGATTCAGAAAAGTGCTGGTGGGATGTGATTACCTTGGCTGGTCATCATCAGGGAATTTTATGGTTTTATTTCTAGATTAACTTCTATGATCAATTCATTCATCCGATATCATGATCTGATAGATTTAGAGTGATCATGCATCTAGATTAGGGTTTTATATTTGACATGGAGTAGACATCACATTTTATGGAGTTGCGATGCATTTCACCACTTCATTTCGGTGATGAGCATCCATGTGATTAACGTTTTTTGGATGGGATCTAGTATGCCATCCATCAACAGGTGAATGACTTTATCCTTCCTACCATTTCTAAAATATTTAATTAGGATCTTAAAACTGGGTGTATCCTAAGGGATTAGAATAGTACCAATCATATTGGACAAATTCTCCTTCAATCATGTAGTTCATCCAGTGTAATGAAGCATTCCCTCGAGTTTTCACTTCAGTTTTCTGACAACCAGAGTGACTATTTCAATTGCTCCAAAATGTTTCATCAATGTGGATTATTGGTCCACCTAAAGACACATTTTCATAGAGACCCAATGGAGTGCTGGGATTATAGATTTATGGGGAATCATCAATGGTTCCTCAAGACCTTTACATAAGCTTCGAGTGTAAAAGTATCCATATGATATCCACCTTTAAGAGTGGGTTCTTTTGTGCCATGTTAGAAAAGTAGTTGGAATAACACCGACAAGACTAGATGTGGAGGAGGATGTAGCCATGGAAGCCAGTCCCTTGATCACCAGAAGAGAAAACATAGTTTTTATGATTGTGGTAGTTTATCTATTTCAAATGGTCGTGGATTAGTTTAGTTTCATGGACTACAACCAATACCTGAGGACCAGGCCACGAGACCATCTACAGTATAAGGTACCATTCTTATGGAATATACCATATTATATTATTGGTTATATATAGGTGTATCAATCTCTTTTATATATGTATCTATTGTAGAATGTCACAGAATAGATATACAATATTACTATGTTGTAATGACCGTAGATACATCGTTAGGGGTATGAATAGAGGGTATAAACTAGTTTATGGATTGACCCCTTGAGGTATAAAATTTCTCTTTCTTATAGAACTTCATGGTTCTCGAGATGACAGTCTTTGATTTCATTCATATAATGGATTGGTTGGTTCATTATCATTATTTTGAAGATTGCTATCACCATAGGGTAATGTTTACATCATCATTGGGATGAAATCATCTAAATAAGGGTGAGTGGGATGTATAGGCTAGTAGAGCTAGAGAAGATCTGGATGGGCTAGGTAGAGTAACCACCTAGGTTAAAAATCACTTTATGGAGGATCAGGGTTTACATAAGGATTATTTTCCACCAGTTTTATATCATTTCATGGATTTATTTCTCATAAAAAAATTTGGGCATACCTCCTGAGAGAGAGGTAGAGATTACAATAGATTTTTCTGGGAGTTTCTCCTGTGTCAATTCTTTAAACACAATGGCACCTACAGAGCTTCATGAAATCAAGTGGTAGATAATGAATTTATAGGAAAAAATATTTTATATTTCCCAATACATCCTCATGGGGTTTGCACAATATTTTTTCCCATAAAGAGGATGTATCCTTACATCTATACATGGATTATAAAAATTTGATCCATCTTATGATTATGAACCAGTATCCAATACCTCAGATAGGTGATCTATTTGACAAGATCCAATGAGCTTCATACTTCTCTATGATTGACAAAATATCTGGTTGTCATTAGGTGCAATTCATACCATCAAACATACCTCATACATGATTCTGTAACAAGTGTGGTCTATATGAGTTTCTATTTTTTCCGTTTGGTCTTACAAAAATGCCCTATCCTTTCTTAGAATTGATGAATAATGTGTTCCACTACTAATTGAATTCTTTTTTCATGGTTTTTTTCGAATACATCATTGTGTATTATCACACTCATAATGTCACGAACTAACCTGGGTCGACCCAGAACTGGTCACAAGATCTAGTCTGCGACATGGCCCGAGAGGCGTTCACAATTCTCCTGGGCTGGCAACAAGTGCTAGAGAATCAATAGTGGATAATTGGGAAAGATTTCTCCGAGTGAAAATAAATAATGCAGGGAAAAAATTAGAATAACTCAAAGAAAATAAATAACGTGAAAAGTAGGAACAACCAACAACAACTAACTAACCTTCCCACGACCGAAACTCCTCGAGACTCTGAGATCCCCTCACCAATTCACAACCAACTCTTTCCCAAGGCAAGAAATCTCATGTCGAACCTGCAACAGAAACAAAAAATATGAAAAAACTATAGGCATGAGTATTAAAACTCATTAGGCATGCCCAAAAAACTATTCCCAATACACTACCCTTCTGTAAAGAATTTACTAATTCCATGTTTGAACTAAATTATATAAAATATGGGTTTTTACACACACACATTAATTTCTAATGAATGTAACAGTCCATTTCCATCTTTAATTTAAAAACAAGTTTAATGTTTTAAAAGAACATTTCCATTGCATTTTAAAACATTTTTCAAAAAAATTAGAAATCCAAATTTAAGTTGTTAGTCAAAAGGAAAACCACACACAACACACAAAACACAATAAGGGTAATAGAAAAAGTCACACACATGGTCCAGAAACCAAACATAACCTCTCAGTCATCTGTCGCATACAAATAAACACTAAAGAAAACATGGGTCAAACCTAGGAGCTCACGAAAAATCCAGAATATACCATACATGTGACTCATCCTGACGGCATTCCCTACTCAATGACGTCATAATGCCCTAACACCTTGTGTTTCCCAACATGGCCTAACTGAGGGGCCCAATCCACTAGCATAGCAATGTTCGTAGTAAGGTCCACTAGCCAGTGCATAATCTAAACTAGTGCACCAATAATTCATAGAAAAATAACTTACTATGCCAGGTTCCCATGTCAATACATATAATAAACAGGGGTGAGTCAACAATGTAAATCAACCAGTCACGATGCACAAGCATCACACACAACTCACACAATCGACGAACACAAAAAGATCACCCCTGAGCTACCTCAAATATATTTTTCCAAATATCTCATTTCTTTAAAGTGTCAAATGGTCCTTAACTAACTACTCAACACCAAACAATTTTTAGAATAACCAACACATGCCAACTCATATCCAAAGAATCAATGGAACACCACTTTCAAACTCAACCATTTGAAACCTAATCTACGAAATCCATTTTAGAAAGCTGAACACATTTTCAACCCAAGATGATCTTTAAAAGGAACAAAATTTTCATATAATGGCCAATGGGGAATTTTATCAACACTATTGATTCACATTTAAAAGAAAAAACTTTCAGGTAATTCAAAATAAGAGAGAACCATTGTCCTTCACAATGAACATTTATTCTAAAACTAATTATTTAATATTATTTACCATTAATCATAAAATTTATAAAATAATAAAAAATTAATAAATTCTTAATATAAAGGCATGTGAACTTGAGACCTACCACAAACATGTCTCTATTTGTCATTGACCACTCGAAAAGACACTTGGATTATACACACACATGCATTTATACATATATATACACCCCTAGCTGCATTGCACATATTCCTCTCGCCATGAGGGAATATGTACAAAGAGGTCCTATATATATATCTATTTGTGTATGTCTTACCCTATGCATGTACATGTAGGATATCTCAACACTCGTGGCCCAAAACCATCTTAGCAAGGTTTATCACACTACATAAATAATTTAATAAAACAATTAAACACTTAAACAATATATAAATCATTTAAAAATGACACAATATGGGTATGCAGCAATAACACACCCATTTATTATAATCCAATATTCAATCACATAAACCATAATCATCATCTGTAATAGGAGGATTCAGCAAGGGTGATCAATATCACATCACAAGTGCCAACCAGGCCTTCACTCATTTCCAAAACATGTTAAAACCCATTTCTTAGAAAATATGAAATTCCAAAAACAATTCCAATGGAAGGAATAATTATATTCAATAATACCCACATAAATCCATGTAAATTCTATTTCTATTTTTTAAAACCGAACACCCTTCTTAAATTAAGGAAACACATCAATAACAAAGACATCCCCTGCTAAAACACATTTTTCCCAATGTCAAATAATCAAGTGCATTTTACCATGAAAACATTTATTGGTATTTTTACAAAACATAAAGAATGGATAAAACTACATTTCAAAACCATATTCAATTGTACAATGCAATCCACCATTTTTAGTAAAAGTGAAAACCCCATTTGAAAACATTTGAGGTATCACCTCAATTTAAAACCCAATCCCCTTTTTAAGACTTCATTTTTCACCCAATCAAAACAAAATCGTTCAAAGACACATTGCCCCACATTAAAACCATTAAAAGGACCCAAATGCATTTCATAAAAATCCTAACACAATTATGTATTCCATTTTAAGTATAAATTAATGACCCACGAAACCAACCATTTATTCCAAATCCAAGAAATACGAAAATGGGATAAAATCAACTCAAGGATAAAAAATACATTTATACTTTCTTCAAATGGGAAATAATTCAAAATAATTTCAGAATTTCATAGGAAACAATGTGTGTAGGAACCTACCCCAAGGTGGAGAAGACCTATCTAGAGCACTTCATCACTTGAAACCCTTGGCTTAGACTACCCCGCACATGAGCACTCATGTTTTCTTCTATATTTATATAAATACACTTAACCCATTATAAATATTCCCCACGACATGAGAGAAAATGTGCCAGGTGGCAACATATATATATATAAATATATATATATATACATTTACCTATACTTGCGAGTGCAACACCTCAATAAGCCATCAACAATATACAACAATTCTAGGAACCCTAAAACATTACGGAACACAAATAATAGCTATGAAACACAATAGAGGAATAAAACACTTACCTCGAGCAGCATCGACAAGCCGAAACACGCCATTCCGCTTCGCCTTCGGCGAAAGATGCTGGAATATAGATGATGTTGACCTGAGATGCATTCTCCATACCTCAATGGTAGAAGAAACCAACTAAAATAGAATTATCCAAACCCTAGGATTTTTCTATACTCAAATAAAGTGTCGTGAAATGATAAATTTGACAAACCGAGGGAGGAGTGGGATGTATGGACCATACAATGATGAATCGGAGGCAAAAAATGTAGGGATCTGGTGAGATTGACAAACGGAGTGAAAGTCTGAGAGGTGGGGTGTGTGTTGACAACCAAATGGATTTATGGGGGGTGTTGTGTAGAGTAGGGTTCCGCTGTATGGGTTCGAATGAGGGAGCTCTTGTCGAGGGTGGATTCGCTCCGTAGGGAGCTCGTCCGAGGGAGTTAGTCTGTGGCCATGTATAGTGAAGTGCAGGGAGGGGTGGAGTGCGACCAAGGAGGGGAGGCGCACCTCATGTGCGACACACAAGGAGGGAAGAACAAGGGGAGGAAGAAAAATGGGGGAAAATAAAGTAATAAAAGAAAATAAAATAAATAAAAATTTAATATATAATGATAATATTCATATTCATAAAAAAATAATAATAATTGTAATAAACATGAAAATAATAATATTATTATTAACACTAATAATAATAATAATAATAATAATAATAAAATAAAAAAAAATTAAATAGATTAATAAGAACAATATTAATATTATTAATAATAATCATAATAAAAATTATAATAACTTAATATGATATTAATAAACCTAATAAACATACCAAAATTAATTTAATGTTACTAATAATAAATTAATAATAATAACCCTATATTAATAAAAAAGGTGAACATAATAACAATAATAATAATTAACATTATTATAATTAATAAAATAACTCATTAAAATTCATTTTATTTATTTGTATTGAACATCAGGTAGGTCGCACGGTGACCCAAGCAAAGCCACATGACTTTGAATATGCCTTGCCCATGCATCAGACACTATCAAGGGCAAAGCATTCATTCAAAAACAAAATGAAAAAATATCAAATAGTCTTGGCCCACAGCTCGATAGAATGTTTCAAAGTCTAATATAACAATAAAACATTATTATATTAAATGTTTGGGTGTGAGAATTCTCCCCACCATAAAAACATTCTACCCCCAGAATGTCACCCATCGAAATGAAGAAACAAACTCGAGTTTGAAACTGAATGAGCCCAAAAAACACGAACTCGGTGTGAATTTTCACTCAATCAGTCACACCCATCCAATTCTAAGGAAAACTGTAATGTGAAGAACCATCATGAAATTCGGTGGGTTCTCCCCACCATAAGAACCCGACTAGCACAAATAATATTGAGACTCTCAGCCTGGGATAACTCTAGAACTATTAACTTGATCCAAGAGGAAATTTCTACACATACCAAACCACAATAAAGGCACTACAAGATTCATGTTGGGTTTACCCACTATTTATGAACTGGGTATCATAAACTAACAAGAATGGACTGACATGAGAAACCCAGCACAAACTAACTCATTAACTCTCTACATAAACCAGACCCCCACTACATGGGTTCCTCGAAGAAAGACCCAAAACCAAATAATGGACCAAACCCCTATTCATTATTGCCAAATACACATGTGTCTCCAATACAAGAACATCCTAAAACAAGAACGGGTCACCAATGGAGCTAGCCACACAAGGGATTCAATCATCTTGATGATCATAGCCATAAAGATAAAAACATTAAATGCTCATATTTTAGGATGCACAATTACTGGAATTACAAGAAAACAAGATCACCACACATTTTTACAACCAATGTAGGGTATTCAATGAAAAAAGATCACTAACAAGAAAAAAGAGACCTTTGTGCCACTTACAGAAAAATGGAACCTTCAAAGACAAGGAAGCTACAACTTAGAGATTCAAACTATCGTTATTTTACCACTGATGAAAAACGTTAGACCAAGGTGCCCCACACCCAATGATTGCTGACTGCATGAAAGGCATCACTCTGAGACCTATCATTAGAGCTCTGATGTCTTGATGCATATGATGGCCTGCAGTCAGGAGCTAAAAAACTTTGGTCGAGACTCCTTCTAACAATGCCACTAGCGCAACCTCTCTATGTTTCCAAAATGGCCTCACTTATAGAAAGTATTCAAAGGAGGATGAAAAAGAGACTTAAAGTACCCAAACCATCCACACCAAACCCCACACAAGAGAAACATTAACTGATTTCATGATGCTACCTATAGAGGGAAGGGAATCCACCCTTCAAATTTCAGATGTATGAATTCCCAATCCATTGTCCTCACTAAACACTCATGAGCTCTTCCATTTTTTATCACACTTTAGGTTAGGGTCCAGAATCAATTTTCTGAGCCTTCCCAAGATTGTTTTCAACAAAAGATTTGTCATACATAACTAGTTCTGAGAAACATCGAGAGAATTATAGTACTGATTCCGCACCCTAATCAAGACAACACAACCCCATCATGTTCCTCGGCTTTGTGAACTCAGAGAAGTATTGTTGGATGAATGGAGAATTGAAGAATTCCCAGGTGAGATCTTCTTGAGGCTTTCATTGAGTCACAAACTACCACAATTTCTTGGTTGGACCTTCAAGCATAAAGGTATCCATGGCCACCTTCAATTAGTTGGGCAGCCTAATGAAATTGCAGTTCCTCTCAATCTTATGCAACCACATCTCCGCCTCAAGTGGATTTTCATGACCATAAAATAGAGGAGGGTTCAACATCCATAATTCCAAGACATAGTCTATAGGTTGATCAACTAAATTATTTTCAAAGGATGCACCACCCGAAGCTTCAACTTTTGCATCCATCAAACCTTTGTGGGGGTTAACAATAAGGAATAAGAAATCAAGGATAAGGTTAAAAAAATTTCATTACAATTTCAAATTTGACATTACAAAAATTCCAAAATAAAACTTTACAAACATTTTATAGAATTAAAGAAGTCCCAAACAATTCACAAGGGGAAACTAGTGTCGATGGCTGACTCATACATTAGGTTTGTGACCATATTCCATTCATGGCACCATTACTGAGAGCATTATAGGGTAAAGTCCACGGTTCCACAAGGCTTTCCAGGCCCTGCGAGATCACAAGGCTACTTTACCAACTCCATTTTAATTTTCCAACATAAAATAATTCCAAACAATCAAAGTACACCAGCATGCTCGAAGATCCCATGGTATCCCAAGGTTCATAATGATGAAGGGTTCATGCCATCAATTTCATTTTTATGCCCTGAGTCCCGACAATTCCAATCGTTCTACCATGATGACCCCAAATTACAATGGGCACTCTGAAAAACATGGTCTGCTCAAGAGCTGACCTGTTCTGATACAATTTCGTCTCGAACCAACCTGGGTCGACACTGAATTGGTCACCTGAGCCAATCCACGACATATCCCGAGAGGCATTCTTGATCCTCCCGGGCTTGCGACATGTGCTAGGGAACCAATAGAGGAAAATTGGGAATGATTTCACCCAGTGAAAATAAATAAATCAATATAAAAATTAGAATAACACAAAGAAAATAAACTAGATGAAAAGAAGGAATGGACAAAAAATACCAATTAACCTGCCCATGACTGAAACACCTCACAAATCTGAGAGTCACTCCCCAATCCAAAACCAAATCTCTCCCACAGCGATCATGCTCACGTCTTACCTGCAACAGAAACTAAAAACTAGAAAAATCTATATGAGTGAGTATTAAAACTCAGTATGCATACCTAAAAAACTATTCCCAATGCACTGCCCTTAAATAAATAATTTACTAATACCATGTTTGAAATAAATTATATAAAATATGGGTGTCTACACACACACTTTCATTTCTAAAGAAAGTAACAGTCCATTTCCCGCTTCAATTTAAAACCATGTTTAATGTTTGAAAGGAACATGTTAATTTAATTTTAATATATTTTTTCAAACAATTTATAAATAAAAATTTTATTTGTTAATCAAATGGAAAACTACAAACAATCCATAAAACACACTAAGGGAAATGGAAATAGTGTCACACAGTGGCCATCAACCAAACCTGACCTCCCATGTAAAACCCCAAGCTTCCACGGTACGTTTCCCTTCGAATAATGTGATAGCGTGTGTTGTACGCAACCTCGAGTTCTAACACACACCACAACTAATTAAACTAGCCGTTGTGAATAGTAATACCTACTTTTTGAAATCATATATATTTTATATTTCAAAATGGACTTCATTTTTGGATTCGGAATATTGAAATTAGCCTAGGGTGAAATTTTGGTACATTTCGGATAACTTTTATATTTTGATGAATAGTGAAAATTACTAAATTTTAATTAAAAACAACTTTTTTAATCAAAATAATTAATAGTGATAAATTATGAATTTGAGTGGTTTTAAAGTATATTTAGAATATATTTTTACCATTTAATATAATGTTGGTCATTGGACATAATTTTACAATTAAACCGAACATAAACAAGTGTCAACCTTTTGATAGTTATTATCTCTTAAAAACACGCTTTTTGTTTTGACATCGGGAATTAATTTTAAATTAATTTCTGCCACTTCTGTGTTTTGAATTTAGGAAAATGGATTCCATATTTGGAATCAGGATTTTCAAATTGTGTAAATAGGTAACTTTTATTTTTAGACATTTTGAATAATTACTGCGGTAAATATTTTATTTACCATGGTTAAGGGTAAATCCGGTAAATAAGGGTTAAAAAATAATATTATAATAATACTAAATTACCCTAAAACGTGTCTTAAACATATTGGTTGATACATGGTCGACAATGGGCATCTTTGGGTCTATTTTGGGACCCCATGGATCCACTTGTAAGTGATAATGACACTTTATTTTAATTAAGTTAAAATGAATACAAAAATGACACAAGCATATATCTTTTAGCAAAACAATTGTTACATAGGGATATATATGTTGGATTTTAGATTATAAAGATTCATTAGAAAGATAAAAAGATTTAATACATAATGATAGTTTATTTATAATTTTTAGATATTAAATAATTTATTTTATTTATGACACAATGATGATGCAGTAATTACTATTATAGTAAAAAATTAAAATAATTGATATTATAAATACCCAAATAAATATAATATGAAACTTTTAATGAATTAAACTAATTTTCTAGGATAATATGATATATTATTATTGATTTAATTGATTTTTTTCTAAGTAATCAATCTGTTATGAGTTTCACAAAAATCAACTATTGAATAGTGTCAAAATTGACATAAAAGAGTTCTTAAAACAAATATTATATTATTAATTGATATTAAATTCCTAAAAATCTAAGGTTCGGACAAGAGACTTATATCATGATAGGTTCATCATTAATGGACCACTTGGGGGTCTCTTGGATGTATGTAGTAAGTTTATTAACCATATTAAATAAAAATACAAAGAGACATTGTAAAAGTGAAACTAATTAACTTAAAGTTAATACTTAAAGATAAGGTTAATATAAGTACCCATACCTGTCTAAATTCTATTGGTTGAGTTGTTTTCGACCCATCCCCACCTTAACCTTTGAATAGTCAACTTTGGAGCCATTAGAAACAGAATATGAATTTATTATAAACTAATATTTCTAGCTTTTCCAAAGGTGCCCCTCACCCCTCTTATAAAAGGGCACTCCTCCTTCTCATTTCGTCACACCTTCAAAGCCTTTTGGTTCGGCCAAACTCTACCCAAATACTCTCCCAACTTCCCTCAATACAACCTAGGGGCCTTAGTTTGATCATAAAGCCAACCTATGGAGCCCTTTTGATCAAATCAAAAGGAAGAACCCGAAGAAGAGGTAATGATTTCACCACCATTTTCTATGTTCATTTCTTCTTCCACTTCTTCTTCCTTTGTTGTTACCATTCTAAAATAATAAATCCAGTATCATATATATACTGTTATGTTATTATAAATTTGATACAACCATATTCAGTATTCTATCCACCCTTTGAATAACATGTCACCATACGTGTGTACGTACGGCTTACCGTCTCTACGTCGTGGTGTAATTGTTATTCAATATAATATTATTTGGATGGGTATAATACTGATGTGTAACTCATGTAAATAATAAATATAACATGTTAATTATTCTGTATATATGATATACCATCCATTTATATATTATTTTAATATCAAAATAATGATATTGTCGCTCGTGCGTACGTACGGACTACTGTCTCCACGAACGCAATGAGATTCATTCTCCATCATATCCATTCAAGTATAATTATAATTTGATGATTTAAAAATGATGTTTAAGGACTTGATATCATTCTGGATATGAATAATATAAAACCTATCCTTTACAAACATGTCTTACGTAACAAAACATATAAAAGAAAACAAGTAAGTTAACACCCGAAACAACGATAATACTAAGATATTATTATCAAATCAATATTAAAAGATCATATATGATATCATATTAATGTATATGATTATTTTATAATTTAATAAAAATTATTTCACCATTATACAGGAGGTTAAACTACCCCAACCAATGAAAAGTACAAGGTAAGGGTTTACTTTACAGCCTCTTTATTATCCAAGGTTGTTTATGCGTAATAATCTACTGGGATCTCTTTATCATCCACATCCATGTTTCTTAAAAATGTATTTCAAAACATTTTTACTATTTACTAGAATATGAGTTAAACTCATTCATAACCTTTTTTACTTTTATAAGTGGTTTATAAAGGAATCTTTCGGTCATTTTCAAAACAAGGTCCTTTTTAACCTTTTCGACAGAATTATGGTAAGAATGTATTTTTAACTTATACGGTGGATGCGGCTATTTTCCGTCGTTATAAAATCTTCAAAGCTTCCCTTACAAGCTTATAAGAATATTTTCAAAAAAAATGTTTTATTTTATATGGATCTTAAATGATTTCAAAATAAAAGGAGATATTTCTTTTAAAAGAATTTTGATTTCATCTATGTCAACATCCTTTGATGGATTTTAAGATTATTTGAAGTTGATTTATTATGATAAAAAACTTCTATATTGTGTTGAAGGTTTTGTGATATGTTTGACTGTGGATGTGCTATTTTATACCATTCATAGTTTATGGTGAAAGTATTGACATTTCATATCCTAGTTTTAATATGAATGTCTATGTTATGTTTAAACCTTTTCATATGGGAATGCATTGGACTTAGTAAGTGACGGGTGGAGCCCGCTATAGCTCCTCGATGCATCGGTAGGTCTCATGAGACAAACTAGTGTCTTGGAACAAGGCCTTGACAAAATCTTATTTGTAGTCTTGGCACGAGGCCTTGGCTATGTGGTTATGATAGTCTGGCATTATGCATTCCAACATTATGAAAGTGGTTATTGATTTTTGCATGTGATTATTCGATTAGTAGAATATCCATGTGAATAAGTAAATGGAATTATTTCATTTTATTTATTCCATACCATGTTGAAAGTTCATGTTTGAAAGGCTTTTGTTTTAGTTATACATTGCCTCAAATGTTTATTCTTATTTATGAAAGTTTCTGCTATATTGTTATCCTTACTAGGAATTTGAGCTCACCCCTTTTCTATGTTTTATTTTTCCCAGGAAGTGAAGAAGTAAATTATGAATGACCTGCAGGGATGTTATGTGGGGATATGACTGTGGTTTATGAAGACATTATGTTGTTGTAGTAGTTTTTCATTTTATGATGTAATGTAAAACTTATGAATATATCTAGTGTTTCCAAGGCTACTAAACCAATCGGTCTTTCGAGATTTGATCTTTCTTGTGATCATGACAATGTTATGTAATAATGCACCGACTCTGGGTAACTAGGGTCAGGGCGTTACAGTTGGTATCAGAGTAAGTTTAGTACAAACCTTCGAAGCTATATTTAGATAAACTCTGATTAGAGCACGTAGACCTAAGATGAACTTTGAGGATTAGTATAGAAGAACTTCCAAGAATTTTGGTATTGTAGAGATTTTGTGAGTTTTTCGAGCAATACATCCCTGTCTGGATACGAGCAGGTAGAGGCGGCTCTGGCACAGATGTACCTAGGGGTAAAACCCGAAAACACCGCTTTGAGCTAGACTCGAACGTGAACTGGTGCACGACAACGGGCCTTGCTGCACTCTTGGTTACGACACTCCCGGGGGATATGCTTAGGATAACTCTCATTTTCTTATAAATCATTATGAAGGGTTTATGAGAATATACTTCCTCAAAGAAAACATTTTTATGATTATGGATTATATCCATAAATAGTTCAATTTATGTTGAGTGTTTTATAAGTATAGGATTATGTATTTTGATTAATAAATTGATCTAGTTTATTCCATTGTTTCGAAATGGAGCCTAGTGGAAGAAATGGAAACCGTATCAATGCACGCACTACATGTAGGGATTTCCCTCCTGCTCAAGATAATTATAGTGGGGCTGGTGATGCAACTGGTGCCGATCAGCTAATCACCATACTGGGACAACTTACTCAGGTTATGAATAATAACCTTACCCGTATGGAGCACCCTGATCCACAGCGTGGAGGATCAATGTTAGATCGATTCATGAGGCAACAAACACCAACGTTCAATGGGAGTACAAATCCCTTAGTAGCCGAGCAGTGGATAAATTACCTAGAGAAATTATTTCAGGCTTTGGGGAGTAGTGAAAGGGAAAAAGTTATCATGGAATTTTACCGCCTCACTAGAGATGCTGATCAATGGTGGTAATTGATTCAAAACATGAAGGAAGATGATGAAGTATCAAATATGGAATGGAGGGAGTTCAAATATGTGCTTTTAGAAAAATACTTTCCTCGTGACCATAGAGCGGATATGGAAAGGCAATTTCTGGGTTTGAGACAAAAGGAGGATGAGAATGTCACAAAGTATGAGGCTAACTTTACAAGGTTAGCGAGGTATTCTGGAGATTATATTCGCAACCCAAGAAGTAAGATTGATCATTTCTTTGATGGGTTAAAACCATTTCTCCGTCGAGCATTAGTCTCACAATCCTTTTCATCGTACAAAGACATTGTCTCATGTGCTATCAAGACCGAAAAGGAATTCTCTAAGTCTTATGACTTTAAAGCAAAGCAAGAGAAGAAGAGACCTGCTTATCAATCTGGGAAAGGAAATAAGGGGAAGAAGGGAAAGGTTGAATATCCATCTTGTGGTAAATGCGGGAAGAAACATCCTGGTACTTGCTTGAAGGGAATGGGAGTCTGTTACAAGTGTGGTGAAAAAGGCCACCAAGCTCGTGATTGCAAGGGGAAGAAGGAAGATACCAACGTTCAGTGCTACAATTGCAGGGAGATGGGGCATTATGCAAATGCATGTCCTAAGCGTCAGGAGAACTTACCTCAGAAAAGGCCAAGGGATCAAGGCCAGGCTCATGATATCACTACTGTAGAGGTAGAAGCTCCAAAAGACGTGGTGGCGGGTAATTTAATGGTTTCCTCAAGTTTAGAAAACGCATTATTTGACTCTGAATCGTCGCATTGTTTCATATCTTCCCAGTTTTCTAAGAAAATTAGATATTTCCAATTTGATTTAATAAGGGAGTTGTCAGCTAAAACTCCTAAGTGAAGTATCATTGCAACAAAGTTTTGTGAATCAGTCCCCATTAGAGCACATAAATTTTCTTTATCTGCTGATCTCATCTTCATACCTATGATTGAGTTTGATATAATCCTCGGTATGGACTGGCTTTCGGACTATGATGCGAAGATTTATTGTAAGAAGAAAGAGGTTACGATTCTTGATGATAATGATAAGGAACACCTTATATTTAGAGCAGAATCGTCACCACCTAATTCTTATTTAGATCCACCCCAAGTAGCTCAACTTAATTCAATTATTGGGGAGGAAGAGAATGAAATAACTGTCGGTGAGGAAAGGAATGTTCAAATAGAGGATGTACCAGTTGTGAAAGAATTTGTAGATGTATTTCCGGAAGATTTACCTGGACATCCTCCAGAACGAGAAGTTGAGTTTTCCATTGATTTGATTCCTGGATCAAGGCCTATATCGAAGACCCCTTATAGAATGGCCACTGTAGAATTATTCGAACTAAAGAAACAACTAGAGGAATTGAGTAATAAGGGATTTATTCGCCCTAGTGTTTCTCCATGGGGAGCCCCTGTTCTTTTTGTTAAAAAGAAAGATGGATCTATGAGGTTATGTATCGACTACAGGGAGATCAATACTATAATGATAAAGAACAAGTATCCCCTACCTCTTTTTGATGATTTATTTGACCAACTGCATGGAGCTCAATACTTTTCAAAGATTGACCTTCGATCTAGATACCATCAGTTGTGTGTGAAGAAGCAAGACATTCCGAAGACAGCATTTCGAACCAGGTACGGGCATTACGAGTTTACTGTAATGCCGTTTGGATTTACTAATGCACCCTCTGTATTCATGGATCTGAGGAATAGAGTTTTCAAGGAGTATCTCGATGAATTTGTGGTGGTATTTATTGATGATATCTTGGTATACTCCAAAACCTACTAAGATCATGAAAATCACTTGCGCATTATCTTGAAGACTCTGAGGAGGCATGAATTATATGGGAAGTTTAGCAAGTGTGAATTCTGGCTTCAGGAGATTTCTTTTCTTGGCAATATTGTCTCTAAAGATGGAATCTCCGTTGATCCTTCTAAGACCAAGGCAATCCAAGAATGGCCATCACCTATGATTATAACTGAGGTACGTAGTTTTATTGGTTTGGCAGGTTATTATCGACGTTTCGTCCAAAATTTTTCCCGATTGGCTAACCCATTAACAAAGATCACACGTAACGGGGTTAAATTTGTTTGGAAAAAAGAGTGTGAAGAAGGTTTTGAAGAACTGAAGAAAAGATTAGTCAATGCTCCTATATTGACTCTACCATCAGGGAATGATGGGTTCATTATTTATAGTGATGCATCGAAGAAAGGACTTGGTTGTGTCCTTATGCAGAATGATAGAGTTATTTCCTATGCATCACGACAGTTGAAAATTCAGGAACAAAACTATCCTACTCATGATCTCGAGTTAGCAGCTGTGATATTTGCTTTGAAGATATGGAGGCACTACCTCTATGGTGAAAAATGTGAGATTTATACTGATCACAAGAGTTTGAAGTATATTTTCTCACAAAAAGAACTCAACATGAGGCAATGGAGATGGCTTGAATTACTCAAGGATTATGATTGTATGATACACTACCACCCGGGGAAGGCAAACAAGGTGGCAGATGCTTTGAGTAGAAAAGACCATGGAGTTTTGAACAATATGAGAATTGAAAGGGATCCACTTTTCATGGATCTAGTGAAGATGGACATGGGAATAACCAGGGAAGGTGAAACATCAATGCTTTTTCAAATGGTTTCCAAACCATCTTTACTAGAAAGGATTAAGAGTTCTCAGACCGATGATGAAGAATTCCAAAAGAAGGTTAAAGCTGTGAATGATGGGAAATTGAGAGACTTTGTGTATGAAGATGGAATTTTGAAATTCGGGAAGAGACTTTGTGTTCCCGATTTACCTGATCTAAAAAGGGAATTGCTGGATGATGCTCATAGTTCCAATTTATCTATACACCCTGGGAGCACCAAAATGTATAGAGATTTGAAGGAACATTTTTGGTGGGACAAAATGAAGAGGGAGATTGCTGATTTTGTGTCAAGATGTATGGTTTTTCAACAAGTGAAAGCTGGAAGGAAACAGCCTGGAGGAGTCATGCAACCTCTTCCCATACTGGAGTGGAAATGGGACAATATTACGATGGACTTTGTCATGGGGCTACCAAAGACTCCTAAAAGGAATGATGCAATATGGGTGATTTTTGATCGTCTTACCAAGTCAGCACATTTTCTTGCTATAAGAGAAGATCTACCCCTGGAACATCTAGCAAGACTATATATTAATGATGTTGTGAGACTTCATGGAGTACCCTTATCAATTGTTTATGATCGTGATCCCCGTTTTACTTCAAGAATCTGGAAAAGTCTTCAGAAATCCCTGGATACAGAACTTCATTTGAGCACTGCATACCACCCTCAGACAGACGGACAATCAGAACGGACTATTCAAACCTTATAAGACATGTTGAGATCTTGCTCACTTGACTTTCAGGGTATGTGGGATCAATATTTACCTCTGGTAGAATTTTCCTATAACAATAGCTTCCATTTGAGTATTCAGATGGCACCATATGAAGAGTTATATGGAAAGAGATTTCGTACACCAACCTGTTGGGATGACGTTGGTGAAAGAAAACTTGTAGGCCCAGAACTGGTGGAGGAAATGGAGGAAAAGGTGAAGGTAATCCAAAATCACATCAAAGCAGCTCAAAGTAGGCAGAAGAGCTATGCCGATAATCGAAGGAAGGGTTTGGAATTTCAAGTCGGTGATCATGTTTTCCTGAAGGTATCTCCATGGAAGGGAGTCATAAGTTTTCGTAAGAAAGGTAAATTGAGTCCCAGGTACATCAGACCTTTCGAAATTCTAGAAAGAATTGGGGTTGTAGCTTACCGATTGGCAATGCCGCCAAGTCTCTCCAAAGTTCACGATGTGTTCCACGTATCATTGTTGAGAAAATACATGCCTGACCCAACGCATGTACTCACCTATGAGAAATTAGAACTGGAACCCGATCTGTCTTATTGTGAAGAGCCCGTCAGGATTCTTGATACGAGAGAACAAGTGCTGAGAAACCGGACGACGCGTCTGGTAAAAGTTCTGTGGAGAAACCATAATATGGAAGAGGCAATGTGGGAACCTGAGGAACTTATGATGAAGAACCACCCGAGTCTTTTTATGAAGTAATACCCTAGAAATTGCAAGGATGCAATTATTTGAAGGAGGGGAGAATGTAACACCCCAAGCTTCCACGGTACGTTTCCTTCGAATAATGCGATAGCGTGTGTTGTACACAACCTCGAGTTCTAACACACACCACAACTAATTAAACTAGCCGTTGTGAATAGTAATACCTACTTTTTGAAATCATATATATTTTATATTTCAAAATGGACTTCATTTTTGGATTCGGAATATTGAAATTAGCCTAGGGTGAAATTTTGGTACTTTTCAGATAACTTTTATATTTTGATGAATAGTGAAAATTACTAAATTTTAATTAAAAACAACTTATTTAATCAAAATAATTAATAGTGATAAATTATGAATTTGAGTGGTTTTAAAGTATATTTAGAATATATTTTTACCATTTAATATAATGTTGGTCATTGGACGTAATTTTAAAATTAAACCGAACCAAAACAAGTGTCAATCTTTTGATAGTTATTATCTCTTAAAAACACGCTTTTTGTTTTGACAGCGGGAATTAATTTTAAATTAATTTCTGCCACTTCTGTGTTTTGAATTTAGGAAAATGGATTCCATATTTGGAATCAGAATGTTCAAATTTTGTAAATAGGTAACTTTTATTTTTAGACATTTTGAATAATTACTGCGGTAAATATTTTATTTACCATGGTTAAGGGTAAATCCGGTAAATAAGGGTTAAAAAATAATATTATAATAATATTAAATTACCCTAAAACGTGTCTTAACCCTATTGGTTGATACATGGTCGACCATGGGAAACTTTGGGTCTATTTTGGGACCCCATGGATCCACTTGTAAGTGATAATGACACTTTATTTTAATTAAGATAAAATGAATACAAAAATGACACAAGCATATATCTTTTAGAAAAACAATTGTTATATAAGATTATATATGTCGGATTTTAGATTATAAATATTCATTAGAAAGATAAAACGATTTACTACATAATGATATTTTATTTATAATTTTTAGAAATTAAATAATTAATTTTATTTATGACACAATGATGATGCAGTAATTACTATAATAGTAAAAAATTAAAATAATTGATATTATAAATACCCAAATAAATATAATATGAAACTTTTAATGAATTAAACTAATTTTCTAGGATAATATGATATATTAGTATTGATTTAATTGACTTTGTTAGAAGTAATCAATCTGTTATGAGTTTCACAAAAATCAACTATTGAATAGTGTAAAAATTGACATAAAAGAGTTCTTAAAACAAATATTATATTATTAATTGATATTAAATTCCTAAAAATCTAAGGATCGGCCAAGAGACTTATATCATGATAGGTTCATCATTAATGGACCACTTGGGGGTCGCTTGGATGTATGTAGTAATTTTATTAACCATATTATATAAAAATACAAAGAGACATTGTAAAAGTGAAACTAATTAACTTAAAGTTAATACTTAAAGATAAGGTTAATATAAGTACCAAAACCTGTCTAAATTCTATTGGTTTAGTTGTTTTCGACCCATCCCCACCTTAACCATTGAATAGTCAACTTTGGAGCCATTAGAAACCGAATATGAATTTATTATAAACTAATATTTCTAGCTTTTCCAAAGGTGCCCCTCACCCCTCTTATAAAAGGGAACTCCTCCTTCTCATTTATTCACACCTTCAAAGCCTTTTGGTTCGGCCAAAATCTGACCAAATACTCTCCCAACTTCCCTCACTACAACCTAGGGGCCTTAGTTTGATCATAAATCCAATCTAAAGAGCCCTTTTGATCAAATCAAAAGGAAGAACCCGAAGAAGAGGTAATGATTTCACCACCCTTTTCTAAGTTCATTTCTTCTTCCACTTCTTCTTCCTTTGTTGTTACCATTCTAAAATAATAAATCCAGTATCATATATATACTGTGATGTTATTATAAATATGGTACAACCATATTCAGTATTCTATCCACCCTTTGAATAACATGTCACCATACGTGCGTACGTACGACTTACCGTCTCCACTTCGTGGTGTAATTGTTATTCAATATAATATTATTTGGATGGGTATAATAATGATGTGTAACTCATGTAAATAATAAATATAACATGTTAATTATTCTGTATATATGATATACCATCCATTTATATATTATTTTAATATCAAAAGAATGATATTGTCGCTCGTGCGTACGTACGGACTACCGTCTCCACGAACGCAATGAGATTCATTCTCCATCGTATCCATTCAAGTATAATTATCATTTGATGATTTAAAAATGATGTATAAGGACTTGATATCATTCTGGATATGAATAATATAAAACCTATCCTTTACAAACATGTCTTACGTAACAAAACATATAAAAGAAAACAAGTAAGTTAACACTCGAAACAACGATAATACTAAGATATTATTATCAAATCAATATTAAAAGATCATATATGATATCATATTAATGTATATGATTATTGTATAATTTAATAACAATTATTTCACCATTATATAGGAGGTTAACCTACCCCAACCAAGGAAATGTACAAGGTAAGGGTTTACTTTACAACCTCTTCATTATCCAAGGTTGTTTATACGTAATAATCTACTGGGATCTCTTTATCATCCACATCCATGTTTCTTAAAAATGTATTTCAAAACATTTTTACTATTTACTAGAATATGAGTTAAAGTCATTCATACCCTTTATGACTTTTATAAGTGGTTTATAAAGGAATCTTTTGATCATTTTCAAAACAAGGTCCTTTTTAACCTTTTCGACAGAATTAAGGTAAGAATGTTTTTTTAACTTATACGGCGGGTGCGGCTATTTTCCGGAGTTATAAAATCTTCAAAGCTTCCCTTACAATCTTATAAGAATATTTTCAAATAAATTGTTTTATTTTATATGGATCTTAAATGATTTCAAAATAAAAGGAGATATTTCTTTTAAAAGAATTTGATTTCATCTATGTCAACATCCTTTGATGGATTTTAAGATTATTTGAAGTTGATTTATTATGATACAAAACTTCTATATTGTGTTGAAGGTTTTGTGATATGTTTGATTGTGGATGTGCTATTTTATACCATTCATAGTTTATGGTGAAAGTATTTACATTTCGTATGCTAGTTTTAATACGAATGTTTATGTTATGTTTAAACCTTTTCATATGGGAATGCATTGGACTTAGTAAGTGACGGGTGGAGCCCGCTATAGCTCCTCGATGCATCGGTAGGTCTCATGAGACAAACTAGTGTCTTGGCACAAGGCTTTGACAAAATCTTATTTGTAGTCTTGGCACGAGGCCTTGGCTATGTGGTTATGATAGTCTGGCATTATGCATTCCAACATTATGAAAGTGGTTATTGATTTTTGCATGTGATTATTCGATTAGTAGAATATCCATGTTTATAAGTAAATGGCATTATTTCATTTTATTTATGCCATACCATGTTGAAAGTTCATGTTTGAAAGGCTTTTGTTTTAGTTATACATTGCCTCAAATGTTTATTCTTATTTATGAAAGATTCCGCTATATTGTTATCCTTACTGGGCATTTGAGCTCACCCCTTTTCTATGTTTTATTTTTCCCAGGAAGTGAAGAAGTAAATTATGAATGACCTGCAGGGATGTTATGTGGGGATATGAGTGTGGTTTATGGAGACATTATGTTGTTGTAGTAGTTTTTCATTTTATGATGTATTGTAAAACTTATGAATATATCTAGTGTTTCCAAGGCTACTAAACCAATCGGTCTTTCGAGATTTGATCTTTCTTGTGATAATGCCAATGTTATGTAATAATGCACCGACTCTAGGTAACTAGGGTCGGGGCGTTACATCCCAATCATCTTCCATATACAAATAAACACCAATGAAAACATGGGTCGAACCTAGTATCTCGTGAATAATATAGAACATATCAAACATGTGACTCATCTTGAAGGCATTCCCTATTCAATGACGTCATAATGCCCTAATGCCTAGTGTTACCCTACATGGCCTAATCGAGGGGCCAAATCCCTTAATTGAGAAATGTCCATTCTAAGGGCCACTAGCTACTGCGTAATCTAAACTAGTGCATCAATCATTATCCGAAAATTCATTTACTATGCTAGTTTCCCATTTCAACATGTATAATAAATAGGGACGAGTCAATAATGTAAATCAACCAGTCACGATTCCCAAGAATCACACACAACTCACAAAATCAACGTACAAAAAAAGATCACCCTTGAGTTAACTCAAATAGTGTTTTAAAAATAGGTCATTTCATTAAAGTTCCCAACGAGCCTTAACACTCCACTCAACAAAAACCTATTCTCAGAAGAACCAACACACACCAACTCATTTCCATTGATTTAAAGGAATACCACTTTAAATCTCAAAACCTTTTGAAACCTCATCTATGATATCCATTTTAGAAAGTCGAAAACATTTTCAACACAAGCCGTTCTTTAAAAGAAACAAAATTTACATACAAATTACAACCAGGAATTTTATCAACACTAATGATGCATATTTAAAAGAAAACACTTTCAGGTAATTGAAAATAATAGAGAATCACTATCCTTCACAATGATCAATTACTCTAAAACTAATTATTTAATATTATTTACCATTAATCTAAATTTTAATAAAATAACAAGAAATTAATAAATTCTAAATATAAAGGAAAGTGCAGTGGGGACCTACCTCAAACATGTTGCTATTTGTCGACGACCACTCAAACTGATACATGGCACATACACACACATGTATTTATATATATATATATACCCCTTGCTGCATTGGACATATTAATCATGCCGTGATGGAATATGTACAAATAGGTACTATATATATATATGCCTTACCAAATGCATGTATGTGTATGATACCTCTGCACCTGCGGCCCAAAACCATCGTAGAGAGGTTTAACACACTACATAAATAAATTAATAAAACAATTAAACTCTTAAACAATATATAAAACATTTCAAAATGACACAATATGGGTCTGCACTAATAACACAACCATTTATTATAACACAAGAGTCAATCACATAAACCATAATCATCATCTGCAAGAGGAGGGTTCAACAAGAGCAATCAATATCACATCACATGTTCCAAAATGACCTTTACTCATTTCATACACATTTTAAAAACCATTTCTAGAAAAATATGAAATTCGAGACATAATTCCAAAGGAAGGAATATGCATATTCAAGAAATCCCACCTAAATCCAAGTAAACTCTATTTCCATTTTATCAAACCAAACAACCATTTTAAATTAAGGAAACCCATTGAACACAAAGATAGCCCATGCCAAAACCCATTTGGCCTAATGTCTAATAATCATGTTCAATTCACAAGGAAAACATTTATTGGAATTTTTATCAATCATAAATAATGTATAAAACCCCATTTCAAAACTATATTCCACTGTTCAATGCAATCCACCATTTTGAATAAAAGTGAAAACCCCATTTGAAATTATTTGAGGTCTCACCTCAATTTAGAACCAAATTATTTTTTTAAGACTTCATCTTTCACCCAATCAAAACCAAATTGGGACAAGACCCATTTACCAACATTAAAACCATTAAAAGGACCCAAATGCATTTCATGAAAAGCCTAACACAATTAATTATTCCAATTTAATTCATAAAATAATGACTCACGAAACTAACTATTTATGCCAATGCCAAGGAATACTGAAATGGGTTAAAATAAACTCAATGATAACAAATACATTTATACATTCATAAAATTAGAAATAAAGAACAAGAATTTCAAAATTCTATTGGAAACAAAGTGCATAGGAACCTACCCCAAGAAGGAGAAGAACTAGCCAAATCACTTCGACACTTGAAACCCTTGGGACAGAATGCTCTGCACATTCGCACACATGTATTCTTATATATTTATATATACACCCAGAAACCACTATAAATTTTCCCCACACCATGAGGGAAAATGTGCAAGGATGACGTATATATATACACACATACCAATATAAGCGAGCGTAGCACCTTAAGAATCCATCAAAATTATAAAACAATTATGGGTACCCTAAAACACTATGGAACCCAAAAAAAGGTGCGAAACATATCAGCAGAGTAAAACATTTACCCCGAGCGGCGTCGATGAGTCGAAACAAGAAATTTCACTTCGCCTTCTGCGGTGAATGCTGGAATACACATGAAATGGACCTGAGAAGCATTCCGCATACCCTAATAATGGAAGAAACCAACGAAAAATCTAATTATCCAAACACTAGGATTTTCCAAAACTCAAATTGAGTGTCAGGAAATGATAAATTTTCCTAAGTGAGGGAGGAGATGGATTTAGGGACCATACCTTGATGAATCGGATGCAAAACATGAAAGGATCCGGTGAGATCGACAAAAGAAGAAGAAGTCTGAGAGGTGGGGTGTGTGTTGTAGACCGAACATCTCTATGGGGTGTCATGTGGAGTACAGTTGTGACATAGGGGTTTGACCAAGGGAGCTTGCGATGAGGGTAGGGTCACTCTATAGGGAGCTTGTCTGATAGAGGTAGTCCATATCCGTGGAGGGTTTAGTCTAGGGAGGGGTGGAGAACGACCATGGAGGGGAGGCGCACCTCTTTTGCGACACACAGGGAGGGGAGAACAAGAGGGGGGAAGACAAAAATGGGAAAATAAAGGAATAAAAGAAAAAAAATAAATAAAAATTTAATAAATAATGATAATATTAATATTCATAATGAAATAATAATAATTTTAATGAACTTGATAATAATAATATTACTAACCATAATAATAATAATAATAATAATAATAAGATAAAAATAATTTTACATAGATTAATAATAACAATATTAATATTATTAATAATAATCAAAATAAAATATTTAATAACTTATTATGATATTAATAAACCTAATATAATTAAAAAAATTAATATAATTTTAATAATAATTACTTAATAATAATAACCCTATTTTAATAAACTTGGTGAACGTACTAACAATAATAATAATTACCATTATTATAATTATTAATAGAAATCATTAAAACAAATATTATTTATTTGTCTTAAACATAAGGCCAGTCGCACGGTGACCCAGGCAAAGCTGCATGCCTTTGAATATGACATGCCCAATCACTGGATGCTTTCAAGGGAAAATCATTCATTCACCAACAAAATGAAAAAATTTCAAACAGGCTTGGCCTGCAACTCGATTGAATGTTTCAAAGTATGAGAAAATAATAAAATATTATTATTTTAAAAGTTTGAGGGTAACACGTAGTGACCTTGAAAATGATATTGAGGTTGTCCTGATTACCCTAAGATAGAATCATCATATACAAGGTTTGCAATGTGAGACTTATAAATCAAAAAATTTCACTTATTAGGTCATATTATCCCATAATCAAGTGTATATGTTGACTCTGAAAAGGATAGTGTTGTATTTTTTCAGATTGTCCCAATAACATATATGATATACGCAGTTTCTTGGGGTGGATGGACATTAAAATAATTTCATACAAGAATTTTCACATCTTTTTTCACCTATTATAATCCATATAATGATGGGTGTCATGTTCCTTTAATCAGAAGCATGTGAGAGAGCCTTTCAAGATCTAAAAGGGAGGATGGTCTCATCACAAATTCTAATTCATCCCAAGTGACATATAGGTTATACCATCTTCTATGATGTAATATGAATCTACATAGGATTAGTGATGATCTATGATTCTGGATTCATTGATTATAGAACTCGGAAGTTGAGGGCTTATAAAGGAAATTACCCAATTCATGACCTTGAGCTAGTAGTAGTTTTCCATTTCTTATGATGCTAGAGACACAATCTATTAGGTGAGTTCTTTGTGGTGTACATGGACCATAAGATCCCCGAAAATATCTTAACTCAACATGACATGAACAAATTTAAATGTAGATGGGTCATATATCTACAATCCTTTGATATTTAGCTTTCCTACATGCCTCTGAAGGGAAATGTGGGTTCAGATGCAGTGAGTTAGAAAACTCAAGCACGGGTCGTATGGATAACCAATGATTAATGGAAGATATTCACCATTTTTTCGTAACTACACCTAGAGTTTCATGATAGTCACTAGTATTATTATCTCTCATCTTTGAAAGATACCTCTTCCCTCCTAGAGAAATTAAATAGTAGACAATTTTCAGATCCTACAGTCTTGGTACTATTTAAGAGTACATCAGAATATAAGAAACCTATGAATTGGTCAGTTGATACAGATTAAATATTTCATATCCATGGATGTGTGTGTGTACCTAACTATATTAGAGGGGAGTTGATTAAAGATCCCCATGACTCTTAGTGGGAAGTTCATCTAGGTATGTCAAAGATTTAGCAAGAAATGTGATGCTAGTATTGGTGTCTAGGGATAAAACATCTAATAACACTCTTTATCACTTAGTGTTCTGTTAATCAGCAGGTGAAGACGGAGCACCAGAGACCTGTAATCTTGTTACAACAACTTTTAGTCCATGAATTGAAATGTAAATATGTTTATATGGATATTTTATTCAATTTACCTTGGTCTCCTAAAGGTAGAGATGTAGTATGGGTATTCATTGACAGACTAAAGAATGCATCCCACATCATACCATTTTGGGAGACTTTCTCAGTTGATGAGCTAAGAAAACTGTATGTTAGTGAAATTATATGAATCTGCACGGTACCTTATAATATCATATTAGATATAGATTCTCATTTCACATCATAGTTCTAGAAAGGATTACAAAATGATATGGGAACATAGGTGCCTCTAAGAATAACATTTCACTATCAGGATGATAGATAATTGGAACAGACAATACATATTCTAATGGATATGTTTTGAGCATGTGTACTTCATTTTAGTGGATCATGGGAAAAGAATTTCCCTCTCGTTGAATTCACCTATAATAATAGATTTCAAGGGATAATTCATATGACTCCTTTTGTGGTCTTATATGGTACGTCGTGTTGTTCAAATCTGCAATGGCTAGAGGTAAGTGAGGCATCCCTACTAGATACTCATCTCGTTCAATAGACTTCAGATCAGGTTCAGAAGATTAGGAAGTATATGACTATTTCCCAGTCCATACAAAATCATATGCGGACCTCAATTGATGACCTCTATAGTTTGAGTTCTGGGATTCTTCTTTCCTTCAAGTGTTTCCTAGACTGGGGAATATATGGTTATAAAATCAAGGGAAGTTCTCTCCTTATTAGGTATGTTCATTTTAGATCCTTGAGAGAGTCAGGATGGTAGCATATGTTTACTACTACCTCAAAGGTATTGTTCCACACATGATGTCTCCCATGTATCATGACATTGCAAATATCATGTCGATACATATCATACCTTTGATCCCAAGGATGTTCAGTTATATGTCGATGCTACCATTAAAGAGGTACGAGTATGCATTATGGAACAGAGCTTGAATGTTTTCCAAGGTCGGTCTGTATGTATAGTACGACTTCTATGGAATCATGGCCACATGTAGGATGAGACATGGGAGTGAGAGGCCGACATACATGATTAATGGCCAAAATTTTTTATAGACAATGTTTTTACACCCTTGGAATGTGAACTTAGGGATGAGTTCTTTTAAAGGGGGAGACTTTATGAATCTAATTTTCCGTCAGATATGGATACATTAAATTTTGTTCTAATTTTTTATTTTAAGTCTAATATGGATTCTGAATGGGTTATTGATGCTCCCAATGGTTTCCATGTATGTTTCAAATCCTTGAACCCATTTTTTTGAAATGGGGAAATGTTGCATGGTAGGCGTACAGTTTGATGAACATTACAAATGGTATATTTTTGGGAAGAACAGTATCACACAGTTTGTGCATGATCGTGAGGCCTAACCAAGAAAGTTCCCTTTTCTTTCCAAGTTACTAGTTCATTGTTGGTGCATGGTTTGGAAAACCATGCGCCCAAACCGTGCACATGATCAATTCAGGGTAATTTTAATATTTTTCCCTTAATGATATAATTAAGCCTCCTCCATCTTCTTAATCTGAGTTTATGATATATTGACATATTTTTATCTCTTTGGGATCTTTTTGAAGTCATATGGTTGGGATTGAGACATATCCTTAATTTGGTAGGTTTTTGAGCATTCGTTTATCATGTGGGATGGAATATGGAAATTACTAAAGTCCTTTTTAGTTGTTCTTATCCTCCCTTACTCACAAACTATTTATCAAGGAGTGATAAATTTTTTTCCTTTTTTCTCAGATATACTCCATTATAAGCTAAATTAGATGTCGATATCAGAATAGAAGGATTGTAAAACCATAATGTGGGTAGTCTATAACTCATCCTTCAATTTCAATGATTTTTGAATTGTTTCCTATGGTCCACCTATTTCATCTAGATATATTTACTGAATTTATATTCCATTATTATAATAATTAGAGTCTTATGGTTTTGTTCTTTCTGTATTTGTGATAAATTTTGGGTGGTTATGGCCACAACTCCTTGCATCCCATGATGGGTGAAATTCCATCGTTGTTTTTTAGAATTTTGACATTTTTGATCCATTATTCAATTGTGCGTGATCTTGACCACACAAATGGTAGGCCTCCTTATTATTAATAATTATTGTATAATGTAATGGTGAAGGGAATGTACCATGTCACTTTCACATGACCAGCCTAAGGTAAGTGCTTAAAATTGATTATTAAATGTGATCAAGAAGTTGGAAAGTATACTTTGTATATGACTTGACTGAATTAAATGTGAATGATTAATAGGTAACATTTCCATATAACCTCATTCCACATTAATGGAATTTAGAATAATGAGCCTTTATTTTAGAAAATGCCTTAAATGGTGTTAATAATTGTTTTTTATACTTTTCCTTATCAAATTATTTAATGGAAAGTGTTGAAACAATTGGAATTATTCATTAATAATGACTTTATTAAAAGGATGTGTGATACAAGACCATATCACACTAATGAAAGGAAACATTTGAAACAAATAAAATTTTATATGACTTCATAATTAAACAAGAGCATCCTGACTCAACCCCACCTTGGATTTATTTCATAGAATGCCTTGAGCACATTGGAACCCCATTCTTATTCAAGGATACAAGTTACATAGGCATAGAACATCATAGATAATGATCCTTATATATTCTTAAATGCCTAGTATGGCACCATTGGATCTCTCACATTGTACTAATGGATTATTTGGAAACAGATTTTCGATTCGTCATTGACATGTAGGTTCCTTGGTTAATTCCCATTGGGGGAATTCATTACATAGCCCTATTTTACCTTATTCGATCACCTTTGATTTAATGGGAATATTATTGTGTAATTAATTATAATATTCTCCTTGTATTAAACTCTTACACTTAGATAGGCTATAGTTATTACTGAGTTGTTAAACCTTGAGGTATAAGTTGCATTGATTATTACTATTGAACTTCATTATTAAATGTCATTATAGGTTTACTTTTCATAACATGGAACATTCACTATTTATAACATGTGACTTATTTATAAATTAGTAACAAACAATTAATGGATTGGTTATGATCCAACACCAACTGAGGGATGAAGCTGGTACTAGGTATTTAGATACATTGTGCTACATTACTTTTATAATAATTAATTCACAATATTAAATTTCTATTGCAATATCAGAATGTTATAAACACCACTGGATATCTCACACCCTCTTTGAGTGTCATTTAGTACCCAGAGTAGATTACATGGTTGGAGGAGTTGACAAAGGGATGAGTACAGGTTCAAATTCTTGATTGCTTTCTATTTTGAATGGAGATTTATAAAAAATGACTAAACTCGAGCTCATAACTCATGTGATTGTCTTTGATTTCCTTTATACATTTTAGGAAAATGTTATGTATACTACCTTGTATCCATGTTTTACAGTTTTATTGGATATATGACATATCATCAGTAATTATTTTATGTTATTCTAGATATTTCTGTTATTGTTACTATTGTCTCTATTTTCAATTGTCCCTTAGATTTAATTATATTTACTCTACTATTTCCATAATTTCATATTTAACCACTTTGATAAACTTTTATAATGAGGGAATAGTATCCCCAAAAGCCCAACCTAGGACATCACTACCAGTCGGAAACATTTCGAATATAGGGAGATTCAGATTGAGTCCATGTGACCCACTAAGTTCGATGAACCTATTATGTGGCATCTGGGTCTGGGACGTCACATTTATAGTGTTAGGATATTATAAGAGATGATAATTGGTTAGATATTGATGGAAAATTCTAATATGGGGTGTATTTTTTAAAGGGTGTATGAAACCCCCTTTTATAATGGAGGAAAATGGAACTTTTGGAAACACAATTTTTTTCAAGGATGCAATGAAACTATTAAAAGTTAAAAGGCTTTAATGTTCTTAAATAATGGGGTATGAGATTTCATTGGGTCATTTAGGACTCAATATATATATTTTGCACAAGTTACAAACATTTTTTAGGTTTTTTAACATTATGTTTTCCCATTTTTCACTTTCACAATTAAACCAGTTCTGTAGAGACCCAAAGCATGACGTACATGGACATTACATCACTTCTATAGAATACTTAATACACAACAAAAACCAACACTCAAGGATCGTAATATTTTAGTGTCTTTGGAAACTCGAAATATAATATTCTAATCATGGTGAAAGATCTTCAACATCTCCCATAAAGATATTCCCCTTTTGTTTTCTTACCTAAAACCTTTCTTTATATCCTGGGGAAAAGAAAACATATAAAGGGTGATCTCAAATGTGCAATAAGGGTAATCATAGAGAAAACAAAACCAACCATATACATTTGAACCTAAAAACATGAACATAATTTTTAAACATCATAATCTGGAGCAACGACATAAAACAAGGCAGTACATAAGGCATAGATCATAATGGAACATCAATAATAATAAAAAATAGCATGGTAATAAATCATGTAATTATGGAAAAACATTAAGCACATAGTAGCCAATGGATTGCTGCCAAGACCATCTTAGTAGATAAAGTCTCTTTCTGAATCGAGGTCACTCCTCATTCCAGTCCTGTAACACTAAACCAGATTAACTTACCGTTCCAGCCATGTCTATCTCATGAGATATAAGTCATTACTCAAATCATTTTATGTATATATAGTTACCACCCATCTCATAATTAAATCATTCTTACGTGTGCCACAACATAAACATAAATCTTTTATCATAACCCAAAGAATAAAATGGGTTTCATAAACATCATCTCATAATAACATAATCCATATAAAAAAATTGTAAATAATTTCATCATAAGAAAAGTGAAACTATGTAAATCATAGAGACATTATAATTGAAACATACACATATTAAATAATGTCTTCTTAGATGGAAAATGGTTTTGATAAAACACATGAAATGAATTCTTGAGTAAAATATCCTTTCTTCTTCAAAATCATTTTCTTTTTACAAAATGCCATGAAATTTTAAAAGAAAAGGATTTTATTGAAAATAATCATGAAATATTATAGAGTAATCATTTTGTAAATAAGGCGTTATGAAATCGTAAAAATCCGTTAACGCCGTATAAGTTAAAAAAAATACTTCTCGTACTTTTGCCAGAAAAGTAAACAAGTTCCTCGTATGGTAAAAAAAGAAATATTCCATACATACCATGTAGTAAAAGTCACAAATGGTTAAAAAGGACATTAAAAATACATGAAACCATTTTTAGAAAACATGGACATGGATGATAAATATAACCCCGGTAATTACTTACGAATAAACAATCTCATATATAAATGAGATTGGAAAAGTTATCCCTTACATTAGGTCTGATATGCTTCGTACATATCCAAACCTCATGTATAATGATTTAAATAATGTCATTGACTTATTAAAAAATCATATTCATTGTTATGATATCATATATGGTTCACTTATGACTTTATATTACCCGTTCTTTTGTAAATTCCATGTTAAAGTAGTGTTTTGGGTAAAATCGTTTTAATTATCGTACATGTTTGGACATGTTGTTCTTGATATTATTATTACATATATAATGATTCAAATACTTCCAGAAGGTATTTAATTCATGATTTATATATCATATATATTCAATATATATATATAATAGATAGATAAATGAAATGAAATACATCGTTCATGGAGACGGTAGGTCGTACGTACGAATGAACGTTGTTTTCCTTTCCATATTAACTTGAATTGAAGTAATTAGATGACATATATATATAAATTTAGTAGCTTTATCAAGTCATATATTTCATTATTATTTGTTATATATAATTTATAATCATTCTTGAATGGTTAACATGGAGGATGAATCCCATCGTGTCGTGGAGACGGTAATCCGTATGTACGCACGAGCGATGATATCGTTCCCATAATTATTGAATAGAATTAGAGTATATGATATAATATATCAGAATCATTATGATGTTATAATAAGTATATATAGTAATTCTTTACATCATTATACCCATCCAAGTAAGGTGGTGGTGGAAAAATAGATTACACTATGGCGTGGAGACGGCCTTCCGTACGTACGCACGCGCGACGATTTCTTTTTCCGTTGGATGGATAGAAAGTGAAATGGGGTTGTTTGATTTTTATAATAAAATATATGTTTATTAGTTATACTTATGTTATTAATTTATAATGAAGAAACTAATGATGATGAAGTTGAAGAAGAAAGAAAACTTGAAAGAATCGGTAGAAGAGATTACCTCTTCTTCAACGCACCTCTTTTAAGATTCTTCATAGGGAAATAGAGTTTGACATTTGAGAATACCAGAACCTTTATGATATAACTAGAGAGGTTGAGAAGAGTAATTGTCAAGGTTTTTCCGAGATTCAAGGCTCCATAGTGTGTGAAGAGAAGAGGGAAGGAGTGCCCTTTTTATAAGGGAGGAGAGGGGCACCTTTGGTAACATAAGAAATATTAATTTATAATAAATTCATCCTCACTTAAAAACTTCTAAAAATAACTCAAATACAAATATTAGATGATATAAGGTAGTAATATCATCAACCAATAATTTTTAGACATGTTGGGAATTTAGTTTAATCATTATCCACTTGATTTATCCTTATTTAATCTATTTAATTTTATTTGTGGTAATAAGATTCTAATTTTTAAATTAAAATTTATAATTACTTATGTGTTTTGAATTGTCCATAATTTGATACTTAATGAAATTTTAGACCATATAATTTTTAATTTATAATATTTAAATATTTTTTGGATTTTTGAAAAATTTTATATTATGTTATTTTTATAAAATAAAAATTGTGTCAATTTTGACACTATTCATTTATTTGAATTTAAATAAAATCCACACAGAAGATATGTTCGAACTAAAAGATTTAATATATTCATAAAATGTCATATTTATCTATAAAATTTTTGTATCCCATTAAATAGTTAATATAATATTTGTTTTAATATCATTAAAACCATTTATTTGATAATTCGATCAATAAAATAATTACAACATCACTATTGTATCACCTTTAATAATATTTATTTAATCCCTAAAAATTATAGATAAATTTACATGATTTAGAAAATTTTATTATATTTTGGGAGACTTTTAATTTTCTAATTTTCATGAAGTTTATCATTAAATTAAAATTATTATACTTATAAGATTTAAGAGAGTGACATGTTGTCACTTTCTTTGTTTTTAATAATAATTAAATTATTTAAATGGTCCAAAGACGATTAGATGACTTTATTACGACCCTTAGGTGATATGTGTCATCTTTTAGTCATTCAATAGAATTTTAGTAGGTGTTAGGGTAATTTTATAATCTTATTTTTACCAGTAATCACAAGATTTACCTTTAACTGCAGTAAATAAAAATTACCGTAGTTATTATTTATAATATAAAAAGAATAAAAGTAACCTATTTACATAATTTGGACCCACTGAATACAAATATGGAATCCAATTTTCAAAATTAGAAACATAGAAGCTGCAGTAATTAATTTAAAATTAATCCCATTATAAAGAAAACACGTTTTTAAAGTTAAGACATTGCTAAAGATTGAAATGTTTTTATCTATTAATTCAATGCAAAATTAATGGTAATGAAATAAATTATATTAAATGGTAAAAATATATTCTATTTATTCTTTAAAACCATTCAATATTATAATTTAACATTATAAGATATTCTGATTAAAAAAAGTTCTTTTTAATTAAAATGTAGTGTGTTTTTACTATTCATTAAAATATGAAAGTTATCATAATAAAATCAAAATTTTATCCAAAGTAAATTTTTATATAATGATTCCAAAGAATAATTTTATTTTGTCAAATTGAACTTATAAACATGTCAAATACAATATTTAACTTGGGTGAGCCATCAAGAGGTGGAAAAATGCATTTTTTTAAAAATTATTTTTTTACCCAAAAAAAATAATGTTCTCATACAATGTTCTAGAAAATGTGTAAGATGAATAATAATTTTATAAAATAAAAATTTTAGTTAATACTATTCATAACTGCTAGTTCATAATAATATTATAACCATATATCGTTGTTTAGCGAAACTTGGTATTGCGTACTACACACTTGATCGAGGAGGGTCGCGATTATGTGTAATGTTAGCAAAGAATAGTGTTGTGTATACTTGATGCTAATACAGTGTTGTGTATAGTACAAGATAATATTGGTGTAGCATATAGCAAAAGACATTAATGAAATTAAAATGTAATAATTTTTCCCATTAAATCTCGTTGTGTTACATTATACCCCCTTTTAAATGAATTTCACCCTTGAAATTCGTCAGGGTTATAAATGGATTAATACATGAAAGTTTCATTAATATAAAACCGCATCGTAAATAGGAATACTAAAACATAAATTTAAAAAGAAATATAATAAACATAACATTTAAACAAATTAACTCATCACTGGTTTTCCACATAGGATAACATAGGTGAAAATAGGGACATGGAAGAGAAACCTAACCATCAAGTTCTAATGGAGAGTGGTAGAGAACATAGCTATGAAAAATCCAACAATCACAAAGCGATAAATTTATTATGATCTAAGGTACCGTCTGATTTATCGTATATGAGGACACTATGACAACATTTTTTGTTTTCAAGATCATTTCCCTAATGATGAAGAATTTGAATTAGAAGAAGAAATTACTTTATTTCGGTACAATATCACTGTTTTTCATGCCTTGAACAATTTCCACATAATATCTTAATAAAATAAAGTTGAATTTGTCATTATTGAAGTGTTATCAGATCATGTGATAGAATGATGGGTCATTCCATATTTTTCAAACAAAAGGGTAGACAAAGTTACCAAATATACATAAGTCCATCTATGGTGAGGTTAATCGTATATGATTCCAAAAATTGTCTTATACTTCATCTATCATACCTATTAATAAAATTATTCTAGATTCTACTATCCAAGGACATCTTATAGGCCAGTGGTAGGCGAATAAGGCTTTTCTCACTTCGGTTGTGGGTTCGATTCCCACAGCCTTGTCCGACGTGACGGGTTGTCACCCGTCCTGCAGGTTGTCCTATTTTCTAAAACTAAATTATTATAACATCACATAAATAATATAGAAAAATGTTCTAGCAATATAAAATACTATCTTATGTTCAACATAATCCATTCCAATCTTTAGGCTTATCCAAAATACTTTTGTCCAATCTCATAGTATAAAGAAAACAATTACTAGAAATGTCATCTATCGAGCCTATGAATAACATCATTTATCCCATATATAATTTTGCTGATCGCATTCCAAACATGTGAATTCTTTAATGATGTATTCTACTGAAAAATTAATACCCATTGAACCTTAGTAAAAACATTAATGCTGTCAAAATTTAACATTTTCCACATACCAAAATCCCAAAATCACAAAATATCTATATACTCAAACCATGATATAACATTGTCCTTATATTGGTCGTGAGCTCATTTCATTTTTCTTTATCCCTTCATTATGCGCATATCATCTTATTTCCAAAAATATTTCAATCACTTTTCATGGTTACCGGTATAATATAATTATTGAAAACCAATATATAGATATTCCAAAATTCCACGATACCATAAATGAGATTCCATGATACTATTTTAAAATCTCATTACATAAACACTTAATCATTAAACAACATCATTGTTATACTCAACATCACAAATAGTGACAGCATGTGCCATCCCTTTATCATTTTCCTTAATAGGTTTCTCACTTAAATCATCATTAACCCTTGGTTTAGAGCATTTATTAGCATAATTCCCCATTTCCATGCACTTGAAGCATTGAAGTGTTGGTGGAGCGTTCTTTGTAGTCTTTTCTCTATTCACATCATTAGCTACCTTTTTCCCATTACTTCGACACTCAACTTCTTGATGACCTTCTTTTCCAGACGTAAAACATTTTCTAGTACCTTTTAGGCACTCTCCACCATGCTTATTTCCACACTTTGAGCATAATGTAACATTCATATTCTTTTCACCATTATTCTGAGATTTCTCCTTGACCTCCATCTTTCGTTTCCTGTCAAAACCATGCGATGGATATGTAACACAAACTTCCATTTTTTCCTTGATATCCCAATGAAAAATTTCTTCACAGCTACTAATGTCTCTTATTGTTAATTCCCTTCGAAGACATAGTTTTATACCACTGAAAAATCGATCAACTGTGCTTTCAGGTTGGATAATAAATCCAGATTCATACCTTGCAATCCATGTAAAATTCGCCTCGTATATGCCAATATATTCATCATCCTTTTGCATAAAATCATGGAACTCCTTTTCTATATTTGTTCGAAGAATATGAGGGAAGTACATATGAAGGACAAGTTCTTGAACTTGTCCCATTCCATGGATTTAATTTCATCTTGGGGCCTTGTATTCTTAATTAGAGTCCCCCACTAGTATGCTTGACCTTATAAATGGTAAAAATCCAAAATGAATTTTTCATGCTCTAAACAGCAAATTATGGAAAATATCTTTTCAATGGTACTGATCCATTGTTCAGCAACAAGTGGATCAGAAGACCCAATGAAAGAAGGTGGGCGTTGCCTCATAAACGACTCAATAGAATATTGTTCCCTTCTCTCCTCATTCGAAGGTCCAGAATGATTCATAGCTTCTGTAAGTATAGCAATAAGATTTTTCACACCATCTCCCATAAAAATGGTTTGTTCAAGAGTAAAATCATTTCATTCTCCATTACATTGATCAACATGGTTTTTTTGGGTTTCATCCATCATCTAAAAGAAACAAAAAGTGTGAGATGAAGAAATAATTCTAAGAAAACAACTAAATAAAGGGGAAGTACTTTCAATATCTAACATCTTAGGATTAATTCTATGATCATTACCATAATCCAAGGACTATAACCTATACTTATACTAAACCATAGGGACATCCCTAGGCATACCTTAGAAATATCTCTAGGGCTCTCACTAATGTTTTCGAATCCTAGTTTCCAAAGGTTAACTAAAACTTTCCTCTGATACCAACTGTAGTGACCCAAAGCATGACTTACATGGAAATTACATTACTTTTGTGGAATACTTAATACATAACAAAAATCAACACTGAAGGACTGTAATAGTTTAGTGTCTTTGGAAACTCAAAACATAATCTTATAATCATGGTGAAAGATCCTCAACATCTCCCATAAGGATCTTCCCGTGTTGTTTTGTTACCTGAAACCTTCTCTATATCCTGGGGAAATGAAAAAATATAAATAGTGAGCTCAAATGCTCAGTAAGGGTAATCATGGAGAAAATAAAACCGACCATATACATTTTAAAATAAAAACATGATTATAATGTTTAAACATCAAAATCTTGAGCAATGGCATAAAACATGGCAGTACGTAAGGCAAAGATCATAATGGAACATCAATAATCATAAAATATCATGGTAATAAATCATGTAATTGTAGAAAACCATTAAGCACATGATATGATTTCCATAGTAGCCAAGGCATTGCTTCCAAGACCATCTTAGTGACAAAGTCCCTTTCTGAATCGAGTTCACTTCTTGTTCCAGTCCTGTAACACAAAACCGGATTAACATACCATTCCATACATGTATATATCATGAGATATAAATCATTAACCAATGCATTGAGGGAGATATAGGTCCCACCCATCTCATAATGAAATCATTCTTACGTGTGCCACATATAACATAAATCATTCATCATAAACCAAATAATAAAATGGGTTTCATAAATATCATCCCAGCATAACATAATCCATATAAACAAAATAGATATAATTTCATAATAAGAAAAGTGAAACCATGTAAATCATAGAGATATTATACTTGAAACATTCACATATGAAATAATTTCATGTTATATGGAAAATGGTTTAGATAAAACACGTGAAATGAATTATTGTGGACAATATCCTTTCTTCTTCAAAATCATTTTCTTTTCAAAAAATGTCATGCAATTTTAAAATAAAAGGATTTTATTTGAAATAACCATTAAATCTTGTAGAGGAAGAATTATGTAAATAAGGCATTATGAAATCATAAAAATCTGTTCACGTCGTATAAGTTAAAAAAACATTTTTCTCTTACTTCTGCCGGAGAAGTCCAAAAGTTCGTTAAATGTTAAACAAAAGAAAGATTCCTTACATACCATGTAGTAAAAGTCAAAAATGGGTAAAAAATAATTTAAACATAAATTAAACCATTTTCATAAAACTGGGACATGGATGATAATTATAACCCCATTAAATACTTATGAATAAACAATCTCAGAGAAAATGAGATTGGAAAAGTTATCTCTTACGTTAGGTCTGATATACATCGTACGTATCCAAACATCCTATATAATTATTTAAATATTGTAATTGACTTATTATATAATCATATTCATTGTTATGATATCATAAATTGTTCACTCATGACTTTATATTACACGTTCTTTTGTAAATTCCAGGTTAAAGCAACGTTTTTGGTAGAATAGTTTTATTTATCGTACATGTATAAAATTGTTGTTCATGATATTATTATTACTTATATAATTATTTACTTACTTCCAGAATGTATATCATGATTTATATATCATATATATTCAATATATATATATATATATTATGGATAAATTAAATGAAATACACCATTAATGGAGATGGTAAGTCGTACGTACGAATGAATGCTGTTTTCTTTTCCTTATTGAATTGAATGGAAGTAATTAGATTACATATATACATAAATCCAGTAGATTTATCATGTCATATATTTCATTATTATTCGTTATATATACTTTATAATCATTCTTGAACGGTTAACATGGAGAATGAATCTCATCGCGTCGTGGAGACGGCAATCCGTACATACACACGAGCGATGATATCATTCCCATAATTATTGAATTGAAATGGAGTGGATCATAAAATATATAAGAATAATTATAATGTTATAATAAATATATATGGTTATTATTTACACCATTATATCCATCCATGTAAGGTGGTGGTGGAAAAACAGATTACACCACGACGTGGAGACGGTATTTCGTACGTACGCACGCGTGGTGATTTTGTTTTCCGTAGGATGGATAGATTGTGAAATGGGGTTTTTTTGTATTTATAATATCATATAAGTATATTAGTTATACTGATTTTATTACATTTTAATGAAACAACTAAATAAGAATAAGTTTAAGAGGATATAAAACTTGAATGAATCGGTAGAAGAGATTAACTCTTCTTCGACGAACCACTTTTAATATTCTTCTTAGTGAACTAGAGTTCGTCTTTTGAGAAGACCAGAACCTCTATGATATAACTACTGAGGTTTATAAGATTAATTGGTAGGATTTGGACGAGCTCCAAGGCTCAAAATGGTGTGAAGAGAAGAGGGAAGGGGTGCTTATTTATAAAGGAGGATAGTGGCACCTTTGGTAACATAAGAAATATTTATTTATAATAAATTATACCTCACTTAAAATCAACCAAAAATGACTCAAATCCGAATATTATATGAGATAGGGTTGTAAGATCATCAAACAATAAAATTTATACATGTTGGGAATTTATTTTAAACATTATCAACTGGATTTATCCTTATTTAATCTATTTAATTTTATTTGTGGTAATAAGATTCTAATTTTTAAATTATTATAAATAATTACTTATGTGTTGTGAATTTTATATAATTGGATAATTTATGAAATTTTAGACAATATTAATTGTAATTTATAATTTTTAAATATTTTTGGGATTTTTAGACAATTTTATATTATATTAGTTTTATAAAAAAACAATTGTGCCAATTTTTACACTATTCATTTATTTGAATTTAAATAAAATCCACAGAGAAGATATGTTCAAAATAAAATCTTTCATAGATGAATAACATTTCATATTTATCTAGAAACTTAGTGGAGCACATTAAATAGTTCATATAATATTTATTTTAATATCTTTAAAACCATTTATTTGATATTTCAATCAATAAAATAATTACAACATCACTATTGTGTCACCTTTAATGATAATTATTTAATCCTTAAAAATTATAAATAAATTTACATGATGTATATAATTGTATTAGATTTCTGGAGACTATTAATTTTCTATGTTTTAAGAAGGTTATCACTAAAATAAAATTATTATACTTATAAGATTTAAGAGAGTGACATGTTGTCATTTTCTTTGGTTTTAATAATAAATAAATTTTTTTAGTGGTCAAAAGTCCATAAAATGAATTTACACAGACCCTTAGGTGAAATGGGTCTACTTTTAGTCATCCAATAAAATTTTGGAATTTTTTAGTGTAATTTTATAATCTTATTTTTGCCCTTAATTACACGATTTACCTTTAACTGTAGTAAATAAAAATAACCGTACTTACTATTCATAATATCAAATAAATAAAAGTAACCTATTATGATATTTTTGAGCCACTAAATCCAAATATGGAATCCGTTTTTCAAAATTCGAAACACAGATGTTGCAGTAATTAATTTAAAATTACTCTTGTTGTAAAAAAAACAGGTTTTTAAAGTTAAAACATTGCCAAAGATTGAAATGTTTTTACCTATGAATTCAATGTAAAATTAATGGTAATTACATAAATTATATTAAAGGGTAAAAATATATTCTATTTATTATTTAAAACCATTAAATATTATAATTTAACCATATAAATTATTGTGATGAAATAAGTTGTTTTTAATTAAAATATAGCATGTTTTTACTATTCATTAAAATATGAAAGATATCAGAATAATATGAAAAATTAATCCAAAGTAAATTTTTATATCATGATTCCAAAAATAGAATTTTATTTTGTAAAATTGAACTTATAAACATTTCAAAACCAATATTTAAATTGGGTGCACCATGAAAAGGCGGAAAAACTGTATTTTTTTAAAAATATTTATTTTACCAAAACAAATTATTTTGTTCTCATACCATGTTCTAGAAAATGTGTAAGATGAATAATAATGTTATAAAATTAATATTTTAGTTAATACTATTTATAACGGCTAGTTCATAATAATATTATAAATATATATCGTTGTTTAGTGAAATCTGGTATTGCGTACTACACACGTTATCGAGGAAGGTCGTGATTGCGTGTAATGCAAGCCAAAAATAGTGTTGTGTATACTTCAATATAATACAGTGTTGTGTATAGTACAAGCTAATATTAGTGTAGCGTACAACACAAGACATCAATGAAATTAAAAAAATAATTTCTCTCATAAAATCTTGGAGTGTTACATTCTACGCCCCCCCCTTAAAATGAATCTCCACCAAAACTTCATCGGGGTTATGAATGGATTACTACATGAAGGTTTCATTCATAGAAACCCACATCATAAAAAGGAATAGTAAATCTTAATTTTAAAAATTAATGTAAGAAACATAACATTTACCAAAATTAACTCATCACTGGGTTCCCACATTGGTGAACATAGGTGAAAATATGGTAATGGATGAGAAATTAACCATCAAGTTCTGATGGAGAGTGGTAAGGAACATGGATATGAAAAATCCAGAAGTCAAAAAGCCATAAATTTTTGATGATCTAAGGTACCATCTAATTCATCGTATATGATGACACTAGGACAACATTTTTGGTTTTCAAGATCATTTCCATAAAGTTGAAGAATTTGAATTAGAAGAAATACTTACTTTATTTCGGTACAATCTTACCGTTGTTCATACCTTGAACAATTTTCACTTCATCTCTTAAAATAATTAAGTTAAATTTTTCATTCTTGAAGTGTTAGCAGATCATGTGATAGAATGATGGGCCATTCCATCTATCTAAAACAAAAGGGTAGAAAAAGATGTCAAATATACATAAGTTCATCTATGGTGAGGTTAATCGTATATGATTCCAAAAATGGACTTACACTTCATCTATCATACCGCTTAATAAAATAAAATAAGTTTCTACTATCTGGGGACTTCCTGTTGGCCAGTGGTTGGCAATAAAGGCCTGTCGCACTTCGGTTGTTGGTTTGATTCCCACAGCCTTGTCCGACGTGTTGGGTTGTCACTCATCCTGTAAGTTGTCCTTTTTTCTAAAACTACATTTTTATAATATCCCATCAATAATAGAGAAAAAGTTCTAGCCTTATATAATAATAACTTATGTCCAACATAATCCATTCCAATCTTTAGGGTTATCTAAAATACCTCTGCCCAAAGTCATAGTATAAAGATAACAATTATTAGAAATTTCATCTACCGAGCATGTGAATACCATCATTTATCCCAGATATATTTTGTTCATCACATTCCAAAAATGTGAATACCTTAATCATGTATTCTATTGAAAAATTAATACACATTTAACCTTAGTGAAAACATGAATGCTGTCAAAAGTTAACACTTTCCACATACCAAAATCCCAATGTCCCAAAATATCTATATACTCAAACCATGATATAACATTGTCCTTATATCAGTCATGATATCATTTCATTTTTTGTTCATCCCATTATTATGCTCATATCATCTTCTTTCCAAAAATATTTCAATCACTTTTCATGGTTACTGGTAGCATATAATTATTGAAAACCAATACATAGATATTCCAAAATTGAATGATACCAACAATGAGATTCCATGATACTATTTTAAAATCCCATTACATAAACACTTAATCATTCCACAACATCATTTTCATACTCAGCATCACAAATAATGATCTCATGTTCCATCCCTTTATCCATTTCCATAATAGGTTTCTCAAGTCAATCATCATTAACCCTTGGATTAGGGCTTGGATTAGCATAATGCCCCTATTTCCTTGCACTTGAGGCATTGAAGTGTCGGTGGAGCGTTCTCTATAGTCTTTTCCCTATTCACATCATTAGCTTCCTTTTTCCCATTACTTTGACACTCAAATTCTTGATGACCTTCATTTACATGCTTAAAACATTTTCTAGTACCTTTTAGGTAATCTCCACCATGATTCTTTCCACACACTCATCATAAAGTAACATTCATCTTATTTTCACCATTATTCTGAGATTTATCCTTGAACTCCATCTCTCGTTTCTTGTAAAAACCAGGAGATGGATATGTAACACCAAATTTCATTTCTACTTTGATAGCACAACACAAAATTTCTTCATAGCTACTGAATTCACTTATCACTAATGCCCTTCGAACACTTGGTTTTAATCCACTGAAGAATCGATCAACATTGATTTCAGGTTGGATGATAAATCCAGATGCATACCTTGCAAGCCGTGTAAAATTCACCTCGTATATGCCAACAGATTCATCATTCTTTTTCTTAATCTTGAGGAAATCCTTTTCCATATTTGTTCGATGAATAAGAGGGAAGTACATTTTCAAAAACATGTTCTTGAACTTGTCCCATTCCATGGATTCAATTTCATCTTGGGGACATGTATTCTTAATTAGAGTCCACCACTTGTTTGCTTCACCTTCAAAATGGTAAACAACCAAAATGACTTTTTCATGCTCTTAACATCGATGTATGGAAAATATCTATTCAATGGTACTGATACATTGTTCAGCAACAAGTGGATCAAAAGACCCACTGAAAGAAGGTAGATGTTGCCTCATTAAAGACTCAATAGAATATTGTTCCCTTCTCTACTCATTCATAAGTCAATAATGATTCATATATTGTTTATGTATAGCAATAAGATTTTTCACTCCATCTCCCATAACATTGGTTTGTTCAGGAGTACAATCATTAAATTTTCCATTACATTGATCATCACGGTTCCTTCAGGTTCCATCCATCATCTAAAAACTAAAATTAAAAGTGTGATAGGAAGAAATAATTGTAGGAAAACATCTTCATAATGGTGAAGTAATTTCCATATCAAACATCTTAGGATTAATTCTATGATCATTACCGTAATCCTAGGACTATAACCTATACTTATACTTAACCATAGGGACATCCCTAGACATACCTTAGAAATATCTCTAGGGATCTCACTAAAGTTTTCACATCCTAGTTTCCAATGGTCAACTAAACCATTCCTCTGATACCAACTGTAGAGACCCAAAGATTGACGTACATGGACATTATATTACTTTTTTGGAATACTTAATATATAACAAAAACCAACAGTCAAGGACCGTAATAGTTTAGTGTCTTTAGAAACTCGAAACATAATCTTCTAATCATGGTGAAAGATCATCAACATCTTCCATAAATATCTTCCCCTTTTTTTCTTTCCTAAAACATTTCTTTATATCCTGGAGAAAAGAAAACATATAAATGTTTAGATTGAATGTTCAGTAACGGTAAGCATGCTGAAAATAAAACTAACCATATACATTTGAACTTAAAAACATGAACATAATATTTAAACATCAAAATCCTTAGCAATGTCATAAAACATGGCAGTACGTAAGGCATAGATCATAATAGAACATAAATCCTCAAAAAATATAATAGGAATAAATAATGTAATTGTGTAAAACTATTAAGCACATGATATGATTTCCCTAGTATCCAAGGCATTGCTGCCTAGACCATCTTAGTGGACAAAGTCTCTTTCTGAATCGAGTTCACTCCTCGTTACAGTCCTGTAACACTAAACTGGATTAACATACCATTTCAGCCATGTCTATATCATGAGATATAAATAATTAGCCAATGCATTGGAAGGAGATATAGGTCCCACCCATCTCATAATGAAATAATTATTACATGTTCCACAACATAAACATAAATCATTCATCATAACCCAAAGAATAAAATGGGTTTCATAAACATCATCCCATCATAACATAATCCATATAAATCAAATGGATATCATTTCATCACAAGAAAAATGAAAACATGAAAATAATAGAGACATTATATTTGAAACATACACATATGAAATAATTTCATCTCTGATGGATTATGGTTTTGATAAAACACGTGAAATGAATTCTTGAGGAAAATATCGTTTCTTCTTCACAATTATTTTATTTTCACAAAGATACATTAAATTTTAAAATGAAATGATTTTATTGAAAATAATAATGAAATATTGTAGAGTAAGCTTTATGTAAATAAGGAGTTATGAAATCGTAAAAATCCATTCACATCATATAAGATAAAAAATTTCTTCTTGTACATTTTCCTAAAAAGTCAAAAATTTCCTCGTATGGTAAACAAAAGAAAGATTCCATACATACCATATAGTAAAAGTCATAAATGGGTAAAAAGGACTTGAAACATACATGAAACTATTTTTAGAAAACAGGGACATGGATAATAAATATAACCCCTGTAAATACTTATGAATAAACAATCTTGGATAAAAATGAGATTGGAAAAGTTATCCCTTACCTTAGGTCTGATATGATTCGTACGTATCCGAAATCTTGTATAATGATTTAAATAATTTCATTGACTTATTAAAGAATCATATTCATTGTTATGATATCATAAATGGTTCACTTGTGACTTTATATTACACGTTATTTTGTAAATTCCATGTTAAAGCAGTGTTTTGGGTAAAATCATTTTATTTGTCGTACGTGTTTAGACTTGTTGTTCGTGATACTTTTATTACTTATATCATGATTTAATTACTTCCAGAATGTAAATAATGATTTATATATCATATATATTCAATATATATATAATAGATAGATAAATGAAATGAAATATACCATTCATGGAGACAGTAGGTCGTACGTAAGCATGAACGCTGTTTTCCGTTCCATATTGACTTGAATGGAAGTAAGTAGATGAAATATATACATAAATCAAGTAGTATTATCATGTAATATATTTAATTATTATTCTTTATATATACTTTATAATCATTATTGTATGTTTAACATGGAGAATGAATCTCATCGCGTCATGGAGACTGTAATCCGTACGTACGCACGATCGATGATATCGTTCCAATAATTATTGAACTAAATTGGAGTGGATGATATGATATATGAGAATTATTATGATTTTATAATAACTATATATAGTTATTCTTTACACAATTATACCCATCCAAGAAAGGTGGTGGTGGAAAACAGATTACACCACGACATGGAGATGATATTCGGTTCGTACGCACGCGCGGTGATTTCGTTTTCTGTAGGATGGATAGAAGGTGAAATGGGGTTGTTTCTTATTTATAATAATATTTAATTATATTAGTTATAATTATTTTATTAATTTATAATGAAACAACTAAAGAAGAATATGTTTAAAAAGAAAGAAAACTTGAATGAATCGGTAGAAGAGATTACCTCCTCTTCGACGAACCTCTTTTATGCTTCTTCATATGGCACTAGAGTTGGTCTTTTGAGAAGACCAAAACCTCTATAATAGAACTAGAGATGTTTAGAAGATTAATTTTCATGGTTCGGCTTAGATTTAAGGCTCAAATAGGTGTGAATAGAAGAGGGAAGAGGTTCCCTTTTTATAAGGGAGGAGAGGGGCACCTTCGGTAACATAAGAAATATTAATTTATAATAAATTAAAACTCAAGTAAAAACCTCAAAAAAGGACTCAAATATAACTATTATATGATATAGGGTTGTAATATCATCAAAGAATAAAATTTACACATGTTGGGAATTTATTTTAAACATTATCAACTCGATTTATCCTTATTTAATCTATTTAATTTTATTTGTGGTAATAAGATTCTAATTTTTAAATTTTTATAAATAATTACTTATGTATTGTGAATTATCCATAATTGGATAATTTATGAAATTTTAGACCATTTAAATTTTAATTTATAATTTTTAAATATTTTTTTGATTTTTAAACAATTTTATATTATGTTATTTTTGCAAAATTACAATTGATTCAATTTTGACACTATTCATTTATTTGAATTTAAATAAAATCCACACAGAAGTTATGTTTTAACTAAATGCTTTAATATATTCATAAAATTTCATATTTAGCTATAAAATTAGTGTAGCACATTAAATAGTTCATATAATATTTATTTTAATATCTTTAAAACCATTTATTTGATATTTCAATCAATAAAATAATTTCAACATCACTATTGTGTCACCTTTAATTATAATTATTTAATATGTAAAAATTCCAAATAAATTTACATGATGTATATAATTTTATTTTATTTCTGGATACTATTCATGTTCGAAGATTCATGATGTTTATCACTAAATTAAAATTATTATACTTATAATATTTAAGAGAGTGACATGTTGTAACTTTCTTTGATTTTAATAAAAAAAATTATTTTAATGGTAAAATTCCATAAAATGAATTTATTCCGACCCATAGGTGATATGGGTCTACTTTTATTCATGAAATAATAATTTTTTCAGGTGTTCGGGTAATTTTATACTCTTATTTGTACCCTTAATTACCTGATTTACCATTAACTGCAGTAAATAAAAATTACCGTAGTTGTTATTCCTAATATCAAAAAAATAAAAGTAACCTATTAACATAATTTGGAACCCATGAATCCAAATATGGAATCAATTTTTCAAAATTCGAAACACAGAAGTTCTAGTAAATTATTTAAAATTAATCCTGTTGTTCATAAAATTAGTTTTAAAAGTTAAAACATTGCCAAAGATTGAAATGTTTTTACCTATGAATTCAATGTAAAATTAATGTTATTGACATAAATTATATTAAATAGTAAAAATATGTTCTATTTATACTTTATAACAATTAAATATTATAATTTAACAATATAAATTATTGTGATGAAAAAAATTGTTTTTAATTAAAGTATATCGTGTTTTTACTATTCAATAAAATATGAAAGTTATCATAATAATATGAAACATTTATCCAAAGTAAATTTTTATATCATTATTCTAATGGAGAATTTTATTATGTAAAATTGAAATTATAAACAAGTCAAAAACTAGATTTAAAGTGGGTGTGCCATCAAAAGGCGGCAAAACTGCATTTTTTTGAAAAATACTTATTTTACCAAAAAAAATTATTTTGTTCTCATACCATGTTCTAGAAAACATGTAAGATGAATAATAATGTTATAAAATTTAAAATGTAGTTAATTATATTAATAACGACTAGTTCATTATAATATTATAACCATATGTCGTTGTTTAGTAAACCTGGTATTGCATACTACACACATTATCGAGGAAGGTCGCGATTGCGTGTAATGAAAGCCAAGAATAGTGTTGTCTATACTTCAAGCTAATACAGTGTTGCATATAGTACAAGTTAATCTTGGTGTATCATTAAACACAATACATCAACGAAATTAAAAATAATAATTTTTCTCATAAAATCTCGGAGTGTTACAAGTTCACTAGTTTTTAACTAAAGGAATTTATGTTTCATTAAAAATATATATATAACATATGAAAATATTGGGTGTGGTGGAACCAAAAGTTAACTCTATTTAATCCAATTCAATTTCTATATATTATAAAATTAACATTTAAATTAAAAGAGATAATATGTAGAGAAACTTTATTAGTATAGAAAAATATATTTTGATTATTATGGATTATTAATCATATCTAGTAATAATTTCCATATAAATGATTGTTAATATATTTATTAATTCATGTATTCATCATAAAAAATTAATTATTAAAAGTATTTCAACAGAATTTATTTGATATAAATTCATAGATAGTAATGAGATAACAATTTAAAAACAATTATTTCACTATTATCATAATAATTATCATTTATCAATAAAATATAAATTTTAAATTCAAAATTATATTTTCATATTAAATAATATGAAAATTATTACCTCAAATATAAATATAATTCTCATATGAAATTTTAATGTCTAAGAAAATTCATCTTAACATTAGTATATATAACGGTTGAAGACCCCTTGTTTAGAAAAATATATTTTTTCAAATATTCTTCTTGTATAGTAAAAAATATCAATTCTCTAGGTTATAATGATAATAAGGATATTTTTAATTATAAATTAATTGTAATTTTATTCTGAAATAAATTCATAACTTATTTTCCACATGTGTAAATTGAACTGATGAAATAAATGACAAATTATTTCCATAAAATAATATTTGATATTATAAAATGATATTCCAAGATATTATATATTTAAATAGTATTTTTAATGATTTATTTTAAATTAAAAATATATGTTTTATAAAATTCATAGAAAACATCAATTCTTAATTAAACTGACAGTACATGGATAAACTGGCATTTTTTAATCCTAATCTAAAAATGATTTTATTAGGAAAATATAAAAAATCAATCAAAATATATTTGTTTGTGAGGAATTAAAATATTAATTTTAATTTATACAAAATATATTCTAATATTTATAAATTTATATTTTTATAAGAAAATATATAATATAATATAATGTCATTAATTAAAATTTCCATTGTCAATATAAACTAGTATTAATTATTCTCATTATAAAAATAAAAACTATTAATTGTCTTCCATATTAATTTTTATTATATATTCATTAACAATTTATTCATTATATTATGTTATTTTTTGTATTAGGTGTATCATGTGACATAAGTTATCAAAAATATTTACTAATTTAAATATAATTGTATATTACAATCATGAGCTGTTATAAATGGGATAGGGGATATAAACCTATATTAAAAGAAGATAAGAATAACTACTCTTTTTTATCAATGATTATTATGATTAAATAATCCTTCTAGGAGAGAATGGTTATATTTGTAATCAATTTGAAATTTTAAGGAATATAAATATTGAGATATAAAATCAAAAAGAGATTACATTATTCCACATATTCAAATTTTGAAAAAGTATTATCCAATTATTTAATCTCATTAGAAATATACAAATAAGTTATTTACATAATTTATATTAGAGAAATAAAAAATATTTGATACATATATGTATATTAGAGTAAATATAAAAAATTATAGTGAATGATTAGAGGCCAATCAAAAAGAATTCAAAAGGCTAAGTTAAAGTCTATTATACTTTACAGATTCCAAACATGACATTTTTTATTCAATCACTATTTTATTAGAGTGAAATGTGGTCCAAGGGATTAAAATATGATACATATCAAGAAAATAATTATTTTTATCTGAGGAATTTTAAATTATGTTATTCTATACAAAATATGATAATTGATAAATCTATTTTGCGACTCAAATTTTTATTGGGTCAAAGTATGTCGTGATAAAAAATTTAAAATAAGAGATACATTTTCTGGGGAAGAATTTATGAGATCTATTAATGAGAAAATAAATATTTTTTTATGTTAATCACCATATATGTTGTGTATGTTTTTTCTAAATATACATGAAAACATATCATTTAGATAAACTAACAGTTGGAATACCTGAAGGCAATGAAATATATGATGATGAGAACTGTGATTAATAATCAAAGAGAAATTTATTTATCCAAGAATCAAATGAAACAACATTGACCAAAAAATATTTATACCATTTACCCTTTTAAGGGAAGTATAAAAATTGAGATGTGAGGTAGAAATATATTTACATAAAATATCATATTGTTGAATTTTCTTCAAAGGATATTCTAAGGGACATATTTCATGTGTTAATGATAAAAAAATATATACTTAACCATATCTATTACTTAAGGTGTTTTGTTTGGGCGCCAAAAATATGATGGATTTTATTTTAAAATTGGGAAAACATACATTTCTCATTTGATACCTCATTGAGGTATCCAAATTTAGTATTCATCTTAATAGTGGACAAATATTTTTATTAAGGGTTAGAGATTCAAGATCACATTGGAGAAGTTAATTGTCCAAAATGTGTGAAATTCACTAAAAACCATTAAATTATCCAAATTTGTCGAATCATGATGTTTCTAGAAGATTATCAGACCAGTATTGAGAAGAATTATAAGTTTTGGTAACTTTTTTTGAGTTTATTTGAAATGTTTAAATATGAATTTTGATATTAATGAGTTAATTTTGAGTGTCTTATAGTTCATTTGTGATATATTTATCTTTAATAAAATAGAAAGGGCATATTTAATATCTCTCTAGAAGATGTTTGGAAAGGGTAACAGGGAATTTATAGTATGATATAAAAGAGAAATGTATTGATATGTAATATAACATAAAAAATATATATGAACTTATATAGAATATATAAGAGTGTCTCGTAGTGTTAATGTTACAAAAAATAATAAATCTTATCATATATATGAGTTAATTTTTAATATGTAAGATTATATTTTGGTTATTTTTTATATTAACAATTAACGTCAAAAAAATATTAACTGGAATATATAAATGATTAAATATTAGGACACAGAAGAGTAAAATATAATTTCAAACTATTATTTATTATATTTTCTAAATTCATGTAATAATAACAAGGATTCTCAAGGATACATTATATTAATTATGATATTGTTGTGTTGTTATTTAGTGAATAAAATATCATGATGTTGAGTATTATTACATGATTCATGCCATGGGATTTAGTGACGATAATTGATGAATATTTTTCTATGATATGATTTCCCACACACAATTTAAATTTTTATTTTTGATACTATATACACAGATAGATATTGGGATTTTTTTGTGGAAGTGTGAATAAAAAACCAATTTTTATTATATTTTAAAAAACTATGAATTTATTATCATCGATTGAATTTATATTCAAAAATTTATATTTGGAATCCATTTTGAAATATAAAACATTATAGGTATAGTGACCCCTAAATTTCATACATAGATATCACATTTAATATAAAAACATTCCTTACACAGAATAATGATCCGCGTAATAACGGTAAAGGTCTATTATCATTGGAAACATCGATATACAAATAAATGAAAAAAAAATGTATGAAATCATCCCCCATTTTGTTATTCATAACTATAACCCATATTTGAAAAATAATATATTTAATAATTCATTATATAGTTTAGGAAGAAAACATAAGAAATTGTGTGCTTATATTCACAGTAAAGGAAGACAAGGGAGAAATCAATGCTCATATAAGTATAACATGAGAATAAGGGAATGAGAATATGAGAATTACATTTAAAAATCATACATATCATATCATATATCATAATATTGAGTCACGTCACAAATCAAGGAATTTAATAAGAAATGAATCATAAAGGATATCAGAAAACGAATTCCTTGGGAGCATAATATTGGAATAAGAAATAAGATTGTGGGATACATATAAGAATTTAAAATCATTTCTTGGGTACTGAATGATTATTTCCATGAATATATTAGTTTAATTTTTTAATTCTACAACACATCATATTAGTAAAGGTTCACTACCAAAACTATCACAGTGGAAAATTTCCCATATTGAACAGTGTTCACTCCTCATTCTTGTCCTATTTATCTGTTTTGATATTAATATTTAACCAATGAATTTAAGACACATAAAAGTATAGGTTAGACTTTAATATAACTAAAATCATACATATTTATTCCATAATATCATAAAACATTCAAAATGTTAGAAAAAATTAATATAAGTGAGTTTCGATAACATTTCATTATAGCATAACATGTGGATGAGAAATGAGTTTCATAAAAATTTCATCAATTTGTAATATCATAACCCATGTAAATGTAATCAGTTTCATTAAAAATGTCACATGAGACTTATTGACCATCTATTAAAATAATAATGGTGGAATCCTTGTATCATTTCCCCCAAAAATCAAGTGTGAAATAATGGGTTTTTGTCTTTGATTATTAGAAATACCATTGTAGAATAATAAAAACATTCATGAAGAAAATATATTTTCCATTTAAAATAAATTTAATAAAAATTCAATAAATATTGGAAAAATAAATTTTAAATTTAATATTTTCATTTGAATTTCTAAAGGAAGGGTTTTAGTAATGATTAGTCATAAAAACAGGAAGAAAAATTCTTTTCACTTGAAGATAGAAATAACATCAATTTTTGATAAAAAAAATGTTCACTCTATTAGGTACATAATGTTATGATAATTAATTGAAATAATGTGTAATCAAGATATTAGTAGAGGTGAATAAAATTAATTATTCTATTTAGAGATATATTATAATATATCATCATAAGAACATAACAATAATCAATCCGGATAGAAAAAATATTGTAACATAATACCTGTACAACTTCAGTAAGATTTAAATCATTAGACCCATGGAATTAAGAAACATTTATTTATATTCAAATACATATAAAATTTAGTAGAATTATCATTGAATACATCATGTATAGTAAAAATAAAAACTGGAAAAAGGAAAAGTGGTGAATAATGCTTGTATCTACCAGAAATACAAATAAGATAATAATATACTACTTTAAATTTCACTTACTTTAAAATCACTATAGTATCATATCTAATAAATTAATTCCTTATTATAATTATTTAAATTTATCTTTTACATACTTATAATATCATATATTATCAACTTGTAACATATAATTACATCATTTTATTAATAATCATTATTTTAAATCATTATTTTTAATTGTTAACTAATTCGTTATTTCATAAATATTTTGGTTCGGTAGTTATAATCCATTTACATTGATAATTTATAAATAATACTCATAATTTAAATAATTATAAAAAGTCAAATGTATCCATTGTATTGTACTTTTTAGTAATTCTGAAATGTTAGAGATTTAAAAATAAATTGTATCATTCAAATAGATGGTAGGCAGTACATACACATTAAAGTTGTTTTCATTTCTCAATAGGTGGAACAAAATAAAGGTGAATAATAATTCAACTATAAATATCATTATTATAACATATATATTATACATATTTATTAAACTCATCATTAGTATCTTTCAAAAAAAATTAATTGAAAAATGAATCAAATCACTTCAGGAGTGTTAGTCCACATGTAAGCACATGTGTCGTTATTGTTTTACAACAGACGAGAAGGTAATAATGATTGATGTGACACTATGATTATAGAAGTCTAATTATTTCATTATTATTATATATAAACATTAAATCCATTTTAACAATCATCCATGAAATATGGTAGTCAAAAATGAATTTCATCGCTACATGGAGACGGTAAGCCATACGCGCTCACAAAGAATACATTCACTACACATTTGATTGGAAAAGGGTGAGTAAATACGGTCTTAAAAAAATAATAACTTTTAATTTTATTTATTTTATTTCATTGGTTATTATAAAAAAAATATAACATATTTATTGTAGGTAAAATAAGATTTATAATGAAATTTATCCATTAGGGAGATTACCACTTCATTCAAACTACTCCTTTAGATCATCTCTTAAGAATCCTCGAGTTGGTATTTTGTTAAGACCAAAACCTATATAATTTTTATATGATTTTTTATATGATAATTTATCACGTTTTGGCTGAACTAGAATTTCTATAGTGGTGTAAATAAGTGGGGGTGGAGGTTCTCTCGTATAATTATGATTAGGTTCACTTTTTTAATTTCATAAATGATTAATTTATAGTGAATTCATTATATATATAAAATTATCAAAAATTATAGTTATTTGATGATAAGATATTATGGGGTTTTAATTATATGAACAAATAAATGATTTATTAGTTTTATGTGGTGTTTTAAACCTTATCATTTTATTTAACCCCTTGGTTAACTTATTTTACCATTAAAAATAGTAACATCTTTTTCAATATTAAATGGTAATAAATTTATATATAAGATTAAAATATGTTGAGCCCTCTGGAAGATTGTTGAATTCTTCCTATGATTGCTGTTTTAATAATCACAAATCATCGTTACTTAATCCGGTTGGATTTCTCATATACATAATCACAATATTTTAGTGCATCTGTTTATATCGGTTGGATCATATTTTTATCTGCGCTTGTTATTGATTTACAAGTATTCTGGAAGTCTTCTGGATCAAACAGACACATTGTGTTCTGTTAAGTGAACGGTCACACCGATCCATATCAAAAGACAATGGTCGCACCAATCCATTTCAAAAGACAACGGTCGCACTGATCCATATCAAAAGACAACGGTCACACCGATGCTGATCATCGGAGTCACCGAAGATGTCTCACCGATGCTGATTAAATGAGTCACTGATCATGACACGCTGATGTTGATCATCTGAGTCACCGAAGATGTCTCACTAATTCTGATCAAATGAGTCACCGATTATAACATATTGATGCTGATCAAATGATTCACCGATCATGAAACACCGATGCAGATCATCTGAGTCACCGAAGATGTCTCACCGATGCTGATCAAATGAGTCACTAGTTATGACACACTAATGCTGATCAAATGAGTCACCGATCATAACACATCGATGATGATCATCTGAGTCACCAAAGTTGTCTCACCGATGTTGATCAAATGAGTCACCGATCATGACACACCGATGCTGATCATCCGAGTCACCGAAGATGTCCCACCGATGCTGATCATCGGAGTCACCAATCAGGACACACCGATGTCTAGCCACCAATGTTGATGCTGATGACCTACCGATCACTTGACTCACCGATAGTCATAAACAGCTATTTGAATTTCTTTATCTTTATTTAATCTGACCAATGGTAATATTAGGTATATTTTAATGCTCTATCATTTATTTGATGAATTTTGATGGATGTCAGGGAACCGTACCTCATACCTGCAAAAGAAAATAATTTCTTTTTCTGGAGCTCGTGCCATAAATACAAGAAGTCCCTGTTGGTGAAAAAAGACAATGAGACACAAATGAGTGAAAAGAGTGGTGGATGAGATATTTGTGGAATACATGAGAAGATATCATACGGATATACATGCACGAACAAGAAGACACAGAAGCTCAAACACACTCAAGCTTACTCAAGAAGATTTTTGTACATTCACGAGGACATTGAAGAACTTCATAAACTACATTTTTCACTATCTCTGAACCTGGATGCCAAGAAGATGACACTTAGTTTTTCAGAAAAAAACTAGAATAGGACTCAGAACCATTTCTGATCAATCTCAATCAGTCCAAATATTCACTTCAATCACTAGAGACATTTCTAAACTCTACATCTCTGTTCTGTGATTCATTATTTTACATTTCGAGCAGTGTGTGTTATTTGCTGTATTTAACACACACATAGTCTCCTGTATATTAACTGGAGGATCTGTAAATCATCAGAAAACTCTTTACATATTTCATTTCCCCCTGGGATAGTGGTAGAGGTTCTGTGTGACCTGGACAGCTGGTTGCTGTTGTTTTGTTTCCCAAAAAAAACAGTGCTAGAGGTCTTGGACCTGGATAATTGTAAACTGTTGTGAACCCCGATCCAGGGTGTGGATCAAATTTATATAAATTGTTGTGAGGAATAAGTCTCGTCTTGAGACTAAACCTCTTGGTTATATCTACTATTCTATTTCTTTCAAAGTTATATTTTTTATTCCGCTGCTAATTACTATAAAATCAAAATTGTTATAATGTCACTTTGATAATTAATATCGCAAGTGTTAATATTAGTTGTAGATCAGTAAGCTCGTTTCAAAAGATAATCAACTCTTCTGTTTTGTTTAACTGGGAAATAATCAATCCCTTGAGAACCCAAAAAAACCTTTACTTTGATATAAATTCACTACATTTTAATTCAGTATATTTTTGGGGGGGTTTTAAGACAATGTTTTTAAAAAAAAAATTTAATTGGAACTCAATTCACCCCCCTCTTGAGTATCCACTCCGACCAACATTTGGTATCAGAGGGTTTAAAATATTTTTTAAAGTACTCTATTTTTTAACTATGATTTTAGTTGTATTTTAACGTTCTGAATATTTTTGTTATTTCTAAATTTTTATCTCGTTAAAATCATTGCATTAAGTAAGCTATCATGGATAATAGACTTGAAGGTGTTGCTACCAATAGACCACCATTTTTCAAGGGCACTGACTATGCTCAGTGGAAAATCAAGATGAAAATTCATTTAGAGAGCATGGGTTTTGATATTTGGACTGCTATAGAATCAGAATATAAAATTCCTACTACTGTTAGATCTACTTGGAATGAAGCTACTAAGGCTACCTACAATAATAATTTCAAAGCTATGAACGCCTTGTACTGTGCTTTAGGAGATTTGGAATTTAATAGAATATCTTCCTTTAAAACTGCTTATGAAATTTGGGATACCATAGCCATTTCTCATGAAGGAACAACTAATGTTAAGGAAATGAGATTGAATACTTATACTATTAAGTATGATAATTTTAAGATGAAGCCTAATGGACCCATTTCTGACATGTATCTCAGGTTTAATGAAATTGTCAACACAATGACTTATTTGGGAAAGGATGTCCCATCAAAGGAACAAATTATGAGAATTCTGAGATGTCTACCTGAAATATGGAGAGGAACTTCTATCTCAATTAGAGAATCATGTGATATTGGTGGACTGTCAGTCAAGGAACTACTTGGAAATTTTATGATGTATGAAGAGGAACTCAAGGTTAACAAAGAATATTAAGATGAACCTAGAAGGAAGTCTGTTTCTTTCAAGACTTCAACTTCAAAGAACAAGGATAAGGAGAAGATCCAAGCTATTAATGAAAGTTCAAGCTGTGAAGACTATGAAACTGCTTCTGATAGTGATACTGAGATGGATCACATTTCCAGAAGGATTAAGATGTTTTATAGGAAGAAGAAGTTGTTCATAAAATCAAATTAGAAAGGTAAGCATGACAACATGGGACATTGGAAAAAGGATTGGAAGAAAACTGAAAAATCAGATGAAGTTGTCTGCTATGAGTGAAAAAGAAAGGGAAAAATAAAATCAGACTATCCAAAGTTGAAATACAAGAATAAGTATGAATACAAGGACCATAAGTTTAAGACATCCATGAAGGCTACTTGGAGTGCTTCTGAGGATAGCTCCACTGAATTTGACGTTTTTGAAAATGAACACAGAAATAAGCCAAACATGTGTTTTATGACAAACACTTCTGAGGTAACCGCTGAAACTCCTCCTTTAAATTCTTATTATTCTAAAGATGATACTGACTCTGATAAAATTTCAAAATTTGAACTATTTGAATATTTTTATATGTTAGAAAAAACCTGTATTGAGGTGAAAGACAAATACAAAGGTTTAAAGAAACAGTATGCTTTAACTGTTAAACATAAATCTGATCTTGATATTGAAATGGAAAATAATGCTCAGTTGCATAAAGAAAACACTGAAATGAAATTATCTAATGAGCAACTGAAGAAAGACTTAGAGAAATTTACCAATGGAAAAGATACTCTTACTCAGATTCTAGGTAAGAAAATATCACCTAGATACACTACTGGTATAGGATACCAATCTGGACAAAAGAAAATTACCAAAACTGGATTCAATCCTAAATCTAGAGAGAATGTAGCTAGTTCTGGAACTTCATATGCATCAACTAGTTATATTCATAGTTATAGATCTAATAAGGTTTATATTTCAAAATATGTTGACTCTAGAAATTTTATGAGACCCATTAGATAAATATGGGTACTTGAAGTTTTATTGGCTAACTTGTCTGGACCCATGAAGATCTGGTTACCAAAATCATTTCCTATATAAATCTATTTTTTAGGGACCCTGCTTAAAAATCTCCTATAGAAATACTTGGTGTTTGAACAGTGGATGTTCAAGACATATGTCAGGAGACTTATCATGCTTCAAGAGTTTAGTAAATGTTCCTGAAGGCTTCGTCACTTTTTGTGATAACTCAAAAGAAAAAATTGTCGGCTTAGGATAGATTGGTAACACTGGCTCAGTATGAATTTCTATAGTTTTATTTGTTGATGGACTTAAATACAATTTTGTAATTATTTATCAGTTATGTGATGATGGTTTTTATGTTAAATTTTAAAACTATTATTGCAATTTTTTTAATTCTAAAAATGTTTTAGTGTTTCCTTATTTATGAAATGAAATGATTATGTTGTTGATTTAACTTCATTAGATATGAAAAATATTACATGTTTAAATTATTTTCATAAAGCGTCTTGGCTTTGGCACAGAATATTAGGACACTGCAATGTGCATTCACTAAGAAAACTTTCTAGGAAGAACTTAGTTAGAGACCTACCCAAACTTTAATTTCTAGCAGACAAAGTTTGTAATCCCTGTCAAAAGGGAAAGCAACATAAATTTACTTATAAATAAAAGAAAGAAGTTTCAACATATAAACCTCTCGAGTTGGCTCACATGGATTTATTTGGACCTTCTAGAGTTTCTAGATTAAATGGGATGCACTATGTCTATGTTCTTGTAGATGACTTTTCTAGATATACATGGGTATATATTATAGCTCACAAAAGTGAAGCTTATTCTTGCTTTGTAAAATATTCCATGTCTGTAGAGATCCTTAGTGGACATAAAATTAAAACTCTGAGATGTGATCATGGTCGTGATTTTTATAATCATGAGTTTGAATCTTACTGCTCACATAGTGTCTATAGTCACAATTTCTCTGCCCCTAGGACACCCCAACCAAATGGTGTAGTAGAAAAAAGGAATAGAACCCTGCATGAAATTTCTAGGACTATACTTAATGAGTATGACCTACCTGTTTATTTTTGGGCTGAAGCTATAAATACATATTGTTATGTTATTAATAGAGTCTTGATCAGACCTGTTCTTAAGAGGACCCCTTATGAGTTATGGAACCATAGGAAATCTATGGTTAACTACATCAGAGTTTTTGGATGAAAAGTCTTTATTCTTAATACTAAATACAATTTTGAAAAATTTTCATCCAAGAGTGATGAAGGAATTTTCCTAGGTTACTCTATTTCTAGTAAAGCCTATAGAGTTTTCAATAAATGAACCAAATGTGTGGATAAATCTGTTTGCATCAAATTTGATGAAACTGATCCACATATACCTAATACCTCTCTTGAAAATCTTGAAGATGAACTATCTATTTTGAACCTTAATGATAAATATAGCAGACCTATAGTTAAAACATCCAGTTTTGAAAATTTTCCAGAACCTGCTTCTGTTGAACCTCAACCTGTAGATGAAACTGGAATATCTATTCCTACCTTTTCTAGACCAACTAGAATTCTAAAGATACATCCTTTAGATGATGTTGTATGTGATCTAGATAGAGAAACACATACTAGAGCTTCTCTAAAAAATCAGGTTGAATTTCAAGCTTTTCATTCACAGTTAGAACCTAAAAATATCAATGATGCTATCAATGTTGAATGTTGGGTAATGGCTATGCAAGAAGAACTAAATAAATTTGAAAAGAAACAAAGTCTGAAAATTAGTAGAAAGGCCTAAAGACATTATAACCATAGGCACAAAATGGGTGTTTAGAAACAAAGTTGATGAATCTAGAAACATCATTAGAAACAAAGCTAGGCTAGTTGCACAAGGTTACAATCAAGAAGAAGGAATTGACTATGAGGAAACCTTTTCACCTGTAGCTAGATTAGAGGCTTTTAGGATCTTACTTTCCTATGAATCACATCTGAATTTCAATTTATATCAAATGGATGTGAAAAGTTCTTTTTTAAATGGTTTTATTGTTGAAGATGTTTTTGTAGAACAACCACATGTTTTCTCAAACCCTCATATTCAAAATCATATTTTTAAACTTTCTAAAGATTCATATGGTTTAAAACAAGCTCCAAGAGCATGGTATGAAAGACTTTCAAACTTTCTTATTTCAAAAGGATTCACAAAAGGAATAGCTGATCCCACTAATTTTATAAAAATGATTTCAAAAGATGTTTTAATAGTACAAATCTATGTTGATGATATTTTTTTTTGGATCTTCGTAAAATTCATTATGTACTGATTTTTCAAAGGTTATGCAAAATGAGCTTAATGGGAGAGCTTAAGTATTTTCTTGGATTTCAAATCTTTCAAACTAAAGATGGTATTATTCTAAATAAAATTAAATATACTAAGGATTTATTAAAACGTTTTTGTTTGGATAGTATTAAGGAAAGTGATATACCTATGAGTACTACCTATAAATTGGATGTTGATGAAACTGGGAAACAAGTTGATCAAACCAATTACAGAGGTATGATTGGGATTTTACTTTATCTTACTGATAATCGACCAGATATTATGTTTACTGTGTGTATGTGTGCTATATTTCAAGTTAATCCTAAATAATCAAACTTACGGGCTGTTAAAAGGATTCTTAAATATCATTAGTATACTATGAATTTTGGTTTGTTTTATCCAAAAGGAAAATCATTTGACCTAACTAGTTATTCAGATGATGACTTTGCTGGATGTATGTTTGATAGGAAGAGCACATCTGGAACATGTCATTTACTTGGAATGTCCCTAGTATCATGGTGTAGTAAGAAACAGAACTCAGTTGCATTGTCTACTATTGAAGAAAAATATATAGCTGCTGGTAGTTGCTGTGCACATATTCTATGGATGAAACACACTTTATTAGACTATGGATTTGATTTTAAACATGTTTCAATTAACTGTGACAACACTATTACGATCAACATATCTAAGAACCCTTTGTCTTACTCTAGGACTAAGCACATTGATGTCAGACATCACTTTCTAAGAGATCATTATCAAAAAGGTGATATTTATCTAAAATTTATTAGTTCTAAACATCAATTAGCTGATATTTTTACAAAGTTTTTATGCTCTGAAAGAATGAATTTTTTTAAACAAGAGCTGTGTATGATCGATCTGTGAAACTGATCTCTGAAACTGATCTGTAAAACCGATATGTGAAACCGATCTGTGAAACCAATCTGTGAAACCGATCTGTGAAACCGATCTGTGAAACCGATCCGTGAAACCGATCTGTAAAACCGATCCGTGAAATGGATCTTTGAAACCGATCCGTGAAACCGATCTATAAAACCGATCTGTGAAACCGATATGTGAAACCGATCTGTGAAACCGATCTCTGAAACCGATCTCTGAAACCGATCTGTGAAACCGGTCTGTGAAACCGATCTGTGAAATCGATATGTGAAACCGATCTGTGAAACTGATCTGTGAAACTGATCTGTGAAACCGATATCTGAAATCGATCTGTGAAACTGATCTGTGAACGCGATCTGTGAAGCCGATCTGTGAAACCGATCTGTGAAACCGATATGTGAAACCGATCAGTCAAACCGATCTATCTTTCTATTACTTTTTAATTATGTTATAATTAATTAATTACTTTTATCTTTAGTATGGGAACCCTAAATGATGAAATAAATGATACGTGGCTATTTCTATTCCCCAAACGGTCAACCTTTCATTTCCCGCCAAGCCTTATATCCTCTCTTCTCCTCTACTTCGAACCTTCGAACTCCTGCATTCCCCATTATCTTCAAATGGCTAAGAAAAAGAGGCCAAGAAAAGGATCAGACAGTCATGTACCTTCAAAGCGTGCTCGAGGCGAGTCGAGTAGTACCACTCAAAGATCAGTAAATCCGAACCAGGAAACTCGGATTGTTGCTGTAGAAATGGAAGTCAGTTCTTCCTAGCTTTTGACAAGTAAGTCACTATTGTTACAAGTTTTATAATCTCAAGGATGGAAAGCCTGGTTCTCATATAACACTCGTGTATACTACCAAAATCTAGTGCATGAGTTTTATATAAATCTCAAAGTTACATTAGATGGTGTAGAGGCTGCTAGAATTTCTTCTGTAGTGAAAGGAAAGAAAATATCTTTTTCATCTAAACAATGGGCAGAATGTTTAAATGTACCCCATGAGGGTCGGTATGAGGATTATGGTGGAAACATTCCTCCAACCACTGAATACTTCTCTTATGAGTTAGACTTAGAGCTTTTGACTGGAAACAAAGAGTCAAAGAGAATCACATCCTCAGAGTTGGATGGTGAATATAGACTTCTCTTTAAGTTTATTCTGCACCAAATTTTCCCTAGGAAAGGAGATTTTGCTGTTTAAAATTCCAGGATGTTTTTCTAATATTTTTACTAAAGACCCATGAGAAGATCAATTTGTGTAGATATCTTATGGTTCACATAGCTGGAATAGTGAAACCTTCTAAGAATGCCACTGCCCTGTTCTATTCCAAAATGATCTCTGCTATGTTAAAGAATCTGGAATGTGTTGATGAAGCTGATGAGATAGGTAAATCTGATAGTGATTTTTGTGTTAACAAAGAAATTTGTAAAAGTATGAAAATAAATTGGAACCCGTGGAAGAAATGCTAGGTTGCTGATGAGGACAAGTTGTATGAATCCTACAATCCCACTGATCATGGAGAGAGTCTGAAGAGTTTGAGAGACCCTGGTTTGAAATCAGATGAGGAGCCAAGTTATTATGATGATGAGGAAGTAGTAGATGTTGAATGTAATAAGGACAATGAAGAGTCTGGTAAACAAGGGATGGAAGTAGCTGAAACAGAAGAAGGAAGTATGTCACCTCCAGATGATAGGAGTGATCCTGATACTATGATCCCTAAGAGAATTATGGAATTTGGATCTTCCAGTACACCTTTAGCCTTAACTGAATCAGAATCAGTTCTTGGTGATGAAGAAGCTATTGACACTGAAGTATCTGACAGTGAAGATTCTGTGAAGAATGTAAATGGGAATGGAGATGATGATGATGATGATGATGATGGTGATAAACGACAAGTGGATGGTCTTATTTTACCTCCAATAGAACCACATAAAACTGTGCAAGAATCAAATACCAGTGGAAAGAGAGATTATCTAGAAAATAGTGGAAAAGCAATTTATGATAAACCGAAATATACTCTGTGTGCTACTGTCTTTGATGATTAACCTGGTTTTGCTGTTTTGGGTTTACAGTATTCTGAAGAAGAATAGGAAGAATCTAAATCTACTGCGGTTGTGAAGGAAATGAAACCAGTAGAGGCGAGGTCTGCTCATGTTGTTGATGCTGCAGATGTTCATATACCTAGTTCTACTATCTCTGAGTCTGATTTTGATAAGTTCAAAATTGAGTTGCTTACTGCTGTGAGAGATACAGTCAGAGAAGAAAATTCAAATTCTCTTACTCAAGATTCTCTTTAAGTTTCTGAAGATTATTTAGAAGCCTTTTCAACAAGAGTATCAAATGTTATTAGACGAGACCTGGAAAATACTGGTGAGTTTATTGGCAGGCACATAGACTCTCTAAATCAGACTCTGAAGGATCCACAATCTAACTTAGTTTCTTTATCAAACGAATTTAGATCAACCATCTCTGGTATGATGGAAGTGTTGAGGAATCTGATTGAACATCTTAAGAAGTCTGATCTGAGGAAGTTGAAAGCTGAGATAACTTAGATAGTTTCTCAAGCCAGTGCAGCCAAAGTATCCAATATCACTACTCATGAGGTAGAGGCTCTAAGGAAGATTGTGCACGATGAATTGGCCTCCATTGGACAAGTTCTTGATTTTGACTCATTGAAGAAGATGAAGGAGCACAGTGATCACATTCATAAGATAGTAAATGTATATTTAGCAGTTGCCAATAAAGCTCAGAAAGAGATCAAGGAAAAGGTTGATCATTACATTTCAATGATTTATACCAAGCATGAGATAACCGCGAATTTCAATGTGTTGGCTGATAATCTGAAACTACCTCCAGTCACTTAAGCATTCAAGACTCAAGTTCGTCAGTTGCAAGTGTTTACTCCTACCTTGGAACAGTTCATGGAGAATAAGGATGATTTTGAGAAGGCAATGCAGTATGGTATAGATGTTATTCAGGATTTCATAAATCTTTTGATGCCTTATCTAAATGAACATGCCACTGTCATTGTGATCCCTACTACTGAAACTCTCAGTGCCTCTAATGTTGCTCCAAATTAGATCTCCGTTGCTCAAGCTCTATCTCAACTACGACCAGTTCTTCAACAATCTTCTCAACCAGCTACTACTTCTCAACAGCAAATCTCTGTGGCATCCTCTCCTCAACCGTCCAGATTAATCTTATGACCTTTTAAAATTCTCCCAGTTCACCCTACCACCAAGCCTTCCAACTTACCAACCATTGATCCTTCTGACAATGGGAAATCCTCATTACATCCCAAGGAATCGTTGTGTCTTGTTGTTGATAGGGTGAACAATTTTCTGGTTGTACTCTGATGTACCTTACAAACCTTTTATTTTCTATCTCTATTCTCTATGATGCCTTCTCTTAATCTCTTTTTATATGTTTTCACTCCTTTTTTGATTATCCCAAAGGGGGATATTTATATCTATGGGGGAGAAACATACTATGCCAGGGGGATAAATGTTTACATAAATATACAGAGGCATAAATTCAGGGGGATATTTATATCTCATTGTGTTTTTATGCTTATTATTACTTGTTACTATTATTGACGATATATTATTTTTATTTATGACTAGGATTTGTGATTATCAAAAAGGGGGAGATTGTTGAGCCCTCTGGAAGATTGTTGAATTCTTCCTATGATTGCTGTTTTAATAATCACAAATCATCGTTAATTAATCTGGTTGGATTTCTTATATACATAATCACAATCTTTTAGTGAATCTGTTTATATCGGTTGGATCATGTTTTTATCTGTTCTTGTTATTGATTTACAAGTATTCTGGAAGTCTTCTGGATCAATGAGACACTTTGTGTTCTGTTAAGTGAACGGTCGCACCGATCCATATCAAAATACAACGGTCGCACTGATCCATATCAAAAGAAAACAGTCGCACCAATCCATATCAAAAGGAAAATGTCACACCGATGATGATCATCTGAGTCACCGAAGATGTCTCACCGATGCTGATCAAATGAGTCACTAATCATGACACACCGATGATGATCATCTGAGTCACCGAAGATGTCTCACCGATGCTGATCAAATGAGTTACCGATCATGACACACCGATGCTGATCAAATGAGTCACCAATCTTGACACACCGATGCTGATCATCTGAGTCACCGAAGATGACTCACCGATGAGGATCAAATGAATCACCGATCATGACACACCGATGCTGATCAAATGGGTCGCCGATCATGACACGCCGATGCTGATCATCTGAGTCACAGAAGATGTCTCACCGATGCTGATCAAATGAGTCACTGATCATGACACAACGATGTTGATCATATGAGTCACCGAAGATATCTCACCGATGCTGATCATCTGAGTCATCGATCAGGACACACCGATGTCTATCCACTGATGCTAATGTTGATGACCTACCGATCACTTAACTCACTGATAGTAATAAACAACTGTTTGAATTTCATTATCTTTATTTAATCTAACCAACGATCATATTAGGTATATTTTAATGCTCTTTCATTTATTTAATGAATGTTGTTGGATGTCAGAGAACCGTAACTCGTACATGCAAAAATAAATCATTTCTTTTGCTGGAGCTCGTGCCATAAATAAAAGACGTCCCTGTTGATGAAAAAAGATGATGAGACACTTATGATTGAAAAGAGTGGTGGATGAGATAGTTGTGAAAGACATGAGAAGAGCTCATACGGATATACATGCACGAACAAGAAGACACAAAAGCTCATACACACTCAAGCTTACTCAAGAATAGTTCTGTAGATTCACGAGGACATTGAAGAACAGCATCGACTACATTTTTCACTATCCCTGAACCTGGATGCCAAACAGACGACACTCTGTTTATCAGACAAAAACCAGAAGAGTACTCAGAATAATTTTTGATCAAACTGAAGGATTCCAAAGCTTCACTACAATCACTAGAGCCATTTCTAAAGTCTACATCTCTTCTCTATGATTCATTATTTTACATTTTGTGTAGTGTGTGTTATCTGTTGTATCTAACACACACATTGTCTCCAATACTTTAACTGGAGGATCTGTAAATCATCAGCAAACTCTTTAAATCTTTCATTTCCCACTGGGATAGTGGTAGAGGTTGTGTGTGACCTAGACAACTGGTTTCTATTGTTTTGTTTCCCACAAATAACAGTGGTATAGGTCTTGGACCTAGACAGTTGTAAATTGTTGTGAACCGCGATCCAAGGTGTGGATCAAATTTATATAAATTTTTTAGAGGAATAAGTCTCGGCTTGAGACTGAACCTATTGGTTATATCTGATGTGCTATTTCTTTCAAAGTTATTTTTTTTATTCCGCTGCTAACTACTTTAAAACCAAAACTATTTTAAAGTCACTTTGATAATTAAACTCGAAAGTGTTTATATTAGTTTTAGATCAGTAAGTTTGTTTCAAAAGTTAATCAAATCTTCTATTTTGATTAACTGGGAAATAATAATTCCCTTGAGAACCCAACAGAACCTTTAATTTGATATTAATTCACTACAGTTTAATTCGGTATTTTATTTGGGGGTTTTTAAGACAATGTTTTTAAACATTAATTTTAATTGGAACTCAATTCACCCCCTCTTAATTATCCACTCTGACCAACAAAATAGGCTCAAAAATAGAAATGGGATGAAATCTTAGATCATATATTATTGATCTCGTGATATTTTAATATATTTTTTAAAAACTAACCAAATATTTATTAGATAAAATACCAGTAATGTCAATTTTTGGAATTATTCATTTGATTTGACATAAAAGACATAAATTATAATTTATAATAAAAATATAGTCCTTTAAAGAAGGATTAATTTGTTGTATTTAACTGTAAAATTTATTCCACCCATTAAATGAGTCATATTATATCACTTTTAATATTATTAATGTCATTTATTTTATTTGTTTATTAATTGAAAAAATAATATTTTAGTGTTGTATAATAATTTAATGTAATTAGTGAATACCTAAATCTAATAAATATATTAACATCTTAAATATAAGTTATTTATTCAATAAATATAAATTATTATTATTTCATTGCGTAATTTAATCCATATGTGGTCACATAACAGATATTTAAATGTTAGAGAGTGATATTTTGTAACATTGTTTCCATTGACTATTATAAAGTTCATTTTCATAGACTAGTAATAATTATAAATTAATTAATTAATTTCATAAGGTTATAATATTCAATTTAATATCATGAAATAATAATTTATATTAATAATTATTGCATTACCCCATAGTTTTATCCCAGATTAACTATATTTACTCTTTATAGAGGTGACAGATTTTACCATGGTTACTGTTGATATTGAAAAAAATTAATAGTATCTGATTTACCAAATTTGAAAATCATCATTACAAATATATTACTTTTTTAATGAAAATTGTATTCTATAAGTGCAAGGAATTAATTTTAAAATAAGCACAAAACAAGCGATGAAAACCACGTTTTAGAAAAATACATTTTCAAGTATAAAACATTGTTTCTTCTAATTTCCTGACAAGAAAAATATTATATTATTTTTAAAAATATATTGAATATATAATATATTCATTCCATTAAAATAATTCACAAAATAAATTCATATTATTTTATTATGATAAAAATTTATTATGCACAAAAATATAGTTTTTGTTAAAAATATCTCTTTTACTTTCAGATGATAATATTTTTATTTCAATTTAGTTAAAAAATTCATAGTTTAATACATTTGTAAAACACAAATTTTTCATAATTTAGTTATTTCTATTCATACTCACCAATCCAATGGCTAGATGATACGTGTAACATTAAATAATAACAATTTAACAGAAAATAGTGCTTCGTTTAAACATCTTATTGCGTATATCACAAGATATCAAAAAACTATTTCCTAAAATAATGTAGATTTACATCAAATCCATATCAAATTTAATTTAACCCTAAAAATTCTCTACTTCAATAGAAACCAATAATGGTATCATTTTTGCATTTCATCCTCAAGTTCCCAAGTAGCTTTTTCGAATTTATGATTAGTCCAGACAATATCACTATGTTAAAAATCCTATTCTGTAGAACATTACCTCCATGTTCAATGAATTCTATCAGTTTTTCATCATAAGAAATGTAATTTTTTTGTTGTATATCCTCTAATTTTATTACATATGATGGATTAGGTATGTAATTCCTCAAGAGAGTTACATGTGACATATTAAGAACATGATATAGGTTCGGTAGAAGTGTCGATAGGTAAGATACCATCATACTCGATCAAGAATCATGGAAGGAAAAATATACCTAGTACAGAGAATCCCCATATTTTGGAAAATCATAACCTTATTCCATGGATAAAATAATATTATAACCATCCTACAAATATCAAATTCTTGATCACATTGATGATTGTGATTATAACTATTCTATTGACTTTCAACTACCATAATAATTTATTAGATAAAAAATAATGGACCATTCCCTATACTATATTGGGTCCCAATATTTTTATTTCTCGAAATTCATCCTATAACATTGGATTTCTACACTTGACTCCATATAAGGACTCTTATGGTTCCATATAAATAATTGAGAGATATTTATTACTGTAATAAAAATAAACCATAGAATGGTGTTGGTCCTCACCACCATTGAAACCCCTAAAATAATATATCAACAAATATTATAGGCTTTGAATGAATTACTGAAACATGACATCTTTCTTAGGAAAATACATCACAATGAAACACAACTCTCTATCCAATTCCTATAGAATACATCTCTAGAACAGTAAGGTAAATCATGGATCATGATCAGATACAATAGATTATGATGCTCCATGAAACCATATGAATTCCTTAATATAAATTATTGAAATTTGGTTATTATAAAGGAATTATATGATATAAGTGAAGGGTTCTATATTTTTATGGTTATTTATGACATCCCCAATAGAATTATGTTTATCAGTGTTTTGGGGAGTGAAATGAAAAAGAACATAAATATATTTTACCATTTCCATTATTATATGGGAAATAGTTGTAATATATACTTAGAATATTGTCTCTTTTCCTTTTCTTTATGATATATGAAGTACCTAGATACATACTCTTCAATATATCATCATTTTATCCCGCCCGAAATACATTTTTAGATCTCTATAAAACTTCATACTTTTACGGATGATAGACAATGATGAACTAGGAGTTTCACCAAAAGGCCCATTACTTATTTCCTGTATAGATTAAAAACACACACAATTCTTTAGATTTGTCATTCTATCATAATCATAGTTAATCTTAGGAACACTTATCACCTTCTCATATTACTCTACATAAACATTTTTTATCTTAAATCTTAACTTTGATGGATTTATGAACACTCATTTGAGAAATTTAATATTTTTCTAATTAAATATAGATTCTTAGATCCACAATTTTCATATCTATAAACACAATATGTTTTGTGATCCTCATCATAGATAAGCTAGCGTGATCATTTTGACTGAGATCATATTCCACCTAGTTCGCTTTCCCATGGTGGATATTTATTGAGTAGTCATAATCTGTAATTAATCCAAATATCTTCCACGGAACATATTCAACACATTCATTGTGAATATGTACTTTATTATTTTTTCATAAATACATATATATATATTACACATTAATTTGAAAATTAAATGCCTTTATACTTTTAGTGAAAAAATTACAACATCGATCTCGAAATCATGAGGTGGTTAATTTTTCTCATGAACCTTCATTTATAGTGATGCATAAGCTATCACCATACCCATTTTCATGAGAATGTGTCCCATCCCAGAATTTAATGAATCAATATGGATTAAAAAACCTTATCCACTTTAGGTTAATGTAATCACAAGTGATATAACCAATATTATCTTTGGGGTAGATGATACTAGTTCCTGATTGTGATCCTATTAAGTCCTCAATAATAAATTAAATGTATATTGGTCCTTAATTGTTTAAAATTATGTGAACTGGTTTACCCCATGATGATTATCTTTTTTAAATGAATACCATTACATGGTTCTATTGGAGTAATGTGACAACCCTGATTTTATTACAAAATTAAACATGATTTATTACATAAACTATTCACTTTATACAACATGGATGATTGAGAGGTATAATGTGTTTGGGGATTTGGATCATTACATAACAACATGAAACAAGAAATACAACACCTTTATTGAAAACATCCTTTAAATGACCACTGCATTCCCTCGTACTAAGCATTGCATGGGATAACCTGATGACATGCATAAGAAAAGGGGTGAGCTATAAAGCCCTGTAAGGGAATAAACATGGAATACATGAAGAATAAAATACATGTTATAAAATAGGAATATCAATAGAGCACAAGAGAAACATGAAAATAAAATCATGGTAAAGCATGATAATCATAACATGGAAATGTGGCAACAACACTTAACATGGAATTAGCATGAGCCAAGGCTCGTGGCACATGGAGCATGTGTACATCCTCATTGCACAAGAAGCAAGAGTAATCCCTTGTTTCACTTGAATTATCATGAGTCAATACTAATTGCACATGACGTATCATGATACTATATATTACCCAATGCATTGGAGCGCTATAAGGGCGCACCCTTCTTAAACATTTCATTTCATGCATAAGTGTGTCACATGGATTCATAAAACATAATAATTTATTCCAAGATAATGGAATGTGGAATTCATACATGGAACATTATAATAAATAAGTAATTGTGAAAAAAGGTCAATACCCTTGATGGAGAAATGAGCATGGTATTCACTACACAATGTCATTGGCTTAGAAAATCGGTGCGATTTCAGCAGCGTAACGGCGTGACATAAGAATTCATAAAAAATGTTGATGAGAGAGAAAGGGGTTACTCATCATATTTGCATGTAATGGAAATTACCGAGCTCATATATATACATTTCCCAACAATTTTAATGGAATTTAGATTCATGATACAAAAGTATTGCTTGAATGTAAATGAGGAGAGAAAAGTCCCTTTAGGAATTTCGGTATAGTAACGGGTGTACATGGGAGGCATTTAAGGAGAGACAAAGGGGTCTCCAATCATTCAAAAATAAATAGGGCAGTATGAGGGAGGTGAGAAACCATACCCAAACATTCATACTTGAAATTAAAAAGGAAAAACAACTTAAAGAAAATTTAACAAAAATGAGAAAGGAAGAAAAAACCCTTACTTGGAAGTTTGCTTCCAAAGGCTTGATAGAGGCTTGATAGAGGCTTATTGGGAGCTTGGGGCACCTTGGGAGGATTCTAGATAGAGTAGGGAAGAGTTTTGACGAACACCAAAGGCTTTCAGTGAGGAGTAAGTGGGAGATTGGGTGGGTTTATATAGGAAAGGTGAGGGAATTCTTTATTATTTAGGTTTGGGACCCCCTATATTAAATTAATCCAAACCACAAACCATACCATGTTTTTTGCCCATGTTATTTGGAAAAAGGTAGATTAAAACAATATTTTATAAGTCCAAAGTCCTAACATCTTAAAATAATAGGGTTTCGTATGTGGAGGTGAGTCACACTCCCATGGAAAACAATTTAAAAAGACAAGGTGTTTAATAATTCTTGAAAGGTACATTAATGCATTGAAAAGTATGTCAAACAAACCCAAAATCACATTATTTTAATGTTAAAACATATATTGGCCGAAAAGAAAGCATTTAGTATTTTATTACAACACTACTATGTCATTTTGATGTCATAAAACACATTATATATTTAAACAGTATTTAATTTTTACCCAAAAAATCGATTGTCTCAGAAAATTATGAAAAATTAACCAATGGATAATTTCAATGGCATGTTCCAGAAATAACATTTCGTTTATCTAAATAATTTTCTAAATATCATAATTTTCACTTTTAAAATAAAAACCGACATTTATCGAAAATTCACTGGTTTTGGAAAAAATGGCTTTCAAAATTTAATTAAAATTACAATTGCATTCATAAAATTATAAGATCATTTATATATAATAGAATTAATTTAATAATATTAATATTAATAATATTTTATTAAAATATTATTTAATTCAAAAATCCCTTAATTTAATAAAATAGAATTCTTAATTAAATAATAACTAAAAACACTATTTTCACCTTAAAAACTATTTACAATGTATCAATAATGACAAGAAAGTATATTCATTATTATATACAAAAAATAATGTACATGAACATAGTACAAGAAATTTGTTTCATAACCCCTTAAAACATCCGCATAAGACCTAAGGGTAAGGTGTGCAATGATGACAGACTCCTGGGGTGGCTTTGATAACATCGATCTAATGGTAATTTCTATCAACATCCACTTTTCCAGGAGACGGTCATGTTCGAGCTTTACATGATGAATCTTAGCATGGGCTTGGTCAAGAGAAAATCCCAAGGATGCCACCTCTTTTCCGAGCTCTGAAAAATGGGCTTCGTATGAAGAAATTCTATTGGATGAGGCTATTGCGCCTTTTATATGAGTAAATTGGATTTGATAAAGCCCTGTATTTATACTAATCATGTGATCACACTTCAACAACTATAAAAGTAACGGTCCCAATTATTAACATAAAACCAAAGAAGATGACATTTTATATAAGCATTTCACATAACGAGACATTTAACTAGATCAATAGGGATTTCCATTAATGAAACTTTGGTTCGTTACAATATTCCCCCTTAAGAAATTTCACCCTAGAAATTTCCTTTTCCCACACTAAAATAGATGTGGGTAACTCAGCTTCATCATTTCCTCTGATTCCCAATTCGCTTCTTCAAACTTGTGGTGTTGCCACAGCACCTTGACAAGGGGAATTGTCTTATATCGTGTAACTTTTTCTCTGCTATCTAACATCTTCACTGGTTTCTCCTTATAAGAATGATCATCCTCCAACTGTACTAGATCCTAAGAGAGTACATTTGAAGGGTCTGGTATGTACTTCCTTAAGAGGGACACGTGAAATACATCATGTACTTTGGCTATGGTAGGTGGAAGTGCTAGTCGATAGGCCATATCCCCAACATGATCCAGAATCTCGAAGGGGCCGATGTACCTTTGACATAACTTCCCTTTCATTACAAACCTCATGACCTTATTCCACAGAGATATGCATAGAAAAACCATGTATCCAAATATAACCTCAAGGTCTCGTCGACTATTATCTTCATAACTCTTCTTTCGACTATGGGCTTCCTTGATATGCTGCTGAATTGTTTTCACCGTCTCCACCATTTCCTCGACTATTTTCGGTCCAAGCAGCTTACGTTCACTAACCTCATCCCAACACGCTGGTACTCTACACCTTTTCCCATAAAGGGCTTCATATGGTGCCATTTGGATGCTCGATTGGAAATATTTATTATAAGTGAACTAAACCAGAGGAATATGTTGATCCCATCCTCCTTTAAAGTCCATTGAGTATTCTCTCAACATGTCCACAACTATTTGGATAGTCCGCTCGGATTAGCCATCAGTTTGAGGATGATAGGCCGTATTGAAGTTCAGATCAGTATTAAGAGAATGTTGAAGACTCTTCCAAAACATAGAGGTGAAACATGGATCTCGGTCAGACGCAATAGATAGTTTCACTCCCTGAAACCTTACCACTTCCCTGATATATATTTGTTCCAGTTGATCCAATGAGAAATCATCTTGAATATCAATGAAGTGTGTTGTCTTTGTAAGATGATCCAAAACAAACCAGATTGCATTACTACCTATAGATGTCCCCAGAAGTCTAGTGACAAAGTCCATGTTGATGTTCTCCCATTTCCATTCTAGTATGGGAAATGGTTGCATCATCCCCTGAGACTTCTACCTTTCTAACATCACTTGTTGGAACACGAGGAACTTTGATGAATATACAGAGATAACCTTATTCATATTATCCCACCAAAAATTTTCTCAGATATCTCGATACATCTTTGTGCTCCCTTGGTGAATAGAGAAATTTGAACTTTGTGCATCATCCAAAATCTCCTTCATCAGCTCCGGACATGATGGAACACATAGAATTTTCCCAAATCACACAATTCATTTTTAATTAACCTTAAACTCCAAGGATTTCATTTTTTAAATAGCTCCCACTTTTTCATGAATTCCCATATCAGCCTTTTGATCATCCATTAACCGTTCCAAAAGATACGATTGAGCAATAATTTGTGAATGTATTGATGATGTTCCCTTCTTTATGATTCCCAAGTCCATCTTCATCAAGTCTAAGAATATTGTATCCTTCTCAATTCTCATCATTGATAGAATCGATGGGTCCTTTCTACTTAGGGCATCTTCCACCTTATTCTCTTTCCCAGGGTGGTAATGTATTGAACAGTCATAATCCTTGATTAGCTCTATCCATCTTATCTATCTCATATTAATCTCTTTCTATGTAAATATATATTAAATACTCTTGTGGTCAGTATATATCTCACATTTCTACCGCTAGAGATAATACCGCCCGATTTTCAAGGCAAAGATCACTGCCGCCGACTCCCGATCATGCGTTGGATAGTTTCGATCAAGGATTTTCAACTATAATGAGGCATAGGATATCACTGTATTATTCTGCATTAGCACACAACCTAATTCCCATCTAATCATCACTGAATATCACAAAAGGATCCCCACTTGTGGGTAAAGTGATCATAGGAGTAGTGATAAGCCTCCTTTTCAACTCCTTGAAGATTTATTCTTATTCAACATTCCAAGAAAACTTTTCACCCTTTTGATTTAGTTTGGTAGGTGGGTTGGAAAATCGTGAGAAATTCCTCACAAATCGTTGATAATATCCAGCTAACCCCAAGAAGCTACGGATATCCGTTACCGATATTGGCCTTGGTCATCCCTCAATTGCATCTATATTGAAGGGATCCACATATATCCCATTGTCTGTGATGATATGGACCATTAATGAGACTTCCTTCAACCAGAACTAACACGTCCTATACATTTCATAGAGCTTCTCCTTGCACAAAGTCTCCAGTACAGTTCTTAAATGCTTCTCATGATCCTCCTTGGTTTTGAAGTATATTAGAATATCATCTATAAATACTTCCACAAATTTGTCCAAGTAATCTCTAAAGACTTTATTCATCTAGTACATGAATATTTCTGGAGCATTGTTGAGTCCAAAATGCATTACTATGAATTCATAGTGCATGTATCTTATAAGAAAAGCAGCCTTGGGGACATCTTTATTCTTCACCATTACTTGATAATATCCCAACCGCAAATCTACCTTGGAGAAGTATTTTTCTCCACGCAGCTGATCGGACAAGTCATCGAACCGTTGTAGGGGATAATTGTTCTTTATCAGGATTTTGTTATGTTCATGATAATCAATGCAAAGCCGCATTGAACCATCCTTATTCTTGACAAAGACGACTGGTGCACCCCATGGTGAAGCACTTGGGTGTATAAACCCCTTATCCATATTCTCCTTTAGTTGTTTCTTCATCTCTTCATGTTCCACGACACACATTCTATATGGAGTCTTGGATGTTGTTACTGCCCATGGTATAAGTTCAATTGAGAATTCAACATCTCTTCTAGGAGGAAGACCATGCAGTTCCTCGGGATACACTTCAGCGAATTCCCTCACAATAGGCATTTCATCAAGGATGCTTTCTTCCTTGGACTCAATCATGTAAGCCAGATATTCATGCTCATAGGGTAGTAATATCCATGCTTGAGGTTATGGAGCTAAAGGAGATTCATCTTCCTCCTTACACTTGTAAGGAATTGGGGGTCAATTCTCCATATGGAGAGTGATTTCCCTCTCCCAACAATTTATGTTGGCTCTATATAAGGAAAGCCAATCCATGCCAAGAATTGCATCAAATTCCACCATAGGGAGTATGAAGATATTTTCCTGGAAATTCAATCCACAGATTATAACAGGGAAGGTCTTATATTCAGGTGATGCAATGATTTCCCCATTTTCGGTACTCACCGACATCTTCACTTCCATGATTTGTGGTGGTGCTGGGATTGTTCTACGAAAATATTCGAGATATAAAAGAATGCGTAGAACCTGAATCAAAAAGTATGTTCGCTATTCTTGAATGAATAACTAGCGTACCTATCACCACTATATTATCGGGTTCTCTTTGGAAGAAGTAATTTCAAAATATCCTCCTTGCTTCCTTGGAGGTTGTTGGTTGCCTCCGAAAACACTTGGTATAGGGAACTGATTTGAAAAATTCTCTAGTTCCTTGCAGTTTTATCAATGAACAACATGTTGAGGTTCAAACAGAGTGTCCCACTCATTTGTATCATCCGCGGGTCTTTCTTGCCAATAGTTAACAACTAGGTTCCATTCTCTTCCACACCTAAAGCATTTCCTCGTCCCCTTGAGGAAATTTCCATGGTGCTTCTTTCCGCACTTTTGGAAAGTGGGGTGCTGGATCTTCTTAGCACCATTGGATTTATCCACCAGACCGCCAACATTGAATTCCACCTTAAGATTCTTGTCCCCATGATACCCATGTGATTCCCCGATCTCCATTTCGACCTTGAGGTCAAATCAGACAATTTCCTCATAGCTGTCAAAGTCATGGATCGCTAATTATTTCTGCAGGATAGGCTTCATCCCACCAACGATGTGGTCAACCATGCATTCAGGGGTAATGAAAATGCCGGACACATATCCTTCAAGCCTTGTAAAGTTTTCCTCGTACGCTCCAACAGATTCTTATTTTTTTTTTCTTGAGGGAAAGGATGTACCTTTCCATCTCAAGCCGGAGGTTGCGCGGAAAATATTTATCGAAAAACATCTCCCTAAAATCCTTCCATTCCAATGCCTCGATCTCTACCTCAGGCTTCGTATTTTTTTTCAACGTCCACCATTGATCAACTTCACCCTCCATACGATAAGCCTCTATGAGAACCTTCTCTTGTTCAGAACATTTAAGGATGGAGATGATCTTTTCAATGGAGTTGATCCACTGTTCAGCGATCGTGGGATCAGAAGATCCACTAAATGTAGGAGGCCTTTGTCTCATGAAGCTCTTGATAGTGACTTGTTCTTTCCTAGGGGGGAGGGGGTTGAACATTACTAATGACCCATGTTTCTATTCAAATATTGAGTTAGGTGAGAGAGAAGTGTGACAAAGTTTGTGATTCCCAATCCAATTGGATTGGGAATCTCATTAGTACAGTCATCACACGGATCTTCACATCGGTTGTTAGTCTGAGTCCTCCTATTACCAGCCATTGGCTAGAATAAAAGGAAAGTTAGGGGTAACACATAATGGATAATCTTTAGAAAAAAAATTATGACTTATAAATAAACTTTTATTTCCTTAACTCATTAGTCCATAGGCTTCAATCTAGGCTTTTCATGATCGACTTTTTAACATATATTCTTAGGGGCATTTTTTTTAATTCCCTTAATAAGGCTTCATACTAAGAATGCGAATTTATCAAAACATATCCCTAATAAGTTTTGTAACCAAGAGTTAAGCAAGGCCCGTTGTCTTGCACCAGTTCTCGTTCAAGTCTAGCTCAAAGCGGTGTTTTCGTGTTTTACCCCTAGGATACATCTGTGCCAGAGCCGCCTCTACCTACTCGTATCCAGCAAGGGATGTATTTGTTTGATAAACCACTTACTCAGTACTTAGCAAAACATAGGGATGTTTTTATTATACTTAGTCTTGTATCTAAGGCTTTACTAGGGTTTTCTAATCCTAATCCCAAAAATAACAAAACATATCCTCTAATACCAACTATGACAACCTTGCTTTTATTATAAACTTAATCATGATTTATTACATAAACTATTCACTTGATACAACATTGATGATAGATAGGTATAGTGTATTTGGGGCTTAGGATCATTACATAACAGCATAAAACATGAAATAAAATATCTTTATTGAAAACATCCTTTACATGACCACTACAATCCCTCGTATATAGCATTGCATGGGATAACCTGAAGAGATGCATAAGAAAAGGGGTGAGCTATAAAGACTAGAAAAGGAATAAACATGGAATACCCGAGGAGTTAAATACATGTTATAAAATAGTCATATCAATAGAGAAAAAGAGAAACATGAACATTAAGGCATTGTAAATCAGGATAATCATAACATGGAAATGTGTCAACAACACTTAACATGGAATTAGCATGAGCCAAGGATCATTTCACATGGAGAATGATTACATCCTCATTTCACATGAAGCATGAGTAAATCCTCATTTAAAATGAATTAGAATGAGTCAATACTCATTGCACATGAATTATCATGATACTATACTTTACCCAATGCATTGGAGAACTATAAGGGAACACACTTCTTAAACATTTCATTTCATGCATAAGTGTGCCACATGGATCACAAAACATGGGTTCATAAAACATAATAATTTATTCCATGATAAAGGAATATATAATTAATACATGTAACATTATAATCACTAAGTAAATGTGCATAAAGGTGAATACCCTTGATGGAGAAATGAGCATGGTATTTACTACACAATGGCATTGTCTTAGAAAATCGGTGCGATTTCAGCAGCGTAACGGCGTGACATAAGAATTAATAAAAAATGGTTTATGAGAGAGAAAGGGATTCCTCATCATATTTACATGTAATGGAATGTAAGTAGGTCGTATAGATACATGTCCCAACAATTGTAATGGAATTTAGATTCATGATTCAAAAGAATTTCTTGAATGTAAATTAGGAGAGAGAAGTTCCTTTCAGAATTTCGGCATAGTAACAGGTGTATATGGGAGGCATTTAATGAGAGTGAAAGGGGTCTCCCATCATTAAAACAGAAAGAGAAAATTATAAGGGATGTGATAAACCATACCCCATCATTCATAATTGAAATTAAAAGGGAAAACAACTTAAATAAAATTGGACAAAATGAGAATGGAAGAAAAATACCCTTACACGGAAGCGTGCTTCCAAAGGCTTGAGATAGGCTTGAGAGAGGCTTCTTTGGAGCTTGGGGCACCTTGGGAGGATTATAGAGAGAGTAGGGTAGAGGTTTGACGAACTAGAAAGTCTTTGAGTGATAAGGAAGTTGGAGCTTAGGTGGGTTTATATAGGAAAGGTGAGGGAATACATTATTATTTATGTTTGGGACCCCTTATATTAAATTAATCCAAACCACAATCCATCCCATGGTTTTTGCCCATGGTTTTTGGCAAAAGAAATAGGAAAAAAATATTTTATAAGGCCAAAGTCCGAACTTATTAAAATAATAGGTTTTCTTATGTTGAGGTGAGTCACACTCCCATGGAAAACAATTTAAAAATACAAGGTGTTTAATAAGTCTTGAAGGGTCATTTAATGCTTTGAAAAGAAGGTCAAACAAACCCAAAATCACATTATTTTATTGTTAAAACTTATATTGACAGAACATAAAGCTTTTAGTATTTTTTAAATCACTATTGGGTCATTATGATGTCATAAAACAAATTATATATTCAAACAGTATTTAACTTTTACCCAAAAAACTCGATGTCTCAGAAAATTATGTAAAATTCACCGTTGGATAATTTCGACGTCCTAATTCTAGAAATAAAATTTATTTTATCTAAATAATTTTCTATATATGTTAATTTTAAATTTTAAAATAAGAACCGGCATTTATCGAAAATTCACGGGTTTTGACAAAAATGGCTTTCAAACCTTAATAAAAATCACAATTGCATTCATAAAATTATATGATAATTTATATATAAGAAAATTATTTTAATAATAATAATAATATTTTATTAAAATATTACTTAATTAAAAAATCCCTTAATTTAATAAAATATATTTCTTATTTAAATAATAACTAAAAACATTATTTGCACCTTAAAAACTATTTATAATGTATCAATAATGACAAGAAAGTATATTCATTATTATATACAAAAGATAATGTACATAAACATAGTACTAGAGATTTGTTACATAACCCCTTAAAACAGCCGCATAAGTCCTAAGGGTAAGGTGTGCGATGGTGACAGACTCTTGGGGTGGCTCGGATAACATCACTCGAGTGGGAAATTCTATCAACTTCCACTTTTCCCATAGGCGGTCACATTCAAGCTTGACATGATGAAGCTCATCTTGGGTTTTGTCAAGAGCGAAGACCAAGGACACCACCTCTTTTCCGAGCTCCGAAAAATTGGCTTCGTATGGACCAATTCTATTGGATGAGGCAATCGCTTCTTTTGTATGAGTAAATTGGATTTATTAAAGACCTATATTTATACTAATCATGTGATCACTATTCAACAACTAGAAAAGTAACGGTCACAATCCATAACATAAACCAAAGAAGTTGAAATTTTATAAAAACATTTTACATAATGAGACTTTTAATTAGATCAAGAAGGATTTCCATTAATGAAACATTGGGACATTACAAGTTACTTCTTCAATTCCTATAACATAGTCAGGTTATTTATATATTTAGTCCTTCAAATGAGAGTAGCACCAGACACACGTTATATAGAAATATCATTATATAAATTTAGTGGAAGACCATCCAACTCATCCATAATGAGTTACAAAATCATGAAAATATGTATTTTTCTTATGCTGAGTTTTTCTCACTACTATTTGAGATAAATAACCTTTTTGATTAAGAATAATGACCCATACAATGGATATAATTAGAATTGGAAGTTATTTTTTCATCCCATCGATATAAAATCATAGGTTTCATTAGAATATAACACATAAGATCCCTTCTATTGTAATTTATGTGGTAATTAATTAATGAAATCCAATCCATACCAAAAATAACATCGTATTCAACTAGAGGATGAAAAACTACGTTTTCAAGAAGAATATTCTCAAAAAATATAGTGAGAGAAAAATCATATACTTCTGATGTAAGAATATCAATATTATAAGTTTTTACTAATAACTAAAAATATATAATTTAATATGGTATTGTTATATGATTAGAAATTTATATAGATATAAAATATTTGGTAGATTTAGAATCAAATAATACATTAACGGTTATATAGTTGATGGTAGGTGTACCCATCACCACTTTTTTGTTATACTCCACATCATCAATTGTGATCACATGATATTTCCATTTTACTAGGATTATTAAGTTCCCAATTTTCATCATCATTAGTAACATTATGGTTTGATAAATGGACATAATAATTATTATAATTCATGAATTTGAAACACTGGAGTTATTGTGGTGAATATTATGGGGATTTATTTTTATTTGCATCATTAACTAACATCATCCATTAAATTAGGAATTTCATTTCTCTATGAATTTATTTTCCACACTTAAAATTTTCAAAAGTAACCTAAATATAAAATCATAAAAATTTATTTCCACAAATCAAGAGTAAATGAAGGATTGTATTCTCATATCCATGTTTTTTAGATTTTCCTTTGAATTCCATTATTTTTTTGGAAGTAAAAACTATGAGATGGATAGGTAACGCCAGTCTATATTTCTACCATGATAGCACATTAAATGATTTCATCATACCTGTTGATGAGACATTGGGATAATTCCCTTCAGATACATTTTTTAACATAATGAAGAATCAAATAACCATAATTTTTGGTTGGATGATAATTCATGAAGCATACCTTGTAAGTCTCATAAAATTTTCCTCATATGTACCATCGAATTTGATATCCTTCTACTTTATCACAAGGAAATATTTCTATGTTTTAAAATAAAGAATAAAAGGAATGTACTTATGAATAATTTTCCCTTAAATTAATCAACTCCATGGAGTCAATTTCTTCATTTTTGCTCATGTTTTTGTTATGATTCCATTGTTGATAATCTTTTCCATTCAAATGATAGAAATCCAAAATAAATTATTTTTGGCCCAAACACTTCAAATGTAAAATATATAATAGTTGGTACTAATTCATTTCTCATAAAATTGTTCTTTAGAATACCAACTTAAAGATAGATTATGTTTCCTTATGAAGGACTCAATAAAATGTTATACATTATTTTGTTCATTTGTAAGATAAAAGTGATTCATAGAATAAGATAGTTCGATGATAATGGAAATGAGATTTTTTATTCCATGTCTATCATAATATTTGGTTACTCATGAGAAAAATAACTGCATTTTTTATCACATAAATAATTTACATGATTTATTTGAGTTTTGGACATTAACTAAAAACAATAGTTTTAGAATTAATAATCATAGTGGAAAACCTAAAATTCAAGAAAAACATTTAATTGATGTCCAAATCAGGGAATTCAATTTAAAAATAGTTGAACATTAGGTTTTAGGTAATGTCTATGAATTTAGAAAAGGAATAGACCATTATTTTATAGTTCCAATTCCTTCAAAAATACCCAAATTAATATTCTCAAAAGCATTAAGGAGGTTTGGGGAAAATCTAGGGATTGTTCAAAGGTTAGAGCCTTGAAATGGGAGTAAAATATTAGGTCACAATGTTTGGAGAAACTATAGCACCCAGCCTTCATGTTTTCCATAAACTATGTGCAATCAAACTGTGGATCGTCAGGGGAAACATGTTTTTGATGCCACAGTGTGACCCAGAGAAAAATGAATTATGAAATTTTAGAGTCTTGGGATAGTGTTTTCACACAGTTTACTCATAGTTATGTAAACTGTGCACCAAACCATATGATGTACCCATTTCAAGAAGTAACTGGTGCATGGTTTTCACACAATTTGCCAACAGCAAGGCTAAATAATACATAGTGTAAAATGTGGGTAATCTTACTTTTTATTCCCACTTAAATAAATTTAATCCATTAATTCTTTCTCCTTTTATTTTATTTATTATTTGACTTCCCTCATCACCCATAGAATCCCTCTTAACATCTCAACCAAGGAAATCATGAAACTCCACTGCTTTCCATTCAATTTTCTCAACGATAGATCCAATGGGTTGCTATAGGTATGATAGCAAATCCTCTCCAATCGATTTCTAGGTTTTCATCCCCTCAATTGTGTTATCTAAGTGTGACCTCATTTTCCCCATTTTAGGGAATTTTAAAGTTTTTATTTTGATTTCTTCCAACCTAGCTCAAATCAAAGGTTAACATAGGATGAGGGAAGCTCTATAAGGATAAGTCAGTTGGTCTAGGCTATTTGACATAATTTTTTATATTTCCATAAAATATGTGGTTGTTCAATGAGAAAAACCCTCTAAGAATCAATCCAAAATTGTCGATATAATTTAATTAATAGTTTCTCATTTTGTTGCAACCACTATTAGTGGAGGATCAACAAATTAGGATGATCACGTTGTGTTATTCATTCCAATTGGGTGTGATATACCTTATTAGACAAATGTACCTTTTTATAATTATTTCATAACACTACTTGAGGGTTTCATTTATTATATAACATATTAATTAGATGTTTGGTTAGAATTTGGAATTGGTTTAGGTATTAAACTCTATTCCCATGATAAGTAAAACGGTTTTATTATGTGAATTGGATTAATGCCTTATACACATTTTCTATAGTGGATTTTCCCAATGACTTTCCTTGATACTTATGCCTAATATGATTTAAATTCATAAATTAAATGGAATTCCTTCCATTTAAATTTGGTAAAATGTATTTCTTATTTAATTATCTCATGTCAGTACCAAGAGTGATATAAGGGGTTTTGATTTAAGAACTCCCCTGTACGGTATCTCATTCCTTTCTATTAGAATTGTAAATTCTTAGTAAACACTCTAGTAGAAACCTAAGCTATGCCGGAGATGGTATCACCATGCATTTTTTGTATTTTAACATCATATGAGTTACAGTAGTTCCCTAGAGGATACCACTTTGATGGTATCAATGGAATGATTTGTTGCACCATGCCATGAGAGAGACTTGGGACCCTATGTTGGATACTAGGTATAGACTCAGAGGATAATTAGACATTAGATCATTATATATTATTATTTAGTGACACTTGGGTCATCATTCTTGTGTCAAATGTGTGGGTTTGAGTATAGTACTCAAGAGGGTGGTGAATTGAGTATTTATGAAAATTTCTTTTAAAAGGGTATTCTTAAAAAGGGTTCCCAAATAAATTTAAAGACTGCTCGGTTAATCAAACATACAAATTTATGGAAGATTCACTGTTTAAATAACTTCTTAGAAGATTGATTATTTATCAGTTATCATAATATCAGTAATTAAAATTACTTTTGAAGCTATTCTAATATGGAAAAACAATTATAACTTCTTTCCAAGATTAACTATCAATGTAAATTTAGTGATTTCTTAATTAAATAGTAAAATAGAGAAAATTAAAATAAACCGCACAGCGGATATAAAACAAGTGGTTCAGTCTTATGTTGAGACCTCATCCACTCCACTTGGTGATCACCTTCCACAAAGTAGTTTATATAAATAATCATGATCCACAACCTGGATCGACATAAAAAATAGTACACAAGACTGTCATGGTCACATGACCTCTTCTACAATTCTTCATGGGTATGAAATATCTGGTCACGCAGGGACCACTTCCACACTTATCTATGGGAATACACAAGTATAAAAATATGTAAGAGAAATGATATCTTATATCCTTCAGTTTGATGAAGGAGATAATGTGTCTTTTTATACAGACACCCACACTGCTCGAAAGATAATAATAATAAACAATAGAGAAGAAATGATTAGATAAGGTTTGAAGTGCCTTGAGTTTTAGTCTATGAATATCTAGACTTCTGGGATGAAGAAGATGAAGAAATTGAGTCCTCTCGCAGAAAACAGAGTTCTATAAGTTGTTTAGATCTGGATCGTGTTCTTTGTGGAGTTGGTAGTGTGGAAATTTTCTTGACTCTAGGAATTGAGTATGCTTCCTGTTTTCTTCATCAATGTTGAGATTCATGAATACTCATGCTTCTTCGTTATCGCACACACAATTTTTTTTATTTTATCACAACTGTCGGCACAGTCACCACGATCACCTCTTTTTTCTTCTAGACAAATTGTTCTTTTTATTCTTAGAATGCATGTGTTGGAGCCGAAAGAATGCATGTATTATGCACCTCGTTCCTCGTACTGTCATGTGACATATCTACAAGGAAACATTAATTCTGTCATGGCATTTAAAAACGTCAAATATGACAGTTATAAATTAAATTGATAAAAAAAACAGATTAAGAAACGGTGACACTGTATGTCTATAAACGGTGTCTCCTTGAAATGGTTTCTTCTTCATTATCATCGAGCAGTGAGATAGCAATTATGGAATATTTTTATGGAGATTAGGTACTATTACCACAAATGAATGGTTAGGATCGTGGTGTCTATTCACGGGATCTGTATGGTCATGGTGTCTAAATGGTCACGGTGTCTGGATGGTCACAGTGTTTGGATAGTCACGGTTTCTCAGACTTAGACAAATATCTATACACAGATATAAATAGTGATATTTTTAGAATGAATTAAACATAAAAATTCATAAGATAATTTCATTATAAATAGTATAATTTACAGTAATTATTTAAGGCATAAAAAAACTAATCATCTGTAATCATGATTTTACATAGATTAAAAATCATTAACAATCATTACAGAATTTGTAGGATTTGTGATCATTAAAACATTATTAACACATGAGGAGTCCAACAGTCTCTCCCTTTTTTATGATCAGAAATCATGTGAGTGAGAAACTTGTTCATAGGGAATGTTTCTCTTCCTTAATGTTCATTTAGTGCATATAGAATACATATTTCTCACCCTTATAGGATTATCAAAAAGAGTAAATAAGGAAGAAAGGAGCATAGTGCATTAGATGGATAAAAAGCATCATTACAAATAGTAAGTAACAAGAATACATAAAACAAAACTATGAAATGGTAGTAGTCACTGTTCTACAGTACTAGAAGGTCTTTGATTTTCCATTGGCAATAGCATCAAAAGAAGAAGCCATAAGAGCATAGGTAGATGTGGAGGAAGGGAGTGAACCAGTGGACAGTGAAGGTAAAGGGATTCCTCCAAAAATAGAAGGGGCCAAGGTAGGAGCAGTGGAAGACTAAGGAAACTGTTGATCAAGGATAATAGGCCTAATCAAACTCAGAGCCTGAGAGATAGGCATAGAGTTAGGGGAAATGGAAATGGATAAGAAATTATTCAAACCATATCTTAGGGGAGAAGCTAAAGGAGCGACAATTTTTATACTATGGACATGAAGATTAGGCCTCAAAATCTTAACAAAGATAGAAATGATCTCACCGCCATACAACATAGCATTCCCTATCACATCCTTGTTCTCCATAAACATATCCAAAAAATGAGTGAAATAATTGAGCTTTTGGACTTTGTCCTGAAAACTTGAGTGATAGGAGGAATCCTCTAATTCTCCAATATGTACATGAAGTGGTTGGTCATATGATTCTTAGAGAAGATCCGATTGAATTACAATTCCATCTTCTTAGAAATATCTTACTGATCATCACTATAAATACTGTAATGAATCCCCACCAAATAAAGAACATTTTCACTATTCTAGATGACTTCTTACTGAGATTCCTTGTCAATGCCACTGAGAACAGATTGAAGTTCTTTGTTGAAAATTTTTCAGAGCAAATCACTTCCTAAAAAAGGTTGAGATGATTGTCTAGATGTATGAGAAGAAGTGATAGCCAATTTAAGGTATTCTATTTTATTTATAACTTTCTGTATACATCCCTTAAACTCATCTAATTACTCATTAAGACCAATAATAAGATCACACATCTCTTGAACAGTCTTCTTATTTCTTTCAGATATATTCCTTATAATGGAAGTAGGAATATGTTGAATTTGGGGATAGACAACCTGTGGAATCTTACAAACAACATCCTCAAGAGGATAATATAGCGGTTTTGGTCTTGATGTTATCACTCTTTTCATATCTTCAACCATATCTCTGATAGTTTTTACTTCATTACCCCACTGTTTGTTCTAAATTCTTAATTCTTGAATCTCATAAAGCATCATGGGCTAAATCTGTCGTATGACATTTTCCATCAACAAGTCAGCATTTCTCTCACCTAAATTGGTTACAATAACCTATTTTTTATTCATGTTTTTATCAACTTTAGCCAATATGGTATATCCAAAAGCCTCCAGATCAGCTTTATTCACCTGGTTTTGAGGTTCTTGAGAAGGTTCAAGAATAGAATCTGAGACAAGATCAGGTTCTTTGGCAGAGATATCATCAGAAGAAGATGCCAGTTTAAAATGAAATGTAGCATATAGATCAATATATTTAAATGAAAATTCTTGGTAAATAGTGACATCAAAATAACTGGTGAATTTATACCTTGTATCTACTGACCATGGATCAATCAGATTAAGGACTTTAATAGATTTCAGATTTGGGGCTGCTCCCCCTCAATAGGTGCATGTTTCTCTATAATGAGACATATAGATCCATGATATATTTCAATAATTTCATCCATAATTTCCTCAACCATTTCGTTTATAGAAAACTGAAAGGATTTCTCCATTATTTCATTAGTTTATGGAATAAATTCAGTAACAACTTGTTCTTCTAGGTGTTCCTCAAGAGAAGTTTCTTGCATAATAGAATGATCTGATTTTATATTCTCTTCTAAAATATATTTTTTACTTTCCTTAACATTATATTCTTCTTTGGAAGAAATTTGTTCTTCCATATGAAAAACTTCTTCAAGACATGCATTTCCTTCTCAGATAAGACTTCAAAAGAAGATTCAATGAGTTCCTCAACCAGAACAGTTTCTCTTGGAGTTACAAAAACCTATTCTTCTTCCTCCTCATCAGAATATTAAACATGTTCATCTGGTTCCAAACCAGGATTAGAAATATCCTTAGGTCTTTAATGGTTTTCCACCAGATTAATCTTTTCATAAACCCTGTCATTATCTTATATCCATGATTTTCTCCATGGATTCCAACTATCTTTTATTATCATTACTGTATTTTTTGAAGGACAAAACTCATAGTCCTTAATGGATTCTTTGTCTATTCTAACCAATCCTTTCGCATGAAGCATAGATTAGATAATCATTTAATAGAATAAGGATTTTGACTTTGAGGTTGTTTTGATCAACTCACACATATAGTGTATACCATACTTATATAGGTTGATTATATGTACATTTTTCATGAGATGTATCAAAAATACATCCTGATACTTGATTATTGAAAAATTATCCTTTCAAGGGATAATATAATTTTGAACAATCTTACACAAGATTCAGGTTTCACCATCTAGCTCGGCAACTATGGCTCTCCTCTTAGTAAAATTTCTAGTTAATCTTCTCAATTCTTCTTCCAAAACAAAGATCTCACTTGGAGGATGAGGACCACTCTTGTAGTACTCACAAATACCATAATGAGGTATCCTAAGGCATTCAACCCATAACCTCGAAGAAAAGATAGAAATCTGGCCATTGATCAAACTTTTTACAACATATCCATTTTTTGAATCAAAAGAGAATTGATCATTATGATAAAAATTTGCAACTAGATTCGGGTAAATAGGCATATCCTATTTTTTGAACCAATCCATACATCCTATATCTGTTTGAACTTTCAATACCAAAGTGTTACTTGAAAAAAGAAACTTAGGGAATATCCCCTTTTTAGGTACCACTACTATATTCACCATATTTGGATTCTAAGGACCTTTGAGTGCTAACATCGGCGTGATTTTCAACATCTTCTTTAAACTACACTTATCAAGAGTTGAGGACGATGGGTGTTTCATACTAAGAATTCACCGAAGGTTCGAGATAGATAAGGGATGATAGTGGGGTTAAGGCTTGATAGAAGAGAACTCTAGGGAAGAACAAGTGAATCTTCATTTATTTTATCATTTATGGATATCAAGTGTCACATGGTCAAAAGCGTAAGAAAGTAAACAAGAATAAAACAATTAATTACTGTGGTAAATGTTAGAATGTATAAATAAAACCATAAATCATCTTTAAAGTGAGACTGTAATCAACTTTTATGCTGATACCGTAATCAAATTTCATGGTGATAGCGTAACAGGATTTCACGGTGAGACCGTAACAGTGTGATTTCTAAACTGTGTGACAGTATTATTTGAGATAGTATGTGCCAGAAAGTAACCAAGAAATAGTAACTATGAGACCTTAAACATGAAACATCAAATCTTAAGATAGTAAAACTATAGAAATGTTATATTTAAATAGTTATCTTAAGACAGTGACATGTGAATCTGTAAACTGTGAAACAATATACTTACTACTTACGATTTATCATTCCAAATTCATCTATGATGTAATCTATTCATTCAGAATTTAACGGTTTGGTGAATAAATGAGCAAGTTGTTATTCAGTTCTAATGAATTCCAAAGTGATTTATAATTATTGATAATGATAACTCAAAAAATGATGTCTTACATCAATGGGTTTCTTCCTAGAGTCTGAAACATGATTTTTGGAGATGATAATAGCACATGTATTGTCACAATTTATAGGTACATGCCTGAATTGATATTCATATTCTAGTAATGTGTGTTTCATCCAAAAATTTTGTGCACAAAAGTGACAGCCACTATGTATTCATCTTTTGTAGAAGATAATGCAACAAAGTTTTGTTTCTTCCTACATCATGATGCTACTGACAAGACTTAATAGTGACATGTTCCAGAGGTCATTTTTCTATCTAACCTATAACCACCGAAGTCGGCATTAGACTAACTCACTAATTCAAATGATTGTACTCTGGGATAGAGCATTCCTAGATTGGGTGTTTTCTTGAGGTATTTAAAAATTATCTTAGCAACATTTAAATGATATTCCTTATGATTTTCTTGAAAATGAGCACACATACACACAATAAACATAATGACAGGTCTGCTATCAGTTAAGTAGAGTAAGATTTCAATCATTCCTCTATAAGTGGTTTGATCAATATATTTTCAATCTTCAATAAGTGCTAACTTACCTGTAGTACTCATTGTAGTGTCACTACTTTTAGTGCTATCAAGTCCAAAATGTTTTATAAGATATCAAGTAAATTTTATTTTATTTAAAATAATACAATAATTGTTTTGTATGATTTTAAATCAAAGAAAGAATCTAAATTCACCCATTAAACTCATTTCAAATTCGGTTTGAATCATTTTAAAAAATTCAATACATATATAATTTTTTGAAGATACGAGGATAATTTCATCTATATAGATTTTAACTACTAAAACAAAATTGGATGTTAGTATTATAAAAAGGGTAGGATAAGCTATTCCTTTTTTTAAACCTTTTGAAATAAGAAAAGTTCTTAATCTATCTTATAAAGCTCTTGGAGCTTGTTTAAAACCAAATAAAGCTTTTGATAATTCAAAAATATTGTTTGGAAAATGAGGGTTTGTAATCGTAGGGCGTTGCATAACGAATACGTCCTCGCCTATATACCCATTTATAAATACACTTTCGACATCCATTTGATATAGTCTGAAATTAAGATGTGTAGTATATGCAACTAAAATTATGATAGCTTTATGACTAGCTACTGGTGTAATGGTTTCTTCATAGTCAATTCTTTCTTCATGACTATCACCTTGTGAAACCAATTAAGCTTTGTTTCTATGTATTTACCAGCATCATATACCTTTTTTCTAAACACCCATTTAGTGCCTATGGTAAATGATTCATTGGGTATTTTAACATGTTTCCAAACATTGTTTCCTTCAAATTGATTATGTTTTTCTTACATATCCATTCTCCAAAATTCATCATTTGTTGCATAATTACAGTTTTAGGTTCATGTTGTGACAAGAATACTTGATTTTCAACCTAATTTCTAATTAAAGATCTAGTTTGAGTACCTTTTTCTAAGTATATAACAATATTATCTAAGGAATAGATCTTAAGAGTTAAAACAGATCTAGAAAAAGAAGGAATGGTGATTTTACGTTCATCAATAGGGCCAGGTTCATTTTGATCTAAATCTATATAATTTATAGAACTTGATGTTTTCATAGAATATTTTACTGGATGGTCAAAAGATTTTTAATTAAAGTCTATATTTGATACATCATCCTACATGTTCTCTAGAGTGGTCTTAGGCTCATGTGGATTTTTTTCATCAAATTAGACATGTACAAAATCTTCTACACATTTACTTCTTTTATTAAACACTTTATAGACATTAATTGAGATTGAATATCCTAAAATGATTCATTCATCCCTCTTGGATGCAAATTTTCATGATTGTCCATAGTATTAATGATATAGAATTTGCAACCAAAAAATTGAAGTAACTAACATTGTTTTTTCTATTATTCCCCAACTCATATAGAGTTCTTTTCAGAATAGGTCTAATTGATACGATATTGAGAATATAACATGTTGTTTTTATAGCATCGGCCCAAAAATAAATGCGTAAGTCATATTCAGTAAGCATGGTTCTAGAAATCTCTTCTAGGGATCAATTTTAATTTCTAAAACTCCATTCTGTTGAGGTGTTCTAGGGGCAGATAAATTATGAATATAGCCATTTTGTGAGAAAAAAGATTCAAAATTTTTATTTTCAAACTCACAACCATGATAAATTCTAAATGATTATATTATAAGTCCACTATGATTTTCTAAAATTTTGGAATATTTAGTAAAATGATAGCATGCTTCAGATTTGGGAGACAAAAAGAATGTATAGGTATATCTATAAAAGACTTCTTCATGAATATAAACATAGTTCTTCCAATTTATGCTAAAAACACTATGTGGTCCAAAAAATCCATGTGAACCAGTTCGATAGGTTGAGAAGATGATACTTCATTATTTGGTTTCAAGGATATTTTGTGTTTCATTCCTTTTTGACAAGGATCACACGCTTTATCATTTGGAAACTCAAGATTGGGTAGGTATTTAACTATGATTTTTCCACTTAACATTCGTGGGGAGTGAGTTTTATAGTTTTATAGTCACCAATGCCAAAAAAAATACTCTTTGTGAAACGCACTAAGACATGAAGCATTTTGAGATGCAAAATAATGTATGTTAGCATTATATACATTTTCTTTTCTTAATGAAGAAAACACTAATTCATTTTTAGAATTAAAAACCATTAAATAGTCATTTTCAAATATGACATTAAATCCATCATCACATAGTTGTGTATTACTAAGAATTTTATTTTTCAATCCATCAACAAAAAGTACATTGAAAATCAAAACTGAGTTAATGTTACCGGATTTTCCATGGATAATAATATTTCCTTTTTTATTTTTATCAAAGATTACATGTCCTCCATCAATTTTTATTATGTTCTTAAAGAATGAAAAGTCTCATGTCATGTGTCTTGAAAACCCACTTTCCATGTACCATATTCTTTTACAGGAACCCATTAAAATACTTTCATACCAAATAGTCAAATAAAAATAGATTTTGGTACCCATACCTATTTGAGTCCAGTAATATTAGTGACTAGGGACTTCAGAACCCATATATGCTTCATCGGATTCCTATAAGCCTTATGTAAAGTATTTGAAAAATAAACTCGATTTGATCTAGAAAATCATGAAACAATTGAGAGTGTAATATAACATGAACTAGCTGAATGTTTTCCAGAACTAAGATTAAATCATTATGTACTAGATTTAGAAACAAATCAGTTCTTCCAAAATTTCATTTTCCAGGTTGATAGCCAAGGTCTGTAGTATATTTAGGAGAAATCTGTTTACCTATTATTTATACCATGGTATCATTATAATTATTAAATCATTAGAGATCCTTTTTCAGTTTCTAATTATATTGTTTTAGTTCATTGTTCTCTTTGAGTAATTGATCATTTTTCTCCCTTTCTATAGTGAGTTTAGTTTTAACAGTTGAGGTAAGAGCATGGTATTTCTTTAATGACTTGTATTTTCCATTTAGTTCATTGCATTTCTCTTCAAGAATACTAAAATAATCAAACATTACTTAATTAGACATATTTTTAGAGTCAGTATCATCTCCAGAATAAGAGAAATTGTGTACAGAAGATTCTAGTGTTACCCTAAATGTTTTTTTTCATAAAACACATATTGGCTTTGTTATCCTATTCATCATGTGATGATTCTGAGTCACTTGAACTGTCCTCAGAAGAACTCTGTGTTTCATTCATTTCCATTTTATACTTTTTATATTTCTCCTCAAATTTATTTTTGTACTTGAGCTTCCGACAGTCATCCTTGATATATTCATTTCACTTTCATTCATAGGATATAATCTCATCAGACTTGTCACTTATTTTCTATTCCTTATTCCAACTTCCTTTTTGATCATATATTTGATTGAAGTTAGGATTTCTAAAAATGGTCTTCTTCTTGTAAAATCTATTAAACCTTCTGGATAATTGTTCCATCTATACATCTCTATCAAGTGATGATTATTCATCACTAGAACATTCTATAGAAACCTCAAATTTACCTTTCTCTTTCTGTTTAGTGGTGGTGGTCTTGAATACAATAGATTTTATTTTGGGTTCATCCTCATCTCCCTTGTTGACTTTAAGCTCTTCATTATACATCATCAGTTTTCCAATTAGTTATTTTACATGTAGCTTGCTGATGTCGTATGACTCTCTAATAGAGATAGATATTCCTCCCTATCTGTCAGGTAAGCATATGATAATCCTCATGATTTGTTCTTTGGAAGTGACTTCTCTTCTGAGAGAAATCATCATGTTGAAATTTTATTGAACCTGAGATACATGTCAGAAATAGTCTCATATGGTTTCATTTTAAAATTATAATATTTAAAAGTATTAGTATTAAGTTTCATTTCTTTCAAACTAGGAGTTCCTTCATGTGAAACAGACAAGGTATCACAAATTTTAGAGGTAGTTTTACATGAAAAGATCCAATTAAATTCCACATCTATTAAAGAGAAGTATAAGGAATTCATAGAATTTTAATTTTAATTATAGGCAGTTTGGGTAAGGTCATCCCACGCGATTCTATCAGTAGTAGGAATCTTATATTCATATATAATAGAATACAATATTTCAAATCTCATACTTTCTAAATGCATTTTCTTTTTTATTTTCCATTGAGAATAATTGTTTTCATTAAGGAAAGGTGGTATATTATTACATAACCTTCCAATATATTCTCCCTGATAAATAAATAATTTAAAAGACATTGAAATATACAATTAAAAGAAATTTTCAGATCATTAAAGTACAACAAAAATCACATTTTTATAGGGTCAAAAACAGAGTCTTAATAAACAGCCTCTAATTCTAAATTTTGGTCGGAGTAGATTTATCGAGAGGGTGGTGAATTTATATTAAACAATTATTTTTAAAAGTTATTCTTTAATGGGTTCCCCAATAAATTTAAATACAACCTACTTAATCAATGTTATATAGTTATACATGTTTGAATGTTTAAATAACTTCATAGAAGATTGATTAATTATTAGTAATCTTCATATTATTTATTAACATTACATTTGAAGATATTATAATAAGACAAAACAATTATATAAAATTTACAAGATTAACTAGCAAATTAAATTTAGTGATTTCTGAATTATATAGTAAAATAGAGAAATCTTAAATTAACAGCACAACGAATATAAAACAAGTGGTTCAGTCTATGTCCAAGACCTAATACACTCCATATGGTGATCACCTAATACTTTGCGGTTTATATAAATAAATGTGATCCACAAACTCGATCATGGATAAAAATAGTACACAAGACTATCTAGGTCAAACGAACTCTTCCACAGTTCTTCGTGGGTATAAACTATCAGACCACATAGGTTCCTCTTCCAAAATTATCCCTGGGAATATAGAACTATAAAAATATGTAAGAGGAATGATATATTGTATCCTTCAGTTTGATGAAGAAGATAGTACGTGTTTTTATACAGACAGACACACTGATCGAAAGATAAAAATAATACACAACAGTGAAGAAATTATGAGATATGGTTTGATGTGCTCTATTTCTTAGTCTCTGTAGCTCTAGACTTTTAGGATGAAGTATATGTAGAAATCGAGTCCTCTCGTTGAAAATAGATTATTGTAAGTCGACTAGATCTGGCCAGTGTTCTTTGTGGAGTTGATAGTGCAAAAATGTTTTCAAATATAAGATTCGAGTATGCATCGTGTATTCTTCAACAGTTTGGGGTTGCATGAATTATTGTGCTTATTATTTATCATGAAAGAACTTGTTTTTTTTGTTATCATAACTTTCACCACACTTACCACAATCACCTCATTTTTCTTTCGGCCACGTTGTTATTTTTAATTGTAGAATGGATGTGTTGGAGCCGATAGGATGCATTTATTCTGCACCTCGTACCTTATACAGTCATGTGACATGTCTACCATGAAACATTAATTCTGTGAGGTCATTTAAATATATCAAATATGATCATTAGAAATTAGATTTAGAATTGAAAAAATAGATTAAGAAATGGTGTCATAGTCTGTCTGTAAACGGTTTCTCCATGAAACGGTGTCTCCCTGAAATGTTGTCTCATTTTTTCATTGAGCGGTGAGATAGCTATGATAGATTAGATATATAGGGATCAAGAACTGGAAGCAATGATGCGTTGTTAGGATAATGGTTTCTGGTCATGGTGTTTGGATGGTCACGGTGTATGGATGGTCAAAGTGTCTGGATGATCTTAGTGATTGGATGGTCACAATGTCTGGATCATCATGATGTCTGGATGGTCACAGTTTCTCAGACTTATCCAAATAACTGTACAATGACTTAAACAATGTAATTCATAAAATGAATTAAATTTAATCCCTCATAAAATAATTTCATTATAGACAATATAGTTTACAATAATTATTTAATTCATAAATAAAATAATCATCTGTAAACATGATTTTAAATAGGTCAAATAGGATTAACAGGATTTACAAAATATATAGGATTTTTTACCATTAAAACATGATTAACACATGAGGAGTCCAAAAACATGGGTTGAATCCTTGGAATTGGACTTTTTCTGAGATAATTGAGTGATACTTGGTACATCTATTAGGTTTTCTAAACAAAATCTCAATGTGACACAACATATTTTATAATGAGATGGTTTAAATTATTTAAAAATTAAATTAATTATTTAAATATTGAATTTATTGCATTATTTATAATAATTATGAATATATCCTCCAATACTAATCAAAATATTCAGGATATTACTACTAATATCAATTTACCCAACCCACATTACCATTTTAGGATCTCTATGTTCATACACACCAACTTTTGCTAAAGATTATAGATTAAACTGGTCTCCATGTGGAACCCATTCTAATGTGTTTATTTGGTTATTCTATATTTCATTTAAATTAGTATAAAACACTTCTTATTTTATATTACAAATAATGGTATGTCCTCAACACTATGGGTTTTTTTAATGAGATTATATATCACACTATACTCAGGTGCTTTGGTACCTGAGTTGAAATTATAGTCATAGTAATATAAAAATTGAATAATTTACATTCTATGCTTGATATACTATTATATGATTGATTTGGGATTATAAGACCGATCCTATGATTGATATGTTTATCATCGATTTTTTTTTCATTTTTGAATATTTCTTCAGTTGGTTGAATATGCTTTAAACAATTGTACCTATCATAGTCATTTTTATACAACATCACATAATACCAAAATACATTTAATATGGATATTTATTCAACTTACTCTTCTTGTATTATTTTCCTATCATTATTATATATTTTATTTTTCGCTATCGTCTACTAGTTATTAATACTTCTGTTGTCACTATATTTTTCCACTATTTCATATCTTATTAATTATATATATATATATATATATATATATAATTTTGTGCCCCGCTATGATCAATCAGATAATAGTCTCCCCATGGACTCACATATGGCCCTCACTGCTTGTCGGGAAGCCTTTGGCCTTTGGGGGGGGCACACTTGGGGTCTTTTGGACCACCATCACTGAGCACCTATGAGTGGAAGCTTGACTAGGATGCTAAAAAGTGTTATCAGAGCCTATTTTAATTTTTTCCATAACGCATGGGTTTTCAAAAGAGAAAATTATATAGGAATTTGATTATGATCCTATGCTAGGGAGTATCTACCTCACATATAGGAGAATCCCAAATTACATGGGATGGGAAATAAAATTATTATTTTACCTATTAATGGTTTCATAGGATTTCACCATTGGGTGAAAACTCCTTTTTTTCAGTTAATATGTTTGATTCTATTTATATGGTTTATTTAACCCTAGCCTAATGATATGAGGGAATAATTAGTCATTCATCATTTTAGGTAGCAGATGATTTAAGTTCTCATGTATTATTCCCTGCCATATCTACATTCATGTATGCATTTCATATTTCAAATATAATGGTTGTGTGTACCTTTTATGATATTCCATACAATGTGATGTTATACTCAATTATAGAATAATTTGTTCTATTGACCAATAATTCTAAATTGGCTGGTTTGGTAGGTAAGTTATAATGATATCTCATCCAATCAAACCAAAATTATGTCCTATTACACCTGTCATCTGGTGTAAGTGTCAGGATACAATTATATAACATTACAATTTCTTTATATAAGGAGTATAGGACCATATGAATTGGAATTGGTGAGACAATTAACTTGAGCATGATACTAATAACATATTAAAATTTTAATTAATATAAATTAATTAAAATGAATAAAAACTCTTTAAATGAAAATGATTCCTAATATAAGAAATTGGGGTCATGACCCTATTCTGACTGATTACTGGGTAGTAGATCATGTCTCCTATGCCTTACTATATTACTAGTTCTTCGCAACCAAACTTCTCTCCCTATGAAGGAAGAGGGGTTTATTTATTTAGTGGGATAGTCTTCTGCCCTCCCTCTCTTACCACATTCTCTATCTATTATAAATAATATCTTAGTCTTTCACATCATATTTATAGATCTATTCTGCCTGGATGAACTACAGTTGTATACAGGGAAAGTGGAGATGAGAATACTTTTTAGGTGGTGGTCCTTAAACCACTAATGATAACTCATGTGGTTACACATGGGGAACCTACTACAGACCTTACACTATGTGATAATTCCTAGTTTTTATACCTTTTTATTTTCATTATTCAATTAGTATATAGAGAATGTAGACCTGAACCTTTTATGTAAAAGAAGAGAAATGAGTTCTTATAGCATCATCCATGCTCATTCATTGGGTTTATAGGGCCTTAGGCTGTTATGTCTTGGTAACAGGCCGTGGTTTTCATCTTCAAGTATACTGAGAAGATTCTAGAAAAGTGGGTCAATATCAAGGTCTATATGTTATCATATTATACCAAGAGATAATGGGACATTCAAACTCAAGATGGTCGACATCTGGGTATGGCCTACAGAGACTACCATACTGCTTTCATTGAAAATTTATTTCCTAAAATTTTGAGAATATATTGTGTTCAAAAATTAATGCACCTTGAGAAATGTGACATTTCATTGATTGAATATTCAACACGCATCACTAAATTTCAAATGATTTCACTGACCTTACGTAGTGATGGGATGACATCTGTGAGGAAGTTTGAGAATGGGATTTCTATTTCCATGTGATCATAGGTGAACGTCTTTTGAATGACCACCATTTCATAAATAGTGATCTAGTCTTTCATCTTAGAGTGGAACCTGAGGGAATTAGGTGATGTGATGTAGGGAAGTTCATCTTCTAGGTAGAGTAGTGGGTTATCTTGTATTAGGATGTGACATTTATTGGTTTCAAATAGTCGATGTACTAACCAGTTGGAAAACACTATCATCTTTATGGCGTGTCACCAATGAAGAAGGCCATGGCCTAAGAAGCCCTAGCATATGGGGAACCTGATTGAGTGTTGGTAAGGTGGTAGGATGGTTCACCTCCGCCATTTCTGTTGATCCATTCCTTTTATTCTAAGAAGTCGGGGTTTTGTGATATCACCACCTTCAAGAACAGAACTAGTGACACCAATTCATGTAGAGAGTTGGTCCTCTATAAGCCATTTTGGGTGGAGTAGGTGGTTGAGGCCAAAGTAGTCAATATTTAGAGTTCTATTTCCCATAGAGTTGACTTTCTCATGCTAGTCAGGTAGTATCTTTGGGATACTGATCAGGCCATGTTTACACAGAGTAGAATATTCTAGAGGAGTAGAGTCTATTCCCATCTACTGTTAGTGATATTATCCTGGTAGCCTTCACTTTAGTTTCTTCTATTTTTTATACTGGTACATCCCATACATTCCCATCTACTGTAACCATGGGGAAACTAGGAAAAGTGATCAAAAACTCCAGTAGGGTTATATAAATTAACAACACATTAGAAATTCATGAATAAGGAATATGATAGTATATGGTGTAACCCCCTTGAAATAGGTGGGTACCATTTTCTATGGATTTTACTCATCCTCGTGATGATTGGCTTGGACCCAATTCTCGGTTTGGACAAGAGTGTGGCTTATTGAGCCTCGTTGGATAGTTATCACTAACAGGTATCCTTCACATCACTCGAAGGCATCACATATATCTATAATAGAGAATGATTTATCTAGGATATTCATTCTGGACTCAAGAATATTGGCTATGAACGATGATAGATCAGATGGACAGTCTCGTTATAAGCATTCAGGGAACACATCTTGTAATGGCCCAGACCTATCTGGTCCATGACATTGTTGAATTGTGGTGTTCGAGGTGTTCCAGAAGGTCAAGGTGACTTATCCCCAACACTTTTCTGAATTTCCATTTCTATGAACAGTGTTTCTAGAACGGTGAGGTTCTAACAGTGACCTTCTAACAGTAGACATGAACAGTGTTTCCAGAACGGTAACCATCTAATAGTGACCTTCTAATAGTAGACTTGAAAACTGTTTCCAGAATGGTAACCTTTTAACGATGACCTTATAACAGTATACTTGAACAGTGTTTCCAGAATGATAACCTTTTAACAGTGACCTTCTAACATTAGACTTGAACAGTGTTTCCAGAACGGTAACCTTCTAACAGTGACCTTCTAACAGTAGACTTGAACAGTGTTTCTAGAATGGTATCCTTCAAACGGTGACCTTCTAACGGTAGAATTGAATTGGGTTTCCAGAACGGTAACCTTCTAAATGTGAACTTCTAACAGTATACTTGAATAGTGTTTCTAGAACGGTATCCATCTAACGGTGACCTTATAACGTTACACTTGAATAATGTTTCCAGAACGGTAACCTTATAACAGTGACCTTCTAACGGTAGACATGAACAGTGTTTCCAGAACGGTAACCTTCTAACGGTGACCTTATAACAGTAGACTTTAACACTGTTTCTATAATGTTAACCTTCTAACAGTGACCTTCTAACTGTGGACTTGAAAAGTGCTTCCAGCTTCCTACAGTTTCACCCCTTTGACATTTCCTTTGATGTAAAATACATTAAAGCCTTATTTTAAGGACTCTGAAGGCTGATTCAAATTCCATAAATCCTATTTAATTATTCCTATGGCTCGGGATGTTTTAAGTGGTCAAACCGCATAGGTTAATGTGATCTGCTTTTAATGGGGAATTAAACGTATCTTAAACATTTGCCCCATTAAATCTTCAACAAGGGACGTGTTATCATTCTCCTTTGTTCTTCCTCTTTGTTATCAGCTTTGAGGCGCTAGAACCTTTAAATCCTTCACGTAGGAGTTGCACAATCAAACATTACTCCTAGGATTGGTTCTACTCGGTTTTGATGCAACCATGTTGTATCGATCAATCTTCGATATTAGGTATGTTGTATCATTGTTCATTTGGGGTTAATCTTCTCCTGTTATCCTTTCCATATTATAGCATGTAATCTCTATGCTTAAAATGGGTTTTTCTTGGGTTTTGGTAGGTTCTGTCGTACTGTGGCATCCTTGGGTGGATGCAGTTGTCACGAGAAGAGGAATGTGACCCATTGTGTAGATAAATAACGTCATGAATTGTTGAGGTAAGGGATTCATGGCTTCTCTAATTGTATATGTGAAATCGTAGAATTAGCATGATTCATGTGTGTGCTTCAATAAACAATTAAAATAATTCCCAAACATATAGAATTATTAAATAGAATATTTCTACTTTTAAAAAATCCACCTATATATGATATCTCTTAAATACGTAAATAAATTATAGATTAATACTCTCAATATATGTATATTTTCAATTTTATCCCCCTTTGGATCTAAATTAAAGTTAATAGATATGAAAAATATACCATAATATATCCTCAAAATGGGTGAGGTTGAACTCATAAAATCAAACTCGAATTCTAAAAAGAATCCATAGATATTGGATCGGTGAATACATCAACAATATATTACATATTAAAAACATACTCTAAATTCAATTCACTTGTCTACATATGCTTCTTAATAAAGTGAAATTTAAAATAAATTTTCTTGTATCTTGAATTTTGATTAGGATTACTTCCAATGTTGATAACACTTTTATTATCACATCCAAAAAAATGTTTTCTCTTTATCTCAACCTTAAAATCCTCAATCTGTGTCTTTATCCACATTAACTAATTTTTGGAATTAGTTTAAACCACTTATTATGCCTCAATATTTTAAAAATTTCCAAGAATTATACTTTTTAGTGTGTCAACACAAAACATTTTTCTTAGAAGAAAACTCCACCTGATGTGGTTGTTTTTTCATCAACACGGAATGCTATATTTTCCTTTGTGTAACCAAATAGATATATCATTCCTACACTACCATATTTAAATATTAAATAAATTTATTATATGAAATTTATGGAAATATTTTTTCTATCAACAAAATGGGACACTTATTTTTCACCATAACAAGAAAATTATTATGTAATAGTATACACTAAATGTTTCCTTGATGTTGTGAGATATAGTTGGATTACAATAATTTTTTGAAGACATAATGGTCATCTAACATTCCCATAACATATTTTAAAAAAAATTCCCCACTAAATTTGGTCTAGAAATAGGAAACTAAATTTCCATTAAACATATAATCAAGAGTTATATCCTATAATTATCTTGAGAAAGTAAGATTTGATACACATTTTAATAAATTCTTTAATCCAAAAATATACCTCATTTCACCTAGAATTGAAATTTAAAATAAATTTTTTATTTAAATAAAAAAACTATCACACATATCATCATAATATAAAATATATATATATAATTATATCTAAAAACAATAAAAGATAGGTTTTCCAATTTTTAATCTTTTATGTACTTCCTATTATTCACTCCCCCATTTCAGAAATTCCACCTTTTCAAGTTGTAATATTGCTTAAAATTCCAAGATCATAGAGATTTATTCATCTTATATATATCCTTATTTATACTAAAAACATAAAACTATTTTATCTTATATTGAAACCACATGATTTCTCAATGTAAAATTATTCTTCTAACACACCATTGAGAAATGTGGAATTGACAGCCATGCAAAGAATCATAAATTTCATTTTAATATAAATAGAATGAAATATTTTAATAGATCAATCCATTCAAACATTGGGAAAGTTTAATCATACTCAAATACATAAATACTCAAATATATAAATAGTCATTGTATTCCAACCATACTTTATTCTTTATTACTTATCATTCTTTCCTTAATCTTATAAAAGAAAACCCAATTTGTAATATTCACATTTCATTCTTCTTGTTTTTGAACTAACTCCAAAGGCTCATTATTTTCAGATTTGCTAAAATGTTCATTCATAACATTTTCCCACTCTTTTTTATTAAATATTTCTTATCATCGGTATTTTTAACATGATAGAAAAATGTATTATTTGAAGTTTTCTTAAGAGTTCCTCTTGTTTATACCTTATGTTTATGATTTCTAATGTTGTTTTGGGCATGAAATCATATTATATCCTCGTATGTGTAAAATATAACTATACCACATTAGATTAAATTGTTGAATATTTTAAACAATCTTGTAAATATTTATAAATTTCATATTTATAAAATTTAATTATACTATTTAACAAAAAACATCACAATTAATTTTGAAACCTACTATATCATATGTATTTTTTCTTAATTCATTTTCCCACTCTATTCAAATTAGTTGCATAAATGATAATTCTAATTTATTTATTATATTAATTATAAAAATTTCCATTTGGATTATTTCAAAGTAATATTTTACAACGCCCCTATTTTAAATCTTTCACATTTCTCACATTTTAACTTAATAACATATGGACTACAAAATTTATGAAGATTTATAAAATATGGATATTTTTTATAATATATATCATGAGGGTGAGTATCTGAATAAAAAATGTTCAAAGTCATTAATTGGATATGATGCATTATAAAAATATATTATATCTAAAAATAATAGGCATTATTATTCTTTTCCAGTATTTTTTGAGCCATCTCTACAAAACACTTGTTCTTCCATTTAGTAATGATATTTTTTATGTGGTGTTTATAGTTCACTATGTTCATTTTGTATTCCACTAATCTCTATAATATATTTTAACCAGTAATTTTTAAGAATATTTTTTGTATCTTCCTAACATTAAAACAACTCCCCTATTATGGACTAGTTCAAAAAAATTTAAACATTTATAGGTCCAGGAAAATATATTTCATAATCATAAGACTAGTAGTATGAGTGAAGTAATTATTAAGTGTATCAATATACTGATATCCATTGTATAATCTCTTTCACATGGCCTAAAACACATATAAATAAATGAGATCCAAATGTTTAGTAGATTGAATCTCTACCATCTAGTTAGAGGAGTTAACAATCTTCTCATTTTTTCATGTCAAGAGCATCTAATATATTTCTATTTTTATGAAAGGATAATCACATAAATTAATTCTATCTTAAATATTTTCATCATCCTTTTGGAAATGATGGTGAATCCATTGGTTTCATAATTGACTAAATTCATTCATTATTAGTTAATATTAATTTTCTGTATCACCAACATCAAATAAATTTTTGTTTTTTCTTTTTACATTGGTTAATAATTGTTAACACTCTTTGTTTTTAACCAATAATACATCTATTGGGAACACCACTTCATTTAATCTATTAAAAATCAATGATACACTCAATCAATTATTAATCCTTCTATAATAATAATTGGTGTTTTTTGTATTTAATTTTTTTCCCATTAATAGTAAAGGAAACTATATTTTACTTTTGTAACCTATCATTTATATAATTCATTGACCCTAAATTTTACATATTTACTACATTAATGTGTTTAGAATATTTTTTCATATGGGATTATCATCCACTATCTAATATCCATGAACCAAATAGTTTTAATTCTTTATATACCACATCCCAAACTGTGGTTATATATTTCAATTTTATCTTGGAAAGTTGATGATATTTGAGTATTAAAAAAATGTATTATTGGAGGATCAAAAATATATTTTTATGGTTAAAGTTCTAGTCAAACATTTTATAAAAATCTCCATATAAATGAAACATTATCTATGTTTATTTCCATAAAAAAACCTATTTCATATCTTCATTATTTTGATATGGATAAATCCCTATTAGGGCTTATTTTGAATAACACCATGGAATATTATTACCTCATGATTTAACTAATAAATTTTTTTATGCTCCACAAAACTACATTAGAGCAAATATAGATATAAAAATATTATTTTCCTTTAAAAACAACATGATGTCCAAAACAATGATAATGACTTCCAAACAACGTTTGATAAGCAATTTTGACTACATTTTTCAATCCAATTTTTTTTCTCTATAAGTATTATTATACATATAATAAATATTATAAAAAATTAATTATACATAAATATTAGAATATTTTGTTTCATAATTTCGATTCTCAATTTTTTTTATTTTTGGGAATAATTTGATTTATCCACAAAAACGATCCTTTTAACTTGATTTTTATTCATTAAATATGTCTATTTTTTTTCAATAATACTAAAGGGATGATTTTTTTATTTTAATTATATTATTTATTCTTTTAAAACTCTCTATATTCTTGAATATAATTTTGAAAATTAATATTTCATTGGATAAATTCATATTAATGTTTTATTTGTTTCTATTGAGAATGATCATTATAATTATACTCATTTTTAACCATATAATGTAACATGATTTTCAGGATTTTATACTTGATAAAAAAATTATTTGGATTACATATATCCTTCAAAAACAAATATTTTTCTTCTTTATAAAATGATTATTAGTTGTTTACTGATTGATCATCATTCAAAGAAATCTATTTTATATTTCAAAAATTGGGATTGTTTATAGAAATTTTCTAAATTCTCCATTTAATATAAAATATATAGGTGTTTTCTCATACACACTACAAAAATTTCATCCTTTATCACTATTAAAATTTTTATAACTCACCTAAGTAATGATATGTTTTTCACTAACATCACCTACAATATCGAAATGTTATTCTTCAAAAAATATTTCCCATTACCAAACCCCATATATAAAATTAATCATTTTACTATATTGTAAATTCATAACTTATATTTTAGTATTGATATTTTTCCAAGACAAAATATTCATCGATAATATTCTTGGTCTTTCAATTTCTTCATCACTAGTTTCACCTTCTTTCAGTTATGGGATGTTTGATGAACAATTTCCAATGACGCCACAATTGAACCTTTTATATAGTAACTTTTATTTGAACATTGCACTAAATATTCTCATATTTTAAATCATACGATACATCATTTTATCAAACAATATATCATCTTATGAATCTTAATATAAATAAATAGCATTATCATCTTCACAAATATCCTTCTTAATTTTATATTGTTATGATATTTTAATAGTAAAATCAATTTCATCTATTCATTTTCATTGATAAAATTATACTTTATCATTTAATATGAAATTATATTACTATGAAAATATCCATGAAGGATTTTATATATCTCATTTTTTAAATATAGATATTTTTTACCAGACTTATCATGTAATGTATATACGATCTAACGTCAAATAGTTGAGTATTCCAAATTTTCACTATAACCTATAATAATTATTATAAAATAATTTACCCTCATGAAGTATCTATAAATTTTATTATCATAATGAATCTAGATATGTTTATATTTATGTATCCAAAACTGCAAATTTTCTCACTTCACATTGGTTTTCCCTTCATATAAATTCATTCTTATGTCCAAAATACCTTTTTCCATTATTGATTCTTCTGAACATAAAAAATATACATTTTGAAGTGGAAGATAAATTATTTTTTCTAGAATGACCTAATACCACACTATTATTTATTTCTTCTCTATAAGAGAGGCACCCTAAGAATTTGGCAGAAATCCAATAGTTTCAACATTTAATAATTCATAAATGATTGAGAGAATATGTGGAAGAATTATTTATTTCCCCACATGAAAAAATTTCCAAATAAATTTGAAAATCCTATTTATGTTCAATTAATTAAATTTATCCATTGTTTATAAGAGAAAATTATTCTGGATTCATCTTCTCAAGGGGGTATCAAATAGAAAATCCCAAACAAAGGCAATTGTGCTGCAATACAACATCAGAATACACCATCATGATTTTTTAGAGATTACTGAGAGTGTAGTAATTAGTTATCAAATGTATTTTAATAACCCTTCAACAACAACAAAATCACAATGTTTTAAAGTGTAGTGACACAATCTTTCATCACATCATTAAAAAATGTTGCATGAGGGAATGCAATATATGTTTGAGGTTCACCTCCCAAGTAGAGAATACTTGAATTTGTTGTGATATATTTTACTCTAGGATCACGCCACAAAATAAAATCATCTTTTGACTACAAATGTGGAGGTTATAACCTTGAAAATATGGCTTTAATGTATCCTGATAATTTTTTTGGATCATCTTGATCATAAGTGTATCAGACACTTTATAAAGATAAATGTTCATAACAACTACCGAGTATGTAATAAATATATCTTTACTCCAAGTTATTAAGTATACTGGTTTCATTAATTTATTATCTAATTTCATATTATAAATCGATGAGAAAATTTCATAAAATGATCAAAATCCTTTACAGCATGTAATCCTCCCACATGGAAGGAACCACCTTAATCTCAAATGGATGTGGCATAGTTAATCCATTATAGTATAGGATTCCTCATAAACTAGGTGACACTAAAAACCAACATGCTCTTTACGTATATAACATGGTCATGCTTCCAGGACATAAGAACCTCATATCGATGACCATTTATATTTGGTTACTCATTTTAAATGTAAAGGACCTAAAAAATAAATAAAAATAAAAATAATATTTTGGCTCCTTTACAGTATAGCCTCCTTTTTGTGACACTATGTCCTTAAAAATATAGGGCCACCAAAAATGACTTAGTCCCCTTCGAGATATTGTATTTTCTTTATGGTTAAAAAATTATTATTCAATCAACATATATGGAAATAAATAATAATAATTGTTGTTATACTTATTCTCTCACCATATTGAATCATGAAATATTTTCATGATATATATACACTACAAGCTAGATTTTGAATTGTCTAAATTAATATAATACATATTTTACTGATAAGAAATGTAATTTTTAATATGAATTATGAATTTAAAAAAAATTAACATAATTAATCTCATATAATCCAACATATTCTTTAAAAACTCTTAAAAAATCACCCAAACACCTTTTTGTATCCAAAAATTCCACAAAAAACTATTTGGAGTGTTTATATTTTTTATGTATGTGGAATGTATTGTTTATTTTAATAATTATTTTTGTCTGATTTTTGGTATCTATTTTATTTGTATTTGTATTTAATTTCAATAAATATATATGACTTAGAGATTTTGGTTGTTTGAGAGAGAAATTAGATTCTATAATTTACTATATAAAAATCATAAAATGTTATTTATAAGAAATTAATAATTTAATAATTTCAATTGAGGGACTTAATTGATAATTATTTTTTATTTTGGAGAATAAAATAATAAATTGTTGTAATTTTTAAATACTAGAAATAAACATTCACAAACAAAATTATGGATTAAAAAGATTAAAAATATGTTTTTTAACAGAAAATAAATTTGACTAGTGTATTAGGGCACTCGTAGTAAGGGGTATATAAACTAATTCCTAGTGGATTGAATTTGGGGTGAACATTAATAATTTCAACTATGGAATTTGTTTTTACATTGTTTTTGGGATTATAGGATATAAATGAGGAATCATTGGATTTTGGAAATTTATTAAATTTAACTACTAAAAAGAATTTCATTGCTAAAAATAATAGAATTATGGTATTCGATAGTAAATCCAAACAATATGACCCTTAGGACACACCAGATAAGAGGTAGTGCAACCCAATTATATGTACCAATTCCGGGGTGAACATCGAGGCCCATGTATAAGTAAGATCGTAATCTCATATAGGAACCAAGGAACACACCTTCCCAAACCCAACTTACACTGAACCCTTTATCTGATGGACCTTATCATTATTGAGAATTTCTGAGGACATGATAAAGTTTTATGTGGATTATATCTCATATAAAATTCTTCTCAAAATATTGTTTCCATGTGAGTTTGAGTACCGTATTAGTGGAAATCGAATTAAACACCCATCAGATCCTTTTATCCCAAAAATACACCTTCCCCATCTGACCTAGATAACACATTAAACCTCTTCCTTTTGAATCCCTCTAACCACCTGATTCTATTTATAAGATCACTACTCTCTCTATAACCTGAATCTCAGTCATGGAATTTTGTAAAATCTATAATTTCGATGAACAATGTAAGGGAAATGACATTCCTTTGTCAGTATCCCATGATCTAGTTTGATATCATATGCTTCCATTATCACATATCAAAATACTAGGAAGAAACTGTGAGACACTCTAGCTATACCAACTATTGAAATTATTATTTAATTTCAACTGACTTCATGATTTATTAAATTGAATAGACAAGTCAATAGAATCTTGGAATCCATCATGTTGATAGATGTATGACCATTTCCAATGGAAAATAGGGTGTTAGTAGAATATCATTTTATTAAAATCCGACCCCAACTACCACTATAATGTCAAATATATCTAATTTAATATCAAAATAAAACATACCCTCTGGCTCCTATAATGAAAATTAAACCTTAACCCCTATTGTAAATTCAAATGCATCAGATCCTTGTGAACCCATTGAGTATTTAATTAAAATTAAAAAAATAGGAGAATTATAAAGATTATTTTCTCAAACATTGTTAATTAATTTACACAATGTGAGCAGGCATTAATGGAATGTATAATAATATTTTTTTTCAAAAATAAATTAAATTGTTTGAAAAGTACAATAAAAAAAGCATTATATTGAAAATTAAAGTACATGATTACTCCATTTAATCCCCTACTATCAGTGGGAGGTATATAATGGATTCTCCATGAATTGTAAAACCTAAACCCACTAACCTTTCCATCAATATACAATCATCTCCAACCACTATATCCATGTTATTTTATATAATCAAGTTAAACAGGCTTTTAGGATTGTTCCCATATATTTAATACGAAACAATTTCTTTTATAACTATAGTATTATATGCCAATCCACCCTTAAACAATCCTCCACCCATATGTATTATATCATTATATAACACTAATACATTCCCAGGATAAGGACGTATAGCTAAATCCAAGGAGTATATGGGGAAAATCACATCAATATATGGGGTTTTATTTCTTTTTATACCATTAATCGATTTTCATATGATTAAATAGTATAATAATGTCCGGGTAAGGGGATGTGATGATCACTTGAATATTATTCCTGGTAGAACATATATGTTTTAATAATCAGTCTTATGACCTAATGCTTATAATTGATTGGAATTGGTTAAATAATCCTTTGGAGAGGTTGAGGTAATGAGAATTGAATCCCAATATATAAAATAAACTAATTATTAATGAATCTAGGTGGATGAGAACTCTTGGGGAGCTCCAAAATACTAATATTATAATTTTTATGACAATAATTGTATATGAAGGAAAAGAGAAACCTCAAAGGGAATATTAACATGGATGGTAATTCCTTTGTTATATCAAAGGGGAAGTGTCAGCCTAGATTGTAAATGAAATATTGTTAGGGGGTTATTATTTCATTTATGACTTAAAAAAATTAAATTAGAGTTAATCAATAAAAAATATAAAATATATGTGTGGCTGTAGTGTTTATCTTTAGAAAAAGCTGAATTAAAATAAAAAATAAACCAAAATTTTTATATTATTTCATATCAATGTGATCATACATTAATTATTCACACCACTATTCTCATCATGTAAAATGAAACAAAAAAAATCAGATTTGAAATTTTGTGGTAACAATAACAACCTGCACCATCCTCATTGGCCTTAAAAGGTGGAGAGGTGGTACTTGGCCTTAGGAGACAATCCCAAGGTGACAAAGGATAGAAATAAATGATGAGGGTGTCAGGAACAATTGGGGAATGATTTTACCTTAGGATATAATAACCAACCAAAAATGTATAATCAACTATTACTACATGATGCATGTGAATAAGTAAACCCATAAAACACTACAAAGGAACAACCATGTAACACATTTAATTCCATATCAATTCCCATAAATGAAAAACAACTCAACCACAATGTTGCTGAATCACAGTACAATGAAGAAGGCTTCAAAACAAAACCCATGAATATATGACACAACTCTAAATCTTCAATCCCTGATAAAAAACCACTATCAAAATGATATTATTTACACATAATTTTATCCTCGAAAATGTCATCTTCAAAAGAAAAAATATTTCAATGTAAGGGGTGAGTAAAAATACTCAGTAGGTTTTTCAACAAATGAATTCCCTGCAAAAGCCACTATTATAGAACCATTATCACATTTATATGAAATGATTTATATAAAACATAAAATAATGCAATTATTTCCCACAAGTCAATCATGCTTTTATCAAGCATTTTTCACCCAAATCAATGCAATACAAGGGAATCCAAACAACCATTTCATAATCCATTCACCATCACATGTAATCAAAAAAATCTCTACATATCATGACCACAAAAGAAGCAATGACAATAAGATTCCCAATACACAATCTTGTAAACAATATTGGTTGAACATCCCATCTAATCCCGTTACTACATTCCGAACATAGTGTTTCTTACCACCAACTTATCTTTGATAGTGGACCTTCCATCCACTATCTATACACTTTTTATAGTGTTGATCCCCACCCATATCACACCATTCTAGTGCAGACATAAGATGCCCAATCTAATAATCAACCATATAGTGCACGAAGGCCACAACATTATGAAAAAAACTATTTCATAATCAAACATTCCCTTTAATAATCATCTATTCCATGTAACATTTATATAAACAAACATCATTCATTGTAAAAAATTCAATCCATTTTCATAAATCAACCGAATTTAAAATTTGATAAACGATGTATTAAAATTCAACAATGAAGAACATTACACTACAATATCCCATTTTCCCCGGAATCCAAAAATAATACCAAATGGATTTCCAACAATCATATAAAACCATGTTTATAAATAACATTAAGAAACATCAATTAATTGAAAACCAAGAATTTAGTTCTTGCAATGTTGAGTTACGAGGGAAGCCATGAACTTTAGTGTTTTGGTGAAATCAACCCACTACACAATCACACACAAATGTTGGTGAAACAATCCATTAAACTGCCTTAAAAACCCTTACCTATCATCCACATTCCCAAATATCATCATTTTAGTGATCAAAAACCATAGATATATGTTAAATTGTTGTAGATATTAGCATACGAGAGGGAGGGAGAACTAGTTCCGTATAAAACCAAGAAAGATCCATGAGAGGAGACTTCTTGGAGAGGAATCTATTTCATTACCCCATGAAAAACCTTTTTATCACTTCTGAAATTAGTGTAAGAGCTCCTCTAACCCTTGAGAACAAATATTCCTGAGTGAGGCTCGAGTGGGAGAAAAAAATGAAGGGTTTAGGGAAAATCCTTAATGGTCCCATTTTTTAAAACATAATTTTTTTTCTCTCATGGTTAGCTCTCATGGTTAGAAAAACCATGAGATAACCCTGTGCATTCTATGACCTTAAAGGGAACTCTACACTGCCTCCTCACATGGTAAGACAAACCATGTGTAAAAATAAATGGATGTCCCTTTCTCTCATGTTTCATGGTTACCTAGATTTTATTCATGCATTCCCCACACCATGCTCAGACCATGATACATTAAAAATATTTTAAAATATTCTCAAATCCCTTAAAAAGTCTCACAAATAGTAATTACCTCTACATGTCAACACTAAACATATAAAAGGATATAAAAAAGGGTTTCAAACATTAAATGGGGGTGCTACATTCTCCCACCATTGGACATTCCATCCTCAGAAAGTATAGAACTGTCATATTGCTGAAAAATCTTGGTAAATTTCCCGACCATATAATTCTCCCATTCCAAAGTCTCTTCTTGAATATGACCATGATAACACAACACCAGAACATGGTTGATTATTTTAAAATGAAATTTTTTTTCTTTCCTGTCCAAAATCTGCCCTGGTATGTGAAGAAAAGAAGCATCCTGCTCTAGCTTCACAGGATCCCATCAAATGACATGGACTAGAGCTGGCTAATACTCCATTAACATAGAAACATGAAACATGTTGTGCAACACACTAGACTATAATGGTAAATAAAATCAGTAATCCACCACTTCAACCCACACAAGTATCTCAACATTCCCAATATTCCTTTGAGGTAAATTACCATGGTTTCTAAACAGATTATGTCCCAATATAGAAGTGATTCTCAAAAATACATGCTTACCCACCATGAACGACAAAATTAATTGAAGATGGTCTATTGAAAATTTTTCATGCCTATGAGTCATCTCCATTCTCTTCATGATCAAGTTGATCATCTTCGTAGTCTCATAGACATGTCTTGGACCAACCGTCGATGTCTCACCCATTTCAAACCAAAAAATGTGGAGAACAGAATGTGCATCATTACAAAGATTCAAAATGAGTGATCTGTATTGGGGCATGATAGATGTTATTGTATAAGAATATCCCTAATGGAATTTATCCTCTAACGAGCCTCTATTGTCCATCACAAAATCCCCTAACATATCTTCCAATGATTGTATCATTATCTTGGATTTCCCATCCATAAAAGGATGATACACCATACTCATTTTCAAATGAGAAATAAGTGATTTCTATTTGGATTTCCATAAATTAGACAAGAATCTCATATATCTATTTTATATAAACAGATTTGGACACACCATTCCCCATTACCAACTCACATATATAGAATTTGTATAGATCATCCATCATATGAGATTCAAAAATAGGGATGAAATTGGCAGACATTGTGAGCTGATTCACTATTAACCATATGGGCTTGTGATTTCTAACCATTCTGGGAGACCTATAACAAAATCCATCATTATTTATGCCCACTTATATATAATTATGGGTAACGACTACAACATCCTTACAAGCCATTGGTATTATACTTTAACTTACTGACAATTCATGCATTTCAAAACAAACTCTACTAATTTCATTTTCATGCCAGCCCACCAAAACTATACTTTCAATGCCTTATACATTTTATGAATTATATTATGGATATCCCATATGATTTGAAGATATGCACAATGAATTTCCTCATGATAAGACACCGGTACAACAATCTGATTCCAAAATCAAAAGGCTGAATTTCAATCCAGTTCCCAACCACCAATGGTCCTCCTGCCATTGAGATTCATCCTCATCTCTATACACTTCAAATCAGACACATATGCCTCTTTAACCAAGTCTGGAACTAAAGAAACAAGAATGAAATCCACACTATCACCCTAGATCACAAATTCCAACTAAATGTTTTCTATAAATGACACAAACTACCACTGGTCATATTCCTGCTTCACAACCTGAGCATATGAATTTTTATTTAATGCATCTTCCACCTAATTTCCTATAGGCTTTGTGCACATTATTTCTATTTCAAATGTATATAGATACTCCAACCATCTCATTTTCCTCATGTTCAACTCTCTTTGAGATAAAATACTCTTTAAACTCTTATGATCGGTAAACACTACGAATTTCTCACTAATGAGATAATGACACCACATTTTCAAATCCTAATCCACTACTAAAAACTCCAAACCATGTGTAGGGTAGTTCTTCTCATGATTCCTTATCATTCAAGATCCATAAGGAACCACTGGATCCCCATTCATGATGATACAACCCAACCCTAATCCTGATGTGTCACAACACACCACGTACCCAATTCCTGGTTCTGGAAAAACCATTGTTGGGGCCGATGTAAGGTGACAGGTAAGATCTTTAAAAGATATCTAACAATGACCATTCCATTGATATGAAAATTATTTATTGTAAAATTTGTCATCGGTGAGGCCAATTTGGTGAAATAGTGAAAAAAATGATAATAATACCTAGATAGACCAAGGAGACTTTGTATTTCAAAAACATTCCTTGGTGATTTCCATGAGATAATAGCCTCTATCATCTTTGTATCGACTAAAACACCCTTCTCAAAAATAACATGGCCCATGAATTGTACCTGAGGTATTCGAAAGTCACACTTCAACAATTTTTCATATTGAGGATGATCTATAAAGATCCCCAACACTATCATTATGTGTTTCTCCTCATCCACACCATGTCCTATAATACCCCAATGTATCATCAATAAATACCACTATGAAGGATTCCATATATCTCTGAAATATATGATTTATCAACACCATGAACTCTTCTTGGGAATATGTTTTGACCAAAGGGAATAACCACATACTCATAATGGATTTATCTAATTTAAAAGGTTGTTTTAGGAATTTAATCATTCCAAATATGAATTTGATGATATCCTAACCACCACTAGATCATAGAGAACCACTAGGATCCCTCAACTGGTCAAAAAAATAATCAATGTGAGGAAGTGGGTATTAGTTATTTATCATATCATGATTTATCCAACTATAATAAATACAGAGCCTCAATGTTATATAATCTTTTTTAACAAATAAAATTTTCACTACCCATGAAGACATACTTGGATGAATTAACCCTTTGTTTTATAAATCTTACAACTACACATTCAATTCCATCAGTTATTCTAGATCCATTTAGAATTATGTAAGTGAGATAGGAGTGGTCCCAAAATAGAGATCATTTTAAACCCCACATCCCTAATGAGTGGAAACCATAAGAATTAATCAAAAACTAAATCCATGTACTGATCAATAATAGTTTGATAACATTTATTCTGAGCCCCTTCCAATGATTCTAATAATAATTCTCCTAAATAATATAATCTCATGCCAGTAGTTGGTGACTAAAAACATGTTGCACCCAACTATTCATTATTCTCCCCTATAAAAAAATGTCTAATTACATCATCCATCGTTAAACTTACCATTCACACATAACAATCGATGTATACCTTAAATGTTTCCAACCAATCCATATCTAGGATTATATTATAATTATCCATCTCATGAACTGATAAATCTCACATCCACTCAATCCCATCTAGAACTATGCAACATTATCTACACATGAATGCTAACACTCACTTTGACCCAGAGGGGTTTTAAGATATAAAATTGAAGGAATCATTTCCACAGTTTAACCTAGACAAGTAATGATATGAGAGAAAATGATAAAATGGGAATCATCTATATCAAACAACACACTCCCCAAGGTACAATTTATTGAAATTGTACATCACACCACTGATAGTCCTAAATGATCATCCATCAACACCTTAAAATCTCTAAAAATCTTCTTGCATTCTAAACTCTACTATTTATTTCCCTATTGAGGAGTTGTGGTATACCTTGAATCTCCATTACTAACATTAATCTGATGACCAGGGGTGTGTTTCTACCCCATCCCTATCAAGGCGTATAATTCCTATAAACCCTGATGTGTGTCAGGAACACCTGACCTTGGAGCATTCCGTCAATACCATTGATGATGCCCCATTTTCATATATATATAACATGTTTGAGGTTATGCAATAAAGTCCTACTTTATGTGTCATATATAAGAATATTGAAAATAGATCGGAATATTCTGAAGCCTGGGAGGATGATTCACTGATCTTGATATTTGATTCTGATTCATACTCCCACCCTAGAAATAATTTCCCATCATCTACATGATCCCAATGTTAGAGTTCCCACTCCTGGGTACCAACATGCTTCCCCCACCTGTATTTTAAAAAATATCGCGTTCATACGTGGTTACTCTACTGAACATTTCCATGTAATCACTTACACATAACCATGTTGTTTTATATTGGGCTTCTTGCCAGAACCCTACTTCAAAAATATGTGCCTTTAATGATGTACATCCCACCTCCTTGGGTGAAAAGCACACTAAGTTCATAAACATAGATTCATACTCTGTTATCGATGGGTTCTCTGGATTTAAGTTAAATAAATACATTGGGCACTGAATTCTAAATGTATGAGGGTAGAATTTTTTTACTAAAAAATTCCTCCAAACCACCCAGGTCATCCCTTGGTCTGCTCCATCATGGACTGCCATATCCCACAATTAAAGGGGAATATCTTCCCATATTTATGTTTCTATCTTCACATTAAAATCTATCATTATTCCAAAGAATTTAATTATCCTAATGAATATGTTCTACCATGCTTATGCCCTTTTCGTCTTTGAATCACCCATAAATGTGTGTGGATTATACTTTTGAAACTAAACCACATGATCCACATGCTTTGGATCATTTTCTTTATTCCCACTTTACACAGCTTGGAAAGCTTGAACTATACTCTTCACTAGATAATATAGGGAAGCCACATTTTCAACAGCCTCTTATGGTTATTCTCTATAAAGCCTACCCGGTTCCATTTCTATCTATAGAAAAAAACAATATTTCTCAATTACATAGAATGAAAACGTTTACAATTTGAAGTTTAATGCCATGACAACTATCACAACTTGGCTTTCCATAAGTTCACAATTCCCTTTTTTCACTGTTTTTCAGAAATCCAACATGTTTTGAAAATAATCCTATTTTAAAAATTCTATAACCATTAAAATTTCATATCATCACATTTGAATCAAGTTTCAAGATTTTAAACTTTTATATATTCATATAAAGAAACATATATTATTATGTGAAATAAAACATGCAATCCTAATGGGAAGTCATTTCTACTATGCATGTCATGATCAACTCATTGGAAACACCCATGATAATGAGAATTCCAATGCCAATATGTGTCTCCAAGACACTTGTGTACCCATGTCCTTGGTAATGTAAAATACATCATTAAAGGGTTAGATGCTTAATTTTATGCTATACATTTCATGTTCTGATAAACCAACATCTTACTACCATCCCAACTTGAGGAATAGAACAATAATGAATGGAAAAACCAAGACCAAAAATCAAATCCATGGAACCAAACAAACATGGATGTCAAGGACCGAACAAACTAGTACCACATGTAACATCCCGCCCCGTATTCATTGTCTTGAGTAGGTAGTGAGATGATACGTGGCCTTTGGAAGAGATCCACATGCACCAATGTCTTGAAATAAATGTTGAGGGTACTAATAACAATTGGGGAACTACTTTCCCATTGGATAATCCAACCATCCAAAAAAAGTTACAACCAACCATTACTTTCTGATAAATGTCAACAAGTAAACCCTAATATCAATAACATGGAATAACCATATAACCCAACAAAATCCGTAACAATTTTCATAGAGAAAAACAACTCAACCACAATGTTATGAAATCCAATTACCAAAAAGAATACATAAAACAAACCCAAGAATCTATGACACAAATCCATAACTCCCAGACAATCCTCATGATACTAGAAAATACAACCATCCAAGTATCACGATGAACCACTGGCGAAATTAAATTCATAACCCTTACCAGTGTCCCAGAAAATGACATCTATAAAATGACTAATGTTCCAAGGTAGGGGGTGAGTAAAAAGTATTAGTAAGTTTTCCTCCAAATTACTTCCCCACTGGCACCACTAGGATATAATTGTTATCACATTTATATAAAAAAAATTTATAAAAAATTAAATAGTGAATCAATTTCTAATAATAGAATCATTCCCTTACCAATACATTTCCTCTAAAATCCACACAATACAACGGAAGACAAACAACCATTCCATAATCCATTCACCACTACATGTTTGCACAAAAATCTCTATATAGCATAACCATAGAAATAAAATTCATAAATATAGGGTTTCTCATACCCAATCTAGTATAAAGTCATGGTGGAACTTCCGTTCAAAGCCCGTTACTACTTTCCCAACAAAGTGGTACTTCCTAGCCACTTATCTTTAATGGTGGAACATCCATAAAATATACATTCAATTTTTATAGTGGTAATCCCCACCAACTTAAAATCATTCTAGTGAAAATATAACATGCCCAATCCAATAATTAAACTTATAGCACACCAAGGCCACGACATTATCTATACACTTATTTCATAATCAAAATATACATTAAACCATCATCCATGCCTTATCAAATTTCAATAAATCAACCAGTTTTAATTAAACAAATTTCATATAATTTATATAATAAATAAACCCAAGTTAAAAATTTTAAAATCAACATTTTAAATTCTACCAACAAAGAACATTTCAACGCAATAACCCATTTTCCCTAAAATCCTAAAATCATCAAAAAATTGATTTCCAAGAAGCTATTTAGATCATTTTAACAACAAAATTTAATCAAAAAAAATTAATTCATAACCAAGCTTATAGTTATTGAAAATTTGAGTTGGGGGAGGAGCTGCATATCTTAGAGTTTTGATGAAATCAACCCACCGCACAACTGTATACAAATATGGTTTAAAACTCCACTAAATTTCCTTAGATCCCCTTACATATCTTCAAAAAGAAAAAATATCAACATTTTAGGCAAAAAAACCTAATATATATATATATATATATATAATGGGTGTATTTCTTGGAAACTGATATAGAGGGAGAACTATATCTAAGGAAGACAAATAAATATACAAGAAAATAGACTTACTAGATAAGTATCACCTTCACTGAACCATAAGGACCCCACAAATTGCATCTTGAATGAGTGGGACAGATCCATTAACCCTTGAGAAACACGAATCCTGAGTGAGGCTTGAGTGGGAGGAAGAATATATGGTTTACGGAATATCCTAAAGTGGTCCCATTTTTAATACCTGAATTTTCTTTTTCGTTCACAGTACGACAAACCGTACACTAACCATGCACATGAAACTGCGTTGAAGGACACCCTACATGGCCTCCTTGAATGGTTATACGAACCGTGAACAACCCGTCTAAAGACCATATGTCTCATGTTTCATGGTTACATGGATTTTTTCTAGGATTCCCCTAACCTTGCTCACACTATGATCCTTTAAAAATCCTCCATAAATTTCAAAAAATAATTCCCAACTCTCCAAAAATCAACCAAACTCCACCCAACTAGTTTAAACACATAAAAATAAATAAATAATAGTAACATTACTATTAAATGAGGGTGTTACAATAACATTATAATTTACTGCCTTATTCTCATATGGAGGCACAACCTAATACCTTCATCATTTACATGTTCGAAAAAACAACCAAATACTTTTTAAGGATTAATCATAACCTATCACTATGTTTTTCTATCTCTAATAACAAACTCTATATTCATAATTTTAGATTATGATAGAATAACGAAGAAACTTCTATTTAAGAGGATGAACAACTTTGTGTCAGTTTTGTTATAACTATATCAATAAATTATTACACTAAACTATAAAATCCAATGAAAAATAAAATGAATAACCTAGTGAAAAATGTAAAGTATGTCATTCTATTACAGAAAATTATCTATTGTCCTTTTTTAAGGATGTAAAATGATGACGCTCCAAGAGATCAAGCATAAACACAGTAATATGTATTATTATTTCATGAAAAATTTATCACAATAACAATTCAAAACCTTAATTTTAATTGAAGACTATTTTTCTCATTATATCATTCTCGATGCCACTACCAGAATAATTTAGCCACTGTTTATATACAAAATTATCTAATGTCTAATTATCTTACCATAAAAACTATGGTCATAGTGATCAAATGGGTGTTTCTTTCTGATTATCACAGTAATTAATATTTAGGGACATAATATTATTTAAATATACTCATTAAATATAGCTTAATATTCATGTGTATTCAAATATTAGTCTCATATTATTCCTTCATAAAATATTTCAAAATACCATTTCATAGAACCATCTGAAAATATAAGTAATTATTAAATTTATTAGTAGAATTTAATAAATCATAATAAGATGAAGTAAATAAAAGTATTATTGATATAAGAAAATAATGTACTAAATTGTATTCAGAATAAAAAACACAATGTACTACATATAATTTAAAAACCCTAGAGGTGGTATTTCATATGCATAATAATCCTTTCAAGATTTTAAAAAGTATCATTTTAATATTGCATTAAAATCATTTTTCATTTTTTATAATAATTACTATATTTACATAAAAACAAAATTATATTTTCAAAAGAATAAAAATTAGACTTCATAGGGGGATTTTTGTAACAGATGTGTTCATAGTATATCATATTTTTTATAGAGAACAAAAAACTATGTAATGTTCATATTGAAAATTGTAGTGTATAAGTCATCATTGTATGTTATATATCATATGATATAAATTAATAATATTTTTATCAGTATGAAAATATTTATAATGTTATTTATCATAGGTTAAAAGCTTTTATGGTTCTTTTTTATGGATTTTAATTGTTAAACTTCCAATGGTTATTTATCATAGGGTACAACATCATAAGGATTGTTTTAGAGGCTTCATTGGGTATATAAAATTTCATATGGTTTACTTCAAATATTTTTATTGTAAAATAGTTTTCCAAAAACCAAAAATATAGGATAGAAAACTTATACATCATGCGCTAAAAATAAAATATCAATTGATACATAATTTAGATAGAAAATCATATAAAAGAAACAAAAATTCTAGAAACTGAAAAATGTAGTAATTAAAAAAACAAAAAATGACAACTAAAATTATAATATCTATAAAACAAATAAAATTTACATATTCTAAACACCAAAATCTAGATTTTACAATGGTTTTTATAATTATAATTATCCATTTCTGTAAATGAAATCATTTGAGGTTTTCTAAACATGTGATTTATTGTAATATTCAAAATATTTGAGAAAAAAATGTCAATACAAATCATCCCCAAGCATAAAACTAAATACTACAACTAATAATATCTTAACTTTTGATAATAAAATAACCAAATAATAATTTTAAAAAACACTCCCATGTTTGGAAATTTATCAAAAGGCCAAGAATAATTAATTTATTCAAAAATTATCCACATTTAAATAAAATTATTAATTTAAATATATTTAAAATTATTTAACATATATAATAAATTTAAATTGTAATTTACCATTATTTTAAATAAATAAATTATGGTCAATAATTTGTATGACATGCCACACCAATCATAAATGAACTGTGAAATATTATTATTTTAATATGACCACAATAACCTAACCAATTAAATTTGGAGGATATAAATGGGAATAACCAAAGTATAATATATATATATATATATATAAAAGACATGAAAAATAAAATTATATTTATTAATTCTTTGAAAAAATCACTTTATTTTTATTAAATCCATTTTATGCTTCAAAAATACATTTTCATCAAAAATGTTTTTTATTTCTTTTTTGTGAGTGGAAAATATAATGATATTTTTGAAACTTTTGGTAATTTTATTATATATTATGGACATATGTTTTTTATATTTTCATGAAAAATTATCATATTTTTATATTTTTATATTTTTCTAAAAATGATGAATTTTCAATGAATAGTGAAAATCATTAATTTTTTATAAAAACAATATTTTCGTCTAATGTATTAACAAAGTAAATACCAGAGTGGATTACTTTGAATGATTAATTTCATACTTTTGGTTATTCATATTCTAATTTTGGTCATTCTAATAAATGTTATACCTGGATTCAATATTTACACAATTTTACAACAAAATGAATTTTTCTGAAAAAAACTATTTGTCATCTCATTTTGTGAGTTTACTTTTAAATAACTTCTATTTTTTGAATCTAAAAGATTATTTAATATTTTTAATTATGATTTCAAAATTTGGTAAATATATCTCATTTATTTTTTTAATTATGAATAGTAATATTAATAAATATGCATTCAATGGTAATGGTTAGTTTGTTAATTAAGGGTTAAAATAATGGGACATAAACTATAACATAACACTAACACTTTGTTTAGTTTTTTAATATATTTTGTCTATATTCACCATGATTTAAAATATATGAGTTCATTCATTATATCTAGAGACCCTGACCCTATTAGCGTGAAACATAAGCCATAATTTATTACATTTGTATACAATATAGGGAATCACATCCCGAATGGCTGTTTGGTTTACTAGTATTGGTAAACTAGATACAAACATGTGTCTTACATTGCACTTGAATACACAAATTACAATTTTTTCATAATAACATTATTTCATTAAGTAAGTCCTTATATAAAAGTCATAATTAACTTCAAGGAATCATTGGGAATGAATGAAAAATAATAGTGAGTTTAAATTCATAGTTAGGGTTAAGTAAATATGAAGCAATCAGGAATAAATAAGATTAAACAAGGGAATGCGAAATATCTGAAGACAGAAGTCATATAAATAACTTTAATGATTAAATAGGTATGAAGTATTCAATATCGAAAGGTGTATAATTGAAACACATGCCACATAAATATCTGCATATGTCATAATAAATATGGAATGGAAAATAACAGGAACACATGTAATTTAATCAGTGCACTGAGAAAAAAATTCATCTTTATTTAATATGAAAAATATCTCATGGAAAATAATAATAACAAAATTATAAATTTAAGAAAAGATTAATTATTGGAAACCATGTTTCAGGCATTAAGAATACTATATATTCAAGGTAGGTCTTCTATATAGTTGAAAACAAGAGGTAGAACCCCATTTAAATTGAAAAAATGAGTTTTTATAAGGATATAGTTCAATGAATTATGGGTATATATAATTTTTGTGCCCCACAATTCACAACATGTCCAATGAAATCCTCATATCTAAAAAATTCAATTTAATTAATAAACACTGATCATTAGCATCAAATACCCGCACTGAGTAAAAGATACAGAGTTATCAATACTTCCCCATACAAAAAAATTTCATTAAATGTAGAAAATAGTACATAAATATAAAATATTTTTAAATTATAATCATATCCATGAAAATTAATGTGTCTAATTAGGGTAAATGTTTTGTGAAATGAATATAGGAAAGTGAAAATTTAAAGGGAATGCTTTTTAATACAAAAATGGATTATAAATGTCAGTGTTAATAATTTCCTTAGTTTGGATGATCATTAATCATCCAACATAATAATAATTATGGATTCAATATAAGATATATAACTTGATTTAAGAATAAATGGTTGTTGTTGATGATGAATAAAAATACCATAAAATGATCATAAAAACATTCTTGAGGAAGCATTCCTTACAATTTTGAAAAACCTTTTGAAAAACCCTTTTAAATGAAGATCAATTGTACAAAAAACCATTATAAATATCTTTGAAAGTATTCAAATGAATCATAAATGATATAATGATGGTAAATATTTTATATTTCAAACAATGTAATTAAACATTACTTTTACAGTGTAAGATGTTATAAATGATCCTTGTTTGGAAGGCGAAAAAATTATTATTTGAAGACATTTTTAAAAATAAAAAATGTATAAAAAATATTTTAATAATTATAATTGAATATGTAAAAGAAAACATTTTGAATTTTTTTAGAAAAATAATATTTTGTAAGAAAATGGATTTTCGAATGAAGAGGGAAATAAAGATATATTTTATTAAAACATTTTATCATCAATTTTAATTACCAATGACTGAGATAATGATACTATTAAATGGAAGAGATCATTATTTACTATACTATAATGAAATGAAAGGGTTTATTAAAGAAGGATCAACAAATTTCTTTTAATGTAAATTCATTAACAAACAATCACTATTAAAATGATATTGTGATATAAACCAATAAAATTTATGTTTTTAATAATATATATTTATAATTAATGCAATTCTACATTAAATCCAATTTAAAATTTAATTTATCGTTATAAATTAATTAGATGAAAATCAGTTTTCAATTAAAATATAGTATTTTTCAATATTTATTAAAACTAAATCTTCTAATAAAATGACAAAAATTCACCCAAACATAATTTATATTTGAAGCATTAAAAAATCAAAATTTATATTTTATAATAAAAATTATAAAATTTTCTAAATTATATTTTCAAACAAAACGTGGCACTAAATGGCAAAAAAATTGCCTTTTAAAAAATACATCTTTGGGGAGTAAATTTAGATTATTTCTTATCTTTTTCCTATAAAAAATATTGGATTAATTAAAAATTAAATTATTAAATATATAATATATAATTTTCATAAATATATAATCATAATATTAATTATTTTAATTTTTTATTATAAAAAACAAATAGTGCATAAAAAAAGTTTGTTATAAAAAAACTCTTTTATAATCAATTGGTTTTTAAATTCCTTTTTAATTAATTGGTAACCAATGAATTATACGATATATTTTCATAATATAGTTATTACTATTAATAATATCCAATTTAATTTCATGAACACAATTTTTATTTTAAATAATAATATTAATAGTATATATTTATTAAAAAAACTAGGTCTTTCATGTAACAGAATCATTTGAAGGAAATTTTTGTTGTATGTAATGAATGAGAAACTCAGTGGCACATGAATTATAAGATATATAATATTTTTTTAAAATAGTAATTATATCTTAGGGTTCTGTGATTTTATATTCCCTTAAATATTGATGTGTTTCACATATTATCCTAAATAAAATGTCATTCATTTAAAAGTTTTAGTTTTTACATTCTCCCAACATTAAATAAAATATTTTCTTGCACTTTTAAACCTTATCTTGGTAAACAATTGTTTCGCATTTGGAAATAAAATTTCTTAAAAACTCAAATTTTAAAAGAGTCAATAAATTATCCTCTTTTTAAGAGAGATTTGTAAGTACCAAGGTCACATAGAATTATATATAACTGGGTTTCTAGGTAGGATTAAATTTATTACATGTTGATATATGTACATGGAAGAAAAGAATACATAATTATAGGTATGTTTTAAGTTATTTTATTACATGAAATTTAATGGGAAACAAAAGTTTCATGGGATCAAAACCTTATATCAAATAGGTGTGAAAAGTTCATTGGTATCTTCAGAAATGATGGTACTAAGATCGATTTTTAAGTATAAGAATTAATTTATTATATATGAATATAATGAAATATAATAACTTGATACATATATATTTCTAATTAATAGTTTCATTATTTAATTGTTCCTCGATCACTTTACAATTCATAGGTTTTTAAATGAAACAAATATCCAAAATATTATTATTAATGTTTGATGCACAAAAATTCACTTTTTACGTATCTTAAGACCTATATGATAAGTATTTACAACTGTCAATAATAATTTACAAAAACGAGTTAATATAATGAATTTAAATATAAACCTAAAATTTAACCCTACTATTTCATCATTAATAATTATACGTCGAATTTTTTAAGTAAAATAAATTCCCTATTAACCAACACATTACATAGATATGTTGTACGTGTGAAAAAATAATATTCATTTGGTAGTGAGTTCAGTCCCCAATTCATTGATGTATGTGAAGGGTTATCACGCGTCATTCATGTTGTTATTTTTTCTAATATATTATCATAATTTCTATAATTTCCCCAAAATGATTATGGATATCATTTAAATAAATTTAATCTTCAAATATACTTTTTTACTATAGTATCCAATAAAAATTATTATTTTCATTTTCCACAAAGTATAATAATATTAGTTGACAATTATTACAATGACATTAATGAAATTATTAACCCTAATGGATATAAATTACTTGAATATACTATTTATAAAATTTAAGTACAATATTCTTCAAATAAAAGTTTCACTAAAAAATATACTTCCAATAAATTTCTCAAAAATTAACTTAATAATGGTAAATTACTAAGGATAGGATTTTATGAATTTGAACATATGATCAAATTTAAACTCGTTAAACATGATAGTATTCATAAATATTATGTTAATGAGTTCACAATTTCATTGAAATTTTAATATAATCCATAGAATTTTTATTATTCTTGTAATCAAAACATTATTAGTAAAATACCTCAATAATCAATTTCATGAATCAAAATACGTATGTACATCATCCGTTTTAATTTCACATAGGTAATTCCATTGTCAAGGGGTTAAATATTTGAACATGTAATTGTCTTAGTTATCTCCTCAGTTCACCAAATTTAATTCAATGAAAAATAAATCAATCCTTAGGACAAGAATTATTTCCTTCCATCATACTCTTCCGTTATCTTTGGGAATAATTTTCAATATTCCCTTATTCTACTCATATAATAAATTCCCCACTCTGTTAAGACACATTTCTGGTTGTCCCCTTCCACATTTATTTCATGATAGAAATTAATTGTTATTTTCTCCATGGTCTCCACCTATTATCTATTTGAAAAATCCATCTTTATCTTATTGGGTGAGTACATGAGTTGGTTAAGGTATATGTTGTTAATCATATACTGATAAAAATGATTATGATTAGAAATGATATATTTTACACCTATCGATATCCCATTTGGTTACTCATTTTCACCACCTTGTCCTTTATGTTCAATACTAACATTATTCATTCAAGTTCTAGAAATTGAATAAAACCAAAAGGCATAATGTGAGAAAATATAATCATATTTAAAAAACTGTATAATAATTTATTGGATTTCTAAATCATGATACCTTATTTTCAATATAAAATACCATAATATTGTCCTAGGTTATTAATTTTAATCATCAATTCAACTCTAATATAATAATTTTTAAATAAAATCATAATTATCTTATGAATATCCCTATTATTGTCAAACCAGGTGCACATTAAGGAATGTTGTTATATACCAGGTTATGCTCGAGTCAAGCCTAATGATCCCTTTTTGAATTTATTATCACTATGTACATCTATTATATAAAAATTACAATTTTATTATCCACCTAGGGATGTATTTCCATTAATTAACACATAATCTACACCTTACCAAAACATTAAAATGGTCTTCTATACTCCTCCTCAAGGACTATCTTAGGGTTATATTCCCTAATAAATATTTTCCAAAACCTAGTTTCCAAAAATTATACTACTCTTTCTATAATACCACATATAAAAATCCTGACCCAAATATCCTAAATTCATTGGATTGAATTTTTACATTGGAATAAGATATTATAAATCACATCTCAAAGAACCGATCAGTTTGGTAGTCTTAGTAAACAAGATACATATATGATTTTTACCTTACACTTCAATACACAAATTAAAATATTATTTATTTATGACTTTATTCCATCAAGACAATCCCCACATATTAGTCATATTAAAATTTTACGAAGCCGAGGGAAAGGAAATAAAATATCAGTGAGATAAAATGCTCATAAGGGGTTAAGTACAACATAAGATATAATGAATTAATAAGAATAAACAATATATTGTGGTATATATCTGACCATGGAATCCATTTAAAAAAATTGAATTGATAAATAGGTAAGGATGTATAAATTTGTAAAGGATCATAATAGAAACACATTCCACATAAATTTTTAGATAATGCATAAACAATTTATCAAGTAAATAGCTGGAAAACGTTCCATTTAATAACTGAACTATGAATGAAGTGCACCCATCGATAAATTAAAAATAAAAATCTAATGAATAATAATAAAAAATGAATTATAAATGTAAAAAATGATTAATTATTTTATGTGATGTATCAAAAATAAGAAATCTTATACTGTCAACATCTATCTTATATACAGTTTAAAAGTACAGGTAGAAAACTATTTTATTTATCCAAATAATTTTTCCCACAAGGTCATCCATTGAATTAAGGGGCAATATAATATCCAGGCCGCACCATTCACTGCATTTCCAATGTAATCCTCATATATTGAAAAATTTATTAAATTAATGAATGATGAATCTTGTCATGAAATATCTATATGGTGTATAAGATATTAATTTATAAATATTTTCCCAAATAAAAAATGACTTCCTTTGTAGATTTATTTATTTAAAAATGACATAATTTTAAATACTAATCATATAGATGATAAATAATATTGATATTTAGGTGAATTTAATGTCTCATTATCATATAAATTTGAACACTTCAATGGAATGTACTTTACTCAAAAATGAATTCGGAAATAAAATTTCAGTAATTTACAGTCATTATGATCATAAAACATCTATTAAAAGAGTAAATATGGATTCAATATAACATACACCAAATAAAGTATGAATAAGATGCTTTTGTCCAAAAATAATTAAAATATGATAAAAATATAATTAAAAACATTCCAAGGATGAAAAACATTTTCATGTAGAAAAACATTTTTAAACTACATTTTCATTGAATATCACTTTTAAATCATTTACATTAAAATTATCTATATAAATATTAAAATGATACCTCAAATAAATGACTGATGGTAGATTATTACATGTCATACAAGGTAATGATAAAATTTCTTTTTCATTTTATATTGGTTATAAATGTTCATTGTTCACAAATATATAAGAATACTCCTTTGAAAAACATTTGTCAAATGTCAAAATTGTTAAAATAGGGAATTCCAACGACATTTTATCCTTATTATATGGCACAAATAATTGTACATAATAGACCCTATATGATATAATGTGGAAATAAATCCATAACCAGGGTGTTGTAAATGTTTGTAGGTCATTTTTAACTTCAGTTTAATGTTGAGTCCCTTGGTAAACTTGTTTTTCTCTTAAACAATATAATGTATTTTAATTTTTTTCATTAATTAAATTTGTCAAAAATTTTGTTAGGATTATTTGAAATTATAACTTTTTATTATTTATAATATGTAATCTATTTTTAAACTCTAATTTCCAAATAAGAAAATGTTAATTTAAAAATAATCTCACGGACGAGATAAAAAATTAGGGTTTACTAAGAGTAAAAATGTTAAAAGGTTTACAAATATAATATATCTAAACTCAATTGAAAAATAATTCCAATATACTATGGATTAATATATTTATAGTTTATATAATTAAACGTTAAATTAAATTTAAAATTATTAATTATTTTTTCAAAAAAACAATTTTCAATTAAAATACAATATTTTTCAATATTCATTAAAAATTTAAACTTCTCAGAAAATAACAAAAACTCACCCGAAGATAATATTTACATTACTATTTTTAAATTTATGTTTATTTTTTAAAATAAAATTTATGAATGTTTCAAATTTTTTTTTAAAAATATGTGTGCCATTAAATGATGGAAAAACTGTGTTTATAAAAATATAGCTTTTATGCATAAAGATTGATTTTTTCTAATATTATATATATGAAATATATTGGATGAATGTTAAAAAATTATTTAATATATAAAATATAAATTTAATTAATATCATATATTTATATTTATTAATTTAATCGTTTATGATAAAACACCATTGGAAAATTAAAATAGTTCTTTATTAAAAAAATCTCTTTTATATGCAATTTGATATTAAATTCATTTATATTTAATTTTTAACAATTGAATTCAACCATATATTTTCATAAGTTATTTAATCCTATTCATAACCTTCAATTTTATATTATAGAGATAATTACATTTAAAAATAGTAATATAAGTAGTATAATGCTTTTTAGTAAAAACATGTCCTGTATGTAATATAAGCTTGAGAAGGAACTAGTTCTTACTTGTAATTAAAGTTAACATGGATTGCTTGCATTGTAAGATAAAAATTTTCATATCTAAAATAATAAATATATCATAGGGTATTAGGATGTTATATTTCCTTTAATACATGGTGTTTCATGTCACATAATCTATTAAATAAAATGTTTTTCATTTATAGTTACAAGGTCTTACAATATGGCCATGATTTTTACATATTTATTAATTAATATAAATTATATGTAGAAAATTAATTCTCATTGTTTTATTCACATTAAATGTATTACATTAGGATACAAATAAAATATATTTGGATCTAAATATTCATTTGAAATATAGTTTATTATTATTTATCATGGTAATTTATTTTCTAAATTTTAGTGATGAAATATTTATATCAAATGTCTATGAAACACCGATATAAAATTTAGTCAATTAATAAAAAAATAATTTTATATTATTTATATATTGTTAAAATTATTATTATATTAATTATTTATTGAGTGACATTATTCTTATTGATATTTATGAAATATTGGAGAGGTTTGAGTGTGTTATATTCTAATTGAATTTTTTTTATAGTTATAAATGTTAATTTAAATAAAAAGATCCCAAATTGAAATGTATATTATTATATAATAAATATTATTTTGTTAAATGATTTAAAAATATTAAAAAAACTATGTTTTGAAAATTGATTACTATGTTGTATAATATATCAATCATAGTCATTTTTTGGCCCAACATTTCTTTTATAGTAACTATATTAACCCCTTAAGAGTAAAAAATATTAAAATCACCATAATTTTCAAAAGTGTTAATGGGGGATTAAAAATTATAATGGTAAATTTATAATATAAACATTTAATAATTTTATAATAAACAAATATTTATTATCATAATCATATTTTATTATAAAATAATCAATTTTGGATCTTATTGATAATGAAAATTAACTTATACTAATTTAATACATTATGAAATTGCAAGAGTTCCCCTCCCTCTCTTATAAATGGGAATATCCCCACTACATTTCTCCAAAAAAAAAACTGGACCAAACACATTTCATATATCCCTCTTTATGTCCTAGATTTATTTCATTGATTATAAACCAAATATAATAAATAATTTGTCATAAACCATAAGATATTTCCCAAAAAGAGGTATACTTTTTAATCCAGAGTCTTTATTTTATTTCTTTTTATACCTCCATATAAAAAAAATAAAAAATAAATAAATATTAAAAAAATTAAATAAAAAATGATTTGATGTTATTATTTTAATTCAATAACATTTATTTATCTCCTCTTTTATGAAATTGGATAAAACACAGAGTTTGTGTTTACAATGAATTAGTGCCTAAAAAATTTATTTAATTGGGATTCCATCATATCCACTTAAATCTTGTTGAAATGATGGATTTAATGTATAAATATGATATTAATTATATAGTTAAATCTATTAAAATATAATATATCATTTGTTTTCATAATTTTTCATTTAATGAAAACTGATAATGTCATTTGTGTGTATGTATGGACTACCACATCCACCAAGAATATTTTATTTTTTTTAATCACCACATCCCATAGAATATATATATAAGTAAAATTAATGTAATAATATTGTATTTATTTTTTGAGATCATTTCTGAAAGATGAAATACTATTTACCTTATTTATAGTTGGATCATTAGAAAATTGTAATTTTACATATGTGTATGTATGACCTACCATCTCCATGATTGTAATATAGTTCAATATTCATAACCATATTTCAATAATATTATTCTGTATATGGTGGAATAATGACCTCGTTGACTATAGTCATCCTACTAATGTCACATTGGACATATGAGTCTAATATCATCAAAAAAACTAACACAAACTCAAATATTTATATAATAGAGTATAACATGTTAATAAAGATCATAAAAGGTACAATAAAAATGAAAAAGGTTCTCAAGAAATTCATAATTAACATAATTTTATTTTTCTATAAGATAAGTAACAGATGCAATAAATCCTACTCCACATAAGGGGCCTTATTTTAGAAAATAGTTTTCTATATTTTCCCTTACAACAAGTAGTTATAAGTCCATATTTAAAAATTCTTTTGTAAATGTATTTTTGTTGAATTAAATGAAATAAGATTTTAAATTTAAATTTTATATCATATTTTCATTTCATTTGAAGTGTTCCATACTTAATATTTTAATTTATTTCTTATATAACCTTTTACATTTTTACAAAAGAAAAAAATATTATATTTTAACATATATGGTGATAAAAAATTTTATTTCCATTGTGACATTTTATTTATATAGATATTTCATTAATTTAATTGATATTTTCATCAATTAAAACCCATATTATTCATTTTTCTATAAATTATTTATTTAGAAATTTGTTTATAAAATAATGAGATATATCAATATCTAGAAATGATTTTTTATTGGTGATATGAAAATTTTTTAAATGACAAGCTTAAAATTTTTATGATTAAGTTATAGTTCTTGCACATTATTTATTGTGATGGGTGATTACATTATAAACTAAGGACTGGAAGGTCTGTTATTTCCCTCCAATGCATTGGGTATGATTTTTGTTGGATTTTGATTAGGGTGGTTATTCTATTTTTAATAGTGATTGTTGTTTTAAGTTTAATTGTGGTGGTAAATCCAAGTATAGACATGATTA